>JALDNG010000005.1:14645000-16030000 GCA_024349245.1 Neodontobutis hainanensis
ATTTCTTGTAACAAGGAGATGTTCCGTCCTGTTATGAGGCCACTCTTCACAACTCTCAAGTACCTTTTAGGATGAAGAGGGATGTAAAGAAAGACAGGAATGTCCTGCATAAGCATGAAAAGGGCACAAGAATAGATGGTGTATAAAATCACATAAAGACATATATTTATATTCCATGTCTTCCATGTAATCTTCAATAAACTAAATGCAATCATACCACATTTGGTCCACTGCAAACTTTACACTGTTCAAGAGCATGTCTTAACCAGTTTGCCTTGATGTGTAAGCTGCATAAAGAGACCTAAAACACATCTACACTGAAAGTAACATAAATCTCAATAATTTGAGGCAAAATGATTTTTATAGAATTTATCTATCACTAAAATACATTACTATGATGGTGTTCATTTGTCACTGTCATGATGGCGAGTGGCCTTTCTGGAAGAACTCACACAGTCCCCAACTAAACCTATCCGAGGATCTGTCTGTTCTTGAGATCATCTTCTTTGACTTCCCTCTGACAATATCAAATTATAAACTGAGCTCAGTTCTTCAAATATAAAGACATTTTGTTGTCACTAAAACTGTACAGCTTGCAAAGGCTTGTCAGTCCGTGTCTTGCTGAACCATAACTATATGTTAATGTATTATGCTTCGTGATCATTCCTTTCATGTTACTTTTTTGTTATAATTTAAACATTTAAGATGCCTGTTGTTTGTTCATGTTAACATTAAAATATTAAAGTCCATTTTTAAGTCATTTATCCATATTTTTTATAGAATTCTAATGAGACAATTAACTATGCATTTGCTACACAAAATGCATCTATCAAAATCCACTTTCAGAATTAGAACAACAAGAGCCTTGACATTCCACTCCCACTTCTGGATCCAGCTCCCAGTGCAGTCTCAGCCCTGACTTACACAATTTCCAAAAACACAACACCTCTATTTCACATTCCGCTGGGACAAAGAGGCGAGTGATGGATCTATATAAATGTGACACATTCAATCTGGTGCTGTGTGACCTCCTCTTAACTCGGGCAGACAGCAGGAGCGAGGGGGCCGGGCTGGACACAGTGGTCGCTGTGTGGGGACTGACATGGATCTAACGCTCACTCCAGGGTGTTATTAAACCAGGATCTCAACCAGGTTCTTATGGTTTTATTCTATAGCCTGTTGGATTCTGTTGGGTTTTTTTTAGGTTTTAATCAGACACAAATAGATCATGATGTCAGTCATGAAGTGTGGTCAGTTTGACGAAAAAGGTGTTTAGTCCAATGCACAAATGGCCCATCACTTGAGGCCCAAACTGATTCTCTTGTTAGGGCAGTTTGAGTTGTTGTAAAAGCAGTTTATCGAACTCTGGTGTGGACTAATACATTGAGTCCTTTTTAAAAATGAC
Organism: Neodontobutis hainanensis; assembly: GCA_024349245.1. Taxonomy (NCBI): domain Eukaryota; kingdom Metazoa; phylum Chordata; class Actinopteri; order Gobiiformes; family Odontobutidae; genus Neodontobutis; species Neodontobutis hainanensis. The sequence goes on from JALDNG010000005.1 coordinate 14,646,406, forward strand.
TTTGTGTGCATACATTATTAATTATTAGAAGGTTGTGTATTTTTTTGCAAAACATTGGATTACCTTAATCGACCCACAAAGTAATTGCACCACAGTCAAACTAGTGCATACCAACAACTGAAGAAATTTGTCAGATGTGTAATGAGTCCTACAAAAGCCAAACTGTTCTGATAATTGGCCACAGTGTGTACGTGCTCATCCTGAGCACCACAGCAATTTTACATTTTACATTTTTATGGTGTCAGTTTAAGTATCAGTTACAGCTTTCTATTAAAGACAAAATTGTTTTATGTCAAGGTTTATTATTCTTGTCAGGCTATAAATACCTGCAGCAAAAAACTTTCATGGCTCCAGTAAAAGTTTAAGAAATACATGCTTTCATAATAATCTTGTTATTATGAATCTTGCCCTAAAGTCCAATTCATCATTAAACATGCTCACACATTAAAAGGATTTAGACTTTGGTCCAAACAGCAGTGGTTTTGCCAGACATTTTTACACTAAAAAGCAAAGAATTCACAAATCCACAAATGAATTATTTTTTTGCTCTCGTGGAACATTAATATACACAAACTGCATTAGTACATATTCAATTAAAATAAAATAAAAACTGCCTATTTAGCTCACAACAGGGAGCAGAAATAATGATACTCGTCTAGTAATCGGCCATGCATTTACACAAAGCGTATAACTTAAATGAGCTAATTATTTCCGTGCCTAATGAAAAACATGAGATATACCATTTCTCTCAAGTTTTTGATGAATAAATGATGTCTTGAACATCAAACAAGATGGACGTATTTGGTGCTGAGTAGTCTCCTCTCACTGATTAAACGTTTTACACTTCCACAAAAGCTTCGATTGGGTTGTGATTACTTAAGTATAACCTCTGTGTAATTTTAAATGAGAACTACCAGCTCTTTACAGTTTCATAGACAATCAAAGCACCACAGAGTGCACAGTGGACTTGCCAGGGCTTCACTTAAAAAGAAACATGTAAAGAGTGGTCGGCCATTAGAAGTGACTTGGAGATGAGTAGTGCAAAGTTTATTCATTCATGCTAAGGTAATTTGAGTTCTGGAGTGTCGGGCACAGCGGAAAGTCTGTAAAGAAAGAGGGAATTGTATTTAGTTTGAACAATAAAGACATTTTTAGATGGTTTTGGACATAATTTGCATTCATGTTTAATTGCAGCATAAAGAAACATTAATTGTGGAAACCAAGCTGAGAACCAATTGGAAAATGCAGTGTAAGAATCACAATACTACATTAATTGCAACTCAATAAGAAATTCTAATAATTTCTGTGTATGCATGCTTAATTTCACTGAACAAGAAAAAAAATCAAGTCGAGTCAAGTTTTGGTTGGACAATTTTGAATTATAATGGATGCAAGTAAAATGACAGACTAGGGATTCCAGGCACTTGATGGACTGCCGATGTATTTGACAGGTGCATAAATGTGCTTTTCACACTTTCACACTCATGTCCCCCTCCACCTTCTCTGGCCGGATAATAATGCTGCCATGGGACTTAGGTAACCACAGATAAGCCATTGGTCATTTCTCCCAGTGTATAAACCAAAATATATCACAAAAAACTTTTAGGTATGCAGATGCCACAACTTTGGGCACATCTACGTACTAAAGACTCTTGACAATCCAAATGAAATAGACCATGTTATTCTCAGACTTATCTCAGTGGGATTTTAGGGCAAACCTGAATTTTATATTACCTTTATCTCCAGGACAAGGTCAAAAAAATATTATACTTAACATGGGGGTGCAGCCGTTCAAATTTCTCAAAAGAAAGATACAAGATTTTTTTGTCTCAACTTGAAATTAAAAGACATTACAGGAAATTTAGATTGCTTTACATTTGTGATTTTTTAACAATCATTTATTCATCTTTTACCATTTAGTCAACATACATAATATTGCAATGTACACATTATGCAACACAACATAAAAACAAGTTTTGTAAGTGTAAGTGCATTCTAGCACTGAACAAATTTTTGTTGTTACTCTTTAGAAAAGCTGACTAGGAGCAGGCAATACTTCTTCCTTTAGTCTCAGTGTCTGACTTCACTTTAGTGAGAGGGATATAAAAATGATTAACTGACAGCTGTCATGAGCGATAACTCTCAGGACTGCTACGACTGTTGTATTCATCTCTGCTGACCAGAGTCTGTAGAAAAACATAGCACCATATAAAGTTATGCTATTTTCTTGGTTTATATTTTTATTTTGTTTTGCAAACTACACAGCATGAACTCAAATGTCCACTGGGAATACATGCAACACAACATTTTAAAGCCAGTTTTCTAGAGTATTTTCCATTGTTTGGAATTATCTGAATGAACAATGACGGTTGTTCGCAGTCACATAATGACGCAAGAAAATCAGATGGAGGGCAAGAAGAAAGCAGCTAGGGCTGAGGCGGAGGAAACCCCGTGTTGTATTTCCAATTGCAATATAATCTTATGTTGCATTGTTCAAATTAGCTTTGACAAAGTGGCCACAAAGCACAAGCAAGCAAGTTCTCAAAATGTGAGAACATCTACATTGGGAACTCTGTAAAAAACTCTTGTTGGTTTCTTGGGTTTCTCGTTTGGAGCATCTGTAACCCACCCAAAACATTGGCATATTCACACGTTACCCACTGGCTGCTTTAGTAGAACTGGTTACTGAAACTACATCTGAAAGTTGAACCAAAGTGTCTCAAGAAAGAGATGTCAAGTGCAAACATCCTATCAACTCTTTTCTGATTGGTTGCTCAGTAAGATTCCATGTCGACATTATTTAGCACTTCAGAAAGGCAAGCAACCTAGAGGTTTGTGTTATCCTAGCAGCAAGTTATACAGCGTTGCTTATGTCAGAGGCTTAGGTGGTACAGTGGTCAGCCTGTAACTGTAAAGTTGGTGGTTCGATTCCTTGGTTCATACTGTTGTTAGATCCTTTGGTGTATGGCAGCCATGGTGCAAGCTGTTACTAAGCACATGGAGATTCTGTCAAACTGTTTTTCACTCTGGTCACATGGGGTTCATATAAAGCCTATTTGCACCAAAAGTTGTGTTGGCCAAGATTCAAAGAAAAATAAAAATGTCAGGCGTTTCATGACGAGCTAACTTTTGCTTATGTTTTAGATCACAAAACAGCAAGGGTCAGGCACAAAAGAAAGTCATGCTACCAAAGGACTCAGGACTCGTTCTATTTATGCCACCAGTTGCTCTTAGCCTTCTTTTTAGCGCCCCTGAACTTTTAGCAGCGCCACGGTATTCAAGTCCGCGCCGCCGCTGCATTAGAAGCACAGGCCATTAGGAAAAGGTCAGCCATGCAGGCACATATCGAACACAGACATCCAACCAATGTCTCAAGCTGCTCCTTTGAAAAGCCAATGTTGTGTTCAATGGCTCACCAAACATTTGTATTAATGTGGAAATCGAGTTAAAAGGTCAACAATTTTACAGCGTTCTTTTGTTTTGTAAGTGCGAGTGGGTGTGTTTTGATACGTGTGTGTCTAGACCGAACATTTCCAGCGTATTATCTCTGATGCGTCCTTGTCTACCTGTCCTCCCTCGTGTGCCTCACCTCGCCGTTTCCATTAATCCATCACGCCATGCCACGGCCATTCATCTTTTTGTCGTTTTTGCATCTGTCTGTCCTCCCCGCATTCGTTCATTTTACAATTCATCTGTCATCAGCTTGTCTCACGCTCACAGCTCCTCTATCATTTGCACTATAGTATGAAGTTGTTACGGCGCTGTACTATTACTGCTCAAATTCCCTTTTACTTTATGTAAAATGTTCCAGCCTTCTTTCCTTCTTTCCTTCCTTTCCCTTCTCAACCTTAACTCTGTGCCTCATATCTCATTCCTTTTCTGTCTCTCACCTAACATAACCTCCCCTCCCCCCATCTTCTCTGTCCTGCTTGCACACATTCATTTGCTCCCCAATTCGTCTATCCATCAAATTGTCCCTGCTGTACCTCAGCTATCCCTTCCGCGGTACACAGTATAAAGAATGGTAGTATTTTATGACTGCCCTCTCCTGTCTATCCGCACTCTCCTTAACTATCTTTATCTGGCCGCTGTCCTCCAGCCACTACAATAATATTTGGCTTAGATAACTCTGGCTTCTGTCCTTTCGCAGTCCAACTTCAGTTTCATTTTTCTCCAGTTTTGACATTCACCGCTACAGACGAACCCATCTGTTCTGCAAAGAATATAATGGCTTGCTTTTAATAATTACAGTCCAAGACCAAATTAACCTCCCTTTTACAATTGATTTATTCATTAACAATTTTGCTTCTAGGTTTTTAAAATACCTCTCACTCCATTTAAGCATCTGTATCTTTAAACCCTAGCTTTAAAGTTTAGACTGCTCTGATTGTTCCAGTGGTCAATGTTGATCAAGTGCGGCCAAACCTGTGCTTTGACACTAGCACTGTTTTGTCAAAGTCTAGGTTGTCCCCGCTGAAGGTCTGCGTTGTGACAGTCTGGTGAAGACCAAACATGCAATCTCATGATTCCCACTCTCCCCAGATCATACTATCATTGTGTCCTTGGTCAATACGTTTAACCCACCTACCTCCAGTGGTGTTCCAGCTGTAACACTGGTGAATGGAACCTTAATGTAAGTCGCTTTGTATAAAAGCAGACATTTACAGAAATTAAGTGTTCAAATACATGCATGCTTTACAGTTTTTTGGTAAAAGGAACTGAATCTAAAATATTAATGTCTATCAAAGTTATTTGACCCTGTATTGGATACTGCTTGTACTGTATTTCATCATTGACAAAAGCCATCCATATGTTTAAACCGTTTTTGAGCAGTTATTAGAATGCATGTTGTCTTCTCAAATATCACTTTGGGAGTTACTGGCAGTCTATCTTGTCATGTAGATACTTGTACGTGACTGATTTAACTTTGCTCTTCTTTAAACAGTCACTGCCGCACACAAACCTATCTTTGCATTTGCACAGTTACGCAAGGATTATAATTGCTTTCTCATTATCTCTTCTTTGTATTATTTGCATATTATTAGCATGTGGCACCAGACCACAAGGCAGCCAGGAGAGGAGGAGACCTGCGCATTGATTGTAATGTGCCTGAAATTAGACTGGAGCTGTGAAATGAATATTAGATTTGTTGCTGTTTGCTATAATTTTCTGCGGTGAAGTGTTCTGGCTTATTTGTCCGTCCAGCACCTTGTTAAAGGCAATTCAAGGAGACAAGGAGAGAAATTGACTACGAGTGTTGCAGCTTTGAAATCTGCATTCAGCCAGCGAGCCAATACACTTGACGTTTCCCATTGCTCTACCTCGGCTCACTTTCATTCTTCCTTTTCTCAGCGTTCTATAGACGTTGCTTGTACACTTAAATCTCTCCCATTTCAGCTTGGCTTCTTTTCCCTCACTTCTCATTTGTACCAATCACCAACACCCATCCAAAAAATCCTTGTACTCTCAAACCAATTTTACGCTTTTGATGTATGATTTATTTGAAATCGATTGGCCCACACGCTCATGTTTTGTTGATGAATCTGTCTGTGATCTGCCTGTTGCGTGGTTGTACCTGATATCAGGAGGGTCTGGCAAACACAAGGCCTGTGTGTGATTCATCAAAATCAATACAATTCCTTTCTTCATTGCAAAGATTCTCCTATAGAGTATTTGTACTAACGTCTGTATAGATTTATTCAATTGTGAGGCAGCTTATGAAATGGCTTTGATACTGTATCCAAGTGTCTTTGGCACTCATGTCATGGACAATAAGACATATGATAATAGTCTTTAGATGGAAAGACTCCCTCACAGTTCAAGTTTCTTGTCCTGACTTCTTCATACTGAAGTAATAGGATGTTTTTAAAGTTCAATTAATGGTATGGTAGTAGTAAATAATAACTTACTATAAGGAAATGACAAAGACAAAGCTGTAACCTTGTCCTGGCTGTACACCAAATTTGTGAGTGTGGCTTAAAGTCCTAGCCCAGCACAGCCTGACGTGAGCTCTGTATTTTGTATATACAGGAACTCAGTCTGACCAAGCATCATAAACCAATGAATCCCTTTGGTATTTTCCATACCAACCAATCACATTCAAATGCTGCTGGAGTGTTGCGTTGCGACAAACTTAGGTGACCCCACACACACACACACACACACACAGGCGTATGTGCTCTACCTCGTTTGTTTACTTCTTCATAGATTGTTGCTTTGCTTACGTAATGCCCCGCCTTGATGAAAGCTAGCCTTAGACTTGCAGGGCCAGAAAAGACATACCAACCTCAAAAATCTGTTATGATTTAACACAGACCCATTTCTGTTAATGGTAAAGCAAATGCTGAGACACGCTGTAGTGTGCCAGTAGTGGAAATGTAACTGACTAAAATGTGTTGGTCACATTGACGGGGCACAGTCCTATAACCGGAAAGTTGGCGGTTGGATTCACACTCTTCCCAAGGTTCATACTGTTGTGTCCTTGGGCAAGACCCTTAACCCTCCAGTGATACAGCTCTAGTGTATGAATGTGTGTGATTGTTGCTCTGGTAATAGTATGTTGGGACAATGGATAGCCATAAAGCTACAATCTGGCATGTTTACATTCATGTGGCTGTGTCTCATGTATATAACATGCACTGTCCCAATCAAATAAATAAAAAAACAGAACAACAGTCAAGCATTTGGTGTCAATACAGGATCAAATAGTAGCAGCTTATTAAAATAATGCTTTGTATAAAGCAGTTTGTAAAAATCAACTTTGAAACTCAGCTATTTACTGGTGCTTTGACTATGACCACACTAAAACAATGGAACTATGACTTTAAGGATTTACAGGTTGGTGAAATGTTTGCATAGTACTCATCAGTGTATAAAAGTCAGCTGCTAAACAAACTCCAGTGTTCTCTTTATTATGACTGGCAGAGTGTAACACGTTCAAAAACCCAGCCCTTAGAAAACAGAAGGGGAAAAGGGAATATGGTCAAATATACACAGAGAAGGAAGCTGGTTATTCCATTCATTCATTATATATTGCTTCTCCAGAAATCCTATCTCAACTACTTACTACAACCATTTGCACTCACTTTCATTTACTATAGGATTCGCCTTTTTTTTCTATATTTCTTGGAGAGAGCCCATAGCAGCACAGGGAGGACCGTGCAGAGGATGTGCAAATCCTTCTTGCTGTCAACATCCTTAAAATTACATCTTTAAGTGGTAATAAAACAAACTCTAGAATGATTATAATTTTTCTTTGGAATATGGAAGTGGTATTTGCTACAAAAATATCATTTAATTATATACAATACACCTTTGAATATACAGTAGATGCCATTTATTTTCAAGACAATGAGATGAGAAAGTAAGATTTCTTTCTGGATGAGTAACTGTGAGGCTGTCATTTTAAGAAACTCGGTTTGAGCGACAACTGTTCAAACCACTTTACCTCCTAATTGTGATGGTAACAAGATGATGATGCGACAGAACATATTGTGTCTGAATGTGCTTCTGCTCATGTCGTGGGCCCTAAAAGGCTCTAGGTGTGCCATACATTTCCAACTCTGCAGCATCAGGATGAAGGATATACAGCGTCAGACCAGATCTTGTTTGGAAGAGTCATTAGGACTGGTACACTGTTGCGGCAAATGAGCAGCAAAGCCTAGCATGGGGCCTGACTAATGTCTGGAGCTGCAGAAATGCTGCTCCATTCACAGCATCGTACATCAGTTGTGCAGTTCAGGCAGCCAGAGGCCAAGGGGAATGAACTCAAGAGGAACCACGCCGGAGATTTGAAGGAGGTTGGAGACAGATGGAGTGCTGTGTTCTGGACCAGTTTTATTAAGTGTAAGTGTACTTCATTCAAATTTGAAGTGTGGATAATTGCAATAAAGGACTTGTGGCAAAAAGTGGTTTATTAATCCAAACATTTAGAAACAAAAATAAATGCTTGCTTGCTTTCCAGGATTTTGGGGTTTATTTTTTATTGGTGAGTAGGTTGGGGTGATGGATTGGGCAAACCAGGAATCTCACCGTTGACACATATGCTGTAACATAGAGCACTCAATGATTGAGTCAGCAGTTCACCAAGACACACAGACCAGTAAAACAATAGCAAAATAAATTATAAATTATAACACATACAATAGCAAACAATTTGTAAGTGCATTATTATATGGTAGCACAGAACTGACATGATATGCTTTGGTCCTGCTGTCCATCAGCAGTGCAGCGAGTAATCAAGTTGACTTTCGGCTCGAATTAATATACTTTTCATGCCACCGTCATTTGCGATGTCAAGCAGGTCTTCCTTGTGCAAAATAGGACCGATTCACCTGGATGGTTCAGAAATGGGTTGTGGAGACATTCATTTCCGAGTTTGAGGGATTTTTGTGGATCGGAAAAGCCTCCTTTGATCGCCGTTAGCCACATGCGTATTACGTAATGCAGCCTTGGTCAGAGTGTGATCAACTATTGAGATGGGGCCATAATTTAAGTAAGACTCTTGGTATTTTCTCTTAACTGCAGCTTTCCTATTTGCTTTTTTTCAGCATCTTAGTTCACTTGACATTCATAACTTTTATACAGGGCATGAACTAAGACAACAATATGTTTAAAAAGGAAGGGTTCTATCCTTGGGAATAAAAGAGCTGCTGCTGGTAAAAATAACCATGCTTAAGTGAACTTTGAGTTCAATTGAGTTATTTATTGCATCAGCCTGAGTAACAAATACAAAGACTAACAGCTATATAGGCAGATACAAGGCACTTTCCCCAGTCTGCACAAGTAAAGGCCATGAACTCAGCTAATGATGTGTTCGAAAGCTGCCGGATACTTTGCTTCACAGAATGAACCAGATGCACACACCATGAGGCCCCAGAGTGAAACCAGCGAACACAACACTATCCAAGTCATACAAGGTCACTGTAATTCAGATATGAACATGGCAACTTCAGAACTGTTTTGTATTGCTTCACAGGGAGCCACAGTAACATGGGGCCCAGACTGAGGCATATGGACCTTTTAATGTATTATAAAATCATGGGCCCCAGGGGCAATTATTTCAAAAGTTATATTGTTAAATCAAATATAGTCTTGGCTTGTCTTGATTTAAACTCCTGTCTCCTCAATATCAGAGTCAAGAAGGAGACACATTTCAAGAAAAGGCAAAGTTTAACACCAAGCAAACAATGACAAGCAGCTTCACAACAAGTGGTAAGTCTTGAACACGACTACATTCAAAATGAATATTATATATAAATTCTTCAAAACACATTTATATATAAAAAGTTATTTTCTCTGGCTATGGCTTTCTACAGTATATAGAGTCAGCTGGTCCTCCTTGTGCTGGTGGGTTGTCTCTGGACACTCTTATTTCCACTTTCCAAAGACGCTGAATTAATGAGAATAAACTGCCGATATTGAATTAGTGTGTGAATGGTTTCTGCCAGCGTTTACTACTGACGGTCACTGGAGTGTACTCACACCCAAAGCAGCTGGAATAGGCTCCAGCCCCAGTGATTGATAAGTGATAGAATGAATGTATAAAGATTTATTTTTATCATATTTCTATTATTCAGAATGCTCCTACAAATAACTGTTATTACTGTAAATTATGAAAATTATACATTGTGTTATCAATTATGGTACATAAAAACTGTTGATTTTAGATTTTATAGATTTTATTTTATTTTAAATAGATTTTAGAAACATCTAAAATAAAAATATTGTTACTGGTAGCATACTGTATAAACATGACATGTTTTTTTTATATCATATTAAGGATGTTAATTTTTATTCATAACCCTAGTGTTCCTCAAACCCTGGCTGTGGTATTTGAAATGTGAATATTTATAAATGAAACACTGTTGGTTAGGTAGCAGCTCTGGGAACCAATCACTCAAAAGATTAAAGAGCTCCCATTTGATGTTCATTGTTCAAAACACAACATAAACGCAGCAGAACATATACAACAAGTCTGGGAACAACTTGCCAAATAAATAATATTATACAACTGCATGTTGTTTTCATCACAGCCCAAAAAAAAAAAACCTTTGAAAGCTACTTTTAAATGAGAATGAATAACAGTTTGCTTTTGAGAGGGTTTAATTATTACTAATCTTTGATGTGTGCACCAGAGAACAACCCATCTGGGGTCATTTTTTGTGCGCTTTGATGTTAAATGAGTTGTAAGGATTTAAAAAATTCAGAGCAAAACAAAAAATAATGTTACATTTTCAAACACAGAGATCAGAGATTTTTTTTTTACATGTTACACAAACACTACATTTCACTATCAGTAACTTGAGAGTTCCCACCACCAAAAAAAAACTTCTTTCTTCTCCATTCTTCAAGATGAAACAAAAACTGTTCTCTGTAATATGGTGTAAAAGTGTCTTTCTAAACAACGTATCATTTTCCTCCTTTTGATAATTGACTATGTTCAAATTGCAAAAAGATGTGTGTTGCCATGTCTTTATGCTCACTACTATATCTGTGTTGCATACAGGCTGCATGCACTTAGTGAAAAGGTCAAGGGTAATCATTAGAATAGTCAGATATTTTTATATGGTGTGAGAATCAGATTATAACATGTTAACAAATTATATTTTTTACAATAAAGTTTTATTTACCTTGAGGTACATAAAGTGTTTTAATGATAATCTTGTCATCATGAATCAACTGTATGTCATCATTCAAAGCCTAATGTGCATTAATTATTTTCTAGAAGCAAAAAACACTAAAATAGCTGAATATGAATATGAATCATATGAAATATATATTTTTTCTTCCTCTTTCTTTAACATGCTGTAGTCATCTTTGTGGCCCTTTCAACTTAGGACCCTCAAGGCAGTTGGATGGCTTCTATCCCCTTTTTTTGACACAAATGCTTTTCCTTTTTTTTAATACTTTATTATACCACTGTAGATTTGTTAAGAAACACCTGATAACGTAAATCAAATATATGGGTGGAATTGTTTTTGTGAGAAAGCCTTGGACAATGGAACTCTCTGTTTGCTGTTCTACATTTTGACTGCCCCAATGTTCTGCAAGTATTATATACATTGAAAAGAGTAGTGAAGACTTAGGTCTAAAATTCAAATAAGACAGAATCAAGGAGAAAAATTATTTGTTTAAAATAATACTGTGCTGGGTACCAACTGTGTAATTCCAATATTTGGTGACCTTTTATGATTTTGGGCAGTGACAGTCTCAATTGTTGAGGATGAAGATCAATGTCTGCTGTTGCCATGGTTGCTGTGTATAATCGAAGTGTGAGTGAACTGATTGACCGCACAGTGCTTTCAGCATTATCATGGGACGTTTGACTCAAATACTTTTTCAAATACAATCAAACGAGGTCTTGTACTCTGTAATGGTGAATTGGACAAACAATTAGGCACTGTCCCTGAGAAGTTGTTGTTATTTGCTAAAACCAGGAAACATCAAAAAATATGTACAGAAATAATGCACCAAGAATGCCAGCAGGGTGTGTTCATCATCACAAAGTCACACCTGTTGTTAAAAAGATCTCCTATGTACTTTGCAGTAAAAGTTTCTTTGCAGTAAAATCTTGACGCATGAGCCATAGGGAAGCTATTTTAAACTCTCATGTCCTCATAGCACAATGGAAATTCTATGCACTTTTCAGTTTAGCCTTTTCTTATGAATTATGATGCATTGTAAGTAACAAATAGCTTTTAGTGGCTTTTCATTTAATAAGGCATATGCTGTTAATCATCTCACATGCCTAACCTGAATGTGTTTGTAATTTATTTTACTACAGTAACATTCATCATGCTGCTGTTGGCATACCATTATCAGACTTTACCAGCAACACTGCATCATTGCAAATTTATTGAAATGTATGTGTATAGTGCACATGCCATGTTCAAAATGATGCAATTACTGTATGTTAAGTGTTATTTGAGAAAAACTGCTACCCAACGAGGACACAACAGTTAAAGACACTATACAAAGAGAATCAAAATGTGAAACATTTGTCATTGCTTATGCTTAGAATATACAAATAGAGAAGAAATGAATACTCCTACAAAAGTTGGATTTCCAGATGTTAATGCTGGCAGGTGGTCAGATGCAGTCCAGGAATGGTAAAGAAATGGTGCCTGTGTAAACTTCCAATTGCTGTAGCTCCAAGGAGTGGGACTTACATTACATTAGTGTACCTATTTTAGACCATAGGATCAGGACAGACGTCAGTCGGTTTAATCATTTTAAACATTTGTGATAATTTTCCTGATTTGGAAAAGTTACAAAATCCTGCTTTGAGTCTTAATGAAAAAAAGGCCTATTAGATTTTACAGTAAGAAGCAATGTGCATTTCACAGCTCATTATACAACTTGCAAAAGGTTGTCCAGTTCTGTGCTCTCACAAGAAAAAGCACAGATACTGAATAACTTAAAAATTCATTACCCCACTTTTTGTTTTCCAAAACCAAATGAATAAAAGATTTAACTCAGGAAACTACATGATGCAACCCAAACGACTGCTGGTGCTGTTGTGGAACCTGCTGAGCAAGCCTGCACTCTGAAAACACCCACAAGAAGTTACTCTGCCTACATCTTAATAATCATATTTCTACTTTAAATTACACCTTGCCCTTTTACACTTGGGTACACTCAAGTGGCAAATGGAGTTTTCAAGCTTCACTGCTTTACTAACCGAAAACCTATTAGCTGTGTAAACATGGAAAATGTATTGGGTGTTGGTGGTCGGCTTTCATCAAGAAATATTTATTGATTTTGTGTTTTTTGTGGCATGTCTTCCAAAATGCAAATATAAACTCATAAGCCCAGCATTGGTCATAAAAAAATGGAAATAATAAAAAAGTGTTTATTCATACAACCAGATGGATAGTTTTTGAAAGGTATCCACTATTGTTTAGTGCCCATTACATATATGCACTAAATGAACAGTTACTTTAGACATTGAACAAAAAAAAAGTGCTACATTCTCAAAAAAAAAAAAAAAACTAAAAAGAAGTTGAACTCCTTTTTGCAGTAAGCCAGTGTTTCCCAATGGGGGGGTCTGCATACCCCTAGGGGTCCGTGAGGATATTTCAAGGAGTACGCAGAAATGATAATTAATTACATTCATACGCCATGCAGCGGCATGCTAGTGTGCCTGGAGAGGTGGTCAGTTGTACCGTGGGAAATCTTACGCCTGAATACTGCGTTGACGCAGTCTGCGTCTGATTGAGCAAAGTAAATTTGGGAAATGTGAGTAGGATACTTGTGTATGTTTGTATTAGACACTTATGTTGTTCAAAGTTAAAAAATTTGAGTTTTGTTATGGTAAAATTGTGGCTACAGTCCGTTATCTGCCTCTGATGTAGATCCTAGTGCAAGCTTTCAGTGTGCTTCTGTCTGCACAAACTCACAGCACAGTTTCTAAATAATTTTGGAGGGGAACAGTGGGTCATGAAGTAGTCGTCCAATAACTGTATTCTGGAAAAATGTATCTGGAGCAGACCCCACCTCAACTGGCTCTTATTCGGAGATCTAATACTGTTTCTAAGGGAGAGCCCAGTCACCCTGCTGTGGAAACTCATTACAGCTGCTTGTATCTGAAATCTTATCCCTTCAGTCATGACCTACAGCTCATGCTTAAAAAATAGACCTGGAGCCACACTGATCACTAGTTTAGATTAATAACCAAGACAGACAGCAATAAAACAATTAAACAAGTTAGACCCCACCTTATTGTTTTAATAACCAATCACAGATGTGTATAATGTACATCCAGGAAATATCTTGTAAATCCCACTATAGCAGGATTCACCTGCAGGTAAAAAAAAAATGCTAGCATGAAGTAGCATCTAAGGATTAATTACCTTGTTTAAGGTACTATGTGTAATTTTCAGACAAACCTAACAGTGACTGACACCAGTGGACGTTAGGAGAACTACAGTCATTATCCCGCTCGCTCTCGCTGGCGTGCACTTAAGAAAAGTTACACTTCTGCAAGTTTAATGTTTGACAGACTTTATTGAGAGTAAACTACTGTATATTTGAGTCTCGAGTGCTGACACAGCAGTAAAGAGAACTCCTGAGACATGGGAGAGAAGAGAGTGACTAATGTTTGACATTAGGTTCCACCTAGTAGGCACTCAAAGCGCCATTGTTCAACACAATGGTCAACTAATGTCTAAACAGCTGCACTGTTCCTAAACCTTGTGTAACACATCAGTGACAAGCTCCACAGTAAAATTAAAAAATAAATCTTGTATCTATTGTAGAGAAAAGAATGACAACATCTGTCCTAAATTAGTTTTGCATTAGGTTGAAACATCATTAATGTAACTTTGCTGTATTAGTTCAGCTTATCATTGTTTATTTCACTGTTAGTGTCATTACAAATACCTCCAACATACAGTTTAGCACAAGATGATTATAACTAATTTATTAAAACGTTTTCTTCTCAGGACTCCAGCACCTGTGAAGCAGAGCTCTGACAGTGACTGAAGAAGGAGGAGATCAGGAGCTGGTGCTGTCAGTGAGGAGGACAGACTGCTGCCAGGACGACAGAGGCAGGTAGGTCATATATCTACAGAAATGCTCACACACCCAAATAAACCTCTGTAATCTAAACAGTGTTTGTTATTCCATTTTCAGGCAGAGTTACAGCTGCTGTCACAGGAGAATAAAGTTCTCCAGATGGTTGTAACTCTGCCAGGGGTTTGTCTGGATGTGAAGGAGAACAGACGAGCCACACCAGGACCAGCCGAAACCAAACAGGGCTCAGCCAGCGTGGTGCACCTGCCTTAACTGCAGAATCATGCGAACAGATCTAGAAAACAAATGCTGCCAACAGGGTCTCAGCCCAACACATTTATACAGATATATAGTTATAGATTTTTTCCTTCACAAATGTATAATAAATGTTACATTAAACCACAGTCTCTTTTTGTTTCTGCCCTTGGTTTATGTGGCCAAGTCATGTCCTAGAGAGAGAGAGAGACAGAAGACAAGAGAAAAAAATGTTTAAGTGTCATTTTGACAGAAATAACATTCATTTCATTATTTATTTAAGGCATATATTACACAGACAGACAGATAGTGTTTGAGAGGTAACAAACATGTCTACAGCAGTGTAGAAAAGTGCAGCTAGAACTTCTGGTTTAAAGCTGATAAATAACAAAGACTTTTCCACTACTGCATGAGACCTAAACATGATGGTTCTTGTGAGAGTTACTGACACACCTGTCCTCTGTGGAGTTGTGTCTGTGCCAGTTCAGCTGTAGGTGGGAGCACAACTGCAGTGCCCAAGAGCCCGAGGGTCATCTGTCCTCTTGGTAGTCCCCCTTGAGACTTTAGACAATTCCCCAAAATTGTGCTCTGCTGCAGAAGGATGTAGCTGTAGTCTTTGGCCACCTTTACTGTGTGGACACATTAGTGCTGTAATGATAACAAAACATCATTATTTCTATTATTATGTTTTTACATTGTGTTGATAATGTTGTTGCATAAACATTCCTTATTTACATATTCAGCATTTGGCATACTAACAAAACATACTTCAGTTAGTAAAATAAAGTTGTATACTTGTCCACATCCTTCAGTACAGTCTGTGACAGGGCCTTGTGCTGCAGAACATGATGGTAAGACCCCTTGAGCAAACGAGCCAATGAAAGTCTGGAATAAAAGAGTCCCTGGCAAAGTGTAACCCCATAATGCCACAGAGTTAGCATTAGCTGCTTTGTAAAGACATTTTACAATATAATTTGAAAAGCCAAGACAGAAAATGTTGGTCACAGTCTTCTGCAGACCTCACTCAATAAAGCTTTTTTTCAGTAATTAATTTATGTTGTCTATTAAATAAATCTTTATTTAATTCAAAAGTTAAATGCATGGTGTTCAGCTTAGTGGACATGTTTGTAACTCCGTGAAAAAAAGGATCATGACAAAAATTGAAAATGCGTAAGAGGAAGTAAAATACTTACTGTTTTTCTCATAATTCATGCATGAAAGGGTTATTTTCAAACCAACTTTATTGCAATACTAAACCTGTTTTTGCAGTATTCCAATGAACACTCAAAAACACTCAAAAACAGTCTCATTGCATTCACTTGTAGCAAAACAAAGCCTGACCAGTTTTGAATGTAATACATTTGGACAAGCCATTACTAAATGAGATTAGTTTGGTGACTTGATTTCTGAAACATTAAGGTGATAAAGTGGCAGTGGCCTCATTCGGCCGTGGTTATTTTCCGTGAGGCGGCCGAGAACCCTTCTGGTGACCGTAAGTGGTTTAAACAGCAGTCTCACCTCTCGCCTGGCCCTCCACATATCAGAGCCACCGCAAGACAAATTACATTTAATGATAGCCTGCATGAGAGGTGGAAAAAAGGGGGTCCTGAAAAGAAAAACGGCCACAGAATAAAAAGAGAATGTGGGTGGACGAATATAAAGACAAAAGAAACAAACTAAGCAGAGACATTATCTGGCACACATTGCAGACTTAAATAGAATGTTGGGTTTGCTGTTCAAGGTTGTTTTTAAGGCAGAATGTAATGTGGCTTTGCTGCATTTAAGATGGAGGATGTGAGAATGATATTTTTAAGGGTATTTTGAGTGTGTTTTAAAGTGTTCCATCTACCTCCAATTGTTGCTGTTTGACATTTCTGCAAACTTTTGGAAATAGGAAATAATAATGTAAGATATTAGAATTTAAATTTGTTTTTAAATACCTGTTTTTGTCCAGTTTTGTAGTCATTTTAAACTTTGCCCATAGCACTTCAAAGTAGTTAAGTGCACACAATTAATCATTGTTGCAGCAACTAAGATTAGTTGATGGTTATGTTTATATAATATTATAATTTAAGCTGAAGGATAGAAAGCACAGGTTATTCAGACCATATTTGTTCTTCAAAGAATAAGTTCACCACACCAAGTTTTGGGTTTTTTTCAGTGGCTCACCTGGTAGAGCACATGCCATATACTTGGGAGACCCGGGTTTAATTTCTGCTTGAGTCATTTGCCTGGCGTTGTTTCCTGTCTATCTACAATCCTGTCAAACAAAGAGACTTCATCTGATTGGGTCTGCCTGAATACTTTTCTCTGATTGGCTGGCCCATGTATACTGCACAGCTAGTGAGGGGAGTTTAATCACAGTTTTATATCACTCTGCCTAGAACCATACAAAAGAAAACATATACATATACCATGTACTGTTCTTCTGTTTGATTAATTTTGCAATTCAGAGGGTGTGCCTTGACAAAACAGTTATGTCACATTGTATTGTTATGCTGATGTTATTGTTTGCACTAAAATTAGAAAATATATAGCATATAAGACAGGGGACATTATTATGGTAGTATCCATTCATCCATCTTCTTCTGCTTATCCGGGGCCGGGTAGCAGGGTCAGCAGTCTAAACAGGGACACCCAGACTTCCCCTCCCTAGACACTTCCTCCAGCTCTTCCGGGGGATACCGAGGCGTTCCCAGGCCAGTCAAGAGACATAGTCCTTCCAGTGTGTCCTAGGTCTGAGTCACTCTGAGCTCCTCCCGAGTGACCGAGCTCCTCAACCTAATTCTAAGGGAGTGCTCAGCCACCCAGCGGAGAAAGCTGATTTCGGCCTCCTGTATCCGGGATCTTGTCCTTTTGGTCATGACCCACAGCTTATGACCATAGGTGAGAGTAGGAACGTAGACTGACCTTGCAGCTCAGCTCCTTCTTCATCATGACAGACTCAAACATTCTGTCAATCTCACGCTCCCTCCTTCCCTCACTCGTAAACAAGACCCCAAGAAACTTAAGACTCAGCCACTTGAGGCTGGATCTCTCCACCAACCTGAGAGGGACAAACCACCCTTTTCCGTCTCAAAACCATGGCCATAGATTTGGAGGTGCTGATTCATACCCCAGCTCCTTCACACTAGGTTACAAACTAGCTCAGTCCATCCCAGTCTGATGAGGCCAACATGACAACATCATCTGCAAAAAGCAAAGAAAATATCATGTAGTCCCCAAACTGGACACCCACCGGCCCCTGGCTGTGCCTAGAAATCCTGTCTATAAAGATAATGAACAGAACCAGTGACAAAGGTCAGCCCTGCTGGAGTCCTACATGCACTGGGAACAGGTCTGACTTACTGGCAATACAAAAACCAAGCTCCTGCTCCTGCCATACAGGGACCGAACAGCCCCATACTCCCGGAGCACCCCCCACAGGATGGAGTATTTTTGGATGGAGGGACACTTTTGAATGCCTTCTCAAAATCCACACCAAGGGCCAGTGCTTAGTGGATCGGGCAGCAGTCGAATATCCCCCAATAACCAGATCTCTGGACACGAAAACTAGTGGTATCTCAATGTTGCAATTTAAAATTCTCTTCAGAACTAAAATTGCCATAGCGGATGGGATGCCAAGTATAACCCATTTTGGTTTTCTATTTCTGACTTTGTGGTCAATATTGCCATGTTTTTCTATGTTTAGATCCTGTTGTGGCAGACAGAAAAAACTTTAATAACTGAAATGGTATTTGGTCTACTGTTCCCATTGAGAGTATTCTATTCTGGGCTTTTCACTTCCACTTTTCACCATTTTCAAGATATTCATGTTATTGCAGCTCTCTTATATAATATGTTGCCATCTGAAAAATATGTATCCAATGAAAAGCTCATACTTTAGAGTGAATTCATTTAGTGACTATTCCAGGGTGTCTATATTTTCCTCTGCAACATTTGCTGTATATTGCATGTGGTTTATGGAGTCATTTGGAGATGTATAGAACTGAATGATTAATATATGAAGGCCATGTCACAGTAAACAATGTTCCTGAATAGTGTCACTTACTGGAGAGCGGAAGATGAAAATGAATGGGAAATGAAGAGAGGCAGATGCAGCAAACAGCAGGGCCATCTCTTCTATTAACGTCTTGTTAAATTTTTAAAAGTGGCTGTGACTAGTACGACTTTCTATCAACCTGTCTCCACTGTGGACTTTATAACCCCATTTACTGAGAGAGCTGGAAGGACAGTGGTGTGTGCTCGTCCATATTTAACCCAAACTGCTTTGATACATCACCCCCACATGGTGCATGTTAAAATAGACTTTTAACTAATGTTGCTTTTTGTGTCCACTTTCATGTCTGTGTGCATGTGTTTGGAGGAGTGTATCTGTGTCTTTCAAGGTAACAAGCTTTGGTTTATGAGCTTTATTTGGAGGTTTATGTGGCAGCAATGGGCCTGCATATATTTCAGCAGGAAATGAGGTCATTATTGCTTCCCTCGACACTGCACAAATACACACACACACACTAACGCTTCGTCGAGAGGCATGAGGTTGCATACTTAAACACTGACACCTCCAAACAGATGTCGGTAATTTATATGGATAATCATTAATCCCAAAACAAACAGCGCCCACACACATCCTGCAGCATGTTGCTCCTTCTCACCCGCTCTGCACATGGACACAGGGTGAACTAATAGCAGCTTCTCTACATCAAGCTTACTACTGTTTCTAACGCCTGCCATATGTCTTCATGGAGATGATCTACTGTCATAAACAACTGTTTAAAAAAGATATATTTTAAGGCTTAAATTATTCAGTCATTAAGCAATGCTGGTTCAAATGTGCAGGTATTGGTTTTGTTGGACTATGGTAATTTTGAATTGGAAATTTAGTCCTTTTGTTTGACAGGTTTATGACATTCTTAGCCAAGAATACAAAACGTAAGATTGAAGAAAAAAGGATGTGAGCTAATGTAACCTAACATGCTTTGGGTTTACATCGAATAAGACGTCGCCAAAGAAAATCACCACATTTAATTTATATTTTACTATAGATATCAGTCAATGGCAAAAAAAAAATTATCCAAACCATTGCCCTTTAAGCATGCATTTGGCAGCATTGGTGAGGAGGCCTTTGACTGACTCAGGCTTTCAGTACATTTAATTTGTTAATGGCTTCAGGTAATTATAAGGGGCTAAGGGCTAGTTAAATTGATGCATTTATGGTCAAGTTCCCAACTGTGTGAAAGAAAATGGGGTTGTGATGAAGCAATGCTGACCTGTTGGACTCAATGTGTGTAAATACCAAAAAAGTTTGACAAATCAAAATATTCAGTGTCTGATTATATGTCTGACCATTGTAATGACGAGAATTCCATTCTGTAAAAACTTTAATTGACAATTTTCTCTATTAAACTTAAAGTATAGTTTTAATTGGCAATTGGAGGTGAAATTGCAGATTTACCCAATGCAACTTCAAGTTTGTGAAAGTTAGCTCTCTAGTTTGTTGTAGCTATTCTGTTCTTCCAACTTAACAAAACCTTGATCACTGTTTTGTGAATATTAGAATGGGTTGGATATACAAAGTGACGAGTTGAAAATGGTGCACATGCTACCTTATTAACCACAATAAAATGAAGAGCTAGACAATGCTATTTCCCATTAGCCTCTGCACAGACTTGTAATCAGCCTCAATCCTGTTTGGCCCACTTGGTTTTTATTGCGATCTGGTTTCAGCAGTGTGGAGTGCCACTGGAAACTTCAACAATGCTCGCTCTTGTTGAAGTGGCCTTTTTCAACACTAGGCCTTTGTCACCTCTGCTGTGGCTGGAATGTTCCCATTTACTGGAATTGAGGGGGAATTGGGACAAAGACAAAGATACTGATGATGGAAAAAATCCTATCAAAGACTGGAAAGAACAGACTGATGGAGGCAGGATGTAGTGGGATCTGGCAGCCATTTGAAGAGCATTGCCAAGAATATACAAGTGCTCATTCCAACATAAGAAGTCAGTGAGCAAATTGAGTGATTAGTTCCTTTCTGTAGTTATGCCTAACTGTGACCGTACACAGTAGAAAAACTCCATTGTCTGTGACTGTGGCATCATTTGTAATGAACCTGGGAAGCTATGGTAGTCCTCAGAGAGTGTGTGGAGCCATGGAGAAGTCATTCATATACTGTATTTGGATCAGAATTGTGTAAACATGAAACACAAACATAAAACAATGGATGTAAGAATCAGTCGTTGTGGAAGCCAAAGTTGGTAAAAATTAGATGACCTGCTAAACTTTTTGATATAATGCTGTAGTTTTGTCTGCCTCACATTATTAAAACAGAAGAAGAATACAATGCATAGCTTCAATTCCTGCTTTTTTTATTTTTTTGGTTTATTTTTGGACTTGACATAACCATTCAGACCAACCAACCAATCTATGTTGTTTTTTATACTGATACAACACTAAAGACCTTGATAATACCTAAAATTGTAGCCAAATTTGGTTCATAAGTGTGGGTATGCTCTGTTCAGACATCTGATTTCCTTCCATAGACTACAGGAACACTTACCCCTCTTGCTCCCTAATGTTGCACTAACTTTACAGTTAGAAAAAAACCTTGATCAACATATACCTGAAATGAAATCAGTTCACAAGTAAGGGTCATTTGTGTTTAGACTTCTGCCCTTGCCCTTTAGACTTTGTATAGGGACACTTACCCACTTTTGCTTTCTAATGTGGCATTTGCAAGGAATAATTTCAGCAAACTACTATATATAGGGGTGAAGCATAACATTCTGGGCCTATATCTAAAACCATCTTGGTGCGCCCTTGTAGCATGTTATGTATACAAAACCTTAAGCAATATACATTTAAAATGTATCCCTGTAAGTTTTTACATCCTAGTTTATTTATCACTGTTTTAACATTTTTACCCTGCTGGTTTAAAGCCTGCACTGACTGGTATATAACACTAATTTACTCATTTTATTTTCATCTTATTTTTGGAACTCTGCTTTCTATTGTATTTATAGTGTTTATTGCATGCTTATTATATTTTGAAAAACATTTCATCAACATCATTAACATGACAAATAAACTCAATTTAAATTCTGATCTTCAATTTCCTTCTCAGCTACAAAGACAGACAGAATTCAGGCTAAATGTTAAGGGGTAACTTAATCTGCTGAAAGCGTAACTTTAACATACAATGACTTAATGGGTTGTTGAAATCAATTATGTCTATAGCCCATTTAACTGCCTACATAAGCTCACCTTGTCTCAGACCCTCAGCGCTTTCATCTGGACATAATGGAGGACCTGCTGCTGTGGCTTTGTCTGAAACTGAAGAGGCAATAGGGTTTATATGTAAAGCGACTAAACTCAATGTAATACAATGTTACAGTGCTACGGCAAGTTTGTCAGTAGCTGCTTTCCTCATTACAACTTTTCTCCCTCTCCTTTCTTTCTTTTCACTTTTGATGAACACATTTTACTTTCTTGATGCAAGAAATCTCTTTTTCTGACTGAAGGCTGACCCTGCCGCTGCCAGATACCTCCTGCTCCTCGAACTGTCAGTCACTCAGGACGTCTGTAGCTAGGTTAAATCAAACAGGTGCGAATGTGGACTGAACCATTTTGAAAAATTTCTTAGGGGTGCAAGGGCGCTTTGATAACTGTTATCATTGCTGTCAGTTGATGACATGTATGAAAACAGGCCTGCTAGACCAGCACAGCGCCTGATTTTACAGGGCTATCAGAGAACCGTTAGCCTGGCAAGCCAGTCTGCTTTCTTATTGTATTACATACAGAGATATTAGTCTGGGATTGCAGAGTTTGAACAGGATTTAAAGTCAGGACCATGGGCGGAACTAAAGTTTGCTGAGTAACCCAATCAGAGAAACCCCGGATGTGACATAAGGAAAGCAACCACCACAGCGTATACCAGCACGGCTATCGGGAGAGAAGTTGCTGTGGTTTGAAAAAACTTGTCCAGGTCTTTATGAACAGAAGCAAGCGCAGTATCAAACCATCACTCCGATGCGGCAGAATCTTGACTGTTTCGGTTGAAAAAAATTGTTGCAGTCAATATAATATAAAAAAAAAAAAATCCCGCCTCCTCGCTACCCAGACCAATTTCTTTGTGTGTGCAATGTAACAAGAAATTGGTCTAGCTGGCCAGGCAAGAGAACTGTTGCATCCTCATCAAGTACAATGGCCCTAAAGTTTGCTCCTTCCTTCGGAAAGACATCAACCACAGCTCTATAGTGGAATAGTCCAGCCCCACTTCAACTTCAAAGCTAACAGCAGGCAAGATGGCTATCAATACAACTGGTCAACCCCCTCCCAAGTGGGGTAACATAAAAATGTATTGACCTGCTTTAATTCCAGAAGAATCAATAATATACGGATGCCCTTGAAAAAAGTGAAAGAGTATTTAAAAAAGACACTGAACATAAAAGATCTGACTATGAGTATGATGCTGAGTATGTTGAAAGATGATGTTAAACATTTTTGAGACTTGTGTATGAAAGTCCTTGCTGGATTTGATCCTTGAATCTGCTATTTCTACTGTCAATGATGCAGAGGAAAAATGAGCCAGACCGACTGCGCTAAAATATTGAGGTGAAGGAAAGAGCATGACAAAGAGTAATCCACACACTTGCACAAGAGGTCAGCTGGCTATTCTTCCATGGTGCCTTTAAGACATAAAGCCTGAGATGACTTATGAATGACAGAGTTTAAAGAAGGATGGAGAAAGAGCGCAGAAAGAAGGACTACGATCGATCAGCGCGGTTGATGAACCTGGTGGACCATTAAACTAGTTGTCAAAGACAGGGTTTCTGCCAGCCAAAGTTCCACTGTGTCAGAATTTACAGCAGGCCACAGCCCTAAGCAGTGCCATAAAACAACTGGACGTCCATTTTTGTCCGGGGAAGACCTCTGACTGGAGCGGCCAACCTCAGCCCATGGAAGTTTACTGCAAACATATTAAGTCACACATTAACACAACAGTGAAATAAAACTGGACATTTTTTTTTTTTTACCAAACAGTCTCAAATGAAATAAAATGGAACACGTAGAGCCACTGATGTTGATTCATAATTGCAGGAATAAGCAGGAAGCCAAAATATTACTCTCTTTTGCCTACTTTTTTGTACTTTTGCTGATACAGTATTCTTGCTTCTTTGAATGAGTATATGACAAAATGATCAATTATCAATAATTAACAATTATCAACTTATCAAAAATATTTAAAGGACTAAAACCATCTTTCCTTTGATAGTCATCAACTAAATAAATAAATTATAATTTGCTAGAATTGTTACTTTTCAGTGATATTTTGTTACAATGATATTAACAAACACTAAAAATAATTGTGTAATATAGCTGAACATTAAGGTAGATCCACTGATTATTAATAAAAAAAACAAATATGAAAGAGTTTTCACATATTTTTAAATACAAGGCAGTTCTTCAGAACTTGTTTTATTGTTGAAAACACATCAAAGATTAATAGCAACATTTTCAACCTCTACAGGGTAAAAAATTCTATGTTCTTATTCACGTATCATACATCATTGAAGGCAATAACAATAATTCAACAAAGAATTATTCATTGTAGAACTGCAGTAAGGGGCTTTTGTTTAAAATTTTTCAGGTGAGTTCTCAAACGGGGCCTTTTAAATCTCACGTCTACTGCCATTCTCCTCAAAACTCTGCATGTCAAGAAAGTGGAAAACTACATTTTAGTTGTGCGTGGCTGGATGGAAATGGGTAATCTGAGGGGAGCTGACACATTTCTGAGGAACGTAGTGAGCTGTCACTGCCACGAGACTGACGAGACAATAGAAGCACTACTGGAAATAAGAATGAAATATTCATATTATGTGCAATGTATTGAAGTATGTCGGCCGCTGAACATGAGTTACATATTTCAACAAAGGCAAACACTCAAGACCGTTTCCCATGCTCTTTGTACAGAAAGCACATTTTACCTTTAATATTTTTGTTTAAATATTTTTTTCCTCTTTCTTTAACTTTCTTCTTCTTTCTTCACTTTATTATTGGGCCACCTGCAGATTTGACTGACACTGCACATTTGAAGTGAAAGCAACAATTTGTTTTATTCTTTTTGAAAGCTACGACCTGACACAGAATATATCCTTTTATCTTCAAAAAGCTCACCAGCTGGTTATTAAGTTGCCACGTGAAATGCACAGAGAAAGAAATAGATTCTGCTGAGACAATATTTCACTTTTCAAAACAGCATACCGTTGTGGAGATAATAATACCGCAAATAACGTGACACCAAATAAGTGGTATTTTGAGTTGCCTTCAAACATGTGTAGATTTATTGTTAATGTTTTTTTTTCACAGAAAAGTTGTGTCAAGCTGGCAGCTTAGGTTCTATTTTGATAAAAGGAAGATAACTCACTCGCTGCAGTTATATCCAGCATGCCACTAATGGATACTTATTGCCTCCAGTTTTGTCTGCTTTTCCGACGAAGCTTGTTACTAAATCGATTTCCATTTACTCATTGAAACCATAGAGAGTAATTACTGAACTAATAAGCAGTGACGTTAGACATAATAACTGGCTATGGGCAGCAGTTTAATTAGCCAGAAGTAATGACCATATTTGGAAGAAGGTCGGTTCAGGAAGCATGAGGCATGACTATCATAAATACAAGCCATTTCAGTTTTGGTATAAGAGATATTTCAGGAATTGTAATGTAATGGTTTTATAACAATATATAAGAATGAAGGTCATAAATGTTGTTGCCTCTAGCTAGTAATGCTAACAGCTGTCATTACTGCTATGTAATATCTGACTTTTTAGAAGGTACAGCCACTAGCTTCACTGCAAAAACACATGGACCAGTGATGTTTTAATAAATATACTGTGGAGAGGCATTTGTTTGTTCTCCCTGTGCTTGGGTGGGTTTTCTCCAGGTAGTCTGGTTCCCCCAGCAACATAAAAACAAAAAAACATGAACTGTAGTCTCCCAATGATGAAAAAAGAATTTCCTAACATCAACCTGGTGGGGAAAAACAGTAACACAAATATTTTATGGTGTAATAGCCTCAGGTGCGATAAGTGTTCTCCTGAAAGAGTTAGTGGCCTCTTCTTTCTGTTGAGTCATTTTTGGTCACATAACCCCTTAAATCAAATCAAATCAATCAAATATACTTTATTGTCCCCGAAGGGAAACTTGTCTTAGGGCAGTGCCACAGCAGCAGCAGAACATACAGTACGCAGACCCACAAGAAAAAGTACGTAAATGTACAACACAACATACATACAGCAACAGTACTGTAACCATCAAATTCTGTGCAAATACCACATTTCAAATAAATAATTGCAATGGCGCTAAGCAAAATACTTTCTAAAAATAAAACCTAAAAATAAAACCTGGAATCAGCTAAAACTAATCTACAGTAAAATAAATAAATAAATAAGTAATAATAAAAGATCGACCCTAAGAACAAATCTGAATGTGCCCTTATTAAGCAGAGTAATGGATGTCACAAAACTATAGCAGTGATATGCATATTACAGCACATGGGCGCCTCATTGTTTGGATGCTGAGGCATGCTCCTTCCATAGTTAGTTCTCTTGTAGATTTAAGTACGTTTTTGTGACCTTGCACCTTGGACATGTCAAACTATGCAAGAATATGTGAGATAACACAAGTTGGACTGTGACTCAAGAGTTAGGTTATTTATTGTCATAAAATTACATTGTTAAAGTTAAAGTTAAAAAAAGTACCTTTTTCTCTCAGGGCCCATCCAAATAATTTTGAAGCCACATAATTTGATGAATTTTAGGAATTATAATTCAAGGTAAAATTTAAAAAGTGCTGAAAACAACAATGAAATAGTTAAAAAGCAAATCAGAATAACTTTTCTTTATTTCTTTATTTTCACTGACATTAACCAGTTTCCCCAAATATAACTTTCCTTCATTATTAGTTCTGTTTTGTGTGTGTTCTTAGGGACATTATGGAACATAAATTCTAATTGTTAAAATTTTTACTAATTCAGTATAATTTTTTATGGTTAGGGTCAATAAAATATTATATAGCCTTTTCAAAACACACACAATAAACATGACTTTTAAATAATTTATAGTAATTAAAATATTATAAATGAGGTCATTTGTTCATTCTGTTAGCCGCTATGAGTTATTCTTCTAAAATTTCTGGAGAACAAAGTCACTTTTATTGTACCTAGATTGCATTTGATGTGTTTTTATGTTAATAGACACCCAGCCAGACAGAAATACAATGGTGCCGAAAAACGACTGAGAGAACATCCACTTCCATTATCACCTGTCAAAAAGACGTCGTCCTTCAAATGAAATGCCACTTTGCTCGGCTGCAGGGGAGTGTTGGCATGCATATACACACTTCTAAAGAAAACTTTCCACACTAAAATTGGGTATTTTTTTTCCCTGTGGCGTGCTACATCTCTTTGTAAGCACCATTAAATAAACCTGCTTTCAGATCTTATACATCTTTTGTGTTGGCTTCCCCACGTTCCCTTCACATCTTTCATGTATTCATCGATGCCCTTTAGCTGCACACTTCCAGATGCATGTGAATACGGATGTTGCCCATTTTTATTTACATTTGTATTTGATTTCCCATTTGCTTTCATCCCAGAGCATATTTGTGTTTGTGGACATCAACACTTGAAGTGTCATTTTCTTTTTGAACTCCTCCATGTGAATGTGAATGATTTGTGTCCTTGTTCTTCAAGACTGTCTTTTTAAAATAAAAATGTTTCCATAGGCAACTATAGGCTTTTGTGTGAATATTTTGAGCATTATATATTGTATGTATTATGTGTGATTCAAGGATAAGTAGGCCACCTGATCCCTACTGAAAGATTAACGTCCAGTAAGGAAGAGAACGGGATTCAGGACAGAATAAGAACATGGAAGTGTTACAATTACTACAACTCCCTGGGAAATGTGAAATAGTATAAAGAACAGTAGAATTTACAGTTGTGTTCATAAGTGCATACCCTGGCAGAATTTGTGGTTTATTTTGGCCATTTTTTAGAGAATATGAAAACTTTTCTTTCACTTGTGGTCAGTGGTTGGGTGAAGACATTTATTGTCAAACAACTATGTTTACTCTTATTAAATTATAATGACAACAGAAACTACCCAAATGACCCTGATCAAAAGTTTACATACCCCAGTATTATGTAATACTGTGTATTGCCACCTTTAACATCAATGACAGCCTGAAGTCTTTTGTGGTAGTTGTGGATGAGGCTCTTTATTTTCTCAGATGGTAAAGCTGCCCATTCTTCTTGTAAAAAAGCCTCCAGTTCCTGTAAATTCTTGGGCTGTTTTGCATGAACTGCACATTTGAAATCTCCCCAGAGTAGCTCAATGATATTGAGGTCTGGAGGCTGAGATGACCAGAACCTTCACTTTATGCTGCTGTAGCCAATGACAGGCCGACTTGGCCTTGTGCTCTGGATTGTTGTCCTGTTGTAACGTCCAAGTACATCACATGTGTAGCTTCCGGGTTGATGAGTGCAAATCCTCCCCCAGTATTTTATGATAAAATGAAGCTCACCCACATCATTGATCCTCCTCTATCTTTCACAGTAGGAATGGTGTACATCATAGGCCTTGTTGACTCCTTTCCAAATGTAACGTTTATGGTTGTGGCCAAAAAGTTGAATTTTGGTCTCATCACTCTAAATTATTTTGTTCCAAACATTTTGAGGCTTGTCTCTATGCTGTTTGGCGTATTGTAAGCATTTACAATACATTTTATGTAGTAATGACTTTGGTAGAAGTGCCTCGTTACTGTGCATCAATAACCACACCACTTTTTTTTCAGAGTTTTGTGTTTCAGCTGAAGTTATTTGTGGGTTTTTCTTTGCATCCCGAATAATTATCTTTGCAGTTTTGGATAAAATTTTATTTGGTCTACCTGACCATGGTTTGGTTTCAACAGAATCCCTCATTTTGAACACTGCTGATTGTTCATTTCTCAATTCCTTGTAAACCATTTAATATCCCTTTTCTGTTTAATACAGTACAATTACCTTTTCCAGCAGATCCTTTGACAATTCTTTTGCTTTTCCCCTGACTCAGAATACAGAAACGTTTGTGCTGCACTGGATGAAAAAAGCAAGGGTCTGTCAGGAGCCCAGAAACTCACTGGCCTTTTAAACACACACACTGGTTATAAGCAAACAGATCACAGGTGAGGATGGTTTCCTTTAGCAACCATTCAAACCCATTTGTGTCAACTTGTTATCAGGCCAAAATCACAAGGGTATATGGCACTGTTGACAGTGCAGCTGCAAATTGAGGGATCTGCACCGTTTACTCACTAAAAGTAATGTGGTGTTGCTTTAACAGCTTGTACATGTGTCTATCTTGGGAAAATCTCCAAGGAACTTAGTGACAGCTTTAGTACTTTCTGGCTATTAGTAAACCCAACTTTTTTAGGTTAGTCTTTGATAAGCCAAGCATTGTTAAGCCTGGTTTAACTAGAGTGGTTTAACGAGTGAATGGAAATATATTACCAACATTTTAGAAGAATGGGTTGCATAGCCATAAATTCTAGATATAATAATATCACATTTCAGTCTATTTTTCTAGAAATGTAATTCATTAAACATAATGATAAAAATTCTTAATAAAAAAGCCTAAACTGCTGAACACAGTTGTTTTACAGTGATAGTGTAGACAAATATTGACAGTATGATATTAAAAGAATTAGGAAAACTGTACTAATAAAAGATATTCCTAAGCTTTGCTGTAGACACACACACAACAACTAAAAGCAAGAAGACAAAACATTGCATCATCAAATGAAGCCTTCCCTTCATGTTCATGTGAGACATTTCTATCTCTTTTTTCTGTATGATTCCCATAACTCATTTCTCTTTCATATATCTGTGTCTGTCTCTTAGAAAAGAAAAAACACAAGGTGGCTTTTCTCCCCGACTTGCTATCTCCTGTGACCAGGTGGAATTTCTCTTATCTATGAGAGCAAAAGTCATACTATAGCACTGCTGTGATAGGGAAACAAAATAATACAACACATGAACATTATAATATGAACACATATAAAATGATTGTTTAGGTATTGAGATTTACACTTAGAAGTTACAGTTTGGTCCCAATAAACCCTTTCAGAAAAACAACTCCAGCTGTTAATGATACATAGAATGTTGAAAGTGTGACTTAAGATGATTTCATTTAAGATTTCAATTGTCAGAAATCACTTTTACAAACAAGCAATGACTGCAGCAATTGAATGTGCACTGAATCGTCATCAAGCCATTTGGCCAAATTTCACATCACATTTACTTAAACCATTGAAAAATATTGTTTCAATAAACATTTTGCAAAGTAATGTTTTACAGTGTTGCCAGACATTCTAGGAGACACATAAATCTGGATCCTGTGTCTCTGCTCTTGGGCTATAGAGACAGAAATGTTAGTTCAGGCTCCAGCAGACCTTTCTAACATATCCTGCACAAAATAATATTTTCCAGTCCTGGATTAGTGGCAAGCCCCCCACAAAATGGAACTTGCATAAACTCATCTCTCACTCTTCCCCTTGGAATACCTAGTGGACCATGGCCCTGTCCCAATACTTCTTGAGATCTTCCATGAAGGGTGTACTTGGTGGAAGTGCACTTTGGTATAAGTGGAACCAAGCGTGCAGAATTAGCAGAATTGAGACAGCAATGTTTACGTCATCAACATGTGTCTGTATGTCATAATTGCGATGGCAAAATGCTCGCATTGATCGCTTTAAGCAATAGTGTTATTGAACATTATGGTAAACCTACAACATAGAATCATTTCCCGAAAGAAAAAGCAGAGAAACCTAAGACTTAATTATCAGACTCTAACCACAAATTTTATCAAACTCTGTTAAAAAGTAGTTTTTTCAATGTCTACATAATGCAATTTGCATTTTTTAAGTGTGTCAGTATTTGTCAAAATGTGGCTGGATGTTAATAATAACTGAATAATAACTGAAAAATTTTAAGAAATTCTAGTATCTTATGTTCTGCATTGAAAGCTTTTGACTTTTGTCCAGTATAGGGTACAGATCTCTCAGATCTCTGTGCAACAGATATAACTTAAAAGTCCAAGTCCAACCTGGACTTTTTGGAAAGTTTGGAAATGTCTTCTGAAACAGTAGGGTAATTTTAGTGTATTTTGTACAAATTCGACTCTGCATTGGCCTATTTTAGTTTGGTAATCTCTTGCGATATGTCACCGTTCCGGAAAGTTACATTGGAGGTTTCTGTCCAGCTGAGGGTATGTGGTGAGTGAGATAAGCATGATTCTACTGATTTCATGTCTAAAAACCATTAAAGTGACACTATGTAATTTTTAGCTACTAGGGGGCGCAGATCTCTACAGACGTTCTGTGTTGTTTGTTTTTAAGAGAAAACTATTTGGATGAAAAAAACATGTTTTCTGAAACAGCAGGGTCATTTCAGTGGATTTTGTACAAATACAACTCTGCTAGGGTCCAGCGTATCGGCCTGTTTCTGCTCCTTGTGTTTGAGCTGCTAAGCGAGCCGACTCAGGAGAGGTCTGCACTTCCCAGTGGCATGGAATTATATATCATTTAAATCAGAGTTTTCTGTCCATGTGAGGGGACTGTGTCAGTGAAATAGGTATGATTCACCAATCATATGTTTAAAAATCAATAAATCAATACAAGAATGTCAATTTTTGTAATAAAAAATTATGTGATGGTATTAGCTAAAAGTGTTAATATAAAATTATTTTGAGAATATACATTTTTGGTTACCCTGGGCCACTTTAAATATTAGTTACAGTATATGTCCAGAAATTCCTTAAATAGAACCACAACATTTATTTTTAGTATGCCTATAATTAATGAACTATCGAACTACCTTAACCTTTTTTTCTTATTCCTTAATTCCACTGTAGAGCTATCATAACCACAAAAACATACATGAAACTTGACTATTTTTGCAGCCATGTTTTGTATGTTTTAATTAATTTTACGGACACAAAGAAGTCCCACCTCTTCTTCTCATATCTCCACACAAAGCTGTATGAACGATTCTCATTTCATTTTGTCACCTTCACTGTGCTCCAATTTTCTTCCCTCCTTCACAAGTCCTTTTCTATTCTCTCCAACTCTTGTAGCATTTCTCCGACTGTTCTCGTCTGC
Organism: Neodontobutis hainanensis; assembly: GCA_024349245.1. Taxonomy (NCBI): domain Eukaryota; kingdom Metazoa; phylum Chordata; class Actinopteri; order Gobiiformes; family Odontobutidae; genus Neodontobutis; species Neodontobutis hainanensis. The sequence goes on from JALDNG010000005.1 coordinate 14,678,370, forward strand.
GGCTCCTTGTCTCTTCAACAGTTTCCTCACAGCTTCTCTTCTGCACCTTCATAATAGTCTATATCTGGTCCATCCAGATGAGAGTACTCTTAAATATCATTTCTTCATTGTCGTCATTGTTAATGCTTTTGTGCATTTCTGTCATAGTTTTATTCCTTTTATGGTGTCTTCAACATAGTGTAATTATTTACTATTTAATGCTCCTGGCCATTATCCATTTCCCAGATTTTATTTTTTAAAACTTTAAAAATCCAATCACTGGAGCCTTAGGCCCACTGATCTTAAATGCATCCCTAGATTTACTATTAAATTGAAATTGAATATTGGACATAGAATATACCAGGACTGAACATCCCTATTATTGCCCTGTCCACATTAACAACATATAACAGAAAATAAGTCCTTTTTAAAGCAGCTCCATTAATGGCATTTACATATAAACAGACAAAAAAGAGATTTTGTGCAATAATGAATGAATTATTTGTAAAACATTTGTATTTTCTGAACTCCAACAATTATATAATTTTAATTAAGCTTTACTTTAGAATATGCTACTTCTGTCTGACTTAAACAAATTGCTTATTGAAGACAATACATTTACATCTTGTATAAGGTTTTTTATTATTTGTTTTTATGAAATTGTCTTTAATTACTTTTAGTTCACTGATTTTTGTACCTTATCTCACTCTTTGTCCTTGTGTCACAACATAGTTATTCAAAGACCTAACATCACAAGATCAATTTTTTTTCTTTTGTTTTGTCCATCTGTCAGACGGCAGTGAAGTCAGTTGCTGTGTCGGTCTAATTAATGACTAAAACATAAGCCCCATGAGCTCATCTGTGGACTGTAAAGACTGGACCAGACCTTGTGCAAATTGCTTGAATCAAGATAATTGTTTGTGGCAGTGGTTCGTGTTAATGCCCCCCTGAAGTTGGCCAGCCTGCTTTTCAGTGTTAGTATTTAATGTCTCATCCAACTACATCAAGGTGCAAAGCTTGCTCCATATCAAAAGCTACGATACAACACAAAGATATGGTCTAAATAACCTCGGTTGGTGACACAGCTTGCTGGGTAATCAGCCAGAGGCTGTAAGAGCATGCAACGCAGAAGCGTCTTCAGGTTACCTTTGTCTGAAGGACGTCCGGACACACCATCATCTCATTCCCGCTTTTTCAGGGAACAGTGGGGCAGTCAAGAAACCCAAGATGTTTGCTCTTGACGTTACTTTCTAGAGATGCTGTGGTACAAAGTTCAAATGAAGGACAGGCAGTGCTTTTACTTTTACTTTTACTGAAGAAGCCAGGTAGTTTTGGGTTAGTTGCTCCAACCAATCAAACTAAGACAAACATTTCTCTCAAGCCTTGAAGCTGAAACATTTTGATATATAATTTTTTTAGAAGAAGTGAAATATTTAATTATTATATCTAGTGTTGCTTCTGTAATCATTTGTTATAAACTATTGTGTGTTGTGCTTCATGTCTAGGTACATACTGAGTTTTAGCTTCTTATCTTAACAATAGCTGTAATTCATCACCATGTGGACTATTTTTTTAATACTTTTCTATCTTTACTTTGGTGAGTATTTTACATTTGTATCTCACGTCTTATTGAACTAAAACTTGTTTCTGCAAACTTTAGATCTGATTTGCGTTGCCTTTTTCATTTATTCTCCCACAAATGCATACACATTCAGTTAAAAAAAACTGCACTTTTCTTGTCTCGTTTAATGTTGTCCTCTCCTTTCTCCATCAATCTTAAACATCATCCCCTTACAACTTTCTTTGAGACTGCTATTCAACCAGGAGGACGCACAAACCAAGCACCTGAATGCTAACTAGTTTTTTCACTTAACAGAATGTGGGACGCAGTGAAGATAAAACCAAGGTAAAGTTGTCATTTCACACAGAACTTAAGTCTTTGCTCGCTCACAATGACAAGAGAAGTTGCTTTCAGGCCACAGCTCCCTTTGCTCTCTTCTGTGCGGATTATAGGAATTGAAGAAATGAGACTTATATAACAAGAACGTGGCTGAGGCAATCCACACAGTAATTAAATTGAGTTGGCAAACGTTACATTTAGCATTTAACATCTTAGTCAAAATAATTTGTGCTTTACAAAACGACATTGACACTACATTATATAACCCTATTATCTGGTATTTTGGGTGCTGTATTTTCACACAATCCTTGTCTTAAGTCTATGATGCTACTATATGTAGTGTTATTTATTTTATGATATGTTCTGCCTTGTATTGTTAATAATTTCTTGTTAACCTACAACTAGTGTGTTTTTGTTTATAGCTAACTTTCATATTGCTGGAATTTCTCAGGCTAATCAGTGACAAGGAACAAATTTGTGATGAGACCAAAATTTAACTTTTTGGCCTCAACCATAAACGTCACATTTGGAGAGGAGTCATGAAGCTATGATGAAAGAAACACCATTCCTACTGTGAAACATGGAGGTGGATCGCTGATGTTTTGGGGATGTGTGAGCCTCAAAGGCACAAGAAACTTGGTCAATATTGATGCCAAGATGAAGGCAACATTTTATTGGAAAATACTAGAGGAAAGTTTGCACTAATCAGCCTGGAAGCTGCACATGGGACATACTTGGATGTTCCAACATGACCACGATCAAAGCACAAGGCCAAGTCGACCTGTCATTGGCTACAGCAGCATAAAGTGAAGGTTCTGGACTGGCCTCAGTCTCCTGACCTCAATGTCATTGAGGTCAGAGACTGAGGAGATCTCAAACATGCAGTTCATGCAAGAGAGCCCAAGAATTTACAGGAACTGGAAGCTTTTTGCCAAAAAGAATGGGCAGCTTTACATCTGAGAAAATAAAGAGCCTCACTGGGTTCTATAAAGAACTGGGGTTTGTAAACATTTGATGAGGGTCATTTGGGTAGTTTCTGTTGTCATTATGATTTAAAACAAGTAAACACAATTGTCTGAATAGTAATGGCTACACCCAACCACTAACTAAAAGGTTTTTGTATTATCATTCATATTCTCTAAAAATGGCCCCAAAAAAAATCACAAATTCTTCTTTGAAAACTTATGAGCACAACTGTAAAAGCAGCATTGTGAAGACTGCAAAACAAAGTCTTTAACTCGAAAACACATGCATAAACTTCATGTCAATGTGATCCAATTTCTTTGCATTGAACTTCAGGTTTTTGAAAGGAGCTAATAACTTTTCAGAAGTATACATCAGTAACAGACTGTTTCTTAGTCACTCAAAAAGCAAAAAGTTCAGTACCAAGAGTAGAAAGTATTGATGAGTGAAAATAGCTTTCCTTATAAAACTTTAATCATCAACATCATACCATGGGGAAATTAAGTCAATTTAGATAAAATGCTTGAATCTGTAGCTCATAATTACAAAATGTTTCTTCACATAAGTTCAAAGATAAACAAGTTCAAACTGACGGCTTTTGATCTGATTTGTTTGTTTCAGTCAAACTAAAGCCTTGCAATGTTGTTATGAAAAAAATCTTAACAGCAGTAATAGCTCCTTGCTTTCCTAAAATGAACTAGAAGAAAGTAATATAATTCTGTTTTTAATTTTATTTAAGTAATTACAACAATTACTGGAATGTCATATTACGGTATTTTCCTATTCATTTTTCCTACCTTATTCAGAAAAGTTCTAAATTGTTTTTAGGAGCAATATACATATTATGGTGGCAAACCATTTTGTCTTTTACAATTGCTTATTGTTGTCATTTTATTTTACCATAAATATTTCAGACTTTTCTAATTGTGAAGACTAAACTATTTTAATCTCAATATTAAACCTATGACATTTGACTAATAAGACGTGTATAAAGTAAACAATTTGTGCAATTGGTCCTAATCAACAACAGCTATACTGTAATGAGTTTGCAGGTCCTTATTTATGGTTCTTTCTTATCACTATGGCTTTCTGCCACAGTCCAACGACATCTGTGTGTAGGTGAATCATCTGTGGAAAGTGAATGTCAGAGGTAATAGTTGTCTGTCAGTGACTGTTGCAGAGTGCTAGCCCTGCAATCAACCTGTTATTATTCAGAGTATACCTCTTTTTCACAACCAAAGCACTTGGGATATGTCCAGGTCCCACGACCCATATCACGTTTAAGCAATAGAAGATAAATAAAGGAAAATTTTGTTTGTATTTATAGATTTTAGAACTTTAGCGTTACACCAATTAAGTGATATCATACAAATCATATGAAATCACATTAAGTGAGTGACCTCTTCAGGGCCATGAAACAGTTCAGAGAGACAATGTGAGCAGAAACCCTGTCTTTCCTTCCTCTTTCCAAACATCCAGAACTGCAAATGTAATCCCTAAGAAGAAAGAACATCCCTAGAATAAAGACATGCAACATGTCTGCCTAATGGTTAAATTGCACATAAAATAAGTAGTTCACATGCACTGTGCAGGTTTGGTGTTAGCTGTAATAATTTGAACTTGAATTTTAGTCTTACACAGAGAACCACTAACAAATGTGTGTCATGTTAAAGGCAAATATACTCAAAGTCTTAACTTTTTTAATGTTAGCTTATGCATCAGAATGTGATTCATTCTGTCAAATCCAAGGGATTTTTATATCCGCTCTCTTTGAAGTAGGATTTGTCCATATCCATTAAAATGCCATGACTTTGTGTTCTAATATTTATATGAAACATAGCCACATTATCCACAACGGCTTCATTTGAATGTTTCAAGATCAAAATGCTAAAAGTGGTTGAATAATATATAACGGTGCTAAAGTCCAGATTGGAGCTGGAGTTTGGAGATTACATTGTGCTGAGAAGAGTGTGTTCTCCTCTGATGTCGACACCAGCCAAATCTGCAGCTGGATAATTGCTTGTTATTTTCACGACGAGACAGAGAGGAGAGCTTGACACCCCGACATGCTGACAGATGAAAAGAAACATCAGTCTGGTCCAAAAATAAAAACAAAATATATTGTAATTATCTTAACTCGTCAGACGTCTTGCACAAAAATATATTTTCCCCTGGTTTGAAATCCCCCGCAATTTCATACTGCATTTTGTTCTAAGTATGATTGTCACATAATAACACTGTTTGGGCAATTAGCACAGCCTTCCAAGGGAATTACTTTTGCACTTCATTAAAATGAAGCACAGAACATAATTGTGTCTTTTTCCATTTTCCTCCCCTGAATGGTCCCTAGCCTGTGTCGTTCTTTTTCCTCAAGAATCTGCCTCTCACATCCATATTTAAAGCAGCTGCGTCCACACACACTTCCACACAGATGCATTTGAAATTGCAAATAGCTCAGAAGAGTAAGCCCGTTGCATCTCCTGGGAGATGAGATGAGGATTCAAGGTTTTCACTTTGATAAACAATACACTTATTACGGCATTTGCCTCCAAAATGGCTTCCGGCTCACTCGATCTTCTTCCTCCGTTTGGTGCAGATGATTTAAAAGCTTGTTTCACACAGTCAGGAGTATCTTCCCTTCGCAGGCTGCCGACTCAAAGAGCATGTGTGTGTGGAGTGTCTCCTATGACCTTTACTCAGTTTACAGCAGCGTGTGTGTTGGCTGTTCATGACAGGATCTCCATGGTGTATGGGTTACAAAGTGCAATGTTGGCCAAAGGTTTACAGCAAAATAAAAAGTAATAGCTCACACTTTATACACTTTGAATTTAACGAGCATCGAGGAAAATTGTGGAGAGCAAGATGTGTGTAAAATTGTCTAGAAAAACATTAGCCATAACACAAGAAAACCATTTTAGTACCTCTGAAGGCATCAGTACCTGTTAACTTTCTCTACAGCCCAAAGACTTCCCACAGTGAGAGCATTAAAATGTCCAACAGTATGTTTACATGCACAGCTCATTACTATCCTTGTCCTTGAACGCAACAGTGGCTCAGGATGTAGAGACAGTCATCTGACAGCTGAAAGGATGGTGGGTCAATACTCACTCCTCACGTCCTGATGCCAAGGCACTGCTCCCCACTTTGCCTCCAGTAACTGTGGCACTGGAGTGTGAAAAAAACAATATTTGGTGCAGCACAAAAGCAGTATAAAAATGCAGCCATTTGTAAATGCAAGGAATAGAGTCAATTAAATTAGTCTGATCATAGGTGGTGTTAAAATGTTTCTCATTTTTTTACCGTTGACCACACAAATAACATCTTGTCCAGATCCAGTCCAACTAAGTCATAAATACAGCTAGTTCTCAACCAAAACGGCATTTGTTAACTGTGTTAGCTTCATCTACACAAATTTTGTAATTCTGAAGATCTGGCCATAATAAGAGGTTTACATGGGTTTTAGTCAAGACAAAGACAAAAGCTCTAGTATAGAGTCATGAAAAATATGGAATGACAGATGTTGCTGGTAACCATTAGATCAACGATTTAACCTGACTGTCAAGATGGTGTGTTAGCCTCAAGAGCCTTTGCAAATAACTGCCAGTACTAGCCCAGTATTGGTCTGAACCAACCATGGTTCAATAGACGCTTTAGATTTCTCATTCCAAAAGATTGGTTTCTAGTAATAGAAACCAGGTTATATGCAGGTTCTGAAATAATTAAATGATATACATATTATTAAATTCATTATTTTAACTACACTCTCTTCCACGTCAATGCAAATAGCAGCCTTTGTAACAGCCCTTCTTGTTTTAGGGATGTATAGTTTTTTATAGTTGCTACTTTAACAGATGTATTTACACACCTCTCATCATGTATTTTCACGTCTTGTTTTGTCAATACGGCCAGGGATGTCCTGAAACTTTGTAGAAGGTATTTCTCCGTACAGAAATCATTGTGTGACCCTCTATGTGAGTGCCCATGTTTATCTAGTGAATAACGCTTTATATTCAGCATGTCGTGTTCCTCACTTCTGCGCTCTGTATGATACAGACTGTGAGTGCATCTTTGAAGACACAGGCAAAGCACTCACTGAGGATGTAACCTTTGTCGGCCGCTGTTTTCCTCCTCCTCTCTGCTGACCCAAGCTCTTTTTACTTTATTTGCATTACAGCAGAGTTGAAAAATAGCACAGAGACAGCCTGCCGACTCAACATGACTAGTAAACACATCTTACCTCCAATGTGCTGCAAAAATTCTCAGCATCAAACAAAAGCAGGATTTGGCTTTTTTCATCTTCACTTCTCTGACCTTACATGTTGTTGTTTTTTTTTCATGTAGAACTGGGTTGGCACAAAAAAGGAAATCTGGTTTATTTAGATGCTTGTTTACAAAGTGAAATCTTACTCATTTATCAGAGCAGTGCTTGTCTGTTTTAAAAACTGTGCACTTGTGCATGTTCATTCCCACAGTATGAAACACTCATTGAAACTACTGGGAATACAGTTCTGTTTTAATTCCATATTTCCATATTCAAACATAACCAGGTCAGAGTATTTGCTGATTCCTTAGATGTTTTAAAGTTTTCAGAGTTACAGGTCACATCCAAATGATATGCAGGACATAATGCATTCACATACCTGGCTAATAAAGGCAACTAATTAAAACATATTTAATCTATTGCATTTCTTGAATGTAATGAAAGTTTTTTGTCTAAAAAATGTTACTGGCAACATAAACTTCAGATGAACCTCTAAAGCCTTTTTAGTGTGTCTACCAATGAGCAATGAGAATACAATAGTGTGGCTCAGAAACATCTTAAGAGAATGTGCATATGAATGGATTTATGCATGTTGTTTGATTGGATTTTATGTTTATTTCAAATATTCGGTACAGTTCAGTGAAGTGCAACATACTGTGATATTTATGCGTCGGTCTTTAATGCAGCCCACATATTCACAGGAAGTATGTGCATTAACCCTGCTCCATTCTCAATATATAATTCCATATCTACAGCTTGTCCAGTCCCCAGACTCTTTCACCTGGCATTGATAGAAACAGACAGATATAGAGAGCTGTAATTGAGGGCACACACACCTTTGTGACCTAAGCCCTCATCGTCAGAAACCCTTCCACTTTGGACCGACATTATTAATGCAAAGTGGATTTTAGATCGCCATTACTCCACTATGATTTACTCTGCTGTATCACACAGTGCAAAGCAGCATTATGAATTACCTATAATCATTCACAGGTCCTTCAAAACATGCTGAAAGTTGTAAGAGGGTAATGACGTACAATAAGTTATTGCTTTGAAATGCACTTGAATAATCTCTGAGATGAGACACTTGGCAATTGGGCTAGTTGTAAAAAGATAGCGTTTAACTGAAGGCCACTAGATTAAACTTGTTAGAAGGAGCCCTGTGTAAGCATTACAGACCTGAAAAAGTCTGCAGTGCTGTTACTCACAATGTGGCACACAAGTAATAAAAACACAGAAACTGATTTTATATTAGTCATTGAGATTTTGTGTATTCATCAATTAGATATCAATCCTTTAAAGGTGGGGTGTGTAATTTCAAATTTTTTGGTGATATTTGGTTGCAGAAATGCAGAATTTCAATTCCACACCTCACAGCTCTCCTTATTAGAGCGTGTGAACAGCTATGGCACTCTCCAGAGACACAGTTGTCTCTAGACAATGCATTAAACAAAGTCTCATTATTATATTATTGGATTGTGTAGAGCTGTGATAAATACCTAGATAATATATATATATATAAATATTTTATTGAGCCTTTACAATAAGTGTCTTTTAAACCTACTTCTTGTGCTTTTGTTTACATGTTGTCATGCCTAGTTGATTCTCTGATTTTCATATTACACAATGCACTTTTAAGGCCTATTGTACCTCATTTAAAACAAGAGGGGGTAATAACATAATTAAGGGGTGTTGATTTGCCTATTTACAAAATTACAACCATCTAGAAAAACGGATTTCAAAATTTAAACATTCTTTTTCTGTTTTAATTTTTTTTTGTTATTTCCCTGTAAAGATAGACTTTTTTGTAGAAAGTTATGTGAATATTGGCTGAGATGGCAAACTATAAACAAAATCCAATCAGATTCATCATAGCAAAACATATCAAGACTGGAGCGCTTCAGTTGGTCAGAAATTGAAAGAAAGACTTATATTGCTTAATATTTGACCTTCAGTTCTTTCTGGTTCTCTTCTGACATCTGCAATTTCCTAAAGTGACATTGTCATCTTAGTTTGAGCATTAAGGCTTCATTTCATAATTTTACAGCCTATTTAGCTAGTAATGCTAATGTCTAAGTAATGCTAATGTCTAAATTTTGTCTGTGTATTTTAAATGTCTTTTATTTTTGTAAAGCACTTTGAATTGCCCAGTTTATGAATTGTGCTATATAAATAAAATTGCCTTGCCTTTACTCCTTTGCTTTGATTAAGATAAGGGTGATAAAGGGTTATCATTTACATTGCATGGAACTGCCTTATGCACATGACCCAGGAAATTTCTGACCTTGCTAACTACGCATGCAATTCCGATAATGCTACTATTTATTACCAATATCAGCTATTCAACGCAATTTACCACATTTTAAAAAGAGTTAAACTGAGACTGACCCTCAATAGTGACTGGATATGCACAAGGAATTTGAATCATGCTTTCCTGTTATTCACAGGTTTATTTTCAAACCCAGCATATGTGACCCCTCCCCAACAAGGCCTGTTACTATATGGAGTAACAACTTCACCCTACTTACATCATCATGTCACTCAAGGTAGCGTGACTGATTGAGGTCAAATGCTGGGTGTCTTGTGGTCATAATAAGCATCCCGCTCATTGACCCGTCTGGAAGAAACTATATTTAACAGAGTACCTTGCTTTAGAAGGACACATTTGGTCACATAAAAAAAATAATAATCCAGAAAACTTATCAAGGTCTAGTTTCTTAGCTCTAGGCATTTTTGTTAACTGCCTGAAATGCATCCCCTTTTCTGAAAGAACACATATTCTTTATAGTGAACCAATGATTTTTAAAACATAATATTTCCTAATTTTCCTAAATGAGCTCTTTAAAGTCTTTACACCCATTTCTGAAGTTGTTTCTTCTGGCGGCAGCTGAAGCTCCAATCTGTTCATTTATCTCTTGTCTATGACTGCCGTTTCCATGGCAGCCGGTCCTTTATCAAACAGTAAAATTGCCTGTGTACAGTCGTCTCAGATTTAACTGTAAAGTAGGAGTAAAACAACATTTGCTTGAGATTACATCCGACAAATCAAAACATAATGAAGCCAATTACAATAATGTATGTGAGCTCAGTTTGAGTGACAGTTTAACAGCACATCCTCACATTTCCATTTCCAAGAATCAAGAATAGAGGACAATTTACAAGAATAAAAATGGTATGTTTTAATGTGGATTTGTTGCTCACTGATTTGGAAATAATGTGTGTGACAGCATCATAGTGGGTGTATAAATACAACCAAGACGCAATCACCCAGACCATATTCAGAAGCCTTGAGCCCAAAAAATGCTCCTTTGCCACATTAGAAGTGAGGTGTCTATCTGTATCATAAAAGCACAGAAAATGACTGCCTAAGTCTTACAAGAGTCAAAACAAGCAATACAAACCTTTACCTTTGAGTGCATCCTTGTTTATTTAAAAGGGCAATGGGTAAAATTGTTTGAGTGAGAATTAATAATGCTTTGAAAATTGAAATCTTGTATAAATGCATAGGACTTCAATGAACAAAACTGATTTAGTTTTTACAACAAACTTATCATCTGACCTTCTCAGACTTGGCTGGACAGCAGCATTTCCCTGCTGGGCTTCCGTAGTTGCTCACAGGCTTCTAGTGGTAACAATGTCACCACTAGATGTTACCGATAACTGCACAATGCACCTTTAAAGAATATCTAGTTAGTAATTAAATATTTCAATTTAATAGTTGATCAGAAATGAATTCCAGCCCTGTACAAGCACTATCACAGCCTTCCTTTAGACTTTTATCACATACAGTGTTCTATCAGTGTGTACTGAGTGTGGCCCCTCCCTCTGGAACACGCTTTAACAGGATCTGAAGCGGTCCAATCTGGTCACAATACATCCATAAGCACTTGCTACTGTTTATTATTTGCTCATCCTCATTTTAATATGATGTATTTGAATTTTTTGACATTGTAGAAATTTAATGTATGTTTATACTGTATTTTTATACAAGACATTACTGATTGTAATGACTTCCAGTGTAAAACAAGTCTCTCTTGAAAATGAGACCTTGAGACTAACCTGTAAAAATAAAGGAATAAAAAAAGATCCCAATTCCACCAGTGGCCACTGAGGGTACTACAACAAGATAATTAACTGGATTTTAAACAACAATACTTTTCTGGAATTTGGTTTTGTTGTCAGTGTTTGATTTTATTAGATGTTTTTTGGGGGGATGGGCCACCGCTTTTCAATACAGCTTTTATTAACTGTAAAATGCAATTAAAAAAACTGAGAAACTGAATCATATCCTCCTGAGCCATAATTCTACATGGCTAATGACATAAACCAATATATGCAATATTATGAACAAGGCATGTTACAGGGTGGCATGGCTGTTTATGGAGGCATCATCTAACCTCTGTCATATGTCTTTTTTTACTGTGAATAAACATGTAAAAATATTTCATGACAAAAATTTATCAAATGCTTTATTTCTTTTTAGCTCTTTAGAGACTAAAAAGGCACTCACACTGTTACTCATTTGATAAGTGTATTTTTTTGCATTTGGAGTAGTGTGAGATTGAATCATAAGTGGTGCCTTAAGATGCACTTACATGTGTCCATAAACATGCTTAGAGCTACTATACATGTCTAAACAGGACTTTTGAAATTTGTATGCATAATAGTCCAGATTTGAGCTCATTCACCAGTAAGTGTTCAAAACATGCAAAAACAATCATTTTCTCCTCCTAGTCACTTTGGGTTGTGCTCTGCAGAAGATTTGCAGCTGTGTACATAAATATGAAGGGGTAAAGGGAATGAGACTGTGGATGATCTGCATAAAGACGCAGGGAGAGTTTATGTTTCTGAAGTTTAAGCTCTTTTTCCCAATAACACATCCCCCCCTTAAGGTCATCATTGTAACTGCACCTCAGTGTCAGACAGGCACAGAAGTGCAGACTGCAAACGAGCACAGATGACAGTAGGTTGAGTTATACTTAGTAGCTGTTGGTGTGCTTTTTAATGGCCGTCGATTAGCCGATTAGTAAATTAGCTATCATTAGTGTAAGTGTTAAGATGTAAGGTGTCCTTATCTTGTGTGCCGCTTTTGTTTTGTATTAAGTAAAACATCATTAAAATATAATTGGATGAATGTCCAGACAATGATATAATAAAATCCATTCAATAAAAATACTAAAGACAACCAATTAGAGAAGACTGTGTCCGGCTCATCAAGTCTTCATTTTCTCCATCCATAATTTTACATAGTTTTCAAATGAGGTGCCAGATCCTCAAAAGCACACGTTCCATATTTATTCAAGAACAGCATCACTGTTTACCACACGAAAGGCATGGACATTGCCTTATTACCTATGTCTTAGTGGGAGTTCCCATGCAGCGCAATAACAGGGAAAGAGAGTACTTGAATTAGCTGTACAGCACATTGACCAAAACTTCTGGCCTCTGCTGAGTCAGGTTTGTGACGCACATGGCTAAAATCCATGAGAACAACACAGAAGTGAGGTATTATTCACAGATCCACCACTGACCCACGTTACTAACGGCAAACTTTGTCAGACCAATCGAAAAGAGAGAGAAAGGAGAAGTCGTACATCCACTGCACGATAAACATTTGTCGAGTTATTAGACAAGTTTACCAGGTAGTACTTTTCAAACCTTGATGCCAGGTTCTAAATCCTTAAGAAAGTCTTACCTATTCATGATTTGTGACAGGGCCGTTATTCTATTCTCATTACACACTTATGCTCTACATAGAGAAGTCAAAAGGCAAGCTGTACGGCTTCAATTTGTCCCTTTACAAACGTTCCCTCCCTCTTCCTGCTGCAGGTTTATGGAGCGTGTTTGTGATTCTCATTTGTGCTAAATGAGTTCCAACAAATACCATAGACTAACTTGGCCAACCATAAAATAGATTCATCATGTATTTTGTTGATTCTGAGCTGCTGGCATGCACGTGTCAGCTGTAAATATCTGTGCACTTTCTCTCAGCCCAGTTTTCAGATGGTCATATCCATCATAAAATGTTATCACAGGCAAAATTCCGGGCTACCTCCTATCTTAGGGAGACCTTGGTTTCTTTTTTTAATGTCATTCCATCAGTTGTTTATTGTGCTTTGTGTCACTCTTACAAAAACATACTTCAAAAAGTGCTGACAACATCCATTGAGCCTTTAGAAGACTTTGGAAAATACAATCTTTAGGAGAAAATTAACTGTGGCTTTAGAACATTGCAGGCCTTTCAAGAACAAAAGGACCTCACAAGAGTAAAGAAAACAAATAAACCGAAGACATTTTAACCGCCAAACTGCCTTTCACACTTGATGAGATTTTTGCTCTCTATTTCCAGTTTGACATTCATTTTAAATCTGGCTGTGATCATTAGCGGGGCCTTGCGGAGCGATGAGGATGCTGACGGTGGTGTGGCTCATTCATCGCTGAGTCAGGACCGCGACAGTAAGAGACATTAGCTATTTAGGGGCTCCATCCATTCTAATTCCCCCACTGTGCCCATCTTTGAATCTGTGTGCATACTCAATTTTCAAGTTCTTTGAGTGTGGGTAAAGTCTGTACACGGTCTTGCAAACCTAGTGGAAAAAAATGCACAGTTTTATGTGTGTTTAATGAATAGATTTTACTTTCAGTTTTTATTCAGTAGAATCACATCCAGACTTTTGACAAACTTTTTTTTCTATACACATAGCACATGTCAAATCGATGTCCACAGTTTTCCTACAGTAATGTACTGTAAGAATGCTCCAGCCACAATTAAATCCTTAATCGCAGAAAAGAAACATTCCTATTACATTAAATTGTCATTCATACTTGACCACCCTCCCTGAGGTTGTACTTTGCAGATAATGGATATCCCCCCTGACCTCCAGGCCTCATCCATTGAGGTGGCATGTTTGATTAGAACACTTGGACAGATCAGGTCGGTTTGGATTGGTTCTGGTGTGTTTCCATTACCTTACCAAAAGGGTCACACACTTTCAGGACCCTTCCTTGTCCCAGCAGAGTGGAAACGCGTGCCTAATGAAGGTTTTACCTGTACCAAACTGTCCCGTACTGACCAGACCCATACTCTACGCTTAGTGGAAACTCACCTAAACATAATAGTTTACAGAGCAGACAATGTAGTTCCTATGAGTGCTCTGATTTTACTTTTATGTATTACCCATTCTACCAGTCACCTATATTTTCTCATACTTGGAGTCACCTAAGCATTTTCAAGTGGCAAAGCTTTAGTAAAAACAGCTAGGCCTGAAACCTTCGATACAGTAAGGGAACCAACCACTAGTTTAACTGGTCATGCGATTGGACATGTACTTGATCTTAGCTCTTGCCAAGCTTCGATCTTAGGCAGTTCTTACTGGTCTTGGTACCCTGTGATCAGGTTAGACTTAATGAAAAAAAACAAGCCTTTTAGTACCACAAACTTTTATGCCCAATGTAAAACCTACTTTGGACGCTAAAAGAAATTACCTCTTTGTGTTTGCCACTAAGATTATTGAACCTGAACTGGACATTACTGATGCCTAATTGAATTAAGCTCCAAAAAGGCCAAAGACAAGTAGCACATTATAGGACTAACTTTTCCCCCACTTTTCATTACCTCCTCACTGGCCTCTCTCCACTTTCTGCTCGGTGCTGTTTAAGTCTTCGGCGTCCCTCTGGGTCAACAGCACTGTATTATCTGATCCTTCTCCACTCTTAATGTTGATGCAGTAAAGCCTGAGAATGCTGGCCATAAACCTTTATAGCTCCAGGGCTGCAGCTACGGCCACACATTCTGTTTGAGGGTGGGATTTTCAGCGACGCACACTAGTGTAAATAGATCATTGTGTGTGAATTTTGTAGTGTTATATAGTTTGTTTTTCAGATGAGTGTAGACTTTGAACATACAGAAGTTTAGTGTGACAAACTATCACACATTTTTTATTATATATTATTTTATCCTTGTTCTGTTGAGGATTAGTTAAGCCTGGCTTTGTTGGTGCTTTTTGTACGTCTTCATGTCATTGATCCTAAGCAATTTTCAGACATGAACCTTAAGTTTCACTTAAAAATGTATAAACTTTAAATGTGGTATTTTCTGGAGCAGTGCTGGTAAAACTGAAGCCTTAATATGGATTATTAAAAAAACAAAAAAACAAACAGTTTATCATCAGAAGATATATTTTTGGAGCTAACTGTATTTTTTTCCATGTTTTTGTTCAACTTGTACCTACTCAGGCAGCCAATAGCACTGTTGTGATTTTTTCACTGAGGATGTCATCTGTACAGTTTAAAACAAAACAAATAAAACACCTCCTCCACCAGATTCAAAAGTTTGTGTTTTTGTAAAGTGACAATGCCATCTTTTGGATAAAATACTTTGTCATATAAACAACCTCTGATTCTCTTCCTCTGTTGCTGTCTGAAGGAGCTCTCTGCTTTTATATATCATTCAAAACAATACTGTCAATATTCAAAATGCATTCAAATGTGTTCAATGAGGAATTTCTTCACAATTACTTTTATATATGCATTCCCTAATTTCAAATTCACTCTACTTGGATAGATCAAATATTTCCTCTGTTAAACTCCGACAGAAAAGAATCAAAGGTGGATGAATAAACTCTAAACCGGTTCTGATGTGTTGGACTGGTGGAAGAATAACCCTGAATTCAACAGGGCACAAACCACATTACACCTATCAGTTTCTATGACTCTCTAACCTCAACATGAAGCAGTGAGAGTATACAAAAAAACAAAGTAAGAAACTGGTGTGTTTACTGTATGTTACAGACCTTATGCATTTCCTCTTTTTTGTCAATATACAGTACTTTTCATGCATCATAAAAGTGCATAAAAGCAGTTGGGGAGTTAGTGGAACAGGTAAAGAGCGTGGGGTGAGAAAAAGGACAAGCTGAAGGAAGGCAAGTGAAAACACTGGAGGCAACAGAATAAAGAGGAAGAGGGAACATGGGGGCAAAACAAGAAACAGAGTGACTGGATTATTCAGAATGACTGGGAGGGGTGTATATATGAAACACAGTTGAACAAGAGTGTAATGGTAAATTGTGTGCATTTATATAGCACTTTTTATTGTACTCTTCTCACTCACCCAAAGTGATTTATGTTATTGTTTTGCCCATTCACACACATGTATCTGTGAGACAGACAGAGAGAGGGTCTGCCATACACACAGCGCCCACCGCCTTCTCCGACCACCGAAAAGTTGAAATTCTAGTAGATTGACGATCTAAAATGCAAATGTCATTGTTTCAGTTCCTTAAAAATGAGAACTAATAAAAGATTGAAACTTTGATTTATAGATATGACGTACGTTTTTAACACTGAAATTATGAGGGAGAGAAGAGCAAATAAAAAAAAATGAAAGGGAAACTCTAGTGACCACCATTTGTCTGATTCAGAGCCCTGTCTTACCCTTGAACTTGTATTACCTTGTTTGCCTGTCATTAAATTAGCCGGGCTGTCTTCCCTTTATCTCAGCGGGACAGAAAACGAGAAGGGCAGCTAAATGATTTCTATTTAACACAGCCCAAGAACAGAAAATGTCTTTAAGGACTAACATCACCTGGAGGCATTAAGCGTTTCTTGAAATCTGCCGAGGTCTTCTGTGATTTAAATTCTCGACGAGTCTCTAGGGCCCTTGGTTAAGGCTACAGTGAGTAATGGAAGGATTATAATACAAGTCATTTTCATTCCAGGAAAACATGCCACTTTTGTGTCTTGTCATTTACAGAGTCCAATCTATGATTATAGGTCCAGATTTGTTTTACTGCATAATTCTTTACGATGCACTTGTTTGTTATTGTGTGGCAGCAGGGGCCCTATTTACCAGCAGAACTGATGTGGATTTTTTTGGGTGGGGGGGTTTGTGTAAGATTTTGAGTTTATCTATTCTAAGTCATAAACCTTAGTAAATGTTAATATTGAATAATTAAACTGGCAGGAGAAGTGGTAGAAAGTATACTTGAGAGGAAATTTTGAGTTTAAGCGATTATTTATTTAGAGTGTTGGTATAAACATATACAATGCACCACATGGCCTAACCCTCAATCTCAGGTGTGGCACACATTGGCTTTATGTTCTATTGGTCTGAACAAACTAAGGGGACTAACACATAAATTTAACATCAAAGTAACTATTTAAAAGCAGGAAGATGCTGTGTGGCCCCTCCCCAAACATTTCCAGACAAGTACCAAGTGAGAACAAGGTAAGTAATTAAAGACATACCATAAATAAAAAACCTACCATTAAAGCAACATAATGAAAGCAATAAAAATGTGTATGTGTTGTTTATGACCTTGTGCTGATATGGAAACAAACCCAGGGATCTATGTGTAGCTTTGGACCACAGTAAGTATTTTATGTTAAGTTTTGGATGGAGTGGATTTTATACCCACTTTGTCACAAAAGTTTTGTGAGTTTTGTGTAGTACTTCCATAAATACATTGGCAATAAGGCAAGTCACACAATTGCCCATTTCCAAAACGTGCACCCCTGTAGTAAATCCGAAAAGTGCCATTTTTGTGCCAAAAATTTTTTTTTTTTTTTTTTTTTGATTTACCAGTAAATCTAGTCCTTTTGTTGATAAAAATGATGAACAGCTGTGGACAGCTATTTTGTGGACTATTAATCTCTTGACATGAAAACAGAATTGCGAAGGGCAGCAAGCAGAAGGATTATACATGAATAATACATAAAATGATAGGGAAAAAGGTTTTTACTAAATTATATGGGGTAATATTAGCGTATGTTCTATTCATGAGTATTCACTGAGGTGTTTTTGGCATGACAGTGGGAATTTAAAGTGCTAAACTTCATTCATAAGTGAGGGACTTTTGAATAAAAAAGCAAATAAAAAAGGAATTCTATTTTGTGGTATTTTGATGTGTTGTAGCAGAACCACAATAACCAAGATCAGTATCAACACTGAATACAAGACAAGATGAATGGATCAAGTCAAAGTCAAAGATATCTATATCTATATCTAAAGATGTCTATTGCCTTGCATGATTTTTAATTAGAAAGTAATAAAATTATTGAAGATTTCATCCAGTCACAAAAATAATGTGGACAAACCATGTTTTGTCTTGAATGATCTTGAATGACCTCTACTGAAACAAAACTTGAGTAAAAATGAGTTTTTTTTTCTGCACATTTATCTTCTGTGAGCAGGTCCATTGTACTCTTCAACAGTGTCGTCACGTTTTTGCCGTCCAGACATATTTTAGGCACAAAGCTAAAAATGTGGATCGGTTGAAGAAAGCAGGAAGGAATGCAAAATAAAGAGATTTATGACACAAACTGTTGTCCAATATAGCCAGTACCCAAAAGTTCCTATACAGTAAATAATAAAAATTTCCTCTTAATGAACTCTTTAATGACTGACTGCTTACAGGTTCTGGTGAATGTAACTTAATCAATGTTAAATTTTTGTTTTACCTAATTATTGGCCTCTTATGTGATTCCCAAAGGCCAGTGTGTTCAGTGTGTTTAAGAGCCCTAGTGGCGTTGAAAAATTAAAAGTTATGCAAATATATGAGTTTCTCTAAATGAGTCCCAAATCCAAAAACACAAGGACCAGCCTAATTAAAGGTAGTGGGACTGAAATACACAGTTCAGATTTTTAAAATGTCAAATATAAGAGGAAACAGTAACAAAATTCTCAAAGAAAATGCACAGCACATCTGTGTTGACACGCCGTCGACAGATAGCATGTGGGCGAGTGGTATTAAAGTGGAAAAGAGAATTACAGAGCGTCCGGGTCCAGGGGCGCAGTGATGGGACAAAAGGAGGTGTCACCCAGTGCTGCTCCTGATTAACTATTTACAACTTAAGATTAGAGGAGGGATGAATTATTAAAATGGCACTCACCACTGAGATTCACAGAAACGGCACAAGGAAAGGAAGAGTGAAAGTGAGGAAATGGAAACTGAAATGTCTGCTTGAAAAGAGAGAATGTGGACAAGAATCTTAATACTGTGTATAACTGGTTGGTATGCACTTCCTTGTAATTATACAGTTTAAATTTAACATTAATGTTTTAGCTGATGTCAAGACTGGGTTTACAGCCATGTGACAGGTGGTTAAATTGCTGAATAGTGCAATTTGTACACATTTTTTATCCCAAAGTTAAATAAAAAACCTTTGTACCCTATAGTCACTAACTTTCAGATTTAATTGCGACACAATATGTCCTGAGGCTCCATTTGACTGGCCAGCTATTATAACATTTAAATTGTGGTATCTCAAGTTCAATTATTTTCCATTGAGAAGGTCACTTCTTTTGTCACCATTTTAAATCCACATGGTACGGTAACCCTGCAAGGACATTCTGTTGTCTGCAAACAAATCCAATGGAAATATTATTACAAAAGGTGTTTTTTTTTCTTGTTCACAAGATCAAGAACTGGACATTGCCTTTTAAAGAGATCCATGAGTCTCAGTGGTCAAAATCTCAATCCAGAAGTCAACCTGTCAAACAGGGAAAAAGACTATGGCTGAGTAGGAAGAAAATGAATGAGCAGGAGCAAGGACAGACCCAGTGGGCAAGAGGGAAGCTGAGAGAAGAAAGGCTGGAGGCAAGATGGCAGTCTGGGGGGAGGTTGACAGAAAGGAAATGATAGCGGCTTAGCACAGGAGAGCGGGGAGAGGCAGGACTCAGGATTGAGGCAAAAGACTAGCGGCTCACGAGGGACTCAGCCAGGACAAGACAGGTTTAGCTGCAAGGAGAGGAGTCGACGCAGGGATCTGGGTGATGGCAGTCAGAAGAGACTCGAGAGGGAGGTGAGAAGGCAGGGAAAATGAGGAGGGGATTGGAAAATGGGAGCAATATGAAGAGAAATCAGGAATTCAAGAGAGAGCAGAGAGTCACTGGGGACAGCTGCTAGACAGTCCCTGCAGAGATGGAACAGCACACTCCAATTAGTCTCCAAGTGGTGAAATAAACATTTAGTCTGACTGTGTGCATGGTATTGTTTCTTGCAAGGCAACAGTAAATGGTGAGGCCAGGCTTTCCATATAAATGCTTTATACCTTTGTGGGTTCCATTTTTACTCTGACTTATCTTTATCCTGTATCCTGAAAGAAAGAACGCAAATTCAATTTAACATTATTATCTACAACTAGGGCAATTTGTCTTTGTTGAAATCCTGAATACAGAGAGAATTAAAATGAATAATATTTTAATAAATAGTACCACAGTGCCACAACAAAACAAGCACAAACAAACAGCATAAGCAGGTAGTCCCTTACAGTGCTTCTCTAAACCCATTCAAATTAGCACAAATGATTGCAAATAAACTTACTACTAGTTAGAGATGTCCTTGCTCTGATTTTGTGGGTTCCATTTTTACTCTGACTTATCTTTATCCTGTATCCTGAAAGAAAGAACGCAAATTCAATTTAACATTATTATCTACAACTAGGGCAATTTGTCTTTGTTGAAATCCTGAATACAGAGAGAATTAAAATGAATAATATTTTAATAAATAGTACCACAGTGCCACAACAAAACAAGCACAAACAAACAGCATAAGCAGGTAGTCCCTTACAGTGCTTCTCTAAACCCATTCAAATTAGCACAAATGATTGCAAATAAACTTACTACTAGTTAGAGATGTCCTTGCTCTGATTTTTTAAATTGGAATCTTTGTTTATGTGTGCCTACATGTAACTTTAACATTTTAAGCATTCTGTCTTAGTTTCTTTTTTTTTTAATAATCTGAACTGATATTTCAGCTTTTCTGGCCTCACTTTAATTCAAGAATGTACTCTTAAAAATTCCTTGGTGAATGGAAAGAACCCCCCAACTCCCCTTTCTAATCATTCGACACGTTAGCACTAGTAATATACAGTCATTAATCTATAGCAGAAACCCCTAATGACTCTTCCTATCTCTGTCAAGAATCCCTGAGGTATGGACAGCATTTAAGTTACCTTCACCTTTTAAAGCTTGTGAAGGATGTCCAGACCTCACTCTAAAGCTGCACAGTGACTGAAGCTACTGTCAGTAAAGTCTTTTGTCCACTATCTCTTCTGAGTCGCTGAAATGCCACCTTCATTCATACTGAGTTGTTTTGTTGGCCTTTACATAGAACACAACATCTTGTGCATCATGTGACTCATCAGAAACATTTTGTATCTGGAGGCTTTTATTAGAAAATGCCAAATGAATCACATTCTGTGTTGGTATTCTCTTTAAATATTGTACTTAATTTCAACTACAGACAATATTTTGCAATTCCAATTTCTGCACCCCAAATGAACCTGTGAGCACGCCCAGTGGGCCTGCAGCCTGTCTATGAACAAACCAAGTGAAAATGTGTCAGATAATGACTCTCCAAAAAGAAATAAATAAAATGTATTATTTCATAAATGCAGAGCAAGGTATTTTAAAAGGATGGCATTGAAAAACGTATTCTATTTTGTATACTATACTGAATTTTACACAAAGACGTTTTAATTCAAATTCAGTTTTTTCATATGTAGTTTTTTTCTGACTGGAATTTTCTTCTTTTACAGTGTATTCTACTTGATTAAGTCTGCATTAGGCTACCCCAAAACCCCTTTCCTTATGCTCCCAACCACTACCCCTCACCTCCCACAACCTTTCCTGCTTTTATTTCATTTAAAACGTCAAACCAAACCAATTTCCTGCAACAAAATACATAATATCATACTAACGTTTAGGGCTTACCTTAAGCTTCCATGTCCGAGTTCAGGGTCAGTGCAGTGGTACCCTGATATTAAACACCACGTGAATGTATTGCTAATATTTATTATATTGACAAACAGACAATGAGCAAAAAACATTATTTGAGAACAAGCCAAAGCTGACTAGTGTTCAAACGAAACATCTCATCTGTGGGTGCATTTAAGTCCCAGTTAAAATCATATCTATTTAACAAGCATTTCAGATAATCACAACTATATGTATTATGCGATGTGTTTAAATAGGTGTATATGTAAGTGTTTGTATGTACTGTAAAGCGACCTTGAGCTACGGAAAGGTGCTATTTAAATAAAACTTCTTCTTCTTCAAACTTAAAATAAGTAACTGTTTGCTCTAAGTAAGGTCCGTTTGAAGGTGCTCAAGGAAAAAGATTTAGACATTATAATAAAGGCTTTTTGAAAACACTCCCTTGTACTCTGTTGATAAGTTGGAGTGCCTGAGTATTCTTCTTGAGTTGCAACTTGCAAGTGTTTGCTAAATATTTTCTTATCTATTAAAATCCATTATAGTCTTGTTTTTTTATATGCTATTAATTGATTAAACAGTTTTCTTCAAAAAAGTTTTCTGAATTAACTTTTTTTAGTTTATAGTGTCAGTACAGGTTCTTGTCCGTATTGTCCTGTGTGGTAAAACAGTTGACCATAAAGGAGGCCTATTTTTGATCCTCTGCAGATGGAGTTACTACATAAACATGTTTTTGTAGGACCCAAACGAAATCGAAAGTTGCACTTAATTAGGTCTGTAAACACAGCTCTACCCTACATTAATAACAAGGCAGTCAAAAGTCCCATTGTCTGACCTTACCCTTGTGGTTGAAAAACATCTGCTTTAAGTTAAGCTTCTAGGAAATCACAAAGAACTAAAAGGAAAAACGAATAAAAAGAAAATATTTTGCATTGGGAACGGCAACTAATACAGTGAATAGGACACTTAAAAATAGCCAAAATATTGTTCCCCACTGAAATATTTATGTGTTGTGTCCCCGAATGACCTTTACCGGTTTAATGAAGGTTAAATAATTAAATAACCATGAGCCTTCTCTTGCCCCTGGGGTGGCTTATCTGACCTAGTGAATATTATTCACGAAATTATTAACAGGCTTTCTTCTGGAACGATGCCTCCCATAAAACGAAGCATGATTCTCTGACCCAGTGTGTTAAATCTGTTTGTGTGTTTGTGTGCATGAATTCACTCACCTATGTGTGTGTGAGGTTGAATAATGGCACACTGATGACTCCCTCGGTGTGAGGACCTATATAGTCTCTGAGTTGTCTGAGTTTGCCTCTCTGTCACTCAACAAGGACATTTTATCTCCAGAGAGGACCGCTGTATAAATCTACATTTCAATTTGACACTTGCAGAAAGAATGAACTGGTCACTAAATGATCCCATGTCAGCTGTAGCATATGCTGTAGTTAAATAATATGTCAACACATTTAGCCTTTTATTTGTGTGTACAAAGGCTATAAATAAAAATGGACTGAATATAAGGGATGGTGGTGCGCTACTCTCTATCGCCCCCTACAGTTAGATAAATCCTTTCATAATGATTAACAAGACGACTATTCAAACAAACCTCAAGACTCTTAAGCTCTATTTGTAACATAACATGTCACATTCAGGATCTTGCACGGTGTGACACTTCAACTGGTAAGAGAGCTGAGCTTATATCCCTAGAGGGAGGGGTTAAACCTGAAACTAACGCTGATTGAATCATTGTCACTGCTCCTTTCCGGTGTAGTTGTCCTTATGGCTTTAGGTTTCAAAACCCTGTTGTAAATAGCTGGCAGGTAATAACAGAGGCCTCCTTCTCTGTTCAAAGAGGGCTTTTCCTTTTGCACAAAAATGGCTTCCTTCACCCCTCTCTCAAACCATCTGGCCTCTCTGGTCAAAATTGGAACATTGCTGTCCTCAAAGGAATGTCCTTTCTCTTTGAGGTGGAGGTGGACTGCAGACTCAGGTCCACCAGGATTGGCTGGGGCTCACACTGCCCATTTAAGTTAAAACCAGAACAGCCTGGTCCAATCCCAGTTAGTTTCAGGTCAAACCCCCTCCCTTTAGAGATATAAGCTCAGCTCTCTTACCAGTTGATCTCAGAATGGAAAATGTCCAACGTCCAGATGCTTTTGTGTAGTCTCTGAGAGAACATAGTCCACTTTTGAGAATTCACTGCACTCCATTAATTCCCTGCCAATTTAGAAAGTACTGACAAATACAGCCATTTAGAGTGCAATAAAGTTACTGAAGTATAGGCATGTATTGAGATTCACATGTAGGCAGTAGTTCATAATGGTTGAAATATGAGAGATATTGTAAGGACACAACCCACACAGACACATAATGTCAGGGACTGATACATAGCTGCCAGAATAGAAAGTACATATTTATATTCCAAATCTAGCAGCTTATTTTTTTAGGCAATCTGCAGAAAGTGAATCTAGTCAGCTGTAGTCTTTTTTCGAATGTGGATGCTGCTTTCGAAAAGAATCCTTTGCTTCATTATTGTTAATTGTACTTGGAATAATGCACCAGCCTAATACATTACAAATGAAGATGACGTGGAAACTGGATAAACAGTTATTTTCTGTGAGTCATATCTTGTCGCTTATATGATGACGATGATAAAATGCTGGCAGGCTTCTTGTTTACAAAAGCAATGACAATAGCGGTGATGATTATGACAATGATTATGATGAAGAGCAGCCATAGTCCCAGAGCGGCGATAATCATAATGATAATGATTGGTGCACAACAAAAGGAAACTATTTCAGGCACAAGGTAGCACTGGTGCAGCCATGACACATTTATTGTAGGATTGAATTTGCTGGAATTGTTCCCACATATTTTTTTGAAGATGAGGAGGATGATGGTGGGGGTGGCTACCGCAGCAGTTCCAGTAATTGTGACAGTGCTAACTTCGAGAGTGACAGTGATTATGATGAAGAGTGCAATAACAGTAATGACAATTGATGGAGCTGGAGAGAGCTGGAGCTGGCGCTGGCCTTTTGTAAAAGTGGATCAAAAGAGTAGCATCTCTAACTTTAACATTTTGAAGCACTTTAGAATGAAACGCTTTGCAAATGTACGCTTAAGAAATTAGTTTAATTCTATCAAGGCAAGGTACTGACGAGTCTGTCTAAAAACTAACAGCATTTGATTTTACGCACAAATAATTGAATAGGTCTAGCCTTGTAAAAATGTGTTAGTAGGGTTCTATAGGGTAGGGTTATGTAGGATGCATGTGAATACAGACTCTGTTAGATAATGTTCAGGATGGCTGCAGTTTTGAGAATATGAAGCATGCCCAACCAGAGCTTCTAAACAAATTAATGCGTGGCCTATTGTGGCTACATTGAGCAACTGTTACCTTGGGAACTATTCATATTCGGATTTTTACCCCAAAAGAACTAAAGCGTCAGGGGCATCTTTTCACCAGAAGTCTATAAATCATGGATTTAACAACACTGGGTTACACAGTAGAATTTAAATATATCCTCTGGTTATTCTTCAGTGAGTAAGACCAAATTATCAGGTGTGTAATGTCTGATAAATATTAGTTTGAACTTGACAAACAGAGTAAAAGAGTGGTACTAGTTCAGACAACTGGGAATGTACTTTTTTGTTTTAAATAATACGATTAAGAATGGTCCCAAATTCTGAACCAAAGGAGGGAGTCTCCAGCGGCAATAACACAAAATAATAATAATGACAGATTATAATAAGCCAAGATGAGTTTTTTGGTGCCGTTTCAAAAATGGTATTGTTAAACCTGAAGTAAGCGGCTCTATTGTAGTATATGTTATACTGTATGTGTATTAAATACCAGTCTCATAACAGTTCTTCTAATTCATTTTTGAATGCAAGAACCATTTCCTGTCATCTACTCCCATGTACAGGACTGTGCACTGACAGTGTTTTTCACTCTGTCTCAGTCTTGGTCCACTCTGGTCTTGCTCATGACTTAGTTAGTTTGCTCTTGACTATGACACTAGTAAAAAAAAAACAAAAAAAAAACACCCCTGTCTATGACCTCTCCGTTCTCACCTTCATGCCGTCTCTCTTCCTCTTATCACATGCCTGCACCTCTTCACTTCCAGCTGGGGCTTTCTGTCGGGCCCTGAGCAGTCATTTGGAATCCCACGGGGCCCAGCGGCATTAGCAGTGTCTTTGAAGCAGGTCCAGGCCCGTCCCCCTCCCACGCATCCCGAAAGCAGTTACTCTCATTTTAAACATTGTTATGGAGCCGCCGCAGCCTTGATGCCCAGACCAACCTTGACTCTTTGATTTAATACATCGCCGGCTGATCACACAAGCACCGGTGCATCCTCGTGCTCCGCCAGTGCATCCATCCACACACAGCTCCGCAAACACACACTCACTGAGACGCAGGCACTTCAAAGTGAATTAAGTTCAACAGACTTAACACATAACGGCTTCAAAGGAGACGAGAATAATATTTTGCATGAGACAAACTTTCATACGTCTTGTTTTGATTCCTTTTTTTTTTATATTAATCTTTTTTTATTTCCATTCCACTGTGTTTGGTTTTAACCTTAAAAGGGAATAATAGGGTAATAATTATTACCCTATTTGAAATTTTGATTTTAATGCACATATGTTATTTTTTTTGGTAATTGATAAAAAAAGCAAGATTTTAAATTGATGCAACATTCTCCATTCCAATGCCTGAATGACGAAACAGAATTTCTCACACAGAAAATACTGCAAAAAATATATAAAAAAGTGTTGTTTTTTTGGCTGTTTTTTGTGAGCTATGTCAGAGGGAATTCTCTATTCCTGCTTCCTATATTTGTCTAATAACAAAACATCAAATAAGGTGCTCCACATTTTCCTGCTTTGTGAAGCATAAACAGGTTTTATTGTACTACATTTGGTTTGAAATTAGCTGGTCACCTAACCTGACTCTGCCAGATAGAACTGCTCACAGAACAGTCTGTCACAAAACTATCTGGGAAGGCTCACATTGAAAGCGTTTGTAAAAGGGAGACGCCTTCTGTCAAAACCTGGTTAAGTGATTGGATGAAGCACCAACTGGTATCTGCGTTACACAAGATTTGTTTCGGGCAATCATAGCAACAATTCATTTGACATAACCAGAGTGCGGCTGATTTAAAGAAACAACACACTTCAGGAACAGTAACAGTTTTTGCAAAGTAACTCTGTGAATAAAAGTAATGTTAACAAACACTAAATTAGAAATGCCCCTAAAACAAAAAGAGTGTGTGGGATATGCCAAAGCCAGTAGGAATAGAGTACAAAGATTTTTTACTTACAGAAAATCCCTTAGTGACACTTTTTTTTGCATTAGCATCAACGCTAACGTCTTTCAGCAGAGCCATGTTGAAAACAAAAAGAAGAGGACGCTTGTTGCATTAGTCAAATAAACCAGCCTCTTCCTGTTCCTGTTTGTGCTGCCACATCATTGGTCACAAGAGGCCGGTGAGCCCAGTCCAACTCAAGCGGTTGGTTTGGCGATACATGGATTTACCCGAGTTAGGAAACTCATAATTGCTACCAAGAAAAGGAATTTCCATTAAGATAAGACAAAAAAAAAAAAACTATTATTGACTGGTGCAATGACTTATTTTTTTCTCATTATTTATGTTTTAAGTGGCTTATAAAAACAAATTCAAACTTGAAATTGTTATTTAAAAATGTGAACGTCTTGAAATGAAAGTGTTCTTTGTGAATGTTCTAACCACACAGTGCAGTGGAGAATATGGCAGGGTGGAAATAATAACTGTAATGATAATGAGATTTAGACTTGTGACCCACTCACTTAATAATACATCCTTGTGAAGGACCTGGAAATACGTTGAGAGCAGCACACAGAGCATTAAAATGTAACACCAGTCGTCATTAGAAGCATTTATTAGAACAAATCCATTATCAATCCTTATCCTTTCCACCTGGGTCTTCACAGACAGCCCTGGGTATTCAGAGACAGCGGAAATGAAATAACAAATGCACACCAGAGGACACAACCTCATAAAGACGGTGTAGGGTTTTCATATTAAATTTCAATTGCAGCATGAGATTTGCTTTGACTTCATAAACACAAGCATAAATCCAGTGCCTGCCTGCATCACTGCAAAGAATTCTGGGAACGTCGACAGTGAGCCAGCGCTGCTCAGGCATTTGTAAGAGATTTGACAATATTCTCAATGTGGAAACAAATCAAAGCACAGGCCACAATGACTAGGTTAATATGCACACTATATATGACTGCTCTTACATTTTTCTGTTTATTTTTATGTGTTTCAATTATAAGCATTATTATGAGATTTGTTTGGTCCTTTTTGTCTTTATTCGATGACAGACAAAAGGTCAACCCGGCTCTTCTGCGTATTTGGCATGTGCTCTTCCAACTGAGATAGGGACATTTTCAGTTTGTTTGCTCCTTCTCCTAAACAAAATAAATCTTTCATTCATATTGCAACAGACAAAGAAATTAAATCTCAATTTTTAGGTTTGATACTTTTAAGTTTTAGCCCTCTCTGTCGCCATAGACCGTTTCTAATATAATTTCCACTGCAAACAAATCCTTGTTAAAAGACCTTGTGGCTAATTTGTATAAATCAACAGAAATGCTGTTCCTGTTGATCAGTTTCCTGCCCTTTTGCTAAACCAAAGTATTTCAGAGGTAATATGACTGCATTCTCTGATGAATATTACTGTTATTATTGTCTGCAGAGTCACCACAGACATTATTAGTGCTACTCTGGAGCTAACAGCAGCATTAGCCACAACACAGTGCTGCGAGGGTTAGAGGATACGTTATTTCTGTTAAATTCAATTTAGCAATTGGCTATTTTTGACATCATCAAAAATTAAAAACTCAAATAAATCAAATTAGTTTGATATATCTCCCAGCTGTTAGTAATCTACACACTTACAGTATACTTAAGTATGAAGTCTGTGTGACAGCTCATGACATTTTAGTACTTTCCTCTATTTGATACAATTGCTTATCTGCTCTGCTAAGAATACTAACTTTCTCTGCTCATCTCTACTCAGCAGGTCACATGCAGCTTACATCTTAATTGTATTTGTTCCATATTTGTTAACAGCAACAGATAGAATTTTATGGCCTATTTGGCAACATCAGGTGGGAGAAAAGCAGATTGCTGACTGACAATGATTCAAGTCTAAACAGATTAAAATTCATTCACAAATGTTCTGCATCTTCAAGCAAAAATGTATGCTCAAAATTAAACAAATTGACTTTATATTGCTAAATGCCTGTTTTTTTTATACTACATAATATATATATATGAAAAATATAGAAACACAGTTTTGAGTGATCTACTTCCATTTTTTCCACTTCATACCACAGTGTATTTCACTATTGTTCTAGTCGATGTCTGTCAGTAGCCAATTTTTGGGATGCTGCTGTTGCGTCATTTTGACTGAGGATGCTGTTTTCACAGTTTACACGATAACTGAGCGTGGCCTCGGCCAGACTCAAATGTTTTTCGTTTAGTACAACCTTGTGTAAACGGCAAACGGCAAAATAATTGTTCCGTTTGGGCTGAAATGTGCTGTTGTGTAATCGCCCTCAATACATGTGGGGTATAAACCAATGTCCAGTAAATCACAACTGGTTCAACTGCTTTAAAGTTTTTCAAGTTCTCTTGGTATGATTGCAAATTTAGAACAGTTCCCTAGACACACTGTGCCAAATACCATGCAATATAGTCTTGGTCTTGACTGGGTCTCAACCCTTAAAAGTTTAGACCTTGGTCTTTTTTTCCAGCCTCAGGTTACAGTGCAACACAAATGTACCTCAGTATCACTTACAAATTCACTTAAATCATGTCTTTGTGTTGCACTTGAATTCTACATATCTCAGGAGGGGTTACCTGCTCACCCGTAACTCTTATCTTCTTCATTGTACCTTGACATTCAGTAGACACAAATACGCTCCTGTGCTGGTATTGATTCACCTGAGCGGTCCTCCTGAAACGACTATTGATCAGTGTCTTGCTCAAGGACACTAGCATAAGGGCTTTAACTGCAGTAATCCATGTTTATTGCAATAATATCCAACTAATAAATATAAATAACAGTAATATTAGAAAGCCAGTTGTAAGGTACTTGATGATATTGTTCCATTATCTGTCATTAGAGACGCTAATCAAAAGAGTGATATCCAAACACAATTCATGTAAGGGAAACTAGTGACATCTTAAGTGCCCTGCTTTTGTAAATGAAGCGGTGGTGTTGTATTATAGCTCTGTTGTAAAGGTAATAACAGGGAAATATACGCTGCTCACTGGCCTTTTCATCTTCTAATTCAGGCAGATGAGAGACCCTCCACGTGTAGTCTTCCGTTCAATACACAGCCTTAAAGAGCTAATCTTTGTCATGTGGCATCTCAGGATTAGCACGCGGTAAACACGAGCAGACAAAGTAAAAGAGGTTATTTTCATAATGTCACATCTTTGAAGGGGAAATAAAAAGTTATGACTCCGGTAAAGAAAATAGCTTTTAAAACATAAAAAGAGCAATCAATGTTATGGATGAGGCAGGGTTTGTCTTTGATTGCAGGTCAGCTACGGAAAACACAAAACCTGCCTCTTTTAATATATTGTTTTTCCCTTTGATAGTATTTCATACAAACTGACAGAAACTATACATTAACTAGAATCTCAGTTTTGCCATTTTTTACAGCTGATGAAAAATTAACTGAAGCTGAAAATCTGTGAATTTAGTCAAAACCTAGGTGAGTCTCATACACGAGACAGTCAAGTCCCATCGCATTTGCGTTGTCTAATCCTTTATATTCTCAATGAACAGAAATGGCATCAGTTATTTGCATGATTCACTCTCTGTTGCATGATTACATTTTGGGGAGTTTATGTGCTTCATTTGTGCATGAAATCTGCTACATTTGCTTTTCAATATCAGGTCTAGTAGATGTTGTGACTTATTGTACCTAGCTGCTGACAAGGCGACTGGAAAAGAGTAACACAACACAAACATTTTTAAAACTTGCCTCATAATGAGAAGTCCTTGCTCACTTGCTCAAGAGAGATTGATAGACATGTTACGTCACATTTGTGCCTTCATTGTAGCAGAATGTGATGCACGGCAAAAACAAACTTCAGGAAAGCTCTGTATGAGGACTCATCTTGTTAAGTACCCACCAGAGACTGGGTACACTTTAATTTACTACTTGGGGAAAGATTTGGCCTTGGTTTCATTGGAGTGGATTTTTTTTTCTTTGTATTGTACAAAAAATAAATAAAAATAGCAATTTCTGTTTTTTTTTATAAATAATTAAAAACACATGCAAGGTTTTCAAATAGAAACACATTTGCAAAAAATAGAATACAAATAAAATATTGACTTCTCAACAAGTCAGCAAGTCTTCCTGAGCAAAAATAGTCTTGTTCAACGTGATAACCCCATTATCCCACATGAGGCTGGGAACACGTTGAACTGTTGCCTGGTATTGACAGAACTGACACGGAGCAAACCCTTACCATTCAAATTCTCCCCAAAGAGCTATTTCTTATTTTCACCTTGAAACACATCTTAGGAATGCTAGCTAAACTTCTTGAAGGCACCAGTATGCAGCCACAAGAGGTTTGAATTTTTGAAAATTTATAAATTCACAATCTTTCTGCTTTTTCTAAATAAATGTAATAATTCAAAGAGTTTGAGGTCAACTTTGCCTTAGTTATAAACATCATTAGAGATACTCCAGTCTAAATGTATTTGTCAATAAAAAAGCATATTAAAAAGTCTAATGACTGCGTCTTAAAGTTTCACCAGTGCAACTGAAATTAACTGCTCAATTCTGTGTTGCCAACTGCGGCTGTTAAACTCCAGCCATTTACCGACTTGGTTAAAACAAACAAAAGGAGATTTTTACACATACTATAAATTATTGAGTAGCTAATTAAGATAAGCACTAAACATAAGCACTGTGTTTCATGGTTACTTTAGGGCTGATGCAGCAGAACCGAAAGCTGAGGGTGAGCGTGGAGAAAGTGGGATTTCTACTGTCTTACATCTGTAAGCCTCGCTGAGCATGGGATCTCTATTTTTATTCATTTGTTGCTCTCAGCTAAGCACCTCAAAGTGGATGTGCATACTTAAGCAGTGTCATTCATTCAAGCCAGGGTTACTGCTCACACTGAGCCTCTTCAAGAGCTGGAAAGCACCGTTTTCTTTTTTTTTTTACTGTGCTAGACGGTCACCTCCTTTTTAGATTTAGGATTTATGGGATAAAATGTAGGTAAAATAACGGTTTAGCACAATATTTCTGCAATTTGTTCATATTATCTCTCAGCCTGGTTATCATTCAGATACATATGCTCACATTGTGACTTAGTATGTTCCTATTGCAAACATGAGTTACCTGCAGTCTTATGCAGTTCATACTCTATACTTCATTAAACAAATAGACACTTTTACAGGTATACTCTGCTATGTGGGCGGTTGTGTTAGTTACCATTAACAGCTGGTGCAAGAATGCTAAATAGCTATAGCCTTATCATGTTTTTGCATAGTCCTGAGGCTATATTTGTGTGTTTGCTGAATTTAAATGACGTCTATAATGGCAGCGTCCATTGTGCCTTCAGTTAGTTTTCACAGCATAACCATCATATAAGCATAATCTCTTAGTTCCTTTGTTTTTCCTTGTGAAGTAATTTTCTGCATTCTGGACATGTCCAGCAGAACATAAACATCCAGTGACTTGTACCTTGTAGCCTTTAGTCATAGCCTTAATGCTTCTATACACAGGGCAGCTAGACAGGTAATTCTATAGATTAAAGTAAGAACTACATCCAACAACAGTTTTCTACTGGTGATGTGTTATGTACCACAGAGAGTTAAAAAAATGTAAAAAAGCAAATCAAATATGCAACTGAACTGCTTTCGTACGGTGAGAAATATCTATTGCAGCCCGAATGCTTATAAGGTTCGTTTTAAATGCTATCCCTATCACTCCAAGACCGAGATGTTGCGTTGCGGAAGTGCAAAAAACATGTTTCTCTAAGGCTGGCTTTGAAATAAAATGCAGCGTACGGTCTAAACTGATAAATAAATTCATCTGAGCCATCGTTTTATCTTTTGCTCGCCACAGTCGCCTGGTGATGTGACGGGCTTTAAAGAGCATCCCACACTCCTCAAATCTGTCAAGAAGGGATCCGACTTACACCAGAGCACTGTGCTCAGTCATTCACTTTAATTACTAATTACACAAATACTCAATCCAAATAACCAGCGGTGACATAGCTGACTGAGAAGCAAACATAACCAGTGTTCACTTTAGTCTCTTTTGGTGCATTTGGTCTCCATCTTCTTTTGACAGCAGATTGTCAGCTCCATTAAAATCCCCTGAGTTTCTGCACAAAGTCTGTTGTTTGTCCGTGTTTGCAGCGTTGTCATTAAGATTCCATATACATTCTTTACACTGAATCTAGTTTCTGACACCTTGACGTTTTTATTTGTTTCTGTTCCTGTTTGTTTGAAGGCGATATGTTCTTTTGAAGGATTTGTTTCACCTGCAAAGACAAATAAATTGTTTTTTATAGTCTTTGTTTTCCCTTCAATATCTCTATAGCATTTTATTGCACTGGCATTTGTGGTTTGGCTTGCTGTAAGTAAATGGTATTGTTGATAAAACGGCAGATAAAAGTTAATGTCAAAAATAAAGCCTTAATTTTGGTCTTAATATTCAACCATTTAAAGGAGTAAACACTGGGTTTGGGTCTAATGTGTGGTTGTCTAAATTCTTTTGGGGAAAGAGTTTATAAATCAAAAGACTGATAAAAATGAGATTGTGTTTTATATTTCTATGTAAAAATATGTAAGTGTAATAGTATCAACAGGTGTTTCTAAAGAATCGCAGAAATTGGAAAATAAATAATAATAATATTTTTTTGTAATATTATTATTTTAATAATAGAAAAACCCATGAAAACCTAAGCCCAAAATTAAGACCACAGACTATGACATAAAAAGCTATTTATCTTTGGTAGACTGTAAAAGTAGGAAACATGATTAAATGGGTTATTGTGTGCATATGGTCGATTCCCTCTTGGGTCATTTCCCTTGTGTCCTTTTTCTCGCACCATGTTTTCTGTCTATTATCCTATCAAACATAGACAAAAAAGGCTACAAATAAAGGTTCAGAGTAGACCACAAGATAGCAGTAAAGGTTATGCCAAAAACCACAGAAGAAAGGCCTTTCCCGATCAAATGTCAACCCCACTTCCACTCCACCCTCGAGTTCCTTTAATGACACTTGCAGCTAATCGGTGTTGCCTTGATCGTAGAGTAGGGTCTAACTCACTTGCTCCCCTTTTGGACGCACGCCCCTTGCTCTCTCTCTGTCACCCACATAATGGTACACGTCTGGTTTTAGAATTGTATGCTTCCACAACACTTGTCTGTAGTGTCTGTCATGAGGTCTGGAAGCCAGTTTTACACGCAGCGAGCGAGGATGTACTATGGGATGCCGTTTGAGTATTTATTCTGATATTGTTGATATCAGCTTACTACTACCTCCCGTGGGCCCACCACCTGCAGGAGGAACCGTAAGGGGCCGGTGCAATGTGGATTGGGTGGCAGTCGAAGGCGGGAGCCTCGGCGACCCAATCCCCGGACACAGAATCTAGCTCTAGGGACATGGAATGTCACCTCGCTGGCGGGTAAGGAGCCTGAGCTTGTGCGGGAGGTTGAGAGATACCGACTAGAGATAGTCGGGCTCACCTCCACGCACAGCTTGGGCTCTGGAACCCAAATCCTCGAGAGAGGCTGGACTCTCCACTATTCTGGAGTTGCCTGCGGTGAGAGGCGGCGGGCCGGTGTGGGTTTGCTCATTGCCCCGGCTCAGCCGCCATGTGTTGGAGTTCACCCCGGTGAACGAGGGTCGCTTCCCTGCGCCTTCGGGTTGGGGATAGGTCTCTCACTGTTGTTTGTGCTACGGGCCAAATGGCAGTGCAGAGTACCCGGCCTTCTTGGAGTCTCTGGGAGGGGTGCTGGAAAGTGCTCCAACCGGGACTCCATCGTTCTACTGGGGACTTCAACGCTCACGTGGGTAGCGACAGTGACACCTGGAGGGGCGTGATTGGGAGGAACGGCCCCTGATCTGAACCAGTGGTGTTCTGTTATTGGACTTCTGTGCTAGCAATAGTTTGTCCATAACGAACACCATGTTCAAGCATAAGGGTGTCCATCAGTGCACGTGGCACCAGGACACCTAGGCCGGAGGTCGATGATCGACTTTGTAGTTGTTTCATCTGACCTCCGACCGTATGTCTTGGACACTCGGGTGAAGAGAGGGGCGGAGCTGTCAACTGATCACCACCTGGTGGTGAGTTGGATCCGATGGCGGGGAGAAGGCGGGACAGACTTGGCAGACCCAAACGTACTGTGAGGGTCTGTTGGGAACGCTTGGCCGAGTCCCCTGTCAGAGAGATCTTCAACTCCCACCTCCGACAGAGCTTCGACCAGATCCCGAGGAGACTGGAGACATTGAGTCCGAGTGGACCATGTTCTCCACCTCCATTGTCGACGCAGCCACTGAAGCTGTGGCCGCAAAGTCTCCGGTGCCTGTCGTGGCGGCAATCCCGAACCCGGTGGTGGACACCGGAAGTAAGGGATGCCGTCAAGCTGAAGAAGGAGACCTATCGAGCCTGGTTGGCTTGTGGGACTCCTGAGGCAGCTGATAGGTACCGGCAGGCCAAGCGGGCTGCAGCACGGGTGGTTGTGGAGGCAAAACTCGGGTCTGGGAGGAGTTCGGTGAGGCCATGGAAAAGACTATCGGTCGGCCTCGAAGAAATTCTGGCAAACCGTCCGACGCCTCAGGAGGGGGAAGCAGTGCCCTGCCAACACTGTTTACAGTGGAGGTGGGAATCTGCTGACCTCAACTGGGGATATTGTTGGACGGTGGAAGGAATACTTCGAGGATCTCCTCAACCCCACCGTCATGTCTTCCACTGAGGAAGCAGAGGCCGAGGGCTCAGAGGTGGACTCGTCCATCACTCAGGCTGAAGTCACTGAGGTAGTTGGGAAGCTCCTCGGTGGCAAGGCACCGGGGGTGGATGAGATACGCCCTGAGTACCTCAAGTCTCTGGATGTTGTGGGGCTGTCTTGGTTGACACGCCTCTGCAACATCGCGTGGCGGTCGGGGACAGTACCTCTGGACTGGCAGACCGGGGTGGTGGTCCCTCTTTTTAAGAAGGGGGACCGGAGGGTGTGTTCCAACTACAGAGGGATCACACTCCTCAGCCTCCCCGGGAAAGTCTATGCCAGGGTACTGGAGAGGAGAATGCGGGCGATAGTCGAACCTCAGATCCAGGAGGAACAATGCGGTTTTCGTCCCGGTCGTGGAACACTGGACCAGCTCTATACCCTCTCCAGGGTGCTGGAGGGATTATGGGAGTTTGCCCAACCAGTCCACATGTGCTTTGTGGATCTGGAGAAGGCATTCGACTGTGTCCCTCGTGGTGCCCTGTGGGGGGTGCTCTGGGAGTATGGGGTCCGGGGCCCTTTGCTAAGGGCTATCCGGTCCCTGTACGACCGAGCAGGAGCTTGGTTCGCATTGCCGGCAGTAAGTCAGACCTGTTCCCGGTGAATGTTGGACTCCGGCAGGGCTGCCCTTTGTCACCGGTCCTGTTCATTATCTTTATGGACAGGATTTCTAGGCGCAGCCAGGGGCCGGAGGGAGTCTGGTTTGGGGACCACAGGATTTCATCTCTGCTTTTTGCAGATGATGTTGTCCTGTTGGCTCCATCAAGCCAGGACCTTCAATGTTCACTGGGGCGGTTTGCAGCCGAGTGTGAAGCGGCTGGGATGAGGATCAGCACCTCCAAGTCTGAGACCATGGTTCTCAGTCGGAAAAGGGTGGCTTGCCCCATCCAGGTTGGTGGAGAGCTCCTGCCTCAAGTGGAGGAGTTTAAGTATCTCGGGTCTTGTTCACGAGTGAGGGAAGGAAGGAGCGTGAGATCGACAGACGGATCGGTGCAGCTTCTGCAGTAATGCGGTCGATGTACCGGTCTGTCGTGGTGAAGAAGGAGCTGAGCTGTAAGGCAAAGCTCTCGATTTACCAGTCGATCTACGTTCCTACTCTCACCTATGGTCATGAGCTTTGGGTCATGACCGAAAGAACAAGATCCCGGATACAAGCGGCCGAAATGAGCTTTCTCCGCAGAGTGGCGGGCGCTCCCTTAGAGATAGGGTGAGGAGCTCCGCCACTCGGGAGGAGCTCAAAGTAGAGCCGCTGCTCCTTCACATCGAGAGGAGCCAGCTGAGGTGGCTCGGGCATCTGTTTCGGATGCCTCCCGGACGCCTCCCTAGGGAGGTGTTCCGGGCATGTCCCACCGGGAGGAGACCTCGGGGAAGACCTAGGGCACGCTGGAGGGACTATGTCTCTCGGCTGACCTGGGAACGCCTCGGTATCCCCCCGGAAGAGCTGGAGGAAGTGTCTGGGGAGAGGGAAGTCTGGGCTTCTCTGCTTAGACTGCTGCCCCCGCGACCCGGCCCCGGATAAGCGGTAGAAGATGGATGGATGGATGGAGCTTACTACTACTACTGCTACTACACTACTGCTATTAATGTCACTGGTGAACATATCTGACCTTACTGGAGCGCCCTTTACACCAAAAATGTGACACTAATGCACATTTTATAGTCCACTAGAGCTACTAATACTACTAGCGCAACTAGTAGTATTAGTGACCAATTTTAGCTCTTAGGTGTAGACAAAACAGTGTAACTAGTCGTACTAGTAGACACTTGGGTATCACAGGTCGTTCTAGTGACCATATTGGACCTCACTAGTCGTAAATGTAGACAAACTTTGTCTTACTAGTAGCACTAGTGAGGTAAAAAAGTGACCACTAGTTGTACTAGGCTTACAAGTAAAGAAAATTAGCACTCCCTGGTTTCAGACGGCCCTTACTGTGGTGGATCCCTTGCTTGAACACACAAATCGAGTGTTAGTGAGTAGGGCAAATGTGTAGGGCGTCGATTGGGAAAGGCCCAAACAATTTGAACATGAAGGGAGAGCAAAGGTGCTTCTGTTGCTCTAAAACAACTGTGACGGTTGGCACAGACTGCTGCTCTCGTTTTGATCTCACAAGGTTTTCATTATTGTCACAAAGCAAGATCAAGTTGGACACAAGTCTTACTGGCGTGTATAGTGTTCACTGACACCGAACTCTGCAGGTCTAGCTCAGGTTGAATACATCTAATGTTGCATTGGCAGTGTCAAATTAATCTTCAGCAATGGTGAGTCAGAAAGTCAAATGTGATTTATTTGTGTGAGAGATGACGAGGTGGTGAAAGTTTGCTTGTAAAGCTTAACCTGTAGGCTAATTAGTCCTAAAATTGGCAGGAAAACCATTTCACAGTTGCTGTGGTTTCCATTTCTATGGATATACTCTTTCTCAATACACTGCTCAACAACTTTGACGTCAGAATAAATATTAAAAGCTTTGTTTTGTCCGTGTCTATGTTTCTAATTCATTGTGAGGTTATAAAAATCTTTTTTCCTCAGTTTTAAGGTGTTTTAAAAAACAAATTTTAAGTTTGTAAAAACATTCATTTATGTTTAGTCAGGGTATGGTAATATTCTGACAACTACACTTTTAGACTGTGACATATTTACTTCAGTCCCTTCAGATTCTACAGTGTATCATCATTTCTAATGCTGTGTGAATGAACAGCTGCCTAATCCTGCCATAAATCCACTTTTCTTGGCAGTCAGAGCTAAAAGCCCTTAGGTGAAACACACATTTTATATCAATAAAAAAGAGAGGAAAACTTATGATTATAAAAATCTGTGCAAAAGACAAGCACTGCAATAAATTAAACATCTTTGTTCTTTGGATTTTTTCACACTCAAAAGGAGGAGGTCTGCAGGTAACAATTCTTCTGTGGTGAGAGGGCACACTCTGCTGGCCACTTAGAAAACTCACAGTGAAGGAAATGTATCATTTTTGTGTTTGTTTTTTCCTTTTTATACTGACTCTATTAATCATTTGATTTAATTAAATCAGCACTTGTTGCACTAATATATGAATATATAATATGTTAATGTGTCTGAGTTTGTTTTTGATGCAAAAAGAAAAGCATATCTGGAATACTTTTATAAATCCTTCACTGTGTTGACTACTCAAGGAAAACACAATACACAATATTAAAACTTTGTCTTGTCTAAAGTTTTATAGTTATTTTATTCTCTCCATAGTCTCCAGCATTCTTTCCCATTTATCGTATTGTAATCTGATGCCCCTTCTTCCTTTGTCTTCCTCTCCTGTGGTGATCTCCTGCTCCTCTTCGGAGCCTCCTTTTATGCTCCACTGATGCCCCTCAGCTACTTTCTTTTTTTCACTTTCACCGCTCTTTGTCTGATCCTCTAACAGTCTTTTCAGGTGTTTCTGTAATGTCCTCTGACAGTTTCCTTTGATTCTCCTCTGCAGCTCGTTCTTTACTCCTCTTGATGTTTGATTTATGTTTAAAGTACAATTACCTTCTTTCTTTTAATACTTTCTATATGCAGCTTTTGTGTGGCTAAAATTACAATTTTCCTGCTAACTTATACAACTACATGTGCTTCCTCTGAGAAGTGTTTTGCATACATACCACATCAAAAACACTTTTAATTGTTCCTTTCAGGTTACCACAGCGAATCATCTTCCTCCATTTGTCCCTGTCCTCTGCATCCTCTTCTCTCACACCAACTAACTTCTTGCCTTCCTTCCCTACAGCCATAAATCCTCCCTTTGGTCTTGCTCTTAACCTCCCGCCTGGGCTGTCCCTCTGATGTACTCATTCCTGATCCTATTCATCCTCGTCCCTCCCAAAGAGAACCTCAACGTATTCAGCTCTACTCCTGACAGCTCCTCCTTTTTCTCAGAGCTACTGTCTCCAAAACCATGTAACATCATCAGCCTTGCCTTTCCTTTCATTCTTGCAGGTACTCGTTTTATCATCACATCTGACACTTTTCTCCTGAGATCCTTTCTCCCCGGCGAAAATTAAAGACACACTTTTACTTTTTTCTTGACAGTGGTCTGAAGGAAGTCTTTGATTCAGAATTAGAGACAGTTGGATTGGAGACAAGTAACTCACATTTTTCTTTATTTACAACAGTTATCCTTAATATATGCTTTCCAATGCTGATGCTGTTACACCATGATTGGAAGCTAGAGGGCAGTCTCTCACTGTAAATCCATCTATTACAAAGCTATGCACAGCCCATAGTGGTCTGGATCTGATTGCACCTATTGTCAACATAGTTATATTGGGAACATTCCTGCTGTGACATGTGTGGGTCAAACACCTGTTTATCCATCTCGCTCTCTGACTCTTTATGGCCTCTTCAACATGTCGCTGTTTGTCTTCACACTCTGGGGGGAAGGTGCTGATCCTAATATAACTATGTTAACAATAGCCATGTACACAAACACAGCACATAGCAGACTAATATGCCCATGGTCACACAGCGGTTCTGCGCACACACTGAATCATAAATGTACACGAGGAAGTAGTTTTAACTTAAAAGACATTTTCTTTATGTGGAATTTTCAGACGCATACACTCTTGCAGTTGGTTACAGTCTGCAAAGTTAGTTTTAGAAGTCTTTGAAGCCAGCAATTTTGGCCTTGAGTCCACACCACTATTGATTTGAAATGAAACATTAAATTAAAAAACCTTGTGGAAACCTTTCATTTTATCTTTGAACTACTTGTTTTTTTTCTTGTTGTGATTTAGTCACAAAAGAAATTGGTTTAAAAGAGACTGACTTTTTGGACTCAAATATCTCACTTTGTTGGATGAGAGTTGTGGGCTTTATGCAATGTCTCATAAGAAAACAAGTCTTGTTGTCACATTGCATATGTCAAGTCGCTCTCTCGTTTCTCTGATTGGTTTAATCTGCATCCATTTGTCCCACCCCCTGGAAGAAACAAAACAAGGTCAGGCTAGAATTCTGCAGCAAAACTAGACTGTTGACAGACTAACAGCTACAGATTTTAGTCACCTAGTGTTCATGAATAAATAATAATTATAGCTTCTTTCATTTAATAAATTAAATTTTTACATTGCAGAACCATTGTGGTGAAGCAAGTTATTAAACTTTAATAGTTGAAAGATTGATTGAAGTAAATTATAATAAACACCATTACAATGCCATTGTTCACATAAATGTATGTGCCTTGAATGTGGAAATATTTTATAATACTGCAACCCAATAACTGATGTATGTATGTAAACTGTCTGCCAGGTGTTTCAAGGAGTTATCATGACAGAAGGCTTTTTCATAAATGACTGTTCTGCCTCTGAATTGAGTTTGACACACGCTGCTCCCTGTGAGACTCTGTGTGAGACCTGCTTCAGTTACATCGGTTACACAGTTCATTTAAGGCTCTGTAAACAAAGTGCTTCGTGGATTAGATCTTTAACAGGTTTCTAAGTATCATGTGGGAAATAGTTAAGAGGTCAGTATCACATCCTAGTCCGTGCATTTAGTTGAAGTGTAGTTAAAGTAAAACTAATTAAGATTTTTACCTTCATAAATAGTTTTCTAAGTTCTCACGATGGTTAATTGAGTTGGAGGTGTGTTTCCAAGTCGCAAGTTGAGCTGCCACCAACCCGACGCAAGTCTCGGGTCATGTTCATGCGAGAGTGACTTTACAGTAATTCAATATATACAGAGTGACCTCCCGCAGTGCGATGAGCGTATGATCTCGCTAAGATCATATCAAAACGGAATACACTTTATTTCATCATCAGTCATGGCGCCACCAAAAAGACAGAGAAAACCTTTGTCTGAAGATTCTAGGAATAAAAAACAGCAGTTAAACCAACCTTGGCTTTTACGGAATGGCTTCAGCTCAAACCAAGTGAAGGACTCAAACTGATTCCAAAGTGGCTTTTAGGTTGTTGTCTGATACTTTTCCTAACAACTTTAGATTGTTCCTATTTCCATTAGATCTATTGTTATTTCATGTCCTTTGAGATAAAGCTACTGTTTATGTGACATTTATTTATCTTACGGCTCGCAGAGTTGCAAGCATGCTAAGTTTCTACGCAGTGAGGAGTGTTTAATTCATCACGAGCTTAATGTGAGACAACGGCAGTTCAAACAGTGGTTTCAATATTAAACTAAATAACCCAAACATTGTTTACATAGCAGCTTAGCAACTAGCTTCACTTTTAGACCCAGTGCAAGATTTCAAAAGGCCAAAGCGACTCAGTTGTTGTCACAATCAAATGTACAATAAATTAGACAGCAAAATAATAAAGTGAGAGAAAATAATATTGAATATAATATAAAGTGTTGTTTTTTTTTTTTTTTACCTATAACCTTTTGGTTGACAGTGATTAAAACAAATCAAAAAATGTATATATTATAACTTTATAACACAATTTTGAAAATAACCCACCTCCATCAAGGTTTACATTTCTTGTACTGTATTTCCTTTTTTCTTTTGCAAAACTAGCACACAGGTGAGTGTCCAGAGGAGTAAAGCTAGGACTATTTACGACAGTGTTTATCACTGAAAAAAGCTGTAGGGGGAGCTGTGCAAATCTTACTTAGTACTAGATAATTATGGCCCCAAGACAACCCTAACTGATGAGGTGATCGACTTAACTTGTACTTATTATACAATTCACAATGTTGGGGACAGTAACAACAATTTTATGATGCCATTTCTCAGTATCTATGTAACGGAAGAGGAAAATAAATTGCAAAAGTATGCATTTATAGAAATCAGAATTTTATAGAATTTGATATAAAATCAGACAGATCTGTCCTGCAATTTCAAGTAAGTTATTTTGTACTGAGATTTTGGTTTGATTTCATTCTTTCTTGGAGGTGCATAGGTACATTTAAAAAAAAAAAAACACTCTTTTTGACCTTTTGATTGTACATGTAAACTTACGTTCATCTGTATTCAAACGATGTCTGTGAATGTGAATATCAAACGATGATGGAAAACCCATTAATATGTCCCATGCCCCTCAGGTTTAGTGTGTATCAGGAGCTCCAGATATCTACTGCCTCTTCAGAAGCGCCTCTCCGTACCTTGCATATGACTTTGTGCCCTGTAGATGGCAGCACGTGGAGGCAGACGCAAAGGCTGCCAGCTCAGCTTTGAATATGGAAATCGGGGGAGAGTCTAATCTGAGCTCTGCGTGTCACACACAGCGCTCCACACCAGACAAATATAAGTAGATACAATAAGATAGAGGAGATCTGCACGTTACGCTGATTCTGTATTCACTCCGGACTCATGCAAACTGCACTTGACGCACTCCTCCACAAGAATCACGTGTTCGTACATAATTGTGTTATTCAACTTTAAAACAAACCTCTTATCCAAAAAAAATCACCACGTTTCCGTCAGTCACTCTTGTTCCTGTCCCGTCTGACAAAACACCAACTGCCTTATTTCCTGTAACAATCAATCCCAGTGTTTCTAATTGGATGGGGAGCACGGGAGCACCCCCCTCCTCCTTCCTCCTCCCTCCTCCCCGGTTTATTGTCACTGACAGTCGGATTATTCCTTCACAGTAGCAGCCTGCTTCCTCTCATCCTCCTCTTTCTCCCTCTACAATGCGAACTAAGGATTTATAATTCCTCCTTACGCTCGTTTCTTCTTCGTTTCGTCTTCTTCTTTACGGTAAGACAACATCGCTTGCTTTCTTAAAATAATAATAATAATAATCGCTAAAACTGTGCCCGCGCTGCGTGAATGGACCATGTGGAGCTCTCATAACGCGCCACACTCTCCCCACTTAAATTCTAAAGTGTAGATTAGTGGAAATGGCTTTGATTAAACGGTGCGTAAAGAAGAAATGTTAACAGAGCAACTTCTAAACTGCAGTTTCCAGTCTGTGATATAAGATTAGAGGCTGTATGCTGAGGTTCATAATGACCCGGTGCTTGTAATTAAAGACTCCGAGACGCGACGTGTGCCTGCATGATTACGCGTCTCGCTTTAAAACAAATCTGCCTGCGCTGCCAGTCAATCACTCAGACCTGGAAACGCTCTTTTGTAGCGCTTCAGTTGTGTCTTCGTAAAAGCAGAGTTCAATGCGTAAACGCAGGAAACCTTAATCATTAACATTGCCTTTAAAATACTAAAGACACCTGCATATCCTGTTTCCTCATCCACTTAAAGAAGAACTCGCTGAGACGTTCAGCGTGACCCCCCACTCCGAGCTGCGTCCTCAGATTTGGGTGGCATATGGTCCTAAATCTCCTCCCTCAGGCCCACAGATGTTCGCTCCGTACATCAGCAGCATTAGTTTGGGGACAGTCAAAGTGCAGTGCACCTTCTGCTGGGCTGTAAATGAGCATCTGTGTGAAGTGTGGGGGCTGGCTTTCAATGTTGGAGGCTGTGATCGCCTGGAGAACTATAATATTCTACCAGAGGTACTCCCATGCACAACAAGTGCCAGAAGAGGCCTGTGATGCATTTTAGAGCAATGATATGCTAATGACAGTTTCTATAGGAGGAACTGGAGATGGACCGAGGTAAAAGAAGTCCAGAAGTCCCAGCTGACACTTGAAACAGACTTGTCTTGTCTTCCTATCACGTATAGTTGCTTTACTTTAATACTGACAATGTGATTTGCTCCAAATAATTAATAAAATTGACAGTTGTATTCTCGTCATATTTAATGTGTGGTTTGTGATAGTGTTGCCTCAATATGGGGGGTAATGTCACTTCTGCTTCTTGTGCTGCATCTGTGTTGAATAAGATTGGTCTCTGGTAGCACAGATATGCACAGGGCCAGCTGGTATCATTGGGCTAGGTGGGCTAAGCCCCTCCTGTCATGTAGGTTT
This sequence comes from Neodontobutis hainanensis, assembly GCA_024349245.1. Classification (NCBI taxonomy): domain Eukaryota; kingdom Metazoa; phylum Chordata; class Actinopteri; order Gobiiformes; family Odontobutidae; genus Neodontobutis; species Neodontobutis hainanensis. Next base: position 14,723,065 of record JALDNG010000005.1, read on the forward strand.
TCCAATGTATTGTTAAACATTAACATAATATGGTAACATAAAATGTATATTAATGTTATTATATTTTGTGGAATATTCTGAAACATAGTGTTTATAGTTTTGATGGCACAAATATGTCTAAATTGCCACAATACAAGAAAAAGGGGCTCATTGTTAACAGCGAGAACAATGAAACACACAGTGACCCAAGCACCAATCATCTTCCTCATTTGGTGGTTGAGCCAGACCTGGAAAAAATGGCTAATGGGGCTGTGTTCAGTCCAGAGACTTGGATTTGACTGAAACCTAGATATTTACAAAGTAGCAGTGAACTTCACTGAGAGAATGGAGAAGAAGTGGCAGGAAGAGCTGGATATTTTCAGATTAATACATTAGCTTTAGCAATACCTGTTCCATTTAGGATAATATGACTCATTTATCATTATCATTTTTTGTTACTTAACAAAGATCTTCTGTTTCCAGTCTCACTTGTAATGAACATTATTTTTGCCTCAGTCTTTAGTGAGTGATAAAACATTGCAGTATTTAGTGGAAGCTATACAAATAATAGAATAGAAGTGTTTGTGTGAAAGAGAACAAGATTGTTTGATATAATCCTCATTTGTGTTGAGAACAAGTGTGTTTGATAAAGCTCAGTGTTGCTATAACTTCATGTCCCAAATGTGTTTGAATTTATTAGCCTACCCACAAATATCAACACCAGCTGCCACTGGATGTGCATGTACACTTCCTGGATTCAACCAAGCAACTTAGGAGACTGCTGTGATGAATTTGATTCAGCTGCAATGAGTTATTTAACACCAGGCAGTGTGCGTCTCATTAAACAAGTATGTTGGAAGACTGCAGTTGAGATGTCTTCTATCTCTGACCCGAAGGAAATAACAGAGTTGAGAATTTATCATGCCTCGGTCAGCTATTGGGGATTGTCAAACTACACACTATATAGGATTGCACTTATTATTTTGCATGTCTTTTACAACAGCAACTCTCGATGATGCTCTAATGTTATCCATTTGTTATTTACAACAAGAGAAATAAAGAATTTAGGAACTTTTGTTCAGTTTGTACAGTTCATAAAAAAGAAGAGTGAAAAGAAGAAACACTTGATAATTCAATACAATCAAGTAAGCTAAGTAAGGTAAACATCCTCACCTGTGATCTGTTTGCTTGTGTGTGTATAAAAGGTCAGTGAGTTTCCAGGTTCCTGACAGACCCTTGCATCTTTCATCCAGTGCTGCACTGATGTTTTATGTATTCTGAGTCATGGTAAAAGCAAAAGAATTGTCAAAAGATCAGTAGGAAAGGGTAATTGAACTGTATAAAACGGAATATAAAGGAATATAAAAAAATAATCAAGGAATTAAGAAGGCCAATCAGCAGTGTTCAAAATGAGAAATTCTGTTGAAACCAAACAGGCTAACAAAATTTTCATCCACAACTGCCACAAAAGACTTTAGGTTGTCATTGATGTTAAAGGTGGTAATACACAGTCAACCAAACTTTTCTTTACACAATGATTAAATCAAGAAACAGCATTCAAACCTTGGCTTCTCAGTTTCACAAATAAGTTCTTTTAGTGTACACTGTATAGCTGGAGATCCAAGGAGGCAATAAAAACAAACAAGGCATTTGTAATATATTGAGTGAATTTCTTTCTTGTAGACTGGGCTTAACAAGATCAAGAGGATTGATTCCATTCATGCACAACACAACTACTAATACTATTTACCTTGAACTGTCACTGCACACACTGTTTCCTAGTGTAAACTAATTGGAACAGCTCATTATGTTTTATTGTGTTTATAACAAATGTTCAAGACAAACAAATATATGCCACATTGAAACTCTTCTGTATACAGAAGAGTACACATGCATACACAGTAATGACAGCTTTGTGAACATGTGTTGTCAGTGGGACTGCCCTGTTTTCCTTCACTGTGTAACACCGCACAGATCTGCTGAGTGTGATGCATGCTCTGACTCAAGACGCATATCAAGCAGACACATCAAACAGCCCAGTGACGTGGCCTCCTGCATTCTCTGTCTCTGAGATGAGCTTTAAAAGAGGGTTTAATCTGAGCTCGGTTGTTGGGTTGCTGGTCAGTGTGTGTGTGTGTGTGTGTTTCAGTGAAAGCTCGCAGTGAGAGGGGGGGGTGGATTTTCGGAAGCATACTTACATTTCAAAGTAATGGCCTATTTATAGGGCACACAAACAGTGGCACGCCGAGAGAGGGAGAGCAGTGCCCGTGGCCTGTTGTTAGCATCAAAGAATGCACCAGAGCCTTGTTTGATAAGGGTAGGGTCGAAGAGTGTGGCTTGTTAGAAACATGTGACCTCACAGGGCACTGTACACACATATGGACAACAAGGGCTGAGTGCCCGTGTACACACAATGCATAGAGTCAAGGCATTTCAGCTGAAGCTTCAAAATAATAAGTAATAATTAATATTTGTATAAATGCGGCTTTTAGTAATCATTAATAATGTATTATCATCCTAATAAATGTTTCTTATTCCCAGACCATTTTAACAATCCAACTGATCATAAAATCTCCAAACACTGATTTATATACTGTTCTAAACACATTTTTGCATCAGGAAGTCTCATCAAAATTTACCCTCAACGGTTTTCTCCTCAAATTTGGAGACAGTTGTAAGAATTTGTAGCAGCAACTTCTAAAAGCTCATTTAAATTCTTCTCTAAACTCATTATTGCAGCAAGTTAAATCAACAGTTTTCTCCTAAAATTCTACCAGTTTCAAGAAATTCTAGTTTGTTTTCAACAGCTGCAGTAATCATATATTTGTAGTTCACAATTTAATGTGAAAAAAAAATGTTTGGTTTTATAGAACCTTTTTACTATTTCATCCACATAAACCTTCAGTAATTAAATTCTAGTATTTAACAATTCATCAAACATTCTGCAATCATCTACTCTCTTTTTATATTTTTCATGCACTTTACTGATGAACTATTTGGAGTAACAAAAGAGGGCTAGAAAATAAAATACATTTGGGGGGGCGTGAAGGACTTTTGCCCTGAGATTGACACTGTGCTGTTGTACAGTATAATCCCAGTCTCCCAAGTCAAATGTCATCAGTGTCACTGTTTGATTGCGCACCATAACCTCGTTCAGGACCCGGTGTCATGGATTCAGAGCTAATCGCTGCTTTGTTATATGCTAATGGTTAAAGTCCTGGAGTGTGTCACAGAAGCAGTGTTGACCATGTTTAGATGACCGAGGAACATCTAGATTAAAGCTGTGATCCATCTATTGATTTCTCTGATTAAATCCACTTAGTGCTTGAGGGGAGATGTGATGAAGTGAGCTCTGAAGTCCATAGTCAAGGTGCAACTCAGTTTTAGTATCAGTGCTGTGTTCTTTGATGTTGATCTTTGTATAGTCATTATTGGCTACTGTAATTGGTGCTACTTAATAATAATAAGCCAATTCCACATAATATACATTAATGCATGATTGAATATCTGTCCTTTACTGAGACGCTAAAGGTGCACTTCTGTGTAAGATGGATATTTTAACATACCTTTATACGGTTTTGTTTAGAAAAAAAAACACAGTATGACGGGAATATGACCTCATATGACCTTATGATCTCAATTACTAGATTTGCTGGTCTTTGTAAATATCAATTAGAGCATATATGTATTGAAATAGTTTCCTACTCATGTCCAAATGTCCAAGTTCCCATGACATTAAGAATAATTTTTCAGAAAATATCCACAAAATGCAAAACAACATAACCAAAACCATTTTCCAGACATAATAACTACCTATAAATATAACAATTTCCAAGTCCAAGTCCTAAAAATAGTAAGTACCTTTCATGAAAACCATAACACCTTCAAATCTCAAAAATAAATTGCAGCAGGAGCAGAAATGTGCCTTGTATTGATGTCACTTTCTTACAGGAAACCCTATTTCTTCATAGTATAGTAAGGTATACACAGTAGTTTGACATAAACTGTGTGAAATTACTCTTTACTTTGTTGCTGTAAGCATCTCGCAGATTTATGCTTGAATCGTCAACATCATCTGTTGTGCCGACTTCAGAGACTTTTGTAACACATTTTTTACCAGACAACACAGCATTATGTGGCCCTACAGAGACCCTATTATTGCACCCGACTTGTTTTCAAAGCCAGGTTATTGTCTTTGCGCTCGTATTCTGTTTCATTCACACAGTGGGAGAACAGAGAGGGCATAATAAGAGGGATGACAGGCAGTAGAGGTGTGTACGTGTTGGTGAGTGTTATGGAAGGGGTTGCAATCTACAGCTATACACCAGAAGGTCTCGTTTGGGAGGACTGAACATCTTTCAACTCACTGCAGTGATAGGAAACATCAGGCTGAACATATGCCCATGATGGAGAACTAAATATAGACTCAGTAAAACAAGTTTATAAGAATGTATACTCTAATATGCACTGGATATACCAGTATAGTCCAAACTCTAAGTCAGACTAAGATTTAATCTGTCCTCTCTTAGGATCTCTGTCAGGATAAATGGTATCACTTGTTAAGTTTTGAGCTGTGAGTGTGTCATCAAAAAACCTTTCATTGACAGGTCTGGAAACTTTCTGACATGAAGACAAACAAAACTAGAATGAAATTGTAAGGAAAATATACTGACTGAAATGGCATTGAACCAAAGTGTAGACTATTTAAATGTGAATGCAAAAAAATTTAGTTAATATAAACATGTTTAAACTTCTAAGTTTTGATATTGCTTTTTGCAGACCAATTCTTTTTTACTCTCCAAGCAGCAGTGACAGCTTGTTTCCAATCACTGATTTGTCTGTGTTTTTATCCGCTATCTAGAACAAAACCTATTCAGGAGAAAGTTTCCATTAAGACCTACCCAAACAAGTAAACCATCTTTGAGATATTAAAAACCCAGGGTTGACCCAGAGGTTACCTCATTAACACCTTAATTGAGCCTCAAAGTAGTAGTCATCCAGAGAGTATCTGATACTTAAATATTTGCAATTAATGGTGTCATCAATGCTTTTTAGTTTTCAGTTTGTTATCTTGGTGGCATTTGGCCACATATGAACTAGCCATTGTTATTTTCGGTTATTTAAATGGTTAATAACATACATTTATATAGCGATGTTTTGTACCATCTAAGGCACCCAAAGCACTTTACATCATGCTTCAATTCACCCATTCACTCACATTCACTCACAAGCACTCACAAGCACTCACAAGCACACACAAGCACTCACAAGCACTCACAAGCACTCACAAGCACACACAAGCACTCACAAGCACTCACAAGCACTCACAAGCACTCACAAGCACACACAAGCACTCACAAGCACTCACAACACGGACAAAATGAATTTCAATAATGTATAATCAATAGAAGAATACAAGAATGTCCAGTAGTCCTGGTGAGGGCAACAGTTGGTGCACGTTGTAACGCCGTCGCTTTTGTAGTCCTTTCCTTTTCATACAACTCGTGTATTCTTCTTGTGAGGGCGGCTCATACGTGCAGGCATTCGTTGTGATCCTAAGAATGTTCTTCAGACATCTTTCACAATATTAATTGGCCAATGTTAACGCGCGATAAAATAATTGTCGGCGTTAATTATATGCGTTAACGCAATAACGTGTTAACTTGCCCAGCACTAATAATAACATAAATACAATGTTGCTATGTTGGGACCAATACATTAAAATGTGTCTACTTATAACACAGCATGGTCCACATTTGAACAGTGGCATTATTGTTTAGAAGAACATGCAGCACAGCACAAGCCCCTCTGGTACAAAGCATATTTTCTTCACATCAAAACAACATCACAATAAAAAGTACCCATAAAATAATGATGCATCAATACAGGCCTGAGCCACACAAATAGAAGAGAACATAACAGAGCCATCCAGACCCGAAGCTAAAATCAAGGCCTGGGTTGAAGAATGGGAGTATTGTTCACATTGGCAGGGTGAGGGGAAAAACAAAATATTTTCCACAAACTGTCCTCTTATGTAAGCTTTTCCCTTTTAATCTTCATACTTTTCTCCTGTGTTGCTCTTGCTTGAAATTGAGGTCAGTGTTAATTGATATTCAGACACCTATTAATTAGTGAGAAGATTCCTTGTTTGCTGTTTGCTTTTATGTTGAGGGCTTTACTTTTCTCTTTAGTCTAAGGGCCGGTCTACATGCACTTGGATAATTTTGTCAAACAAATGCTTTCCACTATTTCCACTATTAAGATGTCTTAAACTCTGTATACCATACATAATTGACTATATTTTTGAGCATTGTTGGTTCATGTAATGGGGAAATGCATGTCCATGGAAACTGCAATAATAATGGCAGCTGTGGTACCTTGTTCTTAGATTAATTTTGGGTTTACAGCTTACCTTTCAGCTATTCACCTTAAGTTGTAAGGTAATACTTGGCAACACTTTGCCAACATTGTATGTCCACTAATTAATAACTAAAATTCAATGAATGTTCCCTTGCAGTGACTCATTTACTATTATAAATTGGTCTCATATATTTTGTCATCAAATGTGGTTGGATGTATAATGATGAATATTCCTTGCTGAATTTTGTTCTTTCTTTCTCCTCTTTCTGTTTTGGGCCTCTGCAATCTTTTGTTTTGGTTGACATCTGTAACTTTGAACAGCTTCTGGAGTTGGCTGTGGATTAATCTAAATCAAGTCCAAATCCTGCAGAGCCCCTGATTCTCCAGCAGTGATGTGCTGATTATTTGACAGCCAGTGGTCTTGTTGTCAGAATGTTAATTAAAGGACTTCGGGGACAGTGGCTCTGGCAAACTGATTACTATACAGGATCTAAAATAACAATAAGAAAACCATCCAGTATTTGTCAGTTTGCATACTGCTGTCACATAATTAGAAAATGGGAAAACCCTACCAATGTTTCTAATGCAATGAGAAATGACTCAGGGTTAAATGTGCCAAAAGTCCTGTATCATTATTATGTGTTAATGTTTTATTAATATTGTAAATGTTCTCCACAATATCAGTTAGGGTAACCATTTCCAAAGCTCCTAACTGGGACACTTTTCCACAAACACACTGATCAGTGCCTCACCAGATGAAAAATGTCTCCCCACAAATATCAAATGTGGTTGTTTTCGGTCAAATCTGGGACACAAGGATAGAAACCTTTAAAAAACAAGACATATTAGTTATTTGTAGTGGGCCTAAGAGGATGAAAACAGGACAGACCTCCGAAAATGTGCATGTATGTTCACCCTGTGTTATCCAGCAATCTCTTTTTCAAGCTATTCAGATTTATTGCAATTCATGCCAAACAGCTTTATGACAGCAAATGTTAGACATGTTTCCTGGGTTGAGTTGGTACGGTATGGTTTGGTAATCCTTAAAGAGGCTAGTGTTTACACTGAATCAGCCTATATAGACAGAAATTCTCAAGTTAAATTAACCTGCAAAATGGTTGGTATGAAATATTTTTAAATGACTGATATTGTAAACGTTTGCTTTCCTCCGCCATGTGGATGATGAAAATAACGTCAACATGGAATCTCGGGCAACTTCGACTTATCGAGTCTCTGAGCTGTTGTTCCAACTTTAGCGGGCATTCATCTTTTCAACTCGGAACATTTTTCAACTCGGAAAAAAGTTTATTCGAGTTTTAGAGGACCACTTATATGCACCATTAAACCATTGATTGGTTATATAGTGGATATAATATAATAATTAGTCCCGTATTTACTGATATTGTCGTTACGATTCGGCAATAAAATGGCCGTTACATCTGGGATTTTTGGCTTTTACTCCATAGTAAAACAATAGTTTTTAGATCGCATAAATGGACATAATAATGAAAAATTCACCCTTCCCCCTGCCCTCTGGTGGAGCCTGCCCTCTGGTGGACGGCAGTATATTGCTGTATTTCGTCGTATGGCGTGCCTTTACGCGACGACCATTTAGGAGGTTCTATGGGAGATGCTTGCATTAAACCCAAATACAGGACAGTGGTGTTTAGCATAAACAGTGACATCATACAAGCACTCCACAAATTTGGTTGCTAAAAATATTATTATTAGGCTCACAGTTTGTTAATGTAATGGAGAGGTTTAATGTAAAAACAATGTTTTTGATTCATGAAGCAAGAAGCAGCAACAGCTGTTGCTAATGAACACTAGCTTTGTTTTAAAAAGAGAGAACTTATTTACTCTATTTACTATTTCACTTCTTGTCCAAGTAAACATTTTCTATCATCCAATTAACAGACTGCAGTGTTTAGCTCCACCTTTTGATTAGCATAGCACACTGTTGAAACCAAAAGCTGCGGCGTTTCCAAAGCAGTACTGTACATTTATTTGGGACTCTGCTTTTTACAATAACCCATACTGACTGGGCAAACATCCATAAAGGCTTTAATGGAAAAAGGCTCTAATTAAACTCTTTGGACAGAAGAATGGATCATGTGTGTACATTTGACTCTTAATGGAATGGTTTTAATGGAAAGCCATTGGTTGGGTGTTTTGAAGCTTTTGGCTATTGGTAGAAAGATATAACCACATTTGTTGCTCCCTTGATAGAGCTAAAAGCGATAACAACTTCCTTCTTTCAAACTAACAGATCTACAAACAATTACTGCTCAGAAAAATGAGACATTTTCTTCACTTTCTGCTGGCTCTGAGCTCTTCAGGGTGTAATGCATGACTGTCTTAACGCATCACATGATTGTTTTTTATGTGTGCTGTGTCCTTGTGGAAAAGCATTGCTCTTGCTTTTTCAGCTTTATTGCCTCTCGATGCCATTGATATGTCTTTTTCACATTTTAAGATTGTAACAAATATCATATCCCTTTGTTTATGTGCTTTTTAGCCGTTCTGTACATTTATAACAAAAGCTCAGTACAAAACCACATTTGTCAATGTTTTGCCCCCAAAGGCTTTCACCGACCACTTTATATTTGTCAAACCCGTCTAGACAAAAGAACCTTCAGTTGTTATTGACTGGATATATGGCCACTAATGGATGTAAAACTAAGTATCATGTTGCTGTGACAAACTGCTGCCTTAATAAAAATACACTCAAACAGTATTTGCCTCTCAAAGTATAGCCCTTTGACTTGTCTAAGTGTACACGCCAGCAGGTTGGACCTTTGCGCCAAAGAGCCTTGCAGAAGTCCCGGGAAAGGTAGAGTACCTCTTATCCTAATGCATTTAAGGCCTCCTGAGAAAGCTTGAGATAGAAGGAGGGAGGTAGAGAATAAAAGCCATGGAAAAAAAAGACGAGGCGCGAAGACAAAATGAGAACAGTGATTAAGAAGGAAGGTATTTAAAAGAGCGTAAATGTGAACACGATAAGGGGATAAACGCAACAGCCAGAGAAGAAGGCTCAAAGGGATATGAGAAGTCGAGCAGAGAGGACAGGATAAGCAGGAGAGTAATGGCAGTGACGGGCCATCAGATAGTGAAGGTTAGAGGTTAATAACTCACTGGTGAACGGTGGATGGGGGAGACTCTGAGAAGCAGGTGTAGGGGTTATAGATGAATGATGCTGAGGTGTAATCTAGTAACAGGGAGACACATGGCTTTATGGCAGTACTGAGGAGACATTTGATTTAGAATACAGGGCCTGCAATATGGGTTGTCACAAAATTTAGCAAATATCTTATTACGCTTCAATACAAGCAATTTGTTTTAAGTTTTTTTTTTTGTCTGTTTATGATGCAACCTGTAAAATGGTTAAATCCTACTGAACATTATTTGAGACAATGTGCTCAACAACTAATTGTTTTACTCTGCAAAGGTGGACCATTCCTGTGACTAATGAGCAGCTTGTATTGATTCGGAAGCACTTTTCTAAAATTACTTAAGTTAGACAAATGACAATATAGAAATGATAAACGTGTGACATGGCCGGGCAGTCGTGTAGTTTATGCCTCCATCCATGAACTAAATAAGCTCACACTTATAGTACACTTCATTCACGTTGAAACTGAAGTTAAATGTTTACCGAATGGTTTGTGTCTATAGTATTTCCATTTATTTGACATGGAGGCATGCTAGTTAAGAAAAGCTGAAGAACACAGCCAGTTACCTGTTAAGACTGTAGAGTGATTGAAAAAGTGATTGTTTTTACACGTCAGTTTTATTTCACAAGTTTGTTTATTTTAATTTTTCATAAATTAGTCACTAAATACTTTCATTCATTAAACATATTCATCTAATGCTTTTCCTTTGCATGTTGAGAGTGCTGTACTCTATCCCGCCTGTTTTTAGTGAGAAGGGTGGGACACTCTCAACAACTGCAATGTTAAGTTGAGAAAAAACACAAACATCTTCGTTAAAAGCACATTATAAAAAGACATAGCCGAACTAAGCTTTTATCCAGTTTTATCACCTGCCTTTCATTTCCATTGAATTAAACTCAGTTTTTAAATAAAGGTATTGACAGTGCAGGCAGTTAAATCATACTAGAATTTATTTTGTTATTTTTCAATACTGGACGGCACAAAAATGAAGGTGCAGAAACAGTGGTGGCTTGTGGTGATATTGGGTAGTGGGGCTAATATATGCATTGTTGTATTTAGTAGTGCACACTACAGTAACAGCAGCATCCCATTTCATAAGATTTAATGACAAATTGTCACACCTTGCACATACAACTAAACCCATGACTTAAAATATATATATATATATATATTTATATAACATATAAAGCTTGCTATTATTAATTAATCAATAATGAACATAGCTGATACATGTCTGATCATTGCTCTGCTGTAGTCAGTCAACAACACTCAGCTGTAGTCATTAGTTTAAAAAGGTTTGGCTGGTCCTGAGAAACAGCTCTAATGATTTATTTCATCCTGCATAAAAAAAAAAAAAAACAATAATAAAAAAAAACACTGGAGAAGACACAGATCTGTCCAGAAACAAATTATGCATCTATTACCACAGCTCACGCTATCACCGGTGTTTAATAAGTTTCATTCTATTGGCATTTGTAGCTGACAGACAAAACAGATCGCATTGAGCATGAACATGTTGAACCTGTAACTTTAACTCTGAAGCAGCTAAAATGAAGTTGTTTAGAACCCATTGGCTGCGCACTAACTGTCGGAGATCAGCGCACTCGCTCCGTGAACAGAGTCGGACTTAAGTGCTCTGATGCTGGGCAGAGGAGAGCCGAGCTGCCAGAGACACCGAGCACAGATGCTAATCCATACCTTTCATGTCACAGTCTAAACCAGGACAGAAGAGCTATTCTTGACAACAGCAGCCTACCAGAAAATAAAACCCAGTTCTACGATAAAATAAAAAGCACTTTAAAACTAAACAATAAATCCGTAGCACTCATCACGTTGACACCAATGTAATCGTCCTGTTGTGTCCAGGGTCACTGTTCCAATCGATGCCTGAAAATACTGTAGAAATCCATCTTCTGTTGTGCTTTGGCTGATCATGATTTAGTTTCTTCTTATAATAGTCTCAGTCTTCTTATAAAATCCTCACAAACTTCATCAATGTCTTCTTACATCCACCGCTAGCATCACATTGAATATCTACCAAACATACTTACTAGCTAACGCTAACTACATTTACCGCCATAATCTTTAAAAGTTTAGCCCCTGCCACCAACATTGTCACTGTAAAGCCTTCGAACATTAGCTACTGTACATGCTCTGTTATTGGGCAAAATCCAGGCCTCTGGGTTAAATTCTTTTAGCCCTAATAGAGTTGATTGACTTTGACCTAAGAGGTGGGTCTTACACATCTGTTACTCACTACAGTACAAAGCTGAACAGAGTTGTGCCATGTGGTTCTTCGGCTAAATTATTTTTCCCTTTTCTTTTTGTTTTACAGGGTTATTTAAAAACTAATAAGAAAACACCACATTTTAACTTATGTTTAACAATAAAAATATATATATATATAATTAAAACAATTTAATAATTTAATAATAATAATTAATTAATTCATTACAGTTTTATTGAAAATGGCAGAGCCCATTAATACCAGCTGCCCCTGTGTACAAATAAATGAGTTGTCATGATTTGAAAACTGGATTCATTATTGTCCTAACGTCATGGCAAAACTGGATATGGTTTTTATTAAAGACAACTTTTGAGTGTTTTGCTCTAACTCTAAACTTAAGACTTCCACTGAAGCACTTTGAGCTACTTTCAACAGTTTTTCAACAGAGCTTTAATCACAAAGAATTACAATGTACCGGATCTTTTAAAGCACTCTTACTGGCTCAGTTCATGATACAGACTCTTGTTGCGCAGCATGCTAACGGTTTCTGATGCAACAACAAGGGCATTTCTTTGTGCAAAGGCTGAGGGTGTAGCTTGTCAAATGCAGCCAGAGCCCCCACTGTCTGCCCTGAAAGACAAACCAGATTCTGTTGTCTCAACACTGGCATCACTGTCATGCTGCTAAAGTCATCTTTGTTCATGTATTGTAACATACCAAAGAATGTACAAGAGCCATTTACATGTGAAGGGTTTATGCTAACGGCTCAGTTGGGTTTTTCCATGGATCTTTGTCCTCTTTGTTTTGTTTAACTATTCTTTTGCTACAGTACTTCCATTTTTCAGGATTTTACCACAAATCTCCTTTTTTTCCTGAGCATATTTAGATTTAGACAACAAATACTGTGTTAAACATTAGCTAAGCTGCTTTTTGGTGCGTGTTGTTTGAGGAAGAAGCTGTATTGTTTAAACCAGCCGGTTAAAAGCACTTTCTGTTTCCTAAAAGGCGCTACGTTTCAGCATTTAGCACCATTTAACTGTCTGTGTTAGGTTAGCACAAGTCAGCAGCGTAAGCTTTTGCACAAGTTTACCAAGAAGGATTTGCATTTCATTTGATAAAACTACACGCTCTTGCAGCTTGTATTATCTCTGTAAGCAAATATCAAATGGAACTGTAGATTACTTGGGGTTCTCCGGTCCCTGCTGCTTGGCCTAAAAAGCCAGGCGTGCTTCTCCTGTCAACCGCATAATCAAGTTGAACACTAGCATGGTTGTCTCATTTCTAATGTAGGAACAGACAGCCACTCACATGCTCGCACAGCCAAAGGATCTGGGTCAAACAGAAGCGGTGATGAGACGAAAAGGGACAGCGCACAGTGTTGCTTTTTGCCTTTTTAAGTTAATGCGAGTCACCGAGCCCCGGATAACATCAATAATGTCAGAATGTGTTTGTTATGTGGAACCGTCATACTGCTCCAAAACAATCTATCCAGCACTTCCTCATAAGATCTATTTATTTCCCCATGAAGTCTGTGAGGACTGCCATGCTGTGAAGAAAGATAACAGACAAATAAACAATAGAATTATTATAAATATCTGCCATATTTGAATAAGACAACACCTTGTTTTACAATACCTAACTAAAACTTAAAGTTGTGTAAGTGTTGAAGTGTGCAATTGAATAAAATGGAACACATTGGCTAACGTTGTGATCACTTTAAAATAACACATACTACATTTGTCTTGAAAAGAAATAAAAACTTCAAATAACCCAAGTAGAAACAGCCAGTTTCATTAATTACTGCCATTATTCTTAAAGCTCTCCAAGGCAGACAATTGAACACAGTTGGAAGAGGAGTGCATTCATGTTGCTTTTTTGAACACAACAAAAAGCCTGAAACTTTTATGAACTAAATTTAATGTATTTTTCTTTTTTTCAAAATAAACTCATCTATTTAGTATTCCTTTTACAGAAAACAGTGCTTCTTCTTTTAGTACATATTGCTAATTATATATGCATGGCAGGTGCAAGTCTATACATGGATCATGTATGGGCCGGTCCAGAATGCACCTGTTTCCCCTCTTCCTCTGTCAACACTGAGGATATCCAGCCTTTATTTACCCAGTGTCTGAGGACGCTTGTTTTCAATCAGAAGGACTAGTGTTTGTGTGCGTGTCTGTGCATTCATTAGCCACTGACTGTGATGGCTCTGACCTATGCTAGACACACAAACTCTGTCGATGTAATCTATCACGTTTGTTCTCATCTCAGGAGTTGGGATAAAATGTACGTATATGTGGCTGGGGAATGTGTGGCGACGTGTTTGTGCCTCTAGGTGTGACTCCACTGGGAAACGGGTGACACAAGACTCTACAGAGATGAGACGAGAAACACCCACTGATTCCAATTTAATTAAAGGTCCTCTGGTGTCCTGAAAAACTGAGATAGATGAGGAATAGCCCTGCATTGGTAAACATCTAGTCTGACAAAAGCGGCTATAAATGTACTTTACTGTCTGTTCAAATGATTAAAGCTGGTAACCGTCATGTATACAATCAGGATTGTTTATTGAGATGGTTTGGCTTAATATACTGGTGCAAGTCACGCTCACAGGTTAAATTTAAGTTGTCAGCCAGATTTTGGAGTGTAGATATATTAAGAATGGATTTACTAACTTTGAATTTATAGAGGCTTTAAAAAGAAATGTGCCTTACAATAAAATAGTTGGTCATAGACAACATTTTGGGACATTTGGGAACTATTGTTTCAGCAGATAATTGTGTGGGGTTGAGCTCAAGGTGCATCCACGTTAGTCTGTGCAGCAGCTGGACTCCAGTTCACAAGATCTCTAAAATCCATTGTGTACAGCTCTGCGACCCGCTGTTACTCGTGTACTCAGTAGTTCATCTAATCACAGACAAAGTATTTATCTAAAGCATCTGCTCTTTACAAACTCTCTGTGGATGCCCTCTCAGATGGTTCTGTGTAACAGATTGAAGACTTGTTTAAAACAAAGGCATCTGGATGTAGGTTTCAAAGTGAAGAACTTGAAACCTACTGTACATCCAGATGCCTGACAGGTTACCACATAAGACCATTTCAGCACACATACAGAACTTAAGACGATTGCAGGGTTTTTTCCAACTTTCTTGATCCAGTGACCCAAGTCTCAAAACTTAGACCGAGTATAAGATGATTGAAGTATGGTAATATATGCTGTTGGAAATTAATTTGACTGATTACTTTTCCTACACTAGACTCTCTGCACCCTCCACTACATTCATTAAGATGCTAAACAGTGACCTTTAACTGACCGCTGAGTTCATTTTTAATTGTCGATGACCTGCAACACAATTGTGCTCACAGAAACAGACACACAGGAGGATGAGTTATAGAGCAACTGTTGTAGATTCTTCCCACGCACCATGAACACTCCTCGTGTGTGTGTGTGTGTGTGTGTGTGTGTGTCTGTGTGGGTGTGTGTGTGTGTGTGTGTGTGTGTGTGGGGGGGGGGTGTCCACGTATCCATACAAACAAAGACAGAAAGATGTGTATGTTTAATGCTTTTTTTTGTATGCGGCATGCTCATGCGTCACTGCCGTTGGAGGATATGCTCGCTCACACACACAGAGCTCCACTGTGCCCTGGTACATTCACTGTCACAAGGCTGAGCTTTGTCTCAGCTCTTCTGTAGCTCTCCAGTGTGTTTCTCTCCATCCAATGCTCCCTCCAAGTTTTCTTCAGTTCATATATATATATATATATATATATATATATATATATATATATATATATATATATATATATATATATATATATATATATATATATATATATATACGGGGTGGAATGTAGTAGCATGTAGCTGAACTAAATTGCAGTGTCTGTGGCACTTGTGTATGAATGTTAGTATGTCACCAGTGTGTGACTATGGAATGAATGAATATTTGGTTAAGCGCTTTGAGAGCCTTGAAAAGACCTATATAAAACCAATCCATTATTATTATTATTATTATTATTATTATTATTTTTACATTGTCTGCGTGTAGTGTATAGTCAAGACAAAAAAATGCTCTTTACATTTGTTTGCACTGCCAAAAGAGGACAAACTGAGCACTGCTGTGGGGGAAGCACTTCCTTTCTTTTTGATCAGACATGCATGTATCAACAATTGTGAACTAGAATTATTTTGTTCAAGAAATGTTAATGTTAAATTCCCATCCTACACACCTATTTCTACCAGATTTGTTTATAGACAACCTGTAGGCTACATAGCTGTTCACACGCTTTAAAAAGATGAGTGTGTGGTGTGGAAATCTAATCTGCACTTGTGCCACCAGATGATGCAAAAAAAGGCCATCAAATACAGACCCCAGCTTTTAAACAATATACTGTCCATACGCGACTGATGGTGTATGTGCAACCCACAGCTTATGACCAAACTGGTTCAGTATATCTTTTACACTCCTTTCAAAACAAGGTGTGCTCTGGAAAAACCTTTTTCATTTTCCCTTCACATTCACTTTGCCAAACTTTTCTCAATCATGTCCAATTGGTGGAAATCCTGCTGAACCACTCCTAACTGTTTATGTAAAGCTGGACGGGCTTTCTATTATGGTTTGTTTCTATGATGGTTTGTTTCTGTGATTGTTTGTTTCTGTGATTGTTTGTTTCTGTGATGGTTTGTTTCTATGATTGTTTGTTTCTGTGATGGTTTGTTTCTGAGATGGTTTGTTTCTGAGATGGTTTGTTTCTGTAATTGTTTGTTTCTGTGATTGTTTGTTTCTGTGATTGTTTGTTTCTGTGATGGTTTGTTTCTGAGATGGTTTGTTTCTGAGATGGTTTGTTTCTGTGATTGTTTGTTCCTATGATGGTTTGTTTCTGTGATTGTTTGTTTCTGTGATTGTTTGTTTCTGTGATGGTTTGTTTCTGAGATGGTTTGTTTCTGAGATGGTTTGTTTCTGTGATGGTTTGTTTCTGTGATGGTTTGTTTCTGTGATTGTTTGTTTCTGAGATGGTTTGTTTCTATGATGGTTTGTTTCTGAGATGGTTTGTTTCTGTGATTGTTTGTTTCTGTGATTTTTTGTTTCTGTGATGGTTTGTTTCTGTGATGGTTTGTTTCTGTGATGGTTTGTTTCTGTGATTGTTTGTTTCTGTGATGGTTTGTTTCTGAGATGGTTTGTTTCTATGATGGTTTGTTTCTGAGATGGTTTGTTTCTGTGATTGTTTGTTTCTGTGATTTTTTGTTTCTGTGATGGTTTGTTTCTGAGATGGTTTGTTTCTATGATGGTTTGTTTCTGAGATGGTTTGTTTCTGTGATTGTTTGTTTCTGTGATTTTTTTGTTTCTGTGATTGTTTGTTTCTGTGATGGTTTGTTTCTGAGATGGTTTGTTTCTGTGATGGTTTGTTTCTGAGATGGTTTGTTTCTGTGATTGTTTGTTTCTGTGATTTTTTGTTTCTGTGATGGTTTGTTTCTGAGATGGTTTGTTTCTATGATGGTTTGTTTCTGCAAGTCTATTCAATTAGTCTACAAGCAGTTTATTCCTTGTCCACTGGAAATCAAACTCAAATCAGGAAGGATCAGACAATTCCTTTTGAAAAATAGAATGAAAAAATAAAAAGGGTTTCCTGGCTAGAATAGGCAAAATTGTATCTTGCTTTGTTTGACTTGCACTGTTAGAGAGATTAGAACATAAATAATGTGTACAAATATTTGAGAGTTTTGTTCTAATCTGCAATATGAGAAAAAAGAGAAGGCAACAAGTGGTATTGTACATATTTTCAAATACAACTTTATGTATTTCCTCAGTAGAAAGTTTGCATTTGTAAGAGTTTCTGGTCCCAAGGAATGGATAGTATGCAATAGAACATTTGCAGTCATACTTGTCTGTTACTACATGCTTCTTTTTGTACCAAGATTGTTGCAACATCAAAGAAACAATTTGTAGATTAATTGGTCAAGACCAGGTTTCTAAACATCTCTGCAATGTAAGGCCAAGCCATGCACTCATGCATACATTTTATATAAAATGAAATGCACTGAATATATTATTATATTATTATACAAGTTTGTTCCTGATGACAGAGATTGGTTGTTAAAGAAATAAAGCATGTTGTTTTATAGAAGACAAGACAAAACAAATGAAATGGGATTGCCGTTACATTCATTAATGTATTTATTTTATGAATTTTGGCACAGTTGAAAAGGCCTCATTTATGAACACACAGGTTAAAGCATGCTTTTATGATACATTTTAGAATGCCATTCATTCTTGTGTAAAAATGGTTTTATCTAATTGCATTTTAGCTGTCATCTGCCAAATCAAATATAATTTGACAGACAGTTCCAATATTGTTATGATTTATGAATCATTTCAAACCGCTGACAAATGCTGAGTCATTTGACAAGCTGCTGATTGCTCACTTTTGCTTTACACTGGTGAAACTTGCTGAGGTGTTGCGGCAGCTACGTCTTTTTTGGCCAATTACCTTTAACGTAAAAGTGTTTATAGAATTGTGATGTATGTATGACAAAAGACTACTGAGAGTGCTTATTTTATAAATGAGGAGACTAAAAAGCAGAATTAGGACAAACACTCGGTTGTGTTAAAATGAATTGAGGTGATTTAGATGAAAGGAGGAAGGGTGTGTAGCTGGAGGGAGTTGGCACAGAAAGAAGGTGCTTCATCTTTTAGGTTTAATCGGCTAATGCACTCTGGATCTGGCAAAGGCCACAAGGAGAGGAGAAAGGAAAACAGACAAGGTGAAAGAGGCAAGGATGATTTACTAATGAGCGCTAGCCATCAGGCCTCATAAATGAATGAGTGGTATGAAGTATGGCTGATAGGTGGGGGGAGACTTGACAGAACTAATGACTGGGGGTTAATGGATGGATGGATGGAGGTGGGTCGGTGTTGGACAGAGCATTTAGCTCCATCTACAAATGGTTAACACATACAGAATGTAAGTATGCACTTTTACACCATCAAATATAAAATGATGTAATGGTACACAAAAAGACAACTTGGTCAAGGTTAAAGGGAATCATGGCTTCATTCCTTGTCATCTCAACTAGCAACTGTTTATAGATAGAGTTAGAAAATGTATGGTCATATAATCTTACAACAGCCACAGTCTACATACCCTTTAGTTTAAATTCCTCAAGAGAATAGATGTCCAGTACGAATTGTTGTCTGGAAATGTAAGTCTTGCCAAAGCTTTTTAGTAGCTCACTGGAGCTGTATTTAGGCATCAAGGTTGAATAGTAAAGTAAGAACCACTCTCATTGAACTCAACTTTTTACAACCATTATACAACCTCATAACCATTTTTTATCAAGGGGACGGGCTTTATGTAATGCTCTGTTTCTGTAATTGGTTTTATGTTTTTTAAACGTTGTTGTTCCAGAGGCCATTTATTCTGTCTATGTTGGTAATGCGCACAAATTCTGGTTGTTTGTCTTATCCATCTAATTGCAGTCAGAGTTAGTTTAATGTGCGTCCCTTTGTTCTGCCTTCTGGAAATAAAACTCAAATAGCCAGGGACCAATCTAGGTTTAAGTCTTTGCATAGTGTAGAAAAAAAATTAGGATAGGTTTGTAGAGCATACTACACTCCAAAAGGGTCTTTTCATTAAAAAATATTTATGATAAATACTTCTGTTTTCTTTGGCTCTGACAAAAACACCATAGAAGCACATCACAGCTGTATTTCTCAACAAAATTTACAGAAAGGTGGTTATTGGAACCAAGGCCACTGGAGTCATGTGGGTGAATGACTCTATCACACGAGGGAGAGAGCTGACACCGGATGGATGGAGAGCATAAGGGTGCATCATAAATAGTGGACTGACAGACCATAGTGTGCACTTCCGCGCTCAGATCAATACGACTCCTCTCAAGTGTGGTGAAATGCGGCGTGTGTTATGCCTGCCTCTCTTCGCCAGTCTGATGTCATATCAAAGAGCTCACAGGGCAAAGTGGCACTGCAGCTGTAAGGTAGAATCTCACTCAACCCCCATCTGCCATCTCATTTGTTCCTTTCAGTTGACTTCAAGCATCATGATGCATCTGTCTGTTTCACAATTCATTTAGAACCCCGTTCTTCCCATTTCAAACATAGCCGTGGCTGCATCTGTTATACTCAATGAAGTTTTTTTTACTTCTATTAATAGATGAGAGAGCTGTTTTGTGTTGAGAAATTGATTATGCTGACCTAGATTAAACACATCTACTTTTAAACTTGGGATATAAAAACGATGCATATATGCATACACTGATACTTTAGTCTTTCATAGTGCCTTTTTCTGCACTGAGATTGTTGCATGGTTGCTATGCATTAAATCTGAACAATATATCACAAATGTATCTTTATTGTAATTTAAATAATGCAATATTTGTATATCAAAGAAAGCTTACATAGCTATAAAGTTATGGCATTTAACGTGATGCATATTTGACACTTTGTATGCTAAAACAACTGAACAATCAATGTTTAAAACACACTGGGGCTTTGCTACTATAGTAAAAGGTGGTTAGTGAAAGCAGTGTGACCAGAGCAAGTGGAAGGTAGTGTAAAGGCTTGAAGGCTGCAGCACTGGACCAGGTTGGACTTATTTTAATGATAATTAGAGAAACACAGCAAACAAGATGTCGTCCCCTTTTTAAGTTTAAGGAAGTTTTAACATTATTTGTCATCTTTTTCTTAAATGTGAATAATACCTTGAACATTGCATATCAAAAATAGCATGCATTCTGAACCCCTTTATTGCACTTACAATGTTTTTTGCATACAGAAACCTTTTTCAAAACAACCAAATGGACATTTTTTATAATTTTACATTTTATACTCTCCTTTAAGGCCTGTGTAGTTAGTGCTCAGCATTTTCTGGTGATATTTTTTTCTACCTCTCACTTCCTTTTGTGCTCCTCTTCCTCCTTATGCTTCCATCTGAGTTGCTGAAATATTTATCATAGCCCATGCTATTTTGGGTAGAGCCTGCTTTTTTTCCTTTGTGACATAGAATTGCATCGTCATGGCACAGGATCATTGAATCCAAGTCGCTCTTCAGTTCCTTTGAATTGAAGAGACTCCATTTCCTTTGCACTTTTGATACTATGTTATTTAGAATTTTATATCTTTATTACAGTAGCAATCTTAGGTTAAGACTTAATAAAATAATGACAGACCCTCAAAGTAACATAGTAGAATAATTAAGTGGCTCGTGCAAAAACAAATTTAGGTTTAGTAAAAAAAAATGTTAGGTGTAAAGGTTTTCAAAATGTAACATGATAAAAGTTTTATTTTAGCAAATGTAGAACGTGTGTTACTTTTAATGACCATTCTCAACTGGTGAATAATGTATGTATAAAGTCCATCACTAGAGCGGCCCCACTTTGGGACAAAACGTGAATACACCATGTACTGCAGTCATTCAGCTCTCAGTATAACCTCAACTTTTGATTAATTAAACATTTAACTACAATTACAAATATTTTAAAATCACATCCTCAGTAATGCAGACTTGCAGGGAAGTTATCGTCCTACGTACAGTGAGCAGTCTAATGAGCCCTAACCTCTGCATTACAGAATTAAATACAGGCATAAGACAAATGATATGACACAATGATGAATTAGGAGCACCGGTGTAAATAGGATTACCGTCTCAAGACGCGTTCAGTCAGATCGGTGATGAGTAATGCTTCAGTAAGCCATGTGCACCGGAGGCTCGACAGAAATTATATTTACACTGGTGTATCATTTGTTAGCTCTTAGTGTAATCTGTCGATCCATTTGGCCAAATAACAATTAATCATACAATTTTATAGCAAAAAAATATATAAAAAGAGGCCCATCTTTATGTTTTGGGTCTATTTAAATAAAATGAAAGTACAACAGAAAGCAAATTGACTAAACTGCAGTATTTTTTTGCTAGTTTTTAAATTTATAAAAAGAGTTCTCTAACAAAACTACAAAAAACATATTGAAAGGTGTGAAGCTGGCTGGAACTTACTTACCAGTTACTAGAATATTTGTTAGCCTAGTTAGATTTCACAAACCCATAGAAATCTTGTTGAGTCCAGACCAATGGTGTGACAGTACAGTATGGTCACTTATGGGCGTGTTTTGATTTTGAGCAGCTTTACAATGCAATTGCAGATTTCTGTTGATTTTATATTGTAATACACACTGTTGATTAATTTAGTATTTTTTCACTTTTCATTAAGGCATAGTTTAAATTAAAGATATATAGGAAACTAAAAGACAACTACAAAAGGTTATTCACTGAAAGGAGGCTGTTTAAATATCACTTGACCTTCAGCAAAAACTTTCTAGAACAGTTCTCAGAATCCCCTCGTTAGCACTGCTTCTAAGAATATTTTGTTCACACTGTCCTACAGCAGGGTCAGTCTGTTCATTGAGCACGTTTTCCAAAGTATCCATTGACTTCAGTTGAATTGAGTATCCATAAACTTTTTCTGTGTGTTATAGCAAAGACTTGAAAGTCTGACCTACCATTTTCCAGTTGACTATAGAAACCTGTTAAATAAAAATGTATTGTGTTGTATAATTTATTATGGAGAGCATTTTAAAATGTGCTGTTGTTTTGCCCTTTAAGGTCAAGCATCACAATTTGACATTTTGGGCAGTACTTTCAAAGCAGAATATGTTCACATTTGCAGTACAACAACAGCTCCACCAGTCCATCACTTTGACAGACAGAGGCTTTGTTCATCAAATTAGCACAGGCTCCGTATCCTTTTCACTGTTCCCCCATCTTTCTTTAACATTCTCAGTCTTTTTGTTTGATTCCCTTGTTGTTGGCATTCTCGTCAATCAAGATTTGTATTCCCCCTCTTGCTTGCATTGAGCTGCGGACGTGGGAGTAGGATCTGGCCTGCTTCGATTACTGCTTACTTAAAATAACATGGATTATGAATGAGATTGAGAGGCAGATAAAGCTCCATGTGGCTTGGCGTGTTTGTTTGATCACATGCTTTTAGTATTCACGTCATGAAGACTTCACACTTATTTGTGTGAAGTGCCGCTGTTTGAATCGGAGCGAGGTGGTATGTGCACTGTAAAGATGTGAGCGCGCCATGTTTGTGTGCTTATACGCTAATGTATTTAGATGGAAGGAAAATTGAGGCATTGAAATGAGCAGGTGCAGGTATTTGAGGATGTTAGGCAAAAGGATTTGGTACTGTAAAAAACATGGGGTATTTTATTTTTTTGCCCTATCCAAACACTTTCGGACTGAACCGATTAACTTGAACAAGATAGATTCCTTCAAGGTCAAGCATTATAATGAATTCATTTGATCTAAATCATTGGAATGTGCTGCAATGGGATCAAGTTGCATTGTCTTAATGGCTCCATTCATACCTTGGGCTAAAATCCAGATTGTTTGATTAGATCTAAAATGGCCAGCCATGATTCAAGGTGTGTCCTTGCCTTTTGGTTGCTTTCATACTTGTTTTATTAATTTATTAATTAATTGAATGCTTGGGGTCATGTAGGGGTTGCCTGGGTCGCCTGTATCTGGATGTATCTAGGTCGCTGTATGGCACCACTTACACTTACACTTACAGTGTTAAGTAATAAGTGTAAGTGTAATTAAGCTCTTACTGTAGAGCTGTAATTAAGCTCTTACTCATAGCAGGTATATGAATGTGTGTGACTGTAGAGGTGAGTTTGGTGGTGGTCGGAAAGGGCTGTGAGCACTGTGTGAATGGCAGCCCCCCTCTATGTCTGCCCCAGGTGTGAATATGTGTGAATGTGGTGAATATAAGCATAATGTAAAGCACTTTATAAATGCACACCATTTACCATAAATTGTAGCAAAATAGCACAACGTGTTTTTTATTCAGTGGTCATATGTCACACAGTGTACCAGGAGCAAAGAAAGCCACTCTTACAGTTGCACAACCAAAGATTACCTAAAAGTGTTTTAGGACAAATACAGAGAATTGTGCTATGAACATAGGGCTATGAAATAACTGTGCTTTCATGGTTAAGTAGTAGCTATAGAAAGGAATTTATGTGACTGATTTACCTGAACAACAAGACTCCATTCTTCCATTTTCTCTTTTCTTAGCACATGAATATCCATACTTGAATCTATCTTTTAAATTGCTCTCTGTGATATGCTGGTCGTAGGTGCTTCAGACTGCTCAGTGTGACACATATCTTACATAATTACAAAAAGGCACAACGCTCTGTAGTAGAAGTAAAGGTGGATGTGTTAACGAATCGGAATTTAGTGATTTTTGCAAAAGCAGTTAAAACATGTAAATTCAAGGTGTGAATTCAAGAAGTTGAACGTGTCCAGATAGCTAGAGGATAGATTGAAATGCAAGGGCTAATAAGGACCAAAGACCTCTCCTGTGCCTTGTTGCCTGGTTTTACACATACACAGAAAAAGAATGAACACAAGCAAAAGAAAAGTGTTTATGTGAGAGCTGCTATTTCCTGCAGGCGGTTTTTGCATTTTGGGACCAGACTCAGCACATACAGCAGCAGTTGACTGAGTTAGCATTCGTAAGCAGCTTTTCCTCCTCAGATTTCCTCTGTATGTTTTTTTTTTTCGTTTGTTTTGCTCAATCTCTTTTGCACGTGACACTTAACATCACTCTCACAGCGGCGTGGAAGCACAGGCATCTTCAGGGGTTACCCGTAACAAAACAGACCGTTTGAACATGACCTTGTTCTGCAAAGAAATTAAAAGCTGCACATACAGCTATAAGTCTACATTGTCATTAAAGATGCATCTACATTAAAACCTTTCTAATAAAAAATATGTAAGCTCTGGTGTGCCTTTCCACAGAATAAATCAATGTTTGCATCAAAATTCAAGAAGAGAGGCAAGTAGAAGTGATACCTGATGATACACTGTGAACTTAAAAAATCTCAACTTGCACAAACTTCCACAGACTCTCAACCCTTAACTTTTACTGTAATCTCACAAAGTTACAAATGTTAAATTAAATGTACCTTTTCCGAAGAACATGCATGTCATCAAGTCAATAGTCAGTAATTTGCCTCTTGGTTGCTCTCATTCTTGCTTTACAAAATCGCACAACTCTGCAGAAACAGTGAAGCGTAGTTAACTGAATTGATGCAGGCTGATGAGTGCAGGCTCTTAGAGTGAGTTGTAGCAGGATGTTGTTTACCAGCAAAATGGATTTCTCGGTGTTCCACTAAAGCCAATAGTTTGCATGTGTCTCTATTAGAGCGAGCTAATTGCAACTAGCAACATTCACCTATAAGCTCTGACGAAGTGCAGTTAATGACATTGATTATCTGGTAACTATACCAAGCTCGAATTATGTTAGAAGTTGGGAAATTTGCAACTTTGTATGGACTTACAGTGTCTTTATGACTTTGACAGCGACCTTTGCTGATGCTGGTTGAGCATAAATTAGACTGGCTGACTGAAACCGGTTTTATTTGTAGGGATTCCCAATATATCCTAAGGTGGATATAGTTACACACCAGACTAGACACTAGACTCTGGGGCTGTTCAGTCATCTTCACATTCACATTGATCAGTAAGTATTGAATAAGGTCAAAGCAATACATTATATTCTAAACATGTGTCTGTTTTTGATCTTACAGTATCTTTAGAGGGGGGCCAAAAGCACCAGGTAGACAAGACCCCGATTAGACAATGTACTTGACGGTTATATAATTTATAGTGATGATTTTGCAAAACTGACCCATCTCTAGCAGTAATGTGTTCTTAGGGCCCTAAGCAATTGTCACATTTGCCTACCCTAACATAATGCCTCATGATCCATAACTACACTTAACCTCAGCAATCGCTGTCATCTAAATCTAAAATTACACTATTGCTACGACCAAAACAACACCAGGGCCTTGTACTCTGAGCTGGATTAGGTTTGCAAGGTAACGTCAGGGGTAACCCTGAATTTTTGATATCACAAACCTGGTTCACTTTCTATTGAATTAAATCTCTGTGGAAACTTCCGCTGAACTGCAAACCTGCCCTGGAGCATGTTAAGTTCAAGCTAGAGGATAGTTGTAATTTACATTTACATTTACATTTACATTTATTCATTTAGCTGACGCTTTTATCCAAAGCGACATACATTGTTCTACAGTAATTACCAGTGTTACAGCCACTGGAGGCAAGGTGGGTTGTGTCTTGCCCAAGGACACAACGACAGTATGAACTGTGGGGAGAGCGGGAATCAAACCAACTACCTTCCGGTTGAAAGACGACTGCTCTACCCACTGATGCTCAGAATGTATTTGAGTGTCGGCATTGTGTTTTGATTATTTAATTAAAAGACTGTGATAATGATTATAACTCAAAATTTAAACTGTAGACTCTACACTTCTGTCTGGTTGTTAGAAATACCTGGCTGCTACTTTTAACCACCTTCTATCATTATAAAGAATTACAACAAACAAGTTGTTTATTCAAGGCCACAAATATTTTATGTAAAACAGGCATAGGAGCATGAAATAAAATAACATGCCTAATATTCAATGAACAGCTAAAGTCTATAGTGTATTTCAAGGTCATCTTGTTTTTGCAGCAAAGGTGAAAAGAACAATATTAAAGAGTGTTTTCCTATTGTTTGTGGCTATGGTCTTGAAGTGTTTGTGAAAAAAAGGATTTCCTGACAACTCACTGTCTCCCAGTGGTTTCTGTTTACAGTGGGAACTCTCAGCCTTAAACAGTGAGATGCATATTTCCATTCAACTGAACACAAAGCGAGCAAATTCCCACGTCACCATTGTGTGAGCACAGAGAAGAGTGAAAGAGAGAAATCCAAAGATGCAAATGTACAAACACATGCAAGTGAAACTGTGTTAAAACATGTTGCATGTCTGGTGCTTCCCTTGAGTGAGTACAGTATTTGCATTTGTCCCTGTGAGTTTACAGATGTGTTAATGCGTATAGATCTATGCGTGTCTGCTTGCATGTCTGTATTAGAAACTGAATTTTAACCAATGACATGTTTGACACTTTTTTTTATTTCAGATTTAGTTTGAGCAATACGTTTAGCATAATCAGAAACCAAATGTTATATCATTGGCATAAATAAATACGTAAAAGCTACAATGTGCAGTATATTTGTGCTCCAATTATTTAGTTGCATCCTATTTTTATTGGTCATATCCCCATATTTAGTGTGTTGAATTTTAATCATAGACGCTTGAGCATAATATTGTTGTATAAACCTAGAATGGGTTTTGGACCACAAAAAAAAAAGACAAGTTGTTAAAGAACACTACATTTCAATATATGATTATTGCTGCAACTGCACTGTACAAACTCACATGGTATTGTTATGTAGAAATATTTATCTCATCAGGATGAAATATGTGTAGAGTTGTGTTGATTCCGGGAGCTCTGTGCTCTCACAAAATGTTATTCCTGTAACTTGCATTGTATCTGTTAAGCCGAGCACATTAAATAAAGAAGAATTTCTATGTTTGGGAATCACTAATGTAACTTTGTGACAACATATTTGGATAAATTCAAAGCGTTGCACTTTTTGGTGTACCCTAAAGTAGGCCTGGTTTATTACAACCAAGTTTGTTAATAAAATTAATATTGAGATACACGGAATAATGCTCTTTCTGTCATGAACATGATTGTTTGTTCACTAACCTGAAGTTGCTGGACGGGGCATAAATCCTGATTTGCTTTTGAAAATCTAGACTGCATGTATAGATATGGTGTTGTTTGTAAACTGTAAAAAAAATTGTAAGACTCTGGTGATTCTTATTTGTTGCATTTGCATATAAATCAGTTATAATGAACAAAAAACTGGTGGCCCAAAATGGCAGACATCAAGACAAAATGGCAGTTCAAAAGATTTATTATATAAATCAAAACAGGAGCAGGTTTGGAACTGGGGGAAGGGTCAAAACCAGGAGAGACTCTCGTGAAGGTTTCCAGGAGAAAGGGTCTGCTTAGGCTAAAAGGAAGTCCAATTAGAGAAATGCTTAAAAAGTAGCTAATCACAAAAAGCAGCGAAGCAGCAATACTACCACAGTGGGAAAACTGACAATCTGGCAGAGAAGTGGAGACTGAAACAGGGCTGTCCAAATCAACAAACTAATCACTACATAGTGCACTGTATATCCAAATGTCTAGTGACTGAGATGTAATGCACTCAAAGTTTCCCACAATGCATTAGAAAAGGTAGTGAGCCGTGGTGGTCACTAGACGGTAAAAATAGACCAAAAATGCTTTGCGAATTGTTGAGGGGGAGACACGGGACCGGGATATGTCTTTAAACTGAACACAACAGGTTTGAATAAAACGAGTTAGAGACAAGTTTGACTTTCTGTGGAAACGTAATCCATCATAAATTGTTATTAATAAACCGTTACAATGTAAAATCCCTGACGTTGGCTCACCTTAAAACATACAGACGGACCTTTAAGAGCTTTCCTCTTGAGGCCTAAAAGAGTTGCAGTAATCCAGTCAGTTTTGGTCATTAAAAGGACAAAAGTTGTTAAATAAAATGTGTAAGCTTGTTTATATTAATACTTATATCACTTAAGTTTTGTGATTTATTAAAGAAGTCCATTATCTGCAGAATACAGAGGGATTTTTGTACATTTACGAGTCATGGGGCAAACAGCAACAGAAAAACAGCCGTGTATTTGTCCTAAACCATGCATTAATTGAGTGCACTATATAGTCCTCTAAATCTAGTGATTGAGGGGTTAGGGACAAGGGAGTGGATTCGGACACAGACCACCTTTTTACCCTGGAAAGTGTGGGGCTGGATTGCAGAATTGTTGCAGGTGTGCTGTAGGCGGGACCAGTAGTACGTGGCTGCAGGACAGATCAGCAGACCCCCCCAGCTCCAGATAAACGACACTCCCACAAACACACTGACACAAAAGGGAGGAGGAAGACAAAACAGAAACAATAGGGAAAAGGCAGCGATCCTGAAAAAATCACCTTGTACTTTGGTCGGTGTTGTTTACCTAAACATAATAATTTGTGTATAATTTCCAATTTAATTTAAAACAAAAAATTTTTTAAAAACACTACCATGTTAATATGAAACAATATGTGCTTTAAGGCTTTATAATTCTGTCACAATGGAAGGACCCCTGAAATGCATTCTACCAAACGTCCACACAGACGTATTAGCATCAAACCCATGTGTCTATACAGTAAGCATCAGTGCATCAGAGATCTGTGATGTAAGCTGAGAGCACCTTCCCGTTAAAAGCTATTGATCCGTCCACCCATCTCGCCTCCCTCCTATCCCTCCATCCATCTCGGGCTCAGTGCGATCCTGTGTCTCTATCTCTGGGGTGGTCTCAGGTTCTGTGGATCATTACAGCATGGAGACAGACTGACGGAGGCAGGCAAACATGCTGTACTCCACCAGAGGGATAGAGTGAATGAAGAAGGACATGGTGATATGATAGCTAGGTCACATGACAGAGCTGAGGGAATGGTAAAAGAAAAAGCTGTATGAGGAGTTGGTGCAAAGATGGATTTCAAGGGAATAAGCTATTTTTTGTTCTAATACAACCAGTCACTGCTTCTGTTGTTTTTAGGCATTTGTACAAAATGTTTGAAAATGTGTAATTATTTTTCACTCAACTTCATAAAATAATTTGACTTTGCTCCAACATGTTGTGGTTTCAGGCTTCCTACTCCTTATGTTTAATAGATTGATACATCTGAGAAATAGCTAAGGCCTTGGAGAAAACTGGCATGTACATAAAACAATAAGTTAGCCTATATTATTAGACAAGTGCAAGAATATATTATGTAAATAGCTCTTGATATTTATCAGAGGTCCAATCCAATAATCTAATGAAGGCTCTGTAGGAACTAACACTAGTGTTACATTCATTTGCATTGCACTAACATAAATCATAAAATAGCTTCCTAGTGATCATGTGACCATAGAAGGGCGGAAACATTTAAATTTAAATTATTTTTAAATTAATATTTAAAAGAAGCCTAAAATGACCTAAGCCTAAGTGTTAGCCCTGCAACCATTTTGTCATTGTCCAGGATGTATCCCCGCCTGAGACCCAAGGCAGTGACTACTTGTGACCTCAAACTGAATAAGTGGATCTACTTATTTAAAGTTCAGTAGATCTAATTCCATTTTGTCATGTTCCGTTTTTCTTCAGTTGTCTAGAGCAGACAAACTAAGCTCTTGTGGAGGAGAAGCACATACAGGTTTAGAACATTTATGAAGAAATGTGACCTCACAATGTGTTTTTTTCCAATGGATTTTTGGCAGTCTGCCATTGTGCTATCTGATGACACCACATCTTTAATACATTTTGTGGGCAATTTCCATTTTCCACCTTTTTTTGTGTGTGGAAGAGGAATGAATATTTCAACGTATGCAGCAGAAAGAACAATAACACAGTCAGAGTTGAGAGTTGTGAGGTGGCTTAGAGGAGCCGGCAGCGTCCTTCAGTAGCACTGCCGAGGTCAAAAACATGATTGATTTTATAAATGACACCTGTAGCAACACTCGGCCTTGATCTTAGCAGACATTTAACCCCTCCTTGACCCTTGACCCCATGTACATTCTGCCCCTGCCACATAATTAGCCCAAGTGTACACCCACATAGCTCCAGGAATAGCTGGATGTGGCAGTAAATGGGTTTGCAGTTGTCTAATTGAAGGACATGTTTAAGTGCTCATTAAACTGTATTAGACAACCCAGCCATTTCATTGTCATCCACACCTCACCTCGTCTGAAATATTAGAGGTGACATGTAATTTCCCACTTAGAGTGAGTGTGTGTGTGGCCTGTGCTGCCGTTCATAAAATTTAATCTGTGCGGGGAGGAACACTCAGAGCTCCCCTCAGCACGTCCTTGCTGCCGTCACTTGCAATGGGTTCTGGCTTGAAATCTACATATTTTAAACTTACCTGGATGCTGTTAGTCATTAGCTGGAATAATATAAACTTACTCAAGTTGCTAAAAATGCATATGTTGAAAATCTTGCATTATTGCTGTTGTGGCTACCATCTGGAGTCTCTGGGGAACACAAGATGAATTATTGTTAAACCATTATTCAAAGCAAAATGAAAATACTGCAGAAAATCTGTTTTCAATGACAATTTTAAACTTTAGACTAAAAGTTATGTTTGTAAAGTTTGTGTTTTGGCCATTGTTTGACAAGGTAGAATGTCAGCTTCATGGCAGAGCGGTTAGCACTCCTGCCTTACTGTGAGAAGGTCCTGGGTTCAATTCCCAGCCTGTGTGGGTTTTGCATGTCCACACAGGCTGGGGCATGCAAATAGGGAATCTACGCATACACAGGTTTGCACAGGGTACTCAGGTTTGCCCTACCACCAAAGACATTTTAATAGTCCCTTCACTACACACACACGTGGGGTAAGGACTACCCTTCAAAAAAAATCTCTAATCTCAGTGGGTTACCTAGATAAAAAAAAATAAAATACCACATCCATAGGGACAAAGGCACAAACTCTTGTGTTTCCTGCCTTTTAATCTAGGTTTTGGTTGATTGTTTGTAGAAGAACCCTTGAAAAACATTTGTATTTTCAAATCATGCAGCATGACGTACATTCATACAATTACTTACATTCATACATACTGTACAATGAAATGCTAATCTGTATAAAGATCTTTTAATATTGTTTTTGTTCTACAGCACCACTTAAAACACACACTGTGCATTTTCTGCCTTAACAATCTTCACATGCACTTCATGGCACTGTAGTCGAACAGGTTTAAAGTGTGACAGGAACAAAGTTGAGTGATATCACTACAACAACCAAAGACTGTCTGCAACAAATATCTTAAGGTATTATAACTTTATGACAATTGTAGAGAATTTTGCTGAAATCTATATTAAATAACCATAGAGTAATTTCATAAAATAGCACAAACATCTTACAAACTTACCCCAAGATCTCTTTGCAACACGTTCTTTTTAGCTTTCTCTCTTTTCTAACCTCATTAATGCCACCAAATGTTTCATTGGTAGTTGGTGACCAGAGTTTAATTTTACCCTAAAACACACTCAAGATGTTGTACAGTTTGACTTGCATCATACATTGGTTATTATCTTTTTTTATTATTATTATTAATGTAGTAATGTTTTATAATTGCAAGTAATGCACATGGAGCTCACACAGTCTTCAGCAAAAATTGCAAACAGAACAGTGTTTGTTAGCAGAGCACATAGAGAATTCTCTTAGTCTAGTGAGAGTCTTTTACAAAATGAGACTTAATGCAAAGAACTGGTAATCTGAAATCTGAGTCTTAATTTTATATAAAGCTAATTGAAAGTATTTGACTTGCAGAAGAACAATTTGTAAACTTTTCTTCTGCTTTGCAAGCCGCTAAAATACAGTATGTAACATTATTTGTTATGCAAATTATTGCCAATGTTTAGAATTTACAAATCCACAGACAACATGATAGAGGTTATGTTGATTCAGAAAGTAAGTGCAGTATCTCTTAAGCACCGGTCTGTTGGTACACAGTTACAGCAGTAAAAGTTAACAGCCTGATTATGTGTTGGTTATGCTGTGAAGTCATTGGATGGGAAGCCACAAAATAAAAGCTGGGGCTCACTGAACTCTCCTTGACATTTGAAGTAAACATAAGTAAGACGAGGATTCATGCATGACATTGAGAATCTGTTGTCCAATCTGCTTTCAAAGGCTTGAGGGAACTAAAGTTAATTTCATGCTCTGAAAAAAAAAAGTATTTTATCAGAACACACTGGCAGCGAGTGTATAAATAGAGCTGTACCCTATGATTATGACTGCTGTGATTTGTTTGTGGACTGCAGGCTGACTGGTCATGCGCTTTTGGCTCTAAAACCACCACATTTCTCTGCAATCTGATCCAATCTGAAAACATGAGACAACACTCAGGCTTCATTAGTGCTAAAGTAAAGGGTAAGAAAAGGAGAATGGACTTAATATGCCAAAAACATACAATCCTGAATGTATCAAATCAAGAGGAAGTACAGCAAGGAAGAGATGAGTGTAAAAGTGAGTCAGACAGAAATTTGAAGCACTTCACTGTGTGCTATGCAAAAATAAAATGTCCCCAGTCCACACAAACTTTTGCACTTATGAGTAATTTATTGTATGCTTATATAGTTGAATCTGTGGGGCAAAGGGGCATATGGTCCTGGTTTCAATTCCCTGCCAGGGCAAGGCCTTTCTGTGTAAAGTTTACATGTCCCCCCTCCCCACATGTTTGCTTCAGTTTACCCTATCACTAAAGACATGTACAATGTAGGCTATATGTCAATTTAACAATAAAGTCTCATCCGATAACTAAGTATACCTAGAAAAGAAAAATGTTGCCCAACCCTACTCTCAGAGTAACGAAAAATTTTGCATGGTAGGAAAATTGATAATTAACAGAACAATATTGGTGACAGATCAGCATTTTAACAGATGTCTATGACAGACTAGTGGCTTACAAATGCCACAAAGCATTACAATATGCCAAACAGCACAGAGACAAGCCTCAAAAGTTAATTTGGAGTGATGAGACCAAAATTAAACTTTTTGGCCACAGTCATTAATGTTACATTTGGAGAGGAGTCAACAAGGCTATGATTAAAGGTACACCATTACTACTGTGAAACATGGAGGTGGATTGCTGATGTTTTGGGGATGTGTGAGCTACAAAGGCACAAGAAACTTGGTCAAAATTGATGACAAGATGAATGCAGCATGTTATCGGAAAATACTGCGGAAGCTGCACATGGGACGTACTTAGACATTCCAACATGACAAGAATTCAAAGCAGAAGACCAAGTCGGCCTGTCACTGGCTACAGGAGCATTGTCACCTTAATATTATTGAGCCAGATCTCAAACTTGTAGTTAATACAAGACAGCCCAAGAATTTACAGGAACTAAAGGCTTTTGACCAAGAAGAATGGGCAGTTTTACCTTCTGAGAAAATAAATAGCCTCATCTACAACTACCACAAAAGCTTTGATGTTAAAGGTGGAAATACATGGCATTATGAACTGGGGTCTGTAAACTTCTGATCAGGGTTATTTGGGTAGTTTCTGTTTTCATTATGATTCATTATGATTTATGTCAAAATGAATGGCTTCACCAAACACTATGAGTGAAAAAAAGGCCAAAGAATAAATAAATCACAAATTCTGCCAGGGTATGTAAACTTATGAGCACAACTGTTATCTAGTATCTTAGAATCTTGATAGCATTGTTTAAAAATAGACAGAATATTTAAATTAAATTATTGTGCTTTTGAACCAAGATGTAATTTAAGGTAAGCAGTTATATTGTGTGTCTTAAAAGATAAAGGCTGTTGGAGACAAAGCTTTGGGAGTTATTGATCTGAGCCAAAACAATCTGCTCTTTTTGTCTGCTGGGCGCTGATGACCTTGGATTATCATCATTAACTTTAACATGAAATGGAAACAAAGCCAAAAGGAGCAAAAATGATAATCAGGTATCCAGGCAGAAGATGATAATTATGGGTCTTTTTAGCTAATGAGACTGCAATAAATAAAGGATTCTGCAAGAGATCAATATAGTGCAGAGGTCCTTGACTGGGATCGCATTCAATAATGGAGAGGGTGTCAAAATGCAAAGATCAGTTGTAGGGCCATGGGAATTTAAATGGATTTTGGGCAGACTTCTTTGCCTTATCCGTGGAAATGATGGGCAAGTTCTTTTCTATGATATTCTTTAAGGCATCTGCAAAACCTTTGATAGGCATGACACAGGTTGGGGTTGTGCAAAACCCAGAAGGCATAGTACATATAAACTTTTAGGTTTGACATCTGACTAACTAGTTGACTAATTAGTTCAGTCTTTGCGAGCATTTGTATTTAGCATAAATTTCTTCTATTTTATATTTCTAAAACTTCTATATTTCCTAAAAGTTTTTATATTCACATGAAATAACTTTTGATTTGCAAGGCCAAGTTGTGAATAGAGTCTTTTATTACACATTTATTAGTGTCAAACTGATGGAACTACAGGTATCTTTAAAACTGTTTCTAAATAAAAGAAACATTTTCAGATACCTATTCATTGAAAACCCTTGAAGATCATAATTTTGTCTTTCTAATGCTGACTAAAATCACTCATTTGTACAACTCAAATTAGTATTCCATTGAGTCTCTGCTTCTTTTCATGCTGCCCACATAAAGGATCTTTGCTCACCAGTGCAACTAGGCCTACCCACATTGCAACCAAAAAGAAAGACGACCTCTGTAAACATCACCGGAGCCGCTCTCGAACATGCACGAACACACAAATCCCAATGCATTTCATCACTGACTCCTCGGCACATATTGATTGTTAGGTACTCTGCTACAGTGTGAGTCTGTGTGCCTGTTATATGTGTAGGTTTGAGTCTGTAGGTAGCATTTAAGTACCTCATGTATTTTAACATTGCCTCTGAATTTAATTTTCTGCTGCTCTGTTCCATTCCTTTCTCTAAGTTGGAGTTGATTGATTTTAATGCTAAGGTGGTTAAATCAGACCTTAACAACTGCACAGTCCATAAGCCTGACTTATGCATATATGAGCAAAATTTGACTCTACTTTACAACCATTACGCCAATTTTTGGGGGGGTTTACAATCTTATACTTTAAATTGCAATGCTTTGATATCATTTAGTGCTGCTCCAAGAGAAGCTCATGTATGTCTTTTAAAAAAAAGCTGAAACCCCTTGTTAAACAGTGCCATGTCAAATTAAAACTGTATTAAATTGTCTAGTCAACTAGTCATTGCTAATATGACAGGAGTTCTCCTGACAACATTCTGACACTAAAGGCGTAAATGAAATAAATTGCAGTAATTATAGCAATGTTACTATTTGAGGCAACAACATGGCTTGACGGGTCACAATAACACTGGCAGCCATTACTGTAAAAACAGGCTCCAATTGACAGGCAATAACTAGTGCATAGTCAACAATATTTTTACTGCTCTCATTAGCTGATATTCTTAATATTGTTTAAAATGATATTAATATAATTAAATAATTGTCATCTAATGGCTAATGCTTGATAGGTGTAATAGGTAATTGAAAAAATGCTTGTACATTATGCCATGAGAAGACAATTTAGCATTGATTACGCCATTTGTTATTTGTTATTCCCTGATTTGCATTAGTTAACCCAGTCATGCTAGCATGACATTAGACCTATTTTTAGATAATTAAAGTTCCAGTACCTGATTTGCAGATTCCATTCTTCCCCAAAAAGCAGCCAAGGTTCCACTCTTGTTTTTTTTTTTTTTTTTTTTTTTATAAAACTGTAACAATATTTTCCACAAAATACTAATACATTACACCAAACTTCAAGCTTGGCATTAGCTAAGCTGCAACTTCAGTGTTAGGATTATTTCTGCCTCATTATAATATTACGTAATTGAGTTGACAGTATTTTTTTAGCGATTCACATTGCTTCCCTTTTCTCTGATGCTTTTCTTTTTTGAGCTATTTATTTGTGTTAAAATTAATTTTCATTGCTGAAAATACTTATTAAACTTAAAATCTGACATATCACATCGCAAGCCAGTGTTGACCAATGGGAGCACTCCTTTTTAAAGCATGTGGTTTGTGCAAAATGTTTTAAAATCACATTTATATTTAGTCATTTTAGCTTTTATCCAAAGCAACCTACATTGATTTTCTAATTACCAGTGTTACAGCCACTGGAGGCAAGGTGGGTTAAGTGTCTTGCCCAAGGACACAACGACAGTATGAATGTGGGGAATCGAAATACCTACTTTACGGTTGAAGGATGACCACTCTGCCACTGAGCCACTGCACCAGTGGTTTTTCATAAAATCCTTTGTTATACAGTAGATGCAAACAGTAGATGTAAAGCAAAATAATTTTCTATACAATATACTATTTGGGGTTTAGACCATTTACCAAGCTCCAAATGGTGTTAGCGGGTATATGGTCTATTATGCACATTGCACATTTTTATGGAAATTGGGTTGTGTCAACCCCACATAAGGTTACAATTTTAGCTACTGTTAGCATTGACTTTAGTAGCATTAAATTACTTATTATATTAGTAAAAGGTAGTATAGTCAAGACCTCAAACCAATACAATATAATAGTTTGGTATATATAATATAATTTGTTACGTGCCGTCGGCAAGCCTATGGAACTTGTGCCTTACGGCCGATTCAGATTTATTATAGCAAAAACAAAGAAAAACAATTCTAGAATAAAGCAGTCAAACGCCGCGCTGCGCTGCAGGTGTGGCACTGAACCCAGGGCAATAGCCGTTGAAGAGGCTAACGTTACAAACACATATGAGGCACTTAATTACCTCTGACAAATCCTACCTGTGTCTTTGGTGCTTATTCTACTGTGGGAGTCCGCTCTGGTAAATGATCTGTAAACTATTCATAGAGAGAATATACTTATCGCAGTGCACTGAAATTATTTAGTACGTGCACATATTTAACTGACACCTTATTATTTCTCTCATTATGCTGTCAAAGTATTTGTAATTTGTTTTCTGGAAATGTAATATGTTTTCTGAGTCAGCAGCACAAATCTTCCTTTTACTTAAGCTGATTACTCAGACGGACCATTAACCTTCAAAGTGCAGTGTGGATGTAGCTGTTACTGTTTCCTGGCAATCAGTGAATGCTTTGCAGTGTTTTATTTATTGTTCACAATACAGGAGCAAACAGATATTTCCTGCTGATACTGAGAGATAATAGTTATCAGCAAGATTGTTATAAGAAAAAAAATACAGGTTTAACGCAGACACGGCATAACCGATGGCGATCATGGTTATTTAAAGGTGGTCATTGTTCAATATTTTTCAAAAGTACTATAGACACATTCTACACATCCTGCCTTATTCCAATGTAAGAGTGGGTGGTGCCCCAAAGGTGGGTCTCCATAGATTAAGGTTTGGGTCACTATGCAAAAACCAGAATGCCACTAAAAAGAACCAGGAAGTATATTACATGAGGTGTCAATGTGAAACACTAGCATTCATACTCTATAGGTAACGCTGTACTTTCCCCTTATATTCTAGGTCCTAGCATTCCATGAAAAAAGTGCATGCAGAATTTTATTCACACATTTACTGCAATGTGGTATGATGCCTAAATTATACTTTCCATTGTTGGATAAAAGCTTGACCAAGATCCCCCACGTCGACACTGCACCTTTAAGTGATGTAAGAAAATAACTTGCAATGAAAAGTGAACATATATGGGGCTACTGACATGATCTAAAGCTAGCTTATTAATCTATTTTTGCACAGAAAATTGTACAGCCCATACATGTCAATAACACCATTGATGGCGTTTGTTGAATACTCCTTTTACTGGAGGTGCATTAGGCTGAAAGCAAGTTATAATATAACATAACTGAACTAGAGTTAGAAGGTCATTAATGGTTCCGGTCTAAACAGCACCTCCTCATCCTGCGTTTGCTTCTCTGTTTCATTCTGCCCCATGGTTTCTTCTCAGATTACAGCAAAGTGAGCATTAAGCTTTTTAGAAGTTGCTGTCTCATTAGTCGATGCGCCTTCACTCTCTCTAATGGAGTCCTGATCTCTGACACTGAGTGCAATATCCAGCGTTGTGTATGTGCTGGGGTGTAGTCAGGGTCAGTATAACCACAGTGTAGTGCTCGTCAGCTAGACAGACAGAAGGTCTACACTCCCCTAAGACCTCATTAAGCTCTACTGGGAGAGACACTTGCTCATAATCTCAAAGTGAACATCCCAAAAAAGGGCAGAGGCTCATCTAGATACTAGCCCCTCACATCCTCAACAAATGTCTGAAAGGCGGCATTAGTGAGGGCTTAGTAAGAGCTCATTTCCAGCCAGTGCTCGCAAAACACAGCCCTCAGTTTGTTGAGGACCATGTGCATAGCTGCCATACAGTGAAGTCCGGGCATTCCTGTCTACTCTGTTAGTCCACTGCTGCTGTCCTCTAGTCCTCCCAGTTGTCCTCGTGTCAAACAGCTGAGTGTCCTCTCTAACACGAGACACACGCCCGCTGCAGGCTTCCAGTACAGCTGACACACAGCACACACGCGCACTAAAGGAAAGATAGTTGTTTCATTTGGGTAATTCTTTCGGTGAATATCACAAAGTAAAAAGAGTTTCTGCCCCGCTTTGGACTACTCAGGGAATTGGAAAGCAATTTGTCTCTGTTTATCAGCAAGTGTAGTGAAGAATGACAAAAACGTTGCAGTAAGAAGAAGGGCTGAGTGGTGATTTATTGTTTGTTGTGGTACAAGGAAACGGATGGAAAGTACAGACTCCATAGCTCCCATGTCCTTAATGGGACCTATTTGCAATTTAATGTATATAGGTAAATGAAAGTCAGAGTTTAGGGTTCTGCCTGACTGCTTGTCTGGAAATAAAGGTGCTTTTTCACAACAGAAATTGCACAGATTTGCCTCGAGATTTAATAGCTCTCCAGAGGTTTCTTTAGCTACATAAATTAAGAATTTACATCATGGACATCAATTAACCCACAAATGGACATTTGCTTTGGGTGACTTAATGCAACTGTTTTTTAAGTCCATGTTTCATGTCTAGACTAGAAAACCCTACTATGTCAAGGCTTTGAGCAGCCCCTGTCCCGAGCGGCCCATTTTGAACCATTAATAATTCCAAAGCAGTGCACTGCGCTTGCAATTAATTTGTCTTTAGACTGTTCAAAGATCAACGTGGATTGTTCTTTTTATGTAGTGCTTTAAAAAAATGCTATATTTCTAAGGTAGCTTTCCAACGATTCAACTTCCTCAGAAATGTAGAGGCAAACTTTACTCTGTGTTTTGTATTGTGTTTATCTATTTTTAGGAAACCAAAATCTGTAAAACAATTCTGTATCATTTTATTTTTACCACACGATGAAGGCTGAACTTAAACCAAAAGCTTTACATTGTCTGTACCATTCCTTTCATGATGACTTTACTTGACCTTTTAATGATGTCTGGATTTAAGGTAAAGTCTAAATATAGCTTATAAAGTTGAAGAATGTCTGGTTTGAACAACTGAAATTACACTTACACACCACATATGTAATGCAGATACAATAAGGTACTTATCCCCACCATCTGGCATTCAACATCTCAGTGATAAATCAATACACAAATAAATCTGTCCAGTATGACTTTAGCATCAGGAGAAACAGGAGAATGTCGCTCTTTAAGATTTGTTTTGGGGACATTTTTTTTAAGAGACAATAATGAGACAATAGTTAGACCCATGTTGTTACCAGTGGGGTACAGCTCTACAGGTCAGCCACCAACGTGTCCCATTCTCACTGCATCATTTATATAGATATAAAACAGTGTTGTCATTGGAATTGTGTGTCAACAGTCAGGCAAACAGCAGTAATATTAATAAATGTTGACTTACTTTTACTCTTTAGGGAGCCTTGGAATGAATTGTACGTGTCTCATGAAGTCAAGCTGTTGACAAGCGCACAAATGCTTATAATTAATACAAGACTCAAAATCATGTTGAATATTTAAAATGATGTGATCTAGGGACTATCAAAATGAATGTAAGATTAAAACTGTTCAGAAATACAGCTCATGTTTGAACACTAATGCCTCTATCTGGGTTCCAAGCATGTTCTTTCCCTCAAAACCAGACACTCAAGAGCCCAGCCATATTCACAAATTTACACCCTCACACAGAGTGCCCCACCTTCCTTTGTGCCAAGACCCTGCCTCGTGGGGCCAAGTGCAATGCCATGAAGCGTTTGATGTCTTTGAAAGTTGTCAGGGGGCAAACCGCTTCAAATGTTGTCCACCATTTGCTCTTTTATAGATGAATCAAAGAAGTGTGTTAAAGGAGAAGTGCTCCTACTGATCTTTCAGTACAGCCCTTAGTATACTATTATGAAGTTAGTGATCGTTAACATTCAGAGCGCTGAGGTAAATCTGAAACCTTCTTAGTAATGTTTCATCCTCACAGGTGAAGAATGGTGAATTCATGTTGTTGTTTTTTTAGATTTTGTAAAAAGGTAATAACTAACTGCTGTTCTCTCTCACACAGGCCTGATCCAGTGATGTTGCAACCTCCACAGATCTGAACACTTAGGCTGGTGAGTAACTTTTGAGTGAGTAGCATTTATTTTGGTCAAGACATAATTAAAAGATGCCTTCTATTCTAACAAACATCTTCACCATATTTTTAAACGTTTAACTAGAATTTTCTAGCAATGCCCACATTTAATACTTTTTTGACCTATACTCAGATATTGTCATACAAACTACCTTACTAACTACAGTGTGCATTTCCAATCCTCTTATCACTAAAATATTTTCATGTTTGGAAATATTTTACTCTAAATAAATGAACGTAGAGAAAACTGCAAATGATGCTTCTAAAATGTCAAATGTTCACTGAAAAAAGTCACAATGTTTATATGTACTCAATTTGAATTACTCATACTATTTTTTTTTTATCTTTCTATTGCTATTTAGGTAGAACGGTCTTTAACTTAGTAAAGGGAATTGTGTCTGCAATCCTTTTCCCTCACAACAATTTCTACCTGATAGATATAACAATTTATTTACATTGGTGGTGGGTTTTAGGCATTGCTTAAAGTTTAATTGGTTGTGCAACTGTCTACAGAAGCAATAATTCTACATTTGTAGTTGCTGGCACTTGAAATCCAACTTGAATTTACAGAGATTTGACAAACTCTTTGTG
Source organism: Neodontobutis hainanensis (assembly GCA_024349245.1). NCBI lineage: Eukaryota > Metazoa > Chordata > Actinopteri > Gobiiformes > Odontobutidae > Neodontobutis > Neodontobutis hainanensis. Next base: position 14,764,491 of record JALDNG010000005.1, read on the forward strand.
TAGAATGTAAAAAAGAAAAAAACTAAAAGAAATTGCCAGCTACACATGTTGTTATTGTAACATTTGGAACATACCTAGATTGCCATGCAGATAATTTAGCTGTGGGTGATGCCTATATATATATATATATATTTTATATATATATATCAATGACAGAACAGTTCAAGACAAATAACTTACTATTTGTGCTACACTAACTATGATGTTGTCCTTTAACAAGTCACTATGGAACAGTGGAAAATACCAATATATGTATGTGTCCTTGTGTTGCACGTCTTCTTTAGAATGTGCCTTTATTCTAGTTATTACCATTGACCTTGAGAGTGATGATATTTCTATGGAACAGATTTTTTTCAACATCACTTTTTAGATTTGACATCATCCTTGAAAGGCTGTTTCAAGGATGTTATTTAAAAGGATGTAATCAGTGTAAAAGGTCAGAAAGAGCCGATTGTACTGTTTTATCTTAGCAGCTGAACTCATTAAGCCACATTGGGAAGATAATTATGTCTATGCATATTTTAGCTAAAATTAGATGCACTTTTGAAATTAGTAAAAAAAATTTTAAAAAATTGTACAAATTTTCTAAAAGATTTCTGTTTCAACACTTCTCTTTGTTTATCTATTCTACCCACTTTCCCTTATCCATCTTTTATTGGGCTCCATCTTTAATCTATTTTTGGAGCATCCTTTCCCTCTCTCTATCCTTCCGCCATCACATCTTTTATCTCTTTTTAATCAATCTTCTGCATACCCTCTCGGTCCCTCTTTGTCTTTCTTTCAAATCAACTTCTCCCCTTTCTATCTCTCTTTCTTTTCATCTTCTTTATTCATCCCATCTCTGTGCGGAGCTGCCAATTAGTGTGCAAAAATCCAAAACCTCACAAGCCTTGGATGTCTTGATATTAAGAAAGAAAATGCAGAAATCAGATGGATTTGGGTCATCGGTATTGAACTCTTATATTGTGTTATCATTACTGATAATGTTATTATTTATCCAACAGCCTTTTTATCTCAATAGTTCCCACATTTATTATACTGTACTGGAATGATTGCATAAAAGCACATTGAAAATTGGCAGTGCCCCACTTAAACTTCAAGCTAAAGTGCATTGGGGACACTGGGGATGGGATTAGCTTTTCAAAGGCCAGTGCCACTGCGCGACTCCGAGCTTAGCGTTTGATAAGCCATGCTCTGTAAATGAGACTCCTTTTCTTTGTAAAACTGTTTTCCTCAAATTGTGCTGTTTAACTTATTCCTGACATTTTATTCAGCCACTTTCCGATGCTGTGCTGATTTAATTACAAAGTATTATATCAGATGTCAGTGAGGCGGATGTTAAGGGCCGTGATGGGTCAAGTGGAGTTCAATGGCAAGTGCTCATTTCCTGTGGACATTGACACTGTATGATCTCAGAGACCTGTGGAGAAATCTGAGCAGAAATTCAATCTGAAGTATCCGGGCTTAGTTTAAAAACTTGATTCAAAAGGCACCTTTAGTTCGAGAGGAGAAACGGCTTCAAGCTCTTAAAGTATGTCCAAAATATCAGGTTGAGTGTTCTTGATTATTTTCTGAGATTTAGTTGATTTATTACTATTTTCTTCATTTTAATTTGTATTTATGCTGTTTTTGTTGTTAATTTATGTCATGTTTTTTTCCCGTTTAGTGTCCTTTGATGATGGTATAGTGTCATTCATTAGTTGTTTTCTTGTTCCTGACTTTTCTAAAACTGACAGAAACAAATGCCTTTCTGTAATTTCTTCCAAACAAGCATAAATAATGAAAATGTTACTAAGCTAAGTTAAATGGTAAATAGTGTGCATTTATATAGCACTTTTTTGTATCTTTCTCGGGCGCCCAAAGCGCTTTACATTCCATTGACCCCATTCACACTCACCCCTGGAGCAGACTGAGAGGGGGGCTCTTACAGGCTTCTACAGCCACCACCAAACTCACCTCTACAATCACACACAGTCCTACACCAGAGCTGTGGCACTGGAGGCAAGGTGGTTTAAGTGTCTTGCCCAAGGACACAACAGCATAATGAACTGGGAAAGGTGGAATCAAACCATCAACCTTCCAGTTATAGAATGAGTGCCTGAGCCACCATCTGATTAAACAAGTTGTTCATCTTGTAGCCTACTGTACTGGTGCTATTGGAGCCCTAATTGGAGTGTTTAAATCCACTCATTGGATATGAAATCTGATTTTGGTCTACAATTGAGAAGTGTTCTTTCTAAAAAAGATCTGGATGACATCAAACAGTGAGAAATGTTGAGTTGTTTGGGGTCCTAATCTTGTGCTCAATCTGATTAGTGGATGTGCTAATTGGAGAATCTACAATTTGTGACAATAAAAGTTACAATTCTAAGGAACTGAACTTAAAACTTAATCAATATGGTCCTCTATAACGCTCTTTTTCAAAAATTTGTTCTTAGCCTTCTACAGTATATTTCTAAATTCACCATCTAGTTGTAGATCAATGTTACTTTTAAAACTGAAAAGGAATCATTCAAGGATGTGGGCGCATATGTTCTCTGTTCTGAATCACATAAAAGACAGGTTCAGCCTACCTTAGAAGCTGAGGCAATTCTTTGTAATCTCCTGTACATCTGTCTCCATCCACACCTCATTGTTCTTGGGTTCAAACACTAAAATCTAACAGCGTACCTGAAGAGTGAGTTGGTGAGCTAAAAAACATGTTGTTAAGGTGAACAGAAAGTGCTCCTATATCTTTCAGCAAGGATGTTTAAATACCGCTGGGTTTGAGAGAGGTCTTCCGCTTCTGTTAAAACCCCAGTCTCATAAAAATGTTATATACTCACAGATTGAATGAGGTTTTTATTTTTTCCCCATAACTTGACAAACCTCTTGGTGTAGGTGTCAGTGTGCAACGTGCTACAGGGATGCTCCATCAACTTGATTTGTTGCTGAGGGTACTTCAGTTCATTTGGTCTGTTCTACGAGAGGTTGTTTGGGCTTTTTTCATTTTACTAGAAATTGTTTTGACTATTGTATCTAGAGAATTTAACAGAGTTGGATATTGCTTCTGTTTCCGTAGAATTTTTCAATTATCTGTGGCAGTTTATTGTTTTTCATGTTGTAATATGTCATCATAGCAGTATGTCATAATTGTGGTTAGTAATAGTAGTTGTTATTCTGTCAAGAGCAAGTTTCTGCTGTCGCCAAATACTGACTAAAGATTATCTGCTTTGACTTCTGTGCAATGTGAGTGGTCAAAGAATAAGTCTGAACCCAGACAGTCATAAACATTGGGAAGATCACAAATATTTTAAACTGATTTGATTTCTCTAAGATTATCTTGACAAAAACGTGACCGGAGAGTTGAGGGGAGACAAAAGTAATGCATCACCAGAAACCCGACGGGAATCAAAAGACCTCTCCAGTTAGGAGAGGATGTGGATTTGCCTTCATAACCCAATCTCTTTATTAAAAGTGAACAGGGAAGGAGTATTTGCCGCTTAGTCAATATTTCTAGCTCTCAGCCGTAAAATCCTGTTATCCTAATGGCAGCGCCAAGTAGTTAGTAGCACAAAACTGCTCTAAAATGGCACTTTTAACATTTAACACTACTTCTGCTTTATTAAAACACACAAGAGGACTTTCTCATGTGTGTCTGGTCTAACCATGATTAGAACAACAGAGAAAGTCAGCTTTATGTTCAATATCAGGTATTGAGACAGGCTTACGCCCAAATTACACTGCCCACAACAGGCCTGCAGCTCAGCAGATACGCAGCAAGTCTATTTCTCTGTGAAAGTGCTGCAAGGTCACGTCAATATACACAGATCAGATCTTACCAAACCTGAAATCAAACAAAAGAATATTATTTTGAAACATTTTCAAAATAATACAAAAATAGACCCAATTTGAAAATAAAGTTTGATTAGTATAGATCATATAAATACCTTATAACTAAGCAACTTGCAACTTGGTTGTTAATGTACTGACTATAGTACCTAAGATCTGTTTGTAAATATAAATATTGTGAAAAGGGGTGTATTAATATTGAAGAACAAAGAAATCTCAAACTAAACTTGTTTTCTGGTCTTTGTCTTTCTGAATGAACAGTTGTTTTGATTCCGCACGTCTTTATCAATGGCTTTATTGCGCAATCTTGGAATTTACGCACATGTTCTTCTCAGCTACTCAGCACATCTGAAGCGTGTACAGTGGGCTTTAGTCTGCGACGGTGCCTGGAAAGAAGTGAAACATCTAAGCTTTCTCCCAAAGGCTAGAAAGTCACTACATGTATATATTTCTGCTACGTTTTAATAGATATCACTGACTTTTTAATTATAAAGATGCATAAGGTCAATACTTGGTAGCATTATGTTGGATAATTCAATTCTGGAATAGCGCTTCTATTCCAGAAATGATATTTCCAGAAGCATACACAGAACTGCCCAGGTAGCTGCTGTATTACACAACAAGAGTGAAAGACAAAGCAAAATCTGTTCTTGTCCCATGATTAACGGATGTGCGGCCAATAAACTTAATGGATCCAGTTATCAGTGGCTGTGTCAGGATCTCAGTCAGATAATAACGACTGCTCTGCTTTTGTGGAGCAACTAATTCAATCAGGAGTCCATTACTTCCTGCCTGTTGGGCCGCAGAAGCCTCTGGTCCTTGAAACTGCATTTTCTTCTCTGAAAAACGCATTATTTGTACATTGGCCAATTACTTATTTCTTAACATTTAAAAAGAGCTGCATATAAACTAATCTTAACTGGTTTTCAATTTTTCTTTCTAAAGAAATATTGTTGAGACTTGGACACCGCCACAAATGACAGACGTAATATAAAGTATGTTAATGAGACAAGCCAATGCTATAGACTATATTACCGTAATAATATAATGACTTGTCTTTCTCTGTCTCATCATAGATTGACTTTCTTCTCTCGTCTTGTTTGTCGACTCAAATCTAGTCCTCTTCCCATCTCCGCTGTAATACACTTTACATTTCCCAGTGGCCACTAGGGCTCATAAGGATAGTGAAAAACCAACACCATCTCCGCCAGCACTTAGAGAGAAGTAAAGTGCTCTTGAGCTGAGAAGCCAATTGAAAACAACTCACTCCAACAGCAGACGCAGCAAATATGGTTGAATGAGAGCTTGATTTTAATAGACAGTGGGAGACACAGAGCGGGGGAGGGGCTGCGTGAAGGGAAGATGGGACGACACATGACGAGTAAGCAGTGAACAGGAATAGCTTAGGGTGAGCTAAGGGGATTTGGGCGTGTTGATAAAGTCCTGGTGTAACTGTACTTGACAACAGAAAGGTCAAAAGGGCACAACATGGTCCATGTCAGTTATTGTTACGGTAACCTTTAGCATACAATATGGCTATAACCTAAAGAGAATAACCCATCTTCAATAGATGTCCTACGCCCTTCTTGACAGATTCTCACAAAAGCACATATTGTGGCAGAACCACCTCAACATATCTTTTTACACATCTTTTCTAGAGGTGCAAATTGCAAAGTAACATCAGCCATTTGTAGATGTTGCCTCTGGATGATGTCTAGACAATTGCCTCCTCTCCACCAAAATTCTGGAGGATGTTTCACAGTATTTGTTTTTTATAATTTTACTGGTGGTAGTGGTTTTACTGAGTGACAGGGGGTAGGTAGAGCATGTGGTTGCTGGGTATGAGACTGTGCACTGCTTTATACTACAAAGTGGGAAGACAAAGAAGTTGACTCTTTGCAGTTATTGTGTTGATATTGATACCAAAGTACAAACTCGCTGCAGAAAGTTGAAGGCTACTGTTATCTGTGCATTCCGTTTACAGTGCCAGCCACACATCATCAGCGTGCTGCAGCTTTGGTAGACCCACCTTCTGGAGGATCTACTTACCCAGTGTTCATGTAGGTCTCCCACAGGTTATTTTCCAGATGTGGAAATACCTATGGGTAAAGTTAGAAAGAGGCGCTTGCATAAAAGGGGCTTTGAAAAGTTGCAGATAATGAAATTTTGACAATACGCTGCTATAATTAATTGGAAATGTATATTCTTTGTAATTTAATATAATCTTTAAGAATTTGTTATACTGTTTACCATTTGTGCAAATTCCAAGAATATGCATTTTCACATAAGAAATCAGATGTTGAATTTTTTTTTTATTGAGCCATTAAGTACGCTGGGTACATGCATTTCTGGTGAGGTTGCTGTTTAGTACCCTCCTCAGGCCAGAGAATAACAGAGCACTACTGAGTCTTGATGCCACACAGAGCTCATGTGAAAAAGGGAGTCTGTCACTCTTTAAAATCTCCTGAAGCTACGTTAGTTTGGTGAGGGGCAATGGGGATGATGCTCCTGAGCCATATCTGTTCAGGGAACTGAGTTGAGTCGCCTGAAGGGGAACGCTTACAGTATCTGGCAAAACATCTAGCATCATCAACCTATGAGAAATTATACACTATTTTTACAATATTCTTGTATCTGAAGACAAATACTGTGTCCAAAACCTCTTCCAAGTTACTATATAGTTACTAGTAGTGGTTAGGTCATTTTGATATGGCATCCAAATTTCTAGTAACTCAAATGTGGAGCACACAAATTCACCCTAAAACTGACCGTTGAGAAGAAAAGTAGTGATCAGTGATGGCCACTAGATGTCAAAATAGACCACTAGGCTTTGCTAATTTTAAACGGCAAACAGCACAATTGTACACATCAAGTTTGTATAAAACAAGTTAAACTTGATTGGTAAGGATATCAACTAAGTCATTATCTGATGAAGTTAGCTCGCCTAGACTTGGACTACTTTGCCCTATATATACAAAAAATATTGTATTATACATTTGCAGTGTCATTTATCAACTGCCTTTCCCAATATTAAGTATTAAGCTATATCATTAAGTTGCCAGTCAGTGATTCACTTTCATTACTGAAATGTAGAGATGTCACATGAGAGCTTCAATATTTTATTAGGCGTCATTCATTTCACAAACATAAAAAATATTTATTGGACAATAATAAAATCATGATGTTTTGCTTCTGTGACCTTCACAAGGCTCTCTGCGCATTACCCTTGCAGAAGCATTAAGATTTATATTGGCCTGCAGGAAAAATATTTTGATGCTATGAAATGAAGGGCCTTGACACTTAGAGGTGAAGATATATGACCTGCCTGCAGCTCAAAACCTATACCACTGAGACGCAAAGCCAAGTGAACGTTTCTTTCATGCAATGCTCGCAAACCATCAAATATTCGCTTTTCGTTTCTAACCCCACACACAGGCCAGACTGTTGATCTAATATAGATGACCACCACACTCAGCTCTGCCATATAATCAAGGCTATTTTAAGCAGAGGATGAGCCTATAAAAACTAGATACTCATCTGGTGATGCGTTCATGTCTTGGTCAGTACGCAAGACTTTACCTCAAACCACACTGAAAACTGACAATGCACTATTTATAAAAGAGAAATAGAGACAACTTAGTAAAATAGCTTCCTCTAATTGTGACTCTGTAGGTTTGCTTCAGTTTTCTAAATAGGTTTTGGTAAATAAGGTTATTACGTTTGTGAAATTTTCCTATGCCTAGAACATTTTTGACATGAATAATGGTTAATGAATTACTGTATAAGGAATCAGAGGCCTTGGACTCATAGGTGGACTCTGTACGACTGAAGCAAGAGCTTGGTTCGCCAGCAGTAAGTCAGACCTGTTCCCGGTGGACTCCGGCAGGGCACGAGTCCTGTTTATAATAATTTTTATGGAAAGGATTTCTAGGTGCAGCCAGGGACCTGAGGGAGTCTGTTTTGGGGACCACAGGATCTCGTCTCTGCTTTTTGCAGATGATGTTGGTTCCATCAAACCAGGACAGTTTGCAGCCAAATGTAAAGCGGCTGGGATTAGAATCAGCACCTCCAACTCCGAGGCCATAGTTCTCAGTAGGAAAAGGGTGGCCTGATTTTGAGCAAGCCGAACCAAAGTACATATGATGTATTTGATATAATATTTGATTCATGCCACTTCCACATTAATACAATTTTAACTTGTATTTATAAATTGATTTATAGTTGATTGTCAAAAATAAAAAGCTACAATAACACAAGTTACATTAATAACAACAGACATGACCTTATTAAATACATAATTATAATTAACTTTTGTGTATATTTGGGTACTGTCGTAAAACTGATTTCTAGTATGTACAGTAAATATTGTGCTAGGACTTTATTTGAATCTCAGTCAACTGTTATGGTAATAAACATTTATATTTGAATAATGATATTTTATACTATATTTGAAATGTAAATATTTACCCTCCAAGTCTTGCAGCTTACAAACTGATCAGTACACAAAGAAACGAATGCTAACACCTGGCAGAGACACCTGAAACAACACACAACAGACCCCACACCTGTGCTTCTTTGTGGAGGATGTCAAAGTAATTAAACTCACTGCTACCGAACAATGTGAGTCAACACCTGATCCTGAGGTCTAATCCTCCTTGTGCATGATTCTGCTCTAGTTCTGTGCCGTGATATGCATTTCCTGTTGTGCTATGCAAATATCCTCTGGACAGCACGGAGTGGCATTTAAATGAAGTGTGAGCTCTGACTCTCTATCTGTCTCATCCGACGGCCTGAGAGCAGCCAAAAATGTCACTGCTGCATTTTTATCGTTTTCACAAAGATGATTTTTACTTCTTTATAATATTGATGGAACCTTTTTCCATCTGGGTTCAAACCCCCACAGTTTCCACACACTAAAAAGAGATTCTACTAAATGTCATTCTCGAATGCTTGGAGCGTCAGTTGTAGAAGCAAAACCTGCTAAAAATCACAGACAGCCCGAGGCGTCTTTCTCTGGCTCCAGCTGTTTGTTTTTTTTTTAGTTTATAGTTTGTGTGGCTCTATTAACATAATACATCCTCTTCACTGACACTTTACTGTATATGTGCCATTGTGTATTATGCATATAAATGCATTCAGGAATAACAGACTATGTATTTGTGCAAAAAATTGAATACTAAACAAAACTTTAAATATGCTGATCTACTGTACCAACATTTATACATTTCAATGAACTGTACACACTTTTTATATGGTCATGGTTCTGCATATACTATACTATATATATTGTATTTCAAGGTTTAGATTCTATAAATAAGTAATACAATGGAAACTGGAGTGGCTATATTCTCATAAAATGGTTTTGTGAATTCTGTGTACTGACACAGTTTTATTTTCATTTAAAAGAAACCAAAAATAAAACTGATGCTATTTTCTACAAGCATCTATGTAACACATCAAACACTCATCTTTTATGCTGTTTTATATATTTTTTTTATGAAAGCAGCACTAAATATAGACTATCTGCGGCTCATACAACAATACTCTTCACATTGACCTGTAATCAGAATATTTATTAGCAAATAAATGATACCATTCCTCACAGAAGCACCACTAGTTGCAATTACAGGTTGTGATTAATAAGTGCATCTTTGCTATTGTGTTGTAGATGGTAGACACTCTTTGTAATACAACCCTGTGTGTCCTGGGAAACCTGGCGTATCCTGTCTTTAAGCAATAAGAGGAAAGTGCATTGATCACAGGCAAGATGCAGGTCTCGTTCCAGCCTGTTCAAAGAACTTTATTGGATTTTGTGGCTGAATGGAATTATGGGTATGATCTCATTTGTGTTTCAAGGAGATAAGTATAGCAAGAGGTCGTTCAGGCAACTTAGTTTTATCTTTTTGCCCAAGTGCCCTTCTGTTGATGGGTAATGGAAACAAAAGCAAACACTGCATTGGGTTTGCTTGCCTCTTAATTTTAACTTCTTAGAATGGGCATGTCTTATTGTGTCAAAGAATCTGGGAGTCCTCCATTGGTTGGTTGTGATTGAATTGATTAAATGTAGTTTTTTCCATGAAAAGTATGTTATCCTCAATCTATGTGACTGACAGTTCTGACTTGGACAAAGAGATGTCGGTGCAAAGATCAAGTCTGCATTTAAATGTATCCCAGCTCCAACTCTGCTCTTGATGTAATTATAATTAGAGGTTACATCAAACTTTGATGTCGTCATTTTAAGGTTTTGCTGTTTTTGTCAGCATCTTTACTTCATTTACTTAACCTAGTCACATACAAGTTGCCTATTCAACATATTCATAACACATGTCTGAAGGTTCTCAGTCATCCAGGTCAAGAATTGACCCTGGATGGTTCAGAAGAAGGTCAGAATTGGTCAGAAAGAGACAAATCATCTTCTTTGAAAACCTTGTCCAGATACTTTTGCTTTAACGTTTTCGTTTTTGTTCATAACACAGGTATAAAAAAGAGGCAATATCAGAGCTTACTTAGAATTATTATTAGACCATTTCTTTAAATATCCTAAAACAAAAATAAGCCAAAGACATTTTCTGTATTATAAAACAATCAAAAAGACTCAAGCTTGAGCACAGTGCCCTTTAGAGCATATTTCCATTGGTGTGAAAAAAGTCATTTAGCGAGGAACTGTAAATGTAACAATGAAAGTTTGAGTCCCTTAACCGACTTACAATTTTGGATTGCGTTCTTGCACAATACTGCTCGTATGAATTTTATTTAATTTTTTAATAACCATAACTGCGTAATAGAATACATTTAACATCTCCATTGCCTTAATTTCTAAGTGCCTCTATTATAAATTTCTACACCAAGCCTCTGCTCAGACATCCAGCCACTCATGTTTGCCTTCATATTTATGCCTTTATATGCCTATATGAGAGCTACATCTGTGGACGTGTAAGGGCCAGGGCTGGGTTTGTGGGTGTGCGTCTGCCTGCCTGTGTGATGTAAGCCTGGCTGTGTGTAAGTGGTTTTGGCAGGCCTTTATGTGTACACAGGCAGCACATGTTTTCCACTCTATTTGTGTCTTCTGAGTTAGTGTATTCATGCTGTGTGTCTGACTGACGGCCTGTGTTCATTCTTCTGTGCTTTAGCTTGTGCGTGTTGTATATGCAATTTAATGTTCCTGTCCGTGCAGGGGAAACGTAGCATCAATAGCTTGTGCTTTGTTTGATTGTGTCTACTGTGTGTGGAACCTAGACCTAAATATGAGCAGGATCGTTTCATTTTTATATGTCATGCAATGGTGCACACTAGACAGCTTGTCGAAATATCAGTGTGTTTTGTGTGTTTTTTTTTACTCAATATGCCACCATAATAGCTTCATGTTCACATTACCGAATGATGAGAATTTGGTGGGATAAAAAAAATGTTCCAAGTAGACTGATTCTAAACAAAGCTATGCAAAATGTTTTGTCTCCACAGCAGTAGGTGTTGCTAAAGTTAAAAATTTTTTTAGGACACGTTTTCACTAAACAGTATGGCACAGGTTGGGCTAGAACAGCACAGTTTCTTAAGGTAAACCCATAGATTGTAAAAAAAATGGATGTTATCCGCCCATTGGTCCTTTAGTCACTGATATTGTCATTACAACAGGGCAATAACATGACGGTTACATCGGGGCTTTTTGGCTTTTACTCCAAAGTAAAACAATAGTTTTTAGATAACACACACACACAGAATTATCATGTAGTAAAAACTTAGATCTAGAGATCGGAGCCATCTTTTGTACCAGGCTGTAAACATGATTTTTACACTTGTAAAGTCGCCATTGGGTTTCTCCTCATATTTCTGCTTTTGGAGCCTGCCCTCTGGTGTATCGCTGTATTTTGCTGTATTTCGCTGTATTTCGCTGTATTTCGCCCGATGGCAGCGCCCTTACTTGAGGACCATTTAGGAGGTTCCATGAGAGACGCTTGGGTAAACCCCAAAGAGGCGTTGTTTTTACTGCACATTTGTTGTGCGTACATCATATTTAAAGAAAACTTATATGTGTGTCGCCAGAGTAAATCCTCTGTGCAGCAGTGCAAAAAGAAGGACGTGTGGCCGTATTCTGCTGCAATAAACAGTAGCTGTGTTTTCTGAACTTTAAATTAATTTGACAGTTTTCCTTTATGGACTCATTGTATAGAGTCAGAGGGTTGGCCATGTGAACAGAAAATGCAATGTTTTAATGCACAAATTGTGAGCTATATGACACCACCTCAACCGGTAACAGCTGTTGCTAATAATCTCTTGCTTTATTCAGTGTCACATTTAGCAGTCTATATTCTTGGAATGTAACTTGGAGCTTACTTTGTGAGTTTCATTTTCATACATGACAATGGAAACGCACCCGTACTGGTCTGACCCGTACCATACAGCCCCAATGGAAACATTGCTTTCAGGGCCAGGCCTAAAACAGGATTGAGACTTAAAGGAGCATTATGTAAAATCTAAAGTTTCTGTACTATTGTGCCACTTCTGGAGTTAGCAGTACTGTATCCAGTGTCATGCTTGTTTATTTTGCACACGCTTGCTGGTTTCAAGTCCGCTGGAGGCCTGTCTCTTCCCTGTGTTCACAGAATTCATTTTCAACTTTGCTGCTAATGTTGTTTAGTTTACTTAAGGCGGCAAGTCAGGAAGTGAGAACCAGGTAAACAAGCACAAGCTGAAACAGCGGGTGTGATGGGTGTTGATTGGGTGTCGGGTGTGATGGGTCCAAGGGTGTCGATTCCAAATCCAAATCCTTCTCATTTAAATGACTGTACAGGCTTACAGAGGGAACCACAGTGTATTCAGCTCATTCTGCATATTAGGCTGTTGCTGATGCTTGTATGGGTTAGAAAAAATGTTATTTGAATCATTTAAACTAGAAATTTAGTTTTCCCCGTATATGGACCTCTGCATCAGGTTCATCATTTTATTTCTCATCTGCCACTATTAAAAGGCACCATGTTCTTTTCATTTCCTAATACATCATTAACATCACTAACACACATGAAAGAACTTTGTGCAAATGTAATGTAGAGAAAAAAGAGAGAAAAAAAAAGAGAGAAAAAAATGTATAATGCAAACTGCCTGACAGACAAGGGTGTTGTTTGAGAACCTGATTGGACGGACCCAAGCTCACAACATTTGTCAGTCAGTAAATCACTGGGCAAACCAGGTCATGAAGACCTACTGTATGGAAATATCCCTCTGACAGAAATATGCAGGTGTGAGTGGCCGCCCAAATAAAACAAAGCATATCACACCAATATAGGCCCCCATACTTTAACACTGCTGTCTATTTTACCAGTAAAGGTCAAACATCTTCAGAGTATGTATCACAAATGTTGTTTAAAGAAAAAACTGCCTTTACACTTTAGTGAGGATTTGTCATATAATTAACCGCATTCAAACAATACACACCAGATTTATTTTCTTCTTTTTATTGAAAGTTAAGGCTTTAGCATAAGCATCCTGTCTTCTCGAAGATAGTGATAGCATCCCAGCGATTTTGGTACTAATTACAGTGATTATCAGCAGCACTGGTGGTGTGGAAGTAATCTGTGGCAGAAAATGACCTCCCTCATCTTGACTCGGCCTGTCTATGAATCACCTGCCCACTCACTGCTCTTCTGTGTGTCCAGAGTGAAACCAACAATTTTCCATGGTCTTAAACTCTTTTATCTCAGCAGAGGAAATTACAAAACAATATTTGAAGTATCCATTGTGGCTATGAAGATGGTAGGGAAAAAAGAGATGCAAAACAGCTTAAGGAAAAGACTGTATTATATTTTATACAAATGTATTAGAATAAACTTGATTTAAGATTAAATTTGCATTATTTATATTGTGTTATATGGTACTTAATCATTTGCAAAAAATAGTAATACATGGTCACCTTTTTTTATGTCTTTTAGGTGGCATCTAGTGGCAACATTAGACATTACACCTATACACCCCAATGACCCAACTTTAAAGAGTCTGTGTCTATGGTAGCCCTGCAGGGTCATGCTGTTGTTTATGAATAAAGCGAATGGAAATTGGACAGAGTATGATTATGAATTTAGAAACAAATGTGAAGTTAGTTAAAAACATCCTAAATCACTCTAATGCAATTAAAATTTAATGCAAATGTGCTTCCCCTTAAGCAGTGCTTAGTTTGTCTGCTCTGGCCAGATGTAGAAACAGGATCATGAGGTAAGAAATCTAATGGCTCTCATGGCATTTATTTTGTACTATATACTTCATAGGTTTACACAATGCTCCTTTACCTGTTTTTATCGTCACATACCAACATACAGAATAAAGAGTATGGAGAACAAAAGGCAAAAGACTGCAGCTGTAAATGTAAAAGTAAATGGCATTCCACGTGCACCAAAAACAAAAAAACTGCTTGTAATTCCAACTAAAATGTTCTTTACGTCTTATGTTGGTATACAATGTACTAGTAGCTGACATTTAGATATAATAATATAATATAAAATTGGTAAATATGCAATACCAAGTGGGTCTGCTTACTTTAAAGATTTTTGGAATTGTAATTTCACTTGCCACACCCTTAATCCAATGATTTCTATGGCCAACCTGAGACTAACCTTGGCATAACAGTCACATTAAAGTGAACTATAATATATGCTTCTGCAGTTTGTCTCCATAAACAGACGTACGTTCCCATCATAACACACCCATTGCCTCAGAAATCCAATATTCTTATCTTCTTCTGACCCCTCCTCTTCCTGCTGCTGGATTCTGTTTTTCTTTAAATAGGCCCTGGTGTCACCCACTCTGCACACACATAGACAGGCAATGATGTCAGACTCCCTCTTGCACTGATCCCACCATCCCAGGCCGCAAAACCACTGTGTGATGCCATAAAGTGCACAACAACTGTCCAACAATGAATACAGTGAAGTACTACGCACATCTTTAGACCTGTGTTTTGATTACAGAAGTAATGGTCTTTCATTTACAGCCAGTAAAAAAATGAAAAAAAAAAAAATGATAGCTAAGAGCACACTGATCTAGTAGGCTTCCTTTTGCCAATTTATTGAAGTACAAGATTCGGACTGTTATGTCTGGCATGCTTCTTTTGCCTATTTGTCTAGCATAACATAAGAATATGGGAGTTTTAGCATGTAGCCTTAAGCTGATATAGCACAAATTGCACCTATAGAAAAAACTGTCAGTTGCCATTTGCCAAAACCAATTTGTTCATTAAAAATGCATTAAAACATATGCCGATAACATTATATAGAGCTAAATGTTATTTATAACAAAACACAGTGAGAAAGTACCGTTCAAAAATCTATTTTGAAGTGGACCAGGTGCATGGTGATATGGACAGCAAGTAGTTGAAAACATCTCTGGGCAAAATGGAAAAGTTAATTCTATGAGTGTGTGTTTTTGCCAGAGGATATTATGACCTCCTCTCTGTGCAAACACGGACAGAAAATAATGGAAACTTTACGTTTACTCAGAGATTCTGGCATATTTGTATTAATTTAGCCAACCAATTCCTCTCCGTAACTGCCTATTTCCCATTCATACTAAAAAGAAAAAATATAAAGAGAGCAAAATGTAATATTTAATAGAGAGGACAAAAACACATTTACAGTGTTTTTTGGTAGGCCTTTTTGGAACATTTGAAGGCAAGGCTTATTGATACAGCAGCATTATAACTGAAGTGGTCAAGAAGAGATGTCTTTATGTTCAAATCAGTCTGTCTATCTTCATATCCATGCATTTAAACTCATTTGTACTAATCCTGCGTAGACTGTTCCACCCACACATCCGTCACTGGTATGTGAAAGAGGACCTCTATGAAAAGACTGTTTTTCCACTTTATTTACAAGCGCGCTGTCCTTGACATCTCTGGCAACTTAATGACTGACATGATTTAAATGAGCCGGCTGACGTCTCTGTCCAATCAGCTTTAAGGATCGAGTTGTTTGCTCAGCATTTAATCCAATCACTTTTTTAGAAATGAGTTGTTGCCGGCCAGAATCAATCAGGCCAGCCCACCTTGTAATCTAATCCAAAACAGTGATTTACCATATGGCCCTGAAACGTATTCATGCTGCGTGGTGCCTGGGTTTTGTTCTTCTTCTTTTCCTTCTTCTTGAATTTCTCACTGTCCTTTGTTTTTCATCTTTTGTTCTAGTCTCATTCTGCTACTTTGTGTTTTGTATTCATATGCATGCACCCCTTCCTTTCTCCGGGTCAGTATTATAACTGGTTTTGGAGACGCTGATGTGAAAGGCTGCTCTGGCTGATAAGTTCACAGGAAGACAGTTGATCATAAAGAGGGTGGACAGTGGCACGGATCAGACAAGACCTCCAGCAGGGCTATTACAGTGCAAGTGTCAGAACATATATGGCAACTGCTTACATTCATTTGAACTTTGAATTTTGATTATATTACATATATTACAATATTAGTAGTGAATGTTTAGGATCTCCTATACTCATACAAAACTCTACTACAACACCATTCTGGAAAACATATTCTCAATGAAACTTCAGTTATTTAGTTATTTAAAGGTGCAGTATGAAGTTTTTGGTGGCATCTGGTATTGATATTTCAGATTTCAACACCTGAAAAGCCTTGTTTCTACATCTAGTTAGCATCTACATTAGAGACCTCAATAGATGGAAACTGATAGATAATAGAATCACTTTACAAAAAAATAATAATAATTCACTTAATGCATAAAACTCTTTGTGCATGATTAGATGTGTTCAAACAAAGAATGAATGTGCTTCTCCTCTAGAAGTGCTCCCTCTGTCTACTCTGTGCTGTTGGGGGAACAGTAACAGGGAGTAATATAACATCCACAGTTTTTTAATGTAGCTATAAATCTCTAATTCTTCAATATTGGAGTATTATTTTACAATGTTACATGAATTTAATTCTGCAAAACTTGACAAATAGCATTGTTGTACAGGGTGGTACATTAACATTTTCACAAAGAAGTGAAGGTTCAGCTTTACAAAAAAATTCCTAATACTGTTGATTTTCCTAAGCCGTTGCTATGCAAGGATTTCTGTGTCGTATATTTACCAGTCCATTTTTAAAAAGCGCACATTGGATTGCCTAATTTCTTTCTAAATAAAACGTATCCAGATGGCTGAAAGAAGTAGATTATTAGTGAGACACATTACACTAATTAAGTCCCTATACTTGTACAGTAGTATACTATAGCGACGGGACTGTTTCTGAAAGATAATAACAGGTATGTGATGTTTGTGTAAAGAAGGTTACGGGAACAACACTGTGATCACCACATGCAAATTTCACAGTGCTTTTTATTTGTTGTTTTGTGCTTCTGTAACAGTTAGACCTCGGCACATGGAACACACAAAGGTCTTCCTGTTCTCTGTGTTAGGACATTGCAGTCAATTGCCTTCTTTGTAAAGTATGTTGCATCTTGTACTTTAGCATCGCCCCCTAGAGGGAATAGCATCCCCATGTCGTCCCGACTCCTGTCTCCTCAGTGTGAGTGAGGGTGGCCTACAGATGCTCACTGTTTAACTGTCTGAGCACTGACCTCATGCTTGGCTGATTCATGGCTTATTCCCTCGAGCCCATTTCTACAAGGACAGTGTGGGTCCGTGTGTATGTGTGTTGGATGGTAAATGTAAGGGGGATGGTTTTACTGAAGCATCTGAATGACTTTCAATAATTCATATGTTTTTCTTTTGCAGCTTTCTTTTTCCCAGGTTGCAATTTTGAAGATACGCATTACATTGTGTCAATCTGTTTTTATGCCATTCTTAAACGTAGGTCAAAGGTCATAGCTCAGCAGCAGCACCAGATCTTTTAAGTGATGCTATGATTTATTGCTTTGCATTTTGATTTTGCTTTTTATCTAATATTGCTTTTAAATTTGTGTATGGTATTGATCAGAGGAATAGTTTTGTATTCCATGTCTTACCACAAAAAACCTGCCCAAAATTTAGAAACATTTGACAGTATGATTTTGGCAGTTGCTGTATACACATTAAACAGAGGTTATAAGAAGAAAAAAATACAACTAATGGCACACTGTAATATGATAACTTAAAAAAACAAGAATGCAAGTTTCTAATAGATGAGAATGTTTAGGGTAAACTGAAAGTTTTGGCCATGCTTGCCATAGAGCCATGCTCCCATTAGCTGTCTACACGGCTCGTCAACATTGAATCTAAAGAGTAATAGGAAATAGGAAGCAATTAAAATGCAGATTAATGTTAGCATTGGATTCACAAGGCTTTTAACAATGTGAGGATAATTTGGGGATTGCATTGGTTAAATGCTGAACCCAAAACTAGAAGTTTAAGGAAAGCTTTAAACCAGCTGAACTTTTTAAATTAAATTAAAAGTGTAAAAAGTCATTATTGTTTTGGGATGAGAGGTGCAAAATTTATTCTTTCCAGAAACATTTTCTTAAGCAATATTTTGCTTTAATATGGCATATGGTTTTATGACTATTTATGACTACTATTGTAAGTTGCCAGTTTCACCAGTGGATACCTGTGGTACTGCAGAAAATACCAATTATATCAGATAGAATCAAAAGTATTCCCAGAACAAAGTATGCACAAAGTGACATTACAAGGTTATGTTTAAAAATACTAACTGTCTGTTCTCTATAGTTTTGGGCTAAGGTTTTCATATCATTAAAACAACAAAAATAAATAACTAGAAACCAAAAAAAGCTATTAAACACATGCACACAAACACTCCAAATAAAGCCCGGAGAAAGAAACACATAATTTATGACTATTGAGTGCTAGGGCTTTTAAGAGCGAGCACACACACAGATACTTGACCTCTGCTCTTAAGATCCAATTTCATTTTCAAAGGACCACACTCTTACATTTTCAGCTCCAATGGCTTCCTTCTGTCACTCATGGCTCTTATATAAAACCTGTCCCTATCCTTCCTCTGTCTCCTCCCACCTCAGGGCTTCACACTTGTTTATTTCTCAGGTGGTCCCTCTGAAGTTGGAGTTGCCTCTCTGTGTGTTTTTTTGCTGTGTTGTCATCAGATGCTGTGCGTCTAGCGTGCCAGACAGCCTGCATCGCATTTGTGACCTACTTTGGATTTCAGTGTGTATTTTTTATGAGACTAGGAGTGGGATGGGGGATGATGCAGACACTAACGGCGCAAATGGAAATGCATGCCTAAAAGCAGGTGCTCAAAAAACATGCATTTAGGATTATAAAACCACAAAATGAATGTTTTGAGAGAACTTGTGTTATACCTTGTGTTGTTGTGGTGTCTTCCAGATGCTATAGACAAATAACTTAGAACCAGATGCAAGGAAATTAAAGATAGGCTACCCATGAAAATAAATCCATCCATTTCCTCTGCTTATTCACAGCCAGCCCCCAGCCATGTGCAGAAAATGGTGGGGCAAAATGTAGTTATAGTCCTCATACCCACATGCCTTCCATTTATATAGAAAATTTATATAGCATAAATTTCCATGCTATATAGAAATTTGTCTAGACATACTGTACATGGAGAGTTGCAGGAACTGACATTTATCTGCATTTGGGTCTTTTGTCCATAAACATTTTCAGTCTGCCAAACAATTTTTACTAAAACGCATTCCAAAGTGGAGGGTTTAAAAACTCAAAAACGGACAAGACGTGTAGATGAACAAACAAAATGGTACTTTTAAAATCTTGATGTCACATGTGTATTGGCCATGCTTGTAACCATAATTGATTGGCACTATTAGGGCATTTAGAATTTAAGTTTATCACTACATCATTGTCTGCAGAGCGTTTACCGCCATCTCGTGGTCTGGAGTACTTGTTTGGAGAGTTTGCAGTGGTGCTGTGTAGATGGAGATATTTTGTCATACGCTTTTACGTGGACTGAGAACTCAAGTTGTTATTCAAATTCAGAACCAACTCAAGACATAAAAAATGATATAAATATAAACCCCTTATCCTGTTATATCATCCACAAAGCCCTTGTTTGGAGCATTTTACATTGTAGTGTGGACGGACAGAAATGCAGACTTTTAAAAACAATGACACACACATTCTTTGTTTTCTTGCCAACTGGTTCCACATGATACGTTATCACCTTGGAGCCTTATTAGAATGTACTGTCATCGCTTGTAAAACTCAGTCATTTAAATTTGTTTTTCCTTGCATTGCATTAATCTGGTAATAGCTTGTGTGGGCACAATGACAATATTTATCTTGCATTGGCTGGACATTTTTCTATTTGTTCTATGTTGAAACAAATATTAGAAACAGACACATTCATTTATGTATGTATTTATTTGACAGGGACAAGACACGTAATATTATTCCAATCAAATCTAAAGCAGCCGATGTGTTTTAGGGCCTTGGGTTATTTGTAGAGCAAGATGCTGCAAATGCATTTAATAGAAAAACTTATTTATGAAAAGTTACCATATAACAAACACTAAACAGTCTTGTTTGTACCACAAAGAATGTATATGAGTCAATTCTCACGGCCTTTTATACTGGCCACATTTACAACATAACAGTTTAATCTCTGCAACATACGCAGCAGCAGTGGATGAAGCATAGTCACACTTTTTGGTGTTTTAAAAATGAAATGCTTAAGTGTCATCTCACTTGAGTGGCATTTCCATCGTCAAAAGCTTATTTAATTCAACCCCTAAGCGTTTTTAAACACAGTGCCCCAATTAATTTTTACTGCGCCAACTTGTTGACTAGCTTTTGACACTTGAGAAACTATGTTAATTTCCGCACCTCTTATTGAGTCAGAGATGGTCTCGTTCTCGATGTGCTTTTAAAATCCCTGCTCAGGATGTGAAATCGATAAAATGTCTTGTGAAGCTTGTGGCTATAGAGGCAAGTATGTTGACTGTGTAGCAGCTAGATCATTTCTTTCATTTGTAATTGCAAATGGAACGTTTGAGCTCGGTGTTAAAAAGACTATTTGGAGCCGAGGGTGTAAATGAGGAACACACGTCACTGTTGGAACCTTAAACATGTGCTTTTATCATTCTTTAATCACTGTGACCTTAAGGCTACAAGTGAGAATTTATTCTCCTCAATTCGTGTCACGAGGCGGAATTAGATATAATTAAGAGTAAGGCTCATAATAGGACCCTAATAAGATCCTAATAAGGATCATCACACTCCATAGTTCTTTAGATTTCTTCATGCAATACAGAAACACTGTTTTTTCCATGCTTTAATTGAAATTACCAAACACTCTCTTTTAAGGGTTTTACATATTCTGCTTTTTAGGTTTTGCTCTTTACTTATCTATTAATTTGGTCATACACAACATCTAGAAAGTCTTAAATGGGCAATGGTCAGGAGTGACCTATGCTAACAATATATCTAAAAAGAAAACGTATAAAAAAACTCACCAAATGGTAGTAAAAGCAACAATAGAGCACTGATAAGAAAGGAAACTAAGCTAAAAATAGCAAAAAAGTGAAGTTTTGCAAATGACTCAGCAGTGACCCTCACATTAGTGGTCTATGTTTGACCCCACACGGCCGATAAAAGAAGCACTTGGGGCTACTGTGCGCCATACACACCACTGAATTTACAGATAAACAGAGCTTGGAGAAGTGAGGGCTAAAAATGTTTTCAAAATGCACTATAGTAAAAAAAAAAACAAAAAAAAAACATGTAAACAATGTATTTTTTTTAAAATAGCATAACAGGGAACTTTTAAATATTTGATCAGTAGTAAGTCACAACCAGCTTTATTATACTCCACAATATTGCTCAAATGGTGAGGTTTAGGGATAAATAGTTTTTCAGTTAAAAATAAATGTTTTTAGGGGTACTTTTGATGTGTTAGAAATGTGGCATTATTGTGTACAATCTTTCAATGTTGCAGCATCTTACGGCATTTCCACCCTCGCTCCTGGCCTCTTTGTCACGCTGTGATTTGTCCTACTTTTCCTTTAGAACAAGCATGTGCTGAGTCATATTCATCATCACTCATTAAACATTGGGTTTTAACAAGCTGCTAAAGCATCTTTAAAAGGACGAGACAAGAACTATGACTGATGAGGTTTGAGTTAGAGTTAACAGTTATAGTTTGCAAAAGACAGTGTATATATTTGAATATATTGTGTGTGTGTATATATATATATATATATATATATATATATATATATATATATATATTAAATGCTAATTTTGTGGTGACAAATTACTGCTTTAACAATGCAATCAGAGACTTTTTAAGGTAAGGTATACTTTTTTGTCCCACTTGGGAAAACTTGGGCTCATGGAGCTGCTTCATCAGTCAGCACAACATGACAGTACTAGATAAAAAAAGACATGTTTAAAAAGACGGGAACACATAAAAGACAGATTAAGAAACTTTAGAACCAGATGACATTAAATACTAAATATTTTTATGCATGAAGGGATTCACCTTTCTTCTTGAGACATTGCACCTCGTCTGTTGTTGAGTTGAAGCTTTGCATTGTCAAAACGACACATCTCAGCACATGAGGTATGAAGATGCATCATCAGGACATCAGTTAAACCATACTGCTGACACTTTTGTATGTGCAAAATAATCACAGGGGTTCACTCACATTGTATGGTTCCACCATACAATTGAAATTTTTTGACGGAAGTGATATTGCGTCTGTTAATAACTGGGGCAATTATTAACTTTCCACACAGCACCTTTAATTCCTGTTTAGATAAATTAACCATTCAGTTGTATGTTTTACCTTAATTTGGTTACTTTGTGTTATTCCTTTCATCAAATGCCAGCCACAAATAGACCACAAAGCAACTGAAGCCACTGACAGCGCTTAAGCAGACAAAAACAATATTCCCAATGTTCCCAAAATAATGGTTGCTTTTCTGCAAAGCCGTTTTTTAGGAAGGACTTTGAAAACCAGCTAATTTAGGCCACAATTACTCGAGAAGCCACTGAGCAAACAGGGAATTTCAAGAAGTATTATCATATATTTTATATTTTATTAGGACTGGGCAAGTTAACAGATTATTATCACGTTAACGCATTTATTAACGGCAACAATTATTTTTGCCATTAATTAATCTTGACCAATTAGAGCCTTAGAGGCGGGTGCATTTATTATTTGCTAAACGTCTGCAGTCAGAATGAAGCCAGGCTTTATTGGACATTTACAACAAACTTGTAAGAAGCCTAATAATGCAAAAAGACACAGCAGTGAGCTCTGAGCAGTGACACATGCAACATCCCTCCTAATAATCATCTTTTTAAACCATTTTAGTATTAGTTTGTTGTTAGGCTTTAAAAACCTAGCAGGCAAACATAAACCTGGATTAAATCTGCAATTTCAAATAACAAACTTAATATTCATTAAAATGGCCAACAAAAGTGAAACAACAGAAACATGAGCAGTGAGCAGGAGGAAGGTAAAAAAAATACTGACAACTTTATTCATTTTATATATTAAAATAATATAGAGCCACTACACACAGTAACATAAGCTACAACTTGCTAAGTGAATGTTTCTGCAGGTAACAGCAGGTAAACAGATTTATAAATGTTAGCTTGCTCTTGCTGAGCAGGTGCCTATTATAATTTTCTGATCGAGTGACTTGTTTTTCTAAAACAAACTAGATACCTTTTTATTTAATTTGATCACATTAATGTTTAAGTTGAAATAAAAAAATAGATATTTTAACTTCTACTGTGTAAAGTTTATACTTATAGTTTAAAAAGCAGTATAACTAATAAGTACCTTATTTGTGTTTGCAAACCAAACGGTTTTGTACTTATGTTCATATAGCGGCACTTTTGAATTAAAATTGTGCCTTACACTATTTTTGAAATCATATTTGAATGTTGAGCATAAACCATGCAATTAATTGCGATTAAAAGAATAATTGTTGCCCAACACTATTTTTTATAGATAATTAACCCTTTCTTCTCTTCTTCTCAGAGGAACCAGGGTAAAGCTCACGCCGGACAACAGCTTTACTGCTACACCCCACAGTTCCAGCTCCAGGGCTCTCCAAAGGCACCATCAGTGGGTTCTGTAAAGGGTTCTCCGAAGGGTTCTCTTTGGTGTTCTGGACAGCTCCGTACGCCTCGGGGCCTCAGACCTTCATGCGTCTCCCAGCGGCAGAGTCCACCCACACCTCCACCCACCACACCACCACCACTACTGCCATGAGCTGCGAGCAGGAGTTTGGAGACATGGGAGTCACACTCACACTGCGCCTCCTCATGCACGGCAAGGTGAGGGTCGGTGCCTTCGAAGAAGAACTGGAACACTTTGATTTGTTATAAATTCGTAACAAATGTTTAAAAAATGGCTTCAAAGCATTAGAAGTGGACATTCAAGTAGCATTGCTTTGGACTGCATTATCTTGGTGTGTTAGCTCAATAAAGAGAAATGTCAGTCAGACTAAAATGTTTAAATGCATTTTAAAGGTAGATGGTCTAAGGCAATAATTTACATTGTAGTTAAAGGTGTGTCTTAAATGTGGTGATTTCTGCTGTGGTGATAATGTAGACAAATGGCTTTGTTTTTTCTTCTTTAGTTTACTTTAAAATATATAAGTATTAATATATGTCCATTTGTCTTTTTCAGGAAGTAGGGAGCATCATTGGCAAGGTGAGTGTCATTCTACCCATATCTGAATCTTTATACTACAAACAAAAGTTCAGTTATTGAAATCTACTGTTAAATTTGAAAAGCTTACCTAAACAATCCTGTTACGATTAAAAAATATTGTTTCTGCCTTAGAAAATGTGAAGTCTGTAGGAAAAATATCCCCTTATGTATCTTTATAAGCCAACCTAAGCTTTTTATTTTTCTAAGCTTGCTGTATTATTTAAGATAATGTTTTGTTTAATCTTACTACAACCCCATAAAGTTACCATGAAATACGTCTTTTCAATCTGTACTTACTGAAAAGGAGCTGCTCTCCAGGGATGCCAGTCAATTTTACTCTGGACATGTTAAATAAACCCTTGCGGGATTTTTTCCAAATATATCACAGCCGAGTGCAGCGCGATAATGACCATTGCCCTTGCAGCACAGCAGCTAACCCGTGATTAGCTCTGATTTCCTTCAGTGTATATTTAGATATTTTTTCCTCCTCATCCCTTCCAGTGTGTGGTCTAGCTGCTCGCAGTCACTGACATAAAGACGGCATTAAACTTACATCGCTGCTGCAGTTCTGCTCGGGTTGTGTCAGTCTGCAGTCACAGCTCTCCAGGGTTCCTTCCTGACTGTCAGAGAACGGGAGAGGTTGTGTTCGCTAAGCCCTTCTACGAGACTTAAACATCTGCGAACCAAAAAGACAGGTGTAAAAATAACTGAATGGTACTTTTATAATATCATTAATCATCTCCAGCAATAATTTAAACCTTTTGCTGAACACATTTGGTCATGTTTAGCAAACTGTGTGAGTCATAGCCACTGAACAACAGCTTGACTGCTGGAGACGCTGGAGGGCTTCCTGTGGCTGTTGATTAGAAAACGGAACACACAAATGATTTATTCTCACCTGCGTTTGTCACTTTGGCACCTGCCCTTCACCTATACACAGAGAAACAAGTAGTATCAATAATCTCTAGCAGATACAATATGACAGTGTGACTTCAACATATACTGCCAAGTAATAAGTGTAAGAATATAGACTGAATAACCATATTTGGAACAGTAGTCAATCATGTTTCCATAAAATACACATTCAAGTGTGTTTCCATTAACTGCAAAAAGTAAATAAACTTTCTGTAGGTTTTCAGTGGAGTTTTTAGAAGTCTGAGTAAAATTAGCAATAGCTTTGGAGTTGTATTATTTTGGTAACTAAAAGGATCCCTTGTATGTTCTCTGTTAATGTAATGTAAGCATATGCACTAGCTCTAAATCAAGCATTAAATGTTATAGTTTACAACAATCAAACACCAGCTCTTTGTTGAAATAATAGCACATTTCATTTATTAAATACTTTACATTATCATTAAATATAAATGTAATTGTTCAGAAACAAAAGACGAGACAGCGCTGTTTTTCTGGAGAATTGTAGTACTGGCTGTGAGTGTTTGTCAACCTATCTCCACTTTCTCTGGAGAGTAACCGTTAAAGTTTCACTCGGATGGTGTCAAGAGACGCCGTCTCCTCTCGCTCCCGCAGCAGCAGCAATAAGCATGAACATAATTTACTGCCACAAAAAAGTAGCTAATAAAGGCCTATATTGTTTTTTGCATGCTGAGTGCTGAGCTATGATGCTGTACAAAGCTAAAATGTGAGATGAGGGTGCTTTCAAAAAATGCAGCAGTACTATAGTTGTGATCGGACATTGCAACATAATTTATAGCAATGATCGTAGCAGTAATTTCAGACATTTTCTATTTTCTATCAATACCTGAATAATACCATGCCAAGTCATATTACTGCTTATATTACATGATACATGGAATATGGAAATACTGTATATAGGAGGGTGGAAAAAAATCAGCAGAAATAAGCCATGCTTGGGCAGGCCTTATTCACACAGTTTAATTTGACAATTAACAAATTTGCAACCGGGAAATTACAATTAGCCCAGACGAGCCCCCATGTATGTTAAACTGGTAATGGAGCTGCATTGTTGTGGATATATTTATTCTAAAAATCTCATGCATTTCACTGAATTCCTGTTTATATAATTTAGCTGTAAACTATTGATTTAACAGATTGCCTCCTCTTGTCTCTCTGTGTCTCTACAGAAAGGGGAAACTGTAAAGAGAATACGAGAAGAGGTAAGAGCTACTCATTTGATCCCATCCATTCCTCTCCTACCCCCTATTAATCTATGATAACCTTTCAAATGTAACCCACATCCATCCTGCTAATTGCAACCTAATCAAAAAACAGCACCGTGTTGGCACAATTGGTACTCAAACTATGTAAAATGGCACTTTCTGTTACGTGAACATGGTAATCAGCCAAATCCAGAGTGATTATATATTCTGAAAGCAATCACACTGTACTTTAACATAGTGCAATTACACTGGGAAACAAAAACATGTCCTCGTTGTTAAATGTCCTACTCTCGTCGGCATTTATCACTCTATCCTTCATCCGATGGTTGCGTTGTTCAAAGGGTAGTTTGTATTTAAGGCTGGCTGTCATGCTGTCGTGCCACGTTCACATATTTAACTGTCTTCGCTGTCAGTGTCCCGTTAAGCAGCGGCACGATGTGGAGATACAGACATGCAGCCTCCCCATGGAATAACTGTCCTCTTCTTTTTCCTGACATGCAAATAGAGCAGGACAAAAGATGGAAGATGTTGCAGAATTGTGATCATCAAATGGTGGAGTTTGAGTTTTGGAAAAACAACAGGAGTCTATTTACTTAAAAGCCCTTGTGAAGTACAGTCGGTTCTATCATGGATCTGGAGCATAGTGTCTCTTTTACTTACTTAATGGCAGCTTCAAATGGTTGGCGCTCATATGAGTGAACACAAAGCACGGAAACATATGCAACACCTGATATGAATACCAGAGAGCTTCTTTTTAAGTTAAGAGGAAGCAAAGCTGTCGGGATTCCCAGTGGGGTGTTCAAGCAAAGATTATCCTTGTCCGACACTAAGAAATGAAGAATTTAATAAAGAGCTATAGACCCCACTGTGCATGCCTGCCTGTTACCTTTAGCCTATTAATGTTGGGTGACAAAACAGATGCCGCAAGTGGAAAGCAAAACTTGGGGCAACAAATAATAAATAGATGTTTTAAACCAGACTTTGCAAATAGGTCACAAAACTCCTTCTGGTGGTTGTCTCCAAGTAAACAATACACCACAATGTTTTAATGAGTTTAAATGTACTCAGTTTAGTTGAAGAAAATGTTAAATAATAAGCCAAAATGCATTCCGGAGGGGGGATTTGTGTTGGAAATGTTTGTCCTCAGAGAAATAGTTTGAAGAAGAGGAGTGCGGGCGAATGAACACTACATCGAGAGAGGAGCAAAAGAAAAGGGACTGGTGCAGACTGTCTCCATAGATCTGTCAAGGGAATATGAAGTTAACTTGTGAAATAGCACCAAAATAAAACTCAAATTAAGCCATGTTAGGGCAAAACAGTTTCCTGAGTGAAGTAAAATATGCAGAAGTTGGTAATGATATGCACAGAATAAGATTCAGGGGCTTGTATTTATTTTTGGGCCTGTTGATGCTTGGGGTTTTTACAACAATAAGTAGTTTTTGGGTGTGTAGTTTTTGTAATTGTGGTACAATTTTGTGGTAAAAATCAAATTTTTATAGAATAAATGGGAAACAAAATTTAGTTTGTAAATGCCCTTAAACTACATGTACTATTATGAGCTCAGTTTGTCTGGTATGGACACAGGAAGCAATAGACGTTGAAGTGTTATACTCATCTACCACAGATTACAAGAACAAAAACCAAGACTTTTTTTTTTGTTTTTTTTTTATTTGTTGCATTACATTATATTTTTATTAAAGTTTACCCAGCAGCCTGGCTTGACTTAAAGGATAATCACTGGTTATCAATAGAGCCTGGTACATCAAAACAGACATATGCACATACATTTCAAATTTCAAACATTAGAAAGACAAGATAGAAGACATGATTATGAGCAGTTTGGGTCCATAAATTTTTCATTCTTACGCTAACTCTCAAGAAGCATAAATATTTAAATGGTTCTCAAAAACAGAAAACAACACACTACAGTTCAGCATCCGTCGGATCTTTATTCCCATTACTTCTCTTTATTCCTTAGAGCTCAGTACATTGCATGGACATAACTTACACAAAGCTTTACACCTGTACAGCACTGTAAGCTCATAACTCAAGACTCCCATCTGTACTGGGCTTCCTTTGTAAAAGGGGCTTTTAGCACTTGCGTACACAAACACAGAAAGGTCGCCAAAGGTAAAAGCACTGATGTTCTATTGTCGCCCTTCATTAGCCTCATGTGTAGTGGATCTGTGTGTGTGACTCTCCATGGGTACGGGTTGTCCTTACAATATACACATATAGACAAATAGAATAGGAGCCTCAAGTATAGTAACGCAGTAGTGTAATTCAGTTGACTGGCATGACTGTTCATCCTTTCCTTCTTTAAATGAAGAGAAATGGAGACGCACACCCACGTCCAGATGCCAAAATATCACACTACTCCAGTTCTCCAGCGCTCATTTGGAAATGTAGTCATGTGAAGGACAGGACAGAGGGGAAGCAAGGACACAAAGCACTAAGTTTAAACTTTGAGTTCAAAGTTTAAAAGAGTGTGGGGCTTTAAGCTCATTTTGCATTTGTGAAACCAAATCTAAATTGTGCAACAATATGTTTGAGTAAAATCTCATTTATTAAGTGAGAGGATAAAACAGAGAAGAAAGCAGTACCAAAATAGTTTCAATTAAGCTATAAACATTGCAGTAATTATATTGTTACCAGTGTTTTATTATAATCCTGGTCCTGAAGTAACCCTCATTAGCTTAGGACGACTTGTTGTGTTTTGTTTCATTAGCCAAATGTTATTATGCACAACCAATAACACTTGGCTGTGCCCCAGTGGCTCTACCACTGTAGTAGAGCGGTTGTCCTATAACTGGAAGATTGCCAGTTCGATTCCCACTCTCCCCAGTCCATACTTGTGTACTTTGCAGTGTCCGTAGCACTGGGGTATAAAAGTGTGTGACTATAGAGGTGAGTTTGGAGGTGGTCGGAGAAGGCTGTGAGCACCATGTGTATGGCAGCCCCCCTCTCAGTCTGCCCCAGGTGTGACTGTGTGTGAATGGGGTAAATGGAAGCATCATGTAAAGCTCTCTGGGTTCCCGACAAGCGTACAGAAAAGTGCTGTATAAAAGCACACCATTTACAACCAAATGTGTTATATAAAAAAAGACCTAAAACTGGCTGTCTATTGCTAACAGGCTTATATCATTTGTTAATTCTGCCCAAAGCTATTTTATTAACAAGTGTCATTCAAAGGGCAGCCTCATCACTTAACACGTATCACTCCACCGCATAGGGGTTATCTGTTAGAAACCACTCCCTATTGACTATTTTTCCCACAAATTTTGAAGTGGTGTCTAATTGTGTAGTGGGCTTTGTGCACATGTAGAGCATCCACATTTCAAGTGCTTAATGAAAAGTATTAAGAAACAATGGTTGCTAGGTGGGCAAAATGATTAATGTGTCGCCCCTTGTTTTGCAAATGAACTGTTGACCTGCTAACATTACCTGACCTTGATTCTTAAAGCGCATATATGACAGCATTACTCATAAGGCAAGAAAAAAGTAGTAAACCACGCTTTTAGTCTCACAATGAGATAGGCTTGCAGCACTTTTATTAATGTGAGAAAACCTACTAAATACACATTGTATTCTAATAGTTTTAATTTGTATTTATCACTTAAACCTTGTCAGAGTGTTGCACAGTTTTAGTGGTAACACAATAAAAGGCAGTTATCCTTGGGGCCTTGCTGTTTTATTAACATTCACAACAGCATTGTGTCCGATCTGAAGATTTCCATGCTGACAGTTACATACAAGTTGTGATCTGCCTTTTAACATGGTAGTTTAATCATTGCCTTCTTTACTGAGATCATTAAGGTTAACAACCAGGAGCCTGTTTTTTAGGATTTAGGATTCTATTCCCTGCTTTGGTCAGCTTTATAGGCCAAAACAATATGTGTTTTTTAGTGGTAGGGGAAACTGGAGAACCCTGAGGAAACCTATGCAGACACAGGAAGCACATGCAACTCAAAAAGACACTGCCCAGGATGGGAATCAAGCCCAGGACTTTCTTGCTGTGAGGCACGAGTGCTAACAAAAATGGGCCATAATTTATCAATCAGTGGTAATGGGCTTAATGAGATAAAGTTAAGAGAAAGGGTGGAGAATTACCCAGAATAATATAGAGATAAATAAGATGTGAGATACAGAGCTGATGTAGAAATAAACAAACCTGAGTGGAGAGGAGGGAGAGATGCCAGGTAATGTGTTTTTATTGAGATAATAAATGGAGAGTGAGTGGGAGAGAATTATTGGGGCATCATTGCTTTATTAACAATAGCCACACACACAAACAATCACATACAGAGCATATTCATCCCATTTTCATAACAATGAAGAGCAGCTCAGTTCAGTTTTAATTTAGAGATTCACCAAGTGGTGCCAAGTTGTGCACAAATCATTCATGTTCACATAAAACACTAGAGTAGATAAATAAAAATATCCATTGCACAATATAAAAACTCAGTCAGTTGTTTACATTTTTCTGTCAATTATGAGTCACTTCTATCACTAGTTGTTGAAATGTTTAATAAATTATTGTCTGCTAGCTGGTTGCAGAAATCAAATGTAACTGTAATATGTCATACGCGATCTACCGGCAGCTTGCAGAAAATTTATTGACTCAGTGATGGGTCTGGTTACAAACAAGCCTTTTCAAAGAGCCAGGTACTTCCCACAGTGATTCGACTGAATGTCATATGCATGCTGTGTAACCAATGTGAGGATAGACAAGGATCATACCATTAAGCAGAGAGGGGCGGGGTGTGCTCATACACAGGTGCACTGAACAGGATGGAGGGGGAAGAGAAGGAAAGAGGAGTGCGTGAACATGAAGGTGCATTTGGATCCATTTAAATAACTGTAAAAACACACACACAAAGGCACAATGCAAAATTTGCAAGATTATGGCATTTAATTGAGCAATTTATTGATATGAGAATATTTTTTTATACTTCTGAATAGCTACTTAAGTACAAAGGATATATTGGAAAATTTAAGTGGTATATGTAAAAGGAAGCATAAAAACAGCTATTATGACAAACCTCTAGGTATCTGGCCAAAGGCATGTTGGCTAGTGGTGATTAATAAACTGACTTTATTACTGAGATTTGAAGACAAAAGCTTGGGTTAATTAATAAAAAAGTGCACACATAGCTTTGGTACTGTTCGCTAGACTTTCCGTGAGTGCAGTTTGTTTCTGTACTCTGTAATCGTCCTCTTGGATCAGAACAGCCTTCAATCTCATTCACTTTGAGCACCCATCTATCTGTGTGTTCAGGGTTCAGTGATAGAGAGATCAGCTTTAAATGGAACAGACAAGGCTGATTGGTTCCATTCAGCAACACACAGCTTTGTGCCACACAGCTCTGAGAAAAATGAAAGAATGGGTTGAGGCTGGAAGATATGTTTAAGTCTCTGCTCCGTTCTTCCTACCTTTCTTCCTACTGGACAAATACAGTTGACCCTGAAGCTTTGTAATTTGGACTTCTCTCATACAAAGATTATAACCTACTGCTCTTAACTCACACTTATGCATGTCCTCTCCATCTATTCACCTATATCTCCATATCCATTAAGTATTTTCTCCACCTTTTCTCTTCTGTCCTTCCAACCAACCAAGCATTTCTAACAGGAATGCAGTTATGTAATTTAGATTACATACAAAAAAGTTAAACCACAAAATAATTGGATTCAATGAGAACTAAGCATCCTTCTGGCGACTATAAACTCATATTTTCTACCTTCATCCTGGACAACATGTTCATCATCTGCTTGCCTCTTTGTAGTCCCTCTCTCCTCCTACATCACAGTGACCTCTGGTAGGGAGTGGGACATAAAGTACAAATAAAAAGTGTCTTTTTTTATATATATCTGGGCCTACATATCCCTCTCCCACTAATGTGTTTTCTCTCTCCTCTTCCCCTTTTCCTCCATTTTTGATTTTCCTCCACCCTTCCATCCATCATTGATCCATTCCTTCCTTACCCCTGCTCATGATCCTCCCCAAAATAATTTGACTGCCTCCTGTCCCTCGTCTCTACCCTCCCCCATATTTCCATCTCTGCCTGGACCCACAGAGCAGCGCCAGGATCAACATCTCAGAGGGCTCCTGTCCCGAGAGGATCATCACCATCACAGGACCCACCGACTGTGTGTTCCGGGCCTTCACTATGATCACATTCAAACTGGAAGAGGTACGCACCAATACACACAAAGGACCCGTCCCAATACATAATAGTTTCATTCACATTTGGTAATTGATCGTATCTGTTATTTATGCTGAAGTCACCCTTTGATGAAATACAATGTAATCACTACTGTAACACGTTTATAATTATAACGGAAATAACACCCAGAAAGGAACATGCATTTTTGGTCAGTTCTATGATTCAAGCTGTCAGTAACCATACATTGTTATAGAACACCTTGGGATGACAACAAGCTCTCAGACATAAAGTATATCTCTGTGACCTCCCAGTGGTTTTCCTGAGTTGCTCTGAGTGAAGAGTGTAACCTTTAGCTCCTCTGCAACACGGCTCCTGCCTGGCACCCAGCCATTTATTATATGTCTAATGGGATTGTCTGACCTCCCAGGCAAGCGTACAAGCACTCGGAGGTGAGGGGCTCTCATGGGAGTTCAACACGAACACTTGGTTCAATATCTGTGTCCACCATATTACTTCCATTTCCACTTTTACTTTCATAAATCTTCAGCCGAGCACATCCTGAAGTGCCCCTTAGAAATGAACAATGGTTCCAAAACTGTCAGACAGGAAGGTTTATTAACAAAATAGTTTAAAATTAACTTTTTACAACTTTACTTTTGATGGAAAAAATAAATAAAGTGGGTCTAAATATTCTAAATAAATGTTTTATCAAATGTTTAAAAAAATATAATTCAGAAAAATGCTTTAATCTTTGGAAAGTTTTTGGTAGAATTGCTAGAATAGCTGGTGCTAAGTCATTAGTATTATTGTAAGATTATTGAAAACAGTGGGATTGAAGTACTGCTGCTCAAGGTCTGATACAAGATCTTGGGCTTGGTTTTATATCAAGACTAACCACAACTGGTTTATTTTTTTTACATTTTTTTTGTGATTGGATAGGACTTCAATCATTTTATTTTACCTTGATTTAAAAAATAAAAATAATAACTAGCTGTAACTTTTTCTCCTTCACCAAATATTAATCCTTGGACTTGACTAACTGTGTTGATTTTAACATTGTTTCCTGAGATCTATAACAGTGAATGACAAACTGGTCCTGGTCTTGACTTGGTCTTGACCTCTAAAAGTTTTGTTCTTGTGATATCTTTGTACACACTTGTCTCAGTGACTTGGTCAATGTGGTTGACTACATCTCCTTAGATTTAGGTTCTATCTGCGTTCTGAGCAGTTTTTAACAATGAAACATGTGAACAAGATTGTAATACACATTTTTTTATATTGTCAGTAACAATTATCATGTAAACCAAAGATGTCAGATAAAACCATCAGATTCTGAGTTGACACCGACAGTCCTGACCTGAATAATAATGCCATAGAATGCACTCTAGTAGCAGCGCTCAGAAAACCCAAAACTCACAAATAGACAATAAAAATGCATAATGTTGAAATTCAAAAAATCTAATTTCTTTAACCATTTCTATTGGAAAAATGTCAATTATATTTCCAATCACTTTTATTTGATAATCACAGTACATGACTTATCAAAGGCAGGAACAGGAACGGGAACCTGGCTGATTGCTGAAGGTCACTTTGTTGTAGCTCTGCTAAATTTAAATGTAATTGGAAAAGTACCTTCCTTCTCTGTTATCTGTACTTGTGTCCAGGGCCTGAGTTTACATATTGGTGAGGTCCAGAATATTTACTCTTAAAAGCCCAGACCAGAGTGACCACAGAGTTTCCTAAAGCCATGTTTGTCTAACAATATCAAACAAAGATGGGCAATTTGCAATTTACTCTCAAAATAGCAATAACATTCCCAAGCAAGTTTTATAAAAAGAATCCGTACTTATGGTTTAGTTGGTGTGAACGTTCATATCTGGTTTTTTGGCTGAACATAACCCAGCGTGAGAAATTAAAGCTATTAAAGGCAGGTGTTATTTAAATCTCAGCGAACCTCCTGGAAGGAACCATGAGGGAACTGGAGGAGGTGCAGAGGGCAGAGATTTAAAGAGGGCTAGATGGTTCCACAGAGGGGATTTAAACCTGCAGTGTTAAATGAGAGAGGTCTGGGAGATGCAGATGAAAGGAGCAAAGAAAGATTAAAAAAGTAGAATATAGAATGATATGGGAGCCAGGAAAAGCCAATAGAAGTGAAAGAGGATTGGGTTTATAATGAGGAAAATTATCAGCATAGAATGTATGGTATGTAGGTCCTTTAAACCTGTATGTCAGTGTGATTGCTACAGTATTATTCACAAATAAAAGCTGCATTTTAATAAATCAATGGCATGTGCTCTTATTCTAAGTGTAAAATGGGGACCGAAAGCAAACTAGAGCTTTTTCGTTGATGCAAAGTGGCTTTCAACAGATCTCAGGAGCTTGGTTTTGCTGATGGACATACAACTTGACGTTCCTGTGGAAGGGACATGAATAACTATAGTTGAGGTTGGCAGTGTGATAGTATGTGCTGGTGTGGATGGCATAGTTTTGGTTAGGAAGGCAAAGACAAAAAAAATCAGACAAAGCTATTCAACAAGGTCTGTAGACCAAAGTAGCCAAGACTAAAAATCAAGACTAAGACCAGTTGATACGTTTTGTAAAAAAAAAAAAAAGCTAAACCTTTTTGCAGAAAAGCAGTTTTGCACATGAGTAGAAAACCATTCATGCTTCCACCTCAGAATTATAAAAAAGTTCAAACCTTAACCACAGGGATTGATAAATTGATAATGTTCAGCCCGGGGCAACATTTTTGGACAACCACAAGCTTGTTTAAGAGGAGGTTACTCCCATTGATTGGTCTAGTAAATATTAAATCAGTAACAGATACAAATTTATGTATTTTACAGTGGGGTGCTGATTGAGTTTTACTTTTTTTGTGAGGTTTGGAGCGTACAGAAAAAGGTTAAAAGGTTTAGTGATACTTTAAGGCATTCTTTTGGTCAAATGACAAAGGAAAATTACATAACTGGGTTCTGATTTGGAAAAGTTGAGAACACTGCATGGCAGAATTCAACCAAATACAATTTCATTGGCCAGTTTGCAGAAAGAGGTTATAAGTCTGGTTATAACTGGAGATACAGGTTCTCCATCCAATCACAATCATGAAGTTGTTAAATAGATAGTTGTTTTCTCAGTTGGTCTTCATTTAAAATCTTGAGTCCTTGTCTTATGTCTGAGACTGCTTAAGACTTAAAATTGCATTTGATTCTGTAATGGTTTGATTCTAATGGTTTCTTGTTGCAATCATCATATAAAGAGAAACAGGAATAAGTAACATAACGGAATAATGTTTAACAAGGACTGGACATTCTGGACTGTCCAACATTCAGAGCCAAAGTGCATTTTATCATATATCATATCATATTTATAACAACTAGGTATCACTATGAGCTCAGTTTCTAAGAGAAAATCTAATTTAAAGATATGCACAAGTGTCCACTTTAGAGGTTCTTGTGATGCATTGGGACAGAAAAAAATCGAGTGAACATGTAGCAAAGTAAACATGTGTCTCTTTGAGGTGATGTTACTCGTCTGAAGCCTGAGTTTTCAGTCTTCAGCCGTCAGCAGTGTTGAAAATATACAACCTTCCTTGCCCAAAGGCACACTCTGTTTCATATGTACATACAAAAACTTTAGAGTGAGAAACTGCAAAAATACAGAAAGCTATAATTTTATAACATTATGGCAGAAGAGGCTGGGATCATTCTCTTCCACCGACAGCTAAAGATGATTTCATTTCAACAAACAGTTTGAATGGCTTAGCTGGCACGTCACATTAAGAAGAAGCTGCGCATGTGTGGGGCAGCACCGCCTGTCAATTACAGCAAAAAATAGGAAAAAGCTTGTGTACGAGACGTCTCCGTGACACGCTGGTATAAATAAATATGTGCCGCGTGTTCCCGAGGACACGGTGCACTTTTATTCCCGTCACGTCCGTGTGATGGGCAGCCCAGACAAGACGGCGCTGCTATTTACATTTCGAGGCCCGGAGTCCGCAGCAAACTAATTGATTGAATCAGTTGTATTAAGAGCAGGTGATTCTGGGCGGCTGTTTGTTACTGGAGTTAATTAAAAGGAAGAAGACAGAGAGGGCCTTGCAGAATGAGTGGAAAGAACAGGCCGAGGGAGATTTAAGGAAGAAATCTGGGGGAAAGATAAAGAAGCGCACGGGAGAAGAAAGACGGCTTAAAGATTCCAAAGGGGAAGAGATGTATTGGGAGTGCAAGACAGTGATTGGATTAAAAGGAATGACCTGCAAAAGGTAAAAAGGTTGTAGTTTTAGAAGGACTCCTTAGTAGACATTATTTGCACATTATGACACAAGTACAAAATTTAGCTTGAAACACTTAGAACACTGTAGACCCTGAGTTTAGACGTTGACATCTAAAAATGCACGTAAAGACCTTCTATTAACACACTTGCACTTCTACAAGTTTAATTTAAAAAAGTATTTTATTTATTATCACATTGTTATCCCTATGGAGTATTCAAAGGATACCCACCCAAGCCCAGGGGCTGTGTCTGAATGCACTCTTTAGTCCCTAACCCCTCAAACACTAAATACATGCACTAAATAGTTGACTACATAGTCCACTCGATTTCTGAATGGTTTTGGACACTACACGACTGTTTTTCTGTCACCATTCTGGCGTATATGTAAAAAATAAAACTCTGCTGATAATAGACTTTTTTACTGAATGCTGAACTAAACTTTTTAATTGAGAGATATGAGTGGATAGAAAATAAAGCACCAAGAGCAACAATGTTTGGAATACTTACAATTTTACTGATTATTAAAGCTTAAAGCGATAGCATTAGCCGCCTCCAAATACTGTTGTTCAAAAGATGTACAAAGGGAAGAATATCAGTAATGTTGATATCCAGTAACTGTCTGCTGCTAAACTAAAAGCATTTACAGAGTACAATAGACAAAAGTCTAAACAAACCAAAAGCCAATGTCACAGAGGAAGCCGGTGACAGACGTGGAGAGACACAGACGTTTGACCAGAGAAAATCTAAAGTGCGCTGTGCATCTGAATGAAAGCAGTGACAGACAGGAGTGGACGTGTCGTGTTCAATGTGCCGTAACCTTTAACTGCAGCTCATAACACAAGAGAGAGTCTGAATGAAGAGGAAAAGGATGACAGAATGTTCTTTATACTTCCCTTTTCCTGTCAAGAGACATGTATACTTTTGTCATGGAATCCAGGAATCTTTGAAAAGCATTGTTTCTGTTTACCAGAAAGAATATCAGTGTCAGCAGGTCAATATCAGGGTCATATTGTATTCACCTTACTCTATATTACCATGGCAACTGTGTAAAACGTCTTGAGAGGCATTTTGTAGAATAAAGCAGCATAGAAAAAAAAAAGTCAATATATTTGATGAGTGATGGACTAGACCAGTAAAAATGGAGTAAACTAAATAAACTGTAAACTGTACTGCTGAGCAAAACATTTCCTCATTAACCACATACAACACTCTCCATCTTTAAATTTTGGCAATAGTCACAGTAGGTTTGGAGTCATTTGTATTTGGAGCACTAAAAGGATTGATTGAGATGCTCCTAATCTTTATGACAGATATTAGTTAATGGTATAAAACAGACGTTACTTGTTAAACTAAACAATTCAGTGGTGTCTAGACTGACTGACCAGACTTGTAACTAGGATTTATTTCTCTCTACAGGACCTGACGGCACTTGTAGCCAACGGCACAATGACCAACAAGCCTCCGGTCACTCTACGGTTGGTCATCCCGGCCAGCCAGTGCGGCTCTCTCATTGGAAAGGGAGGCTCAAAAATTAAGGAAATCAGAGAGGTAGGTCTAACCAGGTAAAATTGGGAAAATGTTTTTAATGCCTTGCCTGTATCTCTCTTTGGTGTAAAAACACATCACTTTTATTTCACAAATAGAATCATGTAATGCAACTTTTTACAAATTCTTCTGTAGAAATTTGCCTCAGGATGTTGTCATCAGATGCATCTCTGCCACGCTGCTACTCCCTGCAGATATTATCCTTCACAGATTGTAATATACAGCAGTCAATTGGTGTTTTGGTGCCTGGCTTGTTTGAATTATAGCTGTGCTAGTTACTGAAAGGCATCCACTAAAATGGCATGCATTGTATTTAACACTTGTACCACCATGGGGTCATTTTTACTTTGTCCTAAAATACCCTAACATTTCTTACGTTAACTTTTTCTATTTATTATTCAGTCAGTTTCAAGCTTGACAGAATAAATGTTATGACGCACAACAATCAGGGGGTTATATTTACCCCATTTAGAAAATGTGAAGCTACATTGCAACTAAACATCTTGGTAGCAACTCCCCGCAAGTGCTAAAAACATGCATAATTTAACCATTTAAGGACACAATATGAACAAAATGATATATGTATTTGTTGCCTGCTATAGAGTTTATCTAGACTGCTTGTGTAAAGACATTTATGTTTTATTATGCTGGTGTGGCAGGAAAGTAAAATGCACTCAGCTGGTTCTAGTGTGAAGGAGTTAACATTCAATTTGTTATTATGGGAAATTTTGAATGGCAAGCCAATAAGATTATTTATATACCACATACATAACCAATAGGCAATGATGCTTCTACCCAATGTTAACTTTATCATTTCACAGCCTTGTAGGGACATTATGTTTTTTTATAAACAAACCCAGTAAAATACCTACAAGGATGAGTTCACTTTAAAAATAAAAAATTCTAAATGATTTATTTTTTAAATTTTGTAAGCCTCTACGCAGGATTTTGTGCCTAAAACATTTTTTTTCCAGGTCTTTCTTCTAGCTAGCAGCAGTCTTAGTTTTTTCCTCTCTGGGCAGTTGTAGAAACAGAAACAGGGAGTGACCGGGAATGATTTCTCCTTCAACTTGGGTCTCAGCTATAGTTTTCCTTCATAGTTAAATTCAAGGAGTGTTATTGTGAGATGAAGGTGTTGTTTCATTTTGCTGAAAACTATTTTTCACAGTTCACCTTCAGCCAAAAGAAAAAAATGCCTTTTAATTCAGATGCAAGGACGAAAAAGGAATCAAGAACCTTCAAAAAGGCACAATGTTAAATAAACCTGATACTATGCACTAGTTTCCATAGCAACAGGAAACAACTAGTGGTGCCCAAGCAATCTTTATATCAATATGTTCCTCTTTAATGTGTTTGTTGCATGGTTACCACAACAATGACTGGGTATTATTTTGTAGTATCCTACCTGCTATAATGCTATAAATAGAGCGGACAGATGTCCCAGCCGGTCACAAACCTGTCAGATGCATTCCTCTGTGTCCCCTCACTGTCCCTTGTATTTTCAGGCATGTCAGGGCTCATTGTTGTTGCTATTTGTGTGCACAGACGACAGGGGCCCAAGTGCAGGTGGCAGGGGACCTCCTACCCAATTCCACAGAGCGGGAGGTGACGATATCAGGGAGCCAGGACGCCATCATCCAATGTGTCAAACTCATCTGTACTGTCATCCTAGAGGTACGTATCCACTGTGAGATTGAGCCAAAATAAAGAAGAGCAAAAGCAAAGTCCAGATGAGTCAGTGGTCAGGGTGGAAACTGAGTCCAGACGTGAGTGAAAAAGGTTGGAGAGTGTGGATTCCAAAATATTAAGTCCATATTTGTGTCTAAAAGTATGTAGAGGAAGTGGTTTGAGAACTGAGCCTTGTGGAATGCCTTGTTTAACAGGGAATGGTGGCACATCTTGGACTTCACAAAATAAATCTATACACTTTTCACAGTTTGTAAAAGCATAAGCGGTTACATTTTGGCAATGGAAGCTTAGTTGACCATAAGCAATTTTCAGCTGATACAAGGGTTTCAGCTACCAGCTATCGCAAGGATTGCCAAAGCTGCAAAACCCATAATAAGGTAAAATGCAATCACTATTAAGGATGTAAACCTTACACACGTGGCAGAGTGGTTAGCACTCCTGCCTGACAGCAAGAAGGTCGTGAGTTCAAAACCCGGCCGACTCGAATATTCTCGGCCGTCTCCGGTCTTTCTGTGAGGAGTCTGCATGTCCTCCACGTGTTACCGTGGGTTTTCTCCGGGTACTCCGGCTTCCTCCCACCGTCCAAAGACATGCATGTACAGGTTAATTGGCAACTCTAAAGAGTCCCTAGTGAATGAATGTGAGAGTGAATGGTTGTATGTCTCTGTCTGTCTCTATATGTCAGCCCTGCGACTAACTGGCCACTGTCCAGGGTGTACCCCGCCTCAGGCCCAAAGCTGCTGGGATAGGCTCCAGTCCCCCGTGACCCCTAACGGGACCAAGCGGTAGAGAATGAATGAATGAATGAATGAATGAATGAATGAACCTTACACATATGCATATTAGGTAAAGATGCACACACATACACATGCAATCAAAAAAACAGAGTAGAACTGAAGTCCATGAGTAAAATGTTGATTTCTAACTTATACACTCTTATAAATTAACTAGAAATACTGCCCATGTTAGTATAGTATATATATTTTTAACAATGTCACTTGAAAATGGTCTATAAGTTAAAACATTGTCAAATCAGGATAATTTATTGAATCAATTTAATCAAGTCAGTGACCAACTGCAAGTAAGCAAGGCCATGTAATGAATGTGGAGCTGCTCGCTATAAGCTTCATCAGCTTGAATTAAACAGCATGCAGTGTATCGTCAGTATTTTCTCTTTTTAAATTGGTGAGCACCGGACAAACTTTTAGTTTTTCTAGCGTTTGACCAAAAAGTTACCACTTGCTGCATGACAAAGCGAGTTTATAGCCAAACTGAAAGTATGCAGGTTAGCATATTAACAAGTAGCATAGTAAAGCAATTTTCAGCCATTGACCTCTATTGGATCTGAATTGCCTGACTTCAACTGAGTTTGGACTTTCACTGCTTTTGGAGTTAGAACAATGGTACAATGGTACTGTGAGCAGTCCTAAAAGTGCTGAATGACACTCTGCCTTAGTGCACAGAGGAGAAGGGACGCGAGAAGTTAATTATAGTTGGGTGTGCAGGGGTTGTTAAATACAATGATGTATTTAATAGTTGTATTTCTATTTTTTGTTATTTTTTATCCTATTTTTATTTTATACACAATTGACAACATGCATGGACGTGTAACTGTTCTATGGTTAACACACAAATAGCACTGCAGCAAGTTATTTCCAAATTGAGACATTTTTTGTGGCAAAACAAACTTGCGCCTAAAGTGCGGATCATGGCTAGGGTGACCAGATGTCCCGCTTTGTGCAGAACTGCACATTTTCAACATTAATCCCACAATTGATTCTATGTCCCGCATTTTCACTGCTGTAGATAATTTATGAAAGACCCGTGGCTTTGCTTTGTTGTCCAGTAGTAACAAAGCAGGAAAGACCGTTATTGTAGAGCTGCAAATCAATCAGCAGTATTTAAGTGGAGTGCGCAGATTGATTGACAGCTCCAGGGCTCAGCAACGACCTGCGACAACAGCTCCAACCGCAAGGCAAAGGGAGAGGAACAGGGAAATAGAATTTGTCCTATTTTGGACAAAACATAGAAAATACGGCTAAAAAGGAGATGCTGCTTAAATGAGGACTATAAAGAATATTTATCAGTGAAGATTGCAACAATTAAAGCACACATTAATGATTAGACTACACGGCAAATAACAACAGCAGACTATTCCAAGTTAACTGTCCCATTAATCATTTATATTTTTAGAACAGT
Source organism: Neodontobutis hainanensis (assembly GCA_024349245.1). NCBI lineage: Eukaryota > Metazoa > Chordata > Actinopteri > Gobiiformes > Odontobutidae > Neodontobutis > Neodontobutis hainanensis. The sequence goes on from JALDNG010000005.1 coordinate 14,806,929, forward strand.
TTGAAAAAAATGCAATTGTATTCAGAAAATATTATAGTAATGGTCAGTTAGCTGTTAGTGGTCAACGGCAAACTTTTGCGCCCAAATGATTGACGTCACAGTAAATAAAATAATTATATATATATTAACAGTGTAGTTCAAGCAATAAAACCAAATACTCACACTGAAACACACATCTAAAGGTGTGCCACCTCTGGAGTTAGCAGTACTGCAACCAGTGTTGTGCGTGTTCATTGTGCGGACCCTGCCGGTTTCGAGTGCTCTTTAGGCCTCTTCCTTGTGTTTACATAATTCATTTTCAAGTTTGCCTTTAGCGTTGCTTAGTTTATTTATGGCAGCAAGTCAGGAAGTGAGAACCAGGTAAATGAGCATGCGCATTATGTAACGTCCGCTTACTTATTTAAATGACTGTAGAGGCTTACAGAGGGAACTGTAATAATGTACATTCTGCACATCAAGCTGTTGCTGAGAAATGTATGAATTATACAGATTATTATTTTTAAGTCAAAGTTACAACTCTCACCAGCACTCGCGTCCATACGGATTAGTGAGTAATTCTAAGAAATCATTTAAAAAATTATATATCATTGAAAGTGGATGAATATGCCACAGAAAGAGATTATCCAGCTCTAAATACAAGTTTCAATAATGGAAGAATATACTGTATTGCAAAGACCTATAATAAACGTATTCCAACTGCTTAACTGCGACACATAGTGTATTCACCCCTGCTCCATTTTTCATCAACAATATTGTGAAATTCCTCTGTTATTTTTTTGTTTTTTTCTTTGAAGTAATCAATCTGTCATTTCCTCCATTCCATCAATGAAAACACTCTTCATTTTCAGAAACGTGCTTTGCAGATAGAGGTTTTTGTTTGTGCTAAAGGCTCTGAAGCTAAATTGAGCCCCGGAAACAGGCGCTTTATATCAGTTTGATGTCTGCCTGATGCCTTTTCTGTGATCACACTTAGCGACAAGCCAGACTTGAAGCCTTTGTCTGATGCAACCGGATGCTAATTTTAGAACTTCACAATCATCCGAGCCGTAACGTATACCTGTCTGCTCTCGAATTATATCACATAAAAGTTCACCTTTCCAATAATCTTCAAAAAGGAAACAGTCTAATCTCTAATGTATGGTTTTATTCTAATTAATCGGAAGCGGCAGTCATTAGGATGAAGTAAGTCTTGGAGATTAGAAGCAGAAAGAGTGAAATCAAAGGTTTCAGAGCTCATTGGTATTCTGAGCACCTTAATGAAGGATGAGAAAGGAGGAGGGACAGAAGGAAAAAGAAATGAAACACTGACCTTATCCAAACCTCTTTTACTTTTAAGTGCTACTGCAATAGTTTACGCTGTCGAGGTAAAATTCCTCTCACCATTCCAACTTTTTTATCTCAAATGAGAAGCTTTTGATCACCTTCTGACTCGCTGTTGTCTACCAAGCTTCAACACATGCACGCTGGGATTAAATACCCCCTGACCCCTCAAACAGATGAATAAAAAGAGAAACTGTTTGTAGAAGTTCTGCTGCACTGGTGCGTTAAGTGCATTTCATCATCTGTCGCTTATTATCTGTAACATTGTAACACACTGTGGCTTAGAACATTCACACTGCTTCCCAGTTTGACAAAATGACACTAAATTAGCTGGGGGCAAGTTAAAAACCATTAAGCGTGCAAAAGCAATGTTTTTTCTTCACGTGGAGTGCATTAGCTGTTCACATGAACACAGCTGCAATCACCCACAAAAAACCTTTTAAAAAGGACTTGAACTCAACAATGGATCATTTGAGCACCTGAGCATATCTTAATTCAAAATAAGTAGTTAGTATAGTTGTGGCTTTAACTTTGATAAACTATTGTCATTTGACAGAGGTGGGAAAAGATATCTAGTCTAACTTGTTAAAAGGTAATAATGGGGTTAATTCAGAGAAATTACCCAGTTTTTATCTTTGTAATTGAGACTTTTTTTATAATCTGTTATATCATCAAATAGCGTATTGTTGAAGAACAAAAAAATGACACCTTAACGCTTTATCATCAAGGATTTTAATAAATGGCTTTGTTTAGAACTTCCAGCTTTGGTCAATCACATGCTCACATGTTGCAAGGTCTCAAGGTGGGGACGATCCCATTGGTCTACACATTTATCAACAAAGAAGTAATGGCTACTGATAATACAGAGAAAATCACTGGTGGTCACTTGGTCCAGTTTGACCTTTTTTAAATTAAATAAGAAGAGTTAAGGTTGCTCTGCTGTTGTTGGGGTGTAGAGATGGTTTTCAGGTAATACACAAATATACTGATAGACCAAAAAGGCTGGGTCACTCCCTCTATTTATTTATTTTAATAACACTCAAAGGTATCAGAGGAGATTATCTGGCTGTAGTTTGCTGCAAAAGAGAAATATTTGACAGAGCCAACCATTGGATCATGCAGCCACTAGCCAAAAGGGGCCTTGAGCAGTATCCGGCTTTATGTGGTTGATTGCAAATCAAAAATATGTAACTTATCCTACAGAACAAGACCCCTTGAAAAGGCAGTCCATGTTCAACTAAATGCTGGTTTGATTAAAATATAATATATAAAATTGTAAATATGTCACACAAACCAGACATAGAAATGGATCAAAACATGACGAAAGTGACAAGAGTCAATGCTACATGTGACTTGATAGCTTCCTACTGACTTAGGAAGCTAGTCTTTTGTACTGTCTCATGTGAGGTTTACTCGGGTAAAACAATAAAATAAGTTCATTAAGTGTCATTCTACCATTTTGTTTTGGGTTTCCCAAAAAGTTAATGTCAGTTCAATAATCTCCTCTTACCACACCATGAAGTGTGTTTCTTAAAAGAGAAGCAGCGCTTAAACCTGAAAATGCCACTAGGAACGTCAAGCAGACCAGGAGCTAACTGAACTAGACCAGTCTTTTTCTCTTTTGGTTAGAACTACACCATATTTGTTGGTTTACCATGTGACTCCGAGTATGTGCTATCCTCCATATTGGCAGTAAGACATGAACAGTGATCTCAAAAAGAAAAAATGTGTTTCAAAAAGTGAATCTGTAGGTGTTTGCAACCCTGCTGCCAGCTCAACTCTTTTTCTGCCTGTTTTGTTGGCAGAATATAAACACTGCAAAGTCGTGATTAGATGTTTAGGGTGAGAAAGCCCTTTTAAAAAGTCAATACCCACAATATCTCTTATGTTGTGTCAGTGATTTCTTTTTCTATACTTACTGTCATTTTATCTTACCCTTGAGGTGGTTTAATTCCGCCTCATTTCTCACACGTCTTCTCCATTTTAATCAGCTTTTCTTTTTTTATCTGTCCAGTCTCCGCCGAAGGGAGCCACTATTCCGTATCGACCCAGCTCCATTCCGGGAACCGTGTTGTTGGCCGGAAACCAGGTAAGAGTCCAGACCTGGAAGACTTAGAATCCTGCAGGAAATGAGCTCTTATTATGAAGGAAGCAGCTACACATAAACATGCAGTGTGATGTGTAGTAACAAGACAGTGAGGTGATAAATGAAGACTATGGACTGACATGAAGATGTGGTTGCAATATGAAGAGTGACGATGAGGTGCTTAAATAGATGGATGACGGCACGTACAATTTATAGACGAAGGAAATGGTGGACATGCTAATAGGTAGGATGGGAGCTTGGATAGAAACTGGACCGTAGAAGACACTAATGATAGATAGATGCTGAGAAGGATTGAGCTGCAGAATGAATAATCTGTTGCATAATGTAGTGTCTGATACATTTGCTTTAGTTTGCAGGGTCCACTAAGCTCGCCGGTCTCTCACTCATTTTGTAATCACTCGCAGATTTTGATTGACAGCTCCTGGCACCATCCTTCTAGTGGAAAACAAATGAAGGCTTTTCATATTTATTCATTACTAATCATAACCATTCATCACAAGTGTGTGGGGGGCAGTACAAGTCATTAGGGTTTATTCACTCCATGTAATATAATGAATAACATGAATATGCAGTGGGAGAGGTAGGTTCTCAAAAGGCTTTTTAGTTAATTTGTCTGTTTCTTAAAAATAATAGTAAGATGTCACTGTCTTATTTAACTTATGATAATGCTGTAAAATAATGTAATACAAGACTATGGTCCTGGCTATATGTAAACAAGTATTTTTATAAATGCATGCTTTTCTATCTGTTTGTGCCTTTCATCCACCACAGAGATTTTAGGCCACAAAACGGATTTTTTAAAATGCCTCCAAAAATGAAGATTTTTTAAAACTGCAGATGCAGTAGAGACATTGTGGACACACAAATTGAAGATTTAAATATCCACACTGACGTTACGGCTGCTGATGTATGTATAGAGCATTCATTTAACAACATCAACAAACCCAGCAGCGGTAAACCGGGACTATTAGAACTGATTACATATCACTGCAGAACACATTACAGGTGAACTTAGCATTATTTCATTAGCTTACTTCAACTCTCCACATTGTTGGCTGAAAGTAACAGATCCATTCTCCTCTTTTTACTGTAAAGACACATTTAACACTTAACCCCTGTACGTGTAGACAGGGCCTTAAGGTCAAACTATTCCTACAGAGCTTATGACATCACGTGACTTGATGGGTGCTAGCAGGCATGTTGGCAGGAAAAAGCAAGCAATGCACAAACAGCAACAATGTACATCTCAAACTGTGAAGCGTCATTAAGTACTTTAAATTTACAGTTATTGAGCTATATGGAAAACAATACATGCATAAAACATTTGGCCAAACATGCATAAAAGTAAAAAGGCAAATGATTTAAAACTTGGTCAAAATAAAAGTAAAAGTCAACTTTTTGTACTCAGTTCAAAGCTAAAGGAAAAAAAGATTAATTTTAAGAACTAATTTAAAAACAGGACTTGAAACAGTCTGTCTGATGTGCAATAGCAGCTCATCTCACAGTTCTGGAGCCACAATCGGAAACAGAGTGATTATTGAGCAGTTTTATCTTAGTCTTTGGGACGACTAATAGTGACTTATCTGCCGACCCCAGAGAACATGAAGGAGCATTAGTGCACTTGAAACCAAGTGATGCTAAAATTTAACAAATCATGATCACAGTCATGGCGAGCAACAGAAATAAGTGCAGATGTGCAAGTAAAGTGACTGTCTAAACATAAGGTTCATTACAATAGTCTTAAGTCTAACCTGCTTTTTATTATTCTAATCAATCATGCTAAAGTACGTAAGCAAACTGTTGACTTCTACAGACAATTTGTGTGAGAAATTATAAATCTGATGTGCAAATTAAACATAAATAATGAACCACATAGAAGAAAACAAGGAAGTGGGGCTTTTGACATTTACTGCAGTCATACAAATTAGAAATGCTATCAAAATAAAATACATACTTTTGTTGGTAATCACTGTTCTTTGTTAGTATAGATAAACAAATGTCTATGAACTCAAATAGCCTGTACTAAGTACTCATGGACAAATAAAAGCTATAATTACAGGTGCACGTCTAGACTCAAAACATATTATACATATATAATTGTGTTTTTGTTGTAGCACTTAATGCGTATTTAAAAATCCATAAATAATCTTAGATCAGGATAAGTGCAGACACTTTAGAGAGTTGCTTTAGTGAGAATTGGTGGCAGCAGATAAAAAAACAACAGATAAAATGCACTAAATGTAATTGAAGCTGTTATAGGTGTCTAACTGGCAAAGATGGCAGATTAACAGCAGCATCTGGCCTCATGTCTCGTTATTGTATGGCATGCCAAGTAAACACTCAAGAAGTAAAACCTTTTCAATGAATTTATGCTTGCATACATCAAGTTCTATAAATACATTAAATTACATCAACCTTTAATTCTGTTACTCACTGTAATCACTATCACGCTCATGGCTGATCACTAATACTATATAACATTTGTTAGGCTCCTCATGAGATTCAAGACTAGAAAATAACATTGCATCTTTTTTTGACATTTTTCAGAGAATATAAATGATAACACAAAGACAATTGTGACAACAGAAACTATCCAAATCCAGGTCAGATAGACCAACAAAATTTTCAGCCACAACTGCCAGAAAATTGTTTGGGATGCAAAGAAAAACCCACAAATAACTTACAGGACTCTGTAAGCTGAAATACAGGACTCTCTGAAAAAAGTGGTGTGGCTGTTTCAAAGGAGGCACTTGGGCTGCTTGGTTGAGAAATCCCAAGAAAGCTATGCAAATGCCACAAAACATCAATACAGTACACCAAACAGAACACAGACAAGCCTCAAAACTTCTGGAACAAAGTCAATTGAACTTTTTGGCCACAATCATAAACGTTACATTTGGAGAGGAGTCAACAAGGCCTATAATGAAAGGTACACCATTCCTACTGTGAAACATGGAGGTGGATTGCTGATGTTTTGGGGATGTGTGAGCTACAAAGGCACAAGAAACTTGGTCAATATTGATGGCAAGATGAATGAGGCATGTTATCAGAGAATACTGGGGGAAAATTTGCACTCATCGGAAGCGGTCTATGGGATGTACTTGGATGTTCCACATGACAACAATCCAAAGCACAAGGCCAAGTCGACCTGTCATTGGCTACAGCAGCATAAAGTGAAGGTTCTGGACTGATCTCAATATCACTGAGCCACTCTGAGGAGATCTCAAACGTTCAGTTCATGTAAGACATGTAAGCCCAATAATTTACAGGAACTGGAGGCTTTTTTACAAGAAGAATGTGCAGCTTTACCATCTGAGAAAATAAAGAGCCTCATCCACATCTACCACAAAAGACTTCAAGCTGTTACTGATGTTTAAGGTTGCAATACACGGTATTAAGAACTGGGGTATGCAAACTGTATTAGTTGTAGGTATTTGACTGTTGCTGCATTTCTTGTGGCCTCTTTGAGGTTGTCATTTGCGTGTGGGAAGACAAAGGTACTTGTAGCTGCTCTCAGTGTCTGCTACTGTGCCTTCTGGGAGTGAGACCTGTTCTCTATGGATTACTATCCCTCTCTTGATCACCATCCGACCACACACCTCATGTTCGGATGACATTCCGATGTCATCGCTGTAGAGCCTGGCTGTTTGGATTACATTTACATTTACATTTAGTCATTTAGCAGACGATTTTATCCAAAGTGACTTACAAGTGAGGAAAACAATGGAAGCAATTTCAACAACACAAGGTAACAAAAAGCATAATGTCTCGCTCAGTTTTGGGCAAATGACTTAAACCGAGGTCTCCTGAGTATGTGGTATTCTCTCTACCAGGTGAGCCACAGAGACACCTCTCCTTTATTCACATTTAATAAAAAAACTAAAAAAGGGTATTAGAATTTCAAATTTTGCCTAAACAAGATGAAATGGAAACCAAATGACTATGGGTGTGCTGTTAGTGAGTAGGCAGAGAACATTAGAAAGTAGCTCAATATTTAGTTGCACTAAAAATACAAGCATAGCATTATGGCTACACCAGCAAAAAGCTACCAGGCACAAGTAACTCGATGCTTAGAACTATGTTGGACATGCACAGAAAACTCCACATGGTTGACATAGAATTTTATACCAATTTAAGATCTGTACTTCTTAATAAAAGACTGTTAAACCAATATCTGCCTGAAAGATTAACATACATATTGCCAAAACAGCTAAATATAACCTTGCACTCTTTTAAATTTACATTTACATTTAGTCATTTAGCAGACGCTTTTATCTAAAGCGACTTACAAGTGAGGAAAACAATGGAAGCAATTTCAACAACACAAGGTAACAAAAAGCATAAATTTTTAATTTTATTTTTATTTTTTTAAGAAAAGGAATCAATAGACAGGAAGTAGAATTCAGTGTTTGTCAGTCAGGTGTTGACAAAAGAGATGAGTTTTCAAGCGTTTTTTAAAGATGTCTACAGAATCTGCTGATCTTGTAGCAGGTAGATCATTCCACCAATGTGGAACAGATCCAGAGAAAGAGAAAGTAAATGAATAGGAAATACTTCTGCTTTTGTTGCTACAATCATCAAAAAGGGTTTATAAATTTAGACAATAGCAAACCCAGTTAAGCTCCAGTTACAATCCTGCAACTCTATTAATGCACTACCAAGGTTAAAGTAAATCCTGCATTTGTAATGAACTTCCCTTTAGATTTCCCAAAGTAGCTTAGTCGGTGAAAGTTTTGGGAAATATAAACTCTGACGGTTAATTGGTTGGGGGGATCTATGTTGAGTCAGTGGTGCATTGGAGCACAGCCGTGTGCAGGTTGTCATGTGGTCAGTGGGAGTGCTGGATGATTTTCCCTGAGAGAGTGGCACAACTGTCTGTACCCGGACACACATCATTGGAGTGTAACAGAGATTGTTTTGCAGTCTGACTTGCACACGCTGACATATGTGTGGGCCATTTGGGTATTTGTGGCTAAAGATGTAGATTTAAAGTGTGAACTCGCCGGCAGGTGGAGTATACAGTAGGAAATGAAGAAAAAGCAACACACATAGTACATGGGTGAATAAAACAGACAGCAATAATAAATAAAACAGACAGCAACTATAAATATTTGATACCTTGTGCACCCCTACTGTCAATCTCTTTTCAACTCGATCTGGTTTGGTCAATGTACTGGTGAATAAAACACAGCTAAGTCAGCAAACAATACACCCTTGTAGCTAACAGGTAGGATAACATCGTCAGTTCACTGGTCAAAGCAGAAGAACTATAGTTCACTCACTAAACCCATTAGGTTTGCAGAACTGCCACAAAATCATTAAGCATAAACTTTGTTTCTTTGTCAGTTATTTTTCTGTAGCTCCATTTCCATTTATCGGTTTATATTTATGTAACACCTTTGTAGCGTTTAAACACTCCATGGACATTATAGAATATTTTAACCTCTAATAAAATACAATTGTAGCCTGGCACGCCAGACTCCTCGCTTTATCAGCAAGGAGTCTGGAAAAGCTCAATGCCAGCTGATTTTTTTTCAAAACTGATTGAAGAGCAGAGGCAAACAAACTCTCGGCAGTCCCGCGCACCATCTTGACTTTTTTGAACAAGGGACTTCGGTTGCGTAATCGTGACACAAGGAAACTCTCCAACGGGATTCTGAGGAAACTGACTGGCTCATGGAGCTTTGCCAGACTGAGTTCCTGTTTATAGATAATACAGATAGCTCACATCAGGCTGTGACAGGTTAATACAATTAACCCATTCTAACCAACATGTTTGAGCATAAATGTTAAAGGATACTGTTGTAGTAGTTTTAAAGAATGTTTAACTTTTGTATAAGGGCTGTGATTTGTACAATGAGTGCTACAGACGGTAGAAGAATAGCGGACCATTGACAATAACCACTTAAATTTGCAATGCACCTCTCAAGTGAAGGTTATACAATTAACACAGTAACTTTGAATAATATAATACTTTGAGTAATATACAGGAAAAACATATAAGTAAAGATTGAACTACAGATTGTAATTTTTCATAAAACTTGTGAAACAGAGCAATAAAGAGTGCTCCATAAAACAACAAGACATAAAAATTACAATATAATGTATGATATTCTTGGAGCTAGCCCACATACAATGGTCCACTGTTCTAGTACTAGTCTATAGTTTGTGGTGGCTGATTTTTTTCAGTGTGCTCCAAGTGGAGGTCTAACTGTAGTGTCCACTATGTTTGTGTCTCCCTGTGCCGGCTGAAGGTGTTCGAGGCGTCAGACTTTGGCTCCCATCCCCTGTTCTCAGTGGCACAGGGAGGAGTGGACCTGCAGCAAGTGAGTACAGTCGCCTGGGGGACATGGGTCAAAAATTCACATCATTGTTTCCTTTTGAAAAGTGTTGTCTGAATTGGATTCAACTCTATATTTCAGAGCCCTTTTCAGGTCATTTTACCCACTTAAACTTACTACATATAAATATATTGCATAAATCATCTTATTTTTTTATTATATTTTTTTTCTGGTGGCCAGTGTTGTGCAAGTAAACAACCACCTCAGCTGTGTGAGAGGCAGACTCCTACTGCCAGTCTAATCACACTGCTATTGAGTTGGCTTCACACAGCACCTGCCTTGGTCTGTTCAGTCAAGGCTAACACCTCTGCACACTCACAGCCACACAATCGCAGAGACATTTATTCACTATTTCACATTTTGACAAATTATTAATCCAAGATTAAATGTTTTAAAATAAAATGGGAAGGATGTCAACATTTTAGAAATATATCAAATCCAAAAAGTGACTTAAGTTTACTTAATACTATTGTATTGTTCTTACAAACAAATGTATATTATGAAAAAATATTTTTTTGTCTAAAATACAATAAAAAACACACATTTTTAGAACTCAGTGATAATGGTCCCATTTGGTCTTCCAGTCTGGTTTTGGCATGACATGCTGTATGATCAATATAGTTTACCTTAGCAGTCCATGCTAATAATAGTTTTACCCTTAATATCACGTATGTGCGTCTTTCTTGATTGCACCTGCACCAAGGAACAGACATATAAGCACATTTTTGCCATTAATCTGCAGTTTGGTCACAGCTGTTTGTGGACACTGTGATGAATTATGGGAGTTGTGGCACTACATCAGTGTAGGTCAGGTCAGGTTCATATGTTTAATGTTAAATTTACTCTATTGACTGAAGACTCATTTGAAAAATTACTAAACAAGTTTATCGTAAAACTTTACCACACATGTAGATTGATTGAAAAAAAATCAAAACATTGCCTGAATAAACAAATAAAATTTTATTCAGCACCACTTATTCAGTCCCAGTGATTTAAATAGTTTGCTACTGCAGCTGTCCAAAGGGCACTCATTCATGTCAAGGACAGGGCAGGCTGTGTGGATTAGCCCATCAATAACTGAATGGTCAGGGGTCAGTTTCCAACAGCCAGTGGGTGTCCATCATTAGCAGGGGGCTCTTTGACCCGCCAATGAACCCACCAGCAGAGCTTGCACCCCACTTTTATGTCAGTCAATAGAAGTGCTTCTGTCAAATAGCTCAACATTTGCATTCCAACGACATCTAATCATTGCTGTGTGACGTCCCTGGTGTATCATATATTCAATGTGATCTCAGGTTTTAGAGGCCAAACAAACATGTCTTCATTTTGATTTTTTTTACACCCCTCTACACAAACATTAATTGCATTTACATTTATTGTCTATTTGGCATTTCAGCAAATCACTGTTGACATGGAATAATATAGAGTTTAATTTTAAAATGAAATGTACTTTTTACAGTGTGTCATTAAGAGGTTAGGTTTAGGCATAATGAACACTTTTGTTAAGTTAGGCATGGTTTTATTAGCCTGGGTTCAACAAGGGTTGTATGTTTTGGTATAAATCGACACAGTCTGCTATCTATGCACACATGGTTTGTTTATAACCTTGCATTTCAACAGATTTATTTTTGTATTTTTAAATATTGCATTAGAAAGGATTCTTGGTAACAGTATAATTTGCAAAATTGACAATTGGAACTTGCCTTCAACTGTTTCCAATTTCATATACATATTGGTTAACATACAGTATTCTTGTATAATTTAAATAGTCACACTGCTGAAGCTTTACCAGTAGTGAACTAATTTATATAAAAAATAAGTACATGCAGTTCCTCAGGGCCATGCATGTGACCAGTCCACAGACTTGCAGACAAGCTGACAAATAGAGGAGCATGGGTTAAAGGCAAACAAAACAGACCTGTGCAAACTAGAACACAGAAGCACTTTACGCCATCAGGCTGACAGCCACGCCGCTCCAGAGCCAACTATAGCTAAGTGCTCTAAGGTGTGTGTGGGTTTGTGTTTGTGTGTGTGCACAGAGGGCCTAGGGAGTGTCACTTTAAAACAAGAAGGAGGCAGACAGTGATAGAGTGAAGGAAGATAAAGAAAAAGTCGATTGTTTTGTAATAAGCCATGCCATGTTTGTCCCAATTCCAATGAGCCCCTTGTTCTTGAAGGGACAGAACACTGATTAGTCAAAAGTAGATATCAGTTTGATCACACAGAAACATGTGCATTTGCATATTCTCCAGTACAGCAGACATTTTTTAAACTTAACCATTTATTTAATCTCTTATTTTTGAGCATTTTTGCTGAATAAATAAAATAAAAACTAATTTTAACCTACCTACCTACCTTCCTAAGTTGTGGCATTTTTCAAATTTCTATGTATTTTCAAGTTAAATATCTAAGTATGAGTGTAGACAGAATATCTCTGAGACAGAATCGGAGATACTGTGCACAAATTGGAAACATGAAAGTGCAACTTCTTTGTTTTCTGGTCTGAAAAAATACAGTCTGTGCCAAAGTTTTGTTGCCAAACAATTGTTGAAAAACAGAGCATCTCAATTCAGACAAAAAACTGTCACTGTGTGGTTTTAAACTGTGTCTCTTTTATTTGGTATTGGCATTTTATTTTCAGACTTTGAAATAAAAACTGAACAACAAGGCACCAACTCTTTTGAAAGGATTTCTTCAAATTCCACAAAAGCACCTTTTGACTGAGCATCAAAACTAAAGATAGTTGGAGCTCTATAGTATCAGCTATAGATCTTCCATATGCTGTTCCTAATGTAAGCCATAACATTCCTGTTTGCCACTTCTGCTGTGTAATGCCTTCCAGCATGCTTTTCATCTTGTGCATGAGCCTGTGCATATTTCACATCCTGCCAGTGCCTTTGGTCAGAACGACAGCTCAGCTCTAACTGGATCGGCTTAGAAAGCACAAGTTGATCTTTTTTATATCATTTCAGCTGAAAACAGCATGAAGGAATTGTCTACAGTCAGTTTTACAAAGGCAAGAATTCTTAAGAGATGTAAAAAAAAAGACCAACTACCTCCAGCGTTGATGCTACAAATCAAGACCCTACAAAGTTAAGATGCATCTGCAATAAATGTAGATAATGGAGAATACATTTATGAAATAATGGTTGTAAGAATTGATGAAAATAAAATAAAATTGGTCTATGTGAAAGCAAATGAGGAGAGCCTTAACTACTGTAGAGTTAAGTTGCAGTGCAGCACGGTTAATGCTTTTATTCATTATTTCGTTGTGTGGAGAGGAGTGGAGTGATGAGCAGTAATGGAAAGAGGCATCAGGATTTATCTGCTGCGTGTAGTCTCCGCTCAGTGCTTCTCTGCTGACACCTCAATCTGCAGCTGTCACACAAAACCATGCCCCGGATTAAAAATGTATCTTCATATTAGGATTACAACTTCATGGATATGTGTAGATATTATTAGATGGAAATTAGTTTGGATGACACTGTGTCATGGCGGAAGACATTAAGAACATTTGAGGAAGTAAACAACTTGAGACTGATTTGGTTTTCCTATTCACTATTTAAACACCATATCTCTGACATCAAGAACAGCTCCGAGCTCGCCCAGGCTGATATCCACATTGTAGTCTTTATGCCTTTTTTATGTTCTATTATGCAAACAGCCTTCTGTGTGTCCCTGAGTTAGCGTCACGAGTCAGAGGTTCACAGAAGTGGTGGCAATGCGGCAAGGAGACCCGCTCAGAAATGTGTTATATAAGGTGCACACCACCTCAGGGGGACGCACAAATGTGGACTCTCACACGCGCCAAATGTCCCACACACACTCGCGCAGTCTGCTTTCCCGCCCCTCGTCCTTCCGGATGCATTGCCCATGGAAGTGTTTCATTCTCTTTGAAGTTCCGTTTGGGATTTGAATAAAGGCTCTGTCTCTTTAAATGATGATCTTGGAGAGATAAACACAGAAGCTTAACAATGCGAGACGTCACAGGAGAATCAGCCCAGATCTAGTCTGTTCACTGTACAGCACTTTTATCAGCTTAGATTATATTCTGTAAATAGGCCATTTCTAACTTGTATCATTGAATGAGCATGTTATACAAAAATATTAAAGATATTATACAAACAATGAGTAGACACTGATGTAAGATTGTAGATTGTGGGGAAAAAATGTGTTTGATCGAGAATTTTTGTACAGAGTCTTTAAAGGTGCTAATGGATGTTAGTCCGTTACCCGTCTGTACCCGTTTAGCATCAAAATCTTCTGTGCACATGCTGAGGCCCTTTGTACAGGACATTTTCTATTTTTCAATTACATTTTTTTCCCATTTTTAATACAGACATGATTTACACAAATTAGGTCATTGACATAAATTCAGGAGTAACAATGATCACTAGATGGTCAAAAAGAGCATTTTGCTTGACTGCATATGTTTTATTAAATTTTCTTTTTTTTATAGCCACTACATTTAAAATCACGGACATTGGGTTACCTTGACTTGTATAGACAGACAGTCAACAGCTTTTTGGAAGTGAGAGTATCATACATTATATATTTATCTATTCAGCCTATTCATTGTATTTATCTTTAAAGCTATGCAGAATTTTAAAGAAGTCCACTGTCTGTAGTGTTTAGAATAATTTGTGTATGTAGGTAAATGACAAGGGCACATGATTAACCTCCACAGACATGTAATTAACGGTGAAAACCAGCTGCAGCCACTGAATTGTGCAGCTGTATAAGTGGAGTTAGAGACCATAGGAGTGGTTCTGAACACTGCCATTGTCTCTTAAACTGAAAATCAAGTGTGAATGACATTTGACAATCAGACTGGCAACTTGGCAATTGTCTTGTTAGTTACTGTTACACTAGATTTCTTTTTTATATTTTTATTTTCCTAAACAAATCTGTTCTTCTAGTTCATTTAGGAATTATTTTGTCACCTTTAGAAATCAGCTCATGACCTCCATGTGTGATTTTTTTAAACTGCAGATCAGAGGATAAGTCATTCCCTTCACAACAGCTGTACATCTATATTAAAATCTAGAAACAATAAGTTGAAGCATGATATGTTGATAGAAATGTCACCCACTGTCACATTAACATTTTCCCTCTTTTTTTCTTTCATCTTTTCTTTCAGACATACGCATTACAGAGCCACTACGGCATTCCACACACAGAGGTAAGAACTGAACTGAATCACTTTCATGCAGTGGTTTTGTGAGAAGTGTCACTTGAATAATAACTCTGTGTTATTCCATGTGTCTTTCCAGTTGGCAAAGCTGCAGCAGTTGTCAATGCAGCAGCAAGGTCTGGCCCACATGAGCCAAACAGCAACACAGGTTCTGTCAGGTATGGAAAGACACACACACACACACGCACGCACGCACGCACGCACGCACGCACGCACGCACACACACACACACACACACACACACACACACGCACACACACACACACGCACACACGCACACACACGCACGCACGCACGCAATTTACCAGGAACAAACTACAAAATATTTGATTGGCGTATTCATCCCCAACAGAGCAATGCTGCCTCGTTGAGCCTTTAACAGTATTAAACAGCAGTGATAGATTGTTTTATTCTTTAATCCTAATTTATGTGCGGAATTGCACCTTGATGAACCTGACAGTTTGTCACCCGAGGCACACGCTCAACTTTGTGCACCTAAGGCCCATTAATGTACAATACATTAATTTCCATTAATTAAACAAACAAATGTTTCATTTTCAAGCCCTAGTCACCGTTTTAGTTCCAAATATCTGTGTCTCTTTTGTCCCGAAGGGAAATTTGTCTTGGGCACAGTGCTTAGCAGCGGCAGAATATACAGTACAAAGCAGACAGAACAAACAAAAGTGCATACGATATGTACAACACACATTCATATAGTGACAGTACTGTAACCAGCAATTATCTGTGAAAAATACCGCTAATTGAAAAATACTTGCCCTGAGCTAAAAACACCACAAAACTAAAGTAAAATCATCTAAAACTTATCTACAATAAATACATGCATAAAGACCGTAAAAGAACTGGTCATGTGAATAATAATAAACACCAACCCTGAGAACAGAATAAAATGTGCAACAAATGCAAAAACAAGTAAATCAGTGAGTTTTTACTTACTGAGCAGAGTAATGGACATTGTAATAAATAAGAGCTTCAGTCAGTTTTCCATCTGTAAGCTCTGTACCGTCCACCTGAAAGAAGATCATCTTAGACATGTTATTCTGAGGAATTCTGAGTAGACAGGGTAATTGTTCCACCATAGGTGAGGAAATTGATGGCCCTCTTTTGCAGTTTTAATAAAAATATTTAGAGCTACAAACAGGAAGTGTGGTGTCATAAAAAAGTCATATGACATGTTACTAAACAGGTATACTAAATAGGTGTGTCCATATGACAGGAAGGGTTTATATAAATACACATGAACTGTCATAAGGCAACTCTCTATGCCCACATTCGGATTTTTTATACATTTCTTGTATTTATTTAGATTTTTGCACAAGAACTACCATTTCCCTTAGTTTCATCATCTCCCACCAAATACACTGAGCCCACTGCTGCATAAATGTATTAATCCAGCGTGCCGTGAATGTCTCTCCTTTTGTTTATCCCTGTCGGCCACATTAACTTACAGCACATGCACTTTTCTTGAGAACTTTTTAATTTGGCCGCAAGCCTTTTTTTTATTTATCGATGTTGCATAATCATCCTTTTAGAGTACAGTTATGGACCTATTCCTGGGTGATATTAAGAGCATCCAGCTGAGCTTACATCCCGAACTGTGGAGCTGATCTCCCAAAGCAAACTTTTCCTGTGGAGTTTCGGCTGCATTGCCTCGGCTACATGCTGTTCACAATAAGTGCCTGAACTAATTGAGTAAAAGGTAAAATTATTCAGTGTAACAGTGCAGATAAGTTGATATATGGTATTAGACAAAACTTACAAAAAGGGGGGTAACACTTTATAATAAATACACACCTTGGTTAAGTATTTGTAACTTGTTATTTACAAAGCAATCCTACTTTAACAATCAGCACTAGGGCATTAATCCGTTGCAAAATATGTTGTATTATAGTCAAACAGCTCTAAAAAGATACAAATTGAGAAAAGGGCAGCAAATTAAATGTGGATAAATGTTGGCAATGCTTCACCTCAATGTTTAAAATGGCAGAGATAATTTCTGGATTGCTACAGTCTAACAGTAAACTAAAGCTTAAAGTTTAAGGTAAGGTCTAGTGGTTAGCACTCCTGCCTCACAGCAAGAAGGTCGTGAGTTCAAAACCCGACCAACTTAAACATTATAGCCCGACTCCAGTCTTTCTGTGATGAGTCTGCATATCCTCCAGGTGTTACTGTGTGTGTGTGTTTAAGTTAATTGGCAACTCTAAAGTGTCCCTAGTGAATGAATGTGAGAGTGAATGGTCTCTAAGTGTTAGCCCTGCGACTAACTGGCCACTGTCCAGTGTGTACCCCGCCTCAGGCCCAAAGCTGCTGGGATAGGCTTCAGTCACCCGGGACTCGGAACGTTATCAACTCAATTATATATGTGTAAATATACACATGTGAAAAAACACACCATCTTAAATACACACCATATATCATCACAAGTAACAATTATAGTAATACCAATAATGGTAATCAGAATACCTACAAGGTAAAATAACACAGCCTCTGAATACATCACCCAGCGATTAAGACCCGCCCTCCTTGTACAAGACCTTCTGTTTATAGAGTGCTTTAAACTTGTGAATACTTTACGATGTTTATGTTCGAGCCACAGACTATTCCATAGTTGAACACCACATACAAACACACAAAAGACCCTCTTCCACATGAATAATTTACATAAGGCAAAGGCATAAAATACATGATTATACTAGGGTAATTTATACACATGTGCGTTTGCTCAATTACATATTTGCAGATGTAGTAAAGGCCTATGCTTCTTTAACTATCTCCATTTATGAACAAAAAAATTTAAAAATAAATCTTGCTCTTATTTTAGAATGTTTTTATTTTATTTTTTTTATTTTTTGTACATAAAAATATAATATCCCACAACAAGAAGGTAGAGTAAAAAGGCCAATAGTCTTATCTAGCGTCTACTATTGTGAATCCATTATGCATGCTCCTGGATCCACTTGCGTGTCACATAATCGATCCTAAAGGAGGACTTCTCGTGTTTCCTCGTCCTCTTCAGGAAGTACAGAGGTCAGGGTAAAGCAGACAGTGGCGCTATGAGGCTGACAGCGGCGCAGTGTTGTGTTCAAGGACCCTTCAGCACTAGATTTACTGTCGACGACTGTGGCGTTTCTCTTGCAAGACTTTTGCCCTTTGTACATTATGCACCTCACTGCACACTGTTAGTGCTTCATGATTCCTCAAACAAACACAAGAAAATGTAAGCTACAATCCACTGCAAACTAAAATTGTCCCATGCCTGATGTTTGGGAGTGAATATTTGTGTCCTAGTCAAGGGCTGGATGATAAATCTAATTTCAATCTCAATTACAGTGTAGGGTTCTTGCATCTAAGGAAACGAGAATATTTGAAACAGAGCCATTTCCACAACACAAGCCATGTTGCAGGTCAGAACAGCTACACAGTGTAACCACAGCGGCAGGAAAAAGGCTGTGCAGGGCCAGACAGACACTGTAATCTGCAGGGTTTGAGTAGGTAATGGCAACTCGGGCAACCCCAGTGAAATATCACCACTAGAGTTTTTTGCAGATTCAGTGTTAAGATGTGCATCAGATTTGAGGCGCACACAGGAAAGTAAACTGTACTCCCAAAGACAAAAACTAACCTAATAAATGCCCAGGTGTTAACCTGTCTGCTCTGGGAATGTCATTTGACTGCTGCTGTTTGTTTTAAGCTTTATAATATACCAGTACATTTATTTCCCAATTACTAAGAATGACTTGTTTTTTTGTAACTACCTTGGAATAACATGCAAAGCGTAGATTGTCTTAGGCATGTGAGGCATGTTATCAAATGGCTACCCCTCCCTGTTAAACATGCATGCCGGCTTTTGAATGCAATTTTTCAAACAAATGTTAGCCATGCGTTTACGGTGGAGCGTGGGAGAGGAGCAAATTATCATCCGGGATATGCATGGATGACTATTCCATTATGTCCCAGGTATAAAACTCATCAGTCGTGCACTGCAGATTCATTGGAGCACACTTTTTCAATAACACACTTTTAGCATAGTGGCTGCCAGAATACACTTAAGGGACAACAT
The DNA here is from genome assembly GCA_024349245.1 of Neodontobutis hainanensis. Taxonomy (NCBI): domain Eukaryota; kingdom Metazoa; phylum Chordata; class Actinopteri; order Gobiiformes; family Odontobutidae; genus Neodontobutis; species Neodontobutis hainanensis. The sequence goes on from JALDNG010000005.1 coordinate 14,825,969, forward strand.
CGGTCACCTGCTGAGCAAAACAAATGGCTTGTGTTTATCTATTTACCTTAATGGTGGTATGTTATATAAGTCAATTGATGAGCCACTATACATATTTTTTCCATTTTAATATAAAATGGACATGAGCTGTTAGACTCTACACAATAGTACTTTGTACAAAAATTTTTTATATCGTTATCTGTGTGTCTTCTGACAAAAAAACAACAACTTTCCACTGGGGTATCTTTTTACTGATTGGGATGACAGGTCGGGTGGTATGGCACAGTTTGGTACTTGCCTTTCCACTATGATGTTATACAAGTTCTGTTTCTATATTACATACAGAAAATCATATTTGAATATAATATAATATGAATATAAAAAAAAAAATGTCTGCGTTTTCATTAATTGTAATAAATAAGGAAGCAGTGAGAGAGGCTGGAGGTAGGCTATAGCTGTAAATGTATGTAATATATATATATATATTGTTTTTTGGTTTATTTCCAGCTTTCTACACTTTAAATTTAGAACACGGCACCACTTATACTCTACATTTTAACGACTGGCTATTCAATGTTGCTAGTTATGTTGGTGTTTAATAAAATGTAAACAGATGTAATACTGACTCTAAGTAATTAAACTCTGCAATGTTTAGCTCCACCTTTTAGTTCAACAATTGTACTACACTGTTGGAAATAAAAGCACAGATTTTAAGAATCTTCCTTAACTTCAAAAAAAAAAAAAAAAAAACTAACCCATACTCGCCGGACCCGTACCAAACTGTTCAAGTCAAAAAGAGACCAGCGAGTATGTTTCAAATTCTATTTCATATCTAAAAGCCTATTGTTTGTATGAGATGAGCAGCAACAACAGTAATAAAGAACAATCATGACTGTTTAACATTATAGGCACTCACTCAATAAAAATGTTTTCATTACAGAATTAAGTTTTATTGAATCTTGATTGTAACCAATGGTTCAACCGGAAGGTTGGGGGTTCAATTACCGCTCTCCCCACAGTTTATACTGTCGACACTTAACCCTCTTTACCTCCAGTGACACAGCACTGTTGAATGAATGCGTGAGTATGTTGGGACAACAGATGGAAATTATCCATAAGGCTACAATCTGGCGTGTTTACATTCATGTGGCTGTGTCTCATGTATGTTCATCAACATGCACTGTCCCAATCAAATAAATTAATGAATGTGCTTTTTATTTGTCTTCAGGAGGAGTGGATGCCAGTTCTCAGACCACATCTCAGGAGCTTCTCATTCCAAACGATGTGAGTAGGAACACAATCCCATTATCCCTGTGTCGCGGCAGATGTAGGTCTGTTCACTCTAGTGCCTTTACTGCTGCTCCTTCACATAATGGAGCTGAACCGGCAGGAAAACTAACAGCACATGTACGCACCAGTACACACGTCCATACTCGCTCTGACTCAACTCTTGTGTTTCCTTGCCTTAGTTACTCACTGCCACAAGTTTTCTTTCTATTGTGGAAAATTGTGTTAGAAATGAACAATTTTGTGATCAATACCATTTTTTCTGACAGAAATGGTATTCTACATAACAAGGGATTTGCAGACTTGCTAAGTAACAATCTAAAAACATGAATAATATTAAAAATAGACTCATGCTTTGACGTTAAACATATTTTTACTGTAAAAACTGAAACATTGGTAAATGGAGGCTGTTTTGATGACTTAACTAGGTTTGCAAACAACTGAGCGCGGTGTAGTGAAGCATGGTTAGTATTTTCCTCTGGGCAAAGCGGCCGATGTTAACGGCACAGTGTCGTGTTGAGGCCATATGACATGTGATGGACACATCAACTGCAGCGAGGTCTGAGCGCTGACCTTTTGTTTTGTGAACGGGTGCTAAACCTTTTTCTGCCCTGTCCGTCTCCTCCATCCATCCATCCATCCATCCATCCCACGCGCCAGTTCATTCTGCAGTGCAGTGCATTCAGCTGCTCTATTTCTTGTATTCTGTGTTCTAACTCCGTTAATCCACAATTCATAATGATGAAACATATTTCTGCCGTACTGACTATCATTTTTCAGAAGCTTAGGTGACAATAATAATGGTAGTAAAAATCCAAGCCGTCATGCTGTGGCTTTGTTGATAAGCAGAGCAAAACTAACTTGAGCCGAAACATTATTGTTGGCATCTTCCACCAGTGACTCATTCTTGGAACACACTGCACAAAAAGAGGAAGGGAAAGAAAAGCACATTTTGGACTGAATCTTATACTTCTCAACCAGAACATACATCAGCCATTTATGTGTTGTGGCAGGAAATGGGTGCAAGGAAATAAACCTTAGCAAAAATTACATTATCACCGCTTTTTCTGCGTTGGTACTTAACAGGTCATGAATCAGTTTCCATTGTCAGAAAGGGGACCTAATAAACAAACTGTATCATACTTATGACAACCTGTCTATTTTTGGTTTGTGCAGTCTGGTGACAAAAAGTTGGAGTTAAACACTACAGAGGTAAAAAAAAATAGGACCAGCACTTGTGACATTAAAAAGTGATGCGCTAAAATGCAGAAAAATGGGAGCGCACTGGGAGCTCATTTGGTAGAGCACAATCCATATATAGACCTGGGTTTTATCAAGTAATTTTCACAATGTCACTCCCTCTCTTTCACCTCTCTGTTTCGTATCTATCTATAGGCCTATAAAATAAAGGCAAAAAATTAATAAAATAACTGCAGCTTTCTGATTTTTTTAAAACTAAAATCTTCTTCCAGCTATTGTTTTTTTTTTGCAGCACTATGTGGCTATATTTTCCAGACTTTCACACCAAAAAAGATTAACTCTCTTCTTAATTCTAAATAATTGCAACACAAATGGTTGAAAGTTGATTTTTAATACGAAAGTTGATTTTTAATAATATTTATTACTTGCATAGATACTTCAACTTGTGTGACACTTGTCATTGTTTAGCAGACGCCATTCTCTTGTACAAAGCACAATTGAAATGAAAGCGTCTTCAGGGGATTCCCTTACCAAAGTTTGTCATTCCAACCCGACCCGTACCAAACAAATCATTGGAAATAGGCCTGTTTTGACGCTAGATAATTGGGTAAACTCTTAAACGCTACAGCTCCCATGAGCTGTTTTTGTTCTGCACTCAGTACCTCAGTACTCAGACAATCAGTACCTACCAGAGCTGGTGTGTGGCATGGGTGTGCAATTGTACTTTGATGATATACTGCTAACATGGTGCCAAACACAGCAGGTAGTTGTCAGTCTAGTTTTGTCAGCAGCTTATACTTGATTTACTGTCTAGAGCCTAGACAATGATGCTAATAATCATTATAGCTTGATTTTGTATCTTGATTGCAGGTTAATACAGATGATAAGAAACCATAAACACATTGAAACAACAGATGTGTTGGACAAATGTTAATGTTTTGCAACACTGTTTGTTGCTGCAAATCTTATACAATATACAGTCCTAGGTTATGTCTCATCCACCACCCCAACCTGCCTGCTGCATATCTAGAAAAAGAGAGGAACCTGAGATCTGCCTGAAATATAACTTGTTTGGGGAACCATTGGCCAGTTCTATTCTGAATATTAGGATACAGGCTTTTAAATATACAGACTATTGTGTCCTTGTGCAGCTGTGAGCAACACACTGTTTACTTCCAGACAGCTTTCATTTTTCCTCACATTGCAAACTTCCCTCTGCTCTCGTTACACAAGCTGCTGACAGCATCGACAGAGGATTTAAGTGTGGGCACTGCAGGTATCATGACAGATTAATAGAAAACACCAAGCCAGGTTCAGACCTGGGTCACTGAGGAACTACAAAAACATGGCATGAAATGGGGAAAAGCAAGATGGAAACATACAGAGCAAGTGTGATTTTACCTTATAAAATATATATATAGGCTATATTCCTCGTTCTGCCTCACAAGACTCTCGCTACACTCTGAATCTCTTCCCATCCATCAGTGAGTGAGTGTTTGGTGTTTATTCACAGTCAAGTTACTTACTGCACTAGTCAAGCAGTAGTCAATGCAGAAGACTTTGAACTAAGTCTAAGCCCTACCATCACGCACTTGTGTATGGTTTAGTGGCATCCGGTGGTGGGTTTACAGAATGCAACCTCAGCCTTAACTATTCTTGTTGACATATAGCCAATAACTGTCCTGTGTGAAGTCATGGTTGGCAGTGGCTGAGGAGAATGAGTTATTTAATTATATTAGTGCAGCCCTTTCACTATGTGCAGACGCTTCGCTTACTTTTGCCGCAAACATCACTATTGGAAACAGTGTTGATTGTTAGGGCGGAGGATGGGTCAAACATAATCTGACTCTGCCAGATAGAACTGCTCCAGAACATGAAATACAAAAAAGAATGACTTACAAAACTTGGCCTTTATGGTTGACCAGAAGGATCCAAGCTTTATAAACTGGAGGTGAGAAGGAAAAATGCACAGTTGAGTACATAGTTTTAAAAGGATTTTAGATCAGAAGTTGACCTACAGTATAGTATAAGTATATATATATAAAAAAATAAAAAATAACATCTAATGCCAGAACATGTCCAGTGCAACATGACTGCACAAATAACAAAATTACAAAACATTAGTATTATGTGTTTGTTTCATTGGGTTGATAATATAAACAAAAATGAGCTCTGGTATATAGCCTACTAACAAAATATACTTAAAAGTAAAGGGTAAAAGCTCTTACTGAAAGGTAAGAAACATCTTCAGATCCTTTAGCCTCCGTCTGTTGAGTACAGTCTGTGACAGGGTCTCGTGTGCTGCTGAACCGGCTTCTATGACCTCAGAGCTTCCCACATCCAGAGGGTCCACTCCTGCTCTCCGTTCATATGTGGCAGTACACCTCGTCACTGATCCTAAAATAAACTGAATTTAGAGTCAACGTGACAAATATTAACTTTATTCACAACTGAGAGACTAGTTAAATGAGATTTAGTTTTGTACAATAAACAGACCACAGTAATCGGACATGACATGAATATAACGAGGCAAACAATGATAACAATTACATCCTATATTACAACATTATATAGTTGTCATGGCTCGCAGGATTCAATTTCAGCTTTGCCACTAGCGTTGCTTAATTTAGTTATGGTGGCAAATCAGGAAAATAGAACCAGCTAAACGTGCACGCAAATTACAGTTTCCGAAACCGTTCTCATTTAATTGACTGTATAGGCATACAGCGGCAACTGTGACGAACTCAAGTATATTCTCATTCTGCACATCAGGCTTTTAATGCTTTGAACCAGAAAAAACTTCTGTAATGCACCTTTAAGTCAACCATTAAAACCTTTATTTTTAACCTTTATATTCTAAGGTTATGTATTTCCATCTGGTAGCATTACAATGAGTCACCACTGCACACATCTAGTTTGTCAGTTGTTGAGGTGGTGGATGGGTCATACAAAACAAATGTCCTGTGGGAGACCCATTGTTAAAAGAGTGTCTCCCTCAACTGGTAAGAAGAGGCAACAAAACTATAATACTATACTCTAAATATCATTAAAAAGATTTTTTCTTTTTTTTTTTGTAAGAATGCAAGAAACGGTACAGAAATACAGGATCCAATGTCTCTATTTAAGTAGATTGTAGTGATATATTTCTTTGGAACAAATGGTATATCGAGTGAAAGTAACAGAGATGGAAGTGGGCACCATTTTTTACCACCGCTTTTTCTCACATTGCATCATCTAGGTAGAGTATCTTTGGCATCTGCTGAAAGTCTGACTCATGAATGTCTTTCTAATGACAAACACTTAACTGAAGGTGTCCTTACGCTTGGTCTTCTTGGGTTTGTTTAACTCTTGAATTGGTAGCACAAAGACCAAACATAACACAGTGGTGTGAGGTCATGCTTTCACAGGAAACCCAGTGCACTTTGACAGGATAATCAACACCTCTGTAGAACCTGCCATCTCCAGGCATCAGCTCTAACACCTCTATTCATCTTTAATGGGATTTTTGCATTCAATTTCAACCGTATATGCACACTCCTGTCCCACGTGAAAATATATGGTGCAGCAGACACAATAGAATGGGAAAGAGAGGGCTTAAGACCCCTGTATATGTGTGCAGTGGTGTTTGTGAGAGAGCTTGTGTGAGTCAGTGAGCAGGGACAAGCAGAGCAGCTTAATGACATCCTATAGCCCACAGTTAGAGATTTAACAACAGCCTCGTCCGACATTCCTTGTCTCGCTCTCCCCTTCAGTGAAACCTCTCCAAATTACAAGGGCAGCGGGGAATCACCCAAAAATAGGCCCTGGTCCATCCTCTTCCTTAGCTCCCCTGATTTTACCCAATAGCACTTATATAAAGCCACACACAGGGAATCACAGCTCAGTGCAGAAACCTCATATCCTAAAAGCAATGAAACTTGCGAGCGTGTTCTCCCATTATGGATCGCTGTCATCTATTTTCCTTTAGGCTAAAAGGTATAGCTAAACAGCTTCAATACTCTCACGTCTCTTTCATTTAGATGACATTGTCTCCTTAAAAAGTTTTCAAATCTGTAAAAATAAAACTCTACCTCACGGCCCTGAGAGTTAGAGGAAATAAAATGTAGTGAGAAAAGTAAGTATTAAAAGACGAATAAGAATTTTACTATTATCTGGTAGATTGACATGATGGCAATTTATGTCCCAATTGCAATCATTTAAGTTACAATAAATTAACTTTTTTAAATAATGGGATTATAAATTGGCAACATAAAAATTGCCATTTTTTTAATAAAAAATTTAAAATGAACCTCTTTTATTACAATGTAAATGTTTATACTGTATAAAGTTGTGTTCATAAGTTTACATACCCTGGCAGAATTTTCAGAGATTATGAATGAAAACACAAAAACCTTTCACTCACCCAACCACTCATAGTTAGTGGTTGGGTGAAGCCATTTATTGTCAAACAACTGTGTTTATTCTATTTAGATCATAATGACAACAGAAACTACCAAAATGACCCTGATCAAAAGTTTACAAACCCCCAGAGGCTCTTTATTTTCAGCTAAAGTAATTTATGGGTTTTTCTTTGCATCCCAAACAATTTTTCAATTCAGTTGTGGCTGAAATTTTTGTTGGTCTACCTGACCTTGTTTTGTTTTGTAACAGAATCCCTAATTTTCCACTTCTTTATTAGAGTTTGAACAATATTATTGTAAAGAGAAAGTCTGGAAGTAAATCTTCTGGCATCCTGTGAGAACAAGGCTTACATTGAGAACCATGTTGCCCTGTGCCAGAGATAGCGTACTCAAGTACTGAACTCAGACTCAAGTCGAGTCATCAGGCTCATTTTTGTGACTTGAGGGTAAGCCTCATTGACTCAGCTTGATCTTGTTATGGCTCGGACTTGAACATGCACTTGTTTTTTTTCAGACACAAGGACTTGCGACTGTCAGTGTGTCAGTTTGGCTCCCACAGTTTTCAGATTTGTAACTAACTTGTGACTTGGTGACTTGGACTCCACTTGGACTCGACTTGGACCTTTCTTTAGCGACTCAGACTTGCAGCTCAACTAAAGATGACTTGACTTGGACTCGACTTGAAGTGTTTTGGATAAGTGATGATGTCTTGATTCGGATAATTGTTTGGTGACTTGGACTTGGACTCGGACATGAACACTGAGGACTTGAAAGTGACCTGGACTTGAAAACTGGTGACTCAACTACAACACTGCATTGGGCAGTAAAACGTTTCTGGAATTTGGGAAAATATGTCTCCTAAAACGGGCCTTTCCATTTCTTTATGTAGGAGGTTGAAAATATTCTTCATATTCAAGCTTTGTCATGATGATAGGCTGCAGCTAGGGGGCTCACATTATGGAAAGTATAATTTATGCTAAAGTTAGTAAACGCTTGGCAAAATGGGCCAGGTCTCATCGTTCCTCACTAAATTCATATTTCCTGCAGAATCCTATGTGAAATTCCACTGAACATTTAGAACACTGGATTTTCTTCTTGACCGCCAACTGTATGAGTGCATTGATGCCACTGCTCGACTGCTTATGGCCCACAGGAGGTGATTTATAATCCAGTGTGGTCATTTGTGGTGTCAAACTACGGCTAAAGGTGGATTTCACACAAATAGTTCTGACCTGGTTGTTGTCGGTGACCACTTTGTCTTCTGTCCGCTGCAGCGTCATTATGGCTATACAGCAGGCATACACACTTAAATTATCAGAACCCTTTCCACGAATAGCCCACTTTAGAACAGAACCGATCGACCCCCGAGTCAGAGCTCGATGGCCAAATGACTCGTAGGGGAAGGAATGTTTGGGCTGTGTTTAAAAAAGAATGGGAGACAATAACACATTTAATGATAGGGGCAGTCACAAGACAAAAAGAACACATGGAACTGGTGCAGAAATGGAAGATTTGAGAAAATGAAGAAGAAAACTTGGTGTAAAAGAAAGATCTGGGTCACAAGCGGATAAAACGAACAAAGATGAGAGAAAGTGCAAAGCTGAGCTGTAGCCTTCTCTGGCAAGGTCTGCGTCAATGTGAACCAGAATGTGATGTGAAACGGAATGAGGACCTTTTGTCCTAATGATTATTTGTTTTTTGGTTTCTGTATAAAAGCTGCATAATACTAGACACAACTTTAAAATGCAATTATGATATACTATTATTATATTTTTTTAATATTCATTATGCTTATAATTGGTTTAAAAAAACAGCTAGCTTAACAGCTACACATGGTTTGTGTATGTTGATATTGTATTGATAATTGATTTATTCCAATTCCAACACAGCTGTTTTATCTGTTAATTTTATTGCTAATTCTGAATAAGTGAAATAATGTGTGCATTTACATCCACTTCAGCTTTTGCCTTGCTGTAAGCATCATATGGTGATTTCAGGAACTGGCAAAGGCCAGTATCTTAATTTATAAGAACCCCTGTTTTGGCAGCCTATGGCACACTCATGCTCTCTAATCAGGATCTTGATCTGCCACACCTGTGAGGTGAATGGTTAATCCCGGCAAAGGAGAAGTGCTCTCTAACACAGATTTGGACAGATTTGCAAATAATATTTGAGAGAACTAGGCCTTTTGTGTACATAGAAACGTCTTAGTTTTGAGTTCAGGTCATGAAAAATGCAAGCAAGTGTTGCGTTAAAATCTTTGTTCAGTATAGTTAAAGCTGGAAGATTTTTTTTTTAAAGGCCAGATATGGGACATTGACCTAAGATCAAACAAGAGAAGCAGTGTCATTCAACCAAATGTTTTTCTGTTCTTTGGAAGAATAAAACTGATCAAATAAATATAACACTTGACTAAGACAAGATAAGTCAATAGGATTTTGTATCACGTTTTTATTTTCTTAACAAGCAAAACAAAGCAGTGATTAAACGTGAATGCTAAATTAAATTAATAATTTATGTAGTGAGGGTAGTGATACATTTCCAACTAATGGCTTGTGTAATGAGGGTTAATTGGCTGTTGATAAGTTGATTCTTCACACCACATTATGCCTCCTGTGTCCTGTGTAGATCTAAATCTGTTACATCCAGTCGACTTTTAACATTTTCTTAAAGGATAGCACTTTTAATAGAAGAGAAGCATGCCTGTGTTATATACAAATATTGTCGGAGAAGTTATAACTAGCTTCTTAACCAGCATCAAATTATATCATTCTATCATTCAATGTATAGCAAGGTTCTAAATTGTTGACTGAATCTTACTTAAAATGAAAAGATTTTACTACTAGGTGCAAATATTTTGAGTTGTTACACTGACACCTATACCGCACACTCAAACAGAGCTTATGACAGAAGAGTCAACACTTGGCAGGTTGTATTATTAAAATGACAAGAACAAATATGACGAGAATTTGCAGATGGTTTTGTGAAATTACCGTTGCTAATACTGAAACAAAGGACAGTGAAGAAATAAAGTGAAGACTTTTGATGCAATTCCCCACATGTGAATTAAAGGAATATCTGTGATTTAAAAGCCGCCATAATTTTGCAGTGTGTAAATTATGTAACATCAACCCAATATATTAAATATCTATGAATTACAATGCTAAAATGTGCATTTTTTCTGGCGAAATTAGAGAGTCATACACGTGTAGTTTCTATGAAGACAATAGAGGATTGATGCAAACAGCAGAAAATTTTCATTCTACAAATGGACCAGATCCAGACCATAGAACTGTTAGAGCAAACCTTACAATTTAGTTTGGACTTAACAGGAAACTTTAAAAGTCCGAACTGACTGAGGTGTTGTGCAAGCCCTCCAGGGAATATGGGAATATTGGTATGTCACACCAATGTCAAGACATTCTAATAGACCCAACCACAGTAGCTAAAATTCACATTTAACAAATTATATTGACTCTGGGACAAATCTGTAAATGCTCAAACTCACCCATTTTAATGCCTTTGCTAATAACCGCTAACCTTCTCTTTTCTGTCATCCTCACAGCTGATTGGGTCAATCATTGGTCGCCAGGGCACCAAGATAAATGAAATCCGGCAGGTCTCAGGGGCACAGATCAAGATTGGCAGTCAGATTGACAGCACCAGTGACCGCCATGTTACTATCACTGGAACGCCGATAGCCATTAACCTGGCACAGTACCTCATCACTTCATGGTAAGTATCCAGGGAAGTAGTTAGCAAATCCATAAATGTTCAGACCATCTAAATCCCCAATACAATATATCCCACTAGGGTCTCACAGAGAGGGATATTGCTCTGAACTCCAAGAATGGATTTTTTTCTGTCTGCTTCTTTGTTGAGTTTTCTCTTTTAACTTGAGTGGCTTCTTAATGAGCAGCTAGATAAGAGAGACATTTGAACAGACTTTCTTCCCAAAACATTATGTTCTGTTATTTCAAGCACTGGAGAAGAGTAATTGAAACCCTCTGAAGACGCAAACATCAAATTCATTAGAGCCCATTACCATTGTGCAGTAGAAAAAATCTAACAAGTATGTATGACAAAGCTTATTCTGTCTTATCCTTATGCAGCTAAGTTAATACTAGAAAATACTGATGAATGATAGAATAGGTTCCTCAGCACCAGATGTGGGAAATAACTAGTAACAAAATATTTTTCAAATGAATTGAACTGAAAAAAATATGTAAATTGTTGTAAGATTGTATTAAATTATTATTATTATAATTTTGAATTAAATTATATTTTGTAAGTAAGGTTATTCTTGACAACCCAATTAGGCATAGTTGTTTCAATCCATCAATTTTAGTTCACCATTTGGTTTTGTTAAAAAAACAAAGATAATTGTTAAAATAGCAGATTTGCATTCATGTGGTCGCTGAATGGTCCATCTTTCAGAGTTAGGATATCTCATCTAATGAGTCCAAGTCACTTTTATGTGACCAACAACAAGTATATGCCATAAAATTAAATTGTGTAGTAAACCATAAAACACTCAAATGATTTGGCTCATGGTATTATTTGAACAGACTGAAGTGCAGATTTTTTAATCACTTCTTCTTTAAATAAAAAGGCACAGGTTCAAAATTGAGATCTTTGGGGTCTGATATTAACACAGTGGCAAGATAGGTGGAGTTTTGTAGGTTTTGGACTCTTTTTTGACTCCTCCTTTTGAAAGCCTGTGAACAGCTACTGTATAGTTCCTGGCTGGAAAAAACTCAATAAAAATAGGTCTGATGGTGAGTTAACATTTTATACAATAATTTACGACTTTTCCTGAAAATTATCAAAAGCAGTGAAGCTGTACGTCCAACCCGGGGAGGAGGCCATTTAATCAGGTTGTGTAGATGAGCAACATGGGAGACATAGTGCTCTGACAGGGAGCTGTAATACAACTCACCAAAAGCATGAATATGCAAATTAGAGATTGGTCTGTGGATGAAATTGATATTTCACCTACCCCTCTAGATTCTAGTGACAGCCGGAAGAATAGGCCAGATATGTCACATACTCATACAGACACATTCAAAACTGCTGGCACACACACGAGTAAAGTAAAAGAGGACTGAAGGGTCAGCCTCATTCAGTCTGAAATGTCAGGCCAGGAATGTGGCTGGCTGATGCACAGGTAGCAATGACAAACCTATTTCTTACACTGTTTGTGCTTGAGTCAATCAGACAGACAGCGTTTTTCTGTATCTGTCTTTGTTACTGTCTGAGAACATCAGCTGAATTAATATTATACCCAACAAAATGCATGACATCAACACTCTAAATTCCTCAAACATCAAAATATAATCTCAATATGGAAATGTGGAAGTTGAAAATCAGTCAATATTTAGGCACATAGTACACAGTATACATTAGTGATTGCAAGCTATGGAAAAAAGGATGTTGCCACAAGATGAAATAAACTCAGTACTTTAATGAACCTGGTGTATGTTACAGAATTTCACAATAACAGTGAATTAATGTAGACAGAAAACAACACACGACTAGAGAAAAATATAATTTACTAAGATGTAATATAAGAATGCATGTACGAAGGCCATAGAGCAACATAATCCATGACACAACCAACTACGTGCATAAGTCAAAGCAGCATTAATAGTGCTTGGCTGTCTCACACTGAGCAAACAGCACATATTCAAAGTATGCAGCTCATGTTAAAGAGGATATTCTTATACAACACCAAACATCTGCTGTGGTTAATGTTATACCCTTGTGAATATGAGGACCTACAGTGTTCAGATATGTGTGAATCAAACACAGCTGCACAGTCTTTCTTAATCTCTATCATTTCACATGATCTAAGCCTTCATTGTGCCATATACAGACCTACAAGGTCATTTACATTTACATTGCAGCATCAAACTCTGCTCCATCCATAATTCATTTTCAGATTATCAGGGAGCTATTTTATGCTAAATATTCAAACCACTCGTATTCATTATGATAAGAATTTATGTTTTAGTTTTTTTATCAGTCTAACTTGCAGGGGGATATGTTCTTAAATTAAAAAGAGGGTCATTACTTTACATTATTATATGACATGGTGTGCACACATAACTTCCCTCAAAGCCACAAGTGCATTAGCTTCAAGTGGATTCTGAAGTGACAAATTGGAGATGGCTGTACTGGTGTGATCGTGACTTCCTTTTATCTGCTGCTGATTATGTAAGTCTCTGAGCCCTCTTCATTTGGATTTTCAGGTGCAATCAAGGGACCTGTCACATAAACATACATTACAATCCTTCCTCTAAAGAAGTTACCTGGTCTCAGAGAAATTTAGTTGATAGGATAAGACATTGAAAATAAGGCCAATGTATTGCCATTGCTTTGAGTGGAAATATAGGATTTTAAGGAAGAGTGATTATACATTGGTAGGGATGAGTATGAAATATGGTTACATTTTGGGAGATTTTTAACCCTAAACAAGATGTTTTACCTAAACATAACTATTAGGTTGAATAAAAAGTTGATTGACCAAGCACACATGCCAACATTTCCAAATAAGTTATATGTAGTTGTTTATCTACTCTTTTTTATTTGTCTTCCTCATAGATCCACTACAAAATCGGTCTAGTATAGACTTTTAAAATAATGATTTCACATGATGAGGACAATTTCTGGGTAAATGCAATGCCCCCTTTAAAAAATGTGAATAATTGCAGACCTGCTCAACAAATCTGTCTGTTCTTGTCACCAGGGCCGCTGACAGAATTGATGGGACCCTGGACAAACCCTATGGCCAGAGGCCCCCTATATAAATTTGTCCATATTACTAGAGAAGCAATCTATACCAACATTTGATGCAAAAATTATTATATTTTCTAGTCAAATTCCATTAGGAAACAGGCCACACTTAGATTTCAAAGAAGGACATCAGAGCAAGCTAAAGAGGTGCTAACTAGTCTTTAACTCAAAATCTCCTACATTTTTACAGGAGCTTTGTATGTTATTTCTTCAACTTCATCTCTCACAACACATCCATCCTAATAAACTGTGATGGTTTTGTTCCCTTCTCCCTAAGCCCCCTCCCAAGCCATCACCCCGACTTATACAGCACATCCCCCATCCGTACAGCGAACTCCCCTACAATAATCTGTTGCAACCTCCAGCAGTACACACCTGTCTTATGATTTGACTCCATTTTTGGTTTTTGACTCTCCAAGATATCCTTTGAGTTTGGATTTTTTTGGTTTAACATGTCTTTGATTTAACCCCTTCTAACCCTTCTCCATCCTCCCCCCTTTTGACCCTGTCCTTCCTCCTCCCCTTCCCCTCGTTATCCTACCACCCTCCCAGTTTAGAGACGGCCAAATCCACCGCCCAGTCCTCCTCCATGCCGTCTCCCGTAGACCTGACCATGAGCTTCACCCAGCCCGCCCCTTCCGCCTCGTCCTCGTCCTCCCCCTCCCCCCTGGCAGCGATGGGAGCCGCACTGCCCCACGCTCCCATCCTGGGCGCCCCTTACGCCCTTCCCTTGTCAAGCCTCCTGGGGGTCAAATCCATCCCTTACCTGGCACTGTCCACCCCCTCAGCCTCAGCAGCAGCAGCAGCGGCAGCGGCAGCCATTGGGGGTCCTGTTATGCCGGGGTCGGTACCTGGAGCAGCGGCAGCGGTTCCAGCTCACGCAGCGGCAGCGCTGGCCTCGTATACAGCCAAGATCTCATCATCGGCTAATGGTATGAAGAAGCCGGAGAGACAGAAGTTTGCCCCGTACTAATGAGGAGCAATTAGAAGAGATTTACATAATGGAGGTAAACAGTAAAGGTGCACTTAATAAGCTGGGCAGAGCTTTTAAACATCATTCCCCCATATATTTACCTTTTTCGCCTCTTCGCATCAATTTGATCTATATTGTTTGCCCTCTCAATATCAAAGTGGGATAGTTGGAAGATGAATGTGGCTGCAGCTCAAGACATAATGTATGTGTAATCTAGAAAGAAATGGTAACCAACATCAAAAGAGGAAAGACAGGGGACCCAATTTACAGAAAATAATTTTAATGGAATGGCTGGTTACTTGTCCATGGTTTGATTATGTGAAGACCTACTCTACTAAAATTGCCATTGGTTATCCTGTTTTTTACTTTACAGTGACAGTTTGGCCAACTATTAGCATCATAGCTACACCAGCTAATTTTGTATTCATTAAGCCTTCCTCCTCCATATTGCTCCATATCTGTCAGTCCACTTGAAATACTTACAACATTGTCCTGCTTATTTGAACTTGACGCATGTGCCATTGCATGTTTCAGTTGAACACATGTTAGCTTATAGCACTGGTATATTGTAGCTCCAAAACTTTGTAGCTGAAAACAGACCAAAATATTCTGCACACTGCCAGAATGTCAGCCCTGAGCCCTACATGCTCCATGGAAGTGCAAAGATGACAATCTTGTATATAGAGTTTTATGGGTAAAGGTCATTTTAGGTCTATTAAGGTCTATTTTTTAGCATTGTTTAGTCACCTAAAAATAACTCAGGGTTGACAAAATAGTTAATTCCACTAAATTCAAATGGCCATATAAAAGTGAACATCTCAAATATTTGTTTTTGCTCTATCCCTTTGTGCATGTACTGTATTCATTTATTTAACTTATGTATGTAATATGTAATGTAGATTATATTGATTTATTGTTGATTGGAGTAGCTATAGTTTCTGAAAAGCCAAACTCGGGGCTAAAACGCCTCAATAAAAGAAACAAATGTAAATAAAAAATACAGATAATAAATTGTCAAATTGAGTAGAACTAACAGTATCCCAGCAGGTTTAAATGATTATCCTGTCAATATTTTCCAACAATCCCACTTTAGATTATTTTCATGATATGTAATTTAAAGCTCTGCCCTCATCAAGTGACTGGCACTGGTGTAGCCTCTCTATTGGATTATAAGGTTGTTTGGGCCACAAAGCCTGTAAAAGCCATAGGGACTTTTGAGCTTTCCCTCTCTGTCTGCTCTTCTCTCCTAACTCTATTGTATACTCTCATATTTATTGACTAATATGAAATATTCCCTCAGAGTTTGTATCACTGGTCACTAACACTGAGCTGAACAGCAGCTTTTGTACAACAATGTCTCCTTGTACATAACTAGACATTTCTGCTTCTCGTTAGGCTTTTATTTTTAGTCTTTGTTGTATTGAGTTTACAACAGATTTGTTGAAATATCTTTTTTGCATTAATTGTCACAACTTTTTTGTGTTTTATTCACATTTCATTTGAACTGTATTGCTTAAATTATTTTTTAACTTATTAAGTATTAAATTCACAGTTTAAGAGACTTTGTTAAAAAAAATTGTTTTATGAAAAAAAAAAATACACTGTACTATTAAAAAGTTTGTTTAGCTCGAAGTATATTGTTGTTAGCTCAGAGTGGACATCTTTTCACACTTTGAGGACGTGTTGTGACATGACGTGTCAATGAGTGTTCTGCTTCTCAACTTTCCACAGAGCTACAATAAAAATGAACCACACTTTTCAAGATGTTAGGAAACCTGTAATAGACAAATGTGGCATTTGTACCATTGGCGTGTCTACAAAATAAATCAGTAAACTTCGTGGATGCAAAGGACTAAAGCATATTTTATTACAGTTTTTGTTTTGTTTTTTTGTTTTGTTTTGTTTTTTCAACATTCTGGTCCTGGTCTGGTATGGCCTGAATAGGTTTATTGGTTTATGCTTGAGTGTGACTTAAGCTTTATTTTACTGGCTTGAAATCACTTCCATAAAAACAAAATCAACTCCACTTTCCACTGCACGGTATTAGTTACAGCTTTTGATAATTGCCCTTATGTTATCAGGAACCCTTGTTAACTGAGTTTATACTGAAATCTGGCATGACACTGCATGTATTACCACAGATCTTACAGCCTGGCCAGCCCGACCCATTCACTTGAATTCTGATTGGTTGTACATACATCTAACTAATTGCAATTAAAGGTAGTTTAACCTACAGTCATTTTTTCTGCCTCCTGAAAATAATAGATTAAATTTATAATGCGCTTTTCTTCCAAGGGACCATGGGACTCAAAGCGCTCACAGGCCATTATTCATTCACTCCACAGTCACACACTGGTGGTGGTAAGCTATGTCTGTAGCCATAGCTTCCCTGGGGCCAAATGATGTTGTTGAAATCAACAGGGACCAGACTAATTCTTTGTAGAGACTAGAAAAAGAATTATGATGCCCGGCCATGCTAATAGCATTATAGCCAACTGTGCATAGCAGGTATAAAAATGGATAAAGTCAATACACTTTGGTTGATCTGATACCATGCAGTGAGAAAATATAATTAAGAATACTGAATATGTGGAATACTGGTGTTTACCTCCAACTAGCCGCAGCGGGTTCTTTACCTTCCTTGCCATTTAAATAGGCCGTCATTCAGATCCACATGCCATCAAGTGCAATACACAGTCTAGAGATGCAAACACAAACAAACAAAATGGCTCAAGTATGATTATATTGTCCATAATGGGAGCTGACTAGGAATGGGAAGCTTTGTTGTAGCTCTGTGGAAGAAACTCCAACATAGCAAGCAACATTTCTAAATTTTTTTTAAAAAGCTAATACTCTCTGTGGCACTGGTCAGAGTGTCGGGGACTAATGCTGCATGTTTGCTTGTCACTAACACTTACACATGTATATATGTGTATATATATATATATATATATATATATATATATATATATATATATATATACACACATTTTGCATTTTGACCTGAACTTGAATTAAACAGACTCACATTAACAGTTTGAGGGTATATAGACAATATACCACATAAATGAAAAGGCCTTGGTCATTGCACTGACTGCCTCTTCACTGACATTGTGAACTAAAAGCAATACTAAGCAGAGCCTGATGAGTAGCTTCACATCACAAACACACTTTTCGACAAATGCTCCATATTTATCTGAATGGGTTGTTGATGCTTAGAGTTATTTGTTCTTTATGTTTTTCAAAATTGTGGTATATTTAACAAGCTCACTTATTTTTATAAAGTTGGATAACCTTGTTGAACTGAATTGAACTGTGGATACAATGTTTAATCATGCGTTTGTCCTTTACATACACCTTTTGTGTTTTTTCTCGCCATTGTCTGCGTGTCCTTCATCCATTTGCATGAGTTTGACTTGAATTGATGTCTATGCAAAAACATCTCTGTGTGGTTTAGCGCGGTGGTATGTGTATGTTTTACATGGTGGCTGCAGCTGGAACTAGTGAGCTGAAAGTGAAAGGGCTACAGCAAACGGGTCTGACTCACAACAAATCTAGCCTACAGATCAAGTCATTTATTTCTGTTTGATCATATCCTATAAACCTTTATTGTTGTAAAAGAAACACAAAATAATTAATTACATAAAAATATGTAGCCTCTAGATCTGTTCAGACCATTAACAAATAAAAATATTATGTCACAGCAAATCAGTGCATATATTTCCCTGTAAACCACAAACAAAATGAAAATTGGGCAATTTTTTTTTTTTTTTTTTTTGCCCGAAAACCGCACAGCACTGACCTGTTCAGCTTTGTACTGTAGTGTTTGACATGCGTAAGACCCATCCCCTTGGTATCAGCAGTTATAAATGTA
The DNA here is from genome assembly GCA_024349245.1 of Neodontobutis hainanensis. Taxonomy (NCBI): domain Eukaryota; kingdom Metazoa; phylum Chordata; class Actinopteri; order Gobiiformes; family Odontobutidae; genus Neodontobutis; species Neodontobutis hainanensis. Next base: position 14,844,477 of record JALDNG010000005.1, read on the forward strand.
ACTCTGGAATAAATAAATTTAGCCCATAGGACTGGATTTTGCCCAATAACAGAGCATGTACATTTGCTAGTGTATGAAGGTTTTACAGTGACAATTTGGTAGCAGGGGCTGAACTTTTAAAGAATATGGCAGTAAATATAGTTAGCGTTAGCTAGTAAGTATGTTTGGTAGATATTCAATGTGATGCTAGCGGTGGATGTAAGAAGCCTGAGACGATTATAAGAAGAGACTAAACTGCAAAAGATCGGCCAATGAACTACAAAAGATGGATTTCTACAGTATTTTCAGGCAGCGATTGGAACAGTGACCCTGGACAGACAGGACGATTACATTGGTGTCAACGTGATGAGTGCTACTACTGCCTGGTGTTAAAGTGGTTTTTATTTACGTGGATCTTGGTTTTATTTGCTGATAGGCTACATGCTTTGCAAACGTGCTATGTTGTTAAGAATAGCTCTTCTGTCCTGGTTTAGACTGTGACATAAAAGGCACGGATTAGCATCTATGCTCAGTGTCTCCGGTAGCTTGTCTGTCCTTTGCTGAGAGTCACAGCAGTTGAAGTCGGAGCACGTGCGCTGATGTCCGACAGTTTGTGCGCAGCCAAAAAGTTTAAAAATAGCTTCACTTTAGCTATTTTATAGTAAAAGTTACAGCTTCAACTTGTTCACGCTCAGTGAATAGCTAATCTGATTTGTCTTTTAGCTTCACATGCTAATAGAATAAAATTTAGTAAACACCGGTGATAACATGAGCGATTGTGGTGATAGATGTGTAATTCATTTCTGGCCACAGTCTGTGTCTTCTCCAGGGTCTTTTTATTTATTTATTTTTGTGCTGGATGAGATAAATCATTAGACCTGTTTCTCAGGACCAACCAAACTAATCACAACAGTTAAAGGATTGTTGACTGATTACAGCAGCTAATATTTTTAGAATTTTTTTTTAGAATACTTTTTAGAATTTCTACCAAATTTTCTGCTTATTAAAATAAACTAAATTAGCACCTCACATTATCTTTCTCAAACTCCAAGATATGTCAGATTTAGCTTGCTTAGATTTTAAGGTCTTTAAACCATTGTCCTGACAGATGTATAAAAAAACACAATATGTCTTGATTTTGAACAGCCCCTTTCCCTTGTGTCCCACTTGAATCAATTGTAAGAACCAAATAAGATGTCAATCACAGAGTTGCCATAGTTACATCTTTTTCAACCCATAAAAAGATTGTCAACCAATTTGTCAATTAATATGTTGGTTAATCACAAGGACAAATATAATTTCTGAGTGTACACAACCTTACCTACAACTTCCTCCAAAAAGTGATTTTGCTGCATTTTGTATGCATAATGGATTTAGTATTAGTAAGTATTTTCAGTCACATAGGCTCCAATAAAAATGTGTATTTCAAAATATCTATATAAATATCTATATCTAAATTAAAAAAACAATCGTTAATGCCCTATGCTGAGATAACATAGCCAAGCGACTCCAACACATGTGAGCATTTAGCTAGCTTAGGTCAATCTGACAAATATATATTCAAATATAAATGTATGGCACAAGTGTAAGCCTAATTTATTACTTACAAATAGGTCTAGGATGTTACAGCACACTCTGACAATGTGCTATGTACTGCCCAGTGCAATCTGCAACACTAGGTTTTAGCTGAAAGCAACAACAACGAAGTCCAAGCATTCATTTTAAGCAGTTATGCATTGCAATTGAGACCACATTAATTAACCCTTTGTTTTATATAAGGACATTTTTAACCTAAGGTCTTTGTGTAGCAGCAAATAAACCCTTTCATTAAATTTAAATTACACATGACAGCAACATTACAAGTTGTGCAGATATTGCTTTTGTCTGGTACACTGTATTCCTGCACCAAAATAAATGACAACTTGTTCTTTGGGGAAATGTTGTGAATCAGACCCTCGGTTTCAACAACACTGGACAAGACGCTATAAAACAAAAGAAAAAAAAACAAATCATATAATCTCATTCCAACTTTTAATTCTAGCTTGTATGGTAAATGATTGAAATCCACTGAAACACAGACTCACATCTTCACGACAGACCGACTGCTGAACAAAACGAGTACATTTATCAACATTGTATTGCACTTGAAACAAGAAAAGTACATTATGACAAGTTATTCTCTACAGACTTTGAAGTACGAGCATCTTTCCTGTAAAGAGGTCTGCTATTTGTATATCAGCCAGATGTGTTTGTGAATATATGTTTTCTTTCCATCCATGCCATGTTCTACTAAATAAAACCCACACAAAAAAAATAATCAGAGTCAGTTTTTCATTGGATCACACTATAATGCGGTTGCTATGTTCTCAAGGAAGTTGAGAACCCTCCTTGTCTACCTCATTCAGTTCATACAATATTTATTTTATCCTATGGAGCTTCAGATGTCATGTAACACTGCTTTCTGTCCGTTATAATGACAGAAAAAAGCAAGCAAGACATGAACAGCGCCAGTGTAGATCTCAAACTGTCAGACTTCTTTAAGAATTAACAGATATATGTAAATAAAAGCTACTTTAGCACAGTGCCGCTGAAGTCTACAAGCTGTTTGAGGCAAATCAGTGGGAAATCTTAAATTATTAGGTATGATTTCTAAGGTAGTCTACAATACAATAAGATAGCACAGCAGATGTAAATGCAGTTTCTTAATGGTTCAAAAGTGATCATCATAGTTGTATGTGTTGTAGTTCTTTACAATCTTGGCCTAGCAAAACCATATCCCTACTTTTATAAGGCTTACGTTGAATTCATACTTGAGTCTTGCATTCGGTCCAAAAGGCTAAATACAAATGGGGTTGAGGGTCATGAGCAGGGATGGGACTAACAGCGTTATAATTAATGTATGTTACTTTAAGTAAGTACTTTTTTCAAAAACAATTAATCTAACAAATTACTGTTTCCATCGTTACAATGTCATTAACATTACTGACAATAAAAAATGTGGCATTATTGAGCTCACTGAAGTGGTTTTCATCTGAGTATGCTCTCTGAGCCATAGGACCTGCAATAGTGATGGGTTTGTTGAGCTGTTTGTTTTATTTTTGTAAAGTGCAGCCTGATTAAAGGCAGAATGATATGATGATCTCCGTGCTACAAGTGATTCGTGCAGTGAGTCGACTGAATGTCACATGCTATTTTTCTACTTTTGAAATCTGAAGTACAAAGGATGTATTGAATAAGTGATATATGTGTATTTTTACAAATTACATTTTTTGTCAAAACAGCACTAAATTTAGCAGAATTTTAAAAGATATAAGTGGAACAAGTGTCTTTCATATTGTCCCACAGCAACATAGTGTAGAATAGTGTACAATGTTTTATACTAATAATAATTGATTCTATTTAGTGTTCATTTTATTAATTTAACATGATATTGGGGGCATGCGAGTTATTTGACTTTTTATTTATATTTTTATTTTTTTGTTAACACAATAGTTACTTTCCCTGGTAATTAGTTACTTTTATAATAATGTAACTCAGTTTTCTAACTCAGTTACTATTTGGGAGAAGTAACTATTAACTATTTATTACTTTATTATTACTAACTTATTACGTTTTTGAGGCCCAACATTGGTCATTAGAATAAACACCCTGATGTGTGCTACTTCTACATTCAGAACATGAAGCACCCACCCTAAAAGCCTTTAAAATCACTTGGGTTTAATAGAACTGTTTCTGTTTTTTATAGATTTAATGTTAAACTAAAGGCATTTAAGCCACTGCTCCATACACCATTCACATAACTGATGTCAATCCTGGATTTTAGTTGTCTCTTGCAAATAAATAACTGCTCCATCAGCATAGATGTAAGCAGATGTGAGGTTAGGTTTGAGTTATGTCATTATTGTTTGTATTAAAATTATGACACCCAAGCTAAGCTACCTACTCATTTTAATTTATCTTCAACTGCCAGTATCAATATTTCACAAAGTGGCTTGTTTTTGGAAGTTTGTAAGTGACTATGATGTTCACTTTTTTATTAAAACCCATCTTACACATTCTAATAAAGCTGTCAACTTATAAAGGCTTCAATTTAAATGGCTTGGGATTTTCTCTGAGTTTGCAAATTAGACTTATTTGGGTCATGTGTCCCTCTCTGAAACCTTTCATTGTGATGGACAAGGAATGAAATCATGTACCGTTTCCAGCATAAAGTAAGATTAGCTCTCTGTCCACACTAATGTCTTCTTTTTAAAATGCATGTGTGCAATGTTACTTGTGTTTTCAAATGAATGTAAATTATAGCACCTTTTCTCTTTGTGCATGTGAACATCATACCAGGTTTCAACAACCAGAGTAAACTCTGTTTTGATTAACTCCAAAGGAAACCGCATTATTAGGTCATTCATACGTCATATCCTGGTTTCTGACAGATGCCGGCAAACTGCACATGCAACTCCAAATAAACATCTCCTGACCTTTAAGCTGTCACTGCTACAGTGCAATAAAATGTCAAGAGTAATAAATCCTTCAGCAGCTCTGTGGTGTGGCAATAAGTCTATGCAACAAACCAGCTGTGTTAAGCTAACCTGCCTCTGCCAGATAGAACTGCTCCAGAGAGTCTGTTCCACAGAACCATCTGGGAGGGCTCCAATTTAAAGTGTAAAGCAAAATGGCAGGTACTTTCAATAAATACCTGGCTGGTGTTTGGTTTATCAACTGCAGTTATCCAGAGCAGCAGCATGTTGTTTACGTTCATAATGTTCAAACGGTAGTTACATCTTCAAACCTCAAACACATGCCCAGACCTGTCAGTAGGCTACTGCCACACAACAAGCCGGTAAGGCCAGGGTTTGGACCGTGAATACTTTGCTTAAAGCAGGTCAAGAGGATTTGCGTAAGTTTGAAAAAATCTCACAAATCTTTTGAGAATACAGCTGCAGCACAAGGGTAGTGTTATGCATGAACATGGGCACCACTCTCGGTATGTTTGAGTGACGTAAAAATAAACATGCAGAGAGTGGTGCCCATGTTTATGCGTAACACAGCTGGTTGGCTGCATTGACTCACCACAAGACCGCTGTAGGATGTCTTACTCTTGGCATTTTTTGGCAGTCACAGCTCACTCCAGTCAAAGGTCAGGACATGTGTATTTGGCTTATGTTGCTGGAAATGTAGTAAATTAGTTATGCTTGCCTTGGTTGGTGTCAGATTCACTGATTGAATCTGGGATACTATGGACTATACAGCTATACATATGAACAACCAGGCTTCTGCAAATAAACATCAAATCTCGAATATGGTCATAAATTAGATAAGGCTTATAACCAGGACATTCAAGTGCATGTCATGTTCTGCTTTGTCACTGTTAGTGAAATGTTTTCATGCATCCATTCATTCCAGGCAACAACATATCACTATTTAGTTATAGATTGACATAACAAACACAGCCTTTACTCATAAAACATGTAACTGCATGCTATTGCTAAACCTATCATTTAGCTGTCATTATACCTGTCAATATGTGAAGGAGAATTATTTATAATCCTCATACAGATGCTGTAGACGCAACAAGAACCATCTGCAGCTGCAAATTAACCAACCTCACTGTAAAGACACAATCGCCTGTAGCTATTACTGCAGATAAGCGTGTGTCATAGAAGTGACAGATTTCTCTAGAACCAAGTGCATATTAAGTAATAAAACAAACATCTTAGCAATGTAGTGAAATTGCAGCTGTATTTAAAGAGGGGTGAGTAAAGGTTGGAGAAAGTTACCGAGCCGTGGTGTTACCCTTAGAAAAAGGAGCACAACATAGACGAGCCACTGCTGTTGTGCCCTCTGGAGCCAGGTTTAATAATACCTCACAGTCTGACATGATGAATGAGCACTAGACACAGCAACACACACACCTCAGCAAATGGATAGATAGATGTCAGTGACATGAGAATCCCATTCTGATACGTACACATACTGGATAGAGGCATAGAAAGAGCTGAAACACATGATAACACACATAATGGATACATGCATTTCCTACAGTTCTTTTTCTTGAGCCTCTACTCATTCTCCAGGTGTAATGGTTTTGTCCTTTACTGATGAGTAAGAAAGCCCTAAAGCGCTGGCCGTAGCATAATCAAAAGGAGAACAACAATGAAGCAACAAAATAAAAACGTCAGACAGAATTCGAAGTTTGCATTTTCATGTTTGTGTAAACCAATGACCAAAATGCATTAGAATTTTTGCATTTTGGGAAACATGGGTGTGGGTGTAAACAGCCTCTAAGTCTACTGCATCTAATCTGCCTCTTCAACTAATCTCTTTTGCCACAAATTGGGGTTTGACCGACCAAGCCTAAAGTGACAGTGTGAAGTAATACTAGGATCTTTGGCCATGAGATGTATAGTATAAGTATAAGACACAGCTTCACACGGCTGGGGCATTAAAAACTTTGTAGCCCTTCTCTAGTGAAAGCCATATTACTATGAAAATCGGTCAAGATGTTCTCACATTCTAATACTGACCTCACTTTGTTGGTTCAGAAGTGGTTCTCACTCTGTAGCAAAAGCATAAGTAGAGACACACACTGGCTACGAGCCACTCTCTCCATAAACAGTGGGAGCTGCAGCTTGAGATGAAAGCAGCTCTCAGAATAAGAGCTTAGAGCTCAACAGCTGGTCAAATCTGAGTCCACTAGCAAATGCAGCCAATGCTAACCCAGTCTTCTAAATCAAATTTACTTGTTTACCATTTTTACAAAATGCTAGAAAGGATAGTATCAGAAATAAAATTGTCAAGGTGTGTCTACCTTCAGGTGTCTTGTCAAATCACCAATTTCCTGCATCCGAAAGCACTGCATAGTCCCCAACCATCTAACAATAATATACATAGAGCTACAATATACATTGGATTTTTTAATGGATATTTTAAGATGGCGATGGCTATAGACACAGCAGTTCTGAGCACTTCTGTGCTTTTTGTGGATAATGATCTTTTATTTACAATGACAATAAACAATTGAATTGGACCAAATTAGTGATTGATTTTTTTCCGTTGCTATTGACTACATGATGTTGAAGTAGACTATATATAACTCTGCGGAGCTCTGCTGATAATGGACTCTGACAAAACTTTAGTAACAAAAAAAAATAAAATAAAAATTGTGCTGCTCTTTTTATAGAAAATCATCTATGGTTCTCATATTTAGTTTGGCAGAGGTTTTTAGGCCAGGTGCCCTTCCTGACACAACCCTCATTATTACACTAGCCTGTGACTTGTGGCTAGATGAGTATTAGTAACAATCAAAGGTTACAGAGATAACCCCAAATACATTTACTGCATGAACCACTTCATGAGTTGGTGCTAACTCCAAAATTGGGATACTTTTTATCTTGCAAAGTCCTGGGTCTTATGACCTATCCATCTCCCCAACCTGATTTCTGTCTTCATAGAACAGACAGAAAGAAATAATTTTTTGATGCTTTGATTTCTTATCTAACTTTGAAATGAAGCAATGTTTATTCCATATATCCAAGGTTGGCAGAGATTTGAAATTGGGAGATCTTTTTGAGCTGTGCGCATGTCTGTATGTGTGCTTGCCTTGACGTTGATCTATTGCTAAAATAACAGCTCTTGTCTCACACAGTCACTAACCTTAACTCTGGCGCTCCCTTTCAACAAGAGTCCAACTGACCAAACAGATGAAGACAAGCAAGTCAACGAGACTGTTTAATTACATGGATCGAGGCTCTAGTCTGTGTTTTAAGCAACAATTAAAGCAGCTTGATCACACAAGGACCCTTCACAGACCGAAAGCAGCTTGAGCAGCAGAGAAAATTATACAGATGTCACTTTCTGTACAACAGCGGGGGGCGACATGGACAAGGACAAATTAAATAATATGGCTCAGTCAGGCTCAAAAGGGAGGTTCCTTTGCCATATGACCGCAGTGTTTAGCTCCACCTTTGCGAAAGCGGACCCCGCATCCCCAAAGTAGTACAGCACCCTTTTTGGTGACAGTTAGACTTTTGCTAATCAAAAAACCTACTTCTACTCATGAGGAAACAAGGCTTTAATGAGCTTTCATGTGAGTGTGCCATCAGTCAACAAAAGAGCTAACAAAATCACATCTGCCAAAATGATGTTAGACAGACTAAGTGGAGAATTTCTACAAACTGTTACCAATTACTAAAATGGAAGAAACAGCTTATGTGGATTCCAAAAAAAACAAAGGACACTTCATGCTCAGCTCATCCACACGCACACAAACCCACACATGAATAAGGAAACACACACAAAGATTATGTCTGAACTGGGCTTGGCCTGGCAGACGGTCCTTTGTTCATCCATCCGACCCCTTTGTCTGTAATCGCAATCCAATCCAATCAACTCCAGAGGCCAATGCAACACACACAAACTGCCGGCAAGACACACAGTACACAAAAAGATCCACAGTCCCAAAGGGGCAGATGCTTCTGAGGTCTAACAAGGCAATCACAAGACCTTATCCATCACAACTGACAAAAGAGAAGACGGTGCAGCTCAACTAAGGAGGTAGGGATATGAAAGGTATCAAGGTGTTATTCGCAATAAAAAAAATGTAGTAGGACTGATAGAGGGAAATGACAAGAATGGCATTGTGTGGTGGCAATTTAGGTGTCAAAGATGTATATGGCATTTAGCTGAGTTTACGGTGAGTGCAATTCCAGTGGAAATTGCAGCATAGGGCAAAAAATGGATCCTGAAAAAGTTTTAGAGATGCAAGGTTGTAATCCTTCCTGTGGGTAGTGACATTTGGTTGATTGAAATAGAAAGACAAAATGACAAACATCCATCAAACCTAAAAAATATAATGAATAAACAAAACTTTTTTTTGACTAGAAATATCCAAAGTTTTCCCAAGTGGATGTATGCTGATGTAAGAAGTGTAAAACAGTGGCATGTCTTCACTGGTGTAGTGTGAAGTTCAAACAGCAGAAGGCTGAATGGTCCATAAGGAATGAGTAGGACAAAGAGGTAATAGCATTTGAGAAAGGGCAAACAAAGACAGAGGAACAGAGTTGCTAACACAGAGGACTGGCAAAGAGATAATAATAATAGATCAGAAAATTATACAATATAAATAGATGTCATTGGTGATATAATCTACAAATTAGAAAGCAAAAAAAATGGGTGCAAATTGGAAGTAAAAGCCCGTAAGTGTTTCGTCAAAATGTGTAGACTAACTGAGGTGCATTATGGCTCCAGAAGCTGCAGTCCCTCCTTTAATCTACCATCTGCCAGCATGGAGCCGGGCCTCTGGCTGGAGATATCAGTTACCACCAGGACAAAGGCTTTGGCCACTGGAGCTCTGGGATTTAAACCACAAGCCCTTCCTTCTTAAAGGGTGGGTTCAGATTGTTTGGCGTATTATCTATGAGCTAGTCGTATTAGCTCAACAGCAGCAGTTCTTAAGCTGGGTTACAGTAACCACTGGTGGTATGCTGGTCATGTCATGAAGCGCAGGCGTTTTAGAGATACCAACCAATTTGTACACCATACTACAAAACACACTAAGTTATCATAATTTCTGTTTGGAACATTGACGCTAAAAGCCAAGTTGTAAATCATTCTATCTGTTCTAAAAAAAACTGATAGAATAATTTACAACTTGCCTTTTAAAGTAAATGGATATGCCGTTAAAAACACAGTCCTTTTGGTTTTTGTGATCATAGTAACATCCTTCTCATGACCTACATGTCTGTAACAGGGACTGAGAAAACAGCAGCTGCACTGTTCAGAGCAAGACTCAAGTCAAAAATACTCACCAAAACGTATTATTGTACCATATCGTAATATTATATGTCATATTTTAAACTATATGGGATTAAATATTGCATATATTTCATAAAGACTTGAATATGTTATGTAGACCATATATATAATATAATATACAGTTTATATATATTATAATATATATTGTATATAGACCATATAATACTACAGATGGTCCTTTGGAGGTCCAAGGGGTAGGGATAAGTTAGAGAATTGGGATTGGGCCTTTCTCTGTTTTGAAACTTACATAATTACTTATTCTAGTGTTTAAAGATTTGATAGCAGGGTTTGCAGTGCCTCTACTGGTCTGGGAGACCCCCGAGTGGATCCAGTGCATTTAGGCATCATGTAAACATCAGAGTTTTGGCATCAACAGCCCCTGAGACATCTACAACATGGCCACATGAGAAAATATTTTTTTATTAGCATAATTTAGAGTAGTTTAATGAATTGTATGAATTAAATAAATTGAATTATATAAATACTGAAATGCTTGATAATGTGAATGAACACATACTGCAGCTGTCTGTCACTGGTCTCATATTAAGGTAATGAGTAGGGGGCAATCCTTTGGACCGGTGATTCTGGGAATCCGATTAAACATTTGCTGCGCTCCTAATGGAAAATGGGGGAATTAATTCATGAGGAAAATGACCTGGAAAATTTCAAACATTTATTATGTGTGATATAATAAGTCATTACAGAGGCCAGTACGTTTTTTTTCCTCGTGAAGAACTGAAAGAGCATTCACCGTCTCATATGTGTACAGTTTGACATTGTGTTAAAAGGAGCATATTTTGATTGATCACACATGGGGTATTATATGGCAGTGTGCTGATAGAGTTGGGCGACTTGCAAGGACCAAAGGTTTTGGATCCTTCAACCTTAACGGGTCAGAGCAAATGGTCTGGAGTCAGTCAAAGCTTACCCCTTACCCCAGTCTTTTACCCCTTTCATTTTTCACTTTTCATCATAAAAAGATTTATTACACTAATTCTCTTGTCTGAGTGTTATCATTGAATGTCTGGGGCACTGGCTGACCTCAAAATAATATCAGTAATAGAACCAAAAATATCTCAGATGTCACTTTTTGCTTCAATTGTATTTTTGACTTTTTTCTTTTGCAAAATATAACTATAGTGTAGTGCTCATGGCTCTTTACTATCCTGAATAACAATCTGTATGGTTCTATTTGGAAAATTAAGGATGGCCGTTATTAGCTTGTTCTTGTATTGACCTTTGGTGTTTAAGTATTGAATGACATAATATCATCAAGTGTGGAATCCAGCAGGAGGGAGGTTTTTGCTTGGTTTCAGTTGATAACATTTTTGCATGTTGTATTATTTTTTTTTTTTTGTACAACTTCCATCTCTGGGCTGGACAACAAACCTCTTAATTTCAGCATGAAAGACAGCCTACAGTCAGCAGTGGTAAGTAGGCTCTGATTCAATACACTGTGCTTTTAAAAAAAACATAACCGTATAAAAAAACACAGAAATTTCCCGTAGTACAGTTGAAGTGACTTTGTACTGAATGACAGTGATGATATTTCTGCATTGCTCTTAGATTGTTTGTATTTTCAGCTGAGTAATATACCCCACAATTGTCTAGCCTTTGAAATGAAACAGGTCTTTTTGTTGAAGCCCTGCTATCTTTCAAAGAGACAAGCCGTTAAAACATGTTTAATTATGCAACCTTCTCTACAACCGGGAACAATAACCTTCCCAACATTTATTCATAAGCTGGCACCCAGATGTTTTTCCACTGGCTCCTCCTTCTCTTCTTCTTCACCCCATCTTGTAGACAGCACTGACATTTCACTGCCATTCATCAACTTATATCTGTATCCATTTTAAATTGCTCGCACTGTACACCACACTGTGAGTTAAAGGTCGGCAACTTTTTCCCTTGAGAACAAACTCCTCCATTTTTGACTCTATCTTCAAATCTACAGTGTGAGTTTCTCCGCAGACTATCACGCTACATCTTCCTTTTGCATATAAAATACCCCCTCCTCCACACGTACTTCCCCTCGGAGCCACAGACAGCTGTGATATTTAACTACCATTCATCAGTGGCTCGTCCCTCCCTTTCCGAGCGCGCTGAGAAATCTGTTGTCTTGTTTTGTCAATGCACCACGCTGTGAGCAATCTTTCTTATCCTCCCACTTTTTCCTGGTTCTTCTTCCAAGTCTTCACTTCTCACTTTTAATCCCAAAATAATCTTTAACTCGTCCATTTTTGGGGTCTTTCCTTCCCCTGCGTCAATGCATTAATGTCACCCGGCTGCACATAATTCCAACCACATCCCATATTCCGACAACCATGTCACCAGGGCACTAATTTTGCATTTTATTCCACCTTTTACACCATTCCATCTCTTCTCCTCTTTCTCCAGAATTATTCCTTCATGCTTTTATTCAGTGCATTTTTTACTTCACCTTTTCTTGACACCTTGAAATATCGGTTGCTTCATTCCATGTCACAATTTCATTCATTACCCATCTACTCTTACTTCTTTCTGCTTTTACACTGACGTTCCTTCCACTTTCTTCACTGCCCACAATGAGAACTTGGCCAAAGATCAAGTCAGGATTTGATGATGTCTTCTTCGCATGATTTGGATCAATGGATGAAACAACATAAGGTGCAGGTCTTGAGCAAGAACAAGATCTCGGATACAAACAGCAGAAATGAGTTTGCATCACAGGTTGATAAGGCATTCCTTTAGAAAGAGGGTGAGGAGCTTTGTTACCTAGCAGGAGCTCAGAGTATGGCTGCTGGGCATCTACATGGATAATAGCAAGCATCTGTTCTGGATTCCCCATATATGACTTCCAAAACAATATGCATTTGCAACTCAACACTATAGTATGTCTGCACGGTCAGTAGTGGTACTGTGCAATGGTCGCTGGTAATATTGGTCATTACACGCAAGAAGATTCTTTTCAAAACAAACCTTTTAAACTTGGTGTTTTTTGGAGCTGTGATTATGGAGCTGTAAAAACTACATCTGTTTTTCGAAGCAAAACTACAGTATTTAGTAGGGGTGTGACAAGATCTTGCGAGATCCAAACATAAAATTCTCGTCAAGGTGGAGAGCTCTCTGAAGTGTGAGGGTGAAATTACAATTGAAGATGCCCTCGTCACTTTTAAATTATCTGTGTGGTAACATTTTGTTTTTTTGTTGTAAATAAGAAACAGCAAAAGAGTAATAGAAAAGACACAAAGAATATGTAACGATTGTAAGAAAATAATATTGTTCCCTGCAGCTAACACCAGCACTATGCAAAGACACATACAGAACAATCATCTTTTCACCTGCCACGACTGTAAATAGAGTTAAAATCTTGTCTTGTTCTTGTGAACCCTATCTTGTGTCTCGTCACATCCCTACTGTTTAGTTATTATTGTTCTACTTGCTGTGTGTAGCCAGCAGCCATTAGCTTTCTGAGGACACTGTATGCTTGTTGTCCACGCCTGCAGCCACTGTGTCTACTGGTTAAATACCTCGCTTTTCCCTCCTCTTTTCTTTTACTTTTGTCTTATTTACTTTACCCACCTCTTGACACCATTCCTATTGTTTTTTTTTTTGTTGTTTTTTTCTTGCTTTTAATTGCGGCACCTTTTATTGTTTTATTGTTGCTCTTGCCTAATCATCTTTTCTCATTCACATCTTACATCTGTCCTCTTTCCATCTCCTCTCTTTGCTCGATCACCTCCTCCTTACTCCTTGATCATGGCCTGCTTGGCACTGCAGACAGCTGTGATAATTAGTGGGCATTCATGAGCATCAGCAGTAAACTCATCCCTCTTTAGGTCTTGTTAGAAGCTGCTGTATTGTTATGCTTGTGTGCTGTGCTGTGAAAGTAAATACATCCATTTTTTTTTAATCTCTCTGCTATATTTTACAGGAAAAAACTAGCTCTGTGTTCGTTTAGAAAAGTTTTGAAATATTTCTGACCTATTCGAGAAAAGATTATTATCAAGATTTGCTTGTACTTAATAAATCTAATAAATGTAACGTCCCATTTTTATATGTTAGCTGCTGAGTAGTTATGACTTCTCTGCAAAAGAAAGAAGAGACAGTGAATCTAAAGAAAAGCTTGTTTAATTACCTAAAATGAATGTTTTCTCAGGAAGGTTTGGTTTGATCTCCCATGTTCAGAGACAGTATTCTTATTTTTGTTAAGAAAACAGGTTTGGTGTGTACCTTGTTGAACAAAACTATTCATTGTATGATTTTGTTTTATGACTTTGTGTAATTTTTCTAACATTCAAGATTTAATTCTTTGACTTGTGCCAGGCTGTACACGGTCGAGTGGCACTACACTTGATGTTGGGCTGTTTTTTTTTAATAAATCAATATGTAGAGTCATGTTTTTCATGCCTGTGTCCTTGGTTACAGTGAGGTTAATATGTGCAATGTGTGGAATATATTTGATTTAGTGCAAGGTGAAGACTACCACATAATGACATGAATCACAAGTGGGTTACAGCAGTCCCTTCTGAGTCCACATAATTGTCAGACTGTCTGCCTAATTACCTGGCTTTTTCTTTGCTGGTCAGTCTGTACATCTGCCCACGAGGCCTGTCTTTCTCTGCCAGCACTTATTCACTGGTCTGGTTCGTCTAATTACCCAGAGCATTGATCTAATGAAGGGGATTCTGGCTGTCTCTGCTGCTGCTAAGGCTGAAATGAGTCAAATCAGGAAGCATGTGGCCATCTTTCACCTTGATGAGTTGTGGAGTTGACAGTAATGAGACATACCACTCAAATGATCAGAAAATAAAAGTTTGCATTGCTTTTATTTTGAGTTCATTATTTGTTGACTCTTTTTAGTTTTAGATACCACTCTTCCAGAGTCTAGTGTTGGAAATGAACTGTATTGGTAAAAGATACAAACTTTACAAATGACAAACAAGAAATAAATTATAATTAAGTTATTTGAGTAACACATCTGTGGCGTGCAGAGTAGTAAGCCCTTCTACATTGCAGCAAGAATATTGTGAGGAAACCCCTGTTCCTCTGGCAACTACCTTTTTGTACATAATAAGGTCAACTTTTTTTTTTTCGTGGGATAATAAAGTTTACCTTACCTTACATAATCTGCATCTCCTCCCTGTTCAGGTATTGTACAGGTTCTTGCCAAATACTCCAGCTTTCTCCCACTGTCCAGGTACAGGCATGTTTTGGGTGGATTAGTAAATCTAAATTGTTGAATCTAAATTAATGTGATTGTGTGAAGTGTTAGCCCGGATTTTAACTGGCGACTGTCCAAGGTGCACCCCACCTGATGCCCAGAGCTGCTCTAGTACAGTAGGCTCCAGCCTCATTATTGTTCAGCACTCATTCCTCCACAAACATTTTGCATGTACCTCTCCAGCCAGCTAGTGGCCGCAACATACTGTGCTGAATTGTTCACTTTTGGAAGGTTTCCCAAGGCAGATTAATTAGTTGGACATTCCTCCCATCAGTCTCAGCTTTGTCTCTGTTGTTGTGTTCATCGGGGCTCAAGTCAAGAGGGGATTTATCAAACGTAGAAGAAATGTGGGATCTCTTCTCAGCAGAGACAGAGGAAAACCAACAGACAAATGATCGGCTCACAAGAGGAACAATTAAAACAAAATGTGAGCAAACAGAAAGTAGGGGATGGCAGAAGAGAAAACTTGAAAAGACAGTGACAGTACATTGGAGGGTTGATTTCAGCTGTGTCGGGAAAAGGTAAGACAAGATGCTTATCGACTTTTGCGCCTCAGATATCCAGAGATGTTTTCAGCAGCCCGCTCCAGTCATTGATTCTCGATCTCGGTACAGTTCATGGATCAGTTATCAGCACACCAATTAAACCCAGAACACCTCAGGATCGTATCATTTTATTGTAATCTGAAGATAGGGATATTGACCCTTTAAAATGTATATATCCCCGAGGGAGATTGACAGCCTTTGCTTTTAGATGATGAGCAAATTCTGTCACACTTAAGCCGCAGCGACGACACTGAATTTATAGAGAAGCTACAGTAGGTAGCATTAAACTGGTAAGTGTGCAATAATATGGTTATATGTGTGTGCTGGCTATGTTTTTGTATTGTTTTTGAATAAAAATTTTAATCAAAATGTATAGTGTTTTTTTTTTACATTTTTCAGAAAACATTACTTGTTTTCTTTTTTTTAGAAAACTAACTTTATTTTCAGAATACTGACTACATCAAGTGGTGCAAATTCTTTATATTTTGCATTGCAGTACCTCACATTGTCATTGCTGGCATTTATTAAATAGGTAGAAATTTTTATGAAATCATTGTAAATTACATCAAATAAGTGCTACATGAATATTGTAAAAAATCTGTAGAGCAATTCTCTAAAAAGTAACTCTGCACTATTCTATACATACCTCGTGTAGAGGCACAATTCTGTATTTCATTGTAAAAACTTTTAGTTAAGAGTAGTAGAAAATGTTTGTTATAGCCTATTGCGTATCTTAATGTGTTGCATTTTTGTCATCCTGTAAACCTGAGCGTCATCTTCTGGTCATACGGTTGTACTATTCCTCCCATTGATTTGAGCCTCCTAATGGCTTTCATTGGACCTCCCATGATTTCACATTAATATTTCAGAAGCCCTCCATTTCCTGGTGTAAAAGCCCCACCGGTACCACCACCATCACTGGCACTAATGCTGCGGTTGGATTACTGCAACATTATCTGAGTATGTGTGTGCTGGAAACGCTCGACTTGGAGAGGGCGAGGACAATTTGGGGGAAGCTTCATAATGAGGGAAAGACATGCAGAGTTTTAATAATCAAAGCCATTCACTGGGGAAATTCTGAATCACCCGTTGAGCATCTAATGAGTTGAATTTAGTCTATTGATTCCAACAGCAGCCCAGTTCCAGTGCAAAGAGAGCGAGCCAGATGTACCACACTCTATTTTTGGCTAATATTTTTTGGTTAATATGCCCTTACCAACTTTAAATATAAGAACAGAATTTTTTTTCATTCATTGTAGAAAACAGACAACCAGAGTTTTTTAATTGTCCCCATTTGTTTTCTGCACCACACTACAGACAGAGAAGCTTCAATTAGGAGCTCAGACTGGCACCAGATTTGTAACAACTTTCCCCTACAGCCAAAATCCCTAAACTGGTTGGCATATGAGCCGAAAAACCTGTCTGACAACAAAGCTTAAAAATGCGAACAAATTTTCCCACTTTTCCATTACGTACTTGCAACAAGCTGTAAAAACCTGATGCCTGCCAGGCACGTTGAGGCTTAGAGGTGTTTGGAGAAATGCTTTAGTTGACGTCAGGACCTGAGTGAGTTCATTCTCAAATCCTGTGGAGGCTTTTTCACATGTCTGTGTTGTGGAACGATTAGATTAGTTAACCGCAGTCTGCTGTCTGAAGCCTTCAGGCGCCTGAGTCATCACAGTAGGCTTGTCTTAGCTTGCACTGCCCCCATGTGTTTGTGCAAAGTAACATAGAATTTACTAAAACTAAGTATTACTGAACCTCGGGCAAAAAAATGCAAGTAGTATATAGATAAATAGGATATGTGTCTTTAATTTCTTGGAGAAGTCAAGCCTAAATTTAACAAATGTTTTAAGTATGTGTGAAACTTCTTAGCCATTTGTTGTCTTTCAGTAGCCATCTTAAGTTGAAAAAAGTTTCATCTTATATCAAAGATGCTTCATTAGTTGAACTTTTTAAAGCTGAAATGTAGGTCTAATATCATGATAGTACACTTGTATAGATCTTCTCTGCTGTATAGTTTTGTATTTACATTATACAATACAGTTCATTAGTTTAAGGCCAACATTAAATTTGTTATATTAGATGTTACAATACCATAAACCATTCTTCCTTCTCTGTGTCTTTATTTGAATGCATCCAGAAAATGCAGGAAAAGAGTATGCCTTAATAAAACTGAGAGTATCTAGTTTTACCTTGCATAGCACCTGAGCAGTACATTAGGATTACTGGCAAATAATCCAAATACAATCTGGATTGATTAGTATTTAAAATATAGTTTAGACAAGTGAAAGGGCGTTTGAAAAAAGGAAGAGGCCCATAACAAAAGTTTGAAAGAAAACTCTTATCTAGTTGTGTGTTTCTTGTATTTGATTTAAAATAAATTTTGGATGGTCAACAAAAGTGGCGTCAGATTTTTGAACTGTATATTTGATGTAACAGTAATCATTGTTGTATTACGCATTAGGAAATCTAACTTAGGAATTATTGTGAATAGTATTTGGTGTCTGTTAACTTGTAATTGTCTAGAGTACACCTCATCGTAGTCAAGACAGAGTCCTGCCCAAATATCTCAAATTCAAATGAATAATTTGGAATACATGCATTACTTGTTACAGTAAGTACTCAAGGCTAAACAAATAAACAAAAAAAAAACATTTAAGCCAGTCTAAGAAAGAGCATAAAATGTTTATTACACTTTTCCCCCCCAATACACTATACATGTTCCTATGTTGACACAAAAACCAAAACCAAAGAGAGGGTGTACAAAACCGATTGTCGCCATTGGCTTGTACTCGACCAGGTCAGTGAATACCGACCCAAGTTAAACGACAGGGAAAGATCGTTACAATCTTTTTCAGGGAACAAGGTTGTTATAAAATTTTACTTTTTTTTTTTTTTATCATAACAGTATTGTACAAAACTGGAATATTTATGATGTGATGGACATTTAGTGGATGTTCCCCTGTTGCTTGAACAGTTTGAGTGCACATTAACAGGTTTACTTTAGTGGCCATCACTATTTTTTTTTATTGTTAAATGTAAAATAGTTTTGTTCAATGTATTTAGGTCACTATTTCTACAAAACATTCATTGGATTGATCCGCAAAGACTTGGCAACATCCCATTGACTGACTAGAGTATGATTAATAAAAATAAATATAGAAAGATTAATGCAACTTGGATTACACAAAAGTGTGTGTGACAAAGTAAGCAATATCTTTAAGACAGAATGTGGTAGAATTGAGGCACACCGAGCATTAAATAATGTGAAAAATACACTTTATCCCCAAATTAGGCTAACGGGTGCTAATGTTTTTATAACGCTGCTTATTACAGCCAACATGTACATTTTGATGCAGATGTGGATTTTTTAAATATTCTTATTTTTGCAGGATACATATCTTTAGATTTGATGTTGTTTTATACATTGTAATTTAAGGGAAATGTCACACCTTTTTGGGATTTCACATTTTATACAGATCAAATACAGAACTTTACAGTACCTTTTTTAAAATGTGCCAAATCACTATTTCCTATTGGAGGTAGACCTGGCTTGGAGTCACAAAATTTAAGAAAGGCCTAATTGAATTCTCAACTCTCAGAGATAATTAAAAGGAATGAATTTACTTCAACAGCTCTTTTAGACTTGTTTTTCTCCTTATTGTTGTATATAGCTAAAACTGACTAATCATAAAGAAAGAGCAGGTGTAAATGTAGACGTTTAAGATAAAAGAATGAAAGCATGGTTGAATAACAGATGGATGGAATCATGTATTGAAAAAACAATATACCATAAAAAACTTTAGTAATACACCATGCACCAGTATGACACTTCAATTGGTACTATGTCCATATTAGTGTTGACAGGTCACTGAAAGCTACATTTTTACAGACAAACTAGACATTTTTCCAGCATGCAACAAACAACAAACCACACACACACACACCTTTCGAAACAAAACAGGAATGGTTCAAGAGTTAAAAACGCTAACTGTCTAATGTACAGTCACAGGGACGGTCAGCTGTCTCTATTGGCCGCGGCAGGTGCTTTTGGTAAAATCAGTCTCAGCCTCCAAGTAGAGCCCAGGAAACGTGAGCCTCTTTCCTATGGTTTACAGTACAATCCGCTTGAATAAATTCTAGTCCCATTGAATATATAATATATAACATCTTGGTAAGTACAGTATAAGGAAAAAAGTAAACAAGCATTGAAACACTTCAGGTTTAGTGTCATATGTTACAGCTTGAAAAGTGTTGTGCAGTGAGCATATATTTGACTATCTTTTTTAGTACAGACCATCTGATCATTAATTTCCAACATGACAAAAGGTAATGATAGTAAACATCACGAGGGAGAGTAATAAAAGCATAAAAACTGATGTGTCTTTTGTCATGTATCTTTTAGAGGAGAATGAGTAAAACAATAAAATGCTTCTACTAAATCTACATGTAAGAATCTGTAGTCTCCTCTTGACACATTGCTCGCCTCCAAGTCTCTACACTTCGGTCAATTAGTGTCACTGACAATCACAATGACCATGTGCTCCTCGTCCAGATTACCCACAGTCCTTTTGGCTGCCTGGAGAAACTGCTGGGAAAAATCTCCAGGTGGGAAAGCATACAACATGGCCCCGGAGCTTCCCTCTTTAACAGCGGGCAAACTCACAACACCAGCGGCTTCCTTGTTGCGCAAGTAGGTGACCAGGTGGCGAAGCAGGCGGACCTGAAGTCCAGGCTCTGGGGAAGGGGCCTGGCGATCCACAGGGCCCTGCAGAGCCAGAAGAATGGCAAAGCCATCAGGCCGGCCCAGTTTGATCCGCCGTGAGACTTCATCAAGCCGGGTCTGGTCCATGCGCAGCCGCTGGGCGATCTTTAGCTGACTGGGCTGGTTCTGCAGTTTAAGGCTGTCTTTCATGATGGAGTTGAAGAAAGATGAGCCGCCCTCCAGCATGTACAGGTCTGTGGGGAAGCTGCTGTTCTTCAGGGCAAAGAAGCCATGCCACATTTTGGAAAGTGTAGCCTGGGCAAAGTCGGACAGAGTGTTGGGAGAGGTGTGGGTGTCGGTGTGAACCGCAGGGGAGTTTGTGGACTCACTGGATCGATGGTGGTGGTTGCTGAGGTAGTCATTGGATGAGCGTTTACTGTGGTGGCGGCTGGAGGGGGGCTCATCGTCATTGGTAACAGAGTGGCCTGCCCTGCCATTTTCAGGGGAGTGATCCCTAGGTTCTGTGGTGGAGTCTGGGGCTCGAACTCGCGCTCGGTCAGGGCTGGCGTCTGGAGACAATACCCCTCCTTGTCCTCTAACTCTAGACCTCCCCCGCTCCTTGTCCCGGTCCCGTTCGCGTTCCTCTGCCGGTCGTTCAGTAGACAGACTTCTGCTTCTCCTGCGGTTCCTCCTCTCCTCCCGCTCCTTCAGCCAGCGTTCCCGGCTTCGACTACGACTCCTTCTCCTGCCAAACGCCTCTGGCCTCCGCTCAAGGCTCCGTGTGGGGCTGCTAGGGAAGTCTCTGTCCAGCAAGGCCCTGTCTCGCTCCCTTTGGGACAGGAGGCTGTGAGATGGTGGGGATGAGCGGTCCCTGCTGCCTCGTAACTCCCTCTCCAGGCTGCGATGGCGGCTGTATGCCTCTCCAAGGAGGTCATAGTGAGCTGGGAGTGGAACAGCAGGCTGGTAACCGGCTGGAAAAGGGCGTGATGGACTCTCTTCCACTTTTGCAAAGTCCACTCTAAGGCGGCGCTCAGGACCCCCCAAAGGGAAGCCCCTCATTTGAGTGCAGGCAGCCTGAGCAGCGTCCAAACTCTCATACTGAATGTAAGCAAAGTTGTCCCCTTTAACATAATCAATATTCCTGATGCTCCCAAATCGGTCAAACTCTCGTGCCAGGGCAGCAAGTGAGTTACCAGGTCCGAGACCTCCCACCCAGAGGCGGGTAGTGGGGTTAGCTTTACCATAGCCAATTTTTATGGGGTTGCCCCCAATTAGTCGGCCCTGCATGGCTACTTTAGCCCGGTGGGCCATGTCTAAGTTCTGAAATTTGACAAAAGCATAAGCCCCACCTTGTCCACGTGCAGGGCGTTTAATGACAACATCTTCGATTATGCCATACTTGTCAAACCCCCTCCGCAGTTCTGCCTCCGTAACATTTCCATCTAAGTTTCCAATAAACAGGTTACTGGTGGCCCTCTGGTCGTCCTCTGGTTTTAGGTCCTCCACCACTGGCATCGCGGGGAAGCCATAAGGCCTCCCCCTCTCGTCCAACATGCCATAATAATCCAAAAGCCTCTCCCTTTCTCTGCTCAGACCCAGAGTCTCTAGAGCATAATGCCTTGCTCTAAGGTCTCTGATGCTGCTAACGCCGGGACCTGGGGGGGACAGAGAGCGCTGTCTATATGGATATGGCGCGTGCAGAGGTAAGTAACCCACGTCTGGCGGCGTCACGCTCCTTTTTCTCACATACATAGGTTCAATTTTCAGCTGGCGATCACCTAACATTAACCTGGATGATTTACCGTGCCTGGCCTCCTTAGCATCCTCCGGGTGCCTAAAATTCACATAAGCGATCCGGCCAAGCTCCGGTGTGTGAGACAGCTTCACGCTAACATCCCCGAACTTTTTGAACTCGTGAAAAAGCGTGTCCTCTACGTCCTCGTCTGACACCTGAGAGCCGAGGTTACTGATGAGCAGTGTTTTGTACTCCAGAGTGGCCGGCCTGGCGGCGGGGAGCTCAGCGGGTGTAGTTCGAAGGGGAGGGCGGCCGAGGAGGCTGAGTTCGTGACGGTGGTGAAGCTCCAGAGCGGCCGCCCTCTCCTCCCTGATCCGCGGCTTCTCTCGCTCCCTGCTGCGGCTCCGTCGGTGATATCCCCGGCTCTCTGCAAGCAGGAGAGCCAGTGGTGGCGGTGGCAGCTCCTCTCTCCGTGCACTCTCTCGTTCCCTTTCACGTATCCGTTTAGCAATGGCCCTGGACGGACTAGTCTCTCTAGCGGCCTGCCTCTTCATTTTCAAAGGATGATGGGGCTCAAACTTTTCGCTGCTTGGATGTGAATCCGGCCCGAAGAATAAATTCCAGGGGTGTTAGCAAAAATAACGTTGCAGACGACAGGTTCGAGAAGGAAAATCTCCCACTGGAAACGGTGAATGCGTACATATATGTCTAAATAAAACGATAAAAGCGGTTAAAAACATGTCAGCATCTAAGGAGCTGCACCGACGCCGCCATCTTGGACAATAGGAATGTGCACTTTCCCTCTGGTGGGCGGAGTCTGACGTGACGCTGTTCCTCAATGTGTGACGTGCTGAACGTGCCACAGTTTTTTTTAGTATTACAGACAAAATTTGTCTCCTGTAAAGATTATAATCTTTTTAAAATGATATGCTATTAACTCAAGTTGTTTTTTTTTTACTTTGTACCTTTTAAGATCCCCATTTGAGGTACCTTTAATTGATTTTGTATAATAGCTATTTAAAATTACATACTTCTATGGACTTAATACACTAGTAGTTGTATAGGGCAGCACAAAATAGTCTGTCATTGTTTTTTAGATTTTAATGAAAAAGTAGAATTGTATACAGTTCTAATAAATGACCAAGACTTGAAGTCAACCAAACCATCAAACTTTCTTATCCTAAAACAAAGTTATCAAGTACTTCAGGTTTATACCATTTACTACAAAATAAAACACACAACACCTTTAAAAAAAGGAGAATGGTGTGGGGCCAGTGTGGTTTTATCTATTGATTTGTCAAAGCAATGTTAGCTTGACTATATTTAATGGGAGGGTATGGGATACATTAAATATATTTTATGGTGTACATCACATATACAACTCTGTGCCAGTATGTTTTGGAACAAGTTGACATATGACATTATATGAAATCATAACTAAAAACAATTAACTAAAATTAGCTTTTTGCTGAATCTATTACAATGAGTGTTATTAGCACTCCTCTTAATTTTAATATAAGCTACCCAGATTCAGGCACCCAGTGAGTATTTCAATCTTTGTGCAAAACCAGTTGAGGAAAGTCAACTACATGTTAACAGCAAATAAGAGCCAGAGAAATTTCAAATCTGTGTCCATTGTTTAAATTAATGTCCATTTTAATCCCCCACCCCCACCCCCACAAAAAGAATTTCACCTGAATTTACAACATGAATACATGAGGAGTAAACATTTTCACTTAGGGCAGTTGACCTGTTATTTTGCAAGCAGCAACAGTGAATGAAATGATTCTATTCCGTTTGAGTTGCACTGTGAATTACACATATTTGCAAGTATATTTCATGCCAGAAAAACTATATCAAGATTGAAAAAATACTTTATAGTCCCTACAAGTTCTCTAAACTAGCCTGCAAATATGGATGGACGAGTCGCTCAAAAAGTTCTCAAAATGGAAAATAAATTTGGACAGTGCATTTTATCTGTCAAATAAGTTGCTTGTCTTTCTGTCCACTGTTAATTTCAGTATGCTTCCATAAGGTCTGTTGTAGCCTCAGTGGTTGCATTTCTAGATGTAAGCTTGCAAATATAAATCCATTAACAGACTATGTGGATAATAAGTTCATTCAACATTAATCATATGTTGCTCAGTGGCATTCCTCTCAGTTCTCTAATCTTACAAATCTGTCCAATTTTAGATTTTACAAAATGTACACTGTATATTGGAATAAAATGTTAACCAATGGACAAAACAACCACCCCAAAAAATTTAGATCTGTGCCATATACTAGATGACAAAAAAAAAAGAAAAAAAAGAAACGTGTCCAACCAAACTCCCCATTTTCTCCTGGTAAATGTCCGCATCACTGAATACACCCGAGTCAAGTCCAAAGTTGTGTGGTGTTTGGTTTTTAGTTGTGTGTTTTGTTACAGATCTGTCCGTGCTTTGGCAGCTGTAGGTGCATACACGGGCATGAGTTCTGTGATTTTGCGAATAAAGTCAGACTTTTCGGCACAGCCTTTACACGACTCTCCCCACTCTTCCAGGATCTTCTTCAGGTCTTTCACTTTGAGCTTTTTGAGATCCACTGTGCTCAGATCCAGCTGTTTGTCTGCACAGAAAATAAAAGACATAAAAATTTACATTATTTACAGCCAAAATTTCTTGTAGTATGAAAATGGTAAATAAATGAAAAAGGAATTGTGAAATCAGCCAACCAAAATGTATGTAATGTAATTTCAAAAGGCGTACCGTATTTCAGTTCACAGATCTGACTGTCCTTTTTCTTGAGTTTCTCACAGATTTTCTCAACTGGAACGTGGAAGCTTAGTGGCTTGGACACTTCGTTGACTATCTTGGTAGCTGCATCACTTGTTGCTCCAATGTAGTAGCACTAAACATAGGAGTGAAGAATAATTACCAAAGAAATAAAAGAAGATAATCATGACATAATAACCAGTTTTACAGTATTCCACGTTTTTTCTATACCACTGTTGTCAGTTTTAAAAACACTTAACACCGGTATGCACTATTGTGTAAAGTATGATGAGGCATAAACAGAAATAGCAAATTTAGAAAAGAGTCTGTATTTAATATAGCTGCTTGACATAACACTTACGTTGAGTCATTTTCCTTTGTGCTTTTTAGTTGGATACAGTTTGTCTGAGTTACACCTACATCATTTTTGGATTTCATTTGGTTTGAATATTTACTTTTCAGACTCTTTATGAGAGTTACAGGACTGAGAGCAGGTGATGAGACGGAAACAGTGCTGCAGTTGTGTTGCTTTACATTTACATGGGAGGGATATTTTTGAGTGTGTAGCTCTCAGCCATTGGAAAATACAGGATAATTATGTAACAGATTATAGAGTTTATTCAAAAGCTAAAGTAAATCTAGATTTGACCTTCACTCATTGATGAGCACCAAAAGCAAGAGTGTGCCTTTTTAATAATAGAACTACTAGTAGTAGTCTTCCTCTTGCAGAAACATTTCAGTAAATACTTCAAGTCTACAAGGGCTTTACGAGTGCTTCTTAATGTTTGAGAGTGTGGCAGAGACATCTTCTATTGTTTACTTACAAAACGATTATCTTTCCCCTTGGCATCTTTGCAGCTTTTTTCAAGGGCCCTCTCGATATCTGCACTATTGAAGTTTACATTGTTGTCCGTGAGTGAGTCATGAAACTTTCCAAGAAAGCTCACGCACACTGAAAAATAAAACACATACATTAATCTACAGGAGATGCACTTGTCAATGTGAGATTTTTGACATGATTAGTTGGCTTCTAAGAACACACTAACAGATAGTTAAAATAAAAAGACATCTCTGAATTGGAAACTAGTGATTATTTTATAGATTTTGCCATGGGAACCCCAGTGTTATAAACACTATGTAAAGCACTTTAAACATGAAAACTCTACTGTAGCTTGACTGTAGGCGAATCAATGATAGCGTAACAAAAGCATATAACATGTATAGCAGGGGCAGCAGTAGCTCAGTGAGTAGAGCGGTCGTCCTTCAACCAGAAGGTAGGCGGTTCGATTCTCACTCTCCCCAAAGTTCATACTGTCGTTGTGTCCTTGGGCAAGACACTTAACCAACCTTGCCTCCAGTGACTGCAACACTGGTAATTACTGTAGAACACTGTAAGTCGCTTTGAATAAAAGCATCAGCAAAATGAATAAAATGTAATGTAAATGTAAATAGCACATATTCTTATCTGTACAGCAATAACACATCATTCTTGACAACTACACACATTATACAAAAATATGCAGCCTAAAAGCTCAAGATACTGATATCTTGACTACTTATGTCTGCAGGCTATTTTTAACTTTTCTCCCCCTTATAGAGAAGTATGACATTAGAGATCACGATTTATACATTCCTTGCATATCCATGGTTTAATAATCACCAGTTCAAACGTGAAAACATTTTTTGTTTAAAACATTATTCAAAAAAGGTTTTTTAATAAAATCAATATATTTTTCTAACCAAGCTGCTATTGGAAACAGTCATTTAGCTACAGTTGGAGCTAACCAGAGCTAGCAGACAGCCAGCCTTACCTTCACAGTCTCCCTCCTTCAGCGCTTCAGCGTTACCCGGCATTAGAGCGAGGGCAAGAGCTACCGACAACCCGCCTATACACAACATTTTAATACTATTGAAAGTAAGTACCCTTTCTAAAACACAGCTAAAGTCAATATTTGTCTGAATATGTAATTCGCACACATGGAAAGCAGCCGTTTCAGGAGGGACGCCGGTAAACTGAGCACGATATCGTTCCTGAATGTACAAGCTTTCCGGTGCCACGTCATACTACGCTTTAACCTGATTGGTCAAGTAGTTAAATATATCCTGTAGTTTTCCACGCCGTCTCTTTTGATTGGACGGTGACAGAATTTTTCGGGGACAACGTCCAGTTGGCGCAGTGTGATTGGGCCAGCGCCGCTGTGTGTTTCTTTGAGGTATTTGCATTTGGTTTGTGTTTCACTCATCACTGCTCAACATCGATTTTTAAAACAAAAACTTCATTATGTATGTATTTAGTTTTGAAGTTTGAAAGCCCATTTAAGAAATAACAAAATAAAAGAATGAAATAAAATAATGTTCATCTAGTCAACCACAAACAAGTAATATTTTTGATATTGCACTTACATTTACCATGTTTCGAAACGGTTAATTAATTTAAATAATTATTTTTTTTAACACAATAAAAAATCACAACCAGAGAGATTTTTAGACTTTATTTTGATATTATTCACAATTAACATTTTCTTATCTGTTTCCAAATTTGGCTTTGGGTTTTTATTTTGACTTCTAATCACATAATTTGGACTTAATTATTCACTAATTCAACCTTTAATACAATTGTATTCGTGACTCACTGTGACTTAGTTTTCGACTGGAGGAAATAGTGTTCAGAGATCGACTCAAAGTTGCCCTGTATTGTGAAATGGGTGTTGCTCCTGAGACATTTTGGTATGCTCTATGCAAAGGACAAGGGTTCATACACCAGTTTCTAGCAAAATACCAAAATCTATGATGTTTTTGCTGAATTAATTGAGGTTTAGGCTATATGGTGCTGAATGACAAAGACTAAATCGAACTGGGACCAGGTTACTTGAATATGGGTCTGTCTCCAATATCACAAGCTGGTTAAAATTTAAAATCAATTTAAATTACTATTATTCGTTTTTACACTTATCTATATTCTCATATTTAGGGAACTCTTCAGACTGACTTATTAAGTAAATGTAGTTGTCTTATTCGCTTGAAGTGGTGGTGGTGGGGTGGGGGGGCTTTATAAGTGTGAAGATATCGAATTAATCTGTTGAATTAGTCTTATTAACTAAGCACTATTCACTGCAGTAGAAGGCTTTGGGGGTGCTCTTATATAATTGTGATGTAACACTGTATTCCCAATTCTAGTCCTTGTCCTTGGCCCAAACACTTTGTCAAGTCAAATGACTGTAAGATGCATGTTTCTTCTTTTATTATTTTATCCATGAACACGCGTAAGAATAAATATAGGTTGAATGTGACTGTGATTAGTTACAGGGTAGAATAAATTAAAAAAAAACCCTGTCACGTGTTCTTTTTTCTGCTGTTTACGTCAGCGGGGCTGTGTTGTTGCAGAGTCACTGCAAATGGTTCGACTGTAAACAAGGCCGAGAAGACAGAATACTCAAGAATCAAATATTAGCGTCATCGTCGTTACATATTTGATTATCTACAACTTTAAAACATTTAGGAGATTTCTCATGGTGCACATATGAACGAATATGGGATTCTTTTTTTAATTAGATTTTGTTCGTGTTTTGTGAAGACAGCCACTGAAGCTAGCAGAAACTAGCAAAAGCTACGCACATTCTGCAGCTTGCTTGCCTGTCGCGCTAGCCTCGTTGGCTTGGAAACCTTCGAAGGCCTTTTGCGAGTGAAGCACACTTTATGCCCTGGGCATATACTTCTAAACTGCGACCAGGATATCCTGAACCGTAAGTCCCAAATATTGTATCTTGAACTGTTAGAGCAATGTATTTTCCTCCTTTTCAATGGATACAGCACAAAGCCAGCTACTGGATAAGACTAGCATTAGCCCACAGGGAGTAGTAGCTAAATAAATCAAACAATTTAACTATATGCAATGCTCATATTGTGGCCGTGGTTGTTACCTCTTAATAATTTTTCATTGACTGCCACAGTATCTTTAAGTTTTACATTAAAAAACATGTCCAGTATTTTCTTTTTTTATTTATTTTTTATTTAAATAAATAATATGAAGTTCTCCTCACACTAAAGTCCCACCCAATGACATGTAAGAGTTATTGTTCAGTTGACTCTATTCTATTGCTTGTTTATCTCACTAACTTTTGTAACCTAAATTGAATTATGAATATGTATGTCTCCGGTGCTAATATTATTTTTAAATTAAGTGGTGTACCATAATTGCAAACAAGAGGCAATTCAGTAATGCCCTGGTGTTTTGTGTTTCAGCTGGGTGGCTGGTCAGAGCAGCCTCCTCCCACCATGGAGGCAGGAAGAAAGGACTGTGAAGAGGAAACTCTGCAAACAGCATTTAAGAAGCTGAGGGTTGATGCTGAGAGGTATAAGAATAATATTATATATGCAGGTTGCTTTTTGCTAAAAGTGTGGTTCTATAAGTATGTGTATGTTTGACAGGGATATGGGTATGCAATACTGGAAAGTGTGTTCAACTCCTTTCTTCTTTTCAGTTTACCTGGAGCTGTGAGTGCTTCAGAGGTCATGACTCCCAGAGCAGCCCAGCGTGCCTGTCTTGACTCTAATGGAGCAAAACCTAAACATGTCTGTTCAAAGGACAACTGGCATGGGTAGGTATTATTTGGACACATGTAGTGCAGCAGCACTTTTAGGCTACCAAAAACAGTACATAGATACATGAATAAACCAGCAGTTAACCTTCTTTTTACTGGTCATTTGGTTTTCACAAGATAAGGATGTTTATAAGAAAACATTTTAGTTTTTTTCTGTTTTAGCTTAATTAGCTTAGCTTATCAGTTTTTCTGTCCCATTCACCAGTTCTTCACAACTAAAATTATTCAAAGGTTAAGATAAACACACTGCCGTTTCTTTGTGGGTAAAAGGACATCTTAAGTTGTTTTACAGGTTATATAAAAACTTCTTTTGCATTGGTATGGCCTCACAATCAACATGGCTCATGCGAAAGATCACAGATTACTGTTTCAGATTAGAGCTGCAACTAACAATAATTTTTTTTGTCGACTAATCTAACGCATATTTTATTTTTATTCTTTTTATTAATCTAGTGTTGTTTTTTTATGAACTGTTTAAAAAAGAACACTAGTTACTGTAACTAGAAACTGTAATGTATTTTAAAGACATTAGTAAATATTCATATTAAATGAACTGAATGTGATTATTACAATGTTTAATATGATTACTTTGATTACAATCTTAATTGTATTTCAGAGAGTTTAATGAATGAACCATTAAATGTAAATTAAATAAAAAGTTAAAAGTTAACTTTATTTTCGCCAAAGTAACCTATACAGTAATATACATTTACAGTTCAACTTATACTGTTAGCGATTAGCATTACCATTATTATCTAGCATATATGAGTTAATTCTCAACCAAAACAGATCAGGAAAGATCGCTACAATTACACTCAAAATTAATTGTAATAATAAATAGTTACACAGATGGCTCGTCAGTTTGAGGTCAGCGAGCGCCAGGATGTTTTCTTCTGAGGTCCTCGTGCATTGCAGTTGTGCTGTCGGGGTACGCCATTTTGGTTTTGCATGAACATTAAGGAGCCTTTTATTTAGTCTCTGTTTAAAGTATTCCCATACTTTTGATAATCATGTTCTCGATTTTTTTTTGTGATTGAATGGAACTTTCTCCATTCCCAGGAGCACAAGCCGCCATCACGCGAGATAAATATAAACAATGTGACGCGTTGTTGCAGCACTATTTCAAATTATAACATACTCTTTAGTGGAAATAAATTCAGGAGAGGGCTAACAATACACATTAATTTTGTACTGTAGTTTTGCTTGAAATTCTGTTCTCTTTGTTTATTATGATGTTGTCTTGGATCCTTTCCCTCTTTAGATGCACAAGGAAAGCCTCCAGAGGAGCTTCCAGAACTCAACGTCGTCGACGATCGAAGTCCCCCATTCTTCAGGCACCAAAGTTCACATATTGTAGCACCACTGCAGCTTCTGCACTGTCTCCCCCTAGTGGCTGCCTGAAACACCAGCGCCTGGCCCCTCCTGAGCCAGCCGAGCCTTGTCCTGTAGTGGATGGGAAAACTCTGTCCTCTGTGCCCAAGAAAGAGCTCTCTTCTTCAGGCGCACAAAGCCACATTTCTACTTTGGTATTTGGATCATCTACTGCTTATGACACACAGCTTGGAGTTGTGGCTCCTGCACAGTCTTTAAAAGAGATTCCTGCTGCTGTTAATACAACCACTGTATATGTGCACCCAAGAGAAAAGAGCAGTCCAGACAAAAGTGCCTGTAACGGAGCAGAGGGCGGAGTATCTTCACCATGTGCTGAGGCCTCTGACTTCAGAGCTTTATCAGAGCTCAACAGTAGCAGCACACCACAAGGTTCTCAAGTCCCATGCTCTTGTGCAGAAAGTTTACTTTCTACAAAAGGCAAGGAGGAGATCAATCAGACCAAGCCGCAGTGCCGTTGCCAGTCCAATCAGACAAGCTGGCACGACGTAGAAGCATATTCCTTTACAGGTCTCCGGAATGTTATCTCCGAGTGCGAGAGTGCTACCCTGAGCCAAGAGGAAGCTCTGAGAACTGTTGGTACCAACACAAATGCCTCTGGCGCGTTGTCGTCTCCTGCTTCACCGCCTTCACTGTCATCGGGCTCTCCGCGCTCATGTTCAGAGCAGGCTCGAGCCTACGTTGATGACATCACAATAGAGGACCTTTCAGGTTACATGGAGTATTACCTATACATCCCCAAGAAGATGTCTCACATGGCTGAGATGATGTATACTTGAAAATAAATAAATATTGTTATATCAGATAAGAATTTATTATGGTTAAGATTATGTTTCTGTTGTGCACAGAAATGGCTCATGAGGAATGTCATGTAATGGTTAGAAGAATGATTTAGGCATGACATATAATTAAAATGTACAACAATAATTCATTTAAACCCCAGCTGAAATAGTTCCATGTTTTACTACAGCTGCTGGACACTTATAGTTTCAACACTTTTTTTGTGCTCTATGGGATAACTATTTGTTCTGATTTTCAGTTTACATATAAAGTTGCCAAAGCTCTTGGTGCAGGGTTTTGCTGTGGGAGATGATTGTGTAGTAGGAATATGCAAACTTGTATTGCCAAGTGTGATTATGTTTGTGGTTTTGTGACTTTTAAAAGTCAACTGAACTGTCTGGATTTAATTTCACTCAATAAAAAATTGTGTTCATTTTGTTGTTACTGTGTCCTAAATTGTTTATATACCATATTGACCAGCTACACCCTGTTATGTTGCTGATTTCTTTTGTGTAAAATTGGCATAGGTGTGGATCTGTGTTTTGAAAGTATGCAATATACACTCTTAGGAAAAAATGTGCAGTCTACTTTCAAATCATTTAGTGCTGCTTGCTGCTGTGTCTTGCTGCTGAGAAAATAGGTGCAGTTTCTTTCCTTATGACTTAATATGATGTATGATGCAAAGTAGTGCCACATCTGAAAGATTTTTAATAGGATCCCCTGAGAAAAGACGAGTTAAACATTTTTAACTTAATTTGTGTCTTGGTCTCGGCTCAAAATCCAGCTGTGGTTTTAGTTGTAATGTTAATGTTAATGTATGATAATCACAAAAAAACTTGTCAAAGATTAAAAAAAAAATCCATATCCATGTACATGCTTAGATCCAGGCAAGACAATTCCATGTGCATGCAACAGTAATGACCTCCAGAGGGCTGCATTGACTTAAACTTGCCTTTGGATACATGGGTTAAATCTGTTGGGTTCAAAAGTTGCTTTATGACCTTTTATATTGTGCTTCATGGGGTTGAAAAAGATCTGAAAGTGAACTGTTATGGAACAATGGCACTGTATAAAGTGTGAAGAGTACATTAGCAATTCCAAGGACATGAACGGCATAATTGTATGGTTTGCAAAAGGCTCATAATCAGTGACTCATAGCTGATTTGTTTTTTTTCCACCTGACGCAGGTGTGGACCAAGCCACTCTCATGGAACCCCTTTTATATATGGGCCTCATTGTTGGGGTGCGTCCATACAGCAATATACCTCCGTCCACCAGAGGGCAGGTTCCACGAGGAGAAATGTAAAAAAAAAAAACACCTCCTGCTTCTCCTGTTTGTGCCCAGTTTTACTCCTATACACTGCTATTTCTCTCAGCCACCAATTATTTCTCACTAATTTATTTCAGTAAAACACAAACGTAACAGTCTGAGTTTTTATAAATATATCCCTAGTCTGACTGATGAGACACTGATGGTGTCTCTATCTGATTCTCTATCTCCTCTATTTATATTGTATTTAAAATGATATTTAGTTTACTGTTCACACATGATACACATTAATTACTTGTGTAAAATAACCTATATTATTACCTGCTGTTATTCCTAAAATACATGTTATTTGTCATCTACTAAATGCATGTCCCCTGAGTTCACAGGTGAAATTATCCATTAAAACCTCTAAAATGACCAAATATAGGCTGTGCGTTCAACGCTGGGATACCCAAACTGACTGATCTAAAAAAAAAAAAAAATAGTCGGCCCAACTCTGTCATGTCTTTCTTTAAACAATGCACCAGCTTTGGACAGTGCTTTACATTTCACGTCATGAAAATCTAGCTCAATGTCTCTACCACAATATTTCTTTCTAAATTATATGACTTGTTTGACGTTGTGTTTTTACTGTTCATAAAGGTGACAGGCCCACAGGGCTGTATTGTAGTGTTTATGAATAACAATAGCCCAGAACTGCAAGTAATTTTTGATCATCCAACCCACACACACACACACACACACACACACACACACACATGCTGGCTTGATTATTTATTTCATTATTTGTACAGCTAGTCCAAGGCTGAGCTCCTGAAGAGATTGATCTGCCACAAAATAAACATTCTGAATCACTCTAAATAGCTTAGACGTGTCAGGTTTCTGCTGGAGACTTTTTATGATGAGTAATATCTTTTTTACTATAGCAGCACCCCATTTACATTTACTTCACGGACAGATATTTGCAGTTTGTTAATTTAACCATATGTGTTGCTGGCTGGCAGAGTGACTGACACAACTCAACATTTCTTACTGTATTGCTGTGATTAACCAGAGTCAGATGATCAAAGAATGACGAAGCCCATGTGAGATCCCAATATGCACAACCTGAAGTCAGACCCAAAATAAACCCATGCCAGCGGTTTTCTGCTGTAATCTCATAAACATTCCTTTGTACATGACCATATGTCCCAAGACAGTGTTTCATATTTGAGAATAAGTTTTGTGTCTGTTTCTGATCAACCCCTGCATGCCTTAAACCTGAGCCGCCCGAGTGAGGTCTAATGTACACAATGTGTTTAAACAGTGGAGTAAATCCCAGCAGTCACTGTGACTTCTCTGCAGCATTTGAAAATATCAAATTTCTATACCAGATCTAAGTCATACATTTTCAAATATTTTCATTAACAACAATAATGTTTAATAAGAACGGGGTTGTGAATTTACTGAGAAAAAGGACTTTGTGGTGTCATGGGGATATTTAGCACACGTGTGTCAGAACACTTGTTACTTAACTCAATGTGCAGGAACTTTGGTATGTTTTTTTATCTTTAAACGTTGAAATTATGACTTTTTATCTCATAATTATGGCATTTTAAAGTCATTATTTGTAAAAAAAAAAATTATAATTATAATGATACTAATATGCATTCAATTTATATTGCTTTTTTTTTCCAGAGACTCAAAGCGCTCACATTATTCATTCACAAAAAGTCATAGTTACTACTTTAAAAGTCATAAGTACGAGTACAGCACTCTATGGAAATCCTCTACTGTTTCTTCTTTTTTATTTTATGCCTGATTTAATGATTTTGGGAATGTATTTGTAAAAAAAAAAAAAAAAAAAACTTAATGTTTAGAACACTTGAGTAATTTTTTAAAAATGCTTTCAGATCCTACTGAAAAGAAAAGCTTCCCTGTGGATTTGAAGGTTGCTTGCGGTGCAGGCCGGATGTCCACTCCTGGGAACAGTCATAGCAGAAAGCTGTTGTGGTTGTGGCTCCACTGACCAACATTCAAAGATGACCACAAACAAATGCCACGAAGAAAACAAACAATCTCAAACAAGAACCACAAGACCTCTGTCCAAGTCTGAACCTGGAGCTGTTAACAGTTCTCTATTAAAAGAAACAAAAGAGTGCACAGTCAGGAAAACATGACCATAACGATACTATTTCAATGGCTTTTAACAATTTCCTGTAAAAAAGATTTTATTTTAAACTAGCTGTGTGTCCAGGGTCCAAAGATTCCAAATATTTTATCATGATTTATGTGAAATGAAGAGGGAAAATCTTTAAAGGGAGACAAACCAGAAAATTAAAATGAACAGAATTTAAAGTCAGACATTTTCTGTCACACGCCTTGTCACAATTATTTTATATCTTTGTTTTTACCATGAAAACTGGGGGGAACTCCACAGTGAAGCTAACCACAACACATCTATCAAGTGTTAATGAGAGATGAGAAAACATGCCAGCACTTTCTCTTTTTTAAATGAAACTTCTACTGTAATAGTGTTACTTGGTATGGCTGGGCTTTTTCTCAGTTAGTTCTTAGAAGACCACTGAGAAATCACCAACAGTTTCTGAGGTACTTTACACTCTTAGCTTTCTGGAAATATTGTGGCATTTCAGTTACACTCTAGAAGCGTATGCGATAGAAACCACAGCTCTAACAGCTCTCGACAAAGTCTTTCATGCTAAAACCACCTTTTACAGCTGTTGTTCTCGTATGATATGTACGTTTCTATGTCAGTCATAAAAGCTCTTTTGATGTGTCACTGTCTCTTTTTCAGGTCACAAACAAAGGTACTATATTTGCAGAAATGTAGGTGCACATATATACTATACTATACTATACTATACTATACTATACTATACTATACTGTACTATACTATACTATAAATCAATAACAATAGCCTCAGATGAGAATATGATTTTTTTTTCTGTGTGTAAGGTAAACCATTATTTTCTAATGAAAGTTGATCCGCCAACTCAATTTTTTGCTCAAAAAGTGACATCTGCAACATATTTCTACCCAATAGGCTACTACTAATAGCTTTAACATCTAACATTAACAGCCCATTAAAGGCCAGAAGCTACACATCTTATAGAACTTGACATCTTAGCAACAAGGTAAACAATTAAGAAAATATTGTGCTGTTGATAACATGCATAAATGTTAACCCTGCTTTTTTAGGATGAAATTCCAGGCAACTGCTACCTGCCTTCTTTTTTTCTATTTTTGGTTATACATTAACTTTGATTGACAGACATTGTCTTCATGAGAAAGGCTTCATTAGTTGAAAAGGAATATTTGAACTAAAATACACAGCATGTATTTATTTTTTGTTTTAAAGATTGATATGAGACAATAACTAACGGTGTGTTTTCTTACTTGCCATGTCTTGTGCAGTTAAAATAAACTCTCTTATGGTTGAGGTGCCAGTGTGTTTCACTTGGATAAGATGCATCGCTGAAATTACCTGACTTCACAGCTTCCTGTGAAACTGTCACCCTTTATCTTCACACTCTTTATAGACAGTGCTTGTGTTATTTGGTCAAATGCTGAAAATGCCATTGTGAATGCTTTGTTTTGTTCCAAATTAAGATTAGTTTCTCTTTCTATTAACTTCTCAAATCATTTATTACTTGCCACTGTCCAAGAGCAATTGTCAATTTTCCTTGAGCCAGTTAAATAAAATATGAATGATATGTACTTTGACAACCCCTCGAATATAATTCAGCATTAAAGAACAAGCAACATGTTGTGCAATAATTTTGAAGCTGTAGACATTGCATTGGAATGACAAAATAATTATTTTGGGTAAATATCTTTAGACACATGTTGATCCGTTTTGCCTGCTTTGGCTTTGGTTAGTTGTTTTACAACCGCGGTGTTCTAGTGCACTTGACAAACAGCAACATGGGCCTATTTGTGTTTCTATGTGAGGTTTATGATGAGATGTATGACAGCATGAAAGGATCAAAGAGAGCACTCAACACAAAGAACCAAAGGGTGTTGAAAAAAAAGCCTGGTTCACATTATGTCACGAGACAATACACTTGATTGGTATTTACTAAAAACATTCATGCGTTCATGCTCGCCGTTGACATGACAATAGGAATACAAAGGGACATAGACTTGCTGTTTTCTGTTCTGTTCTATAGTAAGTACAGGTACAGTACTGCTGTAATCTGTGCTTATTACATTGTAGCACACTATTTAGCTTCCATGTAAGCGCTATTGTCAACATCATCAGCATCAAACTTGCATCTTTGGTTATGTATCTTTTTACTTTATGTATGTGATTACCTTTCAGTACTTTTCAAAAGACAACTTTTAGTTTTAGCTCTTTCTGCCTGCATAGACCAGGTCCAAAATAACATATGAAACAAAATCTTGTTAAAAAACACAAAAAAAAAAACACTCACGCTCATGGCTAACAGCGTTAATCAAGTCTAGCGTTAGTCAATCCCATGGCACTTTGCTAAACCAAGTCTGATGAAATGAAACTTTGTACATTATTTTTTAACATTATCCACCTGAAAGACAGCTCTACAGCTTGCCCCAGAAGTCTATAGGCTTTTTCTCATATAGTCTTTTCAGAAAGAATATCTCACTCTGCACTGCTCCACCTTACTGTCTCTGCTCTAGTAACTGTTTCTGTCCCCTCTTTTCATTTCTGACATTATCAACTTGATATATGTGCACCTACATTGCTGCAAACAAAAAGGAAGGAGGTGTTGAAGTAAGGAGCAACAAGAAGGAGAGATTGTAAACTGGCCAGGGACATGGTGACATTTTAAAAACACATTTACGCAATTGCTCTGTAAAGTTAATATAGATAGACAACAGTGACAGTGTAAAATTAAAGTGGTTGTTCTACAGACATATTATTGCCAATTACTACTTTGTTTTTTGTGCCAACCTACCTGCTCATTAATGCCCTCAATAGTGACTTTTAATGGAGATAAACAACTTGTGGTGCAGAATGAATTCCAACTTTCTGTGCTATAGACGCTGCTGTTTGCCCATGGCAGACTTTTGCGGCTTTGGCTGGTTCCAAATACTCTGCTTTAGTTTTCC
This sequence comes from Neodontobutis hainanensis, assembly GCA_024349245.1. Taxonomy (NCBI): domain Eukaryota; kingdom Metazoa; phylum Chordata; class Actinopteri; order Gobiiformes; family Odontobutidae; genus Neodontobutis; species Neodontobutis hainanensis. The sequence goes on from JALDNG010000005.1 coordinate 14,882,339, forward strand.
CCTACCTCACCACACTTGGTAGATTTATTCTATTATTGTTATGTCATGGTGTGTATGTTGGTGTATTTTATTATCTGTCACTGCCAATTATTCTTGGTGGCAGTTGTAGGAGGAAACTGCAACTTGCATAGTCGATAAGATTGCATAATATCAAAGTTGTCAGACTGATTTTCAATAGACAATTCTTGGCAAAGATTTTTCTCTTCAAAATGTGAAATTGGCTTTGCAATTCCGAGAAAAAGGGGTGTAGAGCCTTAGCAATAATACAATGCTTTTTAGGTCATACATACATAGTTCTCTAGAGTTTGCCATCATAAGGAAGAAAAAATGTGAGACAAGAGACATATCGCGTTACATTAGTGTTTTGCATCGACTGGAACTTGTGAAACGCATGAATCCCCAGGTCTCCCATGAGAGCCTATTTCCCCTCAACTTTGTGTTTATCCTCTCCAGAGGCCCACACGCCTGTTTCCTTCTTTGTGTGGATCTAACTGTCTTTGTCAGTTAAAAACTCCCAGAAACAACTATACGTTCCACCCTTAATCAAAATGTCACACCAATCTAAATACACCAGTAGGTGGCGCTTCATCCATATGTGCCAAGTTGAAATACTCCTATTACTCATGAAAATGTTCTGGTCTTCTTGGGTTGTTTATTCCAGGGAAGTTTTAAAGAACACCACTTCCTCTTTACCACACATTCCTCCAGTTGAGAAAAAAAAAATATAAATGGAAATCTCTACAAATGTTCTGATGTCAATACCATGTTGTGCATAGCTCATCCTGTTCTGCAATGTTACTGCCACAGGGGGAGGCCTGGACTTTATCCTGGTGTTCAACCCTCTTGTTTGACCTCTGACCCCTCTGACCGGGTTCACAGCCCACTTGGGGGCAACAGGGAACACAGTGATTTGAAAGCTGCAAACTCTAAATGCTTCCACATGATTCCTCTTGGGTGTCTCAAAACAATGTGTGAGAAACGCAACGAAGGCAACCCAACATTTTGCAATAACATGGCATTAGCTTGTATTAATATTATTATCAAGAAGGCAATTACAAATAGTACGTCTGATGTATCATTGTGAAGGAACATAATTTTTGAGTTGCAAACAATTTACGTGCAAATAATTGAAGACTATACCTGCTGTAACAGTAAGTCCAAGACAAATCATATTTTTATAACTGACGCCTGTGGTTATAACTGTAATCATGCCGTTTAAAACCCACTCAGAATGATCTATGGTTGAAAGCTTGAGAGCTGGATTGAATTAATATCTCAAACCCTACCTTGTAAACATTGTGACATGTTGAGCGTAGCTGTCAAAGGCAAAAGTTGTGACACATGGTTGAAATCATAAATCCTTGTGTGTGCATGTAGAATATAAAACTCAAGTGACCCGTTATTTAGACGCAACATATACAAAACCGTGTGATAAATTTAAACTGACACCAATGTGGTTTAACATGGATCACTGTGAAACTGTATCTGCAGGACCCGAGTTTCATATAAAATGCCTTAGCAGTTTAGCAAATCTTCCCTATAAAAACAATTTACAGGTAAGTTATGTTATAGTCTAGTCTCGTATTAAAAGTCAATGGAAACTTGAATCAAATTTTCATTAATTGATTTCAAATTGGCAGTCTACACAAATATATATATATATATATATATATATATATATATATATATATATATATATATATATATATATATATATATAAATTCCTGTCCACTTTTGGAAACCTTAAGAGACCTGCTGAAATCTTAGTGGCTACGTCTTTAAGCCCCTCCTTCTAAACCCAAGTGTGTACCCTGATTGGCCAGATTACCCTTGATTCATCTCAACTCTGAAACCATAACACTTTGGAGCATTTTAAAGTATATTTTAAGGGCTTTCAATGAAAAAGGACATCACTCACATTTAATTTAATCCTATTTTGATCAGACTTTGTAAAATAGACAAAGACAAATGATACGCATGCAACGCGTTTTACTGAACATATTTTTGTACTGGAGTTCACAGTGTCAAAGTGTGGCAGTGATGACTACAATCTTTAGCAACAAAGATCTAACTGTGCTTTAACATCTTCCAGACCTTTATTACAAAGTAAAGGTTAATCCTAAGTAAATATGGATTCACTTTTTTATTCACTGGTCAGCATTTTAAGAAGAGGACAACCTGGAAAACAGTGATGCAATAATGTAAATATAAGATAAGATAGGACTTTATTGATCCCATAGAGGGGAAATGCACTTGTACAGCAGGTAAAGTAAGAGGCTGCCTTCCAAATGTGTCCTGACAGTGCTAATTCTTTGGGTCAGGGGACAATGGCCTAGGACTCACTGATGCCCGCTGCTGCTAGAACAAATTCACATAAGAGATTTGTAATCTCAGTGGGACTTTCCTGGTTAAATAAAAGTTAAATAAAAAAATTTTAAATAATAATAATAATAATGATTCAACATTTAACGGGAAGAGGGTCATTACCCCCATCTGTGACCAGGCAAAGAATATCAGTTTATATAAAAAAAGTCAAATTACATACACAATGCACATCATGCAATAATATTTTACTTAGTGGAACTTTCCACTTTGGCATATCCTTCCGCTGAATATTAGTCATTTTAAAGAATCTCTAATGCTAAGTTGTTATGTCTGGCAAGATGTATGAGCGCAGTGTAACCGTCATGCACTGAGCCAACCTGTTTAGCAATCCCTAAAATTTGGCAAGATGATGATCAAATGATTGATATGACAACACAAGACACCACATTGTAAAACTTTTTTTAAACATACGCTAAACCGCAGCGCTGTTACAACATGTGATTAGTCACTAAAGTTGTATGAATTTGGTCGCCTATAAATGATAAAGCACCAAGCATCGGCTGTGCTCCATGTGTGGTTTCTTTCTAAAAAGGAAGAGTGCAATAACCCTTTAAACCCCTCGCTCATTGAATGTAAATATTATGATGAAGAGGCCAGGAGTCAGCAGGACTTATGCCATGCAATGAATAGTTCCTATGTGCGCTGTATATGTCTGTTACTATTTGTGTCTTATCTTCGAAAATGAATTTATGGAAGCTTCTTAATTTAGCACTGTCACTTAATAAATACTTTATAGTGTCATGTAACTGATAATATAGAACGTGCACCATCTTTGTTGGATGCTATATTTAAATTCTACTTCATGCCTGTCCAGATTTCTGTTTCTGCATGCCTAATCTTAAAAACCACTCACTGGACTAATAAATATGAAAAAATAGGCAATTAATAAAGTATAATTTAGAGTGCAGAAAATACATTTTAAATGGATTTTAGAAAGAAAAAAAACAACAGTATTATCTTCTACTGACAGCCATAATGGCATTTGGTGGCTGGCTAAAGTCCTTCAGTGCTGATGCTGAAGGTGCCTAAAACATTTCAGGTGTGTCCAGAGGTTTACGCATGATACATGTGAGTTTATTTTTCTGATTTCTATATGTTGAGTCCTTATTTAAACCAAAACATGCAACCTTTGTTTAACCTAATTACACTTTTAATTTATAAACATTACCAAAGACTATTTTTGAAAACATATTTTTGCTGCTTTCATGAGTTGGGTAAGTGGTTAGTAATACACAGCATGCTTTACGTTTGCAAGAGTAAATATAAGCCATTAGCTTAAGTTAGCCTCAAACTAGCATTAGGTTTAGCAGTTTAGCTCAGTGGGTTGAGAAGTCGTCTTTCAACCCGAAGGTAGTTGGTTCGATTCCCGCTCTCCCCACAGTTCATACTGTCCTTGTGTCCTTGGGCAAGACACTTAACCCACCTTGCATCCAGTGGCTGTAACACTGGTAATTACTGTAGAACACTGTAAGTCGCTTTGGATAAAAGTGTCTGCCAAATGAATAAATGTAAATGTAAATGTTAGCAGGTAGCGGTGGGTAATATGAAAAACGGTTGCTTAATCCAACTTAAGTTAAACCTTGTTTGTTTCAACACATTTAAAGTTTATTTGTGTGTGTGACCTGTCCAACTGCTTGGCATAATGATTGATAATACCATTGCCTTGTTGAGCTAAAATTTGCTCAGGCATAAAGCGTTTTAGTTCTAATTAAAGCCATAAAATATAAACAAACTTGCAGAGAAGCAAGAAAATACCTTTTGACCAAATAACTTTGATCATTTTCTTTATTATAATGGCAGACAATGTTTGCAAATGATCGCTAATGATTTATGTAAGCTTCAAATAATTATGTTCAAGTAATGCACTAATCACAGCCTAATTTAAAGGTCGACAAATATTACCAGTGCTATATGTGTCTGTCCACTGTATCATAGACATTGTAAAAGGCTACGGTCAATCAGACGTCCACTAGTCAAGTACATATCCACTTTTATGTAAACATTTGGGAGCCACAATGCTTGACCCAGTTGAAAGGAATTTGCTGGATTAAGGGGAAACTGGGAAAAGGTCTTTAATACGTCACCAAAGTGCAGCCACTTCCCGTCGGTGCTGCTGGATTTTCTTCCTGGCGCTGGTAGATATTTGCACAAGCTCGAGGTGGGCTTGAACAGGGCCTTTGAAAGCTGGGGGTTTGCATGCTACGGCAGTGTGGACCTTGGAGTTAGGTTAATCCTCACCCTGTCACTTTAAATCTGAACTCAGACTCTGCAGCAAAACACTCCCAAAGACACCATAAGCACTTGCTTCATGAAGCACGCACAATATCAGAATTTTATTAAACTGAGGTTTGACTTTTCAAGACCTCACAATTTTTGACAGCATTTGACATACTAGTTTCTTCAACTTGAAATTATTTACTTCCCTCATTTTGATGTCTCATAAGAAAAAAGTTGAAGATTTCTAACCTTTCAATAGTAGTCCCCCCTATTTCTATTTGAAATAAGTTTATTTTGCACTAATTAAGCTTAAGTCAGTCACTTTGATTGAACTTGTCATTTCCACGTTGATAAACATACTGATTGTGTGTTATCAACTGAAACAATTTAAGTAGGTTGAACTCGTCCCTTTTTTCGGTGAGCATTTTATCTGACCCAGTGCAACACACAGTAGGTGCATCAACACTTGCTGGATCCGTGTGCCAGATAATTGCAGACCGTTGTAATGGTGCTTTCCCAGCATGCCCTTGGTGAGAAGGGGATAAGGCCAGAGTTCATTCAGTTGAAATTTATCAATAAGGTGTTTGGAAGTCAAAGGTAACTGTTTCTGGGAAGACCAGCCATTCATAAGTGTGTAGGATAAGGTTCATACTTAATGCAAAGAGTAAATACATGGTAAAAGTAGTCTGTAGATTTATAAAATCTTATAAAATATTTTTGAAATAACCTGATAGAGTGTCTTTCCACTAGAGTTTATTGAGAGAATGTTGAAGACTCCAATGTGTTGTAATTCACAGACATCAGTATAATCAATACCACTTTCTACCATTAGACTGAACATACTGAGCACAGCACAAAAGCCAATTGAAAAAAACATTAGCCTTATCTCATTGAGTGAGTTCCTTGTTTTGCAGATGCCAAATTGTGATCAGTTTCCAACACGCAAGCAGTAATTTGAGTTTCATGGCATACTCAAAACAACCACAAACAAACTCAAACACTTTTCAGGACTGACAGGAATTCGGAAAGTCCAGAGAACTTACATTGAGAACAATTGTTATGAAATGTTGGGTGGGCCCAAAACGTTAGTAAATGGTAAAACGGTAAATTAGATGCAACACTATCCAGTATATCCACTATTTTGTGGATAGTGTTGTCTAATCATTTAAATTGTGTGTTAATTTAATTCTTGCTTGGTAGTATAAGACAAGGGCTAGCATGCAATAGAAACAAGTGTATATAGCTAGCCACACACAAAGCAACATTTAAAAATAATAAATAAATTCCACGCTTTCTTTAGATGATTTCTGTAATAATGTATTTGTACTCTGTCCACATTGGGGGAAAGGTTTGGGCAGAATGGTGTCGTCCAGACTAATAAAAATTAGTACAAAATGTAATGTCTCCATCTACTTCAACTTTTCTAGAAATAAAACCTCTACAAAGTTTATGAAATGATTTGGAATTAATAATCAATACTGCAAAGACAAAGCAATCACAGGAGATAGGTAAAACAACACTGGTGTCATCATTTAAAATAGTTAAGGCTCTAACTGGGGCACAGTAGAGCAGTGTGTTCGATTCCTACTCCCTTCAGTTCATAATGTTGTTGTGTTCTGGAGTATGAATGTGTGTGATTGAACGCTGTTATAGCCGCATTGAAAGAAAAACAATCCACACTTTTAGGAGGAATAGCATAATGAAACAAGAATAAAGCAGCTAGCTAACAGTTTTATTTTACATTTACTGTCTGAACATTGACATCTATGGTTGCTTATGATTCATGTCATTAAAATGTCTCTGATGCTTGGAGTGATGCTCCGTTACGGTTATTTTACCTTTACATGACGCTCCTCATATCATACTAACAATTGAAAACTGACTGTTACTGGGACTGTTATCCTCATTGAGCGGATGCTTTTATCGACCATTACAACTTTATTCTTGCATTATCTCAGTTTTGTTCTATTAGTCAGATGTTTCTGTCGGGGTGGCTCTAACAGTTGTTGTGTTTATCCTCCATCAGGACAGAGATGGGAACAAAATTAGGAGTAAGGAATCCACTCCTTCTTCCTCCTCTCTGGTTTTTCTCTTTGAAGAACACAGTCTAGGGGTGTCTCCTCATCATTTAGTCCTACCGGCAAAACAATTAATAATCTGCTCTACTCTGTGCTCTGCAGGAAACATGTCCATTTACTGCATTTCAATGTACAGCAGCCTGTCCGAAAAAGTGGTCTGTCTCCTGGTCTATAGTGGGAGTGTTTTTTTTATAAATAAAGGGGTGTCCATTATTTTTAATGGGAGGCATGCCTCAATGTGCTAAAGCTTGTAAAGGCAGTAAATAGTCCTGCCTAACTGGACTAACCTATGCTAATGGCTTTAGTCACTCTACCCCATACATTCCCAGTGTAAACATAAACCCATACAGCCACCTAGTGCACCACACCCACATCTAAACTTGCTTTGAAGCCCACATTTGAATTGCATGTTCAGTCATTCTCACATATGTTCACAGACGTACACAATGAGAGGCGACCAGAAAAAGAATGGGAGTCATATTTCTTCTTTCCATTCATTAATTATGCTTACCTATAGACGTCTCCCTGGAGGATGAGTTTAGGCATGATCCCACCCTCCCTAAAATGATTCTGGGGTCAACAGGCTGGATTTACTGTACCTTTAAACACATATGGAGCTCATTTAGCCACAACCCATGAAGAAATCCCCCAAAAAGTGTAATTCCCTTTTTCACAACTTGTCAAATATGTCTCAAAATCATTTTTCTCTGGGTGATTTTGGAGTCACACTAAATCAATCAATAGGCAATAACGTGAAATCAAAACCAATGTGAGGATATATATACATGTTCAAAAGCTGGTGCAGCTGTTAGCTACAAATTTGACTCAAGATAACATGACAGCTATCATTGTCTCAACTCAACATAAAACCTACTGGAAGACAAAAAGGTTATGGTATGCATGAAATACACTAGTCCATGTAGGAGTCAAGTTTCAGGGTTCTGAAAACCTCTTTAAACATACATAGAGTAGTTTTGAATGTCTATTGTTGCAGCAGAGAACATGTTTAGTGCCTCTTCACAGGTAACAGCATCTTCTTGACTTGAACATGTGAGAGAACATTAGACAGCTTTTTAGGAATGTCTGTTTCTGTTGGTTTATGTTTTTTTTTTTTTTATGTCAACTAGAAATGTAGAGATTTCATGGAATATGTACCGTTTCTAATTAAAGCATTGAAGGTGACACTACCACAGCAGAACCTATGAAGTGTTCAAAATACAAAACTATTCCTCAGTAAACTAGTTTTGTTTTCCAAAATTGTGATCTCTGAAACAGGTGAGTCTAATGTTTGCTACAAAAAAAATAAATAAATAAACCCTCAATTGTAGTCACCGACATCATCTAGTATGTACAAGTAAGCCACAGTAATTCATTTGTTTGATCTTTTGTTTTTTTTAGCAAAGACTAGAGAAAAAAAAAAGACTACAAAAAAGTTATAGGGTATAGGGCTAGACTTTTTTCATAAATGTATTGATAAAATGTTTATTAATATGCATAAAAGTAAAATGATACTGCTCCACATGGTCAAAGCAATGTAGCCTAAGAGAAAGTATATCTGTTTCATTGCTAAATGACCGTGAAACTCCCGTTGACCTTTCACACCAAAGATAATAACTCACAAAGCAGCGTAAAATCATGCGTTGACCTACATCAACAGCAGTGAACATATGGCGTTTCTATGCTTTTGTTTTGAGAGTGTAACATGTAAAAGCATGAGTCGAGCGCATGTTGTTTGTGCACTTCTCCAGTGTACTCGGCTTGGCAGGTCACACTACTGTGTAACCAGATCCTTTCGGGGCTCAGGCTCATTTGGAGAACAATGCAGAAGGTGTAACTCATCCACATTGTTTATAATGGCCTGAATAGTCTGCTCGAGTGCCTCAGTGAGAAGAATATGATCCCCAATACAACTCATTTACAGGTGGCAAGAACAAATAACCTCCCTGAGAAAAAATAAAGCAGAAATGAAAGCAAAACATTCCACATCTGCAGCTTATAAATATGTTCAGGAATTGTAATGTTTGAATGAGTTGCATTAGAATGAGCTGTTGCTGTATCTATTGTTATGAAGTCATACATTTGTTGAATAAACACTGGAGTCCTTTAGGTTTCATATGTAAGCCATGTAATAGACCCATAACAATGTGCTTAGAAGTTTGGTGGTGAAAGTGGAAGAAATCCTACAGATTAACTTATAGCTGCATTACCCAAATAATTCACACCATCACAGTGTCAGCCACACCTGTCACCCCCAGCAATATCTTAGAATAAGAAAAACTGAATTCATCCAAGTTTCAAGCTTGAGTGTGAGAAATGCAATCTTACAACAGACCTCCGGATGTCACGTGACAAACTGCATTCTATCGGCCATAGGACACATGGGATTGGCCAAAGTTTCCAGTATGTGCTGAGTATTCTCATCTATTTAAATCCTTGATAACTAAGCTTAGATGACATCTTAAGGTCTGCTGTATTTCACAGATGATTTCTATTACAATATGCAATTATGTTATTAGATTTAACAGTTAGACTTGCATACCCTTTGACTAAAGTCTATTGAACATCTATTTGGAAAACATCTTTTATATGAATAGTATTGGATTAAAATTTATATTTAACAAGAACATGTAGAATAAAAACGTAATGAATTTGAACTTAAAACTTTTAATTTGATCGAGTTTTCGGTCACATTACTGCCATGCTGTTGCAACAACGCTGCCCCCTGGTTTACCCTGTAACTTATGGAAAACATGACGTCACCCAAACTATTTTACACTTTTGGTTTCCTTGAGGAAAACTTCCTCAGATCCGTGAATCATCTGCTTAGAAAAATGTGACACAACAGTATATTTACATAAACTGATTACGACAGATTACACAAAGAAAATTTACTTTTAGAAACCGAGCATTAACATTCAGGAAATGCCAGTCATTCTTTGGTAATGCCTCCTATCATCAGACACATCTGTCTCTGCAGCGCCTTACACACATTCAAATGAAGATACAGAGCTGGGCAGAGAAGAGAACCTCACTCGTTTCGGTCCCCCTCCTTCTTGTCAACGCTGTGTCTGTGTTCCACCTCTCACCCTTAACCTCTGACCCCTTACTCAGACTTAATAACAGGAAGTGATTGACTCCCCGGCAGTGGGAAGAAACACTGCTCTAGAGCAACATAGCTACCAATGTGCAGAGGATGTGGAGGGGGTCGGCTTCTGTGGGCTTTGGTGTAAGAAAAAAGATGTTAATAAAGGAAAATATAGACATTATACAATTATTTTAAACAGAAATGAATTTAGAACCGAACCAGGACTAAACCAGGATTATATAGGGGTTAAACTAGAGACTAAGCCTGTCAATAAACTCAGGACTAGACGCTTAAAGAATAAACTAAACAAAATATAAAACCCAAAAACTAAATCTATCTAAACCTGGACTGAAACAGGAACAAAACTGAACATTGATTGGTTGGGTTCTTACTCTCTCTCTCTCAATTCCACCTTTCTTCCCAAAAATGGTAACCTCTGGCTCATAAACTCAAAGCAGCTCCATTTGTCACAAAGAACACACTCGAGAATTTGTATTTATCCATAAAGGATTAGCAGGAAAAAATGCCACAGTGTACACATACTTTAAAGTTTATTTAATCTGGGTAAAAAAATAAAAAATAAAAAAATAATAATAATAATGTAAGACGGGAAAAAAATGCATCATTATGCTTTTTTTTTTTCTTACGTAATTGTTTTTTTTTTGGCATTATTTATAAGTGTGCATATAGTATAGAACGCTTACTAGGTGAACTATATTTGTATTGCTCATTTCATTTTGTGTGCTTTTATATGAACAAGTTTATTTAGCAGACTGGAGCAAAATGTGGGACACTGAGGACAGAAGAAGCGTGTGGAGTGAGTTAGTCCAAAGTTCAGGTTGGTATAGTGTTCACCCACAACTAAAAACAGCCCCCCCCCACCACCCTCACATTAGTCTGTGAGTCATTTCAGGGAAAAAATAACAAAAAAGTGACAGGCCCTTTAAGTTGAGTGAGAAAAGAGGCGTCGTTACGGGAATGGGCGGATGAAACACAGGGGATGGGTGAGTTGGAAAAGGCTTTGACAGACAGGGAGGAAAACACAACAGAATTTAGAAGGATTATCATTTCTTTGCACAGATTTAACAATACAGCTGTCAGAAATCACCCAACTGGCAAGTGTGTTTTGACTCAACACAAAACTTTTTGAATAGAAGGTCAAATGTGACAATAAAGTCAAACATGATAGTAGTGATTATATGAGCTAGGCATTTAATTTTAACATGTGAGTAACACAATGAAGCGTTTCAGCATACTTCAGTCAGTGTTTTTCAACTTTTTTTGACAATGAAATAATCCTTGGGCACTCCCTCAACGAAAAATGCTATTTATAATGACAATATTTATTTATACTCACTCACAGTGTGGAACTTGGGCCTGTTTATTTGAACACAAGGCTGAAATCCTGGCAGCAATTGATGACAGACACACACAAAGCTCTTCCTCGACAGCCTTCTCTCTGTTCTTTTTTTTTTTTTTTAGCAGTCTTGAGAAGCTAAGCTCACACATATATGTTGTGGAAAATTGGAGCAATGTCAAAATAGCTTTGTTTGCTAGACTGGGGTACTCCTTGGTCAGCAGTCAACCAAAAACTGTCTAAATGTCTAAACTTTAAACCACAATCTTATCCCAGAACAACAAAAAGTTCCTCCTGCTCTTGTAATGTTATGTCCTTTTAAACAACTGAAGCTGAACTATGTGGGTCCTTAACCCAGTCAAGGCACTCAGTGAAGGATGATGAGAAATATACCTATTATCTCACACAGTGCAGTAGGATTCATGTCTTGTAATTTGTTTGGGAGTTGCTTTGAACGGAATTTGTTTATTCAGTCTGTGCTTGTAAGCAGGTTTTCACTTCGCCCTTACATCCTTGTTTTATGTTCATCCAGATGATGGAATCACTTACAATTAGCTTTGCTTAATCAAAATTCTCTTTTGTCAGAAACACTTTTAGTTTTTCCCGTAGCTCGTACACATGGGCCACCTTGCCACGTGACAACCATTGGACCTCCAAATGGAGCAATAGCACGTTATGCTCCGCGGCCATTTCTTCACACAATAATCTAAATAAGTGGCTTTTCACAGGTTGTGTCTTGGCAACGAGGGCCTCACGGTGCTGTATTTTTTCTTTCACTTTACTAACAAAGCCTTTTGTGCGGCCGGCCATGGCTGCAGGCCCATTGGGGCAGTTTTCCTTGTTCAATATATTCTGAAAATATCTCCTCACTTGTTGTTTTTTTCTGGCAATATCTTGCCAAATAGGACGTTATCTCTATTCATGAAAACGCACATTGGACAAGAGTTGAGCATGTTCACTAATATTTGTAGACTTTTCAAGTTGTAAGACATATTTCCCTCTGATGAGTATCTTTCCTAAGGTCTGCTGACATGTCAGCAATTGTGTTTTCAGAGAGATGGACTTTAGCTGACTATTTTACTGAGTCAGGCCCAGTATCTCATTCACGAGGAGTTTACATGCAGGTAGTATTAATGATTCTGCCACTGTGTGAGACTTTTTTTGATTTAGCTACAAGTTCAGCTTTCAGGACTTTCTCATTGATCTTTGTGTTTTTTCTCATTAGATTTGCTTGTTTCTTTGTGTGTTCAAGCAAACAAAAAAATTATAACGGTATGTTTTAAAGGGATGGATGTTTTGTTTGGAGATGACGTTTGAGCTTGCTTGGGACGATAGCATTTGACTTTTTTTTTTTGCCACACACCAGTCACAACACAGACAGTGTCAAATCCTTGGTGGAAGTAAATCCAAATGAGAGATAGCTATCAATGTATTACCTTGAGCTGACCGTTTTTGCTTTCTTATGACCAGCGCTCAAACTTGGGCCTTCATCTGGGTCGGAATCTTGTCCAGGGCACAGTTTGGGGTTTTAATTTCTTCTCTTATAAAATTGTGTCCATCACTGTCAGTGCTACCTGTCGCATGCATCACTGCCTTCTAGATTGAGGGGCATTGAAGCAATTAATAAACTTGCTGCCACCCACTGCCAGTTACGTCAACCAATACAGTTGAATTACATTATGTCACAAATTCCCACGGCACCCCTGACCAGGTCTTACTGTTGTGTCGCAGTTAAAACAAAAAGGTCACAAAACTACTGGTCTGTTGTGCCTGTCCCAAAAAGACAACATTCTTTTAGTAAAGGTAGAGGTTTACAAAAGTTGATCAAGTTGAACAAACTTGTAACAGTACAGTAATATTACTTACATTTTCATTTTGCATGTTTACCTTTTTACAAAGTCAAATAAAAGTAGTCAAGTAGCTCACAACTTGCTAAAGTGAGTTGATTGTGTCAAACAGGCTCATGTTGAATGATGGCATTAGTTGACTGTTAATTGTATTGTTATTTTTTTTTATAAGCTCATGCTACATGGTTGTTGAGTGTGTAGAAATTGTTTACACTGCATGCAAATGTTGGCTCTATGCTAACGTTATAAAAGTTAAGTTCTACTTTAAATTATCAAGAAACAGTCAACTTTTTGTCAATTAAGAAAACGTAACATTGAGTATATGCCTAAGAATGTAAGTCTACGATCTATAACTTTTTAGAAGTAGTAGATAATAATTGAATAAAAATGGTAACCTCTGGCTATTTTTAAGAATTTCCATAACTATTCCACATTTGTTCATGTTTCTGTACAATGTGTTTGGTGAATAAAGCTGCAATAGGACATTGATTTGATATGTCATGCCACTAAGATGAAACATTAACAAATGTTTTAAGGAAATTGTTGTATTTTTATAAATGAGTCACTATTAGACAATGAGAGATGGAACAGTATAACAGTTTCTTCTAACAACCTAAACTCAACCTTAAGTTTGGACAGTATATTTACATGACAGGAAATGGAAACGTTTTAATTACTGTCCGGAATATTTTACCACTAAGATGTTTTACTGCTGACATGGAAAACCGTGGAAAGTCAGACAGAGGAACAGGTGTTGAGTCATTCAGGTGTAACAGTCAAATCACTAGAGCTAGAGTGTTGTTGTAGACTGTAAAATAGTGTTGTTGCAGACATCTCTTCATTCTTTCCACTACCCAAAGCCTTTGAAACAACTGAAGAGCCTTGCTGGGCTTCAAGGGCTCTCACTTCTTGCCTTGAGCTGACACATGAACCTATTTATCCCCATTTGCTTCAACACATTTCCCACATCACACCAGCCGGGACATAAGGCCAGAAAACAATCCCATACACAAACAAGGTACGCAAAAATCATTACACGTCACATGCATACATCGGAAAATGACACAAAAGTATTTAACTACATAAAGATAAAAAATATATTTTGTCCATGTTGAGGTATAAAGCAAAAATAGAACATTTACTTAATATGTTATGCTAGTCATGATACATTAACAAGGTTTTTCTAGGACATAGGTGCAGAAATGTAAATCATTCACAATGATGCTGCTTGTGCAACAGCTGAAACTGCTATTCAGCCTGGATCAGTTCATTAAATTGGGCCAGCTAGGCCCAAATTAGGGACACTGTCATCTTTGAGAGTTACATAAGATAGTTTGTTTTATTTTTTTGAATGACAGGAAAATGTGCATCTAATATGAAAAAAAAGGATTTAACAAAATGCATTTATATTAATAGCACTATTAAAAACAATGAATGGTCTTCACTGCACTTCAATAATAAAATTTAAATTATGACATGTGCCCAAGTTTTTTTATGAATACTGAATATCCTCACTTTTATGACTTTGGGAGAAATATCTCTGAAAAACATGGTTTTAGCTCCACAACAGAAAAGTTCAAAGGCTGTGGACCATAAAGGCCTGTCATTGAGAAGGACGAAGCCTGAGGCAAAGTGAAGCAGGAGCTCCATTTTACACGAGTTTGCAGATCTTGAAAAACTAGGTTAACTGTCTGAATGATCACACCCAAAAAAAGTTTTAGTTGGAGTCCTGTCTTCAAAATGGCTTACTTTGTTTTGTGCTGTAATAAAAGACAAAATGTATAACTGCTGACTTTTATGATAAGTCTATATAAACAGTACATTACCCTACATATAACAACATTACATTCCATAAGAACATACAGTATTCAATGTGTCTGCAGGTAAATAAATGAACGTGTACTGTAACTCATTAACCTAAGATAATAAATCTTATGTGTTAGCGGATTGGAAATATGGGACTGGAAGTTATGCAACTCCTTCCTCTAAACTTTTATCAAACATTTAAAAAGTTGAATCAATCAAAAGTGTTGTGTTTCTTCTTTGATTAGTTTTTTTGGGATGTTAGTCTAAAGAAATTGTTCACACCACATGCTAGCAGTTGAATGGTTTTGATGATAGAAAGGCTATATTGGCATAATAAAATGTTTATTGTCGACCGTCTCCACTTGTTGCAGGTGAACAGGACTGACTTGCAGAGATAAGATTCAACATGAAACTTTTAACTCTCTAAGGGGAAACCCAATTGTTAGTTCTCCTATTAAATTAAAAGCAAGTAAGTAGATTCAGACTTCATCTTTCCTAGACTAATTGATTGTACAGGTCACTGATCTCAGATGTCCACTGGCTGCTCTCTGTTGTCCAGAAACCCAGTGCAGGAGATGGTCCATGTTGTTCGGTATAGCATCTGTCCTGTTTTGTGTTTGTTTCCCCACTTCCTCAACCAGAGCTTCCAAACTAATACCTATTGTTGAACTAGCCCTCTCTATTAGTTTTTCAAAGTAAGTGCAATCTCTTTTTCTGAGACAGCCCCCTGCATGATGAAACATTTGCAGCAGTTTATTTTTTACATTAAAAGAATTTAAGCTTTTTAAAAATATAGCCAGCATTGACTTTTCATATAAAAGTACATTTGTATTATGCACTAGGTAATTTTATTATGTTTGTTGTTTTATTCAAGATTTATTATTGTTAGTTTTTTTCTGTATAATGTTACTTATACAACTGCTGAATGTGTCCTGGTTCACTGTGTTTATATTCTTTCCCATTACTGTTAAGCAGTTGCAGTGTTTTATCTCTTCACTTTCTATTTCTTTTCAAGTTTCTCAGTTAATAACCTATTAAGTGGTGATGATAAGAGCTGAAAAAACTGTGGACAGGTGCTTTTAAAAACATTCAGTCTCTTTGTCCTTGGCTCGGAGCATGTGTGTGTGTGTGTGTGTGTGCGCTTTAATGGGAACACACACCGCAGCTGTCGGCCTCCTGGACTACCAGCCGTCAAACAAAGAAAATTCTTTTCAAAACCAACCTCAGGAACCAGCAGCGAGATGATTAAATTCTCTATGCGAGGAGTTCAAAAGCAATAAAAAATGAAATGAAAACACGGGCGGTGTGCAACACAAAGAGCTCATTGTTGCCGGGCAGAGGAATGCTCTGTGTGTAACTGTGGGCAGAGGCCGGGAGGAATTTGAGTTTTGCATGGAGACAAAAGGTGGCCTATGACTCGTGGAGAGCAAGAGAGGCAGCGAGGATATGGCTCAGGCAGGGAAACAGAAATCAAGAAAGACACAGTAGCTTTTTAAATCCCCTGTTCCCCTGCATGTTAGTGATGTGTGTTTATAGGCACCTGCAGAACTCTTTTATTATGGCCATGTTGATATAACTGCTGCAATTGTTACAATCAGCTAAAAATAGCAATATTGTTCATTCTTTATTCGAGAGAGGTAACATAAATTTAACTTCCCAATACAAAAAGTGCAGTCGCTTATCTTCAGAGAGGCTTATTTTTAATGAAAGCTAGCTACCAGGATTTTTCCACAGAGATACATCAGAGAGTGGAATCTGGATTTTCCTTGCAGTGACCAGTCTCTGGAAACATTTCTAGATGCTAATAAAAACTAAAAAAGCTCAAAATAAGAGCCATAGTTAGAAAAAGGTTCATGCTTAATTATAGATTTTCCAGAGTGGTATTTAAACTATCTGAGTCAAAACAATGTAAATAAAATGAAGATGAATGTAGATCTAAGAGCTTTTAGTGGTATGTTGATGTTATGGGCCAGTGATTAAGTCATGTATATAAACACACACATGACCATGCTAAGTCTATGTCCCTCTCTCAGTCTCTCTCACACTGCCCACTCTGAGAACCTCATTTCCTGTAATCCCTCGTCACCTGACCTCTGACCTGAGTGAGGGTGTCGACAGATTTAAGACCCCCAACTTCCTCTGCACTGTCTGTGATCTGCAGCCTATGGGGGTCTCATGTAGAAGCAATGTGGAAGCATTTATGCAAACTGTTAAATTGGTGGAACTACTAAAAACGTCACAAATCTTTCATTTATTCAATACTTTAGCCTAACCAACTCCATGTTTCATGCTAAGATTGTTTGACTCCTGAATAAAAATTGGTGATAGCGCAGCAAATGTAATTAATTTATATCAATCTATCTGGGATATAACAAATTGCAAAATACAGCTACTTTGGTGTGGTGCCCATCCTGGGTTAAGGTTTGGCATAAAGACAGTTTTGATTAAGTTTAGATGAAGGAAGTGTCTAATGTAAATGGCAGTTTTGGCAATATGTAATGACATATTATACAGCTACTTGGGTAGAGGTTTGGTTATGTTTAGATGGAGAAGGAGGCTACTGTAAATGATATGTTAATAATACATTATATGTTTTAAAGCTACACTTTAAAAGCCATAATAAACTGTATTCTGTCTGCCCCAGGGTAGCTGTGACTACAGATGTATTTTACCACCACCAGGGTATGACTGTGGAGTGAATGAATAATGTGAGCGTTTTGAGTCTCTGGAAAAAGTGCGATATAAATCAAATGCATTATTATTATTATTATTATTATTATTATTATTATTATTATTATTATTATTATTATTGATTAATTAATTTCTTTATTTATTTATTATGACTCTAAAGTGTTAAGATTAGGCATAACAATTGTTTTGGTTACGTTTAAGCAGAAGAAGTAGGTGTTATAAAATAGAAATAGTGTAAATAGTGTTAAATATGTTAAATAGTGTAGCTAAGTTTAATTATGAAACCTAGTTCCTTTCTAACTTTAGGTGATGTTTATGCCTAAATATAACCAAAAATACGGGCAAGCCAAAATCTTTCATGTATGTTACAAGGTATGTTATGTTCAATAAGTAAACAACATTTACGCCAAATATATTTAACTTTTGGTTACAAAAAAACAACAGGGCAAACCCAAGATTTAATTTGACTTTGTACAGAGCATCTTCAAAATAGACAAAGTAACTTAGATATAGACAAATGACACATGACATGAATGAACAACCCAATCAAAATTCTCCATTTATGAACAATGATAAAGTATAAAGGAAATGGCCTTTTTAAAACAAAAGAGTATACAGAGAATTGCAAATGATGTTATCTGTAATTTTACATAGACCGTATCTTTTTTTGATGTTGGTATTTAAATACAGTTAGCAGGAAATGACATTTGATAATATTCAAATGTAGGAAACAGTCAAATTATCAGAAGCTGGGGAGTGGGTGATGTTTAAGGTCAACCCAGTTCCACTGTTGGACTGAAACTGCTGAGTCACTCATGGAGTTTTTAATGCAGTCATTGAGAATGGGCCCCAGAAGATGACAGGTGGTCTGAATTCATGCAGTTTTAAGGTGGACATAAACAGTCATTGGCATTGTCTAAGAACAGCAGAAGACAAATATAAACGTTTCTACATGTTCCTATGATGCATTTTAAGTAAATAATATTTTTTTATGTGTAGCTTGCCGTTTAATAATTAGCACATAAAGTAATACATAATCAGGACAGACACTGTTACATTCTGGATAACAAAGCAGCTTAGACAGACAAACATACATTGAGATGTTGAAAAAGTCTTTTACAATCACTGTCTGTCATTCCTGAAATGCTCAAGTTAAAAGGACCTGATTTTATAGGGAAAAAATATTTTACCTGGTGCAACACGTTGCGGAAATTCCCACAAATGTCCCACACAAGGAAGTGTGAGCTTTCGGGTCTGTGTATGATCATACTAGTTAACCATTATCAAAGGAAATAATAGGAAGAGTTCAATTAAAATTATTGGACACACAGATGCTAGCCAGGCACTGTATGTATTTTAAAAAGAGGAGTATATTGATTTAATTCTAGTACCTCAGATCATTAATCTTAATACCCATAATAGAATTTAAAAGAAACAATCCAACCCTAGAATTACCTGGTTAACATTGTAAAAGCTGCTTTATTGTTTTCTCACTTTAGAATAAGATTAATGGACTCCACAATCAACAATCTAAAATAAGCCCATTGCAGAGGGGACAGGCTTTAAGAAGCTTCTATTTACTCATATTTATTTTTCATTTCATCTAAGCTTTGCTGTTTCAGTATTTATTGGTAGATTATTGCTCTGTATTTGTCAGCTTCCTTGCAGCTCCCTAGCTTTTCAGACAAATTGAAAAACTTCTTTTAAAACGTTATTTCATTTTTTAAAATAATTATTGAAAAAAATGGGCTGAGTAATTACTTAACATTTTAGGTTAACATTTCCTGGTAAAGACCATGCACAGTTTTACATGGGTAACTTTTCTTCTCTCATAAAAAATAATTACCAGCTTAAATCAAAAGAAAGCCAACCAAAGAGCAAGAAAACTGCCTCCAAAGTGCTCCTTAGCTCAGAGGCATGTGGAAAGACACAAAACAGACAAACATTTTCTGGAAAACCAAGATAATGGCATTACTACAAATATGAATGATAACACAAAAACTTTTCTTTCACTCATAGTTAGTGGTTGGGTGACATTTACTATCAAAACAATTGTCTTTACTCTTTTTAAATCATAATGACAACGGAAACTACCCAAATGACCCTGATCAAAGAATTACATACCCTGGTGATTTTGGCCCGATAACATGCACACAAGTTGACAAACAGGTTTGAATGACTACTAAAGGTAACCATCCTCACCTGTGATCTGTTTGCTTTTAATCAGTGTGTGTGAATAAAAGGTCAGTGGTTTCTGGGCTCCTGACAGACCCATGCATCTTATATCCAGTGCTGCATTGATGTTTCTGTCTGAGTCATGGGGAAAACAAAATAATTGTCAAAGGATCTGCGGGAAAAGGTAATTGAACTGTTTAAAACAGGAAAGGGATATAAAAAGATATCCAAGGAATTAAGAATGTGAATCAGCAGTGTTCAAACTGTAATTAAGAAGTGAAAAAGTAGGGATTCTGTGTGAAACCAAACCACGGTCAGGTTGACCAACAAACATTTCAGCCACAACTGCATTGAACATTGTTTGGGATGCAAGGAAAAACCCACAAATAACTTTAGCTGAAATACAGGATTCTCTGAAAAAAAGTGGTGTGGCTGTTTCAAAATGACGAGGAACTTGAAGAAAAATGGGCGGAATGGTCAAGAAAGCCATTACTACACAAATGCTACAAAGCAATTTTGCTTACAATACGCCAAACAGCACAGAGACAAGCCTCAATATCATCAAACATGCAGTATGTGCACTTACCACCACCAGTGTGTGACTGTGGAGTGAATAAATAATGGATGTGTAAAGCGTCTCTGGGTATCTTGAAAAGCACTTTATAAGTACTATGCATAATAATAATAATAATAATTATTATTATTATTATTATTATTATTGTTAAAGGTTGCAATATATGGTATTAAGAACTGGGGTATGTAAACTTTTAATCAGGGTCTTTTGGGTAGTTTCTCTTGTCATTATCATTTAATAAAAACTGTAAACACAGTTTGACAATAAATGGCTTCATCCAACCACTAACTATGAGTAAAAAAATTATTTTGGTGTTATTCATATTCTTTGAAAAATCGCCAAAAAAATCACAAATTCTGCTAGGGTATGTAAACTAATGAGTACAATTGTAGCTAATTTTGAGTCCATCACGTTACGATAACTCACTACAAACACATTTCCTTTCTTGTAGGCTATGGGGATTTTGTGTCATTGGTCGTGTTGTAAAGCTTGAATAAAAGAATTACTTCAATTTACAATAGGTTTAGAGCATATTAACCTTTTCTTCCTCTGGTTACACAACTGGTTTTCCACCAGCCACCAGACTACTGTGATATAGAAGCGGTGTGTGTAATTATAAAGAGTAACTCTGTATGTTACATTAAGGTGATGTATGAATTTGTGATTATACTAGAATGTGTGTTTGTGTGCCGCTCCCAGAAGCATTGAATTCGTCAGTGTTTGGCCCCAGAGGGTGTTTTTCCTCAAAGCCATGAGGGTGACAGGCAGTAGCTTGTTCGTTGGCTCTGTACGAACGTCAACAACACACAAATCACTGCTCTATTTTTGTCCACTAACCAAAAGTGCTTCTGTCAATCTTGTTTGTAAATGACTTAGACATTTTTGTCAGCTGTACAATCATTTCTAAGCCATTTTTTTTTACTAAGAAAAGTTTGTTTTTTGTTGTTTTTATGGCTTTCTTTATAGATTTTACTTTTTTTATTCAAAAGGGTCAAAGGTTTAGGTTAGCAAGTATCTAAAGTAAGAGTGAAAGTTTGGCAATACAGCTTGAATTCTGCTTGCATTAGATAGGGCTCAAGTTTCATGAAGACTATCAGGGTTCCCGCTGCAGCCAGACTTGGAGCAGTCATACTTAAGCCACAATAATGCTGTGCTTAATTAAACAAGTGAATGCGCAAACTGTGATACAAATAAGAAATAAACAGGACCTTTACCTGGGCAAAACTAAAACGAACCTATCTTTAACCAAGGACTAGACCAGTTCTAAATTTGGACTAAGCTTTCTTTAAATCAGAACTAATCACATTTTAGACTAGTACAGAAGAATTCAATTCAGGAACAAAACAAAACCAAATTTAGAACCAAAACCAACATTAAACCAGGACTAAACTCATGTGAACCAATCAGCTTTAGGGACTTGAGGACTTAAAGATTTCAGACAATCCTTACACTGGCACTGTTCATAACACAGGGATTATCTTTTATGAAATGAGACTGCTTATTCCTTTGTGTGTGACAGCCAATAGGAGACAAAAGGGTACAGGTGAGCTCTGGGCAGGATAGACAACGGGAAATCTGACACCTGGAATGTCGTCAACAGGCTGGGAAAGTCATGATGAAGCATCCTACACCCAGTTTATGTACCATGCTATTGGACCTATCTAGTGATCTTTCACTTTGATATACGACTGTCCACAAGCAGTACTCCTGAGAAAACAGTGCCTTTGTACCATTAAGCAAATCCCAAATATCTGGAATGTTTTCATCAATAAATACATTTTAGATTTGAAACACGTGTTATCTTGTTGTGCCATTTTCTTTCTTTTGTCAAGAGCCAAGGTTGCAAGTTAGTGACAAAACATAAAACTTCTAAAACTTTGCCCCACAAGAGCTGAGTTTACGTCCTTACACCAGACTCCTAAAATGGTTTCCAATGTTTAGAGTCAGGATGTGATACTCTCAGTTTGGAGGTAAGTCCTATTTTCATGCTGTGCTTAGAGTGAAATTTGTACTTTTCACAGTACTGCATGAAGTGCTAAAATGTCCAACCATATCTTAGTGGTTGTTGCATGAAAATTATTGTACTAACAGACTAAGCAGCTAATTTTATGCTTTTACACATGAATAAATAATAATAATCAAAATTTTAAATAATGTTGATATTCCGTATATCAACGGTCATGTAGCCTTTTGGCTAAAAGCCATGCTTTAGCTGCCCCCAAGTCTTGCCTCTTCTGATTAGGACAGCCCAGAGTCTGACCACTTTTAAATCCTCACTAAGAACTCATTTGTGTGCACTGGCTTTTTATTATTTTTTACTTACTTTTTACTAGATAAAAGTTTTTATTGTCTTGCTTTTGAATCTTGTCATGTTTAAATGTTCTTATTTTTATAGTCTTTTACAGTTCTATATTATACCTGTAATGCACTTCAGGCAACAATGGTTGTTTTAAATGTGCAATATAAATTACCTTGACCATGACAATGACTTTCCAAACCAAATGGCATGTGCATCAGCATTAAGTGTTCATTTTCATACTCTAGTTGACTCAGAGTTACAGCAATGTTTGTTTTTTGACTTTACAACAGCACATGAACACTGGAAAGTCAGAAAATCTTAAACATTGTCTACTGCCTCTTTATTTCTATAGGTTTTAGGTCGACAGGTCAAAAGAGTATACCTCGACTACGTCTTTCAAAAAACAAGACAGAAATCTTAAAAATGTTAATGTGCATAAAAATAGCTTTATTTCCAATAATAAATCAAAACCCTCATGCAGAAACCAATCATTAATTGGCTTCTCCATTCCATTGGTGATTCACATGTGGTGTTTGTGACATTAAGCAGCAGAAATATCTCTCCCATGCTATGTGACCAGGCCCGGAGCTGATTACCATTGGAAATGCTTCCACCTTGTTCTATTCTGGGTAAGCTTATCCCACTCGAGATAGCAAGGCTGGCTCTCAAATGGACACAAAGGAACCGATTCATTTGCTAATGCTGGCCGTCAGATCATGTCACAGAGGCACCAAAACTTTCAATACTGTCTTGCGCCCAGGTTGGGCTTCCTCGGAAAGACGTGGCATTATTATTTTGAATGTGCTTCAAATGCCCTATTATATAATGTCATATTATCTCCATTGATCAAGCTTCCTTTATTTAGCTTCACCATCAAATTCTACCTTCCAACTAGTAATCAACCCCGGTCTGCTACTGGCAACATGGCTCATCGGCACCACATCCCCTGAATGACGAGATGAACAACCAACCACATAAGCAATCCTTCTACAAACAGGACAAAACATAAATACAAAAGCAAAAAAATTGTCTAGGAGATAATAGAAATTCTTACAAAATAAAAAGTTTCAAAACTATTTGCCTCTGAAATCTCAAACTAGTGTATATAAAACTTTGAAAATCACATATACAACAGCTTAAAAAGGGGGAAGCACCCCAACCTGAAAGAAGGCAATAAAAATAATTTGACAGTTAAATTAAAACAGAAAAAGAGTAGAGGTTGATCTATTGATGAAAATAAAATAAAATAACACAATACACTGAAGAACAATGAGAAGAGGCAAGTTAGTTTCAGCATTGATAGTACTGAGAAGACTTGATAAAATAAGCAAGTCACTGCGAGGAGGAAAGAACAAGAAACATTTGGCTTGAAATATTTGGTAGCTAGTTTGTTGCCAGGATGTGGCTAAGTAACTTTACTATTTACAATCTGGTTTGTTGTGAAAAACATAAAAAATGTGAGCATCAAAACCCTTCTGAGGTGGCTGAAAATTGCTCACAGACCCGGAAAATAGAAAACTGGTAACTGTGGATGTAGCTTATTCTGATGAAGCAAAAGATTTATATACAAACAGCTTTTCTGTTTGATTCTTGTAACAATCATTAACCTTCAACGTGTGAATGGACAGCAAGTGTGTACCCTACTGAGCAGTCAAGCATTTACACACGCCTGACCTACACATTTGAAATGGAATGTAGGTGTGTTAGGTCGTCGACCATTTTTATATTGTTATCTCACTTTAGAATAAGGAGGCACTGTGGTAATTATTATAATGGTACAACAAACCCCAGGCTTTTAATGTTAAGGGCACACTGTGTAGCTTACATACTACGTGTGTTGATCTACCTGACCTGGGTCATATGGTATTTGCAAATTCTTTTTTTGAGTTTAGTTTAGCTTACTTTTCTGGCACTTCATGCCAGTCGGGCTGGACATTCCCCACCTGAGAAATAGAATATGCCAGAAGGTCTAGACGGTGAATGGATTTCAATGAGATTAATGAACTCTGAAACCAATTAACAAAAAAAAAAAAAAAGATATTGACTTGAGGGTTTCTTCTGTTCAAGTAGCACCTAAAAAAATTAAATAAAATACAACTTGAAAATACCACTTTACCAGTCAGTTTAGGATGGTCTGATATCTAGTCCCTTTTAGAATCTCTTTTCACCCCAACTTTGCCCAAATCATAACTTGTGATAAATGCAATATTACCTTCTCATAGCACCTTTTTTTGCACAATTCATTGACTTTGTGGCAATTTGCTTAGACCTTCTGGTGTGTCTATGTAATATTATGAGCTTGTGGCTGTTGACCGTCTCACTCTTTTCTGTCCTAATAGGACATACTATGGATGGGGACAAGGAAGTTCTCAAAAAAAAGGGGGTACTGATCTATAAACAAGAAACATGGGCTGTAAGGAATAAAATTCACTGAGCAAAGTAATCTTTCCCATCATGAAAAAATCTTTAATAGAAAATCTAAAATATGAAATCTCTCTGCTTTACAAGGAGTTGTTTATAAAACAAACAAAAAAACAAAAAACAAAAAAAAAAACAATTAACTTAAATTCACATGTTTGAAGTACCGAATCAGATTCCAAAGAAAAAACGGATTGAGGAAGACATGATGAGGAAGGGTGTTGACAACATACAGGGGAAATAAATAACTGGACTGTTAATGTGTACAATAATGAGACAAAAAAAAAAACATTGCACAGTGTTTAGTGTTTTAACTGGAAGCAAACAGAAAGAGACGAGGTGTCTTAAGCTTTCTCAGAATCCTCTGCAAATTGGGAACAAAGAAATAACAAGAAAGAAAAAAAAGTCACTTTGTACCGCATTGATGTTGGAGCTGAAAAAGTCCCCGCTTCTTGTTCCTTTTTTTGTGACAAGAGGACTAAAAAAAAGCCTCTGAATGGATAAAAGAGCACCAATATAATTCTATCAGGTAGGAGGAGTCAGTCAATCGATTGTGTTGTTGGGGCTTCTCTCCTGATGGGTTTTATTGAGTGTCACTTCACTGATCGCATTGTGTGCGATCAGCTGAGAGGTTGTGGAGGAAGAGGAGGTATGGTTATGGCGAAGACAAGGCACTGTGAGGCCAAAAACAGTCTATGCGTAGATCTCTGTGGTGGGTGCCTTCTTGTAGATGGGCTTCTTTCCCAAATCGTAGCTGCCCTCGTCCTTCTTCTTCATGCGGTAGATGAGCAGGAGGATGAGGAGGACAGCAAACATCAGGCCCACGGCGCCACCAGCAATCAGAGCTGCAAAACAAAAGAGATTCAGGGTTAAGTACAATGACACAAAGCTGTTGTTAAAAAGTTATATTAGTTGTTACTTTGTTAAAGCAAGGTCTTTTGGTTAGCTAAAGATCATGTAGCAGTCAGCTTTTGTACATTAAAGTACTATCAATATAGCATGGCATTCATGATCTAGACAAATCTAGCAGTTTCCTTGAGCAAGCACTTGCGATAAGAGTAAAAATTCTTCCTTAAATGGCAAACACTCCCTGCTTGTTTTGTTCAGGCCATTTTAATGCCTTGACCTTGAGATACCATGTTGTGCTATGGAAAGAAACTAGAGCTCATATCTCGGTCAAAGTTACAGTATATTGAACTTTCTCCACTGTGTAAACCATTATACACTTTGGGCACTGATTTGCATATTGACAAAAATTATAGACAGCCTAAATAACAAAACATGCAGAAATGAAAGGCAGTCAAAAAAAGGAACTGAATGATGCTCTGACAAACACAGATTTTAATATAGCTCCAGGCCAAAAATATTTGGATTTCTGTTATTTCCTTTCATTTTTTTCCCCAACTTTATCAGTTTAGAGAAGAAAAAAAAAAAAAAAAAAAAAAAAAAAAAAAGTCTATTGACCTGCAAGGACTTCTGTCTTGTTGAAGATGCTGTCTTCACTGGCGTGGGACATGAGGACATTAGATGGATGCTCATCGCTGGGCTCGTTTCTCAGCTGTGGGATTTCGTTACTGCTCTTGATGATTTCCTCCTCGTTGACATTGTCCTTCACTGGAAGCTCCACATCGGGGATCTTGTTGTCATTCACAAAAGCCTAAAATAGAGAAGTTTTTGTTATAATAATGGGAAAAAGAAAAATTAAATAACTAACTAGGTAAATAAGGTGTGGGGTTAGGAATTTGCCGTTACCTTATCTGATGGCTTGCCCTCTTGTTTAGGAGGCACAGTCGTTTCTGTGGAATGGGATTTTCAAGTTAATAATTGTGACAAAAGAGATAAATGTTTTGTTGTGTACGTGTGAACATAGTGCATAGTGCAATAACGCACCTTCATCTCCAGATCCGGAGAGCTCTTCATCATAAGGATTATTCAAGTCATCATCATCATCATCGTCTTCGTTGTCTAAAAAGCCAAAGTCTGATTCTTTTGGAGAGTCTCCGGATGACTCGAGGTCGTCCGGATGCGTGGACAGAGCGATGCTTGTTGTCTTCATAGGCATCCATGTCTCCGTCTCCCTCACCTGCTGGGACACAGACACAAAGGGGGTCAGAGAAACACGCTGAAACAACTAGATTTTGTGCAAGACAACCCAATCCTAAATGAATCAAAACCAGATCATTATGGCAGCCAACCAGACATCATAAAGAGTCTATATACTACTCCAAACCATACAGTTTGTAAAAATTAAAGTCTTGTATTGCCTTCAGTGGACGGTTTAGGGATATAAACAGGGCAGCAGAAAGAGGAGAAAAACAGTTATTACAGACCCCAATTGCACAGTAGTTATATATCCCTAGACAACCGGAAATCCTGATGCAACTAAACCTATATATTACCAACCCAAAAATCACTCTCGTGAAGTATTCTGAGAACACAACATGCTTGTTTAAACTGCTTTAAAGCAACAGATTTCTACTAATTTGCTGAAAACAAAAGGCCAGCAGAGAAACGGCACCAACTGCAAACATGGGTCACACTTTCACTCGTCTTGATAACATACAGTGAGACACAACAAGACAATCAGAAAGCAAGGCCTAAATTAGTCGGAGCCAGTTGTTGCCTGTGGCTACTGTGACAATCGTCTCCAAGGGCATGGACGCAGAGAACCATGGCTATAAAGGCACTTGGAGAATGCCATGTCATGCAGAACCAGGGACAATAAAAGTGGCTTTCTCTTAGGGCAATCACAAATTTATACTTCGTATGCATCGTAATATTTTCCGTCATCACAACCAATGGTAGTATTCCATTAAATAGACTTTTGTGTACATACAAACCAATGTGTGGTGTGTCCCAACGAAAAAAAGTCATGGTTAGACTGAGTTCATTCCTACTTTTAGTTCTAGTTTAGACCAGTTTTGTCTTATTCACTTTTTGCTCTATGAAAGGGCAAAAGTTATGTGACCCCTGCCAGCCATGTGTTGCCATCACCTAATAAAAAAAAGGTGATAAATGAACTTCACACAAAACAGTCTATGGACAAAAAGACTAATAAAATTCAGTGTGAATGTGTCAAACGGTTGTCATCCTAAAATGTAAATTCAGGCAGAAGTGTTCTAAATGTATCCAACTCCCAAACTGACAATTGTATTAATAAATTACAATGACAAAAGTTATGAGGGTTAACAACTAGTCATTTCTACTTCACAGACTGACCTTTCGTCCAGGAACTGCAACCACCATGACACTGTTGATGACTCAGCCACCACAATTAAAAGTGCAGACAAAGACATGAGAAAAGTTATTCGTGTGTGGGCTCGCTGATAAAGACCGGCCCTTAACTGTCCCTCTAATCACTGAAACTCTGCATAATGAAGAGACATGCGGAGATCCTTTAATCACATTAGCACACTTAATTTCATTGACCATTTGCTCAGTAAGTAGTGTGAATGGGATTAAAAACGCAGTGTGTACAGGACACACAAACACCAATCAGTGTTACACTAAGCACAGGCTCGTGGAGGTGAGACGAGGTGAGAAAAGATTACGGCAAGCTGCTTTTGTTTGCGCTGGGGATAATGATGAGTCACTAATGGGAGTCAACCAATTATCAATCAATTCAGTATAAGCAGCCAATGGAAGAAACAAAATGCTTATTTCTCAGGCTTTGAAGCGACAAAAAAATAGCTCAGTTGATCACATAGCTATGGTGTCATTGACATTCCCTGACAATAAAAAGTTGCTTTGAGTGGAGATTTAACCTTAAACTTTTGTCAAAAATTGTGTGGAATAATAAATAATTGCCTTTTTTGAACTCCCCAATATGGCTGCTAGGTAGACACATACCAGCAACAAGAAGCAGCAAAGATTTTTACCATTTCCTGTCCATAAGATGGTTAAAACTGTTACATTACATAAGGAGGACAAAATCTTTCAACAATGGACCTACAGTAGTCCACCATGTTACAGGCCACATGACTGCTATTTGGTAGTCAACCTATTAATGTGAAACAAGTATTTTAAAAAGGGAAAGTTTAGGTTGAGTCACTCTTCCGATTGTGGTTTATTTTTTATCCAGAAATGCAGTCTGAAGTCATATACAAGGAAATAAAACATTAAAGAGAAACGCTTCCTGGGTATTTCTCAATAATCTTTTCTTTAACTGAGAACAACAACAAAAAACATTTGAGTTTTGCGTCCCACCATATTCACGCACACGCACACACACACACACACACACACACACACACACACACACACACACACACACACACACACACACACACACACACACACACACACACACACACACACACACACACACACACACACTTAAGGGGGGTCTTAATATTGAGGGTTAACTAGTGGCTGAGCTTGCCCGGGGCCTCCTAGCAATATGCGCGTTCTCAAACTTGGCATAGTAACCAAGTGTGTTTGAAAGTAATCGTAAGCGCTTTTTTTTTTTTTTTTTTTTTTAAATAAAAGAAGAGTACCCTGTATGATTTAAGAGGTGGTGAGGGAATGCCCTATTGTAAGCGCACAACAAGGGCAGCCATTTTACTCAGACATACTCACATGATGTGCTTCTTAGTTTTTGTTCTTAGCAAAACATGCCTTTAAACTTATTTTGTGCTACACTTCTTGTGAAGAAACAGTTTGAAAAGCACTAAAGCCTGCATTACGTCCTCATTCAAACCCTGAACATGGTCACAGGGGTTGGAATGTTTTGTGCGTTTTCTTTTATTCTTAATTCATAGTTGGCAATGGCAACTACTGGTTCTTTATTCCTTGTTTCCAATCAGATGCAAGTTGTCTGATGGGGCATGTTTCTACAAGCGTCCTGAGTCACACCGCACCCATTCAACCCATAAAACTGATTCATCTTAGTCAGGCTTAGTCAACCAGAGTGAGTCATAGGCATTTTACTTTTTGGTTTTAGAGCACCTTTGGGCACATTATCTTTGTAGTGGATATAAAAACAAATATGCCTAAAAGGGGCATTTAAAAAAAAAAAAAAAAAAAAAAAAAAAAAAAAAATTACACAAATTTTTATAATCTTGGCTTCTTAAACAACTTTTTGCCTACTCCTGATTGAGTGCAAAGAGGTTTTGGTAGCTCCACGCAGACTGACAGACACACACGGTTTTTACTCAGTAGGGCAGACAAATCTGATGTTGAGTCTAGAATAAGATGTGCACTGTAGAACTGCACAATGTATTGCAAATTCATCATCACATTGTCACAAATCCCCAAATCACTATGGTAATGACTTCTTAGACCTTTAAACTGTGGTGCAACCAAATAGAAAAAGTCAGTGTGACATGAAAGTTAGTCACATTGGTTGATTCATTATATACTGGAATGCAATTCAACTTTTATTATGCCAAAAGTAGATAACCACATATCATTTAACATTGAAAAAAAACATGCAATATGCAGAAAACAATATTATGCTGCCCTATGGCAGCAACCCATATCCAGCAGTTTTAAATTTATCTCAAATAAAGTCTTAAAAAGTCTGCGGTCATATTAATCTTGATTTGCTGAACTACTACACAGGCACACTCCAAAACCAACCATTATCTAAACCAGCCTAGACTGGTAAAGCGAAAGAACACAGGAGCCTGCAGCCGGTGCCAGAGTTGCGGTTATGCAACCGAGTCTGCATGAAAATCAGGCTCCTGGAGATTTTAATGGCTGACAAGGAGCAAGCAGGCCTGGTGTGATCCAAACAAGGCCGACTTAGGGTCAAGAACTAGCTTTGATCAGCCTTCTCTGGATCAAGTCTTCATTTGACACAAACACAAGAATAAAATTTGTACAGTAATTTTATCTAACTCCAACTTAACATGACACACACACCCTTATGGCAGTTTAATGTGAGGATAACAAACAGTGCTGGTGGGAGCAGCACACACTGGCTACGTGCTTGAAAGCATGTGGTTTAAAAAGGGAGGTCACATAAACACAAAGGTTGTATCAAGAAAGTATAAAACTTGAGTATTTCGGAGTAAAAAAAAAAAAATCTGAAGTCACATTTTGTTCAGAAACAAATGTATAAATTTTATGCCAAAGATTTCAATGTGCTGTACCACATCAAAAACACTTTTTGTTATGTCACTTTGAACCACTTGAGTCAATGGCTTTTTTCAACCTAAACAGAGGTTCTTCTTGCTTTGGGTTTATTATTATTGGTGTGAAAAGACACATTAAGTATTATAAATAACAAGTGAACTGCAATTCAGAGATATGCAGTGCATTGGATTGAAAAGTTAGTCAATAAATAAAAGCCTACTTTGCCTCATCAGGCCACCATTTTGTCCACTCAGCAGTCCAAACCTCATAAAATCTGCCTAATGGGAAGCAGCTGATAAGCAACCAGCAATGGAGCGCAGCCAAACCAAAGACCACATAGATTTCAGCTTGGTAGCACTGACACACAACAACAACAATACCACATGTGCCTAACTTTTTTTTTTTTTAAGGAAGTCACTTTTTAATTGACTTATAAAAGTTAGTCAATAATTAAAAACACCCTGGACAATAATTATGACAATACCCCCCAAATAGCTGACATTTGCCAGAATTGTGCTAGTCATTAATTATAAAATATTTTTTTGAGATAATTGGCAAAGAAAAGCCACCAACCATGACACATTTGAGTCATGGATGTGGTGGCAATTGTTTGGTATTATTCTTGTTTATCGCAGCCTGGAAGTCCAAAACTTTCCAAACTTCCCCCCTCCCCCCTCCAATTGTCCCCATTCTCTGAAAGGCAGTCTGTCAAGCCAGCCGCCACCCAGCCTTTGGCTCTGTCCCTTCCATTGAGGCCAAACAATGCCATTGGACGCCTCAAGAGCATATCAATGACCAAGGTAACGGCGGATAAGCCTGGAGCAGCCTCCCTTCATTAGCCAGCCCAAACAATCCCTCCATCTGCCAACACAGAGAGAGGCATCTGGTCCATTCACACGGTGCCGTGGAGGAGGATCAAACTCTGAAAAGGGAGAAAAGGAACACCAGTCCACAGGAATGTGCTACCTTATTCTGTGTCATGTCTTCCATCCCTTAACCTCTTCCCAAAAGATTATTGTTGCCATCAAACCATTGTTTGGCTTCACAGATTTCTAGTCCAAAAACTAATGGCTAAGATAACAGTGCCCTCATAATTTCACTTCCCCCAAATTTTATCCTGTCCTCCACACTGCTCCTCCTGCTGCCAGACGATACTCTAGCAGCAGGATTTGAACCATGTCGATCGAGTTGCTGTGAGATGCACTTGTGACCCCTGAAGAATTAACTCTCCTGTAAGACGCAACTACAAAAAAAAGTTTTCAGAAGTTGTGGCAGTTTAATGTATTTGGATCTTTATGTAGGGGTCCTTGTTGAGATCATTATGTTCCTCACCTCTACATTGGTCCTGGGTAAGACTGCTTGCAATGTACGCCTTAATTACCCTCCCATAAACACCTGGTACAGAGCTGAAGGGTGAAATCCAAGCTTTGCCCTGACAGCCCACCTCTAGATTCCTTCTACCTACACTGTGTCTATCTTTAGCCGAGTTTCCACCTACCACACCATATGAGACTCTGTGGCAACAAAGCACACAGTAGCTTTGATCCTGGCAGCTTACAGATGGACCACAGGCTTTAGAAGTTGCTGAATTTTAAAACTGGACAGTTGCAGCTGAACCAATCAAGGCAACTCTTCCTGAAAACAACCGGCTGTGTGGCAACACTGCTGATCTACTCCCCAATGATAAGCCTAATTGAGCATCTCCCGAGGAAATGTCTTGAGTCTTATCGTACGCCACACTATTTGGGTCTTTCCTCTGTAATAATGAAGCCACACAAAATGGATGAATTTCCATGATCACTAAATCCAGATCCGACAGACAAATAAGCATCTTCCCCAGGCGATTTGTGCCACAGTCTCGTGCATAAGTGATGTCCCTTTTATGTCTTCCTGTCTCTTGTGTTCCAACTCTTTGAAGTCTGTCCTTCGGGGAAGCGTATCACTGCCTTTGATCAAAGACATTGCAGCCAAACAGACTTAATGTACACTACTGGAGATTTATACCAAACTGAATTGGCTTAAAAAGGCAGGAAAACAGGAAACACCCTCTTCACAAAATGCCAGCACACATGAATTATGCTTCTATTGTAGGATGAAAATTAGCCACAAGAACTCTCATTCAGGGAACTTTAATCATTTGGGGCTTAGTAAAAAGTGTTTTTTAAAAGAGCCATAAAATCCCCACACACACACACACACACACACACACACACACACACACACACACACACACACACACACACACACACACACACACACACACATTTTTCACACTTTCATCCACTCCGACCCTGACTGACCATAGGAAGGCATGTGTGCTGCTACAAAGTGTGGCAGGCTAAGGAATGCATCTCTCAATTTGGGTCTGTTAAGGAGCCAAGACCTTGACTCCGCAATAAGCCACCACATTCCTATCTTCTCAAGAAACAAGCTAAAGCACTCGATGCACCCACACAATTTGAACCAAACTTTCAGGGGATGTCCCAAGTTCAAAACAAACAGTACTGATGGGTACAAGATACAACTTTCTATAGGAAAGGATGCAATGTTGTCCACTTTGGGTTTTCTTGTCAGACAATACTTTTTCCCATAATCAAGTAAGCAACTTTTTTCAACCTATACTCAAAGAATATGTTTAAATGTTTGAAAGGCTACAAAACAAAAAAAAAGTGAAAAACTAATAATGTGGATTTAAAAAGCTACAAACCAGCTTGTGTTGTTTTGTTGACAATACTCTTAGTGAGTTTGGTGCCCGTGGGGGCTAGCCCAGTAATCCTTTGGTGGTCTACTGCACAGATGCAGACCTCACACACTGCTCAGTACAGTAACAGAGGTGTAGAAAGTTTATTTTCACACTGCAGGGCAAGATGAGCGAAATCAGTAAAAAAAAATTTGCATACCGAGATACCAGTATGATATTATCTCGTCATGAGGTCACAAAGAAAACAAGATTATATTGTTTTGTACTTATTAACAATTCAGTCATCCACCACAATTACAGCCATCTCATGCTGAATTATGACTGGGCTGTTCTCACTTTCCAACAAAGATTTGAATTGGACTACATATCAAAGTGGCTGGAATTTAAATTTAAATTGAAAAGGATTGTATTGAATATAAAAGTAGCTTTTAGTGAGTAGTAAAAGTAGTCTGAGGTACAAATACATCTTCAACACACACATACGAACACACCACATCAAAGAGCCACGGCATTATTGAGACATTTGTCAGGAAGGATGTCTGTGTGAGGGGAAACCCTCAAACCACCCGAGGGCTCTCTATGATCTCTTGGGAATTATTCTGTCAAAGTCTGCACGGGAAATCATAAGAAATAATGAAAACACTATCATGGCAATTTGAGGGGTGCTCTAGAACCACTTTTTGAATTTTAATTAATTCTCAGGTTTTAAAACACTGATCAAACCAACTAATAGCAATAGCACTAGGTTTGCTTGGAATTTTATTAGATTTTTTAAACCCCGGAGCGCGTTTAAAAGTCTACCCTGCCTGGGCAAAGTCACCCTTGTGTATCATCATCACTGACATTTGCTAAAAGCCTGGCTTGGAGCCTAGAACATCTATCCGTTTTCATAGGACACAACGTCCTGGGACAGAAGGCTTCAGCTTGACATCATACCGTCTTCCTCCAGGCTCAGTGATACGTCTCCCCAATGAAAACACAACAGAACTCATATTTCATGTTCTGATGCATCACAAAGCCACAAAAGCCTTTCTTTGGCAGACTGGGGGAGGTGAAAGTGAAGAACTAGTCTGTTAGATTGAGCTTGCGCACATGCTTTGCAAGTCATTTTGCTGTAAGGGGTTAAAATGGTTGAACGTACCTGCAGTCTCTTGTAAAAGTAGCTTGAAACAAAAATGTTCCTATAAATGTTTTGTCAAAGTGATATAACAACACAGCAGTGATTTAATGGTTGACTTCTGCCCCAAATGCATTCATACAGTTCCTGTTACAAGTGCCAGAGTATGTAGCGGTCGGGATGGGTGGAGGCAGGGGGAAATCAGATTCTTAACTGCACTCCATCCCAGGCAGGAAGGACAAAAAAACTCCTCTCTCCATGCCAACATTCCATGGCCCAAAGGGATTTTATAGACCAGCGGACAGCAATGCAGGAACCATTATTACATCCTAGTGATACTATTTATCATGCTCCCCAGCTTCTCCCTCCTTCCCCATGTTCCTTTCACTGCATAGGCATTCAATGAGTGCACCCTATCATTCAAAAAAAAAAAAGCCATGTTCATTCTTGTGCAAATGGATGTGTGTGCATGTGTGTACATTCACTCACATTCCAACAAGAATCAACAAATGGACTCACACCCCAAGGCTCCAAAAGGCGACAAGCTGAGGTTTGGTAGTAACAACATGGATTAACTCCAGGGGAAAGAGGATTTTGCCCCAGTTAACCACCTTACCTGCTGCCACATTTTGTCAATAAGGTTGACACAAACTTTGTTCCCTTTAGTATTGTATAGTATTGAATATTATCAATCACATCAAACTTGAGGTCAAACAGCAAAGATTACTTAGTATAATTATTATTTTTTTAATAAAAATGTCTTGGAAGCAAAGTATCTACCATCAGCTATTTAAGCTGGATATTGAATGGAACAATAACACGTCTTAGGCATCAAGGCACTCTTAGTAACGATAAAAACATTCCAATCATGCCTGGGACTCCCCAAAATCTCCGCCGCATTCAAAGTGTGGCCCTTTGTCAGGTAGTGCAACATTGTTATCGATTAGCTGGAAATTCCAAACCAAATAATGACCTTAGTGGGTAGTGAGAAGAAAAGACTGGGAAGAGGGGGGGGGGGGGACAGACGGATTGTCATAGCTCAGAGGCTAAGTATCCATCAAAGGAAAGTGATGTAAAAAGGGTATAAAAGGGGAAAACAGCCACCAAAGCCTAACCTGGAAGGACAATTGATCAGAGAAAAGCATTGGAAAGCAGTCAAAGAGACTAAAGAGTAAAGAATTTAGAGGTTTAAAAAGAAGCATATTTGAGACAAAAGGTGTGTCCATTTTAGGCAAGTTTGCAATCATCAGAGTGTCTCTTATAAAAAAAAAAGGCCCCAGGGTCCCATTGAGATCCCTCCAAGTGTGCAAAATCCCTCAGAGGTCACATTCCTGGGGGGAAAGGGTAAAAAAAAGGCATGGGAGAGAAGACAAACAACATGATGAGGCAGCGTGACCAGGCAGAAGCGCTACATTACTTTGAGGAATGTAACAGATTGTAAAGTCACTGTCTGTTCTGTTGATGGCCACTGGCTCATGACAGGCGCATAGAGAGAAGTTTAGCCCCAAGGCAAGACTTCAATACAGGGTAAGTGACATAAGTCTTATCTGCCCAGATCTGGTGGAAATTTCAATGGCACAGTGTGTCTCTTTGCTCTACATGATCTGTTCAACTATCTTTTAAATCTACCTGAATTTAACAATTAAAACCATTTGTTGACAAGCTGTCATACCAAAATTGACTGGTAAAGTCAGAGTGTCACTGCTCTTTGTTTTTTCACACTACTTGCAGTGAACAACTGGGACTGACTGGGGGTAGGGTGCATGTGTTTGAATGTGGGTGGCATCAGGACAGCATAAACAGCTAGAAATAAATTTCAGCGTACAGCTAAGGTGAATGCCAGCATCCGTAGGTACAGCTGAAAGATTACATCATGTACATTATGTTATTTTGAGGGAAAAAAACTGCTCATAACAGGACCTCCAGGCAATTTTCTAATAGACTGTTTTTACAACCATTTAACATGACTACGGTTGATAAAAACTGTACCATTGCCCGAGGGAAAACTTTAAGCCGGGCAAAAAATATATACAAAAAAAAAAAAAAAAAAAAAAAAGGATAGTACAGAGAATTATTATTATCATCAAAGCAAAACAAAAAGAAATTTGAGAAGGGAACGCCCTCAGATAATCACATTCCCAGAATTGTAATGTACACACATGGAAAACCTTCAGCGCCTTGTAAAAAATAACATTTATAAATGTAGTCCACTTCCAGGTCAGTGGCTCTCCTCAGCACATTCTTTTAGTGTGAAGTCAGCTTTTCACAGCAAGACTATATCATTCCATTGATTTTGTACTAACGCCAAAGCAGCACTGTTATATCAAGCATTACAAATGATCATTAGGAAATCAGTTTAAAAAGTACACTGTTTTCTTGCACGAGATAACATTTAAAAAGAAAAATACATAGAAGCCCATTTAAATAAATCTAACGCTTTGTCATGTGCGATAGATCGAAACAGAGGTAGAAAAGGGGGACCACATGACCATGTGATAGCCCCATCGGAAGAAGAAAAGTCACAAGCTTCCCCATCTGGGCCCCTTACGGGATAATGGCAGCAGGCTATAGATGCCTGTCCCTCTCCTTTACCAAGGCACAGCCACTGGCCTCTGAATTGTAGCCAGGAAGGTAACTAGCTAGCAACACCAAGCAAATCCACTTGAAACTCGGTGGACAACAAATAGTTTAATACGTTTTTGCACGCTGAAAAGTCCCTGGGAAGCACATGTGAAGTTCAATAAAAACTATCAGAGTCGTGTAACAAGCAAATCCCCACACGCCAAACAAGTATTCCCTTAAGGCTAGCACGCCAACGAGAAATAGTGCAAAGGTTTTCGGACTTGAATTAACTCTTAAAAATGTTCAACTTACCGACTCCGAAAAAGCAGTGGCCGATAAAATCAACACGACGAAAAGCTTCAACATGGTTGTCCTTCGAGCAAAAAAAAGTCTTGAAATAAGAAAAATAAGAACTAGTGGCACGTTACTTTGAACAACTCTTGTTTAGAGCTCAGTCTCTTAAGGCACGGTTGGTTCACAAAACCCTTCTGTGTTCAAATATAGTCCAGAAAAGTACAAGTTCTTTAGTGACTGTCTTTTGAAAGTCGCGGATCTCCTCTCGCTACCCTCACAGGTCTACTTTACTGAAACTACACGGATTGATCCTGCTCTATATTTCGGACATCGAAACGCCCCTCCTCTTTCCCGCCCCTCCTCACTCTCGGCCAATCACCGACGACTGTGACGACATTACGTTTACGGGAAACGGTTTTCAGGTTGCTATCGGTTCCTATGGTTTGGAAATGGATGTGGGAAACTTGGTAAAATTGGCAAACGTTATCTTTGTAATGTTTGATTGAAATAAAGGCTGTTGATAAGTTAAGTTAGCTGTTATTATTACAGTTATTGACTGATTCCTGTACATTTTTTAACCAAAAAAGTAGCTCAATGAAAGACAAGCAAATAGTGTAATATTAAATAATTTACGAAAAGCACGTGATAAGCACTCAGTCTTGCCATGAGCCTGCATTTCAATAGCATCTAGTGTGTGCTGTCATTAATTAGCCTCCATAATGATTAAGCTTATTACCGTCTTAAATAGACTGCTAATAACCTGGTGTTAGGCATATCTTATCTCACACACAGAGCGATCATACCTTACTTATTCATCACCAAATGGGTGCTGTTGTCTCCTATCAGTTAATAAAATCCTTTACCATAATTATGGGGGGTAGAATGATAGAACGGACCCACACGTTAGAATACAGAAACCATAAAAATTAATTAGACTCTCCCACCTCGCGTTGTTATGGTGTAATATTTTGCGAGCGAGAATTAGCCTACAACTTTCCCTGCGGACTTTTTTTGTCACTTCATGGAAAAACATTTGTAGTGACGTCGTCTTCCGGTACAAGCCCCTCCCTCCGCTCCGGCTCGAAATCGAACGCTGTTGTAATCATGTTGTAATGGTTTCATGTTCTGACTACGTGTTCATCAACCGTTTAACTTTTTCCTTTTTGGTTAGCCTACAGTTGCTTTTGATTGACCTAGTTTGTCACAGAGTCTGACAGTGTGATGATGTAACTTTGGCTTGTTGAGTACTCCGAGTCTCTCTCGAGATTTATTTTAAGATTAAATCAGCATTTTTTTTTAGCCCTGGTTTAGCGCTGGTTTAATTCTGAGTCATAGTTCAGTTGCTGTTTTAGCCATTTTGCCAAAATGCAGTAGGCATTATAGTAGGCTATAGTCACTTGCTACATTTTTCCTTTGTCAAAAAAATAATATTCAGATAGACCTATAATTACTTTATAAAGGGCGTATGTATACTGACTCTCCACTCTTACAAGTTATAGTCCATATAAGAGACTATTATTTAAAGCTAGTGTATTGTGGGTGTCATTGTTACAGTCTAGTGACTAGTCTACATGCCAAACCTGAAAGTACCTCTCTTTTGTCATAGACCTGGTCAATATTTGCACAAACCTGATTTTATCTAAATGATTAGATAAGAAAGCACAATTGCTATATCTAAAAATACAATAGATATTTTCTGATGATGTTTCTTAACTCATTCAGTCCTAAGTGGATGGATCTCTCTTTCCTTAAAGCAGCCAACTCTTTTCTTAGTACTCTAGGAGAAGTAAAAAGTGGAATAGCAGGTTCACTTTATTACGTGTGCGTTAAAACTTTAAATAGCCTGTTTTACTGACAGTTGAACTTCTTTGTTTATGCACCCTCATTTTTGCAGCTTTTGTTTTTATCTCTTTACATGTCACTACTTGTCGAAGAGTAACTATGGCACAGTGTTGCCTCAGATAAAGAACATAAGCACACGTGGAGACATATTTGACACAACTATCATATTAAGGAAACATCTTTTGTCTTTTATGGATACAATCTCACTAGTTGATCAGGTTTGCTCTTTGGTGGGTGATGCAGTTCATATCTTATAATGTAAATATGCCACCTGTTGTACGCCAATATGTGGGAATTTCCATTTAATTTCTATTCCCCATTCAGCAGCTGAGGAACACAAAGACAAAAACACAGAATGAGATAAAGTAGACTGGGGAAAACCCAGCTCCAAGTTATTGTGGGAGGTAGTTAAAGTGTCCTTTGTAGTTACCTGACAGACAACAAAAAATAACAGTAAAATCATTTAAAAATGTGTGCCAATATTGCACTGTTTTTATTTTTTTTTTAATTAAATCAAGTTTGTGAGGCAAGGTGAGTTCCATTTTAAAAAGTTGGAGGCGACTCATTTTAAAAGAGGAAGAAAGAGAGGAAATTTTCTAGTTTACATGACGTGAAAAAAAGTATTTTCCCCAGGTACATTGTATTATATTAGTTATGTTTTTCCTTTGATTTGATCATCAGTGATTAAAAGTAGAAGGTTGTATGACTGTAGTTTTTATGTGTGGGTGTGGTGCTGCAACAAGTTTTTTTTTTTACTGCAGGGATCTGATAGTGAGACAGATTCGGAGGATCAAAAGAAGAACAGAGGCTTTCATTTGAGTTGTAAGCATATTTTTTTCATTGTGTAATTTTATGTGATTTATGAGCTCCCTTGGCTTCCTCTACAAACTCAATTAGCAAAATGTTGCTGCAGTCAGACCAAACCTTATATCTCAACATCTCACATTTGTATTAAGTTCGTTGTGCTGTATTTATAAGGTTTTACCATCTATAAGAGCACAACCTGGTATTGTGACATTATGACTGTGTCAAGTGCATCAAGCGAAGGGGCAAGTGTGTGAATGGTGTGCGTAAGGACAACTAGGGCTGTTTTGTTGCTCCACTTGGGACAGTTTGTTACCGTTTACCAAAGATGACTAAAGCTAAGAACATGCAGCGCAAAACTTGTTTCCACTGGTTGGGTCAGTACAGATTGGGTCAATACATATTGGTTAAGGTAACCACTAAGTTTCCACTGTGCTTTCTCAAGAGAAAGAAAGTCTGCTAGGTAGACAGCAATGTGCCACACCAACGCTTTAAAAAAAATCGTAAACAGCTGTAGATTATTGATCCATCCAAGAGCAACAGTCCTCCACTTGCCATCATGGACAGCCCTTTAGAAGCAGTGGAGTCAATCAGGTTCCTGGGCACTATCATCTCTCTGGATCTGAAGTGGGACAATCACATTGACTTCATTGTGAAAAAAGCTCAGCAGTGACTATACTTTCTTTGCCAGCTGCAGAAGTTCAACCTCCCACAGGAGCTACTCTGCAGTCATTGGGTCTGTTTTATTCACGTCCATCACTGTCTAGTTCTGTTCAGCTATCAACACAGACATAAGGATAACAGACAGACTGACAATCAACTAACAGTCCGGACTGCAGAAAGAATTATTGGTACCCCCCTGCCAACACTGCAGGACCTGTACTCTTCAGAATGAGGAAGAGAGCAGATAAAATCAACACACTCACTCTGGACACCACCTGATTGAACGGTGACTCAGATCACTGGCCTCTAGAACATCTAGGCACAGGAACAGTTTCTTCCAACAGGCTATAAACAGTTAAATACCTCCCAAGGCATATGTTTAGAGCAATATCTTCTAAACCCTGGTGAAATTGATATTTATTTATACTATTTACAATCACAATACTATAAATATGTTCATAATCTGCAAATTTTAATATTTTTGTTCTTAGATTGTTATTAGCATGTTTCTACGTGTATTTGTATGTAGCCTATATGTGCACTGGAAGGTTCAGCACCAAGAAAAAATCCTTGTGTTTGCAAGCACACTTGGCAATTAAGTTCTTTCTGATTCAGATTCAGATTATTAATGTTGCTTTTGTCTTTAGTTCCCTTTTGGTAATGGAAACCTACCTGTACTGTACGTGCCCGCTCTGTTCTGTAGTGCAAAATATCTTTACTTTATATTGGTGAGTATTCAACTATCAGTCATATGTGTACCCATTCTGAGAAAAAGAGATTGGGCCACCCACAAAAAAAACATTGTAGAAAGTAGAAGTGACAATCTTTAGGGCTACTTTTTAAGCTGCACATTTTTATCATAAAAAATAAAGTGACATCCTCTGGATAGTATTTTTAACTATAGAGTTAGAGGATATAGAGGATAGAGTTACTTACACACAGAGTTACAGAGTAACTTAATTTCAGTTACTTAAATTTCAAAGTGCTTTTTGTTTACTATCAGTCCAGCTACTTCCAACCATTACGTTCAATAAAATCAAGTTGACAACCAGTAAATCTGAAATAAATACAAAAGTAGTGAATGGGAAAATGAGCTGTAAGTACCCTACCCTAAAGTCCTGGGGGTCCGCAAGCTATAGGTTAGGAATCTGCAAGAAAAATAGGTAAAATAAATGAATTTATACAAAACAGGTCTTAGGCATCTACGAGTACAAAT
This sequence comes from Neodontobutis hainanensis, assembly GCA_024349245.1. Taxonomy (NCBI): domain Eukaryota; kingdom Metazoa; phylum Chordata; class Actinopteri; order Gobiiformes; family Odontobutidae; genus Neodontobutis; species Neodontobutis hainanensis. The sequence continues at coordinate 14,924,549 of JALDNG010000005.1, forward strand.
GACAATTCACTTTTTTACTTGGCATGTGGATTATAAGGGGGTCTTTTAAAACTATTCTCTCCTGTAAAGGGTTCCTGCCCCAAAAAAGTTTGAGTACCCCTGCCCTAAAGTATATGGATTAAGATGCACTCTATTTGTCTCTTTACTAAAGAATCACATTTCATAAAATACTAATGGTGTTCACTCAGATCATATTCATAGACAGTTGAAACGGTGTATTAAATGCAGATTGTGAACCATGTAATAAAAACGGAATCTAAAGGTCTTGATGAGAGAACTTGTTGAAGTACAAGTGGGTGTCAGATATGAGCCTCTTCTTCTTTTGCACATCATAGATATCAGTGACCTTTTAAAATGTTATGTGCTGCAGGAGAAATAAAAGACAGAAAGTCTGTGCACATAGCATGACTAAGTAAAGGTCTGAAGAGAACAAAAACAACTCTTTGGAAAGTGGAACTGAAAGGTTATCAGTCATGGGGATTTCACTTGTAAATGGCAGGGAATCTGAAACAAGAACTAACATGTGGAAATGGCACATTGGAATTATATTTCTTCTTTAAATCATTGATTTAAAAAAGACATGAGAAGATTATTGAAGCAATTAAGTGTGAAAATTTTGCACAAATGATCTTGTATAAATAAGTGGTGATCATGAATACTCTAGTGCCAAACATGTTTACAGTCTTAAAGAAGATAATAGATGGGATAAGTCACAGTGGGGTTTTTTATATGTATTCTGATTTAAGTTTTGGACACTAGTGCTGTGTGAAAAAAAATAATTACAGAGCAAAGCAAGAAAATGGAAATGTGCCTACAGGCCTTAATCAACATAACAAACATAAACAAAATTATCCATAGAAATCAACAGCATTGTGAATAGATAATCTACACTGTATTAATGTATTGTACACATTTGCTTTTAGAAAACAATGCTTAGCTTTAGCTGATGCTCTGACGCCCTCCACTGGTCATATACAGACATTACACACTTTTGGATTTAAACTTCTGCTGAAAATTCCTCCATTACTGTAAATTGTAAATCAAAGTAAGCAATTTTTGTCAGGCTTAAAAAATAATCTAAAACATTTATTCTTTTTTTATCACTGTGCACTAAAGCTCACTAAATTATTTTAAGTTTGGCCATGTAGTGTTTAAACATAAAACCTATATAAAGATGAGGATCTAACCCAAAATGCATCATAAAAGTGACATTGCAGCAAACATAGCTTTATCATCTGGTGGTATTAATGTTGTATCTTATAATACACAGAATAGTAAAACAAACTGGAGGTATTTGGAGAATGCATGAAAAACTAGACTGACTAAATGGTTCATAAACTAGATTCTGTCAAATCAAACTGAACTGAGGATGGCGCTCTGTATCCACACTTACTTTTCACTTCAACCAGGAATAGATTTTAAACCTTTCCAAAGAGTACAATGTGAGGGTTTTTATTATCCACAATATAATTTTCTACAGATGTGATGATCCTATAGATATTCATCAGCAGAAAACTCTCAAACAAATTATTGTTATAAAATTTTAATGGCGGCAATTTAAGAAGTATTTTTTATGCACAAATCAGTAAACAGGACACTTTAGAGGCAACAGAGCTCATATCCTACTGATGGAAGGTTTAAAATGAGCCAAATGAGTGTGTGTTCATAATGACAATTGGCACCGTAACCTGTTTTGTGGATTTAGCCATGTGTATGCTAATCTCATCAAACAGTCTTTGAGGAAGAAGCTAAAACCAACCGTGTGTGACTGTGTAAATGTGCTCAATGGGTTGTTCAGCATAACATTGTTCTAAGTATGCCTTAAAGCATGAAGCCTTCAGCTGGTGTAGACTAATCTGTGTATAAACAGAGCAACTAGATCTATTGCCACTTGCTACCGAGTCAGTTGATTGCCATTTTCCAAAATAATCTTGTTTATGCAGAAATTGTGACGTTTGGTTACTTTCTTTGCCAAAATGTGCATAGCTCATGGATCTATAAAGCTATTATTTAATGTACGATCCCCAAAGCACATAAGGCTTTGGGGATTGTAAACTTATCAACTATAAATGGAGGATGAAATTGGGATTATTTGATCCAAAACAGAAGGCCTCATTTGAAGATTGGTGTAATTAAAAAAAAAAAAACTTTAGTCCTGTTGTTTTTAGGTAGAATCAACAGATGCTAAGACTTTCAGATTTTTTATTTTACAGGGAGCTATTTAGAAATATAATTATAAAATAAAGCCATCAAATGGACAGAAAGGCCCTGCCCTGGATGGTAATCAAGCCCAGGACCTTCTTGCTAGGAGGCAAGAGTGCTAACCACTCTATCACACAGAAGAGTTGGAGATGCACAAAGCGCCAAACATTTTTTAAGGCAGAACTTAGTGAGAATAGTTTGAGAATCACTGCAATACAATTCATACTTAGCAATTTCTCATGTGATTGAAGCGTGACCTCTGACCTGTGTATTTGTGGGAAAACATGTCCCTTTGACATTTCCCCTAAATAGTTTGCTCAAGATACTAATTAGCTCCGTATTAAGAGCCGAATAATTAATCTTGTCTTACTTTTAAACCCTGGAGGCTCGGTAAATACGCCAACATACAACAGGTCTGCAGTGTGGCCTTAGGTCGCTGAACGTGAACACATGTACGGAGGGACAAACCGCAGCCAGTTGTGCGTAACTCAACTCCCAGCTTTGCCAGAACAGATCCATCATCATTTATGCCCCGCTGAGCGCTGGTTGTCTCAGCCCCCCCTTTCCAGCCACTAAAGGTCAGCACATAAGAGGCTGTTTAGTGGCTCAGAGAAACGTATGAAAGACCCGCCTTGATGGCCCAGCCAAGGAAATCAGCGTGAAATGAATGTCACATTGAAAATCAAAGGTGGGTAAGATAAATGAGTGAGGTGCCTGGAAATCACCCGGACCTGGAGAAAGAGGATGGGTGGATAGATGGATGGAGTGAAGTGGAAGAAGGGAGGAGTAATTATTAGTGATTGAGCAGTTTCCCCCTGGTGGGATTCATTAGCAGCGAGCCGTTCAAACACAATCTCAGCTCTGTTGGGACGTGCCAGAGCAGGGCACCTCTGGTTTATTTGACCATCTGAAATCTTAACATTTAATACCTGTATATTTCCAGCATAATATTGTCTCTGGCAGAGGGTGCCAGAAAACAGATCTCCGTGAAAATAAACCAGTGACTTGGAGTGCCAGGTAACAGGGCCATGTGCTGAGGGCGCGGGGGGATACAGGTGAAAGGGGGAAAAGGTGTAGCTGATGGAGAAGGCAGGAGTTGGCAAAAGATCCCTATAACCAAAATGTTAAACAAATTCTCTGTAACTTTATAAGATGGAAATTGGAGGTAGGTTTTTTGTTCTTGACTTCCTGCATCCAGCTAATCATTTCCATCATCTTAATGCCAAATTCTGTTTTTCCGCACAATGACAGCAAATGTTTCTAATCTGGCCCACTCCTGGTTTGGAGCCTGACATTTGGGAAACGCTGATGTAGATTACTGAAGCTGGACTATGGAAACAGCCACACCTGCCTCAGCACAAGTTTAGTTATCAAAAACATGTTCATCCAGTGTAGATGTTCTTTTTTAAAATTTATTATACAGGTTGGAACTTTGATTGGATTAGAACCTCATGTCAGGTCATAGGTTATGTGTTGAGGATGCACAAAATTAGAACATGCAGATTCTTTCTTAAGTAGAAATCTTTTTTTTTTTTTTTTAAATCTGTAAAAAAAAACAGAAATACTTAACTAACAAAAACTAATTTGCGCAACTAAGAGCCTACTAATGCAACTAACCTTAATATTTAAAATGTACCAATGCTCCGTGCAAAAAAGTTGTTGTTCATTCATTTTATCCTGTCACAGGTTGGGGTACCAGCTTGACATGAGCCAGTTAATTGCAGGGCTCCTAACACTATACACTGTCATGGTCATTACTGTTGGCTGCCGGAGTGTCCAGAGAGACGGGTATGTCAGAGTTAGTAAAAATGAACTGGTTGATGTGGCTAAGCACTGCTGACTGACTTACCGCATTAAGAAGAGATCTCACATTTCCCTGTGCTCACAGCCTCTATGTCTTGTCCTCTGTTTCTTTTTGGAAACTTTAGTTAAACTTTGCTAAAGGCTAAGGCTGAGACTATAGTAAGCACATGGTGCATATTTATTTTGGAATGTGGATCTAAACAGAGCCAAACAAGCATAATGCTAGCTACCCTGGTATAAAAAATGCTACTAAACAGAAAAAAATTAAAGGACAAAAGTGTGTTGCTGTTGATCAACAACAAACAATGTCAACAGAATTGACTCTTTATCGATAGTGTAGCTACATGATTTCTAAAGTATTTCGATGTCAGGACTTCTGGACAGACAGGCTTTGATTATTTTATTAATATATGCAGATTGATGTTGGTTTAAGTATTTTCTAAAGCTCTTCTTGTTGCCCACAAAAGTGCACAAAGTCACCAAAATTGAGACTTCACTCCACTTTAGGCTTCAAATCACCTCTGGCCTGCGTCACCTTTCCCTGTGCTTATCCTCTGTCAAAACACAGAAACACCTGCACACATACTGGCATTTTTCATCATCATGTTACCCCAAACAGCCTGCCTGCAGTGCTTTCTACATTTCCTCAGTTCCACAGTGCGTCAAAGAGAAGGGAGTGCCAGGGAAGGTGATAGGCTACAATCATCGCTCCCACCAGCGCCATCATCATCAGAAACGCACACACACAGGAGCATATAGTTTATCGGGAGCCAGCGTGGCTTTTTCTTCTCCCCTGGGCCGGCAGACGTTTGGGAGGAGGAGAGCTTAAAGTCAACATTTCCAGGGTGAAGGTGAAAGAAACCGCTGCAGCCGGTCCAAGCCACAGGCACGTTAAGCAAACACCTGTGGCTCAGGTGGAAAAGCAAGGCCCCTCTGCCAGAGAACGGACCCTTTCTCTCAGCATCAAACCCCTCAGTGCACAGCCACTTGACACCACCGCAGCTTAAAGGTGAAAGACGTAATTTGACTGGGGCTCGTAAAGGCCAGGACAATCTGCTGCCGAACAAGAACTAAGTGCAAACATTGGGCAGCAATGTGCTAGAACGTTTTACTATTATCAGAAAAAAATGATTTATGCACATATTTGAGTTTGGACGCAGGAAAAGGGGTGTAATAAAGTAACGTCAGTGTTAACTCTGAGTTTTTGGTATTAATTATTATTAAGCTGGTGGCAAGCTTGGCAAAGAAGACTTCTCACACAGGTTTAACTGGGTTCAACTAGTTTAAGATTGGATGTATTTAAGTTTATTACCATAGATTTGAAACTCTTATAACTGAGTTTTTTGAGGTCAAGGTCACACCCAGCCTTACAAGTCCTTTGGTAAATGTGACCCTAAGTGACAACTGACTGGTTTGGCCATGTCAGTAACATCTAAACAGTCTCTGACAGAGAGCAACAATCACTAAACTATTCCAGGAAACAAGTCAATCACAATGTGTATACAACAACTCACATATTCCTTTGTAACATCAACAGAAAACATTGACGCAAATGCGGTCAGTCTGATTGGACACTTGTCTCTCCCTCCCTAACCCCTTTTTCCAACGCTGTATGAGAAAAGTCACCATGTTCCACGCTTGCTCTAAGGGTCACCACGAAGGGTTTATAGTTCACTGACCATATCCAAACTTGTCACAGTTTCCATGTCAGAGCCACAGTCGCGGTCTTTCTCCTGCCGTGGCCCTCTGCACGTCCCTGGGGAAAGCTTTCTGTGAGCAATGATGAAACCAATAAACAGACTGGTGCAGTGATCCGTGTCACATTGTTTGGCCCACCTGCAACCTGTAAACTGGTTGCCCTGGGTTGCATGTACTCAGTTTGTTCCATGCAGAGGCCCTGGATGATGCTCGCCTAAAGGGGGCACTGGAGGAGCAGCTGGTGGGAGCTGAGCTTTGGTGCAGTAAATACAGCAGCTCCCTGGATGACTTTGGGTTGAGTCAATTACAGAGCCCCGCAAACCACAAGATGGAGAACAGAGCCTCTGTCAGTGAGTGGGCCATATCAGGGCACAACCAGGTCTCAATGTTTAAAGTCTCATGTCTTTCAAGAAATGCATGGGAAACAAATATGTTAAACAACTAAAATACAAACAAGCAAATACCTTACAAATAGTTTAGCAAACAAAAGTAAAAAGAGGTCAGAAAAGGTCTGTCTAATGACAGAAAGGAACTATGTAAAGGCTTGTATGTTTCTTTCTGTTCTGTTTCAAAACTTAAGGGTGATTAAGTCAATAATCATGATAGTGTGTATATCAATAGCTTCATAAAAAGCAAATGAACTCTTTGGAGAGCTCCTGCCTCAAGTGGAGGAGTTCAAGTATCTTGGCTTCTTGTTCACAAGTGAGGGAAGGAAGGAGCAGAGTAGAGCCGCTGCTCCTCCACATTGAGAGGAGCCAGCTGAGGTGGCTCGGGCAACTGTTCCGGATGCTTCCTGGACGCCTTTCCGGAGAGGTGTTCTGGGCGCGTCTTGGATTGGATGGATTTGGGATTTGAAAACAGTGCAAAGCAAAAAATGAGTTACAAGCTTCAGTTACCTATTTTCAAAATTGCATTTATCTGTTTCTACAAATAAATTCTTCAATTACACTTCAGTCACATTGACACTATAGTGTAACTAGCTCTCATCATTCAGTATATCAAATAAATCTTTCAACTCAAGCTGCAGTTTTGGTGAAGTAAAAAAAAAGACTAGTCTATGTCTAAGCAACTCACTCCAGTCTTTACTGTAATGAAAACCACCTTTAACACAGCAACACCTGCTGAATGTGGATACAGATTACATGCACATGATCATAAACACACTCTCATATGCATGTATACAGCCCTAACACAGTACAGATGATACGAGGCTCAAGTCCATGTGAAGCAACCTGGAACAATTACTTTGATCCTAAAGGGACATTTCACCAAAACAAACTGTAAATGAGATGTAAACTGGGAAACCTCCTTCAGATGTCACTGACAATCATCTTCAACACAAAGTCATTTCTGTTACTTGAAAGCCAGAACTTCAGTATGTGTTTGAGAAGGCCTGCAGAAGCACAGTCCTTACTCAAATAGAGGCACAGATACAAAAACACAAGGGCTGAGCTGAAACTGGACTCAAGTAGAAATGAAAGGATCATATTATCTAAACAGCTTTCCTTAAACGTTAGTTTAACACCATGACACACTATTTAAACTTGCCAAGCCTACTCTGCAACCAAAACACTAGTGCCAACAGAATGTCCAAATGTGCAATCAAACTGCTAAAATGCAACAGAAGTGTTGACTTGTGCAGCATTGGGATTCTTGTAACATCTGTGAGTTAACAAACTTAAAAATCATTAATTTCCATCTTGTACTGTTCACGACAATGCAACCTCTCATGACCTGTTCCTGGTTCAGACACAATTTGTGGCTGTAATGGCAGTTGGAAGTTGTTTTAGGTTTGGCAACGACCATTTTACCGTTACTAATGTAAACAATAGCATTCCTCTGACTGGACAAGATTAGGCTTCCTGTTGATAAGCAGTTTCTGGCAGATGATTCATACACTCGCCAACCAGGTTTTCGTCTAAAGGAGCTGCACTGTCATGTTTTTACAGAAGTGTATTTACTCAGAGAACTGTTGCCAAAAAAACTTGCTTTTAAAATTCATTATTACACCTTTGTGCATGACATTGGATTTACCACAAATGGCTTGTCCTTTTAGAGGTTTTGATGTTCATTCAAAAATAGATGCAAAGCCAAAAAAGACTTTTTACTTTTGAGTCCATTTTGGGGGAGACCGTGTAACTTATATTCAAGTAACATACATGTGTAAATTTATATTGTAATTGGTAACTTTTAGACATTGAAAATGAAAAAGGTCCCAAGTTTGATTACAGGACCTCTCACCAATACTGTCCATGAATCAAAAATACTTCAAGACTTGAGTAGTCCCAAAAAAAAAAAGTGCTTTTTTTTTGAGTACAGATTTAACTACACACCACTACATAGCTTTATACTGTAAGTTGTGACAAAATTATACCATGTAAGGAAAGCATGAATAAGGCAAAGATAATGAGACCAAGCACCAAACCCTGTGGAGCTCCATGATTGACAGTTGAATAATTTTTAAAGGGCAAGCCATTTCTAAACTTTTTCACTCTGAAAGAGTTGCATAAGGTGTAGCTTTAAGGCATAAGAATTTGAGCCAGTGTTGCACCAGACAGAAAGGGAAACTGTATTTATTTTTGGAAAGGTGGGTATAGGTGGGGGTTTCTCCATAAGGTCCAACAAAATATTAAACCTACACAACCAAAGATGAGAGCCACATTTCTAATGTTTAAAAAAACTTGCTACTTTGCTAAAGTTATAATTATAATGTGTTTTTATTTAACACAGCTCACAATAGACTTTAAAACAACAGCACTCCCACAATTGTATAATATTATATCAGTTCACACCACCGACACATCTGTCCTGCCATGCTTTAAATCTTCTATATTTCCTGCCTTCTAAACAAACATTGTCGTCTATGGTGTGATGCTTTATAAACACGGGCAGATCTCCACCAGGACCCACCGACAACAGTAGGTGTATCCAGGCGTCAGCTCAAAGTTATGGAAGAAGGCTGCTTGGTAACAAATTGACTCCTTATTTTATTGGTCTAACCTCAAGGCAGACGCTGTCTCCCTGTGCGGTTTTTGCAGTGTCACTCATCCTTGTCTGTCCAAATACGAGCAGCGCTGCCTACATACTACACCCCTCACTCTCACTGAGCTATTATTGTCGTGGCTGAGCACATTGGCACATTGAGACAAAGTGCACGTTAACACTGAGAATAATATTCTGTGTAATGTAAGGTTCAAATGTTGAATCAATAAACCCTAACCCCAAATGCAGTTTTGGAAATTGATGTTAATGAAGGCAGAGAGTCAGAATTATACATAATTACACTTTGAAAAGCCCACAAGCAAAAGTTTTGCTTGACAGTGTAGTTATGTAACATTTTACTTGAATTTATGCTTTAACAACATACAGGGGCTCTCATACATTCATCATGTCTTTGATGAATTTGTATTTACCTACACGTCTGTGAAAGTTCTCGGTCAACCAGGTCATCATGAGAAAAAGGTTAAAGTAAAAGCATCTGGACACAGTTTTCAAGGTGATGCTTTTACTTTTACTTTAACCTTTTTTCTATTTACCTAGACATAAACACACAGCAGTAACTAAATCAAATGACACCAAGCAGGGACAAATTTATGGCAGTAAAGAGAAAATATCCACATAAATATCCACAGTTCTAGTGCTAACATACATACATTTGATATAAAATGTGTCTGTGAAGATCATGAACTAAAATGATTTTATGTGGATATAGACTTGGTAAAGACATTTTTACCCTCTTCCAAGGGACGTGGAGAATTAATATATACTTATACTACTTTTTAAAAGCCTTGTCTTGGACACAATCTAAAATGTATTTGATATTTTTCAGTCTTGGGAAAGTGTATTTTGTAAATAAAATCTTTATCAATAATGATCTCATACAAATTTTTGAAAATCCTGTCTGACTCTGATTTTATACATGGTTTTGGTCCTGACTGATAATTCCCTAAGTGTTGGTTTGGTCTTATCTCGATACACTCAGGTCTGGATCATCAATACCAAGAGTAAATTGGTAAGTGAACTAAACTCTTAAAAAACAATGCCCCCTTTAGGCTGTGATAATTGAGTAATGAGTTGTACAAATGTATCAGACAATTTACAAGTTTACAAATGATTTTGATAAATACAATTCTATAAAAGCATTTTTGGAAAGCTTTTAAAGGATTTATAATATAAATGTTTTGAGTCGGCCTTATTCTTATGAAAAGAATAGAGCTCAGACTTTGTTACTTATTACTTTTTGTCACTTAAGTGTGTGCCTTTGAGCAAAGGTCAGCGAACGTCAAAAGTCTTACATTTGAAATGGGTCATGTTTCATGGAATAGATCCTTCTCAAAAACCTGACAACACTACCTCATCTTTTCAAGTCTCGCCATTTGACTGTCTTGATGGAGAAAAGAATTGAAAACAATTTCCATTTATTTTTTATTTTTTACAGACTATTTACATTTCGAGAAGTGAAAATGACGGCTTATGACATATTGTTGATAACTGCGTCGGACTGAATCTTTCCAATTGTTATTAGCCAGAATAAAAGTTTCTTTGGCGCATTAAGGTCAAACTCATAGATAATGTGTGCCTCCAGAGCAGCTCTTCACTTTAGAAGGTCTTGTTTGTCAGTTGGCTGCGTCAGGCCCCATGTGCTCTTGATGTCCTTGCTTTGACACAGGCCTAAAACTCTTGTTGCATGTCCTACTCTCACAAATGTCAACAACTTTTGCTGCCATGCTTGTGGAAATACCTGGGTGGTGTTGCCACGCAAGCCAGAGCCACATACGGTTATTATTTTATTGTTCATGTGAGTTGGCTTTCAAGCGAACCCTTTTCTAAAGCTAGTGGGTTCACTGGGTGTGTTTCCTATTAAAGTGTAAGGTGTGTGAGCTTAGTGCTAAGATCCAGTTATGCTCGATGTTATGGATACAGACTGCCTTCTGACCAGAAAATGGGTATGTGTTGTCCAAATGTTATACATGGACCAATAGTCTGTAAGACAAGATGCTAGACAATAGACAAATTCTCACTGAAATGATGCATTGTGCGTCACATTAGTTCAAGTGACTTGAGTAAGAAGCTATGTTTAACATACCTACCTAGTTTAAAGGTGGGGCTAAACGCTGCAGTCTGTTGAGAGGATGAAGATACTCAAGTGAAAGTAAGAATCTAAGTGGAAAACACAAAACTGCTCTGTGTATTCGAAAATAAAATTTATTTGGTTCCAGACTGATGAACATTCATATTCAAGAAAGAAAGAATGTCAAAGTGTAGACTTAGTCAAAAACTGATTCCGTTCAAACTTTTTTTTAAAGATTTATCTGCTTTGTCAAACTATGTCATACCAGTCTGACCCTTACTATACCACTCAGACTGGAAACGTCTTAGCCCTTAAAAGGGAAATCATTGTTGGTGCCCTTTCCAATTAAAAAAACTAGAAATCGTACCCTCAAGTTAGTATGTTGGATATGAGCTTGATGAAGTTGGGCCATTACATGTGTTATAGTGGCTTTAGCTTTGCAGAGTGGGGGAGTAGGTCAGTAGTTTCCCAATTAGACCTGGCATCATTGCAATGAAATGCATTTTCCTTTTTAGCAGTTTCAACAAGTCTGTTTTACTTTGTTAACCACAGCTCAAGGGAGCATCATTTACTAGTCTGTTTAATATTTCTTACCCTACCTTTGCAATTACTTCTCCACTTTCTCTGCTCTGTTTAAGAATCTAGCTGAAGTAAGACTGTAACCAATCACAGGCCCTTTAATACAATTAAACCAGTGATAGCCTAATAGTATAGACTTCCTTTACATGCTTCCTTCAAAGGAAAAAATACTGGGTGAGAGTTTGGTTGGAATGGAAGACTCAGAGAGCCTTTTAGGCATTGACGATCCATCACATACAGTATTGACTTCATGCAGACAGTAATAGTGATGGAATGCTCAGTTAATACAGTAGTAGATGCAGAACAGTAAGGTTTTCTTCCAGCTCAAACCAAACCACTAACCTCACTGTGCTCTAGCCACTTGGCCAGTCACTGTTACTCAAATCTTTTATCTGCTCAGTTGAATTGTCTGGATCTTTTTCAGTTTATGTGTGATCCATGACAGGCTTGTATTATTCAATCACTTCTGTTCATCCATCATGGCTTTGCACTGGGCTGTATGGTGAAGAAAAGAAAGTCCAATGGAGGGAAAGAGAAACACTGTACCAGAATTTTAGCTCATGTTACAAACCACTGGAGACCCCTGTCCTTTGCCAAACTCACAGAATTTGAACCTAAGCATGCTGGCTGCTAATTATTCCGAGAGCTAAAGCAAATTTATGACACCGAGCTGGCTCTCCTCGTGGCATCATAAATTAAACTGGCAAAAATCTATAGAATCAAAAGTACCCCGTCTCCTGGTGAGGAAAGAAACACAAGAACCAGTTTTAACAGGGGGCACTGTAGATGGTCATTGTGCTAGTAATGTTGACAATATACATGCTAATTGATTTGAAATATCATCCTCAAGAGGATTCAATATGATTAATAGCTTTTTTCAGATTTTAGAAATGTATCTTTTATAGACGGAGGTATATACGTCCATTTGGCAGTGAGGACAACACCTCAACATCCTTTGTCCATTCTCTCTTATATAGTATGTGGAGGATGGTCCATATTGTTATTTTATAGAGTCCATCTGGATAGTCATGTCTTGTTTTCTCACTCAGAATCTACAGACTTTAACAACAGTGCAGCCAGGTCAACACCTTCTGTTTTTAATACAAGACCAGTTTATTGTCCAGATGCCCTACTCCCCCATCCAAGATTCTGCTCTGATGATGGCCCTTAATTGTACACAAATGCACTTCATTTATCTTGCTTCAAAATATTCAATAATTTTCAAAAACTGTTGATTAATTAAAAGCACAATTGCATAACTTTTAGTCAGTAGAGGGTGCAGATCCCTTCACAGTCTCTCTGTTGTTATTACTGCAGCACCATGTTCTACTGTTCACAAGTGGAAACTATCCAAGCGGCAAGTTTGGAAGAAAAAAACATGTCTTTTGAGCAACAGGAGAGTTACATTGGAGGTTTGTGTCCAGTTGAGGGTACTGTGTCAGTGAGAGAAGCATGATTCTTCATGCATCTCATAAGAACAATCAAATGATATATACATTTTATATTTTATAAATATATAAACTGATTTTCAGTTATATATTTTTGGGCTAAGCGTTACGTGGTGCTTTTGGCAACAATCCAAGTAAACATTTTGGTAAATATTTTTTATCAGTTTTAAGAGTTATTATTCATTTGGTCAGTAAATATTTGCATCCTCTTTGTCTGCCCCAGGTGTGTGAATGGGCTGAACGGAAGCATAATGTAAAGTTCTGTGGGTGCCCGAGAAGGGTACAAAAATGCGCTGTATAAATGCACACCTTTTACCATTTACAATTCTAAGTCAAAACTCAGTGATTGTTTTTTTTTTTTTTTTGTTTTGTTTTTTTACTCCCGTTTTTTACTGCTAAATGTTATATATTTTTTACTTTCAATAAGTTTTTCTTTAGAACCAATTGCCTTAACAAAGTGGCCTACTAGAATGTCTTGTGAACACGTTGTAATTCAGAGTTCTGTGAGCATAATGGGTGATTGGTTTCGAGGCGTTGCCTCCGAGCATTATACTGAAATTCTGGTGTTAAATGTGATAAATACCAAGTTACTACCTAAAGGCTGTAAGCAAAACATTAACACTTTAAGGTGTGTATTAAGGTCAGTTTTTAAGCCTCCTTTAATTGGTCAGTTCCTTCTGTGTTTGTATGTAACAGTATATTTCCCACACACCTGACACATTTTGGTGACTTTTCTTTAAAGAAGCTGGACGCTTAGAAAAATATCTCACTTTCGTTGACATAATACAAAATCTTTGTTTGTTGGTTTTCATTGTGTCATTTTGAGAAAGTCTGCAGTGGAGAATTATTGCTGTGAAATGACTTGGGACAACCTATCACGGGGTAATTTAAACAGATTCCAATTCAGGTTTAGTTAAATGGCTTTTTTCAAGCACCTGCAGCTTGGTGTGTGAGGGAATATTTTCACTGGACGCCGTTCAAACTTTGAGGGGAAAGAAAAAAAAAGAGAAAAAAAACACACGGAGGCAGCGGCATTACGCCATTCTTGCCTCTCTCTCTCTTTGAGGAAAAAAGTGGGATTTAAAGAGGTTTCTGAGAAGATCTTCATCAGAATAGAGCAGTGGAGGGTTAACGGCAAGTCCTGAAATTGGTTTACTTTTTCATCACATCTTTACAAGACAAGCTTTTGGATCTGCGTCTTGTGCCACAGTCCGGCAGGATCTTTACGCAGCACTATGGTTCTTACAAATAAAGAGAAGATATTGGATCCTCAGCAAATAAAAGTCAGTTATAGTCCACATCTTTGCTTTTACAGCCTCGCATATGTCTACAGCCTATGTCAGACACGGGAAACGCGTTTCATCCAGGGCTTTACTGGCACAGCTCAGCGCAGAGAATGAACGGCTTCCACTCAAACGACCAGGTGAACTGATTCTCCACTGACTGCGTTTATTACAATGAGGGCCTGGCACAAAGGGCTTTAGGATGACACTTGTCAAGTTCCTGCTGTTGAGCTGCTGGACTCTGCTGTACACGCATCCGCTGCTCGCTTCACTTAGACCCACGACGGGCACAGTGTGGAAACCGTCCCCGGCGAGAATTACGCGCATCCAGGCAGCAGCGGCGGCAGCGGCAGCAGCAGCAGCAGGACCCCCGCTCATTATAGGGGAAGCCAGTGTCGTTAGAGTGAAATACAGCGCGCCCGCTCCTCTTGTTGGGACGCGGCTGGTGAGGGACAGGCCAACGAGGTTACTGGGGCGCCCCTGGACGGACAGAGACGCTCCCTTCAGGACTCAGTCCTCGTACGCGGCAGCCTACAAGGGAGTGGACACCGGGAAGGCTGGAGTTGCAGCCAGGACTGTGCAGCGGTCCGGGGGAGCGCCACAGAGAGTCACGACCACTGAGCAGAGGTTTAGTCATCCACAGCTTCAGCAGAGCGCGGCTCCTGCGGCTCAGCGCGCGGGGAAGATCTCCAAAGCAGCCACAGAGCGGGACGCGCCGCACAAGCAGCCGCTGGTGGTCCCTCACGACTACATGCTGTCGCTTTACTGGTCACTGTCGAGCGGCGACGTGAACAACACTGCGCTGCACGAGGCGGTATTGGCCAACACCATCACCAGCTTCGTGGATAAAGGACAAGGTAAACCTTTTATCTAAGACGTGCCATGAAATATTGCTTTAGAGGGATTAGTTAAATAAATCCCGCAGGTTACGAAAAGACTTCTGAAAATGACGATATAACTAAATTGAAAATCTTTGCGAAATAATCTGGTTACGGTTTGAAAGGATGTTAACTTTTTGTCTGTGAAGATTCTCAGTCATCCAGGTCATCTTGAAGAAAAGGTCAAAGCAAAGGCATTTGGACTTATTAATCTTAGCTTTTATGTAAACCAGATAAAAGCCTGCAAAATATGATAAATGTGTAACCAGGGTATTTGTAATTGGAAAAAAGGGATTTTGTTTAAACAAATCTGCGTCCGTCCTCTAACACAACATAAATGCTAATGTGAAAACTATAAGTAGTTTGCCTAAAAGTTTTACATTTCCTTTACATAAACTTACTGCAGTTTGATTTTGTACCACTAGATGGAGTATAGGCTACTGTTGATACAATCTGGCACAAACAAAAAAAATATCTTTTTCTTTTTTTTTCTTTAGAGAATTCCATTTATGCTGTGATTGTGGTATTTGTCTGTGGAAATAAGCTTAATGTGATTTAACTCTTGATTCAACCTTCAATTTGTGCCAGCAATTGTTGCAGGTCAGGAGCAGTGTGTTTTTAAAATCCCATTTCCAGCTTCGGCAATTGAGGTTTATATTTAAAAGTGCAACTGGATTCCTAACAGCATTACCTATGTGTGTGTGACTTTAATTACATTTAGTTTAGAGTACAGTGCCATGGACACGGACAGGTTCAGACAATTATAAGATGTATCCTCTGGTTTTGGTTAGAGAAAATCATTTATACGTCATGTACTGAGAGTTACAGTCAACAGCACTTACATACATAATAGAAAATCCGGGGCAAAACCTAATGCATTAGAGAAATCTAAAGCAGGGACTGTTCAGGAAGTACAGAGTAGATTGAAGACCTGAAAGACAGTGTGTAGATGTGAGGGAGGGAAGCAGAGGTCAAACAACAGCCTGGAGGTCAGTGAGACACAGGGCAGCATTGGAAACAGTGCTGTAAATTGTCTAAATGTAGACATGACTGTGTTGGCCTGTCCATGAGGTAAGAGGGGGTGATAAAAAGCCAGCGCATCTGGTGGGGAGTACGAGAGGTCGGCTTCAACGCACACACAGGGAATGATGGGAAAAGAGAGGACTCAATTGCTCATAGGAGTTGGCAAAGACTTCAAAGACTCAAGAACTTGTTGTGAGCCCAAGAGGGAGCATGCACTGAGATGTCCCTGTAACACATGGTCAGCTCTGGCAAAAAGTGGCTTAACTTAAGACGTCATCTAGTCTTTATTATCAACAATTTGGATAGATGAGAATGTTCTGTGCATACAGGAAGCTTTGGCCAATCAAATGCTTGCATAGAAAGGGATCTCAACTTAAAGATTCTCCCATTGGCTGTTGGTCTATGCCACTCGTTACTGTTGACTCAGTTACTACTGATAATAGAGAGAAAGTGTCTCTTCCAGCACAGGATACATCTGCTTACACAACAAAACAGTTAAAAAAATAAAAGCAGAGAAAAGGGAAGAAACTTGAAACACAGATGAATCAATCTGACACATTGTTCTGAACTGAGTTAAAGGTTTATGGTGAGCTTTAAACTTCGGCAGGATAAAAGCAGGAAAGGTCACTATGCTGGTGTTAAGGGTTGAAGTTGGTGATTTGGACGAAAGGGAATTCTGGGTAATGCATTTTGCAGTGATGGAAGAAAAACAAAAAAAGCTTCTGTTCTGTCTTACACAGATTGACCGTATAGTTTTTAAATTTTCTGCAATGTGTTCTATATACAACTATTGTACTGTGCTCCTACTTACGGATGAAATAACCTATTACAATAATTATTTTTGTTATGATTTAAAAATAGTCTTCAGTAATGTAGCTTTCAGGAGCCATGAACCCTGTCCTCACTTCTGCACAAGCTTCACTTTCAGCAACCAATCCCCCAGTCCATTATCTCTCCAGGCCTTTGCACATGAATGTAAAGGTGTCTGTGTGTCTTTGGGACCATGTGTGTTTCCTGCCATCTGGTGAGCCATAGAAAGCACTGCAGTGATATACAACCTCAGGAGGGTAAATAAACACTCCTTGCTGCCACAAGTAGGGTGGCCCCCTGTGTAATGTTATCTTTACGGTGTAAAGCTGTTTAAAACAATGTTTAAATGAGCAGAGTTTAATATTTCTGGTGTCGCTAAAGGTTTACTTTTCAGGCACTTAATGTACTTTTAATTTGGCCCTTATTTGTTTAGTGTGTCCTTAGCAAATCGCCGGTGACCTCCTCCACATGTGCAGCGGCTGAGGGAAGGTGAAAACTGATAGCCTGACAACTCTTCCCCCTCACTGGCTCACATAAACTCACTTCCGCAGAACAGTTCTTTCTTATGGTTCTTATGTTGTTATGAAGTAACTTTTGTTATTGTCACCAAATTAATTCTTTCATATCTGAGGTTAGCTATCAACAAAGACAAGCTTCAAGTGACAGTTTGTGTGTGTTCAAATCTCAGTGTGTTGTACGCTCTATCAAAAGACAGGTGTTAGAGTGCCAAGTCACATCAATGAATATCATTGAAGGCTAATTTTACAATAAGCACTGGAAATGGGACAAACCCCAGTTACAAGTTATTCTGCGAGATGTTTATTTTTTGTATTTTTTTTATATAGTGCTTTTCAACCTACTGTATAGGCACTCAAAGCGCTTTACATTAAACTACCAGTGCTACAGCTGGAACGCCACTGGAAGCAAGGCAACAGTAGGACTTCAAAATAAATGACTAGTCCTTACCGCCCCAACTTAAGTAGTGACAACTGAAAAAGATATATATCAATATATATATCAATGTTGCCTTATTTTAAATTAAAACAATAAAAATGTCACACCTTTGAGTAGTATCATAGATTATTGTGCAGTAAAGGTTATTATTCGGCCGATGTCCTGTGGCTGTCTGATTTGTTTCCTCTGCAGCAGATGCTGGTGTTTTTGGGCAGGGACTATGTGCAGGTCTGTACTAACAGGCCTGTTTACACTTCGATGTGGTCTCCCAGTCTGGTTCTAATGTACTTTTCAATGCATGCTCGAGTCTCAGATGGGGAATGACGTGAGAAGAAGTTTGGGGCGCACAGATCTGCTGTCTGCGTGCTTTGTTGTAGTTAGTGCTGGATTCTATTTAGACGTGGAAGTCCACTGGTTTCCCTCACTGACGCCGAATAAAAACATTACCCACCACCACAGGCACTTACATAAACCTATATTATATATAATCGACACAGCAACTTCTATGTATCCTTCTGTTCTATGGGGCAAACTTTAGAGTTCAAAATGTCATAACTTCAATTTATTCATCTAGCACTTATCCTGGTGGGGGTCATGGAAGCTTGAGACAATCCCTACCACATAAAGCTGCATTACCCCAAATTTTCCTCTGTCACGGTCCCATCCCAACAATTGCATTTTATTTTATTTGTATAGGTATTTACCAATTTGTCACCACAAAATACTGAGGTATTAAATCAAACTGAAGTACAGAGCAGGAATAGACACTACTTTCTCTGTATTATCAATATTACTTCCAGGTTGACAAGCGGTGTAGACCAAAAGGACCAATGGGCACACTCTCAAACTCAAGATCTTGCAACGGGATTCACCAAAGCCTCCAAAATGTGCTATATATTAACATTTATTAGAATTCTTGGTAATAAAGACCAGATAAAATCTTAAGGTCTTGTTTTTTTCCCACAGGTGACCTCTATTACAGTATGCTATTGGATGAATAAAAAGTTTATCATCAAATACTAGAAAACATTTCTTGATTTTCCCTTTAGGGCATGAGGAACACCCTGGATAACTACCAATTAATCACAGGATTAATACTTAGAGACCTTATGTATTCCTGACATTAATGTAGAAAGATAGACACTTTTATTCTCTACCACTAGTAATTTTTGCTCCAAGTTGAATCAAAATGTTGGCTAGCCTGGTCGTCTTAATTATTTTTGTATGCAAAGCATTAGTCTGGTCTCTGACACAGAATAAACTGCTTCTGGACGCAGTGGGTTATGCACCCAATCAATAAAATGAAGCATGTGACATAGGGGGAGAGACGTTTCATCACATAAAGCCTGTTCTATTATAGATAAATGTTTTTTTTTCACACTCATTAAACAGAGAGAATTTGAATGGGTAGGTTTTCAAAATTTAAACATTTATGCCATTTATAAATGAAATGTAACTGGAGCACCATAAAGCAAACTCTGATCTTCAGACATAGTGAAGGTTATCTAAAACCCCAATCTACATCCTGCCAATCATCAAAAGCATTTAAGATAGGGCTTATCACTGGTAATCTGCAATAATAAATCCATCTGGATATGTGTGTGTTAAAAATGAATCATTACCATGTAACCATGCTTGATTTCTTGTTTTGTGAATGAATTCGTCCAGTATTTTTTTCTCCAAAAATTATTCTTCAGAACCGCATTTATAAAATATTGAGCGTGATCAGCAACTTAGGCTGTCCCTTCTTTCACCTTGTTCACCTTTTTGCATTTCCAAATTTGACTGTTTTACATTTTGTCCAGTTATAGTGTTAAACACCTCACTGACCCATATTTGTGTCTCTATATTACTGTCCTCTCTCACAGATGAGCGTGGGCCACAGCTCAGACGGCAGAGGTATTACTTCAACATCAGCTCCTTGGAACGAGACGGGCTCCTGGGGGCTGAGCTGCGCATCCTGAGGAAACACTTGTCTGACCCCCGCAAAGCCTCAATGGCAGTGCTGGGATCTACTGTTACCGACCGCGGGGGCTCGCCCGGGCCCTGCCTCAGACTCTACACCTGCGCTTCAGGTAAACAAAAGGCTATTCTGCTCCAGACCAAAAGTGTGGATGAGGTGGTTAGTGGAGGAGGACCTGGCAGCAAATGGGAAGTATTTGACATATGGAAAGTTTTCAAGGGTTTGAAACATCAGCATAACGCACTCTCCCAACAGCTGTGCTTTGAACTTGAATCGCTGCAGTATCGAGGCGGTCGGCCCATGGACCTACGAACTTTGGGTTTTGCCCGTCCTGGAAGGAGCAACAAGGAAAAGGCTTTCTTATTAGCTTTTGGCAAAAGCAAAAAGAGGGACCTTTTTTACAATGAGATCAAAGCACGGTCGGGCCATGACAATAAAACTGTCTATGAGTACCTCGTCACCCAAAGACGAATGCGACGAGCTCCGGCTTCAAGAGCAAATAAAAAGCCTCTGCAGCAGCCCCAGCCCTTCCCCCCAAACCCTGTGATTAAGATTCAAACCAAGCGCTGCCACAAGAAACAGCTCCATGTGAACTTTAAGGAGATGGGCTGGGACGACTGGATCATCGCTCCTCTTGAGTATGAGGCTTTTCACTGTGATGGTGCCTGCGATTTCCCAATCCGCTCCCATCTTGAACCGACAAATCATGCTATCATACAGACCCTGATGAACTCTATGGATCCATCATCAACGCCACCCACTTGCTGTGTCCCGACCAAACTCAGTCCCATCAGTATACTCTACATTGACTCTGCCAATAATGTAGTGTACAAGCAGTATGAGGACATGGTGGTGGAGTCGTGTGGCTGCAGGTAGCAGGCAGGTAAAAAAAAAAAAAAACATGACGACATGTAAGACATCCCAGAAAAAACACTTTTAGCATTCCACAGAGACACAGAATAATGAGCTTTCTGGTATAAAAATATATACAACAAACTACAAATACCACATTTGGCCTTGTTTTGAGACTGTGAATTTTACTACCAAATAGCAAAATAATTGAATTAAAGTTAGGTTTAGGCATTAAATAAAATTGATTTGTTTAGTTTCAAGCCCCTATCATACAGTGCAATTATGTCTTTCACCAGCAAGGAGTTAGTAACTCATGGTAAAATCATATGTGGCTTTAAATCAGTCGGAGTACATCTTACAGGATCAAAGACAACCAATTTCAGAATCATACCACCAAACATTAGCTTTGGAAAGAATCTAAAAGTCCTAAATTAATAACAGTACGATAATATATTTTCATAGTGGTTAGCTAGATATAACAATGCAGTCAACAGTTGTTTGTCGATGACCATGTTTTTGAGACATGGCCTACAAACCTGGTGCACAGATAAGACTATGGCATATGACAAATTTGAGCAGTGCATTCTAATAAAATTACAAAAATTGCAGTGTGACAGAGGCTTAAAGGAACAAAGTGGATTGAAATGTTAAGTCTTTAGGGTAAAATTGCTATTGCACTGTTCTTTATTTTCTATGTAGCTGTGGTCTGCAGAAACATCACATTTGATTTGGGAGCCTGCAAAGAAAGTGTGTATGGAGTAAAAAGGACACTGAACTCAAAAGAAATGAATGTTAAGTGTTGCAACAGACATTACTCATCACACTTAAGAGGACTATCAGACTGCATACCAGAGACTCTTAAAGGCTGAACCGAGGAAGATAAACTCACATGGATGTGTTTAACACCCAAGAAATATTTTGTAAAACTGAAAAAAGACAGTTTGGTAATATTTTATTGTTAGCTTGTATTTCTGTCTTTGGTGTAAAAAGTTTACCTGTAACATAAATGCTATTATTGAATTATACTCAAACTGCCCTTTCACAGCACTTACCCGCCATTGTGCCTTTTATCATTCAGATGTGCAATGAGGACTAATTTGTATATGTTATCTGAGGCTGTTTTTAATCAAGTATGTGAAAAATGTCCAATGTATAAATAGAGTCCGGTGATGAAGTGCTAATCTGACCTGTTCCGAATGTGGAAAAGTTGCAGTAAGGACTCTTCAATAAAATATGTCTAATTGAGTAATATCCAAATTCCTATCAGTGCAAACCCCTGACCCCCAGGATAGACTAAACTATCAAAGAATTCACAACTCATTCGTGCCAAATAACAATTTTACCCAAGAAAAATTGTGTTTGATTTGGAATAATCATGAACTTTTGGGTGGTTAAACATTACTAACTTTTCTTCAAGCAACTGACACGAAAAAAACGTGTTGAAAACCTTTTTCTCCCAAAGTCATATTAAAATACTGTATACAGTCATGTTTATATTCATCAAGCCATCTACCTCCCAGCCTATGGTTCTAGGTTTTACATAAAAAAAATCATGTCAATCAGAATCATTAACGTAAACCATTAAATCCGTACACTAATAATAACTGCACTTATTCTCTTTTAATTCCTTCCCGTCTGGACTGACTGAACACAGTCTTGACAGTGTAAATGCTAAACAGCATTGGCATGTTGAAAGATGAAAAAGATGTTATGTAATGTGTGTAAATTGAATCCAGGATATGCATTTACCAGTGCATTTGCTGTATCATGTTCAATTTCAAAATGTCTTACTCACAGCACCCTTACACCAGACCTTTTTATAAATATATATAACAAATGACTTATATTGTTATATTTTTGCAGTAGTCAAGTTGTAGCACTATAAGCAAAGTAAATTGAGATTTTGTAATGTTGTACGAGGTTCAAGCAAATCCGATATAGGAGGCAGGTCTCCTTGTCCTTAAAATATCTCCTTGTCTGAAATGGGATTTTTACCAAGGTAACAGTTCATATCATCTGTTAAGCAGATTTTTAGACAGTGAAATAACGTAATGTAAACATACAACATTCAGGAGGAAGTATCAGAAATAAATAGACAAATAGAAAACAAATAGACCCCTACTGGTCGGACATATGTACAACATCATTTTGTATGGCTGTGTATACGCAGCTAACTAAGCGGCTGCTTAGGGCCCTGTGGCCTGTAGGGGGCCCCCTAACAGATCCAGTGTTTGTTGAATTGACTGAAACAAAACTTTCCCTAAGGACACTATTCATTACTAGAGGTGAGAAAACTCCATAACGCCTTGTTACGCACTTTTATTTTATTTTATTTTTTATCAATGCAATGTGTTAATATTTAAAAATTCACAGAGAGGTGCTGCTGCTACAGGTGCAGCTCTGTAACAGAAAAGAAACCAGGTCATAAAGTAAACTGAATCGATTCTGTCCATCCTTTCGACTAGTGGTGGTTTTACAGTGGGATATGAATCTAAAAGCTCTGCAAAAAGCTCATGTTAAACCAAATAAGTTGTACCTGTTTGTGAGAGTCTAAAGCAGCCTCAGAGCAGCAGTGTTAGTGACATAGACAGGACTCAATGGAGTCTTTACTGTCTACGTCTACACACTCAAATTTATTTGTGCTTCTCTTTAGTTAATACTATCTAAGAAATTTATTAATTTAAGCTGAAGTTTTAGCTGTAGTTTCTACAGTGCTGAAATAGGCCTACTAAGAAATAAATAGGCATTTTTATTTAATAGAAATTGATAAAGAAGAGTATGTATCACTGAGTAAAGGGTTTCATGACTAGCTTTATTAAATAATATAGCTCTAGTTTAGTTCGTCCACTCTGATGGGAACATAAAAACAAACTGTTTAACAAAGATCAGCCTCATGTACCTTTATTTATGTTTAAAACCCTAAATATACAGCTTAACATTTAATAAGTGTGCTGTATATATATATAGATGTCAGTGAAACCACAGTTTATAGTTATTTATTTAAATCTGATAAATGTCCTTTTGAGGTGAGCACTCACAGCCCACAGCTGGGATCAAAGGCAGTCCGTCTGATCCCAGCTTAAAACTCCCAAAAAAAGCAGGCTCAGTCAGGGATGTTTTGCACTTTATCTCAGAATGGTCCTGCACAGTACAGTATTCTTGGCCAAAGCAATGGTCAGATCATGTTGTAACGTTGTCATGTGAATTCGAATCAGGCAACTGCATAACTGTTGCTTTTTTGTGACCAGTGTTCTCACGTTAACTGCCCTAGTGTTGGCTCTGGCATTAACTGATCATTGTCCAGGGTGTACCCTGTCTCAGGCCCAAAGCAGCTTAGATTGCATTTCTGATCCCTAATATGATAAGCAGAAGAAGAGGAATATATAAGTAAATCAGTGAGTACCACATTGGCATGGAGGTTAGCACTCCTTCCTTACATTGTCTGCAAAGGTTTAAAATACTGTCAAAAACATGTACAACTAACTAACAACTAACTACAGCAAGACATGTCCTGTGTTTGTCCCTGTCTCTGCAAAGGTTTCCTCAGTGCCTAAAACATGAAGAACATGTAAAGATTTTTTGGTATTATCACTTTATTTTTCCAAAAATTCACTGTCAGTGGCCGCCACCACGGGGTCCTTGCATGTTTTGATGATGGTTGGGGAGACTAGAATACCTGGAGGAAACCCTCCTGAGCACAAGGAGAACATGAAACTCCAAACAGAAATCCCCCATCCAGCCCGGAGTCAAACTCTAGATCTTCTTGCTGTAAGAGATGCAAATATATCATATGTTACCATCCTATTAGACCAACTGTACACACTTCCCAAAAATAATAGGTATATGATATGTACATAATTAGGACAAATTGAGATATCCTTTACGAGTTTGGAGCAGGGCATAAAACAATTCCTTGTTTACTTTTACACCAAACAAATGACACAATGACAGAATCAAGTCTTTAGGACAACAGTTTAAGAAACTGTCTTGTCCTATCACCTTTCACCAGACAGATCATTGGGTTTGAAGAAATGATCAGACAGCATGTAAAGTTTCACAGGCAGCAACATCTCTAGTGTTGCTACAAAACACAAACAACAGTTTTCTTGGTTTGGAACAAGTGGTGCATTTCGTACACTCAGAGGCGAACGCACCTGCCTGCCTTTCCCCTTTAAAGCTCCTCTACCATTGGATAAAACCATCTGCGAGAACAAGTGGCTTGTTTCTCTTGGAGACAGAGTGATGTAAGCATTTCCTTTAATCAATACTGAGGCAGGCCAGTAGTATTGCACCTCTCTCAAAAACTGAACTGACAAGGAGAATGTGGGAGAGGCTAAACAGGACTGCAGTCAGGAAAAGGCCCTACATTTTTGAATGAGAAATTACAGAATGCAGACTGTTTGAGGAGGCTTAACAGTTAGCATCTGGTTAGATGGACTGAGGCAGACTACGAAGACAGGAGCTTGGGAATATCAGCGCTGCTCTGCTTTTGTTTTTTATCCCAAAGCAGCTCATTTGTGCACCGGACACAATCGGAGTTTGGAAAAACACTTATTGTAACTGTCTGGGAGGTAGTTTGTCAGACAGCAGCTGTGAAGCCACCCCTTTAACTTGACACTGCATGATACAAACTGCACTTTTTGAGTGGTACTGAATGATGATGCAATATTGCTCACAGAGATATAAATTTACACTTTGTAATATATATACAAAATATGATGCAATATTGCATCGTATTTTGAATCACATATAAGTAAATACTTTGAAGTCACTTATTTATGCAGATAATTATGGAAACACTGCATTCTCTTTTGATGTGAGAAGAAATATGCAGACATAAATATTATTTCTATCAATTGCAAGAATATTCTGAAAGTAATTTTAGTTAATACATTAGTAGCTAAGCTAAGCACATATTTGGAACAATAATCTTTCAGCCACAACAAAACAGGTTAAGTACATTCACAATATGTGCAATTAAAATTATTTTCTCTTTTATTCAATTTCACATTCACATTAATTTTATCTTTTTAGCCAAAAGATATAGCAACCAAACCCCATCTTTTTATTGTTATTTTAGCATGTATGTCAGGACTGGGGTGAAAATTGCTACCTTCAAATGAGAAAAGAAATTCTTCAAAGATGACACCCCTGTGTGCCCTAAAGCAGCCATCAAAGGGAACGGATCCCACAAATCCAAGCTACTGCAGCCGTGTACGCCACATTGTAACAAATAGAGGTGGGTTTTGAGTTGTGTTAAAAGGATATTGGGAAACAGTATTCCCCACAGAGAGAGCACCTGGCTTTAATTATCACACATTTCCACACATTAGCCCATCTGAGATTCAGGGAGTGCATTCTACAAACAGCTGATTTAGATCTGCATGTATGATTTATGGTGACTGATATTTCCTATGATTTATGACGCTGAAAAAGTGTGTTTGTGAGACAGGAAATGAAGCATAATTGGGAAATTGACTTCACGTTAAGTTTCCCTGTATATTTTTTTTCCTTTTTTACAGTTTCTGCTATCACGGAATGGGATTTTGGAAATGGAAGAAACACAAATGGCAGAAGGAGTTGACCTGTTTGCTGAGATGCAGACTTGAATGAATGTGTGTTCCATATTTGTATAAAATGCATTATACTCTTGTCTCACAATCATTCCTGTCACGTCTTTGGCTACTAGCACAGAAAAAGTTAGCTGGCCAAATAGATCATTCAAAAAAAAAGACTTAATGCATCAAAGGTTTCAACAGCATTTTTTGGTTTAACTTCAAAGGATTTGAGAATGTCTCTAATTTTGATAAAAAAGAACGAACCTTTTAAAGTTTTTTCCAGTCAGAATTATAGAAGTGGACTTGGTATATGATTCCATAATGTACTGGAGTTGTCCTGGCTTTGTGCCGAGTCTACCCCCTTGGTCCGCGGTTCACCGAACCCATAATCAGATTACACTTTAGTCAACTCTGCGGTTTGCTTCTCCAGCAAATCTGTTGTAAAGCAGAAACATGAATTGTTTACGGGTGTCAGGTTTCTTTGTCGCTGTTTGTGGCCGGGAATTGTGGCAAAGTGTCAGGCCGAATCCCGGAGTACAGGATCAAGAACCTGGTTAAAGAGGCCTATTGTATTTCCTCGCTCTCATGTAATCAGAAACATATGCCTTCCATCTTCAATGCTGAAAAGGGAGGCTTGTTTAACAGGGCTTAACTTCATTGAACACAACTTTAATGGTTGCCCCTGTTACACATTTTAACAATGATGTTTCGGGAAGGCCTGTGAGTGTGTCCCAGGAGAGGAGAGAACACACCCAGAAGGCTTGTGTTCCACTGATGTCTACAGACCTGAACGGCCTGGCCTGGAGTCACTGTTCTCCTACTCTTTTAAACACACACAATTTTATGGAAGGCTGCATTTGGGCAAAAAAGTTACCAAAATAATCTTTGACCCTCACCCCTTCACTCATATTATTGGGTTTTACTATATCATTTATTACTGGTAAACAATCACAATATTACACATTCAATAGTGTGAAGGATCTTGAAATGTTCCTATGTCTTAGTGAATGTAGAGGCATAAGTTGAAAGGTTTTCTGACAAAGAGCACAGTTCTCCAGGACGTTGTGTTCTGTATTCTTTAATTAAAGCACTAGTTGCCATTCAAAGAACATGACTTGGTCAAAAATAGTTTGCCTCTCTCTTGCAGCTCCTGAGACTACCCTCTTTGACCTTTAAATAGGCACAGAATAGACCCAAAGAACAGACCCATAAAAGCCACGCAGAGTGGCTGGTGTTAGAGACATTTAGATTTCTTAACTATATGTCCTCTGCCTCATTTGGGCCTGTCTATTCATTTAGGTTAGCCCCCTGTGAGAGATAGAAGAAGCCCTCCTTCAACACCAAGGCTGTAGCCTGTTTAGTCTAGACACTAAAGTTAAACACCATGGCGTGGCCTGATCCTTGAAGCAGTACGAGGCCTTATAATCTTATGTATTCCAGACAGAAGCATGGCAGACTGGTTATTCAATGCTACACTGTGTTGACTGTCCTGTCCCTGGGTCCTGTAATGATGGTCAATAAACTTCTTCTGCCAAAGACATCCAAAATATCTCATGCTGTCTTTTCTCTTGTGTGACTCTCCGCAGCTCTGAGGGCAAATATTCCCCAACAGCTGGAGGTGCTCTACAAGAAAGAAGTGCAAAATGGCTTTTACAGCGAGTGTCAAGCTATTGTTTATGCACCCTAGTAAGTAAGCTATGAATAAACAAACAAAGTGTTTACTATTTATTTGCAGTGCCTTTTAAGGTTGCCACAGGTATTTGGCCATATCTCTTGGTCCAGTACGTAGGTAAAAAGGCAGGATGTCACCTGGAGAGGCCAGAGCTGAGCGCTGTGGCAACTGTTTAGCTTAAACAGTAGCGACAGCAGAAAAGATCAGGGTTACTTTTTTTCCCATCAGCTCCTCAGTCTCATGATGTCGTCCTCCAATGTCGTACTTGCCTACAGCCTGCACACACAGTCATTGTGAGAGAAAGACTAGCTACCAGTTTAAAAACATCCTCAGTATTAGCCTCATAGGCAAAAACATTGCTCACTTTTGACTTTGTTTTATGGAATCTGCTCATCATTTTGTCCTTTGAAAAATATTAGTGTCTAAACTTTTGTGCTTGGTGTGGTGAATGGCCAATTATACTGCTAAGTAAAAAAAATCTGCTTCAAAGTTTTCTTAAGTATTTTGTATATATGAAAGCCCGTTTCTGGCACTTTCAAAAAAAAGCCCCACAGGAAGTTATAATTACAAGATTAAAAACATCATTGTTTTGAAATAAAAAGTCATAATCATGAAAAAAATAAATATTATGAGTTTAAGTATATACATAATAATCCCTAAAACCAGCGACCCTTAGATTCTGTCTACTTCCCTGCAGTATTTTTCATCGCATCTCTCTTCAAGCTTCTCCTGTTGGCTTTTTATTGCTATCAGATCTGGCTTTGGCCGGGCTGACCGGTGTTTCACTTTTTACTAAATGCAGTCGCGCTTTTCCTTGACAGATGTTAGGGAGGAATTTTATCATGTGGCCGCGCCAATAACTGCTCAAAGAAAAACAGAGCCGTTTTATCTGGCGCGCCTTGTGTGACACCTACATTCACAGCTGTGTATGTCTTTCCCAGCATGCCTTGGGTCGTGGATGCGTGTGTTTATGTGCGTGCGGGTAAGCGGTTGACCATTTGCATATTATCTGAGAGCTGTTATTGCACAAATATGTGATTGTAAGTAAGTAGTTACATACTTGAGTGAGTGCACTGGAGGTAGTGGATTCCTAAAGCACACAGACTCTGTTACAGAGTAAATGGACGTCCCAGAGGGGGGGATTTTTCTACCAAGTTTAACATCTTTGAGTCTAGGCCGAGGAGCACATCATTTCAATTTCAGTACAATGTTTTATTCCTGACCTCGGGCTGCGTTGAACCAATGCCCTCCTACACGGTTTATGTTGTAAAGCCACAACTGCTGTTCTGCTGTAAACACATATAGCTCTCTTTTCTGCATAAACAGCATGTTGTGTGTATAAAAGGAATGCAATGTGTGCATACCTTTAGGAAACTACAACTAGAGTAACAGTATTGTTTTTCACATTTAAAGGTCCACTACCCTTCTTTTATTTGATTAAAAAAGTCAAACTGGACCAATTTGCCCACCTAAAATACTAAAACATCACATCAAACCAAAGTTTATAGCTTGGCTTAAAACTCTAGTTCTGAGGTCAGCGTCAGAAAGATTCGATCCCGAAGTTATCTCAACTTCAATATCTTATGAACGCATTGAAAACATTTGTCAGCATTTCTCTCTATGTCAGATTTTCTTTACTGCACGTTTTTAATGAGTAAGCAGCTGGTGCTGGAATAGACACTTTCTTTTTATTATTAGTAGCCATTACATTTTCATCTAATAAAAATAGGGTGTTGTTTTTTACAGATAGATTCTATTACATTATAGTTTTTAATCAAACACCAACAACAAAAAACAGGTACGTTTGTTTTGATTTTAGAAGGAAATACGTATTATACTTCTCTGTTGGTGTTTTAGAAATTACAGTTACAGTCTTAAGTATTTATCAAAATATAAACATACACCTCTAAAAAGACACAAAACAAGTCCTCCAGACAAAGATAATCCATTTTACAGTATGAGAGAATTCAATTTTAATTAAAAGTGAGGAAAAAGGTATGCTTTTAAGCCTCCATAGTGCAGCCACCGTTACTGTTTTTACACACAAAAACAATGAGTATGGCCAAAAAAAAGCGAAGAGATCAGCACGGATATGAAAACCTCCGCTGTGCCTGTCTACACATCTCTACCGCCGAGTTTTCAAAGATTTTCCCCTTGGAAGACATTTCTAAAAAATGGCTTTGTAGGCAAAAAACTGTTTGAAGAACGCAGAAAAACGTGTTTAGAAAAAAAAATAAAACTATTTCTATGTACTGTTGCCAGGGCAGAATAAAGCCAAAGTTCATATGATTTAGAATAAACCGGTTCTCATGAATATTGTTTTTCTCTGACAATCAGGAGACTCTTTTGTCTGAGCGTGCTAGAAATGTGTTTTAGCATCAGGCACAATGGAATTTAAAATAAACAAACCCATTTAAAACTTTACATTAAAACAAGACAGACCTGGTCAGACAAATTGCAGAAAGGTATTACATGAGAACAGTCCAGTAATATTAACTAGCAGTTAGAATATATATCAACCTAGACAAAAAAAAAAAGAATAGAACCAATCTTTGCCTGTTTACAGCTCAAGCTCAACAAGATGAACATTATGTCCCTGTACATACAATACAGTATGCCCTTTCTCCCTGCTCTACCCTCCGACCACACACAGCGTCTGATAGATACAGGAGACTCACACACACTCTCGTTGTAATCCGGGGCGTCCTTTTCTGTGAACCATTATCATTACCAGGTGTTGAAAACAAGAGATATCATTGCTTGTGACTCATCAATCAACCACTCCTCCCTTCATATGTACCTCTGGTTGCCAGGAGAAATGTTTTTTTTTTTTTTTTTTAAGGATGTAAAACATTTTGACCACCTGTGCGCTTTGGCTCAGTGCAGCTCAAACAAATTTTTCACTTTTTTCTAAAATGTCAGAGAGGAGATGAATATGAGGATATGTATTTCTTCTTAAAGCTATGTGTTTCAACAAGGAAGCTGGTAATGTGGATAAAATTTTGCACTCAAATACATTTTGTGCAGTATTCTTCCTATGCTATCAAACAACATTAGCTGAACTTTCATACACCTCTTTTATGTCATATGTTCTTTATCAGCCATGTTTCCCTTTATTCCACTAGCAACACATATAAAAAGCGAGACACTGTCCCTTTCATGCTATACACTGAGTATTTAAGGATTTCCTATTTATAAGAGCTAGATTTAGGTTGTATTCAGTTCAATAAACAAATCCATCTTCTGCCGTTTCTTCTCTGACTCTTTAATGAGCTTTATATGTTTGAAATCTTAGACTGGCACTGGTGTGTTAAGTGACAGTGGCAAAGTGGTTAGCACTCCTGCCTCACAACAAGATGGTCCTGGGTTCGATTCCCATCCAGGGCATGTTCACCCTGTAGGTTTCCTCCGGGTACTCTGGTTTTCCCTACCACCAAAAACATGTACAATAGTCCCCCCCAAACATCCCTGCAAAAGAGATTTGTAATCTCAGTGCGGCTATCCTGGGATCGAAGTGTCAAACTCTTATCGGCTAATTAATCCAAAACAACTGCAAATGCCTTTAAATGGTTTCTCAGTCTAAGATGAATTACTGGAATCAATGGACTTTTGCACAATATTACCATTTTTGAGGTTCACCTGTACATGCCAGCAGAGACATATGTGTGCAAACTTAAGTGATATATTACTGTACATTTTTACTTACACGGCTTCAAGTCCTTTAGAAGGCCAAATTACCTTAAACACAGTCACTTTAAAACACAGTGAGGTTAGAATAATGTATTGTATCCACTAATTAGCTCTCTGGAGTCCAGAGACAATAAACATATTAAACATTCATTCATTTTCTACCGCTTTGTCCTGTTAGGGGTAGCGGGTGACTGGAGCCTATCCCAGCAGCTTTGGGCCTGAGGCGGGGTACACCCTGGACAGTGGCCAGTTAGTCACAGGGCTGACATTTAGAGACAGACAATGACAAACAATCATTCACTCTCACTTTCATTCACTAGGGACACTTTTTAGAGTTGCCAATTAACCTATACATGCATGTCTTTGGACGGTGGGAGGAAGCCGGAGTACCCGGAGAGAACCCACGGTAACACGTGGAGGACATACAGACTCCTCACAGAAAGACCAGAGACAGCCGAGAATATTTGAGTTGGCCGGGTTTTGAACTCACGACCTTCTTGCTGTGAGGCAGGAGTGCTAACCACTCTGCCACGTGCACCCTAAAACATTAAACATATCAAACAGATTTATGACATACCGTTCATAAACGAGGGATGGATTCCGGCTCGGGTCATTTGCCTAATTTCCTTCTCCCCTGTTTTCTGTCTGACTGACTATCTAAGGTAATAACTTCTTAATGATGATAGACAGTTTGAGTCCGTTGGTGTTCATGTCACTCTTGCTTTCTCTTGCCATAATGGTGGATTAAACGTACTGAGTCACGTAACGTCCTGAGCCCTACAGGCAACTGAATGTGCTTCTCCTTCAGCAGTGCTCAGTTTGTTTTCTATGGGCTTCCTCGAGGTTCTAATGCAAAGCTCACTTTAGGTGGAGTACTTTTGAACATTTGTGCTATCAAGCAGCACATTTTTTTTACTTTCCTTTTGAGCCTTTCTTCTGAAGCTTCCATCTGTGGAGTGAGTGGAAAAGGCATTAATGTGTTTCTGGCTTTTGTGGCATTGTATTAAGATCATTTTTCACTACATATTCATATGAACTCTACATGTCTGTAATGTCCATTCAGTGAAAGACTGCAGTGTGGACAGATATAGATGTAAACTGCAAAGTGACATATGTCAAGGCACACAACTGGCATTCTCCTTGACAGCACATGTCAGTCAGAGACATCTGAAAAAGAGCTGACCGGACAACTTAAAACTTCACTTTGCTCTGACATGAGAAATGGTACAGACGGTAGACATATTTGAAGCAGTGCTAAAAGACAGAGGGGGTTCTAATAGTGGGAAGGTCTGGGCCAAATGTGCGTGGACGGATTTTGGTCCCAGTCCATTTCTACATTTGTCCATAGCTTTCACAAATTGATTTTTTTTTGAGGATAAGTAATATTGTCATCATAAGGGTTTGTTAGAATAAAAAAAAAAGACTTTCTAAAATGTATTCTGACAAATCTGTAATCTAAAGCACTGAGAAATAGAAATCCTGACTCAGAATGTTCCAGATCATTTTGGAGCCACAGTATCTTTGTGTTACACTTTGCTACACAGTGGTCGTCTGGTTTATTTATCACAGTCAGCATATACAGGAAAAGGAACGAGACGGACCCAGACTAGACCACGTTAACGTTTCACGCTGTTTAGCATCACACACACACACACACACACACACACACACACACACACACACACACACACACACACACACACACACAAGCTGTTTTCATTCAGAAAGTCAGCATGTCCATACCCTTTACTGCAGTCCTTAGCGTTGAGAGAAAACACGGGTGGTACGCATTCTTTCGGAGTCTCCAGTCGCAGCATTTGGCCGACACTCTTCTCCATCAAGGCATTCCAGGAGAGACAGATAATTTCTCTGTTTCCTCCTATTTGCTTTTGAATCGCCACTCTGCAGTGCTCTGATTGTGAATGAGAGGAGGTGTGTACCAAACATGGTTTATTGCTTTTTGCATACATTTTACACACACTGATTGGTGGTTGACAGCCAGTATTCATTCAGGATTATATGGTGCCATTGATTCACTCTTTATGAGTAGTTGTGGTAAGTGTATTGGTCTGGTCCAGAGCTTATCCTAGCTGCATTTTAGCTTGAGAGTATGCTCTGGACTATATTTTTTTGCAGGGCTTAGACTTTAAAGAGATGCCAGAGTACCCAGAGCGAACCTACAGGACTACGTGGAAGACTAGTACCAGAAATAGGGTGACCATATTGTTAAACCCCCAAACATAGGCACTTTTTGTATCCCTGAGTTCTCCAGCTTTCTCATCCTGTCCAAAGACACGAATGTATAGGTGATTTGGTGACTTGCCCATATTTAATGTCTATCAGTGTAGGTCTCTAAGTGTTAGCCCTGCGAATAACAGGCTAATATTAGCTAGCTAACATTTACACTGACTGCAACAGTTTCCTCAGTTTTTTTATTTATTTTTTTGCTGTCATGATTCTGGAGGGTCCGAAGTCCTAATTATTAGGAATCACTGTGTTTTATCCCACCAAAGAGAGAAATTAATTTGTGTTGGCATAGCCTACCAATGTGCAGTCCAACATGTTAGGAAGTATTACTTGAGACATATTATGGGAGCTACACAATAATAGTGAATGATCATATAAAGTGAATAGATACAATTTAAAAAGCCAAGTCACCACTTCCCAATGGTATCACCTCTGGAAAATGGTAGGGATAGTATTAAAAAAAATGTCTTAGGCAAGCGAAACACAAACTAAAAAGGATAATGTATGTGGACAGCTAAAGGGTTTATGGTTGTAGTAGTACTATTGTTGTTGTTAGTGGTGCAGTGGCTCAGTGGTCGAGCGGTTCTCCTATAACCAGAAGGTTGGCGGTTTGATTCCCACTCTCCCCACAGTTTATACTGTGTCATTGTCATTGTGTCCTTGGGCAAGACATTTAACCCACCTTGCCTCCAGTGGTGTTCCAGTTGTAACACTGGTGAATGGAAGCTCAGTGTAAGTCGCTTCGGATGAAAGTGTCTGCTAAATGACTAAATGTTGTACAGTTAGCCTGACACTACTTCTTCTGTTTCTCCAAACTGGCTTCTCCACTGAAGCCAACCCGCTAGACATTGCAAAAGTCACACCATACATTTTTATTTATTACGTATACTAGATATGTCTTTGCAGATATGAGGGGTATGTGTTTGTTGTGTGTGTTACACGCAGTCTGACTGTGAGTGAGTGTGTCCATGCGTGTGGGAGAGAGGACTATTTAACAGCATTACTCTGCCTGTGAGCTGCCAAGTACCTGTCGCCTCCGCTCCACTTTCCCTCTTTGTCTTTTCTTTCTCAATGTGGCCAGCACCTGCAGAAACAGTGCAGACACACACACCAACACCCCAACACGCACGGCATCTCCTAAAGATGTGCAAAAAAACATGCGCTCGACTCTTGTCTACACAGGATACGATGCCCCCACATTTCTTGAGTCATCCATCTCTTGTAGCACACATGCGTTTTTATGCACTGAGCAGTTTCCCTGCACGCAGACACACTGGTGTCTCCTTACATTTCCCAACCATCTCACTTTCTTTAACTAGCAATTTACTCATATACCGTCATCTCAACTGCATAAATGTTTCAAATAAATCTATGAATATCAACCACAATAAATTTTGGACGAGTTAGAATGAGCAAAATAAATACTCACAAACTTTGCATAAACTAGGCAATGACAACCGACATATAGCTACAGAGGCATTTTATGAATGTACGCTCAGGTTTATGCATCAATAACTGTGAATCTGCTTTAATGAATTTGATGCTAAAGGTCTGCGTGCTGCTAGTGAGTGGGTAGAAGATGTAAGTGAGTGGCTCAATATTTAGTGGCCCACTTAAATTAAGAGGAACGCAATTATAATAGTAATATTAATAATCATAGTCATCGATCCACTCTTTTTTCCCATCATTCTATAAACATTTTATTTACTGGTTTTAGTGATCTCAGCAGTCATGTAAATGTGCGCACAGTGATTTAGAACAGTCTAGTCATCATTACAGTGGCTGAAGACTCAATCTAGTGGTTCAATTTCATATACAAGTATTGAGAAGATGTCATATTTATACTGTATTATTCATAATAATCAACCAATTATATTCTGTAATACGAGTTTTATTGTCCTCATTGCTGTATGTTTTCCATTGCTGTCTCTAAAATCTTATAGAACCTGTTGTCATGTCTTACCTTGTAGTGAATGCTAGTAGTTACATTCATACAGATTGTTAGTGGAAAGAAGTGAGAACGGGTTTGACGGTGGACCCGTCTAAAATAGTACTGTGAAACTGGCCCCAGTGAATTCTTCCTTTCTATTATTGTTACCTCCCTATCCTGTCTGTGTCATCAGCTCTAAGCCCATGACTCCCACTGCCATAAAAGTGTCACTCCCATATAATCTACTTTTATAGAAAATTATACTAAAATACAGTAAAACTGCAGTCACTGTAAAATGAATTGTATTTTTAACTTTTAAATGAACAGACATTTAGTGCTTTTTATATATTTATGACAGCAGCAGGATAGCACTGACTCATTGTTGGGTTTTGGCTCCACAGACAATATGACTTAGTGGAATCAGGTCATTTCTGGTTTGGGTATCGTGTGTATATTATTCCTTATTTTTCCACCCTTCTCATCTAAACCAACCTGGCTTCTAAATTATGCTAGCAAATAGTTTGTCTGCGCATTTTTGACAGCCACCATTAACAAATTATACAACACCTATTGGCAGTTTTATGTTTTTGTTAAAGCTCAGTTTGTTAAGGTGACTTGTTAGGCTTCAGGATGTCCATATTATTCTTTTTCTGTCCAATATCCAATGAAAGCTGTTCTGTACAGCTGCCAACAGGGATCGGCTGCCAGCACAAACCCCTATTCCATACCCAAACACAGACTACGCACACCCACACAGTCATCTATGGACAAAATTTAGCTCTTCTCGCCCACACTTATCCTGTGTCTTCACTCTTACTCCAGTGAAAAAACATGTGGCGCTGGTGGCCATGCTGTAAACCACATCAAGAGACAAATAAATATCACCGCAGGGTGGCCATGGCATCCCAGAGAGAATGTATATGGGATATATGTGAAAGGCACAGGTTTTAGGCAGTATTTGAAACTGTGAATTATTTTGTGACTGGTTGTGCATTTCTTATTCATAAACTATTAAAGATGAATGGAACACTTCCAGATGTCACTTAGGCGGTGCCAATCCCAGCAGGCAAGGTGAGGTACATCCTGACAATCATCAAATATTCACAAGACGGGCCCTTATTTTTCTTATTTCCACCAAAGGGCACTTTTATCATTCACCTGTTGTTGTTATTCCTGGTTGTCATTCTTATAAATGCTTTGTAATCATATACTGTGCCACTGACACACAATAACTCAATGAATGGCATTGACCAAATTAGGCTGAGATAACAGCAGTCGGAGCCAAATATTTACAGTGAGCTCTAAACTTTGGTGTAATGTGTTGTGTTGTAATTTGGTGAAAAATTGTTCCAGTTTTCTTTTTTAAATAAAATAAAAGCAGGAAGGATTGACATTTGGTTGCTTTTGGGGGTGAGTAGAGTCTGAAACATGGACGCAAAAAGAAAATTGAAACGCTGGAAGGCTCGTTTCGAGGTAGGGTGAGGAGCTCGGTCACTCAGGAGATGCTCACAGTAGAGCCGCTGCTCCACCAGATTAAGAGGAGGCACCTGAGGTGGCTCAGGCATTTGTTCTGGATGCCTGTTGGACGCCTTCCTGTGGAGGTGTTCCGGGCATTTTTCACCGAGAGGAAAGGGGCTGGGGAAGACCTAGGACACACTGGAGAGACTATGTCTCTCGGCTGGCCTGGAAATGCCTCAGTAATCCTAAAGGAAGAGCTGGAGGAAGTGTTTGGGGAGGGGGAAGTCTGGGCATCTCTTCTTAGCCTGCTGCCCCTGTGACCCAGCCCCAGATAAGTGGAAGAAGATGGATGAATGGATGGTAGGAATTTTAGGATCTGAAATATGTCTGTAGACAGCACTGAACTGAATGCATCATTTGTACTGTATGTATTAACTTAACCCTCAACCCTCAACCCCTAGAGGCATAATACATAGTAACTCATAGACTGA
Organism: Neodontobutis hainanensis; assembly: GCA_024349245.1. Classification (NCBI taxonomy): domain Eukaryota; kingdom Metazoa; phylum Chordata; class Actinopteri; order Gobiiformes; family Odontobutidae; genus Neodontobutis; species Neodontobutis hainanensis. Next base: position 14,962,159 of record JALDNG010000005.1, read on the forward strand.
AACTGTTCTGGTGTTACCTTCAGTGGCAGAAATTCTTGCCATTGTCTTTATTGCCTGTACAAAGCACACTGTTTTTTTTTTGTTTTTTTTTTTGATAATCACAAATTCCACTGGTACCACATAGTCCTATATTTTGCTACGTATCTATTTTCTGAGCTGTGTGTTCAGACAAATGATACAAATTAACAGTTTTGCATAGGGCTTTCATGTAAATTCCTTGAGTGCCAAAAATTATAAATATACCAAAAGACCAGACATGTGACGTACATGATATGCACCATAACCTGCTGAGTCACATTTAATCCTGGCCTTTTAAATAGTGCACCATCAGACGTATAATTTCATCCTCTATATTGAGACGTCTGCAGCCATGTGGAGAATGGGCCGCGTCGTAACAGTCCTGCAGCCTACCACAATTTACCTCAGACCTTTCCCTTGTTTAACCATGGCACTGAAGTGTGCACTCAGATCAAAAGGCCGTGTCCAATTCCTGGGGTTTCTATAAACAGCTCGGGACAGAGCTGGTTCCTACATGTCCGCTTTCTACAGACAGTAAATACTTTCTCACCTGTGAACAACTACAAGCCTTATGAAAACGTGAGTCCACTCTCCTCTCATTTTTCCTACACTTTGAAGGACATTTCTTTTCTCATATTAAATTGTAACATCAAACACTGATTACAATGAAAGCCAATCTTCTGGTAATGTGACCACATGCAGTCTTTGTTTGCTGACCTTTGACCTCATTAAAACGTCCCATCTCTGGTTTGTATAAATGAACTACAGCTCCATTGTTTCCTTCGGCTGTAACCTGACCACTTCTTGATAATATCATTTCATAATAATGCTTTCCATCTTGATTTTCTGACCACATTGTATGCATCCTCTCTACTCCCCCAAGCTTCGAAAACCACCAAACAAAAAGTCGGACGACATAAAAAGTGCTTGTGTCCCCGGAGAGTCATCCTTATATCTCTCTGTGTATTATTACTGACTGTCTGGATGTCTGTTTCCATCATGCACAATGTCAACCGCGCAGACTGTCTGTAAAGAATTGTCGCGTTGTAACAGAGCAATGAATAAATTTGCTACATGTTTAAACAATGAAGCAAGGACAAATATTATCAACAGACTGAAACAATATGTCACTGTGGATGTTTTGTAGATGCTAACCAATTCATATTTACAAGTTAGGACTGGCCAAGAGTTAAAACTGGCATGACTTAACACATTGAGTAAAAGAATTCCTAATAATAAATATGAATGCAATTTTATAATGAGTATAAATGCAGTGTCAAAGCTGTGTCAAACCAATCAAGAAAAAAAACTAACCAAAACTCTGGAAGCGACACTTCTCTGTTTCCCTGACCAGGATTAGTTAGAGTTAATGTCTGGTTTCAAAGAGCAAACCCTAACCCTAAACCTGCTGTGATATGATTTCTGCACTTTAGATGTAAACAGCAGCATATTCACCAAGTGATAAGTAAAAAAATAATTGTGAGGGAACACATTGTTAACCATACTTTCACCTTTTGGAACAAATTTACAAGTAAAAATTTAAGACATCTTAATAAAACCCTTCATAAATTTACTCTTACTAATGTTTTTTTAGAGTTTGTGATTGAAGTCTATTGAAAGCACTATAAGGAATGTGATTGGCTCATGCCGGTCAAGGGCGTGCAGTTAATTTGTAATCGATCAGTCTAGATGCCAGTGGGCTTCTTCATAAACCATATTGTATCTGCATTTTGATTCTATTAAAATTATTGAAAAAATATATCTTGATTTATCTGTTCTTTCTTCAACTTAGGCAAAGGTGGTGTCTTTCATTAATATTATACTAGTCTGATTGCAGAAGTGCAGCAAACACTTTAAAAAAACTCGGTTTTGATCATTGTATTTTTAGACAAAAATTTTAGTTTTGCTTTTTCTTTAAGAATATAAAATGCACACATTTTTACATGGATATTCTAACCCACGCAAAACAACCCAGAAAACACAAGCCTTTGTTTCCAATGAGCCTTTGCATTTTGCAGTTAATTAAAATTTTAATGGCAATAAATTCTCTTTCAGACCTCTCTAATATGTCACTGGGGATGGCTATGGAGGCAGAGCGAGGAACCGCGTGAAACAAGACCCACGTTAGTTTGGCTCTAACGCGATGACTTCCTGTATTTGAGCGTGAAGTGAAAGCTACGAAAAGAAACAAAATCACATCCTCGGGGAGCATTTGCAGCCGGATCAACTCTCAAGTGAACTCTTGCGCTGCTCATTTTGGGACTTGAACAGAAAACAGGTATGTTTTGTTAAATCTTTATAGCGTGTGGACCTCGCGTGAAACCTAAGCCCAATGTGTAAATACAGACTTCTACCATTTTCAACAATGTCCTCCGTTAGTGGCTGAATAGCTGCCAATAGTCCGTGTACGCTCTTATGTCACTTCCTGCATTAAATGTGCTTGTGTGCCCTCCAATCTCACAGTTCACCTCAGCCAACGAAATATTGATGAACGTCCTCCACTTGGCCATTGTGAACAGCGTGCGCAGATATTTAACAGGTCTTTTACTGACGCAGCAAAGGCTTTTAAAGAAAACGTCAGGAAGCAGCTAAAGGGTAAAAGTTCAGCACAAGTGGGCTGTAAAGGAAACAACCAAGTGGAACTGGGGGTTTGTGACGGCCGCATTAATACCCAAAGTGAATACATGTGTAACTGTGACTGCCTACACCGCATGCATTTAAGTGTAAAGCAGAACCAATCGGTCAACAATAACTCAGATTGGACTGAGTGATGTTTAAACTGAATGAACTCCGGCTAAAGGAAACAGCAGTAAAAGCGGTGGATTGTAGGGAAAAGCTTTTAAGAGCCAAGAAATAATTGATTTTCATGATCGTTATAAATTGCTTGGGGTGAATGTAAATCCACAGAGTGACCCAAGACAAACCAGTGAGTTATTTACAGTAAGCTGACATAATTTATGAGCTCACTATTTTGAAAAACAGAAGAGAGGAAAGGGGACAAATTACACATGTAAACACGCTTAACTACCCAGGTACAATACAGTGCTATGTTAATACGCCAACCCAATCTCAGAAATGATTGCTGGTTGACATTTCTGCAGTGCAAACTCCCAGAATGTCAAAAATGTACTTTTAAAAATGCATCCAAAAATGATCTTTTGTCCAAATACCTAATTTGGAGTGATACAGTGATTTATAGGTTATTTCCTAATGACACAAAGCCTTATAAAAGCCTCTTTTATCAGACTTGAGTGGTGCAGTATCAACTCAGGGTCAACTCAGTACGACTCACTTTGGTTCATGTAACCCCTAAGAGGCATGTGTTTCCACTGTGGGTCCAGAAGTGCAACTACCTTTCCAAAATGGGAACTTACTGACTCTGACCATATTGTATATGTCTCCAGTATAAACGAGGCTATACACACCTCGAGAGGATGTCAGGAAAACCACCACCGGAAATTCTCACAATTTTTGTGTTCATACCTGCTTTTCATGATAAAAGAATGTCTCTTTTGGTTGTACATGCCTGGAGATAGTGGCCAAAAAAGGACAAAACGTGTAGAAGTAGAATATGACATGCAATTACCTCAGGCCAATGTCTCTTGTTTAGCCTCTAGGACAAGCCGACTTTGCAGAGATGGTGTATAATGCAATAATAATTATACTATGTTTATTGAGATGTGCAAATAAGATTCAAAAAGTGACCTCTCACCATAATTGGCACTCTTCTGAAGAGTTTAAAGGGATTGTAATAGGTCAGCACCAAGATACACCGGATTGGGTTTATACATGAATCCTAGAAGTTTGGGGGATATTGTTAGTATTAAAACACTGGCGGACCCAAAAATGCAGACAGCTGACAAAAGGTAGATTTATTGAACAACAGGGGCGTAGGAAGGTGAGATCCTGAGCGGCAGGTGGTATGGTGGAGAAGCAGACCGAAGTTAAGAATTGGAAGCAGGAACTGGAGCTGAAAACATGGGAGGCACTGAAAACACGGCGGGACAAAAGCAGGTAAGTATGCTGAAGTAACAAAACTGAGTTTTTAAATATTCAAACAGGCCTGAACAAATAAATACCGCTGACCGTGACGGAACAATCTGGCACTGAAGTGGAGGTCTGCATGACTCTTGTAGGGGTGCTGGAGATTAGAGAATGAACAACAGGTGTAGAGTCAGCTCAACAGGTGGAGGCACACTCACAAGGATAGACAGATAAGACAAACACACAAACACAGAGACAGAAGGGAGGAGGAAATGAGGGGACACGGCATGGGAAGAATTATGACAGTTGCATATACGACAGTGGTCACAAAATGTTAAGGTAAGCTCTAGAAAATAGTGTGGTTAAGGCTATGTTTTGGGTTAAATTCCCAAAGAGACGAATAATGGAAAATAATCAGTTGCTGACTCATTCAGGTTGCTGACTCGTGCCAGTCCCTTAACTGGGATGGCTGTAACTGGCATTACTGGTGCGCCACAAGGGACTGTTCCAGCTCCTTTTCTGTGAACTTAAAGAGAGACTTTAGTGTTATGCAGTATACAAGTCTTTTAATGATGTTTTTTTTTTCTCCAACATGTTCTTGTGACTAAAATAACAATAGAAGGAGGTTGTTGGAGTGTTGAGAGAATATTTTGGTGAAGCACTGTGCAACATCTTTCGGAAAACCTGCTGTAACACATAGTTGTTCCTCATTTCTCTTGTGTCCTCTCTGCACCTCCCAAGGAAGATCTGTTCTTTATGTTGTATATGAACAACATTGCATGTGTAGAATATTGTGATTAGAGATACTTGGTTGCATATGTACACACACACACACACACACACACACACCAGCATAAGTAATCTATTTGCAAAGCCTCCCCAAGCCGCATTTCCACCTTCTAATCAAGCAACATGCCCCGCTGTCAGTAAGAGTTCAAAAACACATGTACAGACACATACACATGCTCAGATAATAAAGCATACACATAATTAATGTAAAAGGCATGGGCTATACGTACATGACCTATACATTAAATACTACATAGTTTTAAAATGAGATGCAGCTTTGGGAAAACTATCCTGTGTGCATGTAAGCAGGTCTGTGTCAAAGCTACAACTCATTAGGCTATTACTAAACACAAATTCAAGATTTATGTTCTGTTCATTTCTCATATGTTATCCATACTGGTAAACGTGTCTGTTAATTTAACATAGCTAATTATTCTGCAACAAACACACACAAATATGCACTATTTATCGACTGATATTTCTTATTAAAGACATAATATGTAACTAAACTCTTCACCTGCTCATTAAAAGCTAGCTATGATTTGAAACTCATTTCAATTAACTAGTTCAATTTAACTTAATGAATGCCCAAGGCAAAATTCAAATGTTAAATAAGGGCACTTTTACACCTGCACTTTTTCGTCTGGACTTTTGGACTTACCCGTTTCATTTGAACCAAATTTTTAGGTGTAAAAGTTCCAGCGGACCAAAGAGTCACCATAAAGAGGTGGTATTAGTCCAAATCAAACTGAAACTTGGTCTGGTTGGTTTGTAGTGTGAAAGCACATTTGCTGAAAGTTGGACCAACTGGGAGTTAACTGATGTTGTTGCTGCCAAGAACACTTGGTTCCTAAATAAAATAAATCTATGCTCTCAAAATCACAGCATCTGCCTGTATAAAGGGAGATCTCTGAGTTTGCTACTGATACTATTGGTATGTTTATTTAGTAGACTAGTAAGCTGCTAGTAAGTCTAAACTCAGGGCAAACGCTAAACACAATCATACAACTCTTACATGGTAAGACTAAAAGAAAAGTTTTGTGTGTATGAAGAGCCGCGTGTGTAAGACATAGGACTTTAAGCTTTTGTGCATTAACAGCTTGATCAATTCCATTGAGGTGTGTAAATGGTCTAAGTTTAATTTCCTATGCCATAGACAGTTTTATTGCAGTTGGCAAGAAGGAGTTCACTGATCTCAGACACCCACTGGCTGCTCAGCTGAATGCAGGAGATGGTCCAAGTTGTTCAGTACAGCGTCCGTACTGTTGTGTGTCTGTTGCTCCACTACTTATACCAGAGTAAACTAATTTAATTTAGAGCTTCAGGCAATGGGTCTGTTACCTGGAAACAGTTCCGTACTGAATTTTACGCAGTGCGGCTCTTGGATGAATAAAAACTTTAACCACAACAACTTGTGAGAACTTTCTTGGTATATAGATATAGTATCTTCTTTTATAATGCTTTCAATTTTTCTTATGTTCCTAAATCTAAATCTTGTAAATTGTCTTTTATTTCTGTAAAGCACTTTGAGTTACCCACTGTATGAATTGTGCTATATAAATAAAATTGCCTTGCCTTGCCTAGTATGGTCTCAACAGTTTCCGATCTTGAAAACCCACAAACATGATGTAAAGAGACAAAAACAGGCTAAATGCTGTGTGCAAATAGACTTATATTTTACTATACAGAACCAGCTTTAATTGTATTTGTAATGATTAAGATTAGTTTTTTATTTCTTTAGGACAGCATACAATGTACATTAAGCCAGAGCAGAAATGCTTGTACCAGATTATAGTTTAACAGCTAATTTCCATCTGTAGTCCTATATTGTACATGTTTTTGGTAGTAGGAAAAACCAGAGAACCCGCATGAAACCTACGCAGACACAGGGAGAACATGAAAACTCCACACAGAAAGGCCCTGCCCTGGATGGGAAGAGAACCCACTCCGGCCTCTTGCTGTGAGGCCGGAGTGGGTTCTATTCCGTGCCTCCCACGAAAAACAAGTGAAATTGTTGTTCTTTAAAGAATTACTTTATGTCAGGTCTGAATTGTCAGGTATTCCTCTCATTCAGCCCCACTCTGCAGGTGACAAGGGAAAGTTGTCACTATGAGGTAACATTATGAACAAACCTATACATAACAATATTCAGAGATTTTTGTTGCTTAGATAATTGCAGGTGTCCACAATTAGCCCAGACCACTGTACATTTTATTTTCTAATGTAAAATTAAATATTGTAAAAAAATAAATAAAAAATAAAAGACATAAAATAATGTCGTTTAAACGTCAGAAAAAATTATTTAGCAGTTATGAAATCAACCATCTTTTTTGGGGTGTGTTTTGTAATCTCAGGCTCCAGATGACATCACATCAGGAATAGGAAGTCTAAGGTTTAAACGTTTTTGCCTTAACAATGCTGTGTACCTAATGTAATGTTTTATGTATGAGAGTTTTCTTCTTTATCTCTTAGTTTGATGGTAATTATCCATGTGTCTCATGCAAGAGTAAACAGTATACCAGAATATTTGACTGAAACCCTTTAGCCCTTGCTGACTCAGTTGGACCCGTAGAGAACCAGCAATGAACCTGAAAGCAGTGCGCTGCAGCCTGTACACTAAAGTGAAATGGCTGTTATTATGATGGGAAGACCTCAGCAATGGCCCTCGACCCAACCAACAGGGGGTAACAGTTAAAGTGCAGGGTAAGTACCCCTAAAGTGTGTTTTTATCTCTTCATCTCAACCTTGGCTTCAGACGCCGTTCCTCCGAGGTTTGCCCCAACAAAGGCCGCTTTATCCCTTCTTGTCGACAACCTTTCCTTGTTGTTAGCCCAGTTTCTCTAACATAATGTGGTATTGTTGGACCCAGACCTCTAACATCATGGTCAGATTTGCAGGAGTTTAGACGAAAGTACCTCTGAGTTACATTTGAAAATTAAACATATGAGTTGAATACAATTTTGCACCTGCTCCCACTTAGTGCTTTTACAAACTAGATTATTTCTGATATTTAAACAGAGTAGTGAACATTTCCAGTTTTCCAGAAATGTTTCCAGGGACTTTCTCGGAGCTCAGCGTCACTCGAACAGAGCGTACTTTGTTTTTTACATCTATGCTCTGTATCCCATTGCAGAAAACCCTTCTTATTGATGACAATGGTGGCCCTCCGATGAACTGTAGTGGGGTTTAAATTGGAAACTGGGGCTTGCTGTTTGAGCAGTTTGTTCAGTCAACACATTTTACCTTAACTGTACATTCCCTACTTATAAAACCTGATCTAACCATTCAGCCAGACCATGGACAATAGAAAAGTATTCTGTGAGATCACTAGCATTAATGCCAACTGTACCTGGCTGTCTAAAGCTTGGAGTGTGAATGAGGATGTGCCCTGGTAAGTATAAAATAAATAAATAAAAAAATAGACTTCTGAATTAGAAGCATGTGTAGTATTGTAAATTGAGAAGAAAGATCTATCTGTACGGTCTATGATCTAAAAACAGTAATATCTCATTATAGTCTTAGCTGCTAGCTGGTAATGAACAACAGAAAGCAACTGAATCCTCACACAATAAAAATTAATCTATAGTTATCTAGAACAATGTGGAGGTAAATGTATCTGTAAACCAACTGTCCTGGTTCCTTTCACCATTCTAATTTTCCTTTCTTTATATGTAAGGGATATTTTTGAAGGCAAACTATATGACAGGGGGCTAGAGTCCTATTCAAATTCAGTAGAGATCTAGGTTTTTCTGTTTTACTGTACGGTCAGTATTAATGAGCACTAAAATAGAGGATAGACTGGGTTTGTTGATAGAATCTTGCATACCATGCTGTTTAATTTGAACACAGGTGGGGGTGATGGGTAAAACTGTGGATGATAGTGGGATGATCTGTGTCTGGCTTTCACAGCACTTATCTCCTTTGGTCCTTTAGTGCTTAGCCATCTTGAGACGTTAGACAGTAGCAGGTGGTGGGGCGGTGGTAATGTTAGAACAATCGCCACACAGCAAAAGGTTTGGAGTTTAAGGCCTTTCTGTGTAAAGTTGGCGTCTTTTCCTTTTGTCTTTGCTCTGGTTTCTCATCAACTTTCAAAGACATGCAAAACTACAGCCTAATCCTCCATTCAGTACCATGTTCAAGATACTGGATCAGGATCTGGAATGGGTCTGTGGACACTGCTCTAAATAAAATTCAGTCTACAAGGAAAGCCTTTGTGACTGTTAGGGAATAACAGGCTTAATTGAGGTTTAGGACATTATACAGTTAACAATATTAAAGTAAATTCTCCAACAGTGACAAATATTGAAGTTGCTGTTTTAGCCTTAAACAAGCCCCTCACAAATGACTGTCTTACATCTTGTTAGTTTACTCAGTGTAAGCAAAAAAAACATTGCAGTCTCAATTGAAGTGCAAGCTATCTCTTTGACCTTCTCATGTGTCCATTTTCTTTCACTTCTTGTTCACGTTCAGGACAAGTGTGAGGGCCTCTTTGACATCCTAATCCCACTGGCATTTTTACATGTTTTGCTTGTCGCTTTGCTTGTCATTAAGAAAACAGTATTTCTCTCTCGGCAAGGTGCTGAGCAAACACGAACCCTGCCAAATAAGAGAGAAAAAAAGTCTAAATTTCAGCTGCAGCTTTTCCTCAAATGTTGGGCACCTCAATGCTGTTAATAGTTGGACAAGAAGAAGAGTGAAAGAAGTACACAGCAGGAGGAGGTGAATAACAGTTTTTGAAAATGATTTATGGTAAGTAAAAACTTCTTGAGTGTTATTAATGGGGACACAGTAAGTAAAAAGCTGAGAGCAAAAGCAGGTCTGTTTGGATGACGGCTTGTTTGTTTCTTCTAACGGATCGCAGATGTGTGCATGAGAACGCATTTGTTTGCAGGTGTGTGTTTGAGATGTGTACACCAGTTGTATTTCCATAAACACATTTTATTCACATGTAGAAAAATACATGCAGAAAGGGTTCATAGAAACGATCCATTGGGAAAATATTGGCCAAAAAGGGAAGTTCAAGCAAAGTTGCTTTGTGTTTGAGCAAACAAGTTTGCATGTTTCAAAATTTTAAACGCAACACTTTTGATTTTGCCCTTATTTTTCATAAAGCCTATTTCTCTCAAATATTGTTCAAATCTGTGTTAGTGAACACTGCTCCTTTGCCGAGATAATCCATCCACCTCACAGGTGTGACACATCAAGTTGTTTAAAATAAAACAATTGTAAATATATTAGAGTAGAGTAGTTTTTTGGAGGACAAGGATCCCTCAAGTACCTGACTAGTATACTGGCATCTTCATACAATCCTGTTTTTACAAAATATTATCTTGGTTACTCAAGGTATCAACTTATATGAACAAAATAAAATTTTCACCCTTTTTCTAGACTTTAGGGACTTTTCAGGATTTGAACATTATATGGTTAAATGCAAATCATAAAAATATATTTTTTGTATCCTTAGACAAATATCAAAGACTACAACACTTAAAAGGCCTTGTCTTGGCTTTTTAATCAAGGATTTTAATAGATGTTCAGAGAATGTTTAGCCCATGATTTCATGTTTTAGCCAATCACATGCCCTCTGAATCACAGCGAAACAGAGAAAAGGGAAGCATATTAAAATAGTACATTAACTATTGGCAGTGCATGAATGCAATAAAATCAGGTGAGCATTAAACTTTGGTTTTGTAAAGTATTAGTATTTTTGCATTGGTAAACTGGATACATTTTTTTTTTTGAATAAAATAAAATATTGTCAGGTCATAATGTTTAGTTTGAGGAAAGGAGCTAAACTGGTCCCAACATAATTATATAAAATAGTTTTGCTTTTTTTGTAGATTAATTATTTTGCAATCGTAAACATTCAGAATAATCCCCCAGCATCCACAGCAGCAGATATCAGATTCACCGATGCAGCCATTTGGGCCAACCTTAGGAAAAACCAAAGTCCAGAGTCAGAGTCTTTCTGAGGTCTCTGGGGTTAACAACTTCATCAGTGAGCTCTGTTAGTTATTGAGAGTGCGTAGGTGTGAGATGAATGAATTCACCGAATTACAATGTGTATTATCCTTTGATACATGACCTGCTCAGGATTGCTCATCTTCTGTATAACCCACGCTCCGATAGGTTCCAGCCCACACCCTGAAAGCCATTAAGCACGTAAAGGCAATTTTATCAGAACCACAGTCTAAGGATAGCCCAGTACATTAACTATAAAACAAATGTGCTTTGCTTCAATGCCAGCCGCTTGTTTTCCACTGTGTGTATTAATTTAGAATCAAACTACAGACTTTCCAATAACAATGGGTAAAGCATGGCCGGTGACTCTTTTGTTAAAAATATCCACAGTCTAATAACAACTTGTGAGATGTAATAAGTAAGGAATGTTCCTAATGGGGCATTTTACCTGATTGTTGCTAGGCCACCTTGCCAACACACCATCATTTCGGTCATCCTGCCAAGAGTCTACACACAAAGGCACACACGCCATTGTCTCAGACAGATGTTCAGGTTTGAGTTGGCTGCACTGTTCCCTGGAGATCCCATGATGTCTTGCACCTGCTTGTGAACACATTGAGGATACTTCCTACTCATCAATCATTGCCAGCCATACTTTGCCCTGTAGCATTGGTGAAGACCACCATAAAGCAAAAATGAAGCAAAAATTCCCCTATTTCAGTCCTCACACTAGCTTTGAATTTTGATCCACTTAAAGTTGCATTACATGAAATTTTGCCCCCGTCCTAACCCCCTCCCCTCGACAACTGACAACAGCAGAGCAACCTTTCCTGCTTTTAGTTATAAAACTGAACCTTCACAGACTGTTGAGACATTACATCTAACTAAATTTGTGAGCGTGCCTGGGCTTATTTGTAAGAAATACATTCTTTTAAATAGCAATAACAGATCTAATTTGGTTGCCTGATTTTACAAGGAGAAGATTTTTTTTTATTGCATATTTGCAATTGTATATAATTTCACCAACAAATTCGCACATATTTGGTTTGTGGATTAAACTTGTGATGTTTTACTTTTGGAGGCAGACTCTCTAACCTGCTGCCAGGTTGTGTACCAGCCAAGCCAACATATAACCGCTGTCTTTGTTTGGAGGCGCTGGAGCCACAGGAGCCTCTAGCACCCAGAGGTGTTTACTGCAGGCAGCAGCTGCACACGAGCAGACTGAAGAAAGAGCTCTTTTACCTGAACCCCTCGAGAGAAGGACCAGAGGATTTAGATGGTGGTGATTATCCAAAGATTAGGAGTTAAAGGGACAAACGTGAAGTGCAAAAATATAAATGCAGGTATGGCTAATCTGATATAGTTTAGTAATATATTTGGTGACATATAGTGAAATTATATGAAACATTATAGGTGTGTGAACCCAATGCACACCCGTCCTTTTCCTTGACTCGTCTGAAGCTCCATATTCCTACCTACTGGAGCAAAGGAGTGGGTCTGCTGCCTCAAGTACACTTTGCAATAACAAGAGCCCAAACATGGAATCAAATCGAGCCAAGTTCCAAGGATACGCTCAGATGGTGAGAACACTGTAGTATGTAGTACACCACTGAAGTTATCACACCCAAGATGTAATAGTTCCACCTACCAAATTCACAACTTTTATATCCTGGGTAAACTCTAAATCATCAATACAGATGTATTAATGATTCACACACACACAGGGCCAGGACTACCCTGTAAAAGAGACTTGTATTCTCAGTGGAACTTTCCTGGATAAATAAAGGATAATTAAAATAAAATTAAAATAAACACATATTACAAACAGTGTGTTTTCAGTGATGCTCGTGCTTTTTGAAGATAATGTTGTCCTGTTGGCTCCATCAAGCCAGGACCTTCAGTGGGCACTGGGATGGTTTGCAGCTGAGTGTGAAGCAGCTGGGATGAGGATCAGCACCTCCAAGTCTGAGACCATGGTTCTCAGTCGGAAAAGGGTGGCTCGTCCCCTCCAGGTTGGTGGAGAGCTCCTGCCTCAAGTGGAGGAGTTCAAGAATCTTGGGGTCTTGTTTATAAGTGAGGGAAGGAAGAAGCATGAGACTGACAGACATCGGTGCAGCTTCAGCAGTAATGCGTTTGATGTACTGGTCTGTCGTGGTGAAGATGGAGCTGAGCTGCAAGGCGTAGGCATGAAAGCACACGTAAAACTTTATATGGCCCGTGCACAGTGCATGTCATTGTTAGGATCATGTCTGTCTTGTAGGGGTTACGTCATATGAGAATATGAGAGCACATTGATGAGTGAAGATTCAAAGAAAGGTTGAAGAAGAAGATTTATAATGACATGCCTCTCTATAACATAAGATTGCCTCTGCACAATGATAGTCAGAAACTAAATCTCTGAATCAAAGTGGATTTGTACTGTGATGCTCAGCGTGGGATATCTGTGAAGTAACAGACATTGTAGATGGATTTTGCAAAACAGATGCATAAGCAGGTACTTCTCTGAACATAGACCATATGATTTGAAATTGAACTGTAATATAATGGGTAAACATAATCAGACTGAGCAGATGTTGCTGCAGTATCATCCACATACACATACATCATAACACTGGATCTTTGTCTCTAGTTTCAAAATGTTCTTTGTTGTTGATTCCTACCGATTATGACCCCTGACTTTTACCCAAATAAAACCCCAGCATTTGCTTCCAATAAAAACACAACCGGAACAATTCAAAACAGAGGCTTACACCAGAATTTTTTGGTTTAAAGAATAAGATGAAATAAGTTTGTGCTCCATTAGACACCACAGAAATGCCTCTCTGTTTCTCTTCTCTCTGCATCCTACTTTGATCCAGGAGCACAAATGGAAGTTATATTAAAGTAGTGTCTTTAAGCGTCCAATATATCTCCTTTTCCATCATCATGAGAGATTTAAAGGAATGATTTGTAGCTAATCTGGGATTCAGTTTCATGAGCTTTTACGGTGATGACCTCCAGTAGATATTAATATAGGAAATGAGGGAACTTCTATATTTTTATTGAAGTCGACTGTGATGTTTCTTTGGCGTGTGTAACTATGCAAAGCAGGAATGAGTAATTTGGCTTCCTGTGATGGACTCCATTCAAATTCAGCCGTATTTAACCATGACTAATGCTGAATGAATGGGACTTGTTGGGTCAATGGTGACATGTTTCCATTTTTCAGGCAAGACTTTCAAAATATGTTACCATCTGTTGTTACTCTGACGTGAGGCCCACTCTTGACCTAAAGTGATTTAGTCCAATTTTAAGGTTTCCTTAATACTGCTCTACATCTCAATAACTCACGGGGCATGTTTCTGATGACAAAGATGTTCTTGAACTAGCCATGTTTTATTATCACTACAGCTGCTCATGTGTCCCAATTTGTTTTGAAGAAAAGATAAGTTTTGGTGCAAGATTTTTTTGGGGGAGAGCTGCTATTAGGAAAAAAATAAAAACCTTACATCAGTTTGATTTTTGATCCATCACAATGGCCAATTTGAGGGAAGAAATGTAGATGCTGCAACAGCTGGGATGATTTTTATGTGTCCAACAAAGGATCAACAAAGTGTAAACAAAGTTACACGCTGGCTTACACCAAATAAGATAATAGTGCATGGATTTCAACAGATTTATCCAGACAATTTATCTCTCTTCTGTCTTTCAACCCTTTCCATTGACACATTTTAATTGACATGTAAAACATTAATATCAAATGAAAGTGAAATTTTGAAAGAATTTAGACTTTAATCCAATTTGTGCATTGGATTAGATTTACATAATCTGGTGTAAAACTGACTTTGTGAGTACTTTGGGAACATCTTGACGTGCGTGAGCAGTTTTAGGGTCGTGTGATTTCACAAGAAGTCAGTGCTTGCATGTTAGACTGGATCAGATATTCGGTGCTGATGAGGCACATGCATTAGTGTCGGTTCACACGTGCTGTTCCAGTGTTTTGATAAAAGTGTCATAATATTATTATGGGATAAAGATGCCAAGAAAGACAGCAGTTGTGTAATCGGGCTTTGCTGTCAAACACAATTAAAACCTGAATAGTAGAAGCAGGTTGTGGGCTGTTTGTGTGAGAATCCACCGTTCCCTCTGGTGATGACAAGGTGCAGTGGAACTTCCCGCCTCAGACCTGTCTGATCGGACCTCGCTGTGCCAAATGTGCAGACTTCTCATTAAGAGCCACTACCACTTAGCAGAAACACTGGGAAAAGGGGCAGTGCATGTGTACATGTTGGAATCAAACCCAGTAAAGATTAAGACAGTTCAGCTGTAATCAGTTCAAGACTGTCCATCTTCTCATTGTTGTAAACAAATTGATTCTCAAGGCCAAGATCAAAGAAAGAATGGAATACAGTGCCACTTAAAGGTATTACAGAGGTTTTTTTTAATGTAAATTTTTTTCTATTTAATCTAAAACTGCCTAAACAGACATATAACCAACTGTTACGTAGGTGTACAGTATAATATATTCATAACATTCAACAATGTACTCCGTGGCCCCAAAAAAACATAAACCAATCATAGAAGCTTTGTGAGCATTATCCATTGGCCCTTTGGCTTGGTAATCACTGTTACGTTATGCATGTGTGTTCTAGTTGTTGAGAATGTGTAGACAGTGTGTTTATGTTGCTCAGCTGGTCTGACCACAAAGTTGCAAAATGGCTGAGAAACAACCTGAAGCAGGTAGTGGGAAAAGAAAATCTACTTTTAAGGAAATATAAGAAGAGAAGAAAAACTGCTCAAGAAGTAAACAAAACCAGTGTGTCTTGGGGATTCTTTTTCAAAATGGTGTGCTCTGAAGGCACAGAAAAGATTTCCTAATAACTAAACTTTTGTTTATTTTTTGGTGAAAATATTTGATTTCGTGAGTTTGGGAAATATACGAAATTGTATTCTGACACTGTAAAGCAACAGGCAGCTTTGAAATACTTTGGGAGGCGTTCCCCCAAAAGCTGTGAAGGGGGGCTGTTCTTACACATGCGCTCATTTCAAAAACTCACTAGCATTGGTTTCTCAGTTGTCAAAAACAACCTCTGTAACACCTTTAACTATGAGGCTGCAGCCAATGTAAAAAGCACAAGAACTGGTTCTCTATGTCCATTTTCCTCTCCATGTGCTTCAGCTGCTGTCAACAGTTTTTTCTTTGGTGTCTCAAATCCTCCAAATGTCCATCCCACTTAGGTCCTTAGACAATCACCTTTTTCCCTAAAACCATTTCAATGCCCCTAACCTGAATCTGCCATATAGAACTCCTCTCCACAATACCATCTGGGAGGGCTCCTGTTAAAAGCGCTTTTTAAAGTGCAGGTACTTCAAATAAAAAAATTAAAAAAACCTTGTCGATGATTGAATTTATCAACCTCAGTTTATCCAATCAGAGCAGCGCCATGTCGTAGACCTGAAACACATTCAGACCTGTCAGTACTGCCACAACTTTGGATCTGAACAATCAGTTGATCTCACTGTTGCAAGATAATGTTACTTTTTTCACTGACTGAAAGCATCATTTAGTTTAATTATAAGTGCGGTTCACTGAGTTCCTCCTCTCACCCTGTCTGCCCTGTTGCAGAACTGTCACATAAAACAGTAAAAGACACCATGAACAGAAAATGCAGTCAGAGTGACGCCTCCTGTGCCACCTTGTCGACACAGCTGTAATGTCAACACATAACTTTGAGTGGACTAATAGCCATAAAATTGCCCCTTAATAAGCCTGCCTCACAAACCTTCAGCATGAAAGAATAGCGCCAATACTCCCCCCAACCCGCTCTACCATAGCACCACGTTCATGTGTGAAGCCTTTGGGAAGCTGCCGGAGAGGTGAGGGTGTTCATTTGAGCCGAGTGCTGACAGCTTCAGGGGACAAAATGGCTCATTACGTGAGGACAAACTGTGGGGGCCTGTATTCGGCTTCAATAAAATGATATGGGCTCTTTCTGTCTGTCTCACTTCCACTTCTCTGTCAATCTGCTCTCTGCTCAGATAAATCACACAGCGCCATGGATACGGCTATGACCCCTTGTAACGCTGATTTATTTGGAATTACAGGAAGGCTCCAATTTCAATGTTTAGAATCAGTTCAATTAAAAGTTTCCCTCAGCATATCAATTTCATTTGTGGCGACTCTTTGTTCCTTTAAGGCTTAAAACAACAGCATGTAACAAACTGTAACTCCTGCTACTATTTCTTGTCTGTTTTTGCCAGAAGAATAAAGTCTCTGAAATGTTTATCTCTAGTACCCTAGAAATAAAGTGAAAACACACCCATTAAATGAACGGGCCTATAACAAGTTACGAATAGGAGCCTCAGCTGCCATGTACATGAAGCCAAAATGGAAACATAATCTGCATTCAGTATGCTTGGCCAGTAGGGGTGCTGTACCTAAATGTTTATATTTTCCAAAACGCATTTGTCATGTAAATAACCTCTCAGACTCACTGATACATGCCACATTCAAATCGTTTACTTCCCTGTTTTAATATACAAGATAGTATAATGTGTCTCCCATATTTACCTTTAAGTGTTCCCTTCTCCTTCTTTTTCTCTTTTCCTTTCATTGTTGTGAGGCTAAACATTCACTCCGACCGAAGGAAAACATGAAAAAGGCAGTACTGCCCCATAGCTGTCATGATGTCATCGAGTCCCAATACTCAGCTTAAGTTATCTGGAGCCACTTTATGACTCAACTGTGTGGATGTGCTTCATACTAGGCTTTCAGTGTGTGTGTGTGTGTGTTTTACGACAGGCCAGGGGCTCAGGGTGCTTACCTAGCCTAATAAATCCTGACAAGCGCTCTACAATAACCTGGATGGGGTTTCTCTTTTCTCTCACTCACACTCTCTTTCCCTTTGCGACAGGCCTAACCTCTTTGCCCTGCTACATATTATACCTGCCACCTACTGTTTCCTCAACTCCTGGATGCAACGAACACACACACAAGCATCCATGCGTCAGCTTTATGTCACAAACACTCCTTTTCTAGGGACAACGTCAATTTCAAAGTGCTGCGGTTGCTATGAAACTTGGGAAAAATGAGAGGAAAGTGTCATATTTATTGAGCGAATGGGAGTTGACGCTTGTGTTCACAGCCAAGCCCTTCTCTAATCACCCGGTCAGAAGGAATACTACTGCATGGATAAGGCCACTGATTGATGTTCAGTATGGACTTTTAATGTGCGAGATTGGCTGAATCATGGAGTAGACTGGTCTGTCATGACAAGTGGAATTTACTCATCATCTGCAGCTGTGAGTGAACCAATGCAACGGGGAATGAGTGTGTGACCTTATAAATATCTGTGCAGCAGTAAGTGCAAATGAAATGACAAATGCTTTTACAATTTTGCTACATTGTTCAACTGCATTGGTAATGTCAACATTCAGAAATTTGCTACTGTTAATCACAATTAAAACCATTCAGACAGGAGTTAGAGGACAGGTCCTGTTGTTTAGTATAGAGACCTTCCAAACAGCCAATCGAGGATATGTCATGTTATTTAGTATAAAGACCATCCAAACAGCCAATCGAGGATGGGCCATGTTGTTTAGCATAGAGACCATCCAAACAGCCAATCGAGGATGGGCCATGTTGTTTAGCATAGAGACCATCCAAACAGCCAATCGAGGATGGGCCATGTTGTTTAGCATAGAGACCATCCAGACCAGCCATAGAGGACAGAACATGCTGTTTAGTATAGAGACCATCCAGACCAGCCATAGAGGACAGAACATGCTGTTTAGTATAGAGACCATCCAGACCAGCCATAGAGGACAGAACATGTTGTTTAGTATAGAGACCATCCAGACCAGCCATAGAGGACAGAACATGTTGTTTAGTATAGAGACCATCCAGACCAGCCATAGAGGACAGAACATGTTGTTTAGTATAGAGACCATCCAGACCAGCCATAGAGGACAGAACATGTTGTTTAGTATAGAGACCATCCAGACCAGCCATAGAGGACAGAACATGTTGTTTAGTATAGAGACCATCCAGACCAGCCATAGAGGACAGAACATGTTGTTTAGTATAGAGACCATCCAGACCAGCCATAGAGGACAGAACATGTTGTTTAGTATAGAGACCATCCAGACCAGCCATAGAGGACAGAACATGTTGTTTAGTATAGAGACCATCCAGACCAGCCATAGAGGACAGAACATGCTGTTTAGTATAGAGACCATCCAGACCAGCCATAGAGGACAGAACATGTTGTTTAGTATAGAGACCATCCAGACCAGCCATAGAGGACAGAACATGTTGTTTAGTATAGAGACCATCTAAAAATGTCATAGAGGACAGACCATATTGTTTAATTTAGAGACCATCCAAACAGCCAATAGAGGATGGACCATGTCCAGCCCATAGAGTACGGGCAATGTGGTATAGTATAGAGACCATCCAAACAGAGGGGGTCATAATTGTTGGTCATTTTCACATATGGAGATGCAATATCATGAGCTTGAGAAACTGCATGTATTTTACCTATGGTGTATTACCTGGGTGATTATTAATAATACATCCCCATAACTGATAAACCATAAAAATAAGTATAGGCTCAAAATATATCAATGATGTTAAAAATATGAAATGACAAGAAAGTGAGACATTTATAAGGTTGGTTGTCTTAAAAACATTTGACACAGGCCTTGGTCTAATTGTTACAGTAATAACCACGGACCTATGCTTCCAAAACACTCATAAAACCCAAACTGTTTTAGTAACATTTTGACCATTAATGGAAATAAAACTTTTAGAGCGGGTGTCAATTTCACCTCCAAACACCGTATATTCTCTCTCCACGTGTGTTTTTCCCTTGTTACCAACTCAAAGTGTGAACGTTACACCTCTGTCTCTTTCTGTCGAACAAACAAACTCGCCGCTCTCTGGCGCACACACACACACACACACAAACTCACACACACACACACACACACACACACACACACACATGCGCCGCAAAGCAGTGAGTGATGAAGTCATTATCAGGTCTAATAGCTGACGTGCCCACTATTTCCACAGCACTGCGGGGAAATAACATGACAGCAAAACAAACGACGCCATTACTCATACTTAGCACCACCTGTAAATCAACTCATGTGTTTTTGGGGTGCGAGTTTGTGTGTATGTGTACATACTTTGCAGTTTATTTGCTCCACAACTGTAACAAGTGGAAAATATGAGCCCAACTGACAATATACTGTATATGATGAGAGCAATACTTCTCAGAAACTCCACTTTTGAGGAGTTATGTTCTCCTCTAATTTTGCCATGAACATAGATTATTCACACATTTGGGCCAATTCTCATTAAGGTTTTCCACTACAGAGCTACACAAGCCAAACCAAACTGAGTTGCTAATTTGTCACATAAAGCCCAGAGGGTCCATTGAGCGCTCACATACGATACACAAGCTTAGATAGTGAGCCAAGCGAGGCCAGAAAGAGTGAGAGGCCAAGTCTGCTTGTCGTCATACTCTCAGAATATTGTGTCCACCCTTTTCTCCATCTGGGGCAGGATTGTAGAGTTATAAAATTACAATAATTTTTTAATTTGATGTCTGTAAACAGCCTCTGAGTTGCCTGCTTTTCAGTGTTGAGTGATGTGTATTTTATTCAATACTGCTTACCTCATCAAATGGAAGGAATGCATTTCTTTTTCTTCATGTATTTGCAGAAAAATGTTTAATCACCTAACAGCATATTGTAGTTGGAATAATCTCTGAAAAAACTTTCTCTAATTTTTGTTAGTGAGAATTTGCTGGGATTTTGATAGATGAGAATGTTTGGTACATACCAGAAATTTTTGTCAATCACATGCTCGTATAGAAGAAGGTCTCAAGTTTGGGATGCTCTCATAGGTTGTTTGAGAAAGCCTCTATTCCAGTACAGGATACTGCTTAAAGAGAGAAAAAGTGCAACAGAGAAATGTTTAACAAGGCGGATATAATTGCAGGAATGCGCTGGTCTGACGCTGAACTCAAAGCTAAAAAACTTCAGGTAATCGCTAACCTTAAGTTTGTTGTAATACCTTACTGTTTTGTGGTGGTGATTTGGGTTTATATGCTTGCCTGGGTGGGTGTGTGTATGTGTGTGTGTGTGTGTGTGTGTGTGTGTGTGTGGGGGGTAACACTGGTAATTACTGTAGAACAATGTAAGTCGCTTTGCGTCAGCTAAATGAATAAATGTAAATGTATTACTTGTATATTTAGTCGCCATTTCCATTTAATTTGGCACAGTATAACAATATAGTTTGAATTGTATTTTTTTATTATTTAGTTTTTATTATCCTGCCCAGATGATTTACTGTTTGACATATTTTTTATTTAATGCTTTTTTGATGAAAATTTCTATTTAATCTTATGAGTAAGACAGACAACCATTCACTCTCACATTCACTCATGTGGAAGGAAGCCATTCTGTTTAAAGAGAACACATGCGGCACTGAGCAAAACCTGCACAGAAAAAAAAAAAAAAACATAGCTGAATTAACTCCCAAACCCACAACCCTTAGGATTTCTGTCGCACTGCCACCTGATAGGCACCAGTATCAGTATATTTTAACTCTTTGGATGAGAACACATGCCTAATCACATTCAGTGGTTGCAGGGACATGCTGCAGATAATGGTTTTTAACTTTAAAAATGTCAGAGCATTAAAAGGGAATTAGCTTATGAATGTCCTAAGCCTTTCTTGCAGGATTTTGTGTTCAAAAAGGAAACTGTGGATGTGCTTCCCATGTTGTCACTTTCTTTGCTCTGAGCTCAGTTTGTCCACTTTGGGCTCTCAAGCAACAGAAACAAAAAGTAATATCTCTGGAGCTAGTTTCCCCCAAAAATGTTAAAGTGTGCGTGTTTTGGGAGATCTGAGACCTACACCATTGTAAATATTAGACTGAAATGTTCTGTTTGATTTGTTCAACTTTGTACTTCAACACTAGACACAATGCACCTTTAGGCATACTTCCCAACAGCTGGAATCAAATTTAAGTGCAACTTAAAATCGCTGAAGACAAAACCAAAATGTCCACTCCGATGGTATGATCTGGGGTTAATCCTGTACTACCCACAGCAGTTGGACCTGCGATGGCACAATCATGAGGCTGGAGGGTTGCTCAGTCTAAAGAGCCTGATGGGACCATCAATGAAAACCAGGCTGTAGCAATAAAATGCCAGCCAAACAACGAGGCACTGAGCGCTGCCTCGACCCCCTACATGCACACACACATAAACATGCTCTCAGGTAGGGCCTACTCCCAAAGTGGACGTCAACTCCACAATAAAAACTAAAACAACACCATTGTCCTTTATGTTTGTGCGTTGGGGAATTCGGCAGTCAGTATTGTGCTGCGGTCACCGTCTTAACAATAGAAAAGGACATATGCGTCATCTCAGAGCAAAAGTGATTTACAACACTTCGCCTGGTGGAAGATAACGTCAGATGTAGTGGTTCGGAGAAAGTGTGACAGCTGAATAATGAGTAAAGAAGAATGTGTAAGAGCCAATCTGGCTCCAGCAGGAAGGGAAACATGTTAGCTCACTTTTCCCAGACAAACACACTGGTGTAAGATGCTAGAGTTGAATTTAGAACAAGACAAACCAAAGATCAAATAATGCATGTAGAAAGGAAAAACATTGCTCTTCCTAAATGTGGTGAAGCTCAAATTGTCCTCTTTTTTTGTTTAACATAACAAGCATGCACATATCTACAGAAACACCTTCAGAATGAAAACACCTATACCAGGTTCCCAGCATCAATTCTCATATTACAACTTCTAGTTAACAGCTTTGCAATTTTCCAGGTGTTTTATTTTTGGAAGCTGTTTTTCTGTACTTTGGAAAGGACAACAGTGCAACCTAATACTGAATTATATTGACTACGAGCCTTTCATTTATATTGAACATTGGGGTCTGCCCAACTTTGAAAACTTAAAACTATTGTGCAAACTCTTCAGTGTTGCTTTTATTTAGAGGAACACCTCATTGATTATGAACGCTTGAGTTTTTTCTAGTTTATGTCTGGCTTATTGTGCACTGTTCTAGTAAAATAAATAATGGAAATTAGGTGTGCTTGGGCCCATGTCTTTCAACTATGCCAAACCCAGGTAGTGTTCTATGAATAGGAACACAAGTTGTGAAACTTGCCAGTGTGAGTACACCATAAGATTCAGTTTGAAGGGGAATGATCCCACAGATGTCCATGATACATTTAATTCATTATAGAAGTGATGAACCTTCTGCTTATAGGACATAGTTTGAAGTTCATATTGGTTGTCGTGAGAAAGAGACTTGTGCCATTAAATGATGTCACGGGGACCAAGTTGAAGTTTTTACCCTCCTGCGGTTGTGTCTGAGGCTTACACTGTGGCTTGGCTTGTTTTGTGGTTTGACGCTTTAAGTGGGCAGTTACAGTGGGCTGTTAGTGGTGAGTAAGACGTGCCCCTGGGGTGTGTCTGTGCTTTACATATGTGTTCACACACACACTTCATACCTGTTGCGAGAGGACCTGTTGGTGTGTGCGTTGGGCTCAGAGCTCCAGGAGTCGAGTATAAAGTCTCTCTGGCAAATGCAGCGGGTGATTATATGTTAGCACAAACTTTATTGAGTGAGCTCACCTCCACTGGATGTCTATGCATGTGTGGAAGCGTTTCTGCATGTTTGTGACTTTGGACTAGAACGTGTTGCCAACACCAACACAAGGCTGGACTGGTCAACCTGTTGGCTTGTCACTTGCCACTGCCCCCCTCTCCGTTCTTCACCCGCCATCCACTTTCTGTCATTTGACTCAGCTCTACTTTTTATTGTTGTTTGTTTACTTACCCTAATTCAGTCACTCATCTGTCAATTAGATCTAATCAGGTTAAAGGGATTACATGGTATTGTGACACTCATCTTGAACGCATCGAGAACTGACAGCATGATTTCCAGTTAAACCACAATAAGTCAAACACGTCATATTTAATTATGTTTGTATTCATTAAAAAGAGTGTGTTTAAGTTATGTGGCAGGGTTCATAGACAATCTCATAAACAAAGCATTTCTAATGAGACTCCCAAGAACAACAGTGATTGACTAATTTCCGAAAGCCTAGACCAAGGAAACTGACTCTGTTAAAATGATAAAACGTAACAAAGTAATCTTTGCTTTAGCCAGACAAAGTCATTTGTAGTTTTGCACAACATGCGGCAATTCAGACCAATGGAAAGATGTTCTAATAGGCTGGTCTAAAGCCATGCCAGCCATAATGACACAAGTTCTAATGCAATATAGACAGTAAATGCAATGTTGTTGTTTTTTTAAGAAGAAAGACCCATAGATCTATTGAAAAATGGATAGATTGCTTTCGTTTTCAGTCAAGAACATTTGGCGTAATTATTTGATAAAAACCTTTTTTTGTGTGTTTTATTAGTTTTGGTAACAGTAGCAGCAAAAGCTGACGCATCACCAAAGTAGTATGGTACTCTTATTTGGGAGGCTTCGCGCACTCGTTAATAAAACACCTCTAAAAGTGTGGTGCAATGACTAGACCTGTACTGTACCTCCTTTATCGAGCATGTGAACAGCTCTGGCTCTGACATTTATTCATTTAGCTGATGCTTTTACCCAAAGCGACTTACATTGTTCTACAGTAATTACCAGTGTTACAGCCACTGGAGGCAAGGTGGGTTAAGTGTCTTGTCCAAGGACACAACGTTTCTCCCTGTGGGGAGAGTGAGAATCGAACCGCCTACCTTCCGGTTGAAGGATGACCGCTCTACCACTGAGCTACTGCCGCCCCATGCTCTTATCTATGAGCAAACCCAGTGGGATTCGGTCTGCGGGTGTTTAAACTTTATATACTTTCAATACAAAATTCCTTTAGTTCATTAATGCCCTAAAACCTCATACCAGAACCCATGCTCAAATATAAACATCAGTGTGCTTCTTCTATAGTCGTGTTTAGTTTGTGTGATTAGAATTTTTTTGGTATTAGAATTTGGTCACCTACTAACCTCAACATTTAACACAATTCACATTTTTACACAAAGCATACAAAACCGTATTTTGTGCATAATAAAGACATGCAGCAGTCACTCATTTAGTCTCCCAGTTGCACTACAGTGCAGTTATAACGTCCTTAAATTCAAGTGTGCTAATAAAACAAGGAAAACACTTGAAAAGGTTAACAGGGATTGGTGAGCTGCACAGATTGTACTCCAGACCTGCTGTTTCTGTTTGGGTTGCAGTAATTCTAAGTTTGGGAAGTTGTAAAGCTCTAGGTAATCCTTCATATTTATTGAATAATAAAAAACAGCAGAGTGTTTGCTTGTGGTGTTCATTCAGGATATCCAGGCAGTAGTTAAACCAAGGTCACTCAGATGATGAGGTTCATTCCTGTTTTTAAAGCGAGAGGGGTGCTATGTTTCTGGATTATAGTTTCAGAACAGTACAGTCACAATAGTGGAAACAGGACTACCTATTTTAATAGGTATTATATTCCATCTCATATGTATTAGTTCTATATCATTCAACTACATTCTGTACATAGTCAAGCTTTGAACTACCCATAGATACACTAACAGCTACACACATAGCTTCACTCTATTGAATTTGAACACTGTCCTTGTCAAAAATCAAACTAATACTTCCTTTTTCTTTTGTGATTTGCTGGCTCTGTGCAGGTATGCACACAGTATAATGTATATGCTTAGTCCAGCTCCAGTCCAGTCCAATAGTTTGACAAGGAAATGCATAATCTAAGTGACAATATTATATATAATAATAGTTTACAGTCTAATACATTTGTGTGTGTTTAAAAAGTTGGTTTTAAGGTAAATATTTCAATTCTAGTGTAATGTAGTGTGTAAAGCATTGAATAAGGTGTCGCTTCCTTGTTCCTCTAAGGTATTATCAGTCAGTGTGTTGTTTCACCTGACAGAGATGGAAATTAGGAGTTTACATAGTTTGTTTTAACTCTTAAAGGTCTAAACCAATGTAATCAGGGCCAGGTCTGCTTGTGGCAGTGTGAGTGCAAGCCAGAAGAGGACCTGGCGGAGGGGAGGCAATTGCATCCGTTGCGACTCAGATCAAGAGGCCCAAGTGTGAGTCCGGGTTAGGTGGTCATAATGTTATGGCTGAGATGGAAACACCTTTAAACGTGGAGCTGTGTGCTTTTGCCTTATTATTTGCACAGTGAAAAACCAATAAAAAAGGTTGTAACACAAGGTAGGGTGATACCTTTTTCAGAATAAAATTGACCAACTGTTTTTCTGTCAAAACACAAAATATAAATCATATTACACATTCACCTTCCAGCCAAGTCACAGAAATGTTTTTTCCAAGATTCAAATGAAAGATGTGACCACAAGGTCACAGTATACAATGTTTTTACTTTGCACAGTCCAGTAAGAGTTCATTATAACAACCATCATTAGCATCTGCGTTGCTAGGGCGACCGTGACAAAACACATGTCCACTTCTTTGTCAAGTGCACCAAGCTTTTCCATGTGTTTAGTTTACTACAGAGGTCACCTCGGATGTTGTTTTCCGTCGTTGTTGGCAGCTCCTTAGTCAGAGTTACCACAGTGGCGCCCTCTGTTCTCTTTGTGCAGATGCTTTTACTTCCCCGACACACACTTTTGTAACTCATACTGTATGTGTACATGTGCGTTGCCTTTGGCCAGGCCCCCACAGAAGCCATAATCAGGGGCGTCTTTGACATGTCACCGTTTCCCCCACCTTGGCCTGACCTGCATTTGGGCAGGAGGAAACACTGAACAACTGATGGTGCTAAAGACGGAACAGGAAAGAAATAATTGTTTTTGTGTAGAAATAAGATGTGTCTTTTTTATATAATTATAATACTAAAATGATTCTCATAATTTGAAACAAATAACTCAGCATCTGTTTAATCAACAATTATGCAGACTGATTGATATAAGCATAGAATTATTTGTTCATAGCATAGCATTTTAATTTTGGACTGCCAGAATAATAATAATAATGATAATAATGTCAGAATATGTGAAGAATATGTGAAAAAAAAATTTATTAAATGAAGTAACAATTTATTTTCTAGTTGTGTTTAGGAAGGAAAGGTGGGGATAGTGTAAGATCAATTTGCAAAAAAAAAAAAAAAAAGCTACTTTTCTTGGTAGCTTATATTATCTCATTATTTCCTATGTAATTGTTAATTAAACATTCAGATTTTGGGGCAGATTAGAAGATGGATGCAGAAGTCATCAGTACTGTTGTTGTTACACCCTATTACTACCCAATACCCAACCCAGGCTCACCTCCATCAACCGTGAACAGGCCTAGGAGGTGTCCTTTTCTAAAACACAGTACGGAAAACTGGACTGTAGGGGTAAAAATGCGCCAGGACTTGTTGTGGATTTTTGGGATGTGTAAAGCCTTAGCGTCTGTATGCTCATTACACAGAATAAAAACTTCAACTGTACAGTAACTGGATAATATCAATAAAGAAATACAATCCACTTTGCCTTAGGTCAATGTGGTTTAGAAGTGTAATGAAAAATAAAAAAGACAATGGATTATGCATATGAACAAGGCCATAAGGCTGAATATAATGAGTTGGAATGTGTGGGGTTTTAAAGAAATCAAAATATGATAATGCACGTCCCTTATGGTATTCTGTGTTTTTTGTGTCAGGCTGAAGTGATGACAGGTTGAACAAGACTTTGACCTGAGCCCAGCAGGAAGTCCAGCTTCCCCGACTCTGCGTTTACTGTTTCTGTTATTCCTCTGTAATCAACAGCTGGCATTGTCTCACCCATGTAAAATATTATTACAAAGCTAAGGCCAAGACAAACTGCTGAAAATGTATTCCGATGTAAAAATGTTCGCTGGAGGCTGGTCGGGAGAAGTTGACAGGACGATAAACTTTGACTGGTTTGTTCATTCCTGCACGATCAACCTCTGGAGATGTGTTAGCATGGCATTTTGTTATGAGCATTAAACTATGGCTGACCTTCCAAACTTTGATTACGATAACAAACCTGTATGAATTTCTGAGCTTTTCATGCCACAAGGTCATCAACACCAAATATATCACTACAGCACAAGTGGCATGCATTCAGACGCACACAGAGGCACACACCGCGCTGCCAGGAAACACTTTGGTCAAACCTAGACCTGCACCTCGTTGCACTCTCACTCCTTTGGGTCATTCCTTTAAGTCCACTCAAAAGTGCTTCTCTCTGGTTTTCTCTGTGTCATTACATAGAAGTGTTTCCAAACCATACTGTCAGCACATTTCTGTCTGTGTGCCTGCTTCTCCAAACTGTCTACTGTTTCCTCAGGACCTGTGTTTTCCTAAGTAAATGCTCAAAGAGAACACACAGGATTGGTTTTGTACAACATAGTTGATTATAAATGTGGTTGAAAAAGGCAGATTGTCATTGGCCACTGATTTGATGTGTGATAGCCTAACGCAAAGTGGAGTACCAAGCTACTACTGCTTTAAGGGTCAAGACCATTTTGAAGTTATAAAGGCTACAAAAGTGTTCAGAAAGGACAAGCTTTTTCAAATGAAAACTTAAAGGTAAAGGATTAGGTGAACCACCTGCTCGTAACTACCAATGTAATTTTATCCAGTGGTGAACCATGCTCAGCAGAACTGGGCCTTTTGTTACTTTTTGACAATGTTCATCTAAAATCTACAATAGCTAACTCCACAACCAATGTAATTTTAAATATATAAACATCTGGAGGCTGGAGACTGTACACATAGAGTTGACTGGTTTATCAAATTTTATTTACTATGTTTAGTTTATTGTAAGGGTAATGACAGACGGACACGCATCCTTGTACAATTTTCTTGAAAATAAAATGCGCTTGCCTCTGATTGTTATCATCATAGGCCATCTTCACACCTAAAACACACCTATAACTGCCAGATCCAACTAAGTCAACAGCATTGGTCAACACTAGCTGTGTGGAGTTGGAGTCACCTAACTTTTAGACAAGTGAACTTGACTTCTGCTACTGTAAGTTACAAAACCAAGTTCAAAGAAATTTACATCAGTCAAATTGGTACTGTCAGATTGTATCATAAAGTGAAATTATATAAAGCTAAAGTGAATGCATTGTTGAGTAATTTAGAGTTTGTAAGTGTACATAGAGTTCCTGTTTTAAAAAATGACATTTCAAAATTGAGATTGTAACAGTATTTTCTTCTTTTTTTTCTTTTATGTTTATGTCATTGTTATAGTATAGATGTTCTAACAATATTTACTTCATGAATATATATTTTTTGGAATGTCTGCAACACTGCAACAACAGTAAGGTATTTAAATGCAATGTGACTTGAGAGCTTTCAAAGAACAGTTCTGTCACATCATTACCTTTCACAAATCAAACCTTGACAAAGAACATAGGAAGGTAATGTTTGCTATCTATACTTTTAAACTGAAGAATGAAGGTTTCTGCAGAAGAACTGAAGCACAACACGCTGTTGCTTGTGTTTGAACCACTCAGGTACCATTCCACCTGCTGAATGGACAATATGTTACGCTTCCTGGATGCCGACCCGCGCTTACAACACACAGAGACACCAAATGAGCATGGATCTGCTCTCTGTCAGAACCTCACCTACTGCTGGCCCAGTGCAGCTGTGGAGGTTAGATCATACGTTTGTACAGCAGGCTAGAACCCTGTCCCACGTCAGAAGCTGTTAGCGCTAACATTAGCCATAAAGCTAGAGGAAGGAAGAGCCAGTGCCTGAAAAAGGAGTAGGATGAAAAGAGCTTTAGTGGTGCGAGTGGTAGCATAACCCAAGACCTTAGCTTGTCATTTGTGCTGTTGTTTTAGACCCACCACGTAAATACTCAGGAAATCGTCTGTCTTAGCAGGAGACTGGCTCTGTCCTCCCACACTCTGCCATCATTTCCTTTTCTCTACTGTTACATTTACTTTTCAACTATCTAATTTTTACCTATTTATTCATCTCAGTGCTGTGTTTTGTCA
The DNA here is from genome assembly GCA_024349245.1 of Neodontobutis hainanensis. Lineage (NCBI taxonomy): Eukaryota > Metazoa > Chordata > Actinopteri > Gobiiformes > Odontobutidae > Neodontobutis > Neodontobutis hainanensis. Next base: position 14,991,909 of record JALDNG010000005.1, read on the forward strand.
AATATGGTCGAGAGAGTGAACATCCTGTCAAGTACAATGACAACAAATGACATAGGTGCTGTGCTTTGCCAAGTTAGGATTACTGGTTGTGTTTGGCCAGAAGGCAAAAGCAACACTAACATTTTACCTTAAAATAAGCTCTAAGGACATTTGATGGTTTTCTAAAATGAAACAGGTACAATAGTTTCTCTTTTGTACATGTAAGGTCTAACAAAACTTGCTTATTGCTTGCAGTCTTCTATTTCTCCCATTTGCATACAAAGAAATGCATACTTATGCTCTTATGCAAACCATTGTCTCTTTCTTGTGGGTGTTCCAGTTAGCAACTTAAATGGAAACCTTGTGTCTTAAAGCTGCCCTGCGTAGCCAGCAGAGGGCACAGATCCATGGAGATCCCTCTCTGTGCAACGGCACCAGCAGCAATGCAATCTGTATTTACAGGTAGAGATGTTTAAAGTAACACTGCTAGTAACTTTTAGCTATTAGCATTACTTAACTTTAAAGCTTTGCAGGTCTTTGCTGTTTCTGTTTGTATTTTTCCCGATAGAGCTCCCCCTACAGCTTCTGTGTAATGTTAAAAAACACTGGCGGAAAAACTCACTGGTACTGAGCGCCTCCCTGCCCTCCTCTCTTCCCATTTTACCATGAGCAACGGTATTCTCTGCTTTAGCTTCTTTTAAGTCGGCTTTGCCATGATGAAGGTCTGAGACTGACTGGGGCAAGTGTTTATGTGTGTAGTGTCGTTAAGCAATTTGTTTCTCGTGAGACCCAAGACTCTCGCAAGATGTTTTGAATCCAAGGTCCGACCGGCCATATTTTGAAAGGCTGTTTTTTCCAGTAAGAGGCACCAGATGGGTTTGGCACAGACTAAATTCACTGCAAAAAGAGCCATTAACCCATCACAATGACTTCAAAACTGTTATGATAAGGTGAAAATCCTGCAAAGTGCCTCTTAAAAGTCCAAAAATATACATTCTCATAATGATTTACTGATTCTTAGACATGCAATTGGTGGAATCATGCCTATTTTACTGACACAGTACCCTCAGCTAGACGGAAAACTTGCTGGGATGAGCAGACCTCTTCTGAGTGACATGCTAAGCAGCAAGTAAACAGAGTGAGCAGTAAAAGGCCAATACACTGGACTCTAGCAGTTTTTTAAATGCACTAAAATTACGTGTTTTTTTTTTTCTTCCAAACTTGCCGGTTATGGATAGTTTCTTCTCAAATACAAACAATACAGACTATCTGTCGAGAGATTTGCGGCATCTATTTGCTATAGGTTACACAGTGATGCTTTAAAATGGCAAGTTTGGAAGAAAGGATAATTTTTGTTTTTAATTTTAGTTTACAAATAAGGCTCTGCTAGGATCCAGTGTATTTGTCTATTTATCTCTCTCTCTCTCTCTCTGCTAGCGCCCTGGGACAGGAGGAACGTTTTATAGAGATTTTTGTCCAGCTAAGGGTACTGTGTCAGACAGATAGTCATGATTCTACTGATCTCATATCTAAGGATCATCAAAATTATTTTTAGAATATATATATTTGGGCCAAAAGCTACACAGGGGGCTTTATAGCATGTAATAAACAACCCTACTGATTGTAATATGGTCCTGAATATAAATCCTAGTAACATGAAAATCCAAAGAGTAGTACTTTGTTTTCTTTAAAAAAATTGTAATCCTCTTTGAGCAGGTTTGGCTGCCATCCCAGTCACTGAGCAATTCCCATTAGAGTCACCCACATCTAACTTAAGAACAGTAGGAGACAAGTGTCTTTAATTGAAGAAAGGGGAAGTTTGATTCAGACTTAATACGACATTATCAATACTTACAAAAAAAATTTAAAGAATTTAAAAACTTTATGCTTTCAGTTTTGCTCTTTAGTGATATAAAACAGTTAAACAGAGCCATTTGCCTCCATTTAAAATGTTTGCAAAGGGTCTGCACTAGCTCACCACTCCATCAGGAAACAGGCTTTTTTATGTGGTTATCTCTGCATTTTGATACAATAAAATCTGTGGTTTACCCTCAAGATACACAGTTCGGAGTATGTAAAAAGAAAAGAACAAGTCAAAAACATTGGGGAAAAACTTGACTTGCTATGCCATGACTCAAAGAGAAATTCCACTGTTGTAACTCTACTACACAATAGGCCTATTGCTATTTGTTCTCTTTGCCACTTGCTTGGTCAGTTTATTTTTATCACTCTGAAAGCTTTAAATTTGCCTTTAAAAGAAACTCAACAATCCATTCATGCCGATAAAAGACCCCCATGTGAGGTCAGTTTGGATAGTATCAAGTAGCTAACATACGCCACTTTCATTAAGAAGTGCATTGTTTGGTGGCACTAATCTAATGTTGTAATCATTCCATTAAATGGCTCCTGTACAGTACTTTAGTGTAAATTACTTAATTTCTTAATTGCCCCACTTTTTCAGAAAACCATGTGGAACCAAGATGCTTAGAAACTTTAGTGATACGTTGACTTTTTGCCCTGTTTTGGAAGCAGAAGATGGAACTTTTCACATTTACACACTTTACAATGTGTCTTTGAGGAGAGGCAGTCCCACATCTTGTGATTTTCGGCAAAAATACATCCTTGGTTTTTGTTTTCTTTGCACTTTTTCTCCTCCGGGACAGTGTTAAAAGTGGACCAACACACACATATATATATCGTCACGCACTGTTCAGTATTGAGCAGGATGGTGGGATGGCAGCCATTATTTATGTCTGCTTTCTTTAGCTCGGTTTCTCACAGGAACTGGAGCCGAGCAGGAATTTGCCACTTCCTCTGAGCCTGCCATTTATCACTCTTTATTAATACAAAAACACACAGCTAAATGCTTGAGTCGCAGATTAAACTTCCACATTTGACAGATATGTGTATAAGAACATACACTGAACAAAACTTTTAACGCAATATTTTTATGTAAACAAAAGGCCAATTTCTCTCAAATATTGTTCACAAATCTGTCCAAATCTGTTTTAATGAGCACATCTCCTTTGCCAAAATAATCCAGTAGAGTTCAAAACCCGGCCGACTCAAACATTTTCTCAGCTGACTCCGGTCTTTCTGTGAGGAGTCTGCATGTCCTCTCCATGTTTCTGTGGGTTCTCTCCGGGTACTCCGGCTTCCTCCCACGTCCAAAGACATGCATGCATACGTTAATTGGCAAAAGTGTCTAAAGTGTCCCTAGTGAATGAATGTGTGTAAGAGGACCCCTCGAAAACGAGATGATTTATCCTCACGAAAAAATGTAAATAAATAAATAAATAAATAAATAAATATGTACATGCTAACAGATCAGTGTTAGCATCAAAATATTCAAACAACGGCATGGAACTAATTCTAGGTCAAAATTGTTTTACAAAAAATGTCACAAATTCTATGTAGAAGACCAACTTATGTATCTCTAGTGGAGAAAGTTTCAAAATGTCATGTTTTAACCTATGCCTAAGCTAATATCTTATCTTCCTATGAGAGATAGCTGAGTACCTTTAGCGTTAGCTGCACAATCTAAATAGTTTAACAAAAACAATTGCAACATTGCAGAACTGTCTGACTGTCTGACCCAACTAAGTAGTCCAAGCTTCAAAATTACTTGGCAATTACCATTTACTGATACAAATTTTTGATTATTACATCCATTTATGCTATCTAAAAACTATTGTTTTACTATGGAGTAAAAGCCAAAAAGCCCGGATGTAACGGCCATTTTATTGCCGAGTCGTAACGACAATATCAGTAAATAGGGGACCAATGGGCGGATTATATCCACTATTTAAACAATCAATGCTTGAAACATGTCAATGCACAATTAACAGTGTGGCTCTGTGGGGTCTGTGTTTCAGATGTCTGTGTCCTACTGCAGCGGTGAATTTTTTTTTTTTTCTTGTAGGAGTCTTGTTTATTACGACTGACAGCACTCAACGCAGACCCTGAGCAAACACTGCTATCTGTCATTTCCTGTAATGTATTGTGTATTCTGTCTGTCCTAGTTTCTTTGCTCTGCTTGACCTAACAAGTTAACATTTGTACAAATTAATTAAACAATTCAACACAAACATAAATTTCCCCCAAAACTGCATATGGCCGTAGAAAGGACGTCATGGTTTGGTAACTTCCAAGTTAGAGGCCAATCATACAATGCATAAAATTTTGCACTCCAGCATATAGCATTTTTCCAAGTTTTCAGTGCATGCCAACTTAATGATGACATAACTATCAGATATATTTTTTGTTGTTTATAGGACTCCCCCCAACCACTTTCTGTGTATTCATGCCCTTTGCAAAGAGATCTGTGGAAGCCCCCCAGATGATTCAGGTCGTCTGGCAAGTCAGATTACCAAATCTTATTCTGTAAACACTGCTATTAATGCTTGACTCTGTCATTGTGAAAAACCTACTGTTGAATATTGTAGGTTCATCAAGTGAAAGAATGGTAAAGACAGCCCAAAATATCACAAACTCCCATCCCTGGATGAGATTTTCACCTCTCATTTTTTACAAAAAATTATCCAGGATTCTCAATTACTCCTACCATCCCACTCCTTACCTCTTCTATCGGCTGCCGTCACAAAACACGCACCACACAATTTCTAAACAGTTGTTATTCCAGATCCACAACAATACTGAACAGTGAACTGAAAGGATGAAAAGAAGTATCTTATCTTATGTAAGAAATAAAATCCAACCAAGCCATTGCTAAACATAGTGCTTTTTCAAGGTTACAATGTCAGTCGGTCAAGTTTGCCAGAAGCCCTGTGTCTTTTTTTCTAACTGACCACACGTGTTTAGACAATAAATTTAGCGTGATGAAACAGTTGAGTTGAGGGATGCGGTGGTCACCAGTTGGCCATCCTGCACCATAGTATCAATATTGACACTACTGCCAAAGGATTTACACAGCAGGCTCAGCTATCATGAAAACTGGTTGCTTGTACTTTTTGTGCACAGTCTGATGGTGAATCACATTTTCCTTCTATTTATATGACCATGAAACTACGGCTAACTGGAGTTGGGCAATAATTACAGTTCTGGCATGGCGTTTTAAAAGGTAACAAAGATTTATCTAGCTGGCATGTTTTAAGAATGAAACAATGGCAGAAGGCTGGGGTCTGCTTCCTGGGAGATAGAACAGCAGATAGAGCAGGAGATCAAGGTCGCTAATGGGAAATGGTGTGCACTTGGTGTGTATGTGTGTCAGGTGAGGTCACTGCAGGGAGTACAGCCGAGGAAATAGCAGTGGCTAGACCTGACGTTACCCCTCTCAGTCGCGTCTCATAACTCACCACTGAAGTATTATTGTAAGCGCCGAGCATCAATCTAGGGTCGCATTTCATTTGGGTGAATGTAGACTTTGAGATTTTAAACCAACTGTTTGTCCAGAAAACTCCACTTGACCTTTATTTTGCCTTTCACATCCATAAATTCTCTACCCCTAATTTATTTTTTTCTCTTCTCTCACACTGTGCTTTTCTCAGAGAATTAAACATTTCTTGTTTAGAGTGTTTGGAAATAACTGTCTTGACAGTGACAGGATATATGCATGGGTAAATTGCATTGCATTGGATAGTTTTGTAGTTAAGACCACATTTTCTGAGACCAACTCATGTCTGTGTGTATCAAGACCATGACAAGAGCAAGACCTTTTGGGATAGAGACCAAGTTAAGACTAAGACTATGTCAGGGTAAGACCAAGTCAAGACAACATAAGGTTGAGGTCAAGTCAAGACCGAAACCAATTTATGATACATTGAAAAAGATACCAAGGAGTAGTTCTAAAATACACAAGCAGTCCAAGTCCTGTTTTTGACCAAGTCCAATCTCATGGAGTTAGTGTTTACAGACAAATATAAATGAAACTTTTGTGGTCTTAGTTGGTTTTGATGTCCAAGAAAAATAAGTTTTTACGACAGAAGTCTTACATTTGTAGGGCTATTTTTTCACATGCTTTGACATAAGTCTACTTATTTATTGACCTAGGTCTATTATTGTACAGGACTTCTGACCAATTAGCCATACTTGGGCTGGAATCACAGAGAAAAGATAGAATAACTTGAGGAGTGCAAAGCTCCTTACAGATTTTGCTGTAGCTGCCTATGTCTGCCAGGACAGTAGGGGCGCTTTATACCCTAGACAAGAAAAATTACAGTAATGGTGCTGGGATTTTATTTAATTTTTCTAAACCTAGCCCAAAGCTGCTGGGATAGGCTCCAGTCACCCGCGACCCCTGATGGGACTAAGCAGTAGAAAATGAATGAATGAATGATCCCAGAACGGGAAATTCACTGGTAAGTGCAAAAAGTAAAAGATAGGTGAGTATGCAATAAAATAAATATACAAATCTACAATTTCAACAGCATTTTAAATATAATAAAATATAATGGTTGAATTAAACAAAAAAAGCTATCTATATACATGTTTACAGAGTAAAGTAAAGAGATAGTAAAGTGGACATTGTACAGTATTTTGGCTCATTGTTACACATGTGAATTATAAAGTATAACTGCAGCAGGCAGGAAGGACCTGCAGTAGTGCTCCTTCCTGCACTGGAGGTGTCTCAGTCCATCAATAAAAGAGCTGTTCAGAGCCTCCACAGTCTGATGCGGAGGTGTGGTCCCTGATTGATGTGAGCTTGGCCAACATCCTCCTCTCACCACCCTGTTCACGCTAGGTGTTGTTGTTTTCACTGATGATACCATATTTAGAGTCTACACACAGCTGAAACACATCTTTGGAGTATACATGTTAAAATTTTAATGAAGTGAGAATGCCCTCCTTGTGTAAAATAATTACAAAAACGCAACAGAATCTTTTCATTTTGGGTGGAACGTGTTTCAATGTTTTTAGCATTGCAAGATTTTATTTATGTATTAGCTGTTTCCAAAGTAAATAAAACAAGAATAGCTTCTGTTTAATATACCACATTTGTATTGATTTTTGCAAATTAGCCACGTGTCATTTGGTTTCAATCAAACCCAATTCTTTGATCACATTGTTGTCAAAATTGTGTATAAAGCTTGTGTGGTTTGTCAGACTAGAATTTAATCTGCTCTGTGGCTTGCTTTTGCCACTGTGGAACTTAACTGAAGAGGATAGGAAAGGATACTGACCAGTATCTAAGAAAGGCGTAAAACAGAAGCTAAAGACTATATTATAACATGTTTTGCCACTAAATGGTCTCATGTGATGCAAATTATTTTTTTTCTTTGCTAGAAATCCCATTAGATTGTCATACCATTGTTGTTAAAACTGGATAGGGATCTACAGTGAAATGTAATTCAGAGTTCTTGTGGGTTGACACTACCTCATAAGCAAAATGTATCTCTTTCTATAATCAACTCTTTTTTTTCTTATTTCTGAAGCCTGTATTTTTGTAATGCCCATGAACAATATTTATACAAACTGTAAGCACCTAAATTGTCTGCGCATGGTGTAATACAACACTGCTGACACCACTGTGTTTCTCTAATGATGGTGACCTTCCTGGCTGGGACATTAGGAAACCTGTCAATTTTACAAACAGACTTAATTTTCTAAGTGGTGCAGGGGGTAAGTATAACATTACCTCAGCTGTTATGTTCAACCAGAAATACATCCCCTCTCTTAAAACCCAAGCTGGCACTATAGCTGGTTAGTATGTGGTGGATGAATAAGGAAGATCTATGTATGTCACATCAAATACAATTATGAATCAGGGCTTGAACAACTAGAGGTAGCCATGATAGAGGAGCTGCATCCTTTGGGCCAATGGTATAAGAACTGTGAGTGCCAAGTCTGTAACATCAAACATAGATGAAAATATATTATGAGAAATATAAAACAAAACCTATAATGTGTTAAATATCTATAAATAATAGTGTGATGTAGCTTTAGCAGTATTTAGAGCGGTGTCCATATACCTAAATAGTACTTAAAAAGAGTAAATGCTTAGTTTTCACAGATAACAACCTGTTATAAGGTTTCAAATATACTGTCTGTATTAGCAACAGTGAAAGTAAAATAAAACAGTGCATTAACCTTTTATTATGGTGTCCCACCTGGTATGTTATAAGGTTTTGTGTGATACACAAAAATAAAAAAAATCATAGTTGGAAACCACTGTTTTAACTTTTGACCCCATAAAAATGTAGATTTGTCATTTGATTTTTGGGTGTTCCTACAATTTTTTCCTTACAATTTTTTTTAATACTGCAGACAAACTCATAAAACCGGCATGTAGTGGCACATAAACTGACAAACTGTATGTTTTTTCTTTTTTGTCCTGATTCAATTTATAACAGCAAATACAAATACAAATTTCACACTTTACTTTTGTACATCAGAATAGTACTCATTTAGTCACATTGTTTGGTCATTGCTATAACCATTACAAACTAGAATAAAACATTATTCACACAGTATTTTATGTTCTTCAATTTAATATGTTATGGGTATTCATAGAGAAGAAAAAAACAGCCACTTTTATATTTAACATAATTTTGAATAAATATGTAGATACTGCTCTTTGCCTTTGTGATGCAGAAAAGCAGGCCTATATGTTAAGTTGGTACATATTTAGCAAAAGCAATGTATTTAATATACCTATACCTACTATTTGTCAATATAAAACACAATGACCCTCAATGATAAAACATTAAATATAAATCAAGTTATCTTAAACATAATTTAAACATTCACTAATGTGCAACATGATTTGCCATCCCCATTGAAAAGTGACAGGTGCAAACCATTTGTCCCCCACAGTGCATGCAGGTCTTACACATGATAACAAATCCATACCTAACCCATAGATTGTAAATAAAAACCAAGGTTTTCCCCAACCCGACATGCATGAACACATTACTAAAACTAAACAAATCACTATCAAGCAAAAGAAAAGTATATATATATATTTTTTGTAAATAATAGAGGACCATACAAAAATTTAAATATCATACTAACAAACAGACCCAAAAGTATATTTGAGGTGTTTTGGGGCCGTCGCTGCTCTCAGCCGTGTTTCTGCCCGGTCGGGACTCAGGGCCGGACAGATTCCGTTGACATTGTTGGAGGAGGAGGCGTGAAAAAGACTAGCGTTACCAAACCTTTGGGTTTAAAGGGGAAGCTGCGGGAGAGTGGCAACCCGCTGTTTCGCTGTAGTGTCTGGATTCCTTGGAGTCATGTATCGGCGACCACTGCTGTCGGCCGTGAAAAGCATTTTAAATGTGACAGCGTGCAGAGTTACCTACGGAAAGGTAATAGAGCTAACACTAGCTTAGCCGCTAATTGGATTTGAGCTAAGTCAACACGCTGCAGTTGTTGGTCCATAAGTGTTTATCAGACTAAGCAGTCTGTTGCGTCATAATTGGTGATAATCCACACAAATACGTTAAGTAGATGTCGTTAGCTTACTTATTTAGCAAATAACCGCTATGTTATTGTTTTTTCTATGCCATAAATGGACATTGTCGCCAATTATGTGATTATCTCCCTCTGTGGGCTGTGGGGTAACGTTAGTTACAGTATCGATGACCGTGAACTCAAGTACATCCCTTTACCGTGTTAATAGCATACATCATGTAATATTTGTACTTTTAGTTTTGCTTGCTAAGCACTCAGCAACCTTTTCCCCAACAAGCAATTGCATTTAAAATTAACGGTTAAATCATAAAGCACTTGTTTAAAAGTCCTGTCCCTACAAAATGCTTCTCCTGAGTCTAAATCTTTGTGTTAAATTCTGTAAGGCTGCAGCACTATAGATGTTACCACCATAATTTTGGTTTGGTTCAGTTTTGCTACAGTATCTGCAACATAATTGGCTGTATGCACTTCTTTCACATCTTGAGTTTTAAACTAACTTTTATAATTAATAATATTTGTCTAACTTCTTGTTGCTTATTTTTGTTGTGTTTCCAGGTGTTAGGAGAAGGCTGTTTTTACCGATCTATAGCAGCATACCAACCGACCAGAGTACCCTCTCCCTATTTAACACCATGTCGGACACTGCACAACACCTCACAGGTAAAATTTCCAACTACACTGCAAAATGCCACATTGCTATCTTTTACAACCCACATGAACTAAAGCCAAAATTATGTTAGAGAGGATTGCACAGTCTTTGTAGCTAATCATATGCGAGTACCAATAAAGGACAGCTACGGTACATGGTCACAGTAATAAAACTGTCAACTCATGAAAACAACACACAGCTTAGAATAGGTCACTATATTAATTTACTCAGCAGCTGCACTTCAGTAAAGGCCAGAGTGCCCAGGTGTGTGATGTAATGGCTTGTGTGTGTCCACACAATGTAGACAACTTTTGGTTTTACAAATTGTTACTTTGGTTCTCTTTTTTTCATTTGTGTAAATTGCTTTGTCTTTTCTGTTATGTCATTGTCAGCTCCTAAATGTGAAGCAGACCCACCAACACACAGAGGAAGAAGTTGGGGCATTTACAAAGCTCATCGAGGCCATGGGCTTCACTGGACCTCTCAAATATAACAAATGGGTGAGTGATCTAGGAGTACACAACATTAAATATTGTAAGACTTTATTCCACAATGTTGACTTTGCTTTCTCAGAATTCTAACTTTTTTCTTTGAGTTCTATCTTTAATTTCAGAACGCTTACTTATATTTAGGATTTTTATATTTTCTTCTGGATGAGTTTTTTTCTGAGTGTTCTGACTGACCTCTTAAAAATGTGACTTTTTCCCCAAATTGTTAAATAATGCTAACCTTTTTTTCTCTATTTTGACTCTGGCTTTCTTCCCCTCAAAATTCTTGCGTTTTCTCAGACTTCTGACTTCAATTTCAGAATGTTGACTTTTTTAAACCATAATTTTTATGTATTTTTTTTTCCCCTACAGTGATGGCTGTAATCCTCTCCTGTAGTGTATGAAGGTGTTTTCATTGCTTTTGTAAAACCTTCAGCATTCATCCATAGTTCCATATACTCAAAGTTGAGTATAAGCTTGTCAACAACACCCCGAGGAAAAAGTCATAAGCAGGGATTGGTGGACAGGGCAAACGGAACTAAAAAGCCAACAGAGACGTTAAGGCTGAGTCTCTCCTGTAGAAATATAACCTGTGCACTTTAAATAGGATTGTCTTTGTTTACTCTACAGTTTAAGAAAACAGTCTGTGGAGTTTGTCAAGAGGAGTGAAGGACAGTTATGTGACTCCAGGACAGGAGGAGAGTTCCAGGCTCTTCGCAGGAAGCTCAAATTATGGGCTGTCATCATGGTCAAATTAAGGGTTGTGTGGGCCTCTGGAAAAAGTGTTTGCGAAACCCCCCCTTCATACCCCAAAAATGCTATTGCTGCGGTCAAGAGATATCAAGATACAATCGGCATGCTGCTGCTTGAATTTGAATCACTCCATTGGTATGGCAGATAGATATCTTAGAGCCTTTCCTGAAAAGAGGACGATTACAACTTTGCACGGTAAGCCTGTGTCTGCGTAGGTTTCCTCCGGGTGCTCCGGTTTTCCCCACCACTAAAGACATGTACAACAATGAGCAATCCACTCTTTCCATTTGGTTTTTGAGCCAATCCTGGCTCAACATGTGTATTGTTTAGATAAGAAAACCTTTTATTAGTCTCACAATGTGGAAATTAGGGATGGATCTGATCTACAATAAATATTGCAAAAAAACTATTAAATTTTTTTGCTTTATTTATTTAATTAATTAATTGAATTTAAATTGTTTGAAATAAAGCCATAATGCCCAAACAGGCTTTTTACACAGATCACAACATGCAGTGTTTTTGTCAGCTGCAATAAAAGAAGTCTACACGGCGCTTGCTCGTCCAATTTCGCTGAGTCACGTTGTGACACAGCAACAGAGAAAGCAGAACAAATTTTTTATTAACAACTGTTCTAAGACAAGATAATGTAGTGTTATGTGCACTACAAGATACCACTATTAAAACAAATGCATTAAAGATGAAGTATATTTTTGTTTAGTCTAAAGTGAACTAAAAGGGCTATATGTGTACACTACTTTGCAATAAAATTGGGCTGGGGTGAAGAAAAAATGGTATGAACGCTTTCAAAAATTATATCAGATTCCGTGTGTCCCATAGACTTGGAGGTCTATGGCAGGTCTTTAGCCACGATGTAAATGTAATAATAAAATTAATGCAGAGGTTAATGTACACCATCAGCCCTCTGCCTGTAGTTTGACTTGTTTGGCATAACTAGTTGCTGGCTTGTTTTAACGTGTCTCTGGTACAAAGGAAAGAAAATACAGTCAAACTAAGCAATCGGATTAAGCCTGTTTTATAACTAGAGTAAGGCTTTTATCTGCTACAAGCACTACAGAAAATGAGAATTTGAGCTTTTCTTTCCTGGCATATGGACTTGGATAGTACAAATGTCTATACTCAATAATAATAAATTTTATTGTCTTGTAGTTCCTGTATTATGACGGACAGTGTTAACGGTAGAAAACAGAAGAAGTACACATACTTCTCCTGTGGATCATGGTCTTTTCATGACATCATAGCCTTGTTTTCTGGACATGCCCACATCATTAAAGCATAAACATTTACAGCCATGGCAGAGTTTGGTGATGTGGGAGGTTTTGGCCAAACTGAACAAGGTTTGCGTCTGTGTACAGGAATGCAGGTTATTGTGTCATCTTGGTGTTGAGCTACAGGCCGGGCTGGCAGGCTCTGGCAAGAGCACTCGCACATCTCTGACCTCATGTCCTGTTTCTCATCAGAGCTTTGTATTGACCTCTTTATTCTTTTTGTTGTAAAATGTTGGCACTTGTGGTAGTCACTTTCAATTCTAAACCGAGCTATTGCCCCAAAATCGACCTGCAAAAAGTAAATGTCTTTTTAAAGGTGATATAAGATAATGCTGATGATTTGTGATTTTGTTTTTTCAGAAAATCAAGATTGCTGCCCTGCGCATGTACACGTGCTGTGTAGAGAGAATCAATTATGACGAGTTCTTTGAAAGTAAGTAAAAAGTATCTGTCAGTTTGTAAGGGTTAGGTCAGACTGCCATCAAATCTGATTTAGTGCCAAACGTAACCTTTCACCAGTATTTGAAGTTTGTAGTTGTTTAATTTAGTTGATGCTCTATGTTTCAGAATGCTCCCTCCCCGACACACTCAACTCTTGGTTCTTGGTAGCGCAGTTACATGTATGGTATGTTACACATGACATCTGTCTCCTCTCCATTATGACAACACAACATTCCTGAATAATATAAAAAAGTATCTTTTGTAATGATTTTTTTTTTTGTGCACTCTCTGCATCAGGATGTGTTTAGTGCGGATGCGTCAGGAGGGCAGAGAGGGAAAGTACATGTGCCGTTATGTTGTCCACTCGATGTGGGAAGATGTTGAGCAGAGGAGCAAAATTATGGGGGTAAGTTTGATTTATCTATTTGTTTTATGTAGTTTAAGTGTATAGACAAAACTTTTAGAAAGTGGCAGAGTTTTATGGAGCCAAAGAGTTAAGATACTTATTATGCAACTTAATGTCAACAGCCAGTTCCATTTGGTTATAAAAGTACCACGCTGTATACTGTGGGATGGCTCCTGCTAGTGCCCAGAGCAGATGGAATATTTGGTAAATGCCAATGACTGTATAAATATGGACAACTTCTGCCCATTGGTCCCCTATTCACCGTTATTGTCGTTACCACAGGGCAATAAAAGGGCGGTTACATCCGGGCTTTTCGGCTTTTACTGCAGAGTAAAACAATAGTTTTCAGATAGCTTAAACGGATATATAATATAATCCGTCCCAGAGATTTCATGTATTAAAAACGTACCTCCTAGAGTCCGAAGCCATCTTTTGTACCACGCTGTAAACATGATTTTTACAATTATAAAGTCGCCATTGGATTTCTCCTTATATTTCCGCTTTTGGAGCCTGCCCCCTGGTGGAAGGCGATATGTTGCTGTATATGGCGCCTTTACTTGAGGACCTTTTTAAGAGGTTCCATGAGGGAGGCTTGTGTAATGGCAAAAAAAATAAAAATAATAATCACTAAAGAATGATTTTGAGATACATGTAAACATTGTAGTGTCAGTATGTCATGCCACAGACATGATTTATGCATATTAGCCATGTGCTTTAATTTTAACAAAACATTAAGTGTAGAAGTTATAGTTAACCTTTTTTTTGTGGAAACTAAAATATTTAACTAGTCTGCTGCTTTATACTCTGAGACCCATTGCTGCTTTGATATTTTTGATTTTATGTCGGCACTAAGCATAAAAAGAAAGGGATTTTTTTTTTTTTATTAAAAAGTCAATTTTGCTAAGCCTTAGTTAGTTAGTTAGAAGCCTGTCTTGTAGAACAACATCAAGATTAGGCAGAATAAGTCTTGTTCACAAAACACATGCGCGCTAAACGAGTATCACAACTACAATCATCACAATAATGTTTATCCCGAGGCACTGCATGCCTGTGACCACCCAAAATTTTAGTCTAACCTAATTTTATCCACACAAACCTAACAACTCTATACATGGAACTTTTAAAATGCATGCATTATATACAGTACTAAATCACAGTAGGCTTTCTGTAGTGGTAAACCTTTGAACATATTGTTTGTGTCCTAACAGTTGGACTTCAAACTAGTTATTTGCCTCCCAACAACAAAATGTCATTCTGTTGAGTAAGTCATCATTATTCCAAAACATTTCTACTTTGGCCGAACATTGCATTGATTTCAGTGTGATTTGTGCTGTTGCATGCTACATAGGATGCAGGCTTTGTTTATTTAACGTTTTACATCGGCGTAATTGTGCCAGCAGTCCTCGAGCAGAAAGTGTAGCCAAATCCCCCGAGAGTTGGCCTGGCAGCGGCCGCGGTGTCCACAGAGTTATTCCTCTATTCTCTGTCACTGGAGCAGCACTGACTTACATTTTGGCTTAGCTGCATTTGGCATTTCAAAACATTTTGTCATACTTAAATCTGGAATTAACTTAAGGTGATTAGTTAGAAAAAACATTAGTGGCTTCTTAAGGTTTAATTATTGTAGACTTGTGACAAACACTGGTCTAATGAGCCAGTACATTTGCTTTACTATTAAAAATGACAGGCACTATAAATCCAAATTAAAAAGGAGAAATTAAAATGTAGAAAAGAGTAATTCCCACCAACTACAGTGTGTTCTTGATGTAAAATACCAGAGTGCATAGCCAACACTGTTCAAATATTATTACACAGTGCAGTTTTACATAACCAGTGAGAAGAGGTGAACCTCTGCAAATGCTGTTCAGCTTAGACACCAACTAATGTTACACACATTTTTTTTATTCATTTTTTGCTCCAAGAAGACCGGGTCAAACTGTTTGTTTGATGAAAAGACACAAAGGACACAAATTCACTGTATATTCACAACTAGTGGGTTCCCCTTTAGTTACAGACTCGGTATTCAAGAGTGTATCATTACTTTACAGTATCACTCTACATCTTGCAAATGTAGATAAACCGAGTACTACTGGTGGGGCTGGGCAATATGGCAAAAAAATAAAATCACTTTTCTGTTTTTAAAGACAATTTATGATTTTATTAGATTTTTTAAATTTTTTTGCCGCTGACCTAAAAAGCTCATTCAGATGTATTTTTTTTTAATTCAAATTACTTTTTTTCCCCCAAAATAACAAAACAGCAGCGGCATTGAGCATTACCCTCAGAGTGAAAATACACAAATTTTAGGTTAAATGCTTTTTAGTTTTAGCCCTCTCAGTCTCCACAGATCAGGTCTAATTTCATTTTAACTGCACACAAAGCCTTGTTAAGATGTTAAAAGTGGTCCAATCTCATGGCTTTACATTAATCAAGAAAGTATGCTGTGCTCTGCAGAAATACTAGCCTGTTTCTGTCCTGTATCAGTTTCTTGCCACTTCACTAAACCACAGCGTTTCAGAGATAATATGACTGTGCTCTCAAGTGATTATTAGGGTTTTTGATTGTCCGCAGAGTCACCACAGACATTACTGGAGATAGCATCAGCATCACAACACAGAGCAGTGTTGGGAGTACATTTATCTGTTAAATTTATTTAAAGCTGTTTTTGAATTAAAAACTCAATCAAATTAGTTCAATTTATTGCCCGGCCCTTTGTGGAGTTTTTTTTTTCTTTAATTAAGGTAATTAACCATAAAATACTTTTATGTTTTATTTTAGATGAAACCTTGTAATCTTTTTCCTGTGTTTCTCTCAAGACAACAACGTCTCTCCACAGGGTTGCTATAGATGCTCACAGGCAGTAGAAAGGAGGCGTGTAAAATTACAGTGCAATTTCACCACCAGAAGCTATCAATAACTACATGTTTCTCGTTTAATGCACTATGTATGGAAACATTTCATATCATTATTTTGGGGTTTACTTTCCAAACTTTTAATGAATTAAATTAATTGAGTAAATAGTAACTTTTGCCTGTTTTGGAATTCTCCAAAATTGGAATTTTAATTAGAGCTGCAGAATATATTACTAATCTATTGTTATCACAATATTATTCAATCATTCGTACAGAAAAGACTATAATTGGATTGTTAAAGTAATTGGGCATATGACAATGTGTCATAATTATCCTGGCCACAATAATTGCGATTAACGATGTTATCACAATAATTATGAAATCATGCTTACAGTTTGGAAATGTCACTAAAAAATACTGGCCTCACTTTACAGTACCTTTTGTGGTTAAACACCCAAGTTTAGCAAAGCCTTCACTCTTCAGTCGCGCATTAACAGAGCAGGCCACTGCGATGGAGCAAAAAACGAGCCAGACAGCGGGAGGCAGCATTTTAATATCTTTATCTTGAATCACTAATGTGACAATAGTCTTAAGGCCTATACAAGCCCAGTCTTAAGGCCTATACAATCCCACTCTGAAGGGACTTAAGCTTTGCCTACGTCAGTAGGCAGCTGATAATTGAGCCGTTTAGAGAAAACTATGGACTGCGTGAGCGCATGGACAACAGTTAATGTGGAGCAGAACAGGATTATTATTTGTTTAACAAATATGGTCAAATGGCATTGTGTTGGAAAAAAAAACAAACAACTGGCGATTATCTCAATGAACAATTGCCACAATCAATTAATCTTTACTGTTTTCCTCGCAAAGAGCAATGTAATCGTACATCGTCCCACCCCTATGGGTCTTAAAAACTATGGTGTTCTAGGTCAGTTTCTAAGCATCTCTTATATAAGGTTTGATAATTAAAAATTTTTTCTCAGTGTAAAAAAACTTCCAACAAGCCGCTTATATTTATTGTGTGGCAGCTAAGTTCCAAGAAATTTATAAATCTATTTTGTCCCTGATGTTAACATAGTAGGATGGTTGAGCGGGAGCCAAGGTTAAGCAGGCGTTTCAGAATGAGCTCTTTAGTTTTGCTCATTTGGCTTTGTGTGACAGAAAGAGGTCAGAGATGAGAAATTACAGTGCGGTTTGTGAGGTCACTCCTGGTGTGTGTGCACGCATGCATTGGGCGGAGCAGTGGAGGACGGGGGCACGCTGCAGGTGTTTTCACAGCTGCTTATGTGAACTTTTGTCGGCGTGCATAGGTATATTTTGCGCATATCCTTACGGGTCTGGCACATGTGACTCAGAAATCCTCATCAGTTTTCAGTTTCAATTCAGTTTTTAGCAAAAACATGACCCAAACACAAACATGACCAAAGCCACCTAATCCGCAACAGTTATGTTTAGTGTTTTTGCAAAGGCACTTTACAAACTCCCAAGATGGTTTTTATTTGACTTGTAACAAACACAGTCCAGTTCCCAGATGTCAGCAACTTCAACAGTCTTGAACTTTGGCCCTCTGTAAATGACAAAAGAATGAAGATACTTAATTTTTCCACAGAACATATTTAAAGCATACACCAGTTTAGCTCCTAGTAAGCACCTCCGTGTACTCTGCTGTCCCATGCAGACACTTCAGCACAGGATATGCTTACCTTAATTGCTTTCTGGAAGACCAAACTGTGAAAAGCACACACTGATGTTTTCTGTTGGAATCATGTTGTGTTTTTCTAGTAAAATACAGGCTTGCTTTGTGCGTCTTAAACTGGCACCACCTCCTCCACAATGTTCAAGCTGGAGCCCTGCATCAGCAGCTTATGTATTTTTACAACTCACAAGCAGCACCAGTGATTGGAGTCATTCTCAGATTTCATGCTAATTGTGGAAAGGAGCCGTACAAACATTGGTCATTTTCTCCAGGTCTTGTTTCCTCACTACTTTTTGCCTGAATTACTACTTGTCGCAATTGCTCTATAATTGTAGTTTGAAAATTATAAATTTGTTTTAAGTATTGGTTTGGAGGTAGTATGCACAAGTTAAAATGCAAACTATTGCCAAAATGCAAATTGTAAATGTTATATCAACACAAACTCTACCTAGTTAGAAAAACATTTCACTATGTAACCGTGAGTTTTGGGACACACTGTCTTTTCTTGTGAACAGCTATTTAGCCAGAACACTTTACATCAAAGCAAATTCACATTAAAACTAGGGGTCTTATCAGATGTGTATGAAAAAGTCAACATTTTCTCAACGGTTACATTGAGGCTCACATTAACTGGCAGCTCCCTTTCTTTGTAGAGTCTACATGTCTAGTCCGTGCTACTATGGGTTTTCTCCAAGCATAGCTGTAGGTGAATGAGGGAAACTAAATTAAAATAAATAAATAAAAAACTAAAGAGCTAAAGGTTGTCTTTCAGTCTCTTAGTGTTAGCTGTACTGACCATTGGGCAGTCTTCCCTACCTCGGGTCCTAAGCAGCAGGGATAGTCTCTGTGACCTGTTAGGGATAAGATGTAAAAAATGTTTGAAGAATTTGTCATGACAACTACAAACCCAACTTCAAAAAAGTTGGGACACTGTACAAATTGTGAATAAAAAGGGAATGCAATAATTTACAAATCTCATAAACTTATTTTTTATTCACATAGAAAATAGATAACATATAAAATGTTGAAGGTGAGACATTTGGAAATATCATGATTTTATATTTTATGAGAGCTACACATTCCCAAAAAGTTGGGACAGGTAGCAATAAGAAAAGTTAAATGTACATATAAGTAACAGATGGATGACCAGTTTGCAACTTATTTGGTCAATTGGTAACATGCTTGGGGATAAAAAGAGCCTCTCAGAGTGGCAGTGTTTCTCAGAAGTCAAGATGGGCATTCCCCCAATGCTGCGGTAAAAAAAATAGTGGAGCAATATCAGAAAGGAGTTTCTCAGAAAAATTGCAAAGAGTTTGAACTTGTCATCATCTACAGTGCATAATATCATCCAAAGATTCAGAGAATCTGGAACAATCGCTGTGCGTAAGGGTCAAGGCCGGAAAACCATACTGGATACCCAGTGATCTTCAGGCCCTTAGACAACACTGTGTCACAAACAGGAATGCTACTGTTATGGAAATCACAACATGGCTTCAGGAATACTTCCAAAAAGCATTGTCGGTGGACACAATCCATCGGGCCATTTGCTGTTGTTGGCTAAAACTCTATAGGTCAAAAAAGAAGCCATATCTAAACATGATCCAGAAGCACATGCGTTTTCTCTGGAGCCAAGGCTCATTTAAAATGAACTGAGGCAAAGTGGAAAACTGGTCTGTGTCAGACAAATCAAAATTTGGAGTTCTTTTCTGAAAACTGGGACACCATGTTATCTGGACTAAAGAAGACAAGGACAACCAAAGTTGTTATGAGCGCTCAGTTCAGAAGCCTGCATCTTTGATGGGATGGTGGCATGAGTGCGTGTGGCATGGGCAGCTTACACATCTGGAAAGGCACCATCAATGCTGAAAGGTATGTCCAAGTTCTTAAACAACATATGCTCCCATCCAGACGTCGTCTCTTTCAGGGAAGACCTTGCTTCTTACAACTTGATAATGCCAGACCACACACTGCATCAATTACAACATTATGGCTGCAAAGAAGAAGGATCCGGTTCTGAAATGGCCAGATCTTTCACCCATAGAAAACATTTGCCACATCATAAAGAGGAAGATGTGACAAAGAAAACCCAAGACAGTTGATCAACTAGAAGACTGTATTAGACAAGAATAGGACAACATTCCTATCCCTAAACTTGAGCAACCTCAGTCCCCAGACTTTTGCAGACTGTTATAAAAAGAAGGGATGCCACACAGTGGTAAACATGGCCTTGTCCCAACTTTTTTGAGATGTGTTGATGTCGTGCAATTTAAAATCAACTTATTTTTATCTTGAAATTATTCATTTTATCAATTTAAACATTTGATATGTCATCTATATTATATTCTGAATAAAATATTGAAATTTGAAACTTCATCATTGCATTCTGTTTTTTATTCACAATTTGGAAAGTATCCCAACTTTTTGGGAATCGGGTTTGTACAAGGGAAATGAAGAAACTTGTTTCATTCTAAGGTGGCTATGTAATTAAGTTGACTCTTAGCTTTAAAGGGTAATGTAAAGATGAAAATGATTGCGCAATCACTCTTAAACAGGTACTGAGCTTCAGGGCGGCTCTAATGCAGACATAGTAGTTTGGGTATTTGTACCAGTTGTAAAGAAAATGGCTATAAAGTCTTCAAGGTCAGAACAGTCACAGTTTTGAAATCTCATTCTGTTCTGAAATGCAGATTGATGCCATCCAAAGAAAAGAAGCCACAAAAGCGATGACTGAGACCTTCTACGCAGCAATTTTTGGATATGATGAGGTAAGAGCCATTCACAGGCGTTGACAACTACCTTATGCTACATGCTTTTGATGAATAACTCACCTTATCTATTATAGAATGAACTGTATTTCATTGTCAGATGGAGGAATTAAAATAGGAACTTTTAGATTTTTGAGACTGAGCCAGTCGCCTTTATTGACCAAAAGCTAGAATCCTGTTGACTGTGCCTGATAGATCATGTGTCTCCAGAGTGGGATGAAAAATATGAACGTGTGTGTTTCTGCAGGGAATCCTTTCTGATGACAGTGTGTTGGCCGCAGCGCTGTGGAGAAACCTGTTTAACTGCCAATGTGAGGACCCACAACAGCTTGAACTGATGGTGGAATATGTCCGCAAACAGGTGCGTGGCAGGATCTGTTTACACATTCAATTAAACACATTTTCATCACGTTCATCTAATACATGTGTTCCAGAAAGTTTTCAAAAGTGAAAAGGCAATTGTTTTTTTTTGTTTTGTTTTTTTCACTTTCCTGCTCACAGTAAATTTATGTTTTTACCTAAGGTTTTTAGTTAGTTTTTTTTTTCTATGAAAGATTTAAAAGCCACGGCCCTTTTGTTTTTACTTTAAAACTTTTTTTAAGTATATGATTGTCCCATCACACAACACCATTATAACAACGATGTGTGGAACCATAAACACACAGATTGAGATCTGTTTTGAAAAACAGAAAGTGAACCATCTTATGGAAGATTTATCAAAACCAAGAAATGCAAGTTTATTCTAAATAATGTTAAGATTTACTGTATCAAACGCCTTGGACAAGTCTACAAAAACTGCCACGCAATGGGTAACACTACTGTGACCTGGTCTGAAGTCTGACTGCTGAGGGTCCAGGATATTATTAGTGGCTAGGAAAGAATGGATCTGTGAATTTACTATGGATTGGTCTATAGTTGTTAAGGTCACTTTTATCACCACCTTTTATGTAGTGGTCGGAGCAGACATTCACACAAATGGAATATGACCAGATAAAAAGGTTAAAAAATGTGAGCAAGAGCAGATGAACTTAGGCACACAACACTAAGGTGCAATAAATGTAAACTAAGATAATCTGTACCAGAGGATTTATTTATTTAAATGTATTAAATACTTCTGTTATATGTTTAAAATAGAAGGTGTCACTTAAAGTAGGGCTGATTGTTATAAAAACCATTACTTTTGTCGGGTCAATGCCATTCATTAACAAATTGCCAACTTCAATAAAAATGTTTATTAAAGATGTTAACCATTTAATAACTTTCAAATAGCAGCACCATTACCATTGGAGTTTTATTTATTTATTTTTTTTGTCCATCTTTTGCCCTGACCAGTTTCATCCAGTCGGTGTTATCAGAAGCTCATGCCTTGGACCAAAGTTTATTTCTATGGCAAATTGCTGTTACATGTTCAGGGGAGATCCAAGGATTAAGGATCTGTCTTTCACCCTGATAGTTTTAAAAGGAGCATGAATATCAGCGTTTTGATTAAAATTAGTAAAATAATTTAGGGCCAAGTCCGAATCTTAAATAGAGGAGAGTAATGGAGAGTAATTCAATATTGGTCCTATATGTTGTTGTAAGTGATTCTGCAGTAAACAGAGTGGCCCCTGTTGTTCAAAACATGAAATGCGATTGAATTAACATCTAAATTGACTGGAAACACATGTGAATCAATTTTCAAACGGCTCACGGTTAATTGTTACATCGCTAGCTCAGCTTGACCATGACCCACATCAGTTGAACCAATATGCAATATAATGGTCCTTTTTATAAAGTCTGGATTCTCTATATTTGTTACAGTTGCTCCTGGAAAATAGTGTGCAGATGCATTAAAAAAAATGAATGTTCCTAATGGTATAATCGCCCACAATTGTAGTTGTTGGGATGAAGAGTGGATGGGGGACTGTGGGCAGAGTTCATGACTGAGACAAAGCAGAGAGGGAAGCATGCGTGGATGTTGCTTCATGTGCTGGATTTCATTCATTAGATGATTGCATTTGCATTGAGTAACTGAGATGTTTTGCTCTAAACGCAGTTTTCTTAACAATGTTACTTCGGACTTTGAATGTCATATTCCGGGTTCAAGGTTTTGCATCCGAGTCAGCCACAACTCTAGCAGAAACGCAGTCACTGGCCATTGAGTCCACGCTGACTCTGTGTGCTAACGTAGAAGGTATTGGGCGGTTCTCAGACAGAGGCGGAAATCCCCATCACTCAAAATGTCAAATTGTTTGATAACTGAAGCCTCTGTGATTGGGGGGGTAAAATTTACTTGCTTTGCTTCCTGGGTCTATTTTCCATGGACCAAGGAGTAGCGCTATTTGATCGAAGGTTTGGATTTGGAGTAAAAGTAAGCATTGCTGCAGACTCTTTACCAGTTTTGGCTTGGCACCCTGCACAAGCCACATTCCCCTCGGGGGCAATGTGCATAGCTTACTCTTACTATGCTCAATGAAGCTCTCTCAGCTGAATTTCTCACTCTTGTCCGAGTTTACATGCACAAGAGAGAATCATACTTCTGTGTCCACAGCAGTACGCTCAGCATTCATGTGGTTTCGCTATTTAACAACATTAAGCCTTTGTTTATTAAAAGTGAAAAAGAAGGTTAAACCTGACTTGTAGCATTAAATGCTAATATAATGATAATAATAATAATAAAACACAAAGTAAGAAAGACAGGGTTCCTTAATTGGCAACTGCGCTGTCCGAAAGCACATAAACACCTCATAAGCTACAGTAGACTAGCCTTTTCTCTAATCGTATATGACATGACGGGTCAAAATAACAGCTAAACAAGACACAGAGGCAGCGTGACACAAACATTGTGTCTTTGCTGCTCTAAAATTGTATGATTCTTTATGTTTACACTGATGATAGTTTTAGGTATTTTTATGCAAAAAAAAAACTGTGCATCTATATTATTGACACAAAACCTCCGCTTTAATACCCCCTGGAGCAAGGAATAAATGTGACACCGGTTTAGTGTTACACTGAATGTTAGCTGTCAGTGTCAGCAGAATTTGTACCAGCACAGCCCCTATTTTGACCCTCTGGCTTTTACCCATTTCCGCCTCACCCACCCCCGCTGAGCACTTTTCCTAAACCGCTAACTTACCTACCCCCTTCCTTTCACTCCTCTGTATGTTTTCTTTAACTCTGTGAGATTGAAAACACTCCAGGTTTTGGAAACACCTGCAGGCCCTTCATCTGCCGCTTAGGTCATGTGATCCTGGCCCCAGCTTTTCTTTGGCTTTCTTTCCAGTGTTTAAACCAAGTTCATTTGTATCTTTTTTTTAAACTTTGTGTAGCCTGCCTTTCATGAGCCCTTGCAGTGTCAGACAAACCTGCCCTGACTGACAACTCTTACACACGTAGCTGCACGTGTGTTAAAGGTCTTAGAAGCAGAGTCACGGTCAGGCAGTGAATAGTGTCTCCCACAGTCCAGCTGCTGGGACAGTTTGGAGTCTGGCGTCAGTAAGTAAACAAATGACACACTTGACGCATGTGTACACCCACCACCTAATGGTCCTAATTGTGTTGGTCCACATTTCAAACCAGTTCTGACCCGTCAAGGCTTGGACTTCGCAAAACCTTTTGAAAGTGTTGTGTGGTATCTGGCACTCACATTTTCCGCTCATTGATTTTTATTGTGAAAAAAAAATCTCATTTGTGTCACTTCTTTAAGACAACTCATTCAGGCGATTAAAATCAAGAAGAAAAATGCAAAACACTTTTTTTTTTTTTTAATTTAAACAAAGCATGTTCTGTTTTGTGACATTATGTGAAAAATATGCAAAACACTTGACTCAATAGTTTCCTTTTTTTAATCAGTCTTGTTTTGTGTTTCTTATGAAACAACTTGGATTCAAGACAGAGTTACTTCAAATGAACTAGACTTATGCAAATCTCTTGATTTTTGTGTTATGAAATTAAAGCCTGAGGAACCATCGGGAAATTATATCCTTCTGTTTGTAACAGGAGTTGTTCAATCACAAGAATGCATTTGCTTTTCTTTAATTCACTAAATGGCAATGCACCTACAAGTTTAAAAGTTGTCTTTAAATTTGGTGGGTGACGCTGCTACAACCCAGATCAACCAAGCGCTTTGGCAATCATGGCATTCCACACCGTATCATACCAAACTGCTGTCCCAATAGTGGAAAACCTACTTTGATCCAAGACAATTTAGAATTCCTCCAGTAACCACTCGCTTTTCTTCGATGAGCCCATGCTGCAAAGAATATTGTTTGTCTCTGGGATCTTATTGGTCTCATTGGAGGGTGGAGGCAT
The DNA here is from genome assembly GCA_024349245.1 of Neodontobutis hainanensis. NCBI lineage: Eukaryota > Metazoa > Chordata > Actinopteri > Gobiiformes > Odontobutidae > Neodontobutis > Neodontobutis hainanensis. The sequence continues at coordinate 15,016,883 of JALDNG010000005.1, forward strand.
AGACTTGTCTTGGATGTGCGTGAATTGCTCTAGCTGTAACACTGTGGCCATTGTAAAAGTCTCTCATGGTCATAATGTTATTGCTCGCCGGTGTGTACGGAGTTCCTGCTGATTAGTCTGTTACTGTCCCTTGCTCTCATAAACACATGTTCTCTTCAGGGAAAGTCAACAAGCTTGTCAGGTGAAGTGCCACTGTGCCATTGACTTTATGCCCAAACACACAAGCACAGACGGTAAAAACACAGGCCTCGCTCTTCCAAAAACATGTCACTTATTTGTTAAACACAGGAAGACACTTAATTTCTTACAAATGACTAATGCAAATTGCTAACCACATTGCTGACAGGGCATCCAATATGAGAGGAATAACCTCGTTTAAAAAAATGTTTTATTCAGTTGGTCATGTTTAGTGACATTTAGTTGGACAATACACAGAAAAGGTGCACTTTACGCAACAAAAAAGCTTTTTGATTCTGCAGTGCACCTAGCAGCACATGATAGTCAGCTAAGAATATGTTGCTTTATCAGAAATCACGTGACGAGCTGCATTCAGGTGTTGGAAAATATATTGGCAAATAAAACGAGAAGCCAAGAAAATGCTGTAGCAGTAGTTTCCAGTAGTTTGTAATAATCCTCATGGTTTATATGTTGTAGTAAAATGACCAGGGTGTTTATTCAGACATTAAGCTGGCACCTTCAGCTGCCATTAAAGGGACAGGAATGAGTCCAGCTTTTAAAAGGTGTGAGTAAAAAGAATATAGCCAATTTTACACAAACTCCCAACTCCGCTAAATAGTCCAGTCATGGTTCCCGACTCTAGAGCAGGTACATGATGCATTTTCCTGTTGTCTGATGAAGTCATGTTGCGGTTTTTGCATGTAGATATGAAATGTGTTTGTGCAACAATAAAATATTTAGTTATCCACAAAAATCTGCCACAATGGATTTATTTTCAAGAAAAGCACATATTTGAACTAAATATAAACATGGACAGTGTCAATTTTGGAACGTGTGGGTCATCATCCCACATTATAAGCCTAACTTCCTAAAAGTGAAGGCTACTATTCAAGATTTTATCTTTAAATATAAATGTATTATCTCATCATTTGTCCTCATACTTAAGTTGCACCCATAAATTTGAGGGGGTCAAATTTTAGACTGGTTTTATGACTTTATACTTCATTCTACAGCAATAGCTTTTCAAGACGGAGCCAGATAAATTGTCTTCTAATCTAAGACCATATAGTGTAGCTGTTAATTGTAATTACCTCTTGCAGCCACTAACTTACTTTTTAGCTGACAGGCTTTAAGCAATTTCTGGATTTGAGCTGCAAAATTTATCATCAAATTGCCAGAAAAGTTTGCTATAGAGCTGTTATAGTAAATTTCTTGTTACTGTCTGACTGTGCAGATGCAGTACATCGACACCCTAGATGGGGATGACCTGCTGCTGACAGGCGAAGTCAAGTGGCGTCCTCTAGTGGAGGAGAATGCACAAAGTATCTTGAAGGCGACCACACCAACGTACAACGACGCTGGCCTGTGAAACAAAAAGACAGACTTTCAAAATGTACCTCCTCTCTGTTTTTCTTTCTTTACAGTCTGCCACTTCTCTGTAGGGTTTGCTTCACTGCTTTTTCATTGCGGTCTGACTATTGTCATTTCAGTTTGTTCCAATGCTTTATTGCTCTTGTCTCTGTTTTACAAAATAACAGTTTTCTTAATGATCCTCTCTCCCAAATGTTCTCCACCAGAGCTAGGCCTCTGGTGTTGCACTTATGCAGGATATTCAAGTCAGGGATTTTTTTTTTTTTTCAGCCAGACATTTACACATTTATCACCAACCCCAGCTACCAGTGACGTAACCAATCCCAGTGCAGGAAATGCCATACACCACCATCTCCATCATCCTGTTGCTTCTGCTGCTTCTGTGTAACCAGTGAACAATGTGTGGATAAAAACACAGAAGAAAACAAAACACTCTATTTATAACACTCTATTTATATAGTATTTTCTGTACCTCATGTTTACACGCATCAAGCAAATGTTTGGGCTCAGACGTTCTCTGCTCTTTTAGTGTGAATTTCAAAATAGACGAGTTACTTAATGATAGTTAATAAAGATTATATGCACGTTTTAAGTGTGTATGTTTCCCCTCTATCAGTTGTCTGTGGGTTAACCTTCTGCCCGGCTGTTTGTAAGCTCATTTTTATTGGTCGAGTTTGTCCAAGATGCTCTCAGACACAGAACATTTGTTGTCAAAGCCAATCATCACTGTGTGAAAAAACAATTCTGTTTTAAAAATTTAATAAAAATGTTCTCTGGATGTATAAACTATCACTGAGCTTCATAACAGTTTGTAAAGATTGTTGAAAATGTCTGTACCTCAAGCAACTAAAGCCATTGTGGTCTAGAGTGAAAGACATATGGGCCAAATCAGTAGCTAATATCCTATATTTTATGTAGGATTAACAGAACACATTCTTATTTAAAAAGTAAAGTGATTCGTCATTGACGCTCGTGTATGCATGGTTACTTCTTTTTAATTAACATTTAAGGGGGTGCACCGTTCCTGGAGATACTGCAATACCAGGTCGATGCGTGGAGTGGACGGAGCAAGCCCCTATTCCATCTCCCAGTTCCAAAAATCAATTTAATATATGGTCCCCGGGTAGGGGACGTATCAGATAGTAAACTGATAAGAACAGATACTACACTTGATCTTAGCCAAAAGGCCGAGAAGCGATAGTTGCAGTAAGATCTGAAATAATGTAGCCAATATCCGTGATGTCCCTCTCAGTCGTGGTGCTCAGAGGTCACGTGAGTTACTCCCACCAATGAAAGGTTTGACATTTATTAGACAGAGTTTAGAATCGTAGACTTTATTCATGGTTGTGAAAACTCTAAAGCATGTTTATGTTGCACTTTATTGAACTGCGGTGTTTTGTTGTAACAAAGGGAACATACACTTTTATTCACAGACATTTCACAATGCAAACTCTTTGGGCATTTCTGGTCACGTGGTCCTCCCTAATCCAATAGAAAACGCACAGTCACAAACAAATTGTTCTCCTAGGACACCTGGTGGACACATGGCTTTAGTGCAGGTACGTTTTTTTAACCTTTCCACCAGAATAACACATAACTTTTTATTATACTTCGTATCAGCTAAATGCTCTTGTATGCATAGTTATGCATAGTTACAGGAAAAAATACAGTTATATATAACATTCCTGGGCTTGCTTTATAAAGTTTTGGAAAATACCAAAATTTGTGTTTAGTTGACAGAAATTCTTCTCCTTATTCATTCCCATTATTTTACTCATTTAGTTTTTTATGTATTTAGTGAAGTAGGCCCAGAGGGTCTGGCAAACTGTAGAATAGATTAGAACTTTATTGTCCACCAAAGTTCACCAATACATAAAACAAATCAAAGACAAACATTAATACATAAATAGATAAATAATCTAAACACACATACTAAAATAGAGTCCATACAAACACAGTTCATTTCTGAGGGTGACATGTTTCAAATTAGTTCATGCTGTATTCAAAATATCCACTGCACATGGGCCAAACAACTTTTAAACAACAGCTTTAGTTGTCAGTGGGACTCTAAACCAGAGGACAAAAGCTTAAACTGGCCAGAAAAAAGATGGGAGCAAATCTGTTTTGATTTAGGTTTTAGAACACTGTTGTAAATAGTAGACAAAAAGAATCTGTTCAGTGGGGGGCTTTTTCATCTTAACAAAAGTAGCTTCCTTCACACCCCTCTCAAGCCAGATGGTTTGATACCCCAGATGGACATTCAATAAAACCAAGAGGACAGAGAAACCAAACAGACAGGAATCAGAGACAAAAGGGAACAGTAAGTTATGCTTAATGAGTCTGGTTTATAAACGGAACAGTGAAAATAACGACTCACATGAGCCTTAACAACTCTCACATCAAGAGTCACACTTGCCCTTTCATAGTAACAACCACTGGACCAGACCATCCTGGTCCAGTCAGAGTTAGTTTTAGGTCAAAATATGTAAGTAAGTAAGAAGTATTGTGGCAGACAGCTCCCATCTTCTTTCTGGCCAGTTTAAGCTTTTGCCCTCTGGTTTAGAGTCCCACTGACAACTAAAGCTGTTGTTTAAAAGTTGTTTGGCCCATGTGCAGTGGATATTTTGAATACAGCATGAACTAATTTGAAACATGTCACCCTCAGAAATGAACTGTGTTTGTATGGACTCTATTTTAGTATGTGTGTTTAGATTATTTATCTATTTATGTATTAATGTTTGTCTTTGATTTGTTTTATGTATTGGTGAACTTTGGTGGACAATAAAGTTCTAATCTATTCTACAGTTTGCCAGACCCTCTGGGCCTACTTCACTAAATACATAAAAAACTAAATGAGTAAAATAATGGGAATGAATAAGGAGAAGAATTTCTGTCAACTAAACACAAATTTTGGTATTTTCCAAAACTTTATAAAGCAAGCCCAGGAATGTTATATATAACTGTATTTTTCCTGTAACTATGCATAACTATGCATACAAGAGCATTTAGCTGATACGAAGTATAATAAAAAGTTATGTGTTATTCTGGTGGAAAGGTTAAAAACGTACCTGCACTAAAGCCATGTGTCCACCAGGTGTCCTAGGAGAACAATTTGTTTGTGACTGTGCGTTTTCTATTGGATTAGGGAGGACCACGTGACCAGAAATGCCCAAAGAGTTTGCATTGTGAAATGTCTGTGAATAAAAGTGTATGTTCCCTTTGTTACAACAAAACACCGCAGTTCAATAAAGTGCAACATAAACATGCTTTAGAGTTTTCACAACCATGAATAAAGTCTACGATTCTAAACTCTGTCTAATAAATGTCAAACCTTTCATTGGTGGGAGTAACTCACGTGACCTCTGAGCACCACGACTGAGAGGGACATCACGGATATTGGCTACATTATTTCAGATCTTACTGCAACTATCGCTTCTCGGCCTTTTGGCTAAGATCAAGTGTAGTATCTGTTCTTATCAGTTTAATATCTGATACGTCCCCTACCCGGGGACCATATATTAAATTGATTTTTGGAACTGGGAGATGGAATAGGGGCTTGCTCCGTCCACTCCACGCATCGACCTGGTATTGCAGTATCTCCAGGAACGGTGCACCCCCTGAACTTGAATAAAACTGATTTTACAGTGAATGGTATATCATGAAAAGAAAGTCCAATCGATAATAGAACCTTAAAAGCTTAATTATAAAAATTTATTAAGGGTTTGGAAGGTGAAAACTTGCACAATTCAGCGTAGTTTGTTGTAAAAGCAGTGCCGATCCGATACTAATACCGGAAGTGCAAACATAAATAGCTTCATGCGACCAACGCTAAACATCTGTTGACCAAAACAACAGGTGAGCGGTTTATGACAAACGTTGAAATACTTAGGAGTGAAAAACTGCTCACTGACACATACTGTATATACAAATATAATTGTAAAGAAAGAAAATGCTTTAAAATAAGTGTAAATATCAATATTATACCTTGAGAATATATATAATATTTTGGTATCAATCTGCCCATTGCAATAACATCTATACTGTGTAAAACCATGGAGCCAGTTCTTGCCAACCATCTGACCTCCACAATAGCTGCTATGCAATACCAGCCAAGAGGCTGAGAGGGGGTTCAGTGAATAATCGACAGCACTAAAACCAGATGTCAAAAGTGCCTCCTTCAGATGCTGTATGACATTACGGTTTATAAAAAACCTTACACAGGACTCTTGTCCTAACCCTAGCAAGGGACTTATAGTCAAGGCCGTTTTAAGCTTCTGCGTCGGGTGTACGCCGTAGTCTACGCCGTAGGCTACGCACGTATACGACGTCGTCGTGAACATTTAGACTTGCGCGTATGTCTGTTTTGCTCTGCAGTACACCGCCGAAACGCTAGTAGTTGCGAGCGGGTTCCACTGTGTTTCAAAAGACATTTCAGTCACCCCACGGAAGGTGCAATGGTCTATAATTGTTTACATAAAATAGATGCAAAAGAGCAAACTATACAAATAAATTAACTGTAAGATCTTAATTTACTGTAACCTGAACCGTAAAATATGCACACAGCAGGAACCATGGCTCCATGGTTTTACACAGTATAGATGTTATTGCAATGGGCAGATTGATACCAAAATATTGAAATTTCAATCCTGGCTGCTAATTTTTAAGTATCAATTCTCAAGGTATAATATTGATATTTACACTTAATTTAAAGCATTTTCTTTCTTTACAATTATATTTGTATATACAGTATGTGTCAGTGAGCAGTTTTTCACTCACACTAAGTAGTTCAACGTTTGTCACAAACCGCTCACCTGTTGTTTTGGTCAACAGATGTTTAGCGTTGGTCGCATGGAGCTGTTTATGTTTGCACTTTCGGTATTAGTATCGGGTCGGTTTTGCTATTACTTGGTATCGGGCACTGCTTTTACAACAACCTACGCAGAATTCACCTTCCAAAATCTATAATCTAGTAGAGCAGTCGTCTTTCAACCCGAAGGTAGTTGGTTTGATTCCTGCTCTCCCCACAGTTCATACTGTCGTTGTGTCCTTGGGCAAGACACTTAACCCACCTTGCCTCCAGTGGCTGTAACACTGGTAATTACTGTAGAACAATGTAAGTCGCTTTGGATAAAAGCATCAGCTAAATGATAAATGATAAGGAAAAAATTATAATTTCCAAATGAAGCATTTAAGGTTCTCATATTGAAGGTGCTCTCAACTCATGATATACCACATTGAAAAGTTGATTTTATACATGTTCAGGGGGTGCACCGTTCCTGGAGGTACTGCAATACCAGGTCGATGCGTGGAGTGGACGGAGCAAGCCCCTATTCCATCTCCCAGTTCCAAAAATCAATTTAATATATGGTCCCCGGATAGGGGACGTATCAGATATTAAACTGATAAGAACAGATACTACACTTGATCTTAGCCAAAAGGCCGAGAAGCGATAACTAAGAAAGGGTCCACGTAAGTACTTTATTCCCAGGGACGTCTACATCAGTCATGGTGCCAAAACTGACGTTATTAAGGAAACAAGTATACTGAATACCACACAACAAATACTTCAAATTTAACTTAATTTATAACAAATATACAGGCTTATATATAAAACGTGTTAATTTGAGAAAAGAAGGCAAGAACTAAGGATTGTGGGTATTTCGTGGTCACGTGACTGTATTACAATTTCAACTTAAAAGTAAATAACTCACGTCAAGTATCGGTTTTTGGATCTTCTTTTATTTCCACAACCCTGTGCAGCAGGTTTTCCGAGTAAATACAACGGTTTGCTTTTACCTAGTTGCTTCTTTTAACCGTTTAAAGGCTTTAATAACTCACTAAAATGTAAGCCCGTTGTCAAGGCGCTTCCTGGTCCTGGACGTGCTCTGGGCTACCTTAAAGTCACAAGAACCTACATTGCCTAAAAAGGCTGGCTGTGTCATTACTACAAATATTACTTTTAATTTTTTTCCTGTTAGAATATCTCTTGCACTTTTTCAAAAAGTTGATTACTTGAGGAACATAACACAGAAACTCAAAAATCAAAAAAATACTAGTTTCTAGTTTCAATAAACAATTACTAAACGTTGTGACGACACAGACACAAAAAGAACGTATATTTTATAGTTAAAGTAAAGACATAAGTTACAAAAACAATAAACTTCAACAGCAAATACGATTATTAGTAATAGTTTAATATAATAGATAAATAAATGGTTCATGTCGCCTTTAAGGGCAGCTAATGACGTCAGCGCACGGTTTACTTGCTTTGTTTGTCTAAAGCTGTTTTGGCTTCAGACTGACCGACGAGCAGACAACTAGAGAAACAGCGTCCACAGTTTTGTTAAGGGGTACTTACAGGCTGGTGTACTGTACATTCGTTAGGTTACAACAGTGTAATTACACCGATAGAGATGCCGTCCGACAGACCCTTCAAACAAAGGAGGACATTTGGTAAGAAATCACCAAGGCACTTGGTGTTGTTAAGGTGTCTGCCTGATCCCAGCAGCTGCAGTCAGCGGCTAGCTATGATAGCTGGCCTGCTAGCCTCCTTGCTATCTTATTACAGGTGTTATTACATGGGTTCACAGCAAGTTAATCTAACCAACGCTATATTTGTTGTGAAGCGGATGTTTTAAAGACAGTGGAGGTATAAACATGTCAAGCCACATAAAATTAGAAATTAGAGTGTCATTTTGAAGTCAATGTGGTGTATATTGTTAGTACTGTCATAGTTTAATCTATGTAAATTAACGTTATGCTCAAATTTGCGTATGTACAAACCAAACAGACTGTATAGTCGTGGCTCTGACTGTGGATGTTTATGTTTATATAAGCCATGCAGCTAGGTCATAGCTACATGGCTTTGCTGTAGTAAGGCCTGCTCCTTCCACTTTACACCAGTGGATTAGCTAGGCCGTCAATAATACAACTGAGTCGGACAATTAGTTGTTTGCTTTAAGAAAACAACATGTGCTGACACATTACCCCAGTACACGTGTTCATTGAATTATGCTGTAACTTGATGCCAAAAGGCAGCCTCTGAGCTGGTAAAGGGAGGAGCCCCTAGTCTGTTCATTGCATAATCTGAGTCTGACTATTCTGGAAATACGGGTGAACCTAAATTACCACCGCACAATTGAGTAACTTTGTTAGGGCTATCTATCTTACGTTACATAGGCACCAACTGGTTTATCCAGTTTTATTATATTGTTCAGTATTATATCTATCACTCTTTTTTACTGACTACTTGTTTACTGTGTTACTGAGTAAATTGACAACAAAGCAATATAGTGTATTCCTCCTGTATTTTATATACTTTGCATTTTTATGGTGTTTAGAAAGCAGAAAGATTCTGTGTTAGTTGTAACATTGTCATACTTTTTACATCATAGAGGTTTTAGTGTGACGTTAATTAAAGTCTCATAATTTGCTGCCATTTATCAATAAAATAAACAGGCATGTATAAAGTATCAAGCAGAATACATTGGGTCTGTGGATTTAACTAATCTACTAACCCGGGAATATATCTGTAAAATAACCCATTGCGCACTAGAGAGTAAAGAACCAGCTCAACAAAGGCACCATTCACGCTTGACTGTATTTTCCTCAGTGCCCTCAGAGATTTGAATCCTGCTAGTGTTTAGAAATAGTTTACATTTTCTTTTCACTGAAAAAAAGAACAGTGTGGTCTGTAAACGTAGAGGCAATAAAACATCAATGTATACAGGTCATATTTAATAGTTTGGATAAAGGTGTGCTCTATAATTTTCCTCTACCTGGATTGCTGTTGTTTTAATGTAAAACTCTTGCATTTACATAATGTGCCATGGTTGTCTTCCTGTAACCAGAGACCACACACAATACCAGACAATATATGCCATAAGTTAGCCTGGGAGATTATTTAGTATTTGATTTTAGCTGTGGACTAATAATTGCATAATAGGTTAAGAGAACATGGTTATTTTTGGATTATCTAACAGCCTTTGTCCTCCATCACCTTCAGCTGACCGGTGCAAAGAGGTGCAGCAGATTCGTGAGCAGCATCCCAACAAGATCCCTGTAAGTCTGACCTTAAGCTCTTAAATGCAACATACACTTAAGTTTCATGCATGTAACTAAGTCATAACCCCATCAGCTCTGTAACACTTAAGTGTTATAGTAACACTAAGCAATCAATATTGACTTGACTATTAATTCTCTTACTGAGTGTTTTGCTCTAATTAGAAGGAGTAGATTATAAAATACTATACACTACAAACATTTTGACAATGCACATTAAATTCCTTGCCAACAGAAGATGCACTTTCACATCAAAATCCATCATAAACAGTACTTATTACTTAACTATCATGATCATATTGGTCTTCCGGACATAATTTCTTTGCTTTCTGGCTTATGCAGGTGATCATTGAGCGGTATAAGGGAGAGAAGCAGCTTCCTGTTCTGGACAAGACCAAGTTCTTGGTACCGGACCATGTCAATATGAGTGAGCTGGTGAAGATCATCAGGTAAGACAAAATACAAAATGGCCATTTGGTGTTTTCCGTAAACACAGTTTGGAGTTTGTGACTGACATTTGTGACCAGACTCGATGCCAGTGCCGTCAAGATCACTAAAGTGTATTTGTAATATGTTTAAAGTAATTCCAAACTTCACTGTGTTGAGGGGGATGCCATGATGTTCACAAACAAGCTCACTTTAAGACGAACAATAGTAATCGTGTAGAAACTGTGCCACACAGATCCTTTGCTGCTCCACTGACTGAGTGGACAGGTTTGTGTCACCTTCTTATTCAGGGTATTCAGTTGCAGAAGTGAACAGAGCAGGAATAGGACGAGCAAACATCGTGTGGACTTAGTTTAATGCAGTTAACCAAAACACTGCTAGTTGCGATCTGTGTAAAAACTCTGTTTTCTCATTATGGATTTATTTCATTTATGTGTGTGTGAATGGGGTAAATGGAAAACATGATTTAAAGGAGTATTCTACTTTTAAAAAGTTTGTGCTGGACTTTAGAGCCCCCCTTAGAAAAAAAAAAATAAATTCTTGATTTGGCTTCCATTTTATTTTATAGCACATTTTGTTTTTGCTTTATGGTGTGTGCTGTCATGACTGGGAATATTTAAACAGCAAATGCAATTGCAGTTTCATGTCAAGAATCTGTGGCATAAGCGTACACTGTCCTCTTGTGTGAGGTAAAATACACTGATCCCACTTTCCCTCTTGTCTCTTTTTTCCAGACGGCGTTTGCAGCTGAACCCAACACAGGCCTTCTTCCTGCTGGTCAACCAACACAGCATGGTGTCCGTGTCCACTCCTATCTCAGAGATTTACGAACAGGAGCGGGACGAGGACGGCTTCCTCTACATGGTCTATGCTTCCCAGGAGACCTTTGGCTGCTAGAGAGGAGTGGAAAAAGAGGGGAGGGACGGAAAGATGCCAAGTGCTGGGGATGGGTCATAAACCCGCAAACATTGTGATACTGTCTATTGTTGCATTGTAGCAGCTCCCCATTCAGTTTGAGTGTGACAGACAGCCCTTACCCCTTCTGCTGTTGTAGACAAGCACCCACTTAGTATTGGTCAGTAAAAAACAGTAGGCCAGAAGACATTGGCTTTGAGTTTGAAGAATCATATGTGTGTTAGCTTTTTGTTAACTTTTTAGACTTACTAAGTTTGAGGGCTGGTTATAAAGTCATGTAAAAGCTGAAATTCCATTATCAAAAACAAATACATATACACACAATTTAAAGAGCAGATTTCAAAAATGTTTTTTTTTAAAGCATAGTTCATATTTAGTCATTTGAAGTGCTTTAAAATCCATTAGAGCAGCACAGCTCACCAGCTTCATTGACCTTCACTATTACTATAGACTACCAAGTAAATATTATACGTGCGTTGTTTTATCTTTTTTTAAACCTAAAATATTGTATTTTTAGTTAGTGAGTTATTACTGCAGCTTTAATTTGTTTTCTATTAGTTCTGAGTTTGTTTTAATCATCAATTATCAGTCAGCGTAAAGCCCAGTTTATCCGCTTGCTTCAAACTAGCTGACAATCAGGCTTTGAATTACTGTAATCTTGACAAATCCAAATGCAGTAATTTTTAATGTGCAATATTTGTGTATTAACACTATTCATATTTTTTTTCTAAAATCAACAGCCTGCCCAGAACACTGCTTTAATCACTCCCCTTTAACGTATAGGCTACTAACTAACCGCTGAGTCACATCAAAGGGAAGCTAGCATTAGCACCTTTAGCCACTTTAGCTCCTTAAGAACAAATCACTTTTTTGTCATTTGGGAGGATACCGAGACATACCTTATACTAATTCTTAGTCACCACGTTCAATTTGGAGTAAGAAAAATGACTGATTTATTATTTTCCTTTTCATGCTAGGCTAGAAGGAAGGATGCAAGCACCAGAGAGGTAGACAAGGGATCACAAGCAATTATACAGGGATGATTACAGGAAAAGGACAGGTTTGGTTTTGACACACTGATATTTCTTGACTCACTAACGTACATTTTCGTACATTTGGAACATAGTTGACACGCTTTCTGCTTGAAAGAAGGAAGTGAGAAATAGTTAAGGTGCTTTCAAAATCTTCTCTCCGCACTGTGAGCCCCACCACTACTCCTCTTGGATCTGTGTTTGAGAGCTTGTAAAATTGCCACACGTGTCCTGATAATAGCATTAGACATAATGAAAAATGTATTTAATGTAGAAAATAAATAAGCTTCTTTTGCACATAAATTAATACAAATATTACACAAAAGGTTTTGATGTTAATTTTGTCCTTTTCTTTTTTTTTTTATTACTGTATCTATATAACAATTACCTGTTCTTTTTGTATCGGCTTCACTTTTCTCTGCTGCTCTCTGTACTTTGGTCTGTACGCCTTTGTTTGAAAAGACTTTATAAAGGATAACAGGTGGCGATGCACCCTGCATGTTTTTGACTTTTTTAAATGTATGATTGTATGCTACAGATTCAATTGTATTGTTTTACTTTTTTTTAGATGTTTCCCATACCAAAAACTGAAAATAAGTGTGTATAGAGGATCATATAATCAAGCTGTATTACGAAATGTGTGCGTTTTCCTTAGGCTTTTTCTGTTGTCACTGTTTGGAAGGGTGTACATACTCTAGATGCATTGCTACAACCTTGTTCAAAGCATTTGCCAATAAAGAAGTTGCCTTTAGTAAACGTCTTCTGCCTTTGATTTGTTATTAATAGTATTAGTAGCTATTAATAGTTTTACCAGTGTTGATTGTAAAAATATAATATCATCAGTGAACAGCCAATATCCTTTAACAAGGGGGCGGAGCTATTTACTATTTTATCTAAACAGGAAGCAGCTGGTCACAGCAGCTAAAAATGGGAGAAAGAAAAAATCAGGTTGTGTTGATGTGAACATTTCAAATTAATTTTTATAAGCTCATCCTGAGGATAATACTAATTTAATTATACATCATCTCTACATATTTAAAATGGAATAACACAAAAATTTTAGTTGTGGTAGATTGATATGAGTTTGCACACAGCTGATTGGTCCAGTTTGGTTTTGCGGTCTCGAAACCAGAATAAAACCTGCTCCAGCTAAACCTGAACTTACCCAGGTGAAAAAAACTTGTAGGTACATACATAGGTAACAAAAACAAGCTGAGACATCACTGCTCTTAGTTTTTTTAATCCATTTGTAAACACATACAGCCCAGTTTTGGAAAGTTTTCATAGACCTAAATAAGTTTCAGTGTGCACAGTTTTACAGCATTCAACTCTTGTTTGGTGGCATATTTTGGATCTTACCACAGCTTTCATTATTGTGTATTATGTATTCTCTTTTTTCTTGTTTCATGGTGTTCTAATCCTCTTGGCATCTGCGGTAGCCACCATAGCCACCATGATGTGTCAGTAAGGGCATCCATTGTAAAAAAAACATTTTGCAAACTATTTTACTGTGGTGACTCTCTGACAAGGACAAGCCAAAAGGCACTTACTTTACTTTCTTTCAGTCTAAGAACCTGAATGTTGTGCTGGAAGGCCAGTTAAGGAGATGGAAGCTACAACCTGAGCCCAATTGTTTTATTTGCTGATGGTCTCTTTATTTAAGAAAAGGTTATATCTCTAGAGGGAGGGGTTTGAAATGGAAACTAAACCTGATGGGACCAGGCTGTTCTGGTCTCAAAGTCATTATCTATGAAAGGACAGTGTGACTCCTAATGCAAGAGTTATTGGAGGCTTGGGTGAGTGACAGTTATTGTTTTTATGATTTACGTTTCAGAACAATGTTGTAAATAGTCATCTCTCAACAATCTGAGGCCTCCTTGCTCTGTTAAGGGGGCTGTTCAGTTCAGCTGACATGATTGGACAAAAGGTGGATTTTATTTTTCTGAAGCCATTCTATTATGGACTTGCTCCGGTGTTTTGGGTTGTTGTCCTGTTGCATCATCTACCTTCTACACAGTTTTAGCTGACGTACAAACATCCTCACATTATCCTGAAGAATTGTCTGATATTCTTGGGAATTCATCTCATCATCTCACTGATTGCAGGCTGGCCAGGCTCTGATGCAGCAAAGCAGGCCCAAATCATGTTTCCTCCACCATACTTTACAGTTGGGATGTTTTCATGTGCCCTTTCTATGCCAGATTTAGCGCTGTGTTTTTTCCAAATAGTTGAATTTTAGCTTTATCTGTTAGTTTCAACATGGCGCCAATACCGTTGTGGAGTGTCATTGTACTCTTTTGCAAACTTCAGACATGCAGCAATGTTCTTTTTAGTAAGCAGTGGCTTCCTTTGTGGTGTCCTGCTGTGGATGCCCTGCTTGTTCAGTGTTTTATCTTTTGTAAACTCATGAACAGAGATGTTTGCAAGTTCCAATGATGCCTTCAAATATTTGGAATTCAGGGTTGTTTCTTTATCTCATTGATGAGTCTTCGTTGTTCTCTTGGTGTCATTTTAACTGGGCGCCCAATTCTTGGTAGGGTAGCAACAGTCCCAAAACATCTCCATTTATAGATTGTTTGCCTAACTGTAGAATGGTGAATTTCTTAAGTCTTTGAAATAACTTTGTAACCCTTTCCAGCTATATGTAAAGCAACAATTCTTGATTGTAGCTCCTCTGAAAGCTCTTTTTGGTGAGACATGGCTTACATAAGCGTGTTATTCTTGTGCAGCGCAAACTCCAAAAGTTTGAGGTTTTTCATAATCAAAGTAGCTGTAGTCCACACCTCCAAACATCTTAATGTGACTCTAGGTATGCTAAAATCTGACTCCAATTAGCTTTTTTGAGGTCATTAACTCAAGGATTTCTTTTTGAGTGTAATTATTTTGTCAATACCCTTGACAAATTTATTCAGAAAACCACAAAATTCCAAAAGGTTCACATACTTTTTCTTGCCACTCTATGTTACCCTGTTGATGAAATGCCTCAACCATGTGACTTTGTTTGGGGTAGCCTTTTTCTATTTACACCCTCTTTTGTTCATTGTTTGGTTAGTTTTGTTTAATTATAGGTTAGTTGACCTCTGTCCAGGGCCCTGTACTACAAAGCTGGATCAAGAGGTTAGCGTTCAGGGTTAACCCAGGGGTTTCAGTATAACAAAGCTGGTTCACCTTCTATCAAGGTTGTTCACTGTGGTAACTTAGCTTAGGCTAAACAGCTAACCTGCTCTGAAGCTGGTTAAGTTACATGTAGACAATAGAAACATGAATCATTGACCAATCAAAAACGACAAACGAGCTGCCGTTGTCAAAAGGGAAAGTGGTATAGGGCCCTGCCCCATAAATTGCAAATATTGATTGTTGTATTTCTCCAAATCCCTTTTTTACCTTTTTGAATCTCATTGAATACATATTTTCTATTTTTGGGGGAATCTACCTTTCAAGGTAGAAACATGAAAAACAGCACTGACAAAAAAAAAAAACATGGTGATTTGCTTTATTTTCAGACAGACTGTTCATTTAAAATTTTTTAACCCTTTTTACAGTTCACCAGATGGGCCTTGATTTGTTACAGATACTTCCCATCTTTTGTCATTTTATTTAGTTTTAAGTACATCCATCCATCCTAATTTGCTACCCCTTTAGACATTTTTATTGAAACATACGATGTAACTGATGCTAATAATTCACACTTGCACACAAGTTATGCCACATTATTCGTACATTAACACATTTCTTGTTTCAGTTGTTCACAGGAAAAAGAGTAATAGTAGCAGGCATACAGAAGGTCTACAACTTGTTAAATGAATATCTGGCTGTTCAATCCACGTTTCCTGACAGATTTAAGCAATAACTGTGTTGGCCTGCTGGGTTTTCTGTGTCCACCGAAGCCGACCAGAATGTTGCTGATGGATACCAACAGCTATAATCTCAGAGTAACTGAGAAAATAATTTCTTTGTAAAATTTTCTCTCTGAAGTCACCGGGGCTATAAGGAACAGGCGACAAAGCAATGACTTCAGTTGATTGTCATTGTTTTTTAGCCTTTCAGTTAGAAGTTAGAAGTTGTGAATTCCAACTGAAAACTGATTCAAAACAAAGGCAGTGTTTTAGTGCAACAGGTGAAGTCCAAAATGTCTGAGGCCAGGGTGATGATGGTAGTTTTTTTGAAGGCTTGAAACTGCAGCAGAAGATTACGCCATGCTTAAGGGAACAGAAGATGAGATTGTCAACATATTTACTTTTTTTAAATTAGCATCAAGGGCACATTTTACATTTAACTCTGTGCCAACACAAATGTTTTAAGCATGCACTGGAATGATTTTGTTCTCCACTTGGGGGCAGCATAAACATTTCATAGATAGACAAAGCCTCTTTGTTCACCAATTATTACTGGTCACTTATCACTTCATCTATATATTCTTATAACCACAGATCATCAAACCTGTACCTACTAAGAAACAAAGTCAGGAATGTAGATTGTGCCTCGAATGTGTATGACTATACGAGACAGACATGACCCAGCTAATATTATTACTCAGTGTGGGCTTGAATGTGGCACTTTCAGAGTGTGATGAATAAATCTTTGGTGTAATCTAATAATTATTTATTGGAAAATGACAGATCTGGGTCACACCTGATGTGTGATGTACATGGATTGTGCCTTTTATCAAATCAACACCACAGATTAAAGTGAGGGACATTTGTGTATTTGACATATACTTGAACTTAAAGGGTGTTTCATCAAGTTTGTTTGGGTGCTCAAGATAAAATACCACTAAAGTGCACCTACATTATGCAAAAGAATAGTTCAGGTTACTTTAATGGGTTTTAATAGGTTTGAAATAATACCTACAATGGACAGTTACTAGGGTGCCTTAGTATGACATTACTGGAGGTCATTTTAGGGATGGTTATATGGAGTACTAGGGAAGGATATTGCTGCCAGGTCAGTAAAAATAAAATTTGATCAGATTTGTCAATATCTTGTAATAACACAAAACATAATCTTGCAAAAAACATGATAATCATGTTTTTCTAACAAGAAACTTGGATCAAACTCATTTTTACTGACTTGGCATCAATACACTTCTATAGTTAACAGTATTTATATGCCCAAGAATATTGGTCAATGGGTTTTTCTGTAAAAAGGAAATGGTGTATAAATACAAAATATATTGCATTAGTGTAAGATGATGCACTGTAAAATTGTGATTGTAGAAAGCACAATGTAAGCAATTTAGTTAATTTGATAGACGAGTCTTTTAGGGTCTGTGTAGTGGCCCTTCCTTTCTTTTTTCCTTCAGCGGTCTATTGTTTTAACATTTTAATATTCCTTAAAAAGAAAAAAAAAGAAATCTTACCATAAATGAGACTTGAAAGTAGTGTGTGTTTTTACCTGTCAATTAGTGAATCTCTCATGGTGGTGGCGATGGCTGAGGGCTGTGCAGTGTCACCCAGTCTGAATACACTCTCAATGACCGATAGCTCTGTACTCGTGGTGTCTAGACCGCAGAAGGCGCACCAGTCGTTGACAACCATTCCAGCTGCGATCACTTCACTGCCACGGTTCACTGTACCGGCCTGAAAGAGGACGATATGTGCTGCAGCTTTCCATAGTATCTGAATGCTACATACTCAAATACTACATACTCATTTGCCACTCACCACAAGAGGAACTTGTAACAATGACGACAGCTCGTCCTGGTCTTCTATAGACGTCTTGGGATGAAGCAGGCCTCCTTGATTACTGAACGCGCAGTATGAGCCGACAAGCACCTGCTCTGCCACTGTCTGACGGAAAACTTCTACCTTCAGTGTGTCTGCGAGGATCTCTTCTGTTTCCTGGGTAAGGGAGACTTAAAGTGAAAAACTATCTTCATCATTAACATTAGCCAGATTTACATGTAAAAATGTTATCTTGCACCACATACTGATAAAGCAAAAAACATAGATAGATAAGGCATAGAGGCATATTCTCACTCTGTCAAGGTCGGGGTGGACAAGTGCAACGTAATCGTTGCAGGCTATGACATTTCCGAGAGCGGACAACCTCTCCTCAACTCTTTGTATCCTCACTGTCTCTGGTAGGCAGTTCCGAATGTGCTGTAGCTCCTGGTCTGTTGTGTTGTTGGGCACTAGAAGACCGTGGCGGTTTCCTGAGCAAAGAACAAAAGGGCAAGTGATCAGAACCACATTCACTTGACTCCTGTCCCAACATCTCTGCGCTAAACATGAATTAATCTGTGACATAAGTCTATTAAAAAAAATTAGTAAATTCTATAAAGCAATACTTACCTACGCACATCCTGCCAATGATGCGACAGCCTGCAATAGATGCATGTACTACTGGGATGGTTTCTGACAATTCACCTTCAAACACACTGTGGGCACACAACAGAAAAAGATTATGTTATTACTACACCCTAAACACTCCAGGTATGATCTCATAAGCATAGAAGACGAATAGGGTAGACATATTTGACTAGACAGGCTTGTGTGCCCAGTTACAGATAAAAATAGCAAACACGTGTCACACCCTGTATTCCATTTAAGACTAAAAGTAAATAACGAACAAGTGGAGGTTTTATGACACACGTCAACTTGTATGAGGCTTTCATGGAGGTCTTTAGTTATACTCCAAAAAGCATAAATCTTAAATGATAAGATGAACTTCACCTGTAAAAGGTTTCCGCTCCGCCGATAGCCACCAGGCAGTATGTGTTGGTCAGTTTGGCGAAGCAGCCAATCTCATTGTTTTTCTCAAATGATGCTCTGACAGCCATGGCGAATGGAGAAGATCACACTTCTGAATCTGCGTAAAATACACTTTATGTAAAAATGTCTTTAATGTCTAACGGCCCTGACATTCCTACTTCATATTTAAGAGTAAAACAGAAATGGTAATGGAGCAGCGCTATCGCAGCTAGCTGCGTAAATGCTAGCTGCTAGTTTTCAGAAGTTTGCCATTTAGCAGGTAAGAGTAACACAAGACATTGAGACACGTTTCTAATGACGGATAACAGCCCTTGTCCCTGGATAAAGCAATAAATGAATAAACAATTTTTGTTTATGCCTATTAAAATAAACTACCTGAGTAATGTTTCTGGCCTCCCAAACCGTGTTGCCTCTTTTCTACCACACGTGGTCACTTCCGCTTCTGGCTTGACGTGATGACGCAGGACGTGCAGAAATAAATATATACTAGAGCGAAAAAAAATAATTTTACACACACACATTTAGCGGAAGACGTTAGTATGCTACTTAGTTTTATAAACCTATTTATTTATTTTTGTTTCATGTTTTTATTTAACCAACCCTATATTGCTTACCTGTATACTTTTAAAGTTATTCATCTTCTTTGATTAGATTTGCTTTTGGCTGTTATACACAAAGGTCCTTCTAAGTAAGTACAAGACTATGTGGCAAATAATTGCCTTTGGTTTGCCTTTTACTGGGCTTCCACAAGAGGCTTTGGTTTTATTGGTGGTGGGGGCAAACATCTGGATGTATGTTGTCCTTACAAGCAGTAGCACATAGATTTGACTAGACTGCACTAGACTGCCGGCACGTAGCTGATGTGTATTATAAAGCAGCTGAAGACAGTTGACCGACTATTATGGAACACTCTTCCCCTCCATATCAGTAACTCGGACTCAATACAAACATTCAAAAATCTTCATGTAACTCACCTTTTCCCTGTTACCACCACCGCCAACGTGTTTTTTCTGTCCTGTGGTGGATGTGTTTCTACGTATTGTTTCTTTATGTTAATGTCAGCGTCTTTGAGTTCTTTGAAAAGCGCTATATAAACTTATATATATGTATGTGTGTATTATTATTCTTTACTTATTTAACTTGTGTTTTTTTTATTATATTGATGTTTTTGTATTGTATTCTAACGGTAATTGTCTGTCACTGATTATAACAAGTAATAATACAGCCATAAGTTTATCTCAACACCATGGTGAGAACTAGCAAAAGCGCTAGAAAAGAAAATAAAAAATATATAAAGTGTAACTTAAAATTGAAATATTATATTAGGCCTATGGCTAGACATGATTTAAAACTATAATACATCTTTGTCAGGGCAGCACAGTTTCCTAATTTATTCCAATTAAGGTGAACAAAAAAAAAACAGCATTATATTTTTCTTTAAAATATGCGACATTTTTTTTTCTAAATACAAAATAATTTCCACAGTTTACTTGCATCTTCTGCTTGTGTCTAAAATGTTTCAACACCATGTAAAAAGAACTGACAGAACCTGAAATAGAGAAAGTTAGAAGGAACCTCACCAAGCCATACTTCCTTTTTTGTTTACATTTTAGAGTTCCAGTCTCACATCAGCTTTGTCGGGCTGTTTCTCATCTTCTTCGTCACCTCAGTTCATTTTCAGCATGTGTATGTGCGTGCACAAGTGCACACGTGACATGCGCGTGTTGATCCCTGGAAAAACAAACAATCAGAAAAAAATTCAGCGACTTGTCTTCCTATTACTATTTAATAACCTGCATGGCAACTGCAGGCGTCTCTGTCCTCCTCCTCTGTCCTCGTGCAGCGTCGGGATTGTCGCTCCTAGCCAATCATATTGCCCCTTCTGCGTGACGTCCTGTTTGTTGACGCTTCATTAGCTCCACCTGTCTGACGGCTCAGCAGCGACTGGTAACTGTGGGGGTGGGGGGAATCAAAGATACCCTGGGTAAACAGAGGTATTACTTTAATTAAGCCAGCAAACAAAGTACACAAACATAGTAATAATAGCCAGTCTGGATTAATGTTTTGTTCTATAGTATAATCTTTATGAACCTAAATAAACAATCATAAATGAAAAAAATAGACTATATCCAAAAAAACAAACTAATTACACCAATTTACTACCGTTCCATAAACGTAATGTTTTGTGTGATTACTGTTTGTGCTTGAGTATGACAACTTTTTATTTATTAACGCACCATATTTATTAAAAGTCAG
This sequence comes from Neodontobutis hainanensis, assembly GCA_024349245.1. Lineage (NCBI taxonomy): Eukaryota > Metazoa > Chordata > Actinopteri > Gobiiformes > Odontobutidae > Neodontobutis > Neodontobutis hainanensis. The sequence goes on from JALDNG010000005.1 coordinate 15,037,854, forward strand.
ACTGATTTTATTATTGCAATGAAAAACACTACTTTCCTGATTAAGCTTCGTGGATTTTAGTTCAGCCGATAGACTTAGGAGTGAGGGTTCCTGATCTGTATAAAGGATCTTCGCAGCCAGCCATTCAACGGACACACGTCGGATGGAATTCTCTGCCTGGAAACACCGTAAACTAATCGGAACCGGCGGCCGACAGAGACGGACGGGTCTCGAAGGCTACGTAGGGTCGATTAGGTGGGCTAAAATTAATATCTCTCGAAGCTAACACCTCACTCCCTCTCTGTGGCCCTGTAGAAGCAGAGCTGTCACTGTCGTATACATCTATGCTCTTTTCAGCCTGAGTCATAAAGGCTTCAGATGTGAACCTTGTAATGTTGGAGCTAACTAAAGCTAATTGAAAGGCAAGGTGTTCCATTGCAAACAGGCTAATATTATTTGATATTACCCTAACATTGTAAGTATAAGTCTACAAATTCATATTTTAGTTAGCTAATGGCTAAGCAGATCAGAGTACACCCCCCCCCCCCCCCATTCTCCAAAGTTTTAGTACAATTTAAGCACTTATTCTGACGGCATTCATGCATTGAGAAAAATAAATTGTTTATTGAGTTAAAGAAACAACAGACTTGCTAAAGAAGTAATTTTACATTTTAGCATTTTTTTTCCGACAAACGACGAGTAATTTGGCTTATAACAATTATTTTTTCTTTTTTACTGTGCGGTCATGTGTATGATAAAGTTACTGAAGCCCACTTAACAGCTGGAATTTCTGTGCGGCTACTTGAATTGTTGCTTTATACAGCTCTTAAGTGGTATTTTTTAAAGAGAATTATTATCTTTTTTTACTAGTCTGAATTTGTAATTGAATATGAAGTCTAGCGCTGGGCGGAGGTCCGAATGAGAATCAAAGACCGAGTCCTGGCGTAGCTATCAGTTCACACATGCACAAAAGAAAGAAAGGGGATGGAGTAAGTAATGGAGCAGTGAAGCCTGCAGGTGCGCACTGCAGGTTATGTCGGGTTTTGTGAGCTGTCCTTAGAGAAAAGGCAGTAATATGTATATGACCCAAGATAACACAAGTCAAAACCAAAGATCTGAGAGACACAGATGTGAACTACATTTAAGCTACTTCCATTCTCTAGCTCAGTGTTTACTTTCAGTAAAACTCAAATTTATAATATTTTTGCTCACAAGTGGAGATATGACTCTGTATATGGCCATAAGAAACATGTATGTGTTTCCTTATTTTCTCAAGCATTATTTAGCAACTTACTGTGACTGACTCATGTTGTCCTGACACAAACTGACACCTAATGTGACACACAGACATATTATCCAACTCTGCTCACAACCAGTGAGCTTCTTACACTTTAACCTTTGTTGATAACCATGGAAAGTCATCAGAAACTCTTGCTGAATTATCAATTTGCTCAGATGTAGCAACTGTAAACTGCAAAACCTCAGCATATTCACACTTAACCAACCTGTTCCTTTCTGCCGGCCTTCCCTCGGAATTTTACACCACCAAAAAAGTGAGGTCATTTGCAAACAAGCTGTTGGATTTGGTGCAACCTAAGTCTGAACAGTCCTAATGGGATGCATGCTTTTTTGACATAACTCTTGAAGCAGCAAAAACAAATCTGCCCTAAAGCTTTCATTCATTTTTCTAATGTTTCTGATTATAATTGTCAGACGTTGAAACAAAAACATAAAAACTGGAAAAAACACAATAAGTATTGGGGTGCAGTTTGAAAAAAACAGTCAAACAGAGGCTGCTTCTGACTGCATTGTTCATGAACTTTATGAATCAAGCATGTGTAACGTCAGATAACCTTTAGTCAGAAATTTGGTCCATAAATGCTGCAGCATTCCTCCATCTTCTGGATTTTACTGACTGCCTGCACCGTGCTGGTTGGATTTTATGCTTATCAAGCAGAAGGTATACCGTTGATAGTAAATTTAAGATCCAGAGTAAAGTTGAAGCCCATTAAAACCTTCAAGTTAAAATTATCCTAATTTATCATTTGTCAGTGCAGCCTTAAATTACACACACAAGTTACAATCTTTATTTTCCTTGGCGCCATGAATAATTAACATTTGTTTAACCACATTTTATACAAGCAACATTAAAAGCATATAACTTTATCAAACACACATGACATACCTAGGCATGGCACAGTATGACATGGCTAAGAAGAAGAGGAAGACATTTAATTTATAGAGGACATTTTGTCTGGGAGGCTGTGGTTGCAGCTGCACAACAAGTTGATTCTGACCAGATCAAGAAACTGACTGACTCCGTGAATTGAAGGCTTGTGACTGTTATCGAAAAGAAGGGTGACTATATTGGTCACTGAGTTTTTGATGTAATCTTAAAGCAAGTGTATAAGTGAGAAATCCAAACCCAATGCCAAAAAGATGGTATTCAAATATTAACAATGCAATGCAAGTTTTTTTTAAGATTAAGATTTTTTCAGAAATCTTTATTTGTAAATTTTGAGTTTGTTTATTCTCACTTTAACAGGTAAAAACAAACAAGTGAGATGGAAAAATCTGTTTTTCATTTAGTTGCATTATAATTCTGCACACTAATAGTTGCCTAATAATGGTGTACATGTAGATATTCTCTTGAGAAAGCCAAAACTTTTACTACTTAAATGTTAAATTTTGCACATATCATTCATTGATTTATATTTATCACATGCAAATATTTCCAGTTCATCCAGAGCGTCTACGTTATCAGTTAGTAATGAATCGGTGTGATGAGTGACTGTCATGAGAAGTAGATATTGTCAATGTTGATTACCTGTTCATTCATTTGTATTTGTCCAGTTTGTGGCTCTCCTTGGCCCAAAGTATTTATGCCTGCCCAGGTGTTCCTTTAAGTTTGATGAACACCCTGCAATTGGATGTCCAAATCAATTGTATCTTGTGTTGTTTTCTTAATTGACTTCTCTGTCAATGTCAGCATTTTTATTTGTTAAGTGTGTTCATTACTGTAAATGTTTGTCCCTTTGAGTTTTCTTCCCTGCTTGAGAAAGGTGCTCTTGTGTTTCCTGCTTATGAATCTTAGTATTACTGTGGTTTTGTTTTGCTTGTTCTTACAATATCCCGGGTGTCCAGAGCGATGCCGTTGTCTTGCATAAATCGAACCACCTGTTGTTCGACCAACTCTAGGTCCAGCTCGCTTGGTTCCCCATTTGGCACCACAGCTTTTGTGTAGGTCTGCGGTTTAACTTTTAGCCCAGTGATTATTAAATCATTCAGTCGTGTGTATTGTCTGCCAAACAATACTCCAAAGCCTTTATTCTCCTATTGTTTTCCTGATTTCGTTTTTTTTAGCGCTTTTACTTCACACATTAAATCCATTATATTTTTTTGTTGGATTGAAATTTTGATTATTTCTTTGGTTTTTAAAAGTTCGGTGCTTTTTTTAAATGCCTTCTAGTTTGTCTTCCATTATGACATTACTCTTTTATGTGCCATTGTTGACAAACAAACACACAACAAATACACAACAAACACACCAACAAATACACAACAAACAAACAACAAACATTTGCAAACTGTTGGGCCCCCACAACAGCGAGCATTGCACCTCAGCAACCATGCTCACCTGAACCAGAAGTCCCGCCCATGGTGTAAAAACTACACTAAATTTTTTCTTGTTATGTGTAATTCCCCAGCATGCATTACTGACTATTGGTAATGCTAAAGTGTTTGGTGATTCCATCAGTTGTGTCCGCTAAACTAATTGTGTAGAGTCTGATTTGATTGGCGTGCTGGACGGATCAGACTGGAAGGGATTAAAGATGTCCGAGCTGATAACCAGAGGTGGCACTGATATTTTTCTCCTGCTCTAGGTCCCATCTACTCTCATTTTCCTCTTGTCACCTTCTTACAGTCAAGGCCTCTCTCAAGCTCTGTTCATTCAGTCAATACAAAAAAAACTGTAATAGAATTACAGTTGTGCTCATAAGTTTAAATACCTTGGCCATTTTTCAGAGAATATGAATGATAACACACAAACTTTTCTTTCACTCATAGTTAGGGGTTGGGTGAAAACATTTATTGTCAAACAATTGTTTACTTTTTTTAAAATTACAATGACAACTGAAGCTATCCAAATGACCCTCATCAAAAGTTTAAATACCCCAGTTCTTAATTCTGTGTATTGCCACCTTTAACATCAATGACACCTTGGAGTCTTTAGTGGTAGTTTAGGCTATTTATTTTCTCAGCTGCCCGTTCTTCTTGGCAAAAAGCCTCCAGTTCCTGTAAATTCTTGGGCTGTCTTGCATGAAGTGTATGTTTGAGATCTCAATAATATTGAGGTCTGGAGACAGAGATGTACAGTCCAAAACCTTCACTTTATGCTGCTGTAGCCAATGACAGGTCAACTTCACCTTGTGTTTTGAATCGTTGTCATGTTGTAACGTCCAAGTACATCCCATGCGCAGTTTCTGGGCTGATAAGTGCAAATTTTCCCCCCAGTATTTTCTGATAACTTCTTATATCTGTTATATACAGTTCAATTACCTTTTCCTGCAGATCATACAATTCTTTTGCTTTTTCCATGACTCATAATACAGAAAAGTCAGTGCATGGGTCTGTCAGGAGCCCAGAAACTCCTTTTTATAAACAGATCACAGGTGAGGATGGTTGCCTTTAGTAGCCATTCAACCCCGTTTGTGTCAACTTGTTTGCATGTTATCAGGCCAAAATCACAATCATAATTCATCTCTTCCTATTGTCAAGAATAAATGCACTGAGCTTTTCTATAGCATTAGTTGTTACCAATAACTAAAATGTTACTGTTCAATTTGCAGGTTCATCTCATTATCACGCTTCACTAAACATGTTGAATTTGCCACGTCTGTGTCTGTAATCATAATTAACTTGAGAACCCATGTATACATAGCTGTCCTAAGAGTGCCAGGTCAAAAATATATTTTACACAGTGAGCTTGTAATTATGGAAAATGTCATATGTTCTGGATCAAATCCTCTCAAGGTACAGTCTTTAATCAACTACAATCCCACCTTTTTTGTGTGTGTGAATCACAATAACTCATGAAATTGTAATTCATGAATTGTAACTTAAATTAAAAGGTGCTGCCTGTGACTTTCAGTGTCTGTGACGATGGAAGGAGACCAGAGTCGAGAGAACAAAGTCAAGGAGAAACAAGAGAGTAAGGAGAAGTCTGACACCTCTGATGATACACAACCTGCTGCTGCTGAAGGTAATTACTACAAATGGTACACTAAAAAATGTAAATCTGAATCTGAAACTCAAAAAAACATATTGCCGTTTGATGTTTTTACAAATTTTAGATGCCATCCAGCTATACCCATTTACTTTGCTAAAAGAAAAATAGTCATGGAAACTTTTGGTCTGGAATGTTGGACCAATCAAAATTACTTATCTAAAAAGAATCGGGACTTTTGTAATGTTTTGTTTATCTGATCAATTGTATGTCTTTCCAGTTACTGTATATTTTGCATCCATTGATACTGCCTTCTGGAAATTCAGCTCAAATGCACCAAGACCTGACTTTTTCTTTGTATCAAATATAAAAACAATAAGGATAGCTGGCCATGTCTGAAATAATAACCTTTTCATCACAGAAATCTACAGTATGGCATTTGTTAATGTACCTAAATGCCATGTTTTATGTTGTTGGGTACCAAATCCTTGAAAAGAAATGTTACCAGAAAAATGTCACACTACATTAAACCAAAGGTTTGATTATAATGACAACCCATGATTTGTGTCTTAATAAATTCTCCTCCCACAGAGACATGCACAGGAGAGCTGCCCCAGTGTAAGATGGGAAACAGGAAGGTGGACAATATGTGCTTCATAATCTCATGCACCAACTGGTATTGAACTGCTCTTGCTGCAACAAGGGCATCATGAAATAGAGAAGAACAAGCACAGACACGATTGTAACCTTGTGGACTTTCAGTAGCCTGCATCTGCAACACATTGTCGTATGTTCACTATCTGTCATAATAAACCCTAGACTGATCATAAAATTCTGGTTGGAGTATATATCTGGTAAGCAGTGCTGGAAAATATTGCTTCATCAACTTTTGACTGAGCTAATTTTTGCAAATGGTTATTTTAAATTGAATCTGGCTGAAATAAACACATTTAATTTAAATGTAAGTGTTATTGTTTTCTGAGATTGAAACCAAAGTCTAAAGGACAACTGTTGAGAAAAGGCTTAATTGATATTTTTTTTTCAACCTTTTAAGAAGTGTTATTAGAGGCTTCACGTTGAGCTCAGAGTTTAAATATCTCTCATTAGCGCATATTCTAAATAAGGCACCACAGAAATGGTTTTCATAAATGGTTCTATAAATACACCTTAACTTACTCTCGTTTGCTGTGACAAATATTTAAACCTATTCAAGCTCAGGGTACACACAATAAATCATAAAAAAGTATTATTTTCTTTTTATGATGACTAAATAGATGCCGCATTGTGTCAGTTTTATCCAGGAGATGATGTTGAAGTGGCATGTTCCATTGTACAACAGCAATGAGAAGTGTCAAAGACTTCTTTCACACTTGCACTGTTTGGTCCAGACTTTTGGACTCCTCTTGGAGTTCTCATTTTGTTGTAAATTGTCACGAAAATGTATTTATTGAAGTCATCATGTCATCTATTTACATTGGCTTCGGCATCCCGCTCTCCCCCACATACTGTTGTTGTGTCCTTGGGCAAGACTCTTAACCCACTTTTTCTCCAGTGGTGTCAGCTGTAACACAGCACAAAAAAGCGCTATATAAATACAAAAAAACAAAACAAAACAAAAAAAGATAATGACCCTGCAGGGCTACCGTACAATTTTTGACAGTTGATTTTGCCAAAAACTACACTCCTCACCTTTAAATAATTTCTCGAGCATCGATTTTTAGAATACATTGTCAACATTTTAGAGGGAAATGTAACACATCTGTCTAACCAACACTAATGCAAAATGAAGCTAACCTAATTACCATTACAGCTAAAAGACTGAAAATGTGAAATGACACAGCAAATGACTATGGAATGAAATAGGGTTTGTGGTGTAGAATTTATCAGCGTCCGGTCTGAATTCTCGGCAGGTGGCTGAACATATTGCATAACAGCAGAGGAGAAGCTATATATCCCTAAAGGGTTATTTCAGCAGAATACCACCGGGCAGATTTATTATGCACATCTGCTAGATTTATACTGCACATAATCTAACGCACCCCCCCCCCCCAAACTGGAAATTGTCCTGGAGAGTGAATAAAGATAATATATTAAAATGCTGGCTCAACATTACGTGAATTTAAAAGATGTAGTAATGGTTATAATTATATAATTAACCGTTTATTAACTTTAAACTACAACTTGGATATATAACATTCACATACTAAATTAAGTAGTATTACTAAAGTAAATTGTACTTAAAAATCCATCAGTAAAAACAACTGCTTACTGTTCGATAAAACTGATACGTTTTTATGTCAGGTTAAAAAACATGTTAACTCTTAGGACAGAAAAATAGTGCAACGCAATGTCATGAGACAATGAAAGTTTTCACTTTTATTGACATTTCACTAACAGAACATTGTGCTATTGATATATAATTGGTGTGGGACAATAAAACCAAACAAAATATATAAAAAACTGTCTATTCCAGTCAGCATTTAAATAGTTTTTATTTTCATTTTAAATAAAACTGCAGTTGAATAAGTTCTCAGGTTATGAACGTAAACATGCTTATGCCATAAGCATTGTCTTAAAAACATGTGCAAAAAATGACATCTTAAATAAGACAGAGAAATAAACATACAAAAAATGTCAAAAGTTCTTTTTGTTCTCCCTATTTACATGAGCTGATATTAGATATCTCACTGGAAACCATATCGAACCCTTTAAAAAATAAAACAATGTGCATCATTTTGCAAGTGCCAAGGTCAGATTTTTTTTCTTTTTGATTTTATAACCAACCCATTTAGTCCAAAAAAACAAAAGCAACCAAAAATCAAACTGTATTTACAGAAAATATCTCATTTAAGAACTTAGAATGATTCTCTTAAAGCTATAGCAGATAAAATCTCCCTAGAAGTGCTATTAGCAGTTGTAATATTATCCAAAGAACATCAGTATAAGTCTGCCCAGACTACCTTTGATATGTTTCATTCACCTACAGATAAATATGTACTTATAATATTTTTTTTATGAAAAGAGAGGGTTAGAAACTAAAGGCAACAACAGGCAAGTTAAAGGAAGACTTAGCCACATGAGACACACGCAAACTTCCTCTGAACTCTGCCAGAGATGAGACCCGGGTATCTATGAGTTATGTTTTGGTGAAATCACAGTTGGCTTTTTGATATTATAATAAATTGAGAACCTTGTGAAGGTTCTCGGTCACCTTGGACATCTTGAAGAAAAGGGTTAAGTAAATAGCATCTGGACTCAGTTTCCAAGTTTAACCTTAAAAACTGAGTCCAGATGCTTTTTACTTAAACCTTTTCTTCAATAATAAATTGTGTTTGTGACAGAAATCTGGTGAAAGGTTCTTGACTCAACTAGTCCTCTATTTAGTCTCTATATGAACATTAATTTATATATTTGTAAACAGTTATATTAGGACTTTTTAATTTGATGATGATTACTCCAGACATTAGACACCGATGTATAGACTCACTTAGAGGCTAGGCTAGATTGAAAAATTGCTGTTTACTGCTACTACATTTTATCTGTTTTTGATAATTCCCTAAGTGGTGCTTCATCTTTTTCATAATCTGACATTTATCCCCTCTGGCAGTGTTCCTTTAGTTTAAGAGTGGTTAAAACAAATAACTAAGTCTACCCTTAAAGGCAACTCACTGTTGTCCAATGCCACCAAAACATCACCAGACCTGGGACCAACGACTCGGGTAAAGCAACCATAAAAATCGCTTGGCGGTACCTTTTCAACTTATCTTCTCTTATCCTCCGTGTAAAGAGTAAGGAAGAATTTTAATAAAGAAAGAAATCGTACTGAAGCAAGAAATCCAACAGTGTCTCAGTGCCAGTTTGTACCAGGTCTGTTTACAATATCCATAAGATACATATATTCAGAGAACCCTCTGCCCTCAGTGCCAATAAATAAAGAAATAAAAGGTGGACAAGAGTGTCCACCAGCATAGTGTCAATCTCAACCCAGTCGCCGAAATTCAATGTAAGAGAGTATCGGAAACACAACATTAATTCTCTGAGACTGGGTTGATGCATTTACATAAATGTTGTGTTATGTGCGTTACATAAGCAATAGGAATAATGCAATCACTACAGTATGTTTTTCTTCAAGTAGCCTTTTTCCATTTCCACAAAACAGACATCTGCTGATACACACCATATTCTTGTAAACTGCTATCTGACTGAAAATCTCAGTAACTATATACAGATTTTCCTTTTCTGTTATAATAAATCATGATGACAACTACAATTGACCTTCCCATAAGCTAACTATGAAAAATCTCTCTCTATGTTGTCCATGCCAAATTAAAGCTAAATAAAAACTGCTTATCTGTTTTTATTACCCATTTAATTACTGCAACATGGTAGGATTTGTGTTGTCATAGCAACAATAAAGCAGAAGAAGCCATGATGATAAAACCCAACCTACTCTCTTGACCTCGCAAAAATTAGCATAAAGAACGGTACTGTATTTGCTGCTGTAGTGCCCTTAAGCAAGGCACTTTACTCCCAAATGTAACAGTGCACGTAAGAAATAGACACGACTTCATCTGAGCGTAGAGAGAACCAGATGATAATGGCATTTAACAGTAATGCTACGGTAAACACTATGTTTCCTGATGTGTGACCTTTTTCAACAAATATGATGCATTTTTATTTTTATTTTTACATTCCCCTTCCCTATTTATATTCTACTGCCTATAGTGGCATAATGTACTGTTAAAAAAAACAAGAAGCAAAGATAAAATAACCAAGTTCATTTCTTGCCTTTGTTGATAAGTTCAAATAGAAAAGCCATACTTGCTCAATGGGTCATTGCCTTGGATAAAGAAAAGTGAATAAAATTTAAAGGCACTTAAGGGGCTATTTGTAATTTTAACAAAGTCCAAACACTATCAGTCCCAAAAAGATAAATTTAACTATTTTGTTTTTTGAGGACTGAGATGTGATAAACAAAAATGTGACAAAAAAATTAGTGGGTATATAAACAAATCCATGTTGGCAATTTTGACAGACAGCCTAGCAGTGGAGTAATGCTGTTTGAACATTCTGCTATTGATTGAAAAAAAAATGTTTTCTATGTGCTCAATAGTCAGTTTTGTATTTGCTCAATAGTCCATCTAGTTAGTAGTACAAAATGATAAGACTTCATTTACCTAATGTGGATGTGTTGGCAATACACAATGTCATTTGGCATACCTAAAAAGACTCACTTTTTTAGGGCATTTTAGTAACATATTACACATAGCCCCTTAATCTCCTATGGATTAGTGTAACACATAAGAAGATTGCTTACCTACTTCAGCAAGTAATACTTCTTTATATGGGTTGTATTGAGTTACATCTAACCCTACGTCCGCTGCTAAATGAAGAACAACAACAGTGAGGTAAGTGAGATGAATTAGAGATATTATTATCACATGTGGGTGTACTAAAGTGGGATGGAAACCTCTTGTTAGCTCAATGAAATGCACCCCCTTGGGTGAACGCCACTCTCCTTTCCCATCATCCCTCCTTTTAATTTAAGCAATACGCTCGACTGATGACAAACTCACACTTCATTACAGCCTCGGGCTCTACTACAGAAAAAAAAAAAAGTGCACAATCAGCAACTCTACAGCCAACAACTATCTTAACAAGGATTACATAATGCCCACTCCACTCCTGCCTAACACTGCTGAGAAATGCACAGAAGCACAAAACCTCAAGTATTTTTCAACAATAAAGGTCAAACATGGAGCTGAATTCACTAATAGAACAATATAAAGTACCCGGTGCAAGAATATTAGGGAAGCGTGTAAACAAGTTTAAGTATAACACAGTGGTGTCAAAGAGAGAACAGTCAAAAAGGAACTTATTTAATACCAGTAAACAGTTTTCAGAGAAGGCTGAGATTTGGTCATGTTTGATAGCCCAATGGTCATATGATTGGGCTAAACAAGACCCCACAATCTCTCTTTTAGTAACAATTTATTCTAATAAATGATAATAATATACATCAATCTACCTTTGGCCTATCTAAAATGATTTCCACTGGACTGGAACGGTACTGTTCGGGTCAGTACGGGTAAGTTTCCATTACTGATACAGCTCAGAAACAACATTAAATTTAGGCATGACGTGTCTCTTTCATTTACAATGATATGCTACATTCAGCAGGTTGCTTAACGGTGACGGACTAATTGAAAATCAACCAAAGGTATTATATGCAGGGATTTTATAAAATTATATTCATCCTCACATAATGGAAACTGAGATTTTTTGTCACACCTAATACTCTCATGACATTTAAACCCTGACTGTGACCTTTGATAGACTTTGGATTCTAGGTTTGGACATGCTTGTTCTTGATCAATTCATAATCTTTGATCACACATATTATTTCTAATGAATTTCCTTTTGTAACACTTTGGTCTTTTACTTTAATGGATCATAGCACCGCATTAAGTGTTTAGCATTCATGTCACCATCTATTGTGTTTAAATGTGCCTTATGCTCGTGGGCGATTGGTAATTGTACCTATTGACTTCTATTGATCGGTGGCATCTATGCAACTCTATGCAAAAGACAATTCTGATGCGATGGAAAACCTCACCTGGCTTGACATTCATGTTTCCATAAATAAACACAACCTTCTCAGCAGTTCAGTCATTCTTGAAGGTACCGGGAGCTGAACGTCTTGTTTTGTGTTTATTGTACACCCTCCGAGAACAAATGTGCGTTTTTCCACCGTGCCCAAATAGCGCTGTAGGATATTGAACACCATCGATTTGTTCTGAATGCTGCGTGCTCTGAACTGCTCACGACAGCGGCAAGTAATTGCACGGATATGCGCCGAGAACACATTCAATTACTGCAGGACAGAGAGCTCGGTGAATAAGGTTCAAAGCGGAGTGAATGAGAACAAGAACAATGGGAGGGGCCGAGGGAAGGGACACAGAGATGCATGGAGCCTAACGTCCATTTAACATTAGGAAGTTTAATATTGTGATGCATTTAGTACATCCCTGAATATAATTACTGAAAATCTTGATACAAAATGACTCAAGTTGTCCCGAATAAATTTTTTTTAAAGTAATTTCCAGCCTGGGGTGGGAGGTCATAGATGGGGAACTCCAAATGTCTCCTGGAAAGGAGTTTGAGAATATTTCATTTGGGAGTTAAAGATCTTTAATGAGCAACAGGTGTGCTTAAATAAAGCAAGCTTTATGCTTCAAACTGCAGTGCAGTTGCTTTACAAGGCTTCAGCACTTTTACAAAAGGGCGTTCAGACACGTCTTCAAGCAACAACCCATCAGAAAAATACTTAGAAATCATAACCTCAGTGAACTAAATCTTTGCATTTTGAGCGAAACGTGTTGTTGTGTAAAAGGCCTCTTAGTACAAATTTAACCCTACCATGTTTGGTTCAGTTAAAACAAGCTCTGTACACCTGAACAATTAATATGTGAATGCTGCCATTTTAATGGTGGTGTGCACAAAGCATATTCACAATTCTGTGAAAAGGTAGATTGTGCAAACTCCAAAGACATGCATCAAGGAAAATTACATGATGCAATGCTAAAATCAGGCAACTAGACTTTTTGGGTGCAAGCATATTAGAAGTTTATGTCCAATCTGCTTGTGGCTTTATCCATTGCCGTTTCTTAGAATGCTCTGGATGTTGTGATGTTTGGTCTGGTACTGGGAAGCCAAATACCAGGACTTCTTACCAGCAAATTAAACTGTATTACTCTTGAATTCATACTACAAGTGTGAGAATACACCTATGACTCGATAATGAAATATATACAAAGGCCTATCTGGCACATTTGACCCGACCAATAAAGAAAAAGGAACTGCTTCAAAAAAAGCAATTGCTAGATCAATTAAAAGAATAGTATGAACATTCACGCTTGAAAAAACAAACTTGGTAATGTGAAACACACCACATTCAAGGAACTTTAAATGCAAAATAAAGGAATATAGGAAGCATAGATGGGTAGAGGAGATGAAATAAATGAAAGGTGGAAGATTAGGCAGAAGTCAAGTCAAATGGGAGAGGGGAGGCCAGATGGACGGGCAGAATTACAAGAGGGCTGTGAGAAAAGACACAGAGCGGACACTGGGATTAAAGCGCGGGATGTGGAGGCCGAGTGACTCCTATTAGAGCTTTGTGAACAGACGTACTTCATTAAGCTCTGTCGATGTTATACCGCTGCCAGCATACTAATATAGACCCACATGTCCTCCCTCTCGTCCTGTCCTATCTCCCGTGTCCTGTATTCAAATTATTCCTCGCCCTATGTCCCCAAACCAGCCGTTTTCTCTGTTTCTGCAGTTTTTTTTCCTGTAGACATTATCTGTGACCAACTTCTACATCCAGGCCCCGAACGGCTGAGTTATTTTTGAGTAAGAAGGCCAATTATTCGCTTCTTTCTAATGTCTTGCTTCATTCTCAAAGGTGCAGTGCCAACCTAAAGGGTGTGAAGAGGTCCTGTCTTTACCCTGCAACAGTGGGGGTAATAACAAGGTGCTCAAGTGTAAATGAATCAGCTCAGCTTTATCGGAAATCACAGACTTGCTAGAGTTGTATTAGCCATGTAGTTTTTGCTTGATTTGCACTTAGCACATCTTTATTTTTATCCTTACTCTTGCTACCTTGTGAGCCACTACCAGGAGTCTGTTATTATATTTAGGTATGCAATGGTAGCTTACTTTCTTGTTGAACAGCAGCACTAGGCTACGGGCTAAGCTAATACATTTAGCTGTTAGCATAATAATCATGCCCACTTTCCCTGGAACCAGCCTTTCAATCAACAATTTTCTTCAATTATGACATTTTTTCTAGGTCCTAGAACGAATAGTGTACTACTTTGGTAACCCTTTGGCCTTTCTCAAATAAAGAACATTTTGTCATATTTCAAGAGAAAAGAAAGCAACAACGGTGTCCGGTTTTAGTTATTGTTAACATAATTCAGCAGTCACTTCATGAATTAAAAACATTGCATTCACTGTCTACATTACAATAAACACAAGCATAATATGACATTAAGCCTCTTTGGGGGTTCCTGAACCAACCTGTACCTCATTTTTTTACGGGGAATGTTGCAAATACTTAAGGTGAGTCTAAGATAGCAGGAGTATCTTCAAGATGCCAAACATGGCCTTTGGAGACAAAAGTAAGGCTGTTCCCAAGTCTTCCACTTTTATGACAAGCTTTTTTCTATCCAGTTATTAATATGGTGATGATCATTGGATTACAGTGAAAAAGAGAGAAAAAGGTAAATGAATGATCTGATCCACATAGAGATCCCTGCTTTGTTCTTTTAGTTATGGCCTTTCTACCTACAATTTTTATTTTCAAGTTTTTTTTAGTTTTTTTTTTAGATTGACTTGAAGTAGTTCATGTAAGCTGTTAGAACAAACCTGGAGGTGTCTGGCTTAGACGGGCAAAATTCTGCCTTAATTGTTGTTTTCTATTCTTTTTTTACTGAGAGTCACATGTAGTAGGTCCCAAAAGAAATCGTCAGATTTCAATATAAAACTTTTTGGGCTGTTTTTCCCTCTTTTAACATTGTCCAGGACTGCTTTGTTCAGCTAGGTATGTGTTTCTCTGGTCCAAAGTGGTGGAAAAACACAAAAGCAGCATCTTCCAATATCTTTGTGGCACAAAACAGGCACGAGCTAGCACATTAGCGTCTTTAGCATTGATCTTCCATTGTCTTTGAGACTGCTAGCATTCTCTGTCTTTAGCTAACATCAGCTAGAAAAACATGACACCACTTGACCTTGGTCAGTCACCTGTCATACCCATTCCTGAACGGGATATTTGTAGTAGTGCTGCGTTATTGTGCTCTGCTGGACCCCTTTGTTCTTGAACTGAAAGATGGTGTAGACCAGGACCAGGATGCACAGTGACAGAATGCAGGGGATGACCACTGCAATGGCGTTGACTGTCGTCGGGACATCGTTGATGGCGACCATGATGTCCACGTCATCCAGTGGCAAATGACGATCGCCGCGGTTACCATTGACACCGGAGCGCTCCATGTCGGACTGGTCACAGCCCATCCAGTCACGCAAGATGGACTTGGGGTATCCGGCTTCCACTGTGAGCTTCTGGTTGTCAAACTTCCAGTATTCTTTGCCCTTATAGAAGTAGGTATAGTCTATAGGGGAAGAGAAACATAATGTTTTTGAGATGATTATTTTGCAAAACCTTTGACAATATATCCTCCCAATGTAGGGTGTCAGTGGCTTAGTGGTAGAGCAGTCGTCCTATAACTAGAAGGCTGGTGGTACGATTCCCGCTTGCCCCACAGTTCATACGGTCATTGTGTCCTTGGGCAACACACTGTACACAGCTGTAACACTGGTGAATGGAAGCTTAATGTAAGACACTTTGGATAAAAGCATCTGCTAAATGTAAACAACAATGGCATAAATTGCAAAAAAATATTTGCAAACAAGGCTGATGTAGACAGGATATTGATAATTTTCATCAATATTCTTACTAATGTCCATCATTATGTAATGTAACTGAAAGTGGCTTATGTATCAGAACCAAACCTGATCAATGCTATGTGTGAACAGACTCGCTCAGGGAACTTGTGTACATACAGCGAGAATACATCTGCAAGGTCTGTATAAAGCACAGAGACAACAAATGCTTTTTTGAATTGAATTTTGCAACAAATTAAGTTAATGTGTTAACTTAGGTCCGGGAGCAAGGCTACGCCTTTGCTAAACCTTAACCACACCTCGACCACACCTCTAATTTTCCCAGAAGCCCTCTTTATACAGTTTTAGTTTCATTCACCAATGCTTGTTTTTGTTCTCTCGATCCCACCCTCCCAGTTCCCTTTTTCTCCCTACCTATATTCTGTTTCCGTCCTATCTACCATAACTAGACCCAAAGAGGGGGATCACTATTCAGCAGGGTGAACTACCAGAGACAAAACCCCCACACTGAGTCTCATCCATCTCTAGAATCATTACTACGCTTTATCCTCCATCCTTGCACCACTTTATACTGATCATATATCAATTCAATAAACATGTCAACTCTATATTGTTGTGGCATGGACCTTGTTAGCAAACTGTATAAAGGTTCAGCAAATAATATTTTTGATTGACAGGTTTCCTTATACATGCATTTTTGACACCTCAGCTACAGTCACATAACTGCCCCTTTTGTGTCAAAGGAAAGTGTAAGTGCCATGATGGGCATATTTATTTGGCATTAAAGTATTAAAGTTTCCTGAATTCACACCCATTTTACAAAACAAAAGCAACTAAAGTGCCATGTACTGGACAGGAACTGTGCAACCTATGATAGGATCAAGACTGTCAAGAAAAAAGTATAATAAAAGTAAGTGAATCAGATATAGACAGTGGAACAACATTGTGAACCTAGTTTGAACCTTCGGGGGTGAAGACATGCTGGCAGTCAGACAGTTTTTTTCTCGTTTGACAAGAATACATTTCCAGGGCACTGCTAGTCACGAACAGTTAGAAAATATCAGGTCTAAACAGCTTCACTACACACAAACTAGTCTTTCTGACACACATTGCACAACCCCAGAAGGCTTTTCTAATGTCTGCGTTTATATCTGCTCCATCACCTCCAAACAGCCCCAAAGACACAAACACACATTTGTCTGGCGCTTCCAAGCTCCCTGCAGGAAAGCCTCTCATCTAACACCAAAACACCACGCCTGACCGGCCATGTCACCATGCACAGACACACCCGCACACACACTGATAGAAGCTCTGCCTCCAGTAGCACCCTCTGGGCCCACCCACAAGGTCAGGAGGTCACAGTGCGACAAGCAGAAGTGATGATGGTGAGTGATGAGACTGCAGTGGGTTGCCCAGTTTTTTTTAGAAAAACATGGCAATAGTTTTGTGAAGTCTTTTAATAGTTGGCCTGTTCAACAATATTTTTTGAAAATAAAACTCTATGCCTACACTCCCACAAGTCTCTACACTACAACAATTCATTTGGTTTTCAGAGTAAATATGCTAATAACCTCAAATAAAAACTTGCACAAAAAACACCACAGTCTTTCATTCAGGTTACCCTAAAGCTACCAATTATTTTTAGTAGCACAATTGATCTCAGTAGCCTCAAGAGTCTCTCAGTAGGTGCAAATTACATGAAGCAGTTCCAGTCTACAAAATCAGCATTGATGTCTGAAAAATAGAATTTTTATGTACCAAAACTATAAGAACTAGACAAATAAAATTTTATAAAATGAAAGAGTTCTGCATGGCCATGTTAGATCTGCTTGGTAAAGACCAAGACCATCCAATCTGTTTGGTTCAAGCAACTGTCCACTGTATGTTGCAAACCTGATATTATGGGAGGTGCTCTGATGTATAACCTTCTATTTTTGTGAGCTTTAATAGCATACCTCCCCTAAAAGCTCTACATCTTTACGACCCTGAGCACTTACATCCTTCCCTGCTGATAAAGGCTCCTTGTGGTGAGCTGGGTATCCCCTTCCAGACGGTGATGGGTTTAGGGTATCCTGGATCCGCCGTTCTCTTCTCCTCATTGTAGCGCCAGTACTGGTCCCCTTTAAAGAAGTAGGTTTTTCCAACAGGTTCCCAACGCAGAGCCGTGTCGATGCCGTCTTTGGGGAGGCAGCTGCCCAGCTCCACCAGACTGTGGGGATAGCCCGGCTCGGCTGTCACTTCCTTAAAAACCCAGTACTTATCACCTGGGACAAAATAAGAACAACGAAGAGAAACACTTTAAAAAATAGCTGTGAAAGTAAATATCTAACTTTCTCTATAAACAGGCCCTGAGAAATCTCAAGTGTTTCTTACCTTGGATTATTTATAAAGGATTATATAATGGTTAAAATTCAAATCATTCAAAAAATCTTATCAAGAGTGTTCTTTGGCTCAAGGCTGATTTGTCTGCAATTTTCTGAAGGAAACTGTTCACAAGGTTTACAATCCTCTGCTGGCTGAGAGACAGCAACAATGAAAACCTGAGCTCTTTGGTAGAATCTGAAGTCAGAACATAACCTATATGAATTCATTTACCTTTGTTACCATTTTACTATATACAGTGGGAATCTAAAGCTTGAGCACCCAAAGTAAAAATTTGTATTAATGTGCATAAAGAAGCCAAGAAAAGATGGAAAAATCTCCAAAAGGCATCAAATGACAGAATAGACATCCTTATAATAAAGTAAAAAATATATATATATATTTTATTTTTATCATTTACACTTTCAAAATAACAGAAAACAAAATAAATGGTGTCTGCAAAAGTTTGGGCACCCTGCAGAGTTAATCCATTGTAGCTATCTAGCAATTTTGTTGAACCTTCATTAAATATTAAAATAGCAGTTAATATTACATTTATTCCCTAATAAAAAAGCAAAATCATTAAAATTTACAGTGAAGCCCTGTGAACTTGAAAAAGCCCCACCTGATTAGGGAGAAAGAAATGGCTCTGGACGTGGCACTGACAAGTAAATCTTCCTCCTAATTCCTTGTGTGCGTGTTTCCTGTCCAGACAACTTTGAGCTGCGATGTGTGTAAAAATCCTGGCTATGTGTGGTGAGTTGTAATGGAGCTGAACTGTGTGACTGAGGGCCCATGTGTGACTGTCTGTGTAAGGGACATAGCAGAGCTATTAATATGTGCTTCTGACTGGTGGTGATATCAGAACTTTCCTCAGAAGAGGTCAGAGTGTGAATCTTCTTGTTTGCGCTGTTTATGAGGACCAGGTTAGAAATTTTTAACATGAATGTAAGGTCTTATTGGATAGTAAAGACATTTCCCGTCAGGCTCCTTTCCACTAGTGGTGCATACTGTACAAGACTACTTTTAAAAACTGAGGCCCGTTTTCAAAAGGCTGGCACTAAACACGGCACTCTATTGATTGGAGGGTAGACAGTGCTGCAGAATACACTCACCTAAAGAATTATTAGGAACACCATACTACTGTGTTTGACCCTCTTTCACCTTCAGAACTGCCTTAATTCTACGTGGCATTGATTCAACAAGGTGCTGAAAGCATTCTTTAGAAATGTTGGCCCATATTGACAGGATAGCATCTTGCAGTTAATGGAGATTTGTGCGATGCACATCCAGGGCACGAAGCTCCCATTCCACCAGATGCTCTAATGGGTTGAGATCTGGTGACTGTGGGGGCCATTATAGTTCAGTGAACTCATTGTCATGTTCACAAAACCAATTTGAAAAATAATTCAAGCTTTGTGACATGGTGCATTATCCTGCTGGAAGTAGCCATCACAATGTCAAATTGGCACTAAGGAGCCTAAAGTGTGCCAAAAAAACATCCCCCACACCATTAAACCACCACCACCAGCCTGCACAGTGGTAACAAGGCATGATGGACCCATGTTCTCATTCTGTTTACGCCAAAATCTGGCTCTACCATCTGAATGTCTCAACAGAAATCGAGACTCATCAGACCAGGCAACATTTTTCCAGTCTTCAACTGTCCAATTTTGGTGAGCTCGTGCAAATTGTAGCCTCTTTTCCCTATTTGTAGTGGAGATGAGTGGTACCCGGTGGGGTCTTCTGCTGTTGTAGCCCATCTGCCTCAAGGTTGTGCGTGTTGTGGCTTCACAAATGCTTTGCTGCATACCTCGGTTGTAACGAGTGGTTATTTCAGTCAAAGTTGCTCTTCTATCAGCTTGAATCAGTCGGCCCATTCTCCTCTGACAACTAGCATCAACAAGGCATTTTCGCCCACAGGACTGCCGCATACTGGCTGTTTTTCCCTTTTCACACCATTCTTTGTAAACCCTAGAAATGGTTGTGCGTGAAAATTGTGAAATACTCAGACCGGCCCGTCTGGCACCAGCAACCATGCCATGCTCAAAATTGCTTAAATCACCTTTCTTTCCCATTCTGACATTCAGTTTGGAGTTCAGGAGATTGTCTTGACCAGGACCCTAAATGCACTGAAGCAACTGCCATGTGATTGGGTAATTAGATTCTTGCATTAATGAGAAATTGAACAGGTGTTCCTAATAATCCTTTAGGTGAGTGTATATTGCGAATTTATCATTATTACAATATAAAAAAAAACACAATATCTGTATTATTTTGTACCCGTACAAAATATATTATGAATGTAGCATCTGAAATTTTAAACAAAAAGCTGAAAACCATTTCTACTACAGTTTATCATGGTGCTATAGCTGTATAGATGTTATATCTTCAGCCTCTTGTACTGCTTTACACAAAAATATTTTTTTTCTAATTCTATATTCTATTAAATGGGGATGCAGTCCTTAATAAAACATCTTAAATACATCTAAAAACTTAACTTGTATACTTGTATGACTGTACTGTACTTGTATGATGACATTTACAACAGACACCGTTCCTTGCCCACAGCACAGTGGAAACATAAGCCTCTTCAGGGTTTCCCCATACCAAACCCTGCTGTACTTAGCCGACTTGCGCCTTTATACATTTAAAGAGGTTGAGTGTATATGTAGAAATGTCACAAAAAGTGAGAGAAGTGACGTGGCCTTCAGCAGGCAGGGGATGAGCCATCTCCAGACTCATGCTGAAATCCATTACTGTAGGCTGGCTGCCCCCCGCTGCCTTGCCATTCTCCATTTCACACTTTATTAAATATCATATCAGGGAGGGGGAGGGGCTGTAGGGGGTAAGACAGACTCTAATAACATTTGAGCAGATGGCAGACAGAGATTTTAAACAGCTCTCCAAACTTTGTCCATGAAAAACTGAAATGACTGAATTCAATAATTTTAAACCAGGCTGAGACCAACAACGAGGCTCTTCAATTTAGATTTATGTTCATTTATAGTTTTGACTCTTCGTACTATGGTTGTTGACATCTGATTTCTTGTGTGAAGTGCTCTGAAATGACCCGAGTGGGCAGAAACAATAACACGAGAAAATGGCCTGGGCCTGCTTTAGAAAAATGGATTCCATGTGAGACATCTAAATAAAGCAGAATGAATTGCAAATAACATTAAACCACTGTACAAGTGATGATCCAATAAATGGGCCATTTCTCAATAACATAAATTGATAAAATATCCTCTAGTTATTATATATAAAAAAGACATTAAAGTGCGTTTTTACAGAAGTACAGGTTTTAGTTATTGTGCCAAACGTGTGCTGACAACTACTTTAGGAAATCAATTAGCTATTCATGTACAGTTGTGCTCATAAGTTGACATACCTTGGCAGAATGTGTGATATTTTTAAAACAAATTTTCAGAATATACCACAAAAACTATTTTTTTACTCATAGTTAGTGGTTGGGTGAAGTCATTTATTGTCAAACAACTGTGTTAACTCTTTGTAAATCATAATGACAAACGAAACGACCCAAATGACCCTGATCAAAAGTTTACATACCCCAGTATTATGTAATACTGTGTATTACCACCTTTAACATCAATGAAAGCTTGAAGTCTTTTGTTGTTGTTGATGGATGAGGCTCTTTATTTTCTCAGATGGCAAAGCTGAACATTCTTCTTGGCAAAACCCCTCCAGTTCCTGTAAATTCTTGGGCTGTCTTGCATGAACTGCACATTTGAACTCCACATTGAGAGGGGTTCAATGATATTGAGATCATGAGACTGAGATGGCCAGAACCTTCACTTTATGCTGCTGTAGCAATGACAGTTCGACTTGGCCTTGTGCTTTGGATTGTTTTCATATTGGAACGTCCAAGTACGTCTCATGTGCAGCTTCTGGGCTGATGAATGCAAATTGTACCTCAAGTAATTTCTGATAACATGCTGCATTCATCTTTTCCTGTGTCTTTGAAGCTCACACATCCCCAAAACATTAGTGATCCACCTCCACGTTTCACAGTAGGAATGGTGTATCTTTCATCATAGCCGTGTTGACTCCTCTCCAAATGTAACATTTATGGTTGTGGACAAAAACTTCAATTTTGGTCTCATCACTCCAAATTAAGTTTTGAGGCTTGTCTCTGTGCTGAACCGGGAGGCTGTGGCATTTGCGTAATAATGGTTTTCTTCTGGAGACTAGACCATGAAGCCCATTTTTCTTTGTTGGTCCACATAACCTTGGTTTGGTTTCAACATAATTTTTATTCTAATATTCCACTTAATTAGAGTTTGAACACTGCTGCCTTGGATAAATTTTTATATTATTTTCCTGTTTTATACATTTCAATTACCTTTTTCCTGCAGATCCTTTGACAATCATTTTGCTTTTCACATGACTCAGAATACAGAAAGTGCAGCACTGGATGAAATATGCACTTTTATAACCATGCACTGATTACAAGCAAACAAATCACAGGTGATGATGGTTACCTTTAGTAGACACCTGTTTGTGTCAACTTGTGTGCCTGTTATCGGCCCAAAACTACCAGGGTATTTTGATCAGGGTCTGTCATTATGATTTTAAAATAGTAAACACAATTGTTTGACAATAAATTCAATGATGATTGAAGCAAAGGGCTTCATCCAACCACTAACCATGAGTGAAGAAAAAAGATTTTTGTTCTCATTTATATTTTCTGAAAAATATATATATAAAAAAGAAAATCACAAAGTCTGTGTATGTAAACCTATGAGCACAACTATATATAATTAATTTCTTAAGTTCTCATAGAGCTGAGTAAATTCATAATTTTGGACATGCTCAGTGTGGTTGTGGATCAATACTTAAGACCAATGCATACAATTAGCGTCTTAAAAATCACTCATTTACTTTATCTTCAGCTATTTCTATTTCAGATTGAAAGAGATGAGTCCATATGTAAACACACTTCATACTAGTTTTGCTTATAAACAAGGCTATGATCTGTTTTATGAATAACAGCATTACCACAAAAAAAAACATAAAAATTTGATTGCAAATGAACACAATAAATACTTTCCTCCCTCGGCATGTGCTTTCCAAGGACACATGAACACACAATAAGCTACGTTTGACTTTTAAACTTTCAAGCTTTTCCCTTTTAAACTTTGCATGACACAGTGGCCTAAAATATTTATCTTCGCCTGTCTACAAATGTCAGAGTATTGCTTCTAAACACTGGTCTTTTTGTTTCGTTTGCTCTGGAGTATTTGGTCTGTCCTTAGCTCCACTAAGCCGTATACATTTAACAATAGCCCAAGTATATATTGCAATATTTTGGTGTGTTTATTCAAATAAGAGAAATTCATTTTTTTCTTGAAATTTTCTCTACTTGCATGTAACCACACTGAGCACATACTGTCCCTAAACCTAAAAGAGCATTATTTTTATGAGTCATTGTGCGCTCAAAGCATTCAAGATTCAAGGCAAACATTTGGCGAAGCACTGAGGTGACAGAAATGCGACAAACACCATTACCATAAAGAACACAGTTTCTTCTGAACTCTTTGTATGTGACGCCAAAAAGTGTGTTACTCATTTGTAGCACCTTCCTCCATCTGTTCACACACTG
Organism: Neodontobutis hainanensis; assembly: GCA_024349245.1. Taxonomy (NCBI): domain Eukaryota; kingdom Metazoa; phylum Chordata; class Actinopteri; order Gobiiformes; family Odontobutidae; genus Neodontobutis; species Neodontobutis hainanensis. The sequence continues at coordinate 15,061,508 of JALDNG010000005.1, forward strand.
TTTGCTGCTCGATCTGTTGAGTTGAATTCCTTGTAAATCACTCATTACTGAGCGACTAGAAGAAAAACTTGTGCCCCACTTGGACCTGAAGGTAACACTATTTTTAGAGCATCAGCTTTTTTCACACATTTAAAGATGAATACTGTCTAATAGCATCATTTGCTTAAATAACCTTCAGTGATTTTTGTCTTCTCACCTTTGAAAAACACAAATTTTCCATCAGATCTCTCATATGCAGCGTCGATGCGAGGAGGTAGGCCCTTCCAAAACTGGTCAATCTGCATTGGGTAACCCTCCTGGACCTTGTTGTTTCGTAAACGCCAAAACCATCGGTCCTGGAGAAATAGATCAGAATCATTACAATCAAGCGTCGAGTCAAAGTTAAGAATCAAAAGTCTTGTATAAGTTTGCCTGTGCTAGATGTATTTGTCAGCAAAAAGTTTTTTTCTATTGGGAATTTTACAGCTCAGTTATTTAGCTTTATGATGATACTATACTTATCAAGATTTTAATCTTTTACTTCTCATTACTTTTTATGTAATTTATTCTCTAAACACTGGTAACATATTTCGAACATTTGATAACAAACAGTGTTTGGAAATAATCCACACAAATCAAAACACTCTTTATCCAAACGCTTGACAAAGTGTTTGCAGTTAATGAATGCACAGTGTTGTTTACTCCAAAAGAGCAGGAGATGGTAGGTGTGACGAACAAAGAGAAACGAGAGAAGAGGCGCACCAGCGTTGGGACTGCGCCGACAGACAGCGATAAGAAAAAAGAAAGATGATGCGAGTTAAGCGAAGGACAAAAAGGGTGTGACGTCTGGAGAAGAGGAATGGAAGACACAGGAGAAGGCAGCGAGAGGGAGGAGCAGGAGGCGAGCATCAATCTTAGCTCATTATCATTTGGCTTCAGTGAATCTAGGACACAGCCAAGCGCCGTCCCCGCTGAATACACACCATTATATACACAGCTCTGGAACAGGTGCACACACACACAGACAGACACACCAAGACCATCTACAGAAACTAATTATACACTATGTCACACGTCTATTTTATTTTAAAATGGCACAATAGTGTTTTGCTAAATAATGATGGTACATTCTAAAAAGACTGAGAGTGTTATTTAGTTTTTAGCTATTGGCTGGTCCGTTTTAGTTCTTTAGCACTTTGGCATTAATATCTGTGAAAGATCCTATGTAAATGCCAAAGAGACATCAATCTCAAATTTACTGTACTACACACAACAGTGAGAAAAGGGGCATACATAACTTAACCAAGAAAAGGTTTGGCAACAGGACAGACTCCTTTTTTAGTCACATCCACTGCCTCAAAACTCAAGTGTGCATAAAGCTCAAGAATCATAAGTACAAACTTAGTATACAACATGATTTCGATTATATTTTGTGCTGAAAAGATTGTCATTCCACACATCCAACAATTACAGAAACAATCAATAGAAACAAAATTTCTGGGAAACTGGGTTACAAACACACATTATTCTATCTCAAATGATGAAGCATCAGTTACTGGCCTCTAACACTGTCTTGTCTGAACCCAGACAGAAAAAGCAAATCAATGTTCTTCTCTTGAACTGAAAGGAGTGACGTGTTTCTTTCTCACCAAGGAAACATCCAATAATGAGTGTTTCTTTTTAACGCCCACTGGCTTTTAACATCCCCTTTATGTCCCGACACAACCCTGGCCTTGAGTTAAAGAAGTAGGCTTTGTTTTGCAATCAATAAGGAAGATTTGTGGAGATAAACAGACTTTTGTGTGATTTTTTCTTTCCTGGCTGATACATTTGAGAGAAGTCAGTGCCTGTATTAATGTTGGTGCATTGTTCATCTGTTTGAAGAGACTTGAGCTGATTTTACATCTTTGTATCAGCTTCACTGACTGGATAGTTTCTATCTGGCTTCTGCCCTACAGCTCAGTGTGGTATTGTGCCATTGGAACTCATTATTAATGAAAGTAATGTTTTTGCTTACACAGAGAAACAGTGCAAATAGAGAAAAGGGAAGCAAAGTAAAACATGGATAAATAATGGCAATGCATTTATGTGATTTAAAAAGTTGTGGATATAAATTCAGGATTGCAATTGTCTAAAGATGAACTCAATTCTTGAAGTTTAAAGTAAGCTGCAAACATCAGATTTGGTTCAGCTGTACTTTAAAAAAAAAACAAAAAACTGTGAACTTGTTTATTCATTTGATATTTTATGCAAATGTAGCATGGTGAGAGTGAGAGCATTGTTATGCACATGCGTCGTACATAATAAATTTGAAAAATTAATATATAATAAAAAAACATCTAATAATGTCTAAGACGATAAATTGTCTAAACATAAAACCCCTAAGTCTTGTAAAACTCCAAAGAACACTACAACATACACACATATGAAGCTCAGTAGGTAATGACCTACTTTAAAACACAGATCTACAGAAATGTATATGCAGCATGTAGCTTAAATTATCTCTACATGTGTCCCTCATGGACGTACCGCAGCTGCAGCAGCTGCTCCTTCCTCCCACTTCCACTCCATAGTGTAATGTAATGTCCAATATATGTAATGTCTTACACATGCAAACACTAAACGCTTACTTTGGAGACTTTATCTGTACATCTGTTGGGGATATTAATGGACTTTATGTAAAAATATAATGTTCTATGTTTCTGGAGTTTGCCAAGCTTCAAAATAAACTGCTGCAGAATGTGTTGAGGCCTTAAGCTTTACACACATTTAGGGAAATTTAAGAATATGAAGACGAAGTTGTTTCTTTTGCACTTTTAGGTTCCATGTCAAATAATGTGAAAAGTTCAGGAACTGTTAAGGATGGAAGCAGTTGTTTATTTGATTAAATATAAAAACAGGCCAAACTAAACACGACTAATAAAAAATGCAGAAGATTAAATGATTGTTGTATGGTGAAATCTTTTAAACTTTTCCTAAAACATAATTCTGCATCAAGAAATAAGCAACATTTGACAAAAGAAAATAATATGAACACTGAAATGACTACATGTAAGAAGAAAGCTGGATTTTGAGACAGAAAAGCATCAGAGTGCAGACAGAGGAGCACACCTCAAACAGAGACTTGGACAAAAGGCAGACAAACAGAAAGACAGACAGACGCTCTCTGACCTTTTCCAACATTCAGTTTAAAGATCAGAGGCATCAAAATAGATTTTTCTGCCTTTTCCATCAGCCAGAGTGTCAGACTCTCCCTTTGAGTCACATAAACGCTGACAGATTATCTGTACTGTATGTATTTATGGAGTCTGTAAAAAATGTGTAAATATTTGAAATTTTAATAACCCTTTTTATTGGGATTAGGATTTTTGCTTTTTGGACAAATCTTTTTATTTGTGGAAAGTCTTTTGGTTCCAGGGGCACTCTGGAAAATATAAAATATGATACAACAGAGGGGCTATAAAGATGCACATTTTTTGTGTAAAGCTCCAGCATGAATCTTTGCTTCGACTGTGTCTAGAAGCTGTTTTTATGTCCGAAGCGACAGAGCCATATTCCTTCTCACAGCCACTCAGGCCCTTCATCCTCCACTTAATGTTCAATTAAGCCTTATCTCAATCCCCCGGTGTCGCTCCGTTTTATATAGCAGCCCACAGCCGCATGACTCACCGTCTGTAGGAGCAAACCTCCGGTAATTACACTCACAACACAAACCTACAGTGGGCTTGTGTCCCTATTACAAGAGCCTTTTATCCATTTACAGGAAAATGCCTATTTTGATTCTTTTATGCTGTTGTCTAAGGTATCTATTACAATATATTTATATTATGTGTGTGTTATGTTGCATTCACTAAGAACAACACAAATGGCACTAATACAACTCATTTCAATGCTTTAAATTCTTTCGATTGCATTCCAAATGGATGGGTTCAATCCCCAGGTTACGCATAGTCTAGGTGGGATTGAAATGATATTTTATTTATTATGCCATATTAATTATTAACCAAATGGGGAATCTCCATTAGTGAAATTGATTATATGTAAGAGTGATTGTATTTCAGTCTATACCTCTAAGTCTTAATTATGGTATGTCATTGTCTGCAAACATGCATTCCACTAGACCTCTAAAGGTGTACTATGTGCTCTAGCTCTAGGATGTGAGGAACAGATCTTTTAAGCTTTACAAGGGGATCAACATTTGTTTACTCCTTGACTTCAAAGCATCCATTTTTTCCACATATACAAATTAAAAGTAACGTGTGTGAGGAAAATTGTTTATTACCGTTTACTACCATAAGATTCATACTAGTAATGAGAATGATATGTATAAAAAAACAAGACCTTTAGATCTTAGCTTTTATTAGATAAGAATTTGGTCTGTGCTTACCTTGAAGACAAACATTTCTCGTCTGAAGAAGGCCACTGTGTTGAAGTTGCCGTCGCAGATGTTGGGCTTGCCATTTCCAGGCAGCGCCGGCCGGTCACCAGGAGGACGTGCTGGACGGGGGTGTTTGCGTTCGGATGTGGAGTGTGTTCGCCGTGAAGGTAGGGTGGGTAAGGGTCTGGTGGGTTCCAGCATGGCTGTGGGGACACCTGGTAAATAACATCCATAACAGTCATTTTACAGAGAAACAAAATTTGACATGAAATAATTGATCTGGTTCTAACTAACTAGCTATCTAGCATTAGGTTGCAAATGGGGTTTGCCAGTTTTGACTGAATGATTTTCTTGATTCTTTCCTTCACTAAGCATTGATACAAATAGGATAGGCCCTTCACATCCTTTGTTATCCATACCTCACAGAACTACGGTGGAAAAATACTGTGTTGGCCTGTATTCCCCTTTAACATTATCTAAATGTTAGCCATGTATCATGACCTTTCATGATTAGATGCTGTGGGCTGCATCTTAAAGGGAATCTGATCGTAGTAACTCTCGTCCTAAATCCCATGACCGCTGCTGTATAGATGCTACATATACTCTTGAATCTCATCTTTATGTTTCTTTGTAGCACCTTTCTTCCTCAGTGTGATACATAAACTCTAGACTTTTATTTCAACTGTAGCTGTCATGATTATAAGGGACTAGACAGGAACTGTTTATGCCTCTGACAAGCCTTCATTGTTCTTTGTTCTCTCTTTTAAAGTTTACGGAAATGACAAGGAGGTTTTTTTTATTGTTGGAAGAGAACAAAGCGTCCCTGGTGTAAATAAAGAATAACACAAAACTGTGAGGAAAAAAATAATCCATTTCTGCATTTATGTTTCTTAATATCTCCTTTATATTTCCCCAAGTCCTCATAATACTTTTTCACACAATGTAACGCTCTGTTGGCCACCAGACCACAGTGTTTCATAATTCAGCTCCACTCCGGGTTTTACAATTAATAATTAACAAGTGAGATTTCTGGGTTTTTGCTCTTGCAAGTTTTTGCTTTCAGGGCCAACTTAAAAGTCTTGCTTTTAGACAAGTGCAATCTGAAATGAGGTTTTAGAGTTCCTGTATGTCTGTCTGCAGGGTTGAAAAAAGACATAAATAGTTTTTCAAAGTGAACGAGAATCAAAGTGGTAAATACAAGCTACTGTTTTGCATCTAATGAAGCAAGGAAAGGTACCAGCTTACAAGCAAAGATTAGCCTATTTGGAAATATGGACTGAAAGAGTAGGTATAGAACATTAGTGAGTGCTTGATATTTTCGCTGCTCTACTTATACAAGCGTTTAGGCTGGACTTAAAAAAAAAAACCAAATAACGGCACATTTTGGAGTCATGCTTCCTCATCAAAGACTGTCAAACAAAGCTGCCTAATGTCATTAGCATGTGTCACTAAAGCTGCCAATCTTACTATAAGGTTAAAAGCAAGTAGCCATTTTAGACACAGACATATTTTAAGTTAAGTAACATGCATAAACAACTTCAGTGCTGTGCAAATATATCTGAAGACTATAGCTTCTTAGCATTCTTGCCACATTTGCTAATGGTAAACAACACAACAGCCAACATACTTAAGTACAACTAAAAAATTTGATCCCCACTCATTAAACTGAATTTAGTGTCTTATATAATTTAGCTTTTGCTGCCAGTGTATTTTTTTCTATTTCTTTGTCTTAAGGATCGAGAGTGGATTCCACAATGGGGAGCGTCTCCAGAACTCTACATAATGCACAAAACATTTAAGTTTCTAACTCTAATATAATCTAATTAAAACAGATAATGGAATATTTAGCATATTTTGACTATATATTTAGATACAGAGTCATAAACATTTTTAGTATTAAATCAAATGCAATCATATATTTCAACTGTTAAAACCAGATTAACTAGAGTTATCTTAAGTGATGCATACTCCATTATCAGCACCAAGGACACAACACCATATACTGTAGGTCTAGCAACTGGTTTTAGCAGTAACATGGACTGTGAAGTACCTATGTAGCAACAGCTTTCCAATATAAAACAATAATGCAACTAAGCTGGACAAGGACCCAACTAAAAAAAGTTAGTATACATACATACTTCTCATATAAAAGAAATGGTCAATTACCATAGATTTTCTGAATGCCCTGCAAGTCGTCCAAAGGCAGTTTGAAGTTGTGTGTGTCCATGTACTGGTAGAATGGAGCCATTATGGCACTGGGGTCATTGGAGTGCTCCAAACCCAACGCATGGCCCAGCTCATGGACAGCCACCAGGAACAAATCATTACCTAAAGAGAGTAAGAAAGAGACCAGATGGAATTACAGTTCAAAGTTAAAAGAACATATACTTTATACTTATAAAACCTGTCATAATATCAAAGAATGGCCTACAACTGGAAACAACATGCATTCTCTGACACAGTCTCCACTGACTTTGTTCAAAGTTCAACAAAATCCCCAACATTTTTGAACTTGTTTGAAAAGTAACAAAGGCTCCCCAGTGTAAACACAACAGAAAAAGACCAAAGGCGCACATTCTAACGCACTAAGAAAGTCGGCTAAAGCCTCTGATTCAGTCGTTTCATCGCCAGTGTAATATGAATCTCACATCAAAAGCAGCATTTGGGGCAAAAAGAAACACCGACAGTGAGTGTATCCCAAGCATTAGGCAGCTGCCGATTAGAAAGTCCAGCATGATCCCTGTTGAAACTCCGTAGCCCACTGGAGATTACTTGAAAGGAAAAAATATGTTCAAACTTCAACAAAACAAGATTTCAAATTCATATAACTTGCTAATGCATAAATAATATGTTATGGCAAGGAATTTTAAAAATAGGCTACCACTGCAACAAGCGAATACACTCCCTTAATCTGATGAGTCATTGTTTGGATGTTTCCACTCAGACGGCTTATCAAGTGCAGAGGAAATGGCACAGACTTTCAAATTAAATGTCTGGGCATCAACATTTCATGCTCAGTGAAAGCTTTCAGAATGTTATAAGCCTAGATCTGATTTTGTTACAAAAACAACGCCTACAATATGCCAAAAATATACATGATGTTCTTACAGCAAATAGATGGAGAATTATGGATGGGGAAAATGGAAAAAAAAATGCTTCAAGCCTGCACTAAAGGACTTTTTTCACAAGCAATAGGTCAGAAGAAACCCTTTTGTTTTAGTAAAAGTAACGCAATAGCAAGTCTTATATTTGCTGAGTTGTTTTTAATCATTTTAAGTGATAACTGTTTTCTAAGCACCTTAGATTTTTTATGTAACGTTTCTAACATGTTGGTAGTGTGCCTATTATTAGCAAACTTCTGTTAGCGTAGCCAAACCTAGTTTTGCCATGTTACTAAGCATTTTAGGAGTAGGGTTAACCAATTTGGGTCAGTTACCCCATTTCTGTCAGTCATGCTAGTCTGTTGGCCTAATATTGATAACTTTGTTGTAATCGTAACAAATAGTTTAACAAGGTCCCTTTCTCTGTTAGCAGCAGCTATTAAATAAAGTCAAACCATGCTAGCGCCGCACAGTCTGACAATGTTTATCCTAATAAAGACCTACGTAATGACTGTATAAGTGTAATCATAAAACAAAAACAAATGTTGATATGACTTATTTCACTTATATTATTTTTTTACTCATTTTATTTATATATTAATACCCGTATAGTTCATATAGTCAGGATATTTTATACTGTATTTACGCTAATAGAATGCTAACCACTACATGATAAAACATTCTACAGAGTGTTCAACCAATTACATTTTAGTGTCACAGTCGTACAAAAGTCTGTATAATGTTGTTAAATGAGGCCAGAGTTGATTTCTCTGCCAATAACCATTAAACTATCGACAACAAAGCAACAAAAAAAAGATTCTTCTATTATCAACCTTTCATGCAGTATGCTAGAGTTTATTAGTGATGAGTGTATAACTGTCACATTAAATGCTAACATTATTTACATCTCCTGTTCTCATATTTACACTATTACATTCTGTACTTCTATTAGATTAAATGGAAAAAGTAAAACAAGTTTAAGAGAGAATAGGGGCCAGTGTTTTGCTGAATGTCACGTATTCCTGGGGGCCTTCTACAAAGCCGCCTCTCTGTTCTAATCTTCAGAGCTGGGGATGTGCGCTGCTGTCAGACCCTTAATGATTCTGTACCATCTGAACACAGAGCTCAAATTAATATATTTCATCAGCTCTGTAATTGGTTTGACTCTTTTTGAACCTAATTACACAACATAATTATCTTTTTTCTGTTTGAGGATTGGAGCCTTTTTGGCCAGACTGGCTTATAGACAAATGTTACAGTAGGAGCTATGCGTGGGAACAGGAAGTGGATTCTTTCTCGTTCTTTGAAGGTTTAGCAAACTTTCAAAACTGACTTTGTAACATTTAGACAATAGCTATTTGTGTTTCCATTGTCTGTGAGTATAGAGAAAAACACATGTCTATGGAGACAGTGGCAACATTTAATGCTGTTCATTAACTTTGCATTGGGACACTGTCATTTCAGTCTTTTAGAAAAACCTCAAAAATGTGTAAAATCTTTTTCTTGGTAAATTGACCTGCCAACAAGAGAATGTATTCTGAAACCTGAATAGTTAACAGAACTGAACTATACCTACCATAACACTGTTTAAACTGTATATAGCATACTTTTATATAGTATATTGTACATTTTGTATTTAAGTTTATACTTGAACAATAAAGCTGAGATTTTATAAGCATTTGATTCATTAAAACTAGTCAGAACTAAGAAAAAAGGGGATTTGTAAATCAAGATGAAAGGAATCTTGTCAGAGATTTACCATGAAAAAAGTATTTCAGTTTAGTGGGTTTTTGTGCTATTTGTGGCTGACTGCAGGAGTCTTAAACTATTTTTAGCATGTGCTAATGCTAACACCCTGAGGTATTTTTCCTTTGGAACTTCTCCTTGGATGGGTTTCATTTGTTGTAAGCAGGTGGAAATTTAGTTTTAAGATCTTAAACTTGTTGGCAGATCACTATACTATATTTAACTTTTTCTAAATGATGCGTAGAAGTCATCTCCAGTACAAAGTCACTTGCACTTTCAACAATATTGTGTAAAACCACCAGATTAATATAATTTGTATTTCTTCTCTGTTCTCTCCAGGTAATATGAACAAGGAGGATTGTCTCCTGTTACAAAGCACAGTTTAGCTCATAAGTATAGTCTGGTGTACTGGTGATGTAAAAGGCCATTGGAGGCCTCTGCTGCAAAGTTATAATTGTATTTTTGCTCAGCTCAATAAATAGAAGGGAACTTTTATCTGAAACAGGAATAGAGGGAAGGGCCATTAAACACAATGTGTATGTATCCTCATCTTATATGTGGGTTACATTACTTATGCAGTTAACAGCAGTTGTTTAGAACTGTAATAAGTCATAGTGATAGTATTAATTTGCTACCTATGTAACAATGAACATTGCAATATTTATATCATGCTGACCTGGTTGGACTTAATGTGACCTCATAGCAGAATATAAAGAGGAGTAAGCACAAAATAAAATGGAATAATAATGAAAGACATAGGCAAACTGGCAATTTATAAAAGCCTAAGGATTACCAAACCAAACTAGGACTAAACCATATTCTTCAATTTTCATGTGTTCTGTCTCTAATTTTGCTGACTGGCTTTTCTCACACCTTGACTCAGTCAGATACACTCTTCTGCGCACGCTGCTCTTTCTTTTATCCCTCTCCTCCTCTTCATCTCTTGTACTCACCCCATCCCCCGCACCCTCACCCAGTCTTTATAGCCCCTCTCGCCACACGTTGCTGACTAGATAAAGATGAAATTGGTATTTTTTTCATCTTTTTTATTTTTTTACAGCAGCCCCAGACATACTCTTCATGTACAACAGCTTGAGGAAATTCCCAGTGGGTTGTCTCTAAGTGAGTGTCTCTCCCATTGCGGTTGGTCTATAGTCCGCATTGACATCCTGCGGCGACAATAACGCCTTCTTTCCATCATGTTTGCCCCTCCAGACGTCTGCCTGCGCGCGATAAAGATTATGTTTGATATTGCCGTGATGAAACCGGTCTCTGAAGAACTCCCGTGTTGGTGTGTCCACTGAGCCTTCCCTCACGTACTGCTCATTTTATGGAGATGAGTTTGCTAGAGTTTTTATTTGTAACATAAATGTCTAAATTGAACTTTTTGGTTCCCTTGTCAGGTTCAAGACAACTGTCACACACCCTGTCACACCAAAAGGTGACCTAAAGGAAGAAAACTACAATTAATTTAGCTACATTCTCCCATACACTTGGCTTGCTACCAATTAGTGTCAATAAAAAGATACATGATCAACAATGAGCTAAACGAAGATAAATTTTGTTAGATATAGTTTTGTTGTATTGAATATACAGCTGCCAGTTCACCCAGTTCTCATGTCACTGTTCATATAAGATATGCTTTAAAGGGTAACTCAACCCCTGGTCAGCATGCTTGTAACACAGAGATGCTAACCAGACCACAAGTGTTTTATGAGCATGACTTTCAAGACCGATGAATCTGAAACATTTGCTTGGCCTTTCAAATTTCTTTTTCAAATGTCTTTACAAAGCAGCATTTTGAAGTTCGACTTTTCTAAAAAAAACTTCACCAGAGATTCCATGAGCCATGACAACTTTATAAATTCTGTTAGGATGTAATATAGGATGTAATTGTTATCATTGTTTGCCTCATATATATTCACGTCATGTCCGATTACTGTGGTGTGTTTAATGTACAAAAAAAAATCCCATCATTTACTAGTCTCAGTTGTGAATAATTTAATTAATAGTTAATATTTGTCACGTTGACTCTAAATACAGTTTATTTTAGGATCAGTGACGAGGTGTACTGCCACATATGAACGGAGAGCAGGAGTGGACCCTCTGGATGTGGGAAGCTCTGAGGTCATAGAAGCCGGTTCAGCAGCACACGAGACCCTGTCACAGACTGTCCTCAACAGATGGAGGCTAAAGGATCTGAAGATGTTTCTTACCTTTCAGTAAGAGCTCACAAAAGTATGTTTTGTTAGTAGCCTATATACCAGAGCTGAATGTGTGAGTAAGATATTCTTTTTTGTATTTTATATTTTTGTAACCTAAAACATGATGCTCTTGTTGATGTCAACTAATGTTAAATCTATTGTTCTGTAGACAAAGAAGGGTCAAAGAAGTCAAAGCTCTACACTGTTCACAGACTAAAGCTACATCCCTCGGCTGTGGAGCACAATTTGGGGAAATCATCTAAAGACCCCGGGGGGACTCCAAATAGGACACATGGCCCTTTGACCCTGGAGTTGTGCTCCCACCTACAGCCAAAATGGCGCAGACACAAATCGGACGCTACATTGACACAGTTATGCTCTGACAGAGATCTGGTTCGGCGTGAGGGAGGCTGTACCAAAGGTGAACTGCTGTAGAGGTGGGCTTACCTGATACTAAAGGTGTGGTGGGTGAGTGGTTTTTGAACACAATGATCTCATGCTGGCCAGGAAGAGCATTTGTCTGTTCTTTAGATGAACATTGTGAGTGGCCCCAAAATCACAGTCTAAAGACTTTCAAACAGAAGCAATCAAGATAATTTTTTTAATTAAAATCTACCTTTTACTCTTTTTATGCCTATTAGATGGGGCCCACTAAAATGGGGGCTTTTGCACTGAAAACCCATCACATTGATCGGCCTTTGTTTTGAGACAAACTGTCAACAGGCTGCAGCTCTAGCCTCTTTACAGGCCTTTGTATGAATTATTGATAGTTAAGGGCAGTGGCCCCTCTCTTAGGTCAGGACTTAGATCTACATTTTAAAAGTAAAAGAGATCTGTAATTAGTGCGGCTGTGCCTCAACAGCGTTATCCTAGTCTAAACCAGATTAAACCATCACTAGAACAACAGAAGGAGCATAGAACTGCTGCTCATGCTTTAAACCTGGAAACCATTGTTCAAAATGTTGTTTATTTATAAATATGCTTGGTGTTTATTTATTTATTCATTTGGCTGACGCTTTTATCCAAAGCGACTTACATTGTTCTACAGTAATTACCAGCCAAGTGTTACAGCCACTGGAGGCAAGGTGGGTTAAGTGTCTTGCCCAAGGACACAACAACAGTATGAACTGTGGGGAGAGTGAGAGCTGAACCGCCTACTTTCCGGTCGAAAGAACGACCACTCTACCCACTGAGCTACTGCCGCCCCTGTTTATGAGCTCTATCTGCAGGAGAGCTTTTACCTTTGACCTGATCCTTTATGTAGCACAGATCTTTTAATGTGGGCTTCAGTTTTAACAGGTCTTGTAGACTGCAGCAGGAGAACTCCTGCTAACCACAGCTCAGACGCACACTAAAGACACAAGTGTGGTTACACACAAGCTGTAGAGCCAGTTAACGGCCGCTCACAGCCCACTGTCTTCCGCTAGGACAGGGCGTGGGGATAACGGGACGTCTACAGTAAATATTTACAGTGCACACTGCACAGGCCACAGAAACGCGTGTTGATCGGTTCGGATACTTTTTTACCCCGTGCAAAGTGGTGGGAGGGCGTAAGAGAAGAATTCATTGACTAAACGTTTAATTGTTTTGGCGTTACAAATATAGGCCTAAGAAAATTTCCAGGGTTTCTGGGGTTTTGTTACCCTTTAACTGAAAACATGATACCAATGAAATGACAGGGAGGTAGGCCTATTGTCAGATCAATTATATTTTTATATTAGGTCTATATATTGTTTATATATATATTTTTTTTACTTCAAATTACATTTGCAAAGGTGCATACATAACAGTGGGAAATAATAAAAGTGCAATTTGCCTATAGGTAACTGGTTCTGCAACTGTACTGACTTTCACACCAAACATTATCACTACCTGATTTGCATTGTTTAAAACCCTGCCATCACATTTACATTTACCTGCATAATTAAATGATATCCACCTCAATGCAGAGACCAAAAAATACTAACAGACCCTGCCTCTTCAACGTTTTATGTGTAAAATAAGGCTGCACAATATTGGAAAAATGTGCGATATACAATATGATTTGAACCATTTGAAATGTTGTGATAACAATATTACCTGTGATATTTGAATGCTTTTTTAAGTAAGAAAAAGAAATATAACGCAATTGACAAACTTCCACCCATCACAGCAGATTTAAATCAGTGTCAAAAATTATACTAGTACTAGATTATACTATACTATTATACTGCTTCACCAGGTTTAGTTCTAACTCGGGGCACAAGCAGAATGCCTGTCCCCGGGTTTTCTCAGAGTCCAAGATGGTTCATAAGCAACTAGCATGTCAGAAATATTTTCTGGTGCTAAACCATTCAGAGACCAGCAGTGCTGTTTTAAAGTCTATTATCTGAGCAACAGGAGCAAAAAGGCCATTGCAGATATTTTAAAACTGCCGTGATGTGGTTGTACTTCCTGGTTTTGGTTAGAACCTGAGCAGCAGTGTTCTGAATAAGCTGCAGCTGTCTTAAACCTCATAAATCTGAGTGTCATCTGCATAATTTTGGTAAAATGTGTCACAGCTGCGTATTAACTGGCCTAAAGGAAGCATGTAAAGATTGAATAATAGGGGTCCCAAGATAGACCCCTGTGGAACCCCAAATGTCGTTAAGTCGTTAAAAAACAATGCAAACGCATTGCATTTAGTAGTGAAATATAATTCTGGAGGAAATGGAGCTGGAGGGTTTGTTAATCTGTTCACTGAAGCAAACAGGACACGTGAGTTGTTACTGCTGTTGTTGATGATCTCTGAGAATAATATTTCTCCTGCTTTTTGCAAAGTTTGATTGAAAACATGCAAATTTTATCTGTTAACCACATAATAAATTAAACGCTTTAATTTATGCTACTTTCCTCTAAAAGTATCAAGAATAGTAGAAAGTTATTTGGCATTCCTGTCACAAACATTATCCACATGCACATTAAAATCACCTTATATGACTACTTTTTAAAATTCTGTGCAGGTAACCGAAAGCCATTGTTGGGGCGGTTTGATGGAGAAAACCCCAACTCCATTTTGAATGACTCATACTGAAATTATGAAAACTTCCAATGTAATAGCTTCTGGATAAGAATTTTGTCCCTAAAAAAGGCACATAAACCCCCAGTCTAAACTAAGACTAAATGTTAGAATGGCCCAGGTCTAATCCAGGACATTTTCATTTACACACCACAATTTAATTTAAAGCTTTGTTTGGACAATTTTGGATGGTTAAAATCTATAAAATGGATGTAGCTTTATTGCAATACTAGTCATTCTTTGCAATACGGATATTACACTTGATAATATCACAATAACAATACATTTGTGATATATTGTGCAGCTCTAGGGTTAAACACATAATGCCAAAATTTTGTAAATATTAAGTTGGAGACAATGATGGTCTTAAAACCTGATCTTAGAACCAGTCTCAAATCCTATTAGCTATACCAGAGTGTGCAACTAGACATGCTTTACCTATTTCATCTATTACCCCCAAAATTTTATTATATCATTGCTAATCTAGTTTGTTCAAGTGGCAGCGGACATTGATGTCATAGCTGTCTAAGATGGCGGAGTCAGACCATACATGCACAACAAACACAAACCTTATAGTGAAACAGGTCAATGGTTGATTCGCTCCTGGTCTCTTGTTTCCTGTATTCCATGGTGTGTACTCACGATGGCTTGCTTTAACTACACTTAGTAGACAGTTATCTTGGACATGTTTCAATTGCTGGCACTATAATTTGAATCTTGAGCACATTTTGCCATAGATCTGTTTTCCAACATCAGAGCTGCAAACACATATACTTTGTCCTCCACTCCCTCTGTGTCTCCACTGCCTTTCTGAGGGATTATGGTCTTTTCTACTGTTTTCATAGCTTTAATGTATTTGGTCCCAAGGCTGGAAGAGTGCAAACTGTCAAGCTGTCTACATAAACGTGATAGTTACAATGAGCAGAAACAAAGCAAATGTTGACAAAATGTTCTTCTCAGTGAAAGGCCGGAAGCAAGTATGTGACAAAAGTCATGACCTGGATTTAACACGAGGGGTTCTTGTGTGAGGAACACTGCTTGGAGGCAGACAGAAATGAAGGGGAAATATGCTGATGGAAAGCAAAGTGAATGAGATCATGAACCGAGTGATACGGAGCTCATGAAAGAAGTGCTGTGTGCAGTGGCGTTGAAAAAATATTCCACAGTATCATTACAACTAAAATTTCACTATTCACTGAATACTGCCAAAATCGTTTGAATGGCTACTAAAGGTAACCATTCTCACCTGTGATCTGTTTGCTTATAATTAGTGTGTGTGTAAGAGGTCAGTGAGTTTCTGGGCACCTGACAGACCCTTGCGCATTTTTCATCCAGTGCTGCACTGACGTTTCTGTATTATGAGTCCTGGGAAAGCAAAACAATTGTCAAAGGACCTGTAGTAAAACGGTAACTGAACTGTATAAAACAGAAAAGGATTATAAAAAGATATCCAAGGAATTAAAAAGGCCAATCAGTGTTCAAACTTTAACAACCTGAATTATCACTGAAAGAAACACAATATAGTTGCATAAAAGCATAATATTTTAAATCTTTCAGAATATTACAAAGTATATAAATTGAAGGTGTCAGAGAAACCAAGGTTAGACTTTTGCTTCCTTGTCCTTCTGATGCCTTTCGGAATCCGACAGTATGACTTTTTTTTGTGCGTCTGAGAAGTCTGTTGTCTATCTTGTCTCCAATCTTTCAATTACTCTGAGTGTGTGGTTCTGAGTGTGTGTGCAGGGATTTAGGAGATAAAGAGACATTGGTAAGTGTCTGCATACACTGCTGATATTCCCATATACTGAAGGCATAAATAATTAATTCACAGATAAGTCTCTACTGTACATATATTGAACAGGATGGATAAATCTGATACAACGCAAAAACAATCCCCCGAAGAATTGAAATAAGTTACCAGAACATGCCTTATAATGCTGTTCCAATCAAATATGCTTAGTTAGCAGAAACTGTTTCCAAAGCATCAACCCTAGAGTTAAATGTTCTGATTTCTTCTAAAAAATACCTGTGTTCCTGTCCCGAGGCATCAGTGGAAATTCTCATTTAAAGATGCACGGTTGCGTAATCTTGCAGCTTCAGCACCAGCAGCTAGTGGTCTTTTAAAACGAACAGGAGCCCTACAATTCCTGTGTGTCCCTTTACATCACCTTAAGTGTTGTGTCAGTGGCACTAAAGACAGTTATAAGACACTTCAGTGGCATGGAGTGACTAGGGTCACCATTAAACATGAATAACCCTGTTTTTCTCTACGCAGTGTTTAGATGTTCAAACCAGGAATTAATTTGGTTTGAAGGTAGAGAAAGAATAGATTACATTTAATGAACACAATGCAGAATGTCAAATACAGTATTTTTCTCCAGGATCAAAAGCAAAGTATTCAAATGGAAATTATACTGGCCTTTATCACTTGGAATGGATAATAGTAGAAAATGTTTTCTGTATATTTTTTTCTAAACAAAAAGCCAATCAAGGACTGATATTAAAGTCTTCAAAGTAAGTTGAAGGAGAAATGAGAGAGATGGGGAGGGTGGGGGGACTATTGTACTTGTTCTTGCTGTGAGGCAGGAGGGCTAACCACTCTGACACCATGCCACCTAGGATGAGGGACTGAAGAGTGCCATTAGGGCTAGTGAGGCAAGCATATGTTACAAGCTGAATGAGGCAAAATGTGTTGTTGGACTGGAACTAAACAATGTAGATGCTGTGTCAGTATGGTGGACAAAGTTAGTAAATTCACCACAATCCCCACCAACAAATTGGAAGCTTATTTTGGTACAAATTGATTTCAACAAAATGAAAACTAAAGGCTTTAGAAAGTCATGTCTTATAAAGAGAAAGGGTTAAACTGCCAAAGGCTCCTATAGTACACTGTCATATTAATCAATGATAGACCTAATGAATGATGGCAACCTTTAAATATCCTGGAACAAAAAGCTTCCATGGAACATAATTATGTATCCATTGCATCTTGCATTTCTTTGTGAAACATATAACACTGCTCATTGGAGACAGGCTTTACTTTGAAGATGCCTTGGCGCCTTGGTAAAAGGAACAGAGATGTTAAATATGATTATGGTTGTGAACACAGCCTGAACGTGACAGGTGGAAGCAGGTGAAAGACAAGCAGCAGCTCGGAGACATTCAAATACAGTGAGACGCAACACGATAGGAGTGTGATCTCATGCTGTAGGTTTTATGTAACGCTCTGAAGCAGGGAGGTGGAATGGAATGCAGGGCGCTGGGATGCCTTCAGTGTCTCGTGGGAGTGGTGTAATTTACATTAGACCTACAAAATTCTGAGTAGGATGTAGGATGAGGAACAAAAACAGTGTAACTACAATAGCAAGAGCAGAGATGGAAAATGATTCAAAAGCCTTGGTTTAGTCAAAAAAACTGTCTACACATGATTCCTCAGAACAACCAGATATATGTGGTCACACCATTAAGTACGGTCAAAAGAAGTCTTTAGATCAGACTGAATGAGCATAATATATTAAGGGGCAGTGTTGGAAGTAACGACGTTAGAGTATAACGGCGTTACTAACGGTGTTAATTTTTCAGTAACGGAGTAATTTAATTAATTACTTTTCCCATCGTTGTAACGCCGTTATCGTTACTGAGAATGTCAAGTGTCGCGTTACTATAATTTGGTTGAATAAAGCGCGAGGTGTCATGCTTTGGCTACACATCAGCTGCTGCAGAGAGAGCAGAGGGGGGATGATGACACCGCTGCAAACGCGCTGATGATTGGCTAACGCCGTCTTACTGCACGCGCTGACTTCCACTAAACACAAGACAGCGTCAGCTGGGGAACCGGGAAAATTCAAAGGTAGCGTTGTCGAACTAAAAGTACCGGCACTACTTCTCGTTTTTAGAAATTAAAGACAAGAATGTTTCTGTAACATACTATGTCCAGGAAAAAAAGACTTTATCCATGTCTGCCTCAAGCAACTCAAACCTTATGAAGCCCCTCACATCAACACCTGCTAACACGACACTTGTTGCTGCTGCGAACCCAACCCCAAATGAAGCTTGAGCGAGCTCCAGCGAAGGAGACAGAGCCTCTGTTAAAACAAGCAATGGAATGAACGAGTTAATCTAGAGAGAGTGATGGATTCTGTTTATTGTGCAATAATTTACAGGTTCAGAGATTTGCACAACTTACTGGCCAGATCTTCCTTTGATTCTTTTTACACGTTTACATTTTTGTGATTTAATTTTGCCCTTGAATTTTATTTTCAATATTTATTTTTTATATGTTTTTATTTCTGTTCTTTATTCCTGTTCTAAAATACTATATATAGTGTTTTTATTTTTTGATCAGTTAATTTAAACATCTTTGATATTCAAGCTGTTATAGAACGTAATACATTTATAAAACAAAAAAAATAACTTCAGTTACTTTGCTGAGTAACTGAATTACTTTTACAATGTAGTAACTGAGTAACTAACTCAGTTACTTTTTGGGAGAAGTAATTTGTAACTATAACTAATTACTTTTTTGAAGTAAGATGACCAACACTGTTAAGGGGTATATTGTAAAGCTATCATCGTAATACCTAAAAACTAGGATTGGGTTTATTATGTTTTAAACTAAATGCCCTACTGCTGCCTTGAGTTAGTTATTTAGTTTGACAAAAAAACCTCATTTACACTAGAACAGCCAGTGCCCCATCAATGCATTTAATTCAGAGATTTTTACAGACAAACTTTTACAAAATATGTAAATAAATAGTCCTTACTAAATTTGTGAAAAAAATTATTTGTAACTATTAATGAACAAAAAGACAAGTTTTAACACAAATCTGTTATAATAAAGCGGATAATGTCTAGTCAGAATTTAACTTAACATAACTTACAGTCATAATCCTTTACACTGTTCTAAACATGATTAAATGTAAGAAGTTACAATCGTCATCTGTAACAATAATTATATCCACTTTTATTATGATTTTCTCTTGAATATATAAAGCCCACATTTTTTTTCTTTGTGGAAATAAAAAAAAAAAAACTCTCATAAATAAACTTTTGCCATTCGACTGCCACAGGTCACAGAGGCCATAAAATGAAAATACATCAAATAATTTTCAAACATTTTTCTTTTGTTTGTTTAGTGTTGAAAAATATGACCTAAAATTAAAACAGACACATACAATATGTAGTAAAAGTCGGGAGATGATAGCCCTGTAATTTCTAATTACAGTTTTGTGTCATATAAACATTCAAAAGGTCAAAATGAAAACGTCATGGCTGTTCTATTGTTAAGGTGCTGTTTACATGGCAGAAATAAATCCTTAAGCTACTGATGCATTAAAGGCAAGGCAAGGCAATTTTATTTATATAGCACAATTCATACACTGGGTAACCCAAAGTGCTTTACAGAAATAAAAGACAATTTACAAAATTTAGATTAAGAAACATAAGAACATTTTAAAAGAAGAGTGCAGAAAAAAAAAAAAAACACTTTAAGTTGTAGTGTAGGCGGAGTTAAAGAGAAAGTTTTTTTTTAACCTCTCCTTGAACACTGTTAAAGTTGAGGCTGTTCCAGACTTTTGTCTCATGAAACTTAAACGCTGCTTCACCCTGTTTAGTTCTAACTCTGGGCACGAGCAGAAGGCCTGTCCCAGATGTTCTCAGAGTCCGAGGAGGCTCATAAGCTACTAGCATTTCAGAAATATATTCTGGTGCTAAACCATTAAGAGACTATTCTCTGAGCAACAGGAAGCCAGTGCAGAGATTTTAAAAATGGCATGATGTGGTTGTACTTCCTGGTTTTGGTTAAATAACAGTGTTTTCAGGCTCCTAAGATACTAACATTTACAAACACACTTACATGCAAAACTATATGTATTTATTCTTTATTTATTCTGGAATAAAGATTGTACAACAAACAAAACATGATGATGTCCCATTGAAAAAAAACATGGTGAAAGTCCTGCTTTGTTAGTGCCCTTTAAAATAGTTTTTAAAGCTGCATGTACTCTTTCCACTGCTTCTGACACTACAGTCCCTGGTCACTATAGCGCCCCATCACTGAGGTGCCGGTGGTGGTGGTATTCACAGACCTCGCGTTCTGTACACACCACAGCATTTTCTGTGTGTATCCCTGTAACTGCAGATAAAAAAAAAATAAAATAAAAAAAACACCAATGTTGTGTAAACTCCCCCGATGGGCCTTTGCACACACTGAGTCACGTCTGAGTCATCTTCACTCCAGCGATATACTCCTGGGAAGTTTTAGGTCATTTCATAAGGGTTTTTATGTTGCCATTTGTTTTTTTGGGGGGCTTTTTGAACCACATCAAATTTATATTGCAAGTGTGACCACTGTTCAATTTGAAGTGTCCAATTGTTACCTTCTAAACCTCATTAAATCACTGTTACGCAATTAAAGCAGCTGAGTGCGTGTTAGGATACACTGTCCAAATACTTTCTTTTTAATGACTACGGCTAAAGCTGATTTTGAATTTCAAAATGAATTTGAGGGAAGGAGAGAGACCGAGTGGGAAAACAAAGAAGACGAGTCTGAAGAGAAACGAAGAGAGACTGGGAGAGGATGTAGTGGGCAGAAACAACACGAGGAGCCAGGATGTGTTCTGTGTCCCGCGGGACGACTCTAATCTGCATTAGGCTACGTACATTTCACAGGCCAGCTGCAGGCTCCATCATCGCAGCCTACAGTGGAGGGTATTACTGTACGGCGAGAGTGGGATTCAATAGAACAAGCCGGAATAACAGCGAGACAGAGACGAGAGTGTGGATGTAATGCAGTGAAATGGGAAGCATTGTAGACCTCGGGGAGTGGACTTATTTACATTAGGCTCTGAGCCAAGTCCACACTCTGAGAGGTAGGCAAAAGAACTTACAATAAAAGCGAACAAAAAGGAAGAACAAAGAGAAGGATGGATTTTACAGGTTAACTAGTAATGTGTAGCTAGCATTGCTTTATAAAAGGATTTCTGGCCTTTGGGTGTGAGCTGACACCAGATACATAATATCATACCACTGCTGAATTAATAGGGTGTTTAGTAATACCTTTGCATGCCAAAATATAACAGATACCACAATTGTACTGAAGTAGTGGAAAGTATTTGAAAACACAACAACATGCTATGTCATTGTTGATTTGTTGAACTGCAATGTCAATATGATGGTGATGCTCTGAATCCTTATCCTGCCTACCTTTAGTTTATTATTCATTTTCATTAAAACTATTTACCACTGCGAAAAACGAATACATAACAATAAGTTACTCTGAGAGTCTGCTTTAGTGAATAGGTTGCTGATCTTTATGCACGGTTCAATTTGTTTTATTTTTCTCTATTATGTTTTTTTTTGGTGCCATTTCTTTTTTGTGAGCAGCCAGTAGGTTTTTCCAACTGCCTTTGATTTACTGTTGACAAACCGTGCAGACTTAACAGCCAATGGGAGCATTCCTTAATTCAAAATGGGAGTACCCCGTGTATCCGAGCAAGTAAACAGCCAAAGTTGACAACAAGGGCAGAATGTCCTTGATAAAAAAGCCTATATGACGTCTTACAGTCAATTTTTTGACGGATTAACACACAGATTGCATAGGCTGCAGCCTAGAGGCCCCCAAATGTGCAGAGGCCCCTGCTTGATTATTTTTTTTATTATTTTAAATAATTTACTGAAGTACAAACAAAAACACACCTTCACTGCAGTGGCACCCCCAGTTTTATTTGCCGCACCATGTGTAATATGTTAGTTAATTGACACGTCCGTAATGAGTATAAACGTGTGGGTCCTCGGGTTACTATGGTTACATACACAGCAGCGGCAGATTCAACAACTTTTGCGTAGCCTCATAAAATAGTTAGAAACTACCATAGTCAAAAAGTTGAGTCTCTAGGTCCGTTCGCGCTGCGATAACAAAACATTACAGACATTCACTGATGTTATGGAAGGAGAGAGAACATTTATTTTAATAATACAGCTCCTAAGCCCTGTGTCAAAGCATAATGACACCACTTTATCATCCAGCTTGGGCTGCTGTTAGAGTCACAGAATAAATCCAGAACTGAACAAATAAATAAGGACATCTAATAATGTGGTGAGTTGTGCATTTGTCTGTTAACTTCTTTAATAAAGTTAAAGTCACTTGAATTGTTTGTTGCATATTTGACCTCATTTAAACTTGCGAACGTTGTAGTTTGCGCCATTTGCGTTCAAATGCACCTAATATATGTTAATTTGGGTGGTTAAAAATATAAAAAGGTGTAAAAGACTGTTGGAGATGAGTGACCATTACATAAGTCTGTATTATTCACACTGATCTCAAAGAGTCTGTGTTATGTTCAGTATCAGTTTCTGTAAGAATCCTAAATACCGTAATAGAACTAATCATGAACATTTTAATTAAACCATACAGTGAAAACAGATTTTGGGCAAGGTTTAAATAAACCCGGAGCAATTAAACTGTGAACACTTTAGTTATTTATTGACAACAACTAATGTTTAAGAAAAGCTCAGAGCATTTTTTCTTGTGCTGTTGTCCTCAGAATAAAGACAATAGGAAGAGATTAATTATAACTCTACCAAATATGCTGGATTTCAGGCTAATGTTAATAAACAACCTGGTCCTGAGACTTATTCTTTCTGTGAAATTCAGTTTTATTATGGATTTTAATGAACACTAGACTCTTTTGATTTTGTAGCATTTTCCTTCTGTGAGCGGTGTCTGGTGAAAGCTAAACACTCAGCTCAGTTTCAATCCCTCCTCATGAAAACAAGAGGACAGTGGATTACCTACACTTATCTCCACAGTGTTCAAGAGGCTGTAGGTGTGGAAAAAAATGGGATTTTCTTTTATTTAAAATTTCTGGACCCCTTACAGTGAGAATTTAACTAAACGGACCTCGACCAATTTTAATTAAAAATAAAAACACAAAATTCCATACAATAGCAGAACAAATACATAATCAAAATGCTCTTAGGGTTGGCCACCCCTAAATTTTCATAAAATTCTGAAAAAAAATAATTACTGGTCCATTAGAAACATGAAAATTAAGCAGGTGTTGATTGGTTAGATGTGACGTTTCTGTTCAATCAGCTGTTTGTCAAATCATGTCAATCCTTTGCATTTACGTCAACGTCACTGCAATTGCTGGACAGCATAACGGTAAAACAAAACAAAAATTGAAAATAATACTGAATATTTCAAGGCTGCTGAATCTTTACAAAGTCAAAGAGAAGATCCACAGCAGGAAGACTGCTAGGCCAAGATAGCATTGGCTAACATCGGTACTGCGGATGAAACTCTCGCTGTGGGATCACACAAAGAGCAGCCTAGGGGCCCCTGACCACCTTAATCCGCCCCTGCTTACAACAATATGTTTTTCTGAGAGAAGTTGCTCACTGCACATTAAACATTGACCCCAGGCAGTAGGACAACTGTGCTGTATCTAGGTGATCTGTCTCTTGATATAGACATACATTACATTTACAATTCCTGCACTGCCCCATGGAATACTATCCAAACACCTAACTGTACACTAGTATTATTCAGCTGCTGTGTTTCTGTTTTTTGTTTTTTTACTGAATAAGAAGACATCCTATAGACACGACAGATGGCTAAATACCTGTAAGAGATTTTTTTGTCCCTCCATTTCTGTCCCGTCAGAGCGTAGCGTTTGTTCCTCTGCCTCCGACTCTGATGAGGATGGTCTGGGACACCACAACGAGGCCTCCTCATCCATCTGCTCACAACACAGTCACAGTTGTAGTAATTAAGTAAGTATACTTTGCATTATGCCATATAGCCAACACAGGTTCTAAATAAATACCTATTCTCATTTTGACACAACTGGAGATGCAGCTAAACAACCTAGCTTCTTAGTACCATATGTGGACTCACTCTATAGTCCTCTCGTCCAGAATTCCCGTCACTGGAATGCCGTAGAAACGTTGCATGGCTGCCACGGCTGACTGCATGAATTTCTCCTGCCGTAGGTCGGACGTCCGCACACCGTGAGGCAGCAGGTAGCCATAAGTCTTCAGCCACGTCTGCAAAACAAACACAACAGCTAGATTAAAAGCACAAATACATATATTGAAAAAACACAACTTGTCTGCCCTATGTCCCAAAATTAAACATTCCTTTATAGCCCCTCAATCTGCAACCAATCCCTTTGCACTTGAATGAATGAAATAAAAAACATCTACATTATTATCTGTAGCAGTAGTATCTGTGGAAAGTTAATTGTGTTAGTTCTTAATAAAAACCTCTCAGTGCGTCTTCTGTAATAAGCACTGGCCAAAAGAGAGTGGGAACAAGCTTCATAAACAGCACATTATTTAACAGTGCAGGTGCTTTGGGGATTATAAAACATCCTGTGATGAAATAGGTTATTATTTGTTTGGTTTTTAAGAAAGTGCCTTCTTTACAGCTGCAGGCAGGCACTAATTACAAGAGTTATACTGAGTGGGTTTTCACGTCTTTGGTCTGGACTTTTCCAAAATGTGTGCGTCAAAGTTAATTCTTGCTACACTTATGCTTATTTGAAATAGTGCAAATAAACACTAAAAGTTACCAAACCAAATGGATGCAATGTTACAATTTAGGAGTTGTTGGACTTTCCGGTGTGAACATATCCTTATACTTCTTATAGTGTAACTTTTCACACTAACCCTTACAAAGAACAATCTGTTTGTTTTGACAACATAATACTAGAATAGTAATGGGCAGCAGAATTAGATACAAAAAAAAGACTGGAAATCAAACCGACTAGAGAGAGGCACGAAGGGCAGCATGATTTATTACATTTGTCAAAGAGAAAAAGAAAGGAGAGCGCTTCACCAAATCAACCAAATTTGATTCACACTGAACCAGAATCGATGCGGAGTCTCCACACTTCCACAAATGATTCCTGTTACACTGTATATTTCACCGGGCAACACTCCTATCTCTTTAATATGACATAACAGCATCCCATAAGCCTCCTGAGATCGAGCGGAGGTAAGATAAAAAGAAGAAAGGGAGAAGAACGAAGAGATAAAGTAAGGTGGTTGAAAGAGAGACAGAGTGAAAGATAAAAAAGGAAGGATTGGGAGGCAAAGGAGGGTGTGGAGAGATAATGAGAGGGAGGGGGAGCGCTTCTTCACAGTGGGTCATTAATATTTCAGAGTGTGTGCCAGCGTCTCGCAGTCAGTGGCGGGCCTGCACTCAGCAACGATACGAGCGTGCGCCTAAGCAGCAGGACGGACACCAGAGGGACGAACACATCCCACAACCAGCCTCTTACCGGAACAACAGCAACTAATGAAGGTCTCCATACTGGGTTTCATCTTTCTGTCATCTGTTCAAACCAAGATTAGTATCAGCACTGGGATTAATGTCATTAAACAGCACAGAACACAAAATAGTTCATGTAAATAGAACATTGAAAGGGTTATGAAAGCAGATTGCAGGGTCGGTCTTTGATGTTTGAAACTATATTTCATATGGGTAAAAAGAAGGACTACAAAAGTGATGTGCTGCAAAATGTTGAATATTTTACACATGTTAAAATATACTCATTCTTCCACCTCAAGCTAATATACATTCCAGAAACTTGTTAAGTTTGACCTACTTTTATGTACTGATATTTGGAACTTTTGCGGCACAGAGAAATCTTGTCTCTGAAATCAACAAAAAATCTATTAAGTGCTTTGCATGAACAGGTGGATATGAAGTGATTTCTAACTTGGAATGTGTATAGTCACTTTGACTTTGATATAGACTGACCTAATGATTAGTTATTTTTAGCTTGTTTTTTAACAGTGTTTTTTCAGGGCTTGTGGTCAGTTTAAACAATTATGGCTTGTTGATGAGTTTTTAAGGACTAAACACAGTAAATGCATCAATGTGGTGCTACGATACAACAAAACATGAACATTACTCATACAGTATTTTTCCAAACATTCTTATGGTGTTGCTTTATGTCCATATCCCCATGAGGTCAGTACAAAAGCGATCATTTATGTTTCATTTATCATTTTGTTTGTGATTTCAAAGTCAAACAGCTGGCTGAAAAGGAATCATTAATTCATTGCCTTTTTCAGATTAAAGAGGGCTGGAGCATATCCCAGGTGATTAGGGCATAAGGCAAAGTGCACCTTACCTTACCAGGAGATGGAATCACAAACTCACAAAAATCCTCTTGTCCTGCTGGAGCGCTACAATTTTGATGCAATTATACTTGACCTAAGTTTTATCATTAACAACATGGCATTGCTCAGATTGGAAAATTACCTGTCCGTTACTGGCAGGGGGTTCAGGTATTCAGCTAAAATACCTTCTTTCTAAGCCCTACCAGATTATTCTGCAAAAGATCATCTAGCGCAGGAGTGGGCAATTATTTTTCACATTAGAACATTGAACTCTGGGGGAGGGCCAGGCCAACACAGGGAACTCACTTATGCTCAATAAAAACACGTTTATTTTGCCTATAGGAAAGGTATTTACCATCTTGAGCATGTTGTATAGTGGAATTAACTGATTGCTGCAACATTTTAAAGGAAAAGGCAAAGTATATGCAGTGTTTAATCATCAATAAAACCCTTTCAGAGTTGTCATGTTATAAACACTTAGCTCTAGAGACCGGAGCCATCTCTTGTACCAGGCTGTAAAGATAATTTTTACACAAAGTCGTCATTGGGTTTCTCTTTTTACTTCCGCTTTTGGAGCCTGCCCTCTGGTGGACGGAGGTATATCGCTGTATGTTGGCGCCCTTACTCAAGGACTTTTTAAGGGGTTCCATGAGAGAGGCTCGGTATAAACCTTAGTTAGTTAAAGGGCTAACAGTTAGACCTGGTTAAACCTACAACATGTAATTCAAACCCAGATTTGTGTCAGTTTTAAGTTAAATAAAGTATTGTACAGGTAAAATTAAACTCGGGTTAAGTTAAGCTTTGCAAAATAAAACCCATTTTAATCAGTTGGGTTTCCAATATAAGCAATCTTAATGCAACATTATGTAACTTTCCAGGATTTGGACTCGATCAAGAACAGTGCAAAGGTCAACAAACACTTTGAAGGTCTGCAAATCAAATGCAAGAAAGTTCATGTGTGGCAGTTAAATCACAATATAAGATCTTTGCACAGTTGTCTAATCTCGTAAAATATTTGATCTCACAAGATAGTAACATGACACATTACTCAGTGGAGCATCTGTTTAGCTTAAATCTTAAACAAAGAAGGGTTGTACTTAATATTTTTATGTCAGGGTACCTTTAAAATACTTCCATCCTTCATAATTTAATGACATTTGTTGTTGGTTAGTTAGGTCACAACTACACTATTTACACTCACATTCATTTATGATGAGCTATTTAGATGGCTTTAGATAGATTTAGACGGGGTGAGGAAGTCAGATACAACCCACAGCAGCACAAGGAGGATTTGCAGAGGATTTATTTACAGGTGCTCCAATTCAGCACAGACATCTGTAATAAAAGTCTAGCCATCTTTTCTCATATGCCACTGAAAGCTTTTATTTACCGGGCTGTTGCGTAGCTCTGTTTAATAGATGCTGTTTAGTGATCCTTCAAAGACTAGACTGTACTTACACCACCTACAGACTGTATTATGTCAGAGCCCAGACAGCCCCTGATGATTTATGACACAAGCATTTCATCACCACTCCTCGGTAACGCCACTGTTTAATTTATACTTATTTAGGCTGTGATCCTAATCTGACTTAATCCAAAGTGTAAATGTAAACACAGTATGAGCCAAGGGAAAAATGTCTGCTTACAATCCAATTAAAGGCTGTATGTCTACCATGTTGACAGCGCCGCCGTTCTCTGACAATATAACATAAATATGATTCCTATAACTGAATTATGTTTCACCCAGATGCAAATAAAAAATAGACAAAGAGCTCCAGGCCACAATCAAATGAAATTAATCTCCACAGTTGTCGGGTATGTTTTGGAAAGAATACAACTTGGTTATATTGAGTTGTAATAAAAACATGTCAGGTTTCCACCAGGAAATTAAATAATAAATAGACTTCTGAAACACTTAAGGCAGTGAGAGGATGCTGTAAAAAGTTTGACACAGAACTAAAGCTTGTAACCTATTTATTGTCAGTGGGAAGCGTGCAGCACTTTAAGACAGTCAGTCATGTTGGAACATAAAGCACTCTGCATTGTGCTCTCCCAGGACATGTGTTCTGCATTAGTCAGTAGGTCTGTGTGTGAGCTCATGCATGTGCCTTTGGAAATGTGGGGCACATACAAAAAATATACTAACTGCACAGGTTTCTCAACTATATTTAGCCCTTTTTCTCCCACTGGCTTAAAAACTTGCTTCAAGGTGCATTGAGTAAAATGTTGTATAGTTGAACAAATTGGAACACATCAGTCAAACTGTTTGGGAAGTGTATAATCTAAATAACATTCATGCATTCGCTTATTTGGAAATATAAACCTTTAGTACTCCATAGAACCCGATGAGAGTTTTGTTACTTCTTCTAATTCCTGTTTCTACAACTGCCCACAGTGGACAAACTGAGCCAGCTGGAAGAGAAGCACACATGTTTATTTTTGTGCAAACAGTCTTGCATGATGGGTTTTGCCATTTATGAAGATAGATTTATAATTAAGCATTTGCAAGATCTATTTTTTCATCATTATTAAAACTATTTCTACTTGATTTGTTCATATAACATCATGTCTGGGATTGGTACCATATCTGTTTACAGCGGTTTGCACCAGCTTTAAAACCTATAATCTGGGTTGAAAAACGTATTTATTCTTCATTTTCTAATGTTTATACTTTATGGGAAAAACTGCTGCAAATAAATTCTAGTTTGATCTAAGAAAAATGTAAAGCTGACTGACTGATTCATTGGCATCCATGTTTATTCCCCACACCTCATGTTAAAGTTGAAATTTCACTGTAAAGTTATAAACTGACAAATAAAGTCTACAACTAGAGTAAACTATTTTAATCTTAGTATAAACTGCAATAAAGCTAAAGAATTATGCTGCATCAAATTGAAGTCATTAAGGTTGCACTATTGTTTTCCCTCTAACTATTCAAAAAAGAGGAGCACGTGTTCTAATTTTACAAAGCATAAATTTAAGTGTCTTTATTTTTGAGATGCTTAGGATGCCAAGTAAAATGCAGCAAAATATATGTGTTTACAAAAAGGCAAACAAACCTACTCCGTCTAAAGTAGCATTCGGCCTCTGAGAAATTACTAACAAGGTTAGCACTGCTGTAAATATAAAGATACTAAAGATAAATGCCTATTCAGTTTTCTAAACTATAAAAAGTAGGTACTTTTTAGGAAATTTAGGGAGAGTTACTCAAAGTTCCACCGAACATTCCCATTAATTTAGGCATGGGACAGCATGAGAGTCTGACAGTATAATAACCTTGTGGAAAAATATCATGGTATGGCGATTAAAATGGTTTTAAACTCCTGGTAATTTGGACATAGTCAAATATTTGGGTTACATCTCTTCACATTGCTTCTTCATTTTTTTCCTCACTTTTATATCCATCTTTTTAAATAACCACCGTCATAAAAGTGGTGTAATGTTGAGTCTGCTCCTGCAAAGGAAGGTGCACATTGCTCCCCTTCTTCTACCTCACTGCCAGTCTGTCTGTTTGCATCTGCCTCCACTGCCCTGTCTGTCAAGCTGATTGGCTGTGCCCCAGTCTTTTGCTCCCTCTATGATACCTCAACCTGTGCATCAGCTCGCCACTGTCTCAGCTCTGTCTGCCTGCTGCGATAAAAATAGACCTTATCTCCCTTTGCTAAACTATTTACTGTCCATCAGCCTGAGTTCAGTGGGTGCAAGTCCCAGTCACCTCCCTGGTCCACATTCTGCCTATATGCCTGATAAGCCCACTGTTTATACTGCAAAAATTTTCAGTGTAAATCTGAATTTGTGTGAATACAGATTTCACAAATCACATAATACTCAATACGAGCACAGGTTGTTGTATAGTAAGTCAAGTTTCTTATAAAAAGTCCATCCAAAATGCTTGTCATCACAATGGAAGTGTCTAAAAAAAAGCATTATCACTAATAAATAAGAAATTACTTTACTCTAATTTTTAATTTTGCTTATCTGTATTGAGTCGTGGGTGCAGCAGTCTATGCAGATATGCACAGAGATTCCCTCTCCCCAGTCACTTTCTCCAGCTCATTGTTCCAGGAAAATACTACCTAGGCATGTCCTAGGTCTTCCCAAAGGCCTCTTTCTTGTCGGACATGTCCGGAACACATTTTATCATGAATTCATGATGACACAGGCATTAGTACATGCATAGGGTTAGTTTTAGGGGTTCAGTCAGAGTTAGGATAAGAAATATTCCTGGCTATTCATGAGATTTTATTGCATGTACTAATGCATGAGTCATGCGTGAATTAATGCATTAATTAATAATAAAATGTGCCCCCTAATCTAAAGTGTTACCAAAATAGCATTGCCCATGCATTGCAGAATATCTTTTAAACTACCAACAAAGCACAGGAGGGAAGGGAATTGTTCAATAGCAAATACATTTGTTAATCCACTTTTCTTACTACACTTATTGCCCTACCACATTCCTTATGTATTTTTAAGGACTTGTGTGCCTTTTATTTCTGGTTATTTCTAGCGGTACAGTCACATCTAATACACATCATTTACAAACTTTCTCTTGCATCAAAGATACAGAGTGCTGGATGCTCCTGTTGCCTTAACTCTACACCATGCAATAACGGGAAGTTATTTCTCTCATATCTTGAGTAATTAAGAACTTCTATATTATTAGGCTATGTCTACATGGAGACAAAATTGTTAAAGTTTTTAAAAAAAGCTGCCTTTCAAAATATTTGTGTGTCCACACGGGTCCACAGAAAACCACTGAAAACGCTGTAGTATGTATGCCAGACCCGTTAGTGCCGCTGTAACGCTGCTACAGAAACAAACCAAAACAGAGAAGAACACATGGGGCTTGCACAGAAAACCCGTGTGCAACTCGTGTTGCTCGTGGAGGTAATAGAGAAGATTTGGTTTAAAACGCTATAGCAAGCTAAGAATCTTCTACAGCACCCATGCGGTATAAGGGAGAGGTGGAGCCAAGGCATCTTTGTTTCCAAAAAGATGCATATAGGTTGTAAACACAGAAATGTGTAAACGTTTTGAAATTTCAAAAATGACCATATTCTGGCTCTCAAATCGCCAGATCTGTGTGGTTGAAACGCCCATACAATAAAAAAAACCTTTTGCAGATACACTTATGCCCGTCTCTGCGTGGAGCTAATATGGAGCTACTATCTTTGTTCACCTCTTTTACAAAATGTCAACTGGGGAAAGTCAGGAGAATCACATTTGGACATTACACATTATGACTGGTCCTTGGGGTCATTATTAATTGCCCACTATGAAAACCCACGTTAACTTGAAAATTGGCTAAGACCTGAAATATTTTTTAATAGACGTGATGGCCAAAATGTCCTGAGGTATCATTGTGTTTTTTAGTAAGTAACAATCATAGAACTCTGGTTGTTTTAACCTTAGGGGTCTAAAGGGCAAATTCACTGATTCTATAATATAATATATAATAGGTTTGTCCCAGCATAACCAAACCACATACAAGCATTTTTCCCGCAAAGCTATCTCCTTTGTTTTAGAGACACCACATTCACATTACATTTCACGATCTGTAAAAGTCAACTCAGCTTGCCTTGTGGAACAGATAGAGATTAAATTGTGTGCTACCCAGCGAGTGGATTCCCGCTACTGCAATTTTATGTTTGTTCAGAAAATGAAAAGGAGTCAGCAGGGTTTTGTTCAGGAGGACTCCCCCGTTGGCTGAGGCCAAGGAATGAAGAGGCAGATTAGATGATGTTTGCTAATAACGTTTATTTTAGCACTCAAGCCTTCATATCTTCAGTGGTGGAGGTTTACATTTGAATTAGATTGCTGGTTTGCTGGCTACACATCAGTGAGTAGTCATGTAGCGTTTGAGGAGACTTCCATCTTTACACTGCAACCAAATAAGTGGCTAATTTTGATTTTTTTCTAATCACTCTGCCCTCCTTCACAAAGAGCATAAAAAAGTACCAGTACTGACCCAAACCTTACCATTCAAGTGGAAATGAGGTTCAACAGTCTTGTCATGGTCTTCATTGTTGTCTTGGTCATGACTTAAGCTCAAGTGGTCGAGACAACTGTATCACAAATGAGACTCAGCTCCAAGAAACACCTGGGCGAAAAATCCTCTTGCTCTTCTTAAAAGTACAGTAAACAAGCCGAAGCCCAGCTCACTTCCTTCTACAGCTCCCCATGTTTCCAACTTGGCAGCAATAACAACAACAGTTCCATGCCGTCAGGGACGCATTTGTCACAAATGTTCAAAAGGCTTTCTCTCAAACAGTTCTTGGGCTCGCGCAGTGCCTACTGTGATTGTTTCACGTCTGTCAGTCGTTTGCCAGTGCTGCAGCTCGAGGGGGGTTTCTGAAGAGACGCCGGCTGAGATTAGAAAAGCCTGACTGCCGGCTTGATTTCTGGCTTTTGCAGCATTTAATCAGGAGCAGCAGGAGAGAGTCGAGGGCTTCACCGTCAGTTCCGTGAACTGTTAACTATGATTGGAATTGATGAATGTGAATGGTGAAAGCTCTTTCAGTTCTCTGAAAAGATGGAGGGAAGTTGGCAGCAGTTTCCTCAATCATTAATTGAGATACCATCTTAACTTTACATTATTTTTAAGACCACTCCTTTTTGACACATCTTAGCTCAATTAACTTTGTAGTTCTTGTTCTGTTTTTTATATTAGCCGTTTTTATAAAGGAGATCCCCGAAACTTCAATGTGTTTTTTGTTAGTTGTAAGTGACCAAACGGCACAGGCGTGAACTTGAAGTGTTTTTACTTTACATCTTGAGAGTCAATGAGAGTCTGGGTCTCAGTCTTGACTTTGGCCATTATATATAGGGCCAGCCGCCAATGGCCATGTCTGCATGTTAGATTGAAGCTCGGTGAGATGCACTGGACAATGAAAAAAAATGCCAGTTTGTGTAATTCTTTTACTCAATTCTTAATATTACTTTTAGCCTACTTATCGCTCCTTGCTGTCCCATGTATGAACTCTACCACAGCCAAGTGAAGGCAAAATTAATGTCCGCATTGCGAGAAAGAGAGAGCATGTAACAAATCTGAAAATCAACCTCCATATTCTTTGAAATTAAAATAAGTGGTGGGTTTATGTCAGGCATGTGCATAAGGCATGTTCGTATTCATGCGTAAAACTAATTGGCGCTGATCCTTGAGGCATCATTTTGCATCATTACAAACAAAAACAACACAGTAAAAGCTTCTGTTTTCGCACGCTGTTGAAAATCACAGAAATCCAAATTTTCTGCTTCCCACAAGCCCTAACGTGTGATCTTGTGGGCTATGTCCTAGTTACTGTAATGTTTGGATAAATGTTCATGGCTCCTTCAAAATAAGTCTTACTGAATATTCAATGCTATATTATCGAGGTAATGTTAAGTTTTACACCAGTAATTTTTCATTATTGCTTTCAAACAAGTCATGCAAAAAATGTCCATAGATTAACATTAATAGTACATAATATAAATGAATGCTTATTATTTAAAGGTTCTTGTAGTTACAAAGAATATACACTTGTAATATTAAGCACATAAACTTATAAAAAGGCAAATGTTTCTATTGTATGTGACAGCAGCAATCTCTGTGAAGTCAGCAATATCTTTTAATATTTTTGAAATTGGAATAGACTTGAGTACTGACTGTAGGAATACTGATGATGAGTTGTACTAACAGAGCACTGACACAGCAGAGGTGAAGGGTTCAAGTCCCACTGGGGCAATCCAGGCTTTAAATCAATGCTGCTCTGAGGCACGCTGGATAAAAGTGTGTGTCGTCATAAGTCAGGAGAAGAACCTAAAGAATCTACTAACTAAACTTTTTTTAGCTTGACTTGGGTAAAGTATAAAAATATACCTGCAGCAAAGAAACTGACTGTGATTATTTAACAAAGACACACATTTACTGTTGAATGCTCTGTGACTGCCTTTGAAGGCACTGGACATGTGGTACAGATGGGCGGCAGTAGGTCAGTGGGTAGAGCAGTCGTCTTTCAACCGGAAGGTACTGTCATTGTGTCCTTGGGCAAGACACTTAACCCACCGTGCCTCCAGTGGCTGTAACACTGGTAATTACTGTAGAACAATGTAAGTCGCTTTGGATAAAAGTGTTAGCTAAATGAATAAATGTAAATGTAAATGTAGATGGGCTCACTGCTATTACCCCATGTCTGGAGTATCATATAACACAATGGCACACATTAGAGAAACACTAGGTAAAATAACACACATCTCTGAACTTTATGTGCGGGACACACAATCAATGGCTTCCGGGATGTGGAGCGCAGAAGGCCACAGACCCAGACTACAGTACATCTCACTCATTCCGTATTCAAGAATGAGAATGCAACAAGTATAATCCTGATTTTTTTTTTGTTCCTTTTGTTTGTCTTTTGTTTTTGATGGATGTGATAAAACATTTAATGAACAATAACCATTGC
The DNA here is from genome assembly GCA_024349245.1 of Neodontobutis hainanensis. NCBI lineage: Eukaryota > Metazoa > Chordata > Actinopteri > Gobiiformes > Odontobutidae > Neodontobutis > Neodontobutis hainanensis. Next base: position 15,096,529 of record JALDNG010000005.1, read on the forward strand.
ATTTGCACAAACAGTGTTGAGTCGAATCCAGTTGTGCTATTGCTGGTATATTTGGCAGCGCAAACTATAGCAACAGCAGCATCACATTTCATACACCTTGCACATACAATTTAAGAAATGACTAAAAACTAGAAGTGCTGCTTTTCTTTGGCTTTGATAAAAAAAAATACATACAATAAATGTAGCTGATTAATGTCCAATTAAAATAATAGCTGCTGTAGACAGTCAACAACAATCAGCTGCAGTGAAAAGTTTAGCTGGTCCTGAGAAACAGCTCTAATAATTTATCTCATCCTGCACAAAATCTTTCAAATTGAAACTATTGAGGCAGTTGTCAATACAACCTGCCTCCTCTGGAGAAGAAACGGACTGTGGCCAGAAACAAATTAAGCATCAATCACCACAACCACTGTTGTATACTGAGTTTCATTCTATTAGCATTTGTTGCTGAAAGACAAATCGGATCACATTCAGCATGAATAAGTTGAACCTGTAACTTTTACTCTAAAGCAACTAAAGTGAAGCGCTTTTAAACTAAACTGCACAAACTGTCAGAGATCAGCGCACTCCGTGAAGGGAGCCAGACTTAAGAGGTTCTAACGCTGCAAAGAGGAGAACCGAGCTACCGGAAATATCAAGCATAGATGCTAATCCGTGCCTATCAGAAACACAGCCAACTATCACAGTCACAAACAGGACAGAAGAGCTTTTATTGAGAACATAGTACGTTTGCAAAGCATGTAGTCTACCAGCAAAAATCCTCACAAACTTCAAATCAATGTCTTCTTACATCCACCATTAGCATCATATTGAATATCTACGAAACATACTTACTAGCTAACGCTAACTATATTTACCGCCATGTTCTTTAAAAGTTTAGCCCCTGCCACCAACATTGTCACTGTAAAACCTTTGTACACTAGCTACTGTACATGCTCTGTTATTGGCTAAAATCCAGGCCTCTGGGTTAAATTAATTTAGCCCTAATAGAGTTGATACCAAGGGGGCGGGTCTTACATCTGTCAATCACAAGTACAAAGTGGAACAGGGTTTTCCGGGCTCAGGAGGTCAAGCAGGGCGTCCAGAAGGTTGGCAGTTTAATTCCCACTCTCTCCAGTTCTTACTGTTGTTGTGTCCTATGGCAGCCCGTCTCTCAGTATGCCTGGCTAGTAGTAGCTTACCACTACCACATGTGTGAATGGAAGCATGATGTAAAGCGCTTTGGGTGCCCAAGAAGAGTACAAAAAAGCGTTCTATAAATGTATGCCATTTATCATTTGTTAACATATATTACATTGCTTTACAATGTGAGAAACTGTGAGAAATTGAATATTGCTTTGTATAAATTCCAGGTCAGAGGGATCACTGATGCACTGACTGGGCTGCAACCTGACCCCAGTCCCTTACCTACTTGGTTCACAAGGAACCAGACACCAACTGACATCACCAATACAACATCCATGCACATTACATTATACTTTCACAATCTGAATTTAATCTTTCCAGTTAAATTCCAATATTAAAAAAAATGTTTTAGTTCTGCAAGGGCTGGGCGATATATCAAATATACTCGATATATCGCGACTTGTAGTCAGTGCAATGAAGAAACTTACTATATACTGAAACTCGGACATTTTTTTCCCTTTGTTTTTTTCCCCCTCTTGTCCTGTCCAGCATCGAAGCGCAAGCATAATGATCACCTTAATAACCTAAGTTAAAAAGCGTATTTTATTTTATTTTAGATGCTTGTTTGTAGATTAACTTTTACATACTCGCGGTCTTTCCCTCGCACGTAGTTACAAAGCGTCGATGCGTCAGTGGGCGTGTCAGGACGGCGCAGTAGAAGCCTCATTCGCTACACTCGAGTTGGTAAACGCGAAAATTACAAATAAAAAACACACCTGTGATGAAGCTTTGGCTTTAGTAATGGCTGACTCTGATTCTGAGGGAGAACATCTACCTTTAGAGTCTTTTCAGCCAAGTGAAAATGAGAATGAGCGAGAGTAAGAGTGTGTGTGTGACTTTGACAGCGGCGGCGCTGCTCATGCCTCTCTCTGTAGCTACATAAAGCACACTATGTTTTTCCCACACTTTGCCCAAAATCAGTGGCAGAAACGGGAGGAAACGAGTCGCTCTGGCCGCGGTAGTGACGGAGAGGTTGTGAAGGGAAACCGTATGCGCGTAGCACCTGCTGCTTTACCTTTAGCACAGGTGATAGTACAGTTAAAGCTAATGCAACCAAACACCTACAGTATATGTGTATATTTCTCAGATCTATTTTTATACTATATTAATAACTATTTTACTATAGTTATGGTATATTAGAAGTTGTAGTTGTACTGTAGTTTACTAATGTTGCTTTACAAGTTACTGTTATTAATAATTTAATTTCAGAAAAAGGCAGAAAAAAAGAAAAAATATAATATCTATATAATATCTAATAATGTAATCACAATAAACATTGTAATAATCACAATTAGTTCATTTAAAAATGTGCATATTTACTACCGTCTTTAAAATACATTTAATTAAAATAATCGTTAGATTAGTCGGCAAATCGAAAAAATAATAGTTAGATTAGTCGACAGAAAAAATAATCATTAGTTGCAGCTCTACTTAGTTGTGATATCCCCTTTTTTGCATGAAAGTTTAAAGTTAGCATATAGAATCATCAAACTGGTGTGATTGTATGCATCAAAGTCTTAATTCAAGGCTAAGGCAAAATATCGAGATATATATTGCATATTGTGACATGGCCTAAAAATATTGCTGTGTTTATAAAAGGCCATATCACCCAGCTCTGCTGCCTGATGGGAAAAGTGTACTTGCAGAAAACATTCAGGAATTTTCCATTTCATGAACCTTTTTAGTATAGAACAAGAGACTCAGAAACAAGGACTGCTGAATGTAGAATGATGGACTGATGCACGAACATAGTTATAAACAGGTCGATAGAGAGTTGATGGACAGAGAAGGTGTGCATTTGGAGGAATACTTTACATTCCACGTAAAGTATTCCTCCAAATGCACACCTTTAGACATCTGTCATACCATTCCTACCTATTAATCTTAATGTAATCTGCAGGGAAAAAAAGAATATGTGATGTAAGAATTAACATTTCTTCATGTTGGCAGATAGAAATGACAGCAGTAACAGGCTGAATAATTTGCAAAAAGTCGTGACCACACTGACACTAGACTGACTCACTCAGGGCTTCATCCTGTCACGGTTAAACTCAGATATACAGAGCGGGCTAAATTTAAAGTGATGAGCACTCGCCGACTCTTCAGCTTCATGCCACACTGGAATATGCAGAGTTATTTAACCAGCTCCGGCTGCAGTGAAATATATTACATGAGCAAAATGATGATGGATGCACACAGTCAGCTTCAATCTCTCAAATCAACCAGGCATGATTTGTTGAAACTTCAAAGATGCTATGTAGAGGGATGCCAAGCCACCACGAGGTTAATAATAATAATTTTAAAAAAGCTTTCCACTGATAACTATTAATATGTTAAAGTTAATAAATTACCTAAAAGAAAACTTTCTTGCACCAAGTGGCCAATATATTGAGCATTAAGCAAAAAAAAAAAAAAAACAAGTAACCACTTGAGTTGCTCAAGTATGTGATATGCCCTTAGCCTTACTTTTTTAAAAATAAAACAGAAACATTTTGGATAATGCAGCTTCAATAATCTGCAGCTAACATCGAAGTACTAGACATCAAAGCACACTTTCTGTGATTGCAATGGTTTGGATAAAAAGGGAGACCTTCAGAATGAGGACTTTATGTGTGTGTAAAAAGGCAATAGTCAAAATAATCCCTACATAATACAAAACAATACAAATTCACAAAGTTTGTTTGATCAAGTTCCATTACAGTGTTCTGGTAAATTTTGTCTTTCACTGGCAGTACAATGCAGTCATCAAAAACAGAGTGACACCTCTTATTTGCAGCCTCAGAATGTTCAGTGTGCTGTGTAGGAGGACGAGAAAGACAATGGCTGGAGAAGAGGGAAGTAAAAACAGCTCAAGACTGGCAGAAGCGCACAAATAAAGAGCAATCAAGGGGATGGAGACTTCAACAATGAGGCTGTCCATCAGGACGCTCCCATGTTCTGAACGCGCAGCAGGAGGCAGTCTCAAAAATAGACCCCACTCTGACGTAGGTCCCCCACGTGTGCACTTCAGTCTGGAAAGGAAACCAGGACGGAGCTTAGAAACACTATAAGTACCGTGAGTTTACACCCGCCCACATATCGCTCCGATAAGTGCAACGTTCCAGCCTCATTTAACCCATTTCTTGGGTCTAATGTAGTGTTTACAGCAGCCCAGGGACTAGCCTTTTCCCCCCAGTTGCTTCCCTCCTCTGGGAAACACAAAACAGAAAAAGCTCATAGAGCTTTGGAACACTTTCATCTTATAAAATCATCAGGCTCGCCCCATGCCCCATCATCATCATTCCCATCAAAGCCATCATCATCTCCGTCAGAGGCATCACTATTCATATTCATCACCTGCTTTCCGCTGTTTACTGCCATCAAACCTGTCACAACCTTCAATGTCATAAACACCCTAATTGTCATGGTTGTTCTCACAGCCACAATCAAGACCAATGTTGTTGTCATTATGCTCACGTAGGCATGCCGACATTATGAGAAGGCGTGCTTTAGAAGTCTTTAAAACAAGTCTTGATCAATCAAGCATGCTCACCACATATGCAGAGGAATCCCCGTTAGGCTTTGTTCGTACTACACAATTTTGATGGTCATCTGATCACTTTACAGTTATACAACACAACTTTCTTTCATATGGTTGCGGGTCTTGTCAAATCATGAAACTGAGTGGCAACAGGGATCACACACACTACATGATCTCTTAATCCCAACAGATCTGCAGGGCCTTCAAAGTAAATAACGTCACAAAAAGACAGAACAGAATGATGCAACAATTGCTACCAAGTTTTTCTTTGGGTTTTCCAACCACCCTGCATCACCACTGCCATATAACAACGTTTAATGCTCTGTTTATGTAATTAAAGTAAGGAATGATAAGTTGTTCATGAATTTCAATACTGCAGTCCAGTCTTGTAAAAAAGCTTGGACAGATTGGTGGCCAGTTTATTGTTGTCTCTTGTAAGTTTACTCAATCAACAGATATACTTGTGTACTTTTGTCAATCTTTAGATACAGTCTCTGTTTTTGTACCTCTATTTTCACCTCCATATGTTTATTGCGGGCCTCGATTTATCTATACCAGACAGTAGTTAAAACAGAGACTACATAGTGCAATGCAAACTCTAAAACAAACAGCCTTTTTAATTTGTCAAGAAGTCATCAGTCACATTGCCGAATTCAGAAATGTTTGCAACATTCATATTCTTTTCTCTGCTCTTGAGGTTTAGATGTGTGTAATGCAAGGCTAAGTAAAAGCCTCTTACAGTATTTTTGTCAGAACCCAGCACAGATCACAACATCAAAATATACTTTAACCTTTAACAGACATACTCGAATTACGTTTTTTTGAAGGGGCACGACTTTCAAATAATTTGTGTTGTGAGGTCAACAATTACACAAAATTTTTTTGTGGGGAAACCCTGCAAAACTCACCTCAGTGCACTTGAAAACAAAACAACGGTGATAATGATACAAAGCGAAGCAGTAGCTCATATGAGTCAGGAGTCAGGGCTCCTGTTGTGCAAGACAGGGGTTCTTTTCTCCAAAAATAGAAAGCAGCAATTCATCTTGTTTGTTTGCTGATTTACAGTGAAAACCCAGGGAGGACGAGAAGGGCAGGACTGTGGAAGCATGTAATAAGGAATGTGTATCTATTACTGGCTGCGGGATGATGCCATTATTGCAATATGTCGGAACATATTGCATTTTAAAGAATTTGGACGAGAGTGGTTCTGATAACAGTCCCAAAAGGTAACTATAATTGAAACTAGCCCGTAAACCAGTAGTAAAGTAAAGATAGGTACGATGTCCCTATAGTAAATACCAAGTCAAATTAATATTCTTTATTCTTGCATAGTCACAGCAAGAAGGTCCTGGGTTTGATTGCAATCCAGGGCAGGGTCTTTCAATATGGTTTAAATGTTTTCCCTGTGTCTGCATATGTTTCCTCCGGGTACTCCGGTTTCCCCTACCACCAAAAACATGTACAATAGTCTCCCACACAAACATGGGGTCAGGACTCCCCTGCAAAACAGATTTGTAATCTCAGTGGGACTTTCCTGGATAAATAAAAGTTAAATAAAAAATAAAAATAAGATCAATCACTGGGTTAATATTTAAAAGTCACAAGATAAAAGAAAAAACACTGAGCATCAACAGTTGGAGCCTACACAACTGATTTTTATACAACCTGCCAAACAACATTCCTTCAAAAACACAGGTTTATTTGGTTTAGCCACAGAATAGTGACCTGTTGTGTGGTGTAAACAGCCAAACACACAAAAGAGCACGGTCCAGTGAATCCGACAAAGAACTCCACACCTCCCTCTCCCTTCGGTATCTGCCTGTCTGCAAAGCAACCATCTGTGTTTAGAGAGCAGCGCCGCTTGGCTCTGTCTTCCCTCAGAGATCAGAGGCGGCGAAAGCAAAGCGCTGGAGTTTCTGTGTCACTGCCACAACCTGAAGCGCACACAGATTGTACCAAGGCTGGTGGGTGGACTGGTAAACACACTGCACTAATGGACAACCGGCACACTTCTGATCTTGTAAAGGGTTTGTAAAAGCACCGTGCTGATCCTTAAATAGTTAGAGTCAAGAGCATGTTAATGATTCTCTGGGAAATGTTACACCCGGCCAATCTTTTCATAAACTACAAAGAAAAGTCGATTAAAATCTCAGCTGTTTTACATCCATCACACTTCTGTCACAATAAGTAAGTGCAGGCGTTGAGAGGCTCTGTTCAGAACAATGGCAGTAGAGCCATTAACAATTGGACAAATACATTTTGTCTTTCACACTCTCAGTAAATGCATATTTATATATTTCGAGGGATTTCTACCCATGATAATTATTAAAATTAAAAATAATTATAAAGCTTTCATAATTAGCACTTACACAATTAATAGTATTTTATCATTATGTTGTCATTGATCATATAATCAATGTTAAGCACAAGAACAATATAGCCCTCATTTAGTATATTACAGATGATGGTGATGCCAAAGTACTATGCATCTTTTGTGACAAGAGACCAATTCCTTTATTATGATATACACCATGCCTGTTGTAGTATAATAGTATATATACAGTACATGTATGACATGACACCAATGCAAGTTTACACAGCAGACATCACACGACTCAAAAACACCAGTTTCCTCCCACTTGCGACATATTTCTTATTATGCACCAGCATCAAGGCTGATATCTTAGCTTAACTTAATGTGACCTATGTCTACAACAAAGAGAATCAAATGACAGATGAATCATGATCAGAAACCAGTTTCAGGAGCTTCGCACAAGACCCCGCAACCGAAGTTACGACCCGTTACGCGCCGCAGAGCTCCCATAAAAGGAGCCCAGCGTGTGTGCACATAATCATGTCAGTGAGGAGCAAGATGTGCACCGCGCTGTGTGACAACCATCAAACGCAAGTTGAAAACACATCCAAAAGAGCACAAACACCACGACACCTGCAGAGAACATACTACGGCAAATTTTCTTTATTTATACAAGGACAATACACAAAATAAAGCCTTCCATAAAATAAGGAGATTGTTTTGGTTACAGATTTGACCATAACTGCTCTTTCCACCTGTCCCCTAGCCTTTAAAAATAGAATTTCAGATTGATTTTTATGTCTTAGTCTATGATTTATGACAAGCACTGCAGGCTTTACCACCTCATACTGAGTACAGTTAACAGCACACAAAGAAAACACTGACGCGGAGAACGGAGAGTTTTGATTGGCTAGGTATGACTTCACACCAGTAACATCACATGGTTTGATTCAGAAATATGGGAAATTGTAAGGATTATTAGTTTCAATACATAGAAATGAACTGATGAAATAATGTATTATGTAAGTCCATGATATTGATCCCTACATCCTATTTTTCCAGCTTTCTTTGATGTATAAGCAGAGAACAGGAACACGTGTATAGAAACACATGACATCACGGCATTTTCTGCACTGGTGTGAAAATTTTGAAATGAGGACTGAGGAACACCAGATTGATTATGCAATGGTTGTATGACCAGCAGGGAGTATGCAGAAACTGTGGTCATAATCAGAGGTCAAAATGACTTATTATCAAACAGTGCTCAGTTTGGATCATTGTGGGTAACTGACCAATCCCAGCTGCTTTCTGTGTGACATATAACATACACAAACCAAATGAACTCAGCTCACATCAACCATATTCCTCTACTCTTGGACCACTTACAGCACACCATTTGCTAAACAACAGCTGCTGCCACCAATTTGTGTATAGGTTTAATTTACATTTTTCAAGATCATCTTTTTTATTGCTATGACTGAACTACTTATATTTTATGTCTTGTCAAACTGAGATAAGAAGTAGCATTTTGATTCCTCTTAATGCCCTATGCATAGTAAAATGTGACACTAAATTCCACTTTGACTTTAATTGTGAAATAGAATCAACAGTGCAAAAAAGCATCAACTTAACTTCACATGGCTAATTTGCATAAACCAATGTGTGTAATTAACATGAACAATTGAACGACGCAAATGACATCATGTAAGCCATGTGAGCCATGTATTGTGTTGTGGCTTTTCCACAAAGACAAGCAGACACTTTGTGGTGAAAAATGTAGGATGAAACCCTCATATCCTTATAGTAAGGGCACATTTTTACATTTACTTTAGCGAGGAAAAGAAGGAAAGCATTCTGCAAGGACAGGACAGCATAAAAGTGACTCATGCCTTTGTCTTTCAGCAACAGATTTCACATGTTTTCATCTTGATATTACACTCATAAATGGAAATATATGCATAGGTTTTATTCTCGAGTAGGTCTAGAACACATTTCCAAAAAGCGAGCGTGACATAGTGTTTACAGTGTGGCACAAAGCTTATGGTTTCATATCAAAAACTGCGCTTTGTGTCAGGTGCTGTGTGACACAGCCGACTGTTAGCAGCCACGCTCTGCACAGCCACAGGCGCTCTCTTTGTCTGAATGAAAGTGTCACTGGCAACGAAAACATCAGTGACTAAAAGCACGAGTACAGTACAAGTCTGCTGCATGCACCTGTTATTAAATACACCCAGCAGCTCTTACTTGACACACCATTACACAAATTATGCATTGGTTAAGAATAAATGCATCACTGGCACACCTGAGCATGCTTTTGTCTCACTGTAACTTTGCCTTAAGCATCTGGCTTTGTTTGGCTGCTACAAAAACAACCAGGGTAGGCATCCATCACTGTTTTTATTAAATGTTTCACAAATCCAACCCATCTTTCAGTTTGCCTTTTCACATCTCCCCTCTTTCTTCTCAGCTTTAACTCCCTGTCATTTCAATAAATTATGGAAGAAGGTGGCTATATTTGGAACGGGGTAAAAGGGGAGAAGAATGTGGTGCTGCTGCTGTCGATCTCACACACAACACAAGACCACGTTCATTCAGCTTCATCAATGCCGCTGTGCATGCTAATGTATTGACAATAGGCTAAGAACACATCCAGCGATCAATTACTGCTTTCTTATTCCTAAAGGGATTGGGATTAATATCTGGTATCATTTTTGGACATTGCATTTTAGAAAAAAAAACAATAAATGTAATGTTTCACATCACCCCGTAGACAAATCATCGTTGCAGATCATTATGCATTTTGGGAACATTTGGGATGCAACATTTTCCATATTATTAAAAGGATGTAGTTAAGGAGTAGACTGATATCTCTATAGTTTACAGTCAAACATGACATTTGGTTGAATATACCACATACATTTTAACTTAAAAAAGTGTCATATTAAAGTTGTTTTGTAGAACGTAGGGATTTTTACGCTGGACATGCCTTTTTAGAAAAATAAAGAAGCACTATTCTCAATAGACCTCTTTATTTATTCATCTCACTGTCTCCTGAATCTTTAACACTCTTTCTTCTTCTTCTTCTTCCACGCAAGGAATGCTGGGTATCACTTTGAAGATAACAGACGGACGAACAACAACAACAGCGAGCACCGAGAGCGCACCAAACAAACCTCGTGCGTTGGAGTAAAACGAGAAAGGCTGTGGAAGGGGCGTGGAATGGAAAGGATGGGACACTTCTGTACATGTTTGTATGTGGCGCTTACCTCCACGATAAAAGTCTTTTCCTCTCCGCAAACACAAACGACCCAGAACAAAATTGGAAAGTAGCAGCACAATCCGGGGAGCCCTGTTTTCCTCCAACGCTTCCTCGGTCCACCTCCACCTCCCGTCGCCATGGCTGCGTCCCCCGAAATCCCCCCCGCCGCCTCCTCCTCTGCTGTGCTCCGCAGGGGTTGTCCAGTTGCCCGGTGCTTGTTTACCGGAGTAGCCTCGTCTTCTTGAGCGTCATCCCGTCTGCACTCTCGCTGGCTGCGGCTGCTGCTGCTCGTGTGTCTCTCTTTCTTTCCTCTCTCCTCGTCCCCCCGTGCTCTGTGTTTGTCTCTCGCTCGCTCCGTCACTGGATGGAAAGACGCGCGATTGGTTTATACTGGACACGTTCCCATTGCGCAGGCTCGTGAAGGTACGGCAGGAGAACAGCTGGGGAAGCCTGGCTACAATGGAGCGCGCGCGCAGGTTGGTTGGTCTGATTGGATGTCACTGGAAATGAGGGGGAAGAGGGGGAGGGGGGGCAGGAGTTAGAGGGCGGTAGAGCTGACATGTGGAAACAGAAGCTTATAACAGTTGCAAGTTATTTTTTAAAGGTTCAGTCCTGTCTTTGTGTTTAAAGGTGCATTAAGTAAAAGGTTGTAGCATAGCCTATAGCTTAAAAATAATTGATCACAATGTATGTGTTGAAAAGTGGAGGCTACAGTACCAACACAATCATACATAAGTATGTCTGTTTTGGAAAAATACAAATCTAAATCTCTGTGGAAGGGGCAATTTTAGCCCAGATGGGACAGAGCACATATTTGAGCACATATTCTCGCATTAATGTTTATTAACGTATGTAAACTAAACTGATTCTTTTTCAAATGTAGTTTATAGAAAACATGTCCCTGCAGGGCACCATAGCTGTAGCCTGGCCAGCCTGCTTTCTCATTGTATTGCACACTCAGAGAATTTGGTCTGGGATTGTCCAATCTGCTCTGTATTCTGCTCCGGCTCTTTCTTCCCGGGCCAATTGTAGCGAGGGAGACGGGAATTTGTTTCGCATTATATTGAGCGCAACAATTTTTTCAACCAAAACAGTCAAGATGTCCGCCGTACCAGAGCGATTGTTTGATACTGCGCTTGCTTCTGTTCATAAAGACCTGGACAAGTTTTTCAAACCACAGCAACTTTTCTCCCGATAGCCATGCTGGTATACGCTGTGGTGGTTGCTATCCTTACGTCACATCCGGGGTTACTTTGATTGGTTTACCCAGTAAACGTTATTTCCGACCATAGCCCCATCTTGAAATCCTGTTCAAACCCTGCTATCCTAGACTAATATTTCTTTATGTGATACAATAACAAAGCAGACTGGCTTGCCAGGCTACCGTAGCTTCCTCCCATACCTTAAAAAGAACTTGTGAACATAACTTAGCTTTCATTTTATAAGAAGTATTTCCTGCACGCATTCACACATATTTCGGGTAATGTGTATATTGTCGTTGTTTATTTAAATTATACAAGCTAATATGGCCTTACAAAGCACCAGGCCTACAGCACATGTGAGCAATGCACTTTGACCCTACCACAAACTCTTATGTGTTGTTTAGTCAATCTGAGATGTCACTCTGCTCCTCTGTCAGCCACCTAAATCTTCTGAACGGTGTGTATGAAATTTCTTTATGAGACACCCTTGAACATTGAAGAGATCATTTTAGCTCACAGCACCACTGCGCCGTAATGCAGCGGACTCTCAGCATTGAATGGCTCTATAGCATCCTGGATAGATGCAAGGCCATCTCCGATGACTGAACTGGTGACAGTGTGGCCTTTAGTTTGACTGATGTTCAGCTTCACCACTGTAGTGTTCAGGGGAGGAGCCAGACAATGCAAAATGTGTGAGCGTTCTGAGCCGTTTTTCAAGGCTTAAATTCAAATGAGCCATCAGAATGACCTTAACACATGCACTTTACAATTCCATTGATTATCGTGTTACCCTAGCACCTGCCAATGGGTGGGATATATGAGGCAGCGACTGCACATTTAGGCCTTGATGTTGATGTGTTTGTGGCAGGAAAATGGAGAATGGTCTGATAAAAGTGTTGCAAATAAAAGTGGTAGTTGTTTTGAAACGGCTGTTTTAAAATCCAAATATGTCCGGCAATGTAACAGTCAGCGCTTTAGCTTAGCACGTATGTCCTCGTGGGATGAACAACAAAACAACTGTAAAGTGCTAGTCTTAGCTTTAGTAAGTATATGCTATTTATTTAGTCGCTGGTACTGTTCCGTTTTGCAGGAGTTTACTGTAACCTAGCGCTGTCATGCCACAGAGAAACTTAGGGTTAACTCAACAAGTTGTTAACCTGCTTTGTGATACCACTTATCCAGACCGAGATTGTTAAATTTTTTCTAACTGGGTAGGAGAGACCTATCCAGGGTAGCTTTGTTGTGCGGGGCCAAGATGTTATGAATGCATGAACTAGAGTGATTGTGGTGGAAACTGAGTGGATGGCCTTGATAAATTTCTGTCATGGTCTGAGGATTCCAGTCCAGATTTTGTTCCCTGCTTCATCTCATTCCACACACCTGTCTCACCTGCAGCCCATTACAATTATGACACACAACCCATCTCCACTCTGCCAGATATTGTTCAACCATCTCATCGAGAGCACATACAGCCTTTTTTCTGACCTGCTAGCCAAAGGATCTTTCATCTGCTGTTGTCTTCATTTCAGGACTTGAGTGAGTACAAACCTATGCTCCTGTGCCTACCTGTGGTATCTGGCCCTTTCTCTGGTCCAGCTCCAGCTTTCACCCGGTATTATACATTCCAATTCAGCTCCGGCCGTTTGTTCCTGCTCTGGCCCTCACCTCGTTCACCGTCTTGTCTTGAATTCAAATAAAGAACTGAAAAGCTTTTTGTCTTATGTGTTTCAGTCCTGTGACCCACATTACAATTTCAATCATTATAAAACATAAGTGTACTTTTAAAGAATAAACTCCAAAAAGCCTCTGCAGCAGGTCATCTAAGGGATGCGTCAAATTCATTAATATGCCAGAAATCTGTAAGTGAATCTATCTATATGATATAACTCGCTAATAACACCTCTGTGCTCATCATGGGTGCTCACATGCACCAGTCACTTCCATGAGTTTATGTAATCATGTGATCTATTGTGGGTGTGTAAAACAAGGATTAAAACTGAATCCGTATTTGTAAAATCACACTATACACTATCAACCTGTGTGTCAATATGACTTCTGTGACTGAAGCGCTGGGTGGTTGCATAAGTAATGCCTCTGAGACTGAAGAAATTGCATACATTATGCAATGGTATTTTCTGTCACAGTCTTCTGTACAGTTTAAATTGTGAATGAGTGGACTACATGCATTTTTCTTTAGGTGGCCACATCTAGAATAATACTTGCTGTTCAGGAAAATATGGTGTTCTATTTTGCTAAGTAGGAAGTAATTTTTTTCTGGGATCATTTTATTCTGTATTTAGAATAATAACTGTCACTTTGGTATAGCTTTAGTTCAGAGTAGTGTAGTCAAGACCACTCTAAGCAAAACCAAGGCACGACCGGAGGCTAGTTCTAGATCTAGAAATAATTGATGGTGCATCAAGTATTTCTATTTTTCATCAGAAAATATTTTTTTTCTTATCTTTTTATAGTATTCATGTTGATAAGTAAATATCCTGTGGTCTTGTACAGTTTAGCATCCTGAATGCTCTGTGCTGAAGTCTGAGATGAGACGAGTATAAATGCATTTGATTCCAAGAAGAATCAAAACGTGGTCCTAAACTGACCTTGGAACACTTTGGCAAACACTTCATTAAAATTATCAAGACCAAAAGAATTTTATAACATCACATTCCCAGTAATAAAATATCAAATTGTTCCTTTGCATTTGAGTCCCAGTTTGTCTTACTGTCACACTCAGGCGGGTGAATGTACCACCTGCCCCCACATCAGGCGTAATACGTTTTGACACCACCTCTGGAAAGGACCCGAGTCACATGACGTGGAGTTTAGTCAGACTGAAGTCACAAATTTTGACAGCTTCATACTTGACTTGACGGCATCGAAGACAAGTCTTACTATTAAACAATACAAAATGTTAAGCAGAATAACTTCAGTGATTGGATTTTTTTAGAATCAGTTACATGAGATTTAATAATGTCTCAGATTTTTATATAACTTCAGCTAGTCATAATGTTATCGCCTTTCATGGCAATACCAAGCAATGTTTATTGCTGTGCTGTATTGGTTTGGCAAGAACAGAGAACAGAACATAATTCCTCAAAAATATTTTACTGTATAATAAATAATAAATAAATAAATAATTTGACGGATGTATTATTAGACCTAGCCTGTTCAGCAGTTCTTAGTCCCTGTTGAGTCGAGATTGATTGCCATGTGACATAAAAATGGGCGCAGATTCAACAAGATCTTGATGCAATTGGATGGATATACAACCAGGAGGCAGGAGCAGCTTCAGGACCGATGCAATTTGAACATTCAACCAATCAGAGAGACAAAGGAGCCCGCTCCATTTTAGAGAAACAGTAAGGCTTGGTCAAGTAGGTTTGCTTTTGGTGTAAACTGATTTGAACGAGAGTGGTTCCAAAGCCACTTTAATAAGAAACTGAATGGCAGGATAGGCCTTATTTAACCAGGATCCTGAATAACTCTTAGCCGCAATCAATTTTCAATGAACGTTGTTCATTGCTGCATAGCCAAGGATTTGGTTTCTGCATTTATTTATTATTCTGTCATACTGTCAATACAGGCGCACTACGTCTGTCAGTAAAGCACTGGTGTTTTATTGTTGCTACATTCCATATCAGTTCTGACCACTGTGCTTGAAGCCATCACAGTGCAATCATGTCATACAAAGTACTTTATTTTGGATTTTATTGAATTTTTTTGTGCCTATTGAAGTAATGAAAAAAAAAGGTCCAAGGATATAACAATAGACAATAAACCAACAAAATCTGACCATTTTGAACATTGTGAGTGTCCTGTCAGCTATTCAAGAGGAACTTGAATAGCTGAAGGGCGGCAGTAGCTCAGTGGGTAGAGCGGTTGTCCTTCAACCGGAAGGTAGGTGATTCGATTCCCACTCTCCCCACAGTTCATACTGTCGTTGTGTCCTTGGGCAAGACACTTAACCCACCTTGCCTCCAGTGACTGTAACACTGGTAATTACTGTAGAACAATGTAAGTCGCTTTGGATAAAAACGTCAGCTAAATGTAAATGTAAACTTTTTTATATTGACCTTGTGATCTATAGTTTTTGAAGGAAAAGCTTTTTAGAACCCATGGTATTTTTCAGTGCAATACCTCCAGTGTCCACCAATTGCAATTGGTGGCAGGGAAGAGGCAGCGGTGCACAAGTTACATCTTTCAATGTAACAGTATGATATTATTCTTTGACTCCACTGATTTTGTAATTTTTTAATGTATGGAAACTAAAGTTGTTGGCAGCTGAAGTAAAATTTACAATGACACATCTGTTTACAATGCATTTTTTGAGATTTATTGGTCTTTAGAACACATACTACTAGTTTTACAGGTGTAGCATAAGAGGAATAGTCACAATGTGTTCTCTAACAGTTTTATGTTCGGTGTTCCTGAGACTTCCAGGTGAACTTGACTCAACAGATGCAGAGGCAGGTGGCTTTACTACAGGCCCCTGAGACTGCTTCACTCCACTACAATGATGGCAGCTATTTCAAGCACCAGCCGGCTGCACTTGCTGAATCCTTTTTATAGCCACTGCGTGACCATTTACAGTTAACCCACAGTGAGATGAGCACTGGAGATTTTCCCTTAGACCAGACAGGAACTTTCCCCAGAATCCTCTCTGCGCACTTAAGCAGACACCGTGTGAATAAACACCATCTGAGAGGAGCAGGGCGCCAACAGCGTCGTAGCAATATCTCACATCTTTTTTTATTATCTATTCGTTCCTCTGAGTGAAAGAGAGGGAGAGGAGTTTTTCTGCGCTCATCTCTTTTTCTGCTTTTTTCACCTCCTCGTCTTGTCTTTCCACACCTCTCCTAGTCAGCTGTCCACCCTCGCAACACAATCCTAGTGCATCCGTCATCATCTGTCAGCTCAGTGCATCCAGACATTTTTTACTTGTATTGTCTGTCTTTACATTACATTAACCCATAATGTACACTCCTCTCTTCTATCTTTCTTCAGACTTTTATTCTACGCTTTTCTTCTGATGATCTTTCTCCTCTTCTGTCTCCTGTTATCTTGTAAAAGCCAGTTCACACCTCCCTCTTCCTCCTGTTCAGTTATAACAGCTTCTCATTTCTGGGTTATGACCCACATTTTAGCAGCTGGCATTCCATCCTGGTTCACTTCTGGGACTCCTTCTGTTTCGGAAATCTTTAGGGTCACCAGACACACACTGCAATCTGAGATGTGAATAAAAGTGAGTAGGCATTAAAAACTATGGAATTTGGGATAAACTGCACGATGAAGACAAAGGGATAAATATCACCAGAAATAATGAAAACAAGAAAATTTAATCAAATTTTGGAGAAACAACTGGAGTTGTTGATATCTCTGACAGAATCTGTTTAACCTTGCATAGTCTTAACAGAGTACTAATTACAGATGTGGCACAAGCTCTCTAGTATAGAGTCTATACTACTTAATTTATTCATAAAAAGACAGAGTTGGTTATAGTGTATAAAGGCTGAAGGCTGTCTAGGCTGAAGTTTTTCTCTAAATTGGCAGTACAAGTTTACGTAGCAGTCTCCACTTTTCATATAGTGCTTGTAGCAATTCATAGCTTTCATATTCAGGTTAATGGTTATGTATATTATCCATTTGTTGTTTAGAGTCACTTTATTTCTTTCGCACTGGAGTAATGCTAAAGATAGCATTGAATGATGTTCCAAACAAATCTAATTCGGACAGTGTGGTGGTAACAATAAAGGCTGTTATTTGCTATTAGGTGAGATAATATAACAGCTGGTTAGTGCAGTGCAGTTGGAAGTGTTTGACAAAGGTTAAGATGTAAAAAAAAACTCAGGTCAGGAGAAGTTTTCAACTTATTGATTTAATGTACAGATTGGGTAAATTATTCTCTGACCAGAATCACCCTCTTCTTCACTTAATCCATCTTATTTCCCTGTACTCACACATTTAAGCCACCAACACGCTTGGCTCATAGATTTAAGAAGTCTGACAGAGTGACATTGTGTCTGTGAAGGCCAGCTCTTTACACACACTGGACGCTGACTATCATGTAGCTCTGAGATTCCTTACAGGCAGCAGATCTCTGACTCGCCATTGCACCCTGTAGTCTCTGGTCAACTGGTCATCGCTACACATCAGTAGACTCTAAAATTGATATGCATTAATTTACAGATCAATTCTTTGTCTGGTAACATCATCTCTTTCTTGTTTCATGAAGTATACAGCACTATCACAGTCTTTGCGCCCAAGATTTTATCACATACAGCGTTCCGTCAGTGTGTACTGAGCTGGGTAAAAAGGTTTTCCACCTACTCTGGCCCCTCCCTCTGGAACACACTTCAGCCGAATCTAAAGCAGTCCAATCTGGTCTCACTTGGGAAATTTAAACCTTTATTGAAAAAAATGGAGAATACATCCATAAGCACATGCTCTCATTTTTAGTTAATTATTTACTCATTCTCACTTGTATATGATGTGCAAATATAGACAGTATCTTTAGTAAACTGCTGACAAAAGACATATGTTGTAACTCTCAGGAGACAATATGGTACCTGTGAGTAGAATGAAAAATGTAGTGCTTTATCCTTTTTTGAAAAAGCAGTGGAGTTTGAAGTTAGCCCATAAAGCAGACTTGAGCAGATAGATAGGCTGACTCCAGCTGAGAGATGGCCTACTACTGAACCAAATCTACTCTTTACAAGAAAATCTATCTGCTGCTTTGCACAGTGAGTGATAAAACCCAGAATGTGGTGGACTTTGTGTCCATTTTGTCTGCAGTCTGCAGTTTATTGCTTCAAATAACTTAATGTAATTACTGTAGCGTTTTTTTAACAGTTAAGAGGAGCACAAGAGGGCAGTGTTTGTCCATAGCTGAATAATAAAATGATTACTCAGTTAAACTAGTCTCAGATTATAGATGTATTGTAGGTTGAGTACAAATATAGTGAGTGAAAAAAAAACTTTACTCTTTTTTTCAGTAGAAACATAGAACACAACAATAGCCAATAACCTGATTATGTATCTATGGTTTATTTAGTCAGAAATAATAAATATTTGTTTTACTTATTTGATTTTCTTGTTATTCAATTCTGCTTCTTAACCTCACTGATCATTCAACATGATGACCACCTAATGTAAAAGTCACAACAACCACCATAACAGACAGATGACACCCTATTTTTAGAGTTGTGTGTTTTGAACTGGCAACTACATTCACAAAATGTACTTTAGCAATACTGACAAATCATTGACAGAAACTAAGGATTTTTTTTGATTTATTTAAAAAAAATCAATCAATAAATTCATCTGTTCCTATTGGTTGTGACTTACAGATTTGTAGGGTTTATTTTTTACTTATTTTAGGTGTATATAAGGTGTATATACTTCATAGTTCTGTTATTGCTGCACTGCACTTTACATTCACAAGAGGGAGTCGTTATTGCATCATAAAATGCCATCACTGTTTCAACAGTTGTGTCACACTGGACACATTTTACACCGTGTTTTAGATTGTACTGGGGATTCCAGATTTTGATTGGTTTTAATAGGTTCCAGCAAAATAAATGTATCTAGTCAGTTGTCAAACCTCATGCCTTGTCACTGACTGTTGGATAAACCAGCTCGAGTTAGTCATGCAGACATTAACAGTGATGGGGCAACATGCGGAGACGGACAGAGACAAAGCACAAGAGACAAGGTAAACACAGACAGAAAAGGATCAGGAGCCAGTGACAGCAGTAAAGTAGGACAGACGACAGGAACAAGACAGGAGTTAATGCACTGTATGTTGTGACATGGTCTACGGTGAGTCATATGTGCACAACCCAACACAAAGACGCAACAACATACACACAGAGACAGGTATAAAGAAAATTAAGCCTAGGAATCATTAGGCTTCATTAAAACAAACAAACAAAAAAGTGTATATAATACAGTATATAGTATACAGTATATTTGTAGTACTTGTACAGAACATAGAACCTAAAGAGGTGTATTAGTGCTTAATAAATGTAGGATGCCTCCAAAGCCTTTGACCACATCATGGAAAGCTATTTGTATATAGAAAAGCTATTATTTCATTAGATTTTCTTGTCCAGAGTACAGTTAAATCATTCTTTTTTCACCTCAGAAATATAGCTAGACTACGTCCTATGCTAAATTTCTCAGTAGCTGAAAAGCTGATGAATTTCTTTGTCATCTCTAGGATAGATTACTGTAACACCCTTCTAGCCGGAGTCTCTAAATCCACACTTAAAAAACTACAATATGTACAAAACTCGGCCGCCAGGATATTGATTGGGACCAGGGTTTGCGATCACATCACTCCAGTTCTGGAGTCCTTACACTGGCTCCCAGTCCGATTCAGAGTAGATTTTAAAATTATGATGCTGACATATAAAGCATTGCATGGCTTGGCCCCTTATTATTTATCTGAGTTGTTAACTTCCTATACCCCAACTCAGAGACTGCGTTCTTCACAATCCAACCTGTTGGAGTGTGCAACTTGTTCCTCAAACACGCTTACAATCTATGGGTGACAGGGCCTTTTCTTCATAGGTAAGTCTTCTTTAAAGGTAGACTTAACTTATTAAGACTTATTTTTTTAAATTAGCATTTGATTGTTGATGTTACTTTTATTGTTTGAGCTTTGTATTGCTTGTTTTTGTACAGCGCTTTGAGAAGTTGCCTTTAAAGGCACTTTGTAAAATAAAGTTTATTATTGTTTATTATTTGTACAATTATAACAGCGATATACACCATACCTAGTCCTATGTATTTCTGGTACACACACCAAACAATGCAGGTTAGATAGGGTACAACAACAACTGAGCTTTTTTTTGTCACAAATGTGGTCAGACAGGGTAGGATATTTGTAGGCTTAGACCCATGCTCTTTAACCTTTTATATGGACGATCTTACTCAAAGACTTAAAAACTGTAGGACTGGTGGGAGAAATACTTCTGAACCATCGACTGTATGCAGATGAGCTCGTTGTAATGTCACCATACTCTGCTGGGGCGACTACTCCGACTATCGGGAACAAGATGATTTAAAGTTCATTCATTTTCTACTGCTTAGTCCTGTTAGGGGTCATGGGTGAATGAAGCCTGTCCCAGCAGCTTCGGGCCTGAGGCGGGGTACACCTTGGATAGTGGCCAGTTAGTCGCAGGGCTGACATTTAGAGACAGTGAAAGACAACCATTCACTCTCACATTCATTCACTAGGAATACTTTAGAGTTGCCAATTAACCTGTTCATGCGTGTGTTTGGGCAGTGGGAGGAAGCCGGAGTACCCGGAGTGAACGCACGGTAACACGTGGAGGACATGCAGACTCCTCACAGAAAAAACAGAGTCAGGTTTATAACTCATGACCTTCTTGCTGTGAGGCACGAGTGCCAACCACTCTGCCATGTGCACCCTGATTTAAAGTTTAACACCAAAACAAGTGTGGTTATACTGGTGTGGACAAAGGAGGACCATGACCATGTTTTCCTCTTTTTATCTGGTCTGTGGTCAAATATCTCAGTCACATTATCAGAAGGACTTCTGTGACAATGATGACATTAAGAGACAGTATTGTAAATTGTATGCACAAGCTAAGATGCTTGCTCGTAAATTTAGCATGTGCATTGATGATGTCAAAACAGCTTTGTTTAAAACAGTCCACTTGTGGTGCAGTTACAGTAAAGCTAAATTTAACAAGTTGCAGGTTGCACTCCCTTACTAAAAGTCCCACGGTAGACAAGTGCCAGTCAGCTTTTTATTCAGAATCATGTGTCCTTGTTACACGTAACAGAAATTGTGTGTGTTTATTTTTAAAGCAACTTGAAGTCTCTAAAAATGAAATTAGTGTGGTGGAGAAAGTGCTTAAATGGACTCTAAATGTAAATTAGTCTCTTGTTGTCATCGTCCATGTTGTATGTTTTTTTAATATGGACCTTTTTTGAGTCTGAAATAAAGAAAGATTGATTGAATAAGGAGAATTCACAAAGAGCAATATTAGCTCTAATATTCAAAATCTTTATTCACTCAAACCCTTTTATTTGCTTTTTTATGTGCTTCTCCAAAATCAGTAAATAATGGCAATTGCAATAGACCCTTTGAGTGTTATAAATAAATAAAAAAAAAGTTCACATTTTTGTGCTGGAAAGTAAGCTGACTGCATCACATTTTCAAAGGACAAATTAGCGTTTCTGCCACAGAGAAAATGTAAATTGTTCATAAACAAGATGGTTTATGCAAATAACAACCCGACAGACAATATGTGTTAGTCAGTGACTCAGAGGTAAACATTAGCAACTCAAGCTCAATACTTTTAATAGAAACATTTAGCACCACATAAGCTAAAGGCTATATAGGCAAAAAGTCACTGATATGTATATATAATTCTGGGTGTTCAGATGCATAGCCTACCACTAAATGTCAATGTATGCACAGGGTTTATCCATCGAAGACCATTTCACCCTCTTCTTAGGGTATTTTCTTAGGGTTTTGAATCCCCAGTCTCAGTCTGTGCTGGTCCCAAGCCCGGGAAAATGGGGAGGGCTGCGTCAGGAAGGGCATCCGGCATAAAAAACATTGCTAAGCTACTCATCCAAACTACTTCACTGTGGCTACCCTGAGATGGCAATAAGCCAAAAGGCAAATTAAATTTTTATAAGGAAATGGTCATTAATTTGAGGTAATTAGCCAGTTCTTGTTTATAGGTATTATATGAAGACATTTTTCCAGTCACTAAGATACTTCCTGGTCATTGAACAATAATAGTGCCAACTGCCAGTAAGCTATCACCCAATAGCATTGTGGCTGTTCATAGTCCTAGTTTATAAACCTTATCACCCAGGGCTCTAAAGGTTGTGGCTGCTAGGCTATTTATTTTCAATGTGTCATTTCTCCAATAAACACACTTGAATGTTTATTGCCTCTTTATTAATCAAGTGTGACTGCTGTGGTAGCGCTCTCCTCCACTCATGCAAATCTAAACCTGTTGCATGGGAAAAAGTTGTTTCTGTTTAAACCACCAAACCCCATCTAGGAGTTTAAAGCCCTGTCTCTTGACCTCATTTAAGTCATAATGTACTGAATTTGTCTGCAAGTAAACAAAAAAATAAAAAAATAAAAAATTGGTTTAACAAACATTTAAGGCCTGTTTTACAAAAATAGTCTGCTCCTTTTGAACCAGATTACATGCTGCTGACTTGTTTATATCTGTTTGTGTGCAATTCAGAGTATTGTGGGCCTGCTGGGTCTATGTGCTCATACAGTATGTAATGGTGTGGAATAAAGTCAAAGTTACATTAAAAACACTTCACATAAAGAGAACATGAACTGTAAAGGTGCCTATTCATGAGAATTTTGTCCAAGGGCATTCCATCAATAAATCCTTGGAATGAAGAAATTCCCGTTTGTGAAATATATGAAACACATTAAGGCAAAGAATGATGAGCATTGTGAGTTCAGATGTTCGTGCCAGTAATGTTTTGATCAAATGGTTCTTAGGAAACAGCAGGAATGTTTGTGATGGTGGACAGGACACATGTTGTTCGTGTCCCAACTTGCAAAAGATTCCAAGTAACATTCCACAATAAACCCACAACCACAGTTCATCTCAGTGAGTATTCTTAAACCCAATGAACTTTTTTAGTATCAAGGTAATATCTTGGATTAACACTAGTTGCCCACCTGTAAAATATATGCATTTTAGATTTTGGATGAAATTAACATTGCTTAACTTAAAGGTGCTTTACGTAAGATCCAAAGTTTCTGTAATGTGCCACTTCTGGTGTTAGTGGTTCCAGTGTAGTGCGTGTTCAACAAACAACAACCGAAGAAGAATCTGCCGGTTTTGAGTGCGCTGTAGGCCTGTCTCTTCCCTGTGTTCACAGGATTCATTTTGCTCAGTTTACTAATGGGACAGCACGGGAGTTTCAATCCTGAAACCTTCTCATTTAATTGACTGTACAGGCTTACAGAGGGAACCGCGGCAAATTTAGATTCATTCATTCTGCACTCAGGCTGTTGCTGATGAATGTATGGATTAGAAGAAATGTAATTTGAACCCTTAAAACTTCCATAATGTACTTTTAAATGTTCCAAAGCCTACAGAACTCACTATTAAAAAGGTGTATTGTGCCAATATGGCTGGTCTTCCTTAACATTTATGCATGCACTGTAAATACAACAATATGCATAATCATAGGGCCAGGAACACGGTCAAGGACACAAGCTGACACTCAAGGTTTTAACACTGTATGATTACAAACTCAGCAGAAAATAGCTGGAGGCCGGAAAACCCTCTGTATCCTGAAGATAATACAAGCTGGACAACAACAGCTGAACAGGAAATGCTGCGATAAAGAAGGTTGCCAACAGAGGGACAATAAAGAATGAATAAGAACATCACATGTGCACGTGCAGGTCTATTTATCCATTTTCAGCACTGCAGTTCTAAATATGTAATCAAAGCCAGAATCCCTTATGTGAGTAAAGAAATTACAACTTTTAACTCAATATATGCCAGTGTTACATTTGCAACAAACCTAAAACTGTTTCTACATCTGTCGATGGACTAATTGCCTCATTCTTGGCTAATCGTATTCATGTAATCCTTTGGTCTTCTCAAAGTCTCCCTCTCAATGGTTATTCCGTAGGTTATTCCTGAGCTTGTATCTGGTCTTGATTCTAAAAACATTTTATTCCCGAGGGGAAATTCAAGATTTAATCAGCAACTCACATCTGCTGTATCAGGTGGAACATTCCTTAGCATCTGTGGTTAGCATCTTAACCACATCTCAACAATAGAACACTATGAGCTACTAACTGTCAATGTTACACCAACTTGTCCAGGAAGAGGTCTCATGTTCCTGTAATAATGTACTATAGAAAAGCCTGGTTGTTTTTTGGTCCTTCACATCAGACATTAACACTTTGTGGCATTAGCATAATCAGCATAGCCATATTAGCTGTGTCCTCACACCAGGAACATAACAACAGAACAATATAGAAAAGGCTACTTTATTTTCAGTGTGTAAAGCAGGTGTAAAATTTCTTTTTTCATTGTTTTCAGACTTTTATGTTTGTGTAAATCAAAGACCAACAAAATTAACATGTGCACTGGAAGAATCTCCAACCCCAAAAATCTTTCTGGGCCCATGTAAAACATTCTTTGCAATACATTGTTTAGGCAACAACAAACAAGAAGCTTTCAATTATCTCAGTAGAAAGATCCTAAATATGACCTAAAACACATACTCATAAAGTATCTTGCTGTTATTTTAACCTGGATAACAAAAATTGTCATATGAACAAAGGAAATTAAAAGGATGAAAGTTAATAAGATGACTGACCTCTCCTCAAAGGTCAAACCAAAAGAGAGAGTGAAACATCTGGAAACAAATGAAGAAACTGGAGGAGCAACATAGAAACAGAAACAGTAGATAACAGTAAGCTCTGCAAAACTGGGTCAAGTGGTGTGTAGGCTTATTTGTGCACATATCAAATACTTATGGGAACTTAGGAACCAGTTCTGGTGCCTGTCCTTAAAGTTATTGTGCTTATATAAACTTCACTCCAGAATTGCTGAACACTTAACTAAATTCAACTTTCACTTTTTTTTTTTTGCTAAATTAAGTGAGAAACTGCCAAACTGTCAATGTCAGAATAAATAAAGAGCATATAACTTTTGACTGTATTTTTTCAGCAAAACTTTTTCCAGGCTTGTCTCAGGACAAAGTAGCTTGTATGTGATCAAAAGATTTACTACCAAACAGTGAGGCCTTACCAGACACTTTCTAAAATTAAACATTTAAAAACGCTTCTAGGAACTGTTTTTAAAGATGCTTTCCATTTTTTTTGCGTGGATGGTTTACCTATTAGTCTGAGCAGTGTAACCACTTTGCAATTTGTAACATTGCACTTTGTGTGTATTGCTGTCAGTCTATTAGCTAAGCTAGCTCAGATGTAAATGATAGTTAAGTTGTGGTGATGATATTACATAGTGGAAAAGTCAGTGAGCCAGACAGCTCAAATTTTGATAATAGGGTTAGTTTTTATGTTTCAAGTCAGGGAAACAATTTTGAAGCTATTATTTTACAATGTTACAAAAGGCTGGTCTTAATGTGGATGTAACCATTTTTGAACTAGTTTATTTAGATCTGATTGTGGAGCGTACAAGTGACCCACAAAAGGCTTTTCAGCTGTGAGGATGTCAAAAGAAGGACCCGAGGACGGATTACTTCTCTTTAGCTGATTGTCACAGTAGATTGTGACATTGGGTAAGTCTGAAACTTGACCGGGAGGCTTGTGTTACCTTATCTGCCCTACAAAGCACCTACAGCCATACAGTATGGTCCACCAGTTTGGCTCTCATGTAATTTGCCCTATACAGCCAATAGGTCTGCAGGACTGTTTAAACACAGCCTACTGTAATATATAATATATACTGTATATAATATATATATATACAATATATATTATATATACTGATTTAATTATTATGGAAAAATTAGGTAGTAAATCATGAGGCTGGGACCATGTTATGTTTACTATGCAAGGGCAGAAAAAAGATGCTCGCTTACCTCCCCAATATACTACTGCAAGAACCACGCACCTGCAACCATTCATTGAGTAACTTGTTTTACACATTAAAGGAAAAAACAGCCAGCTCTGTTCTTTATTAAATACATCTTGCTTAGACTGGCCAGTCCCTCCTACATCTACCAATATCCTTGGGGATGTTTCTTGCTGAAGTAAAAACAATGCTGTAACCACAGCAAAGCAGTCTCCATAAGTCATCAGAAGCTTGGTTAACAGAGAAATGTCAGTTAGATAAAAAAAAATAAGACCACAAAAGCAAACGTAAAGAATTCTGCTGCTAGTTTGCTGTTATTTTTTTTATTATTTTAAACGTTGATAAAAATAATAATTAGATCTTAGTTAAGAAACTTGAAATATATCTAAACAGACCTTGACAGCAGAACATATTATTATAGTCCTATAATTACAATTATAAGAAGCTTATAAATGCGGCTGAATGTTAGCGTTGCCTGTTCTGGTCTGTTGCGTCCTATTATGCCTCATATTTATTTTGGACAAAAGGTTATCTATTTTAACTATTAAGTGATGCGACCCCAAAGAGATACTAAACTTTCCAAGGTCTATTTAAAGCTGCACATTGATACGCTGTGATGCAGCTTTCTTTGCTTGGAGTCACTTAAGTCCACTGCCAAACTGTCACACCTAGTTTTTGACAAAAGAAAGCTGGGCTTTTGAAATGGAATGAAGCTTGTCTCATTCCAGTTCAAGGGCTTCTTAAACAATGTTTCCAGCAGTCACTCTACCACCTGGAAAAAAAATCTCCAATAAACAAAACCAATCTAAACATAAAGCTACCTAAAACCCCTGGTGAAGGTTTAGTTTTACTTTGCTTTTCGATGTTGGACAGGATTATAGAGACTTTGCAGCTCAGGTATCATGTGGAACATACTGAAAAAATGTCCATCATATTTAGCCATTATTTAGATTTAAAAACAAGTCAAGTTACACTTTTCATAAATGTAAAGACAGACATATTAAACACTTCAAAAATTACTGCTAAACATATAAACATTGAAAAAAATAATTAGCCTAAACGTTTAAAAGATGAGCATATATCTTTCTATGTCATTTGAAAAAGTACACTGAATTCATTAGAGATGTTAAGCTTTTCCAAACGTTTACACTTCTCCAGACAAATAAGCCCTAGTAAATATTTAACACATGTACCAAAGCCTCTTGTGTCTACTTTGCCTCACATAAATAGATCTTATTTTTTTCAAAAATAATAAATATAGTTAGTGATCTCATTGTCTGTTTAGGAAGCTGTTTCTTGGATCCTCCATTGTTTAGCTGTCTGCACCTGAGAATTTTCATTCAACCACATTGTGTTGAAACTGTGACTAGTGACCCTTGGCATGGGCGGGATTTCCTGACAGGAAAACATACAGAGGCTCAGAGGGAGAAAATGACGTTCAAAAGGCCGACCCCCAGGTCTCAACCCAGCTCGCTCTTCTGACCCACTAGAGATGTGCAAATATATACTGAACACTCTCAGAGCTCATTTGGATTATGTTTACGTTGCAAATATTTTTTATGAATACAAATGGAAAACATGTGCCAAATTCCTATGAAGACCTTTTGTTAAAGTGAAGCCAGCTCTTTTGTCAGGTACACTCACATGCCATACCTGAAACTGCTTTGATGTCAGCTCTAGGGAAATGTTCTTTGTGATACATTCACTTTGAAAATGCATAAAAAAAACAACAAAGTTTTTCACTTTTGTTTTTATTAAATCCTTATCTCAAACTTGAACATAGATATTAATCTTTACATTCACATTCTGAACTGAACATAATGTAATAAAAATAAAATATAAAGTTTGAAAAAAATTCTTCAACAAATAACCCCAATTTTTGACAGTCCATACAGTATTCATTGTACAATATGCACTATATACAGTACATTTGTCTTTTAATGACAAAATACAACTGAAGCAACGACAAACCAACAAACAAATCCAAAAAGTACACCAAAATGATAATGCTTATTGCTTAGGTTGCAGTTTTTATCTTTCTCAAAGATGAGGAGAAACATTTTGGAGAGATGTAGTGCTGTTACTGCGCAGAAGTGAAAGCTGCTGCAGTCTGAAATCCCACAGTAACTTATCACCACATGCATATAATACATGTTATGTGCAGCTCTGTTTACAATATATACACATCTTTTTGTAAAACTATCACCACAGTAAAAACTGTACACTGTCAAAACAACTGAATGGAAATCTGACATTTCCCACTTTCAAACAAGCTTTACCAGTATCACCTTAACATGTCACTCAAATAGCTTGGCATTTCTACATTTACACATTTTTACTAAGCATTCTTTGTGATTCAGCACCAGGAATGATTTACATAGTGCTTTATGTGTACCTTAAAAAGCAAATACACTTTTGAATGTTTCTTAAGGCAAAATAAACAAGGCACATGGTATTTCCCACCTTTAAATATTTGTTAAATAACTAGATCTTCAAGAAAGTAAAGCAGAATCATCATTAAAATGTCTGACCAAAGACATTCAAACATGAATTATATTCAATTTAAATGTAAATTTCTGTGATTATTACAATTTGTGTAAGTTTAGAATTTTTGAAGTTCCAATTACAGAAAAATTCTTACTACAAAAATCCTGAACACTTTAACATTAAAAAATAAAACATTTGGTAGACATATTTCACCACATTTACATGTTTAATAACTAACATTTATTCATTCAGTACAACTGATCCTCATTTATAGTTGGATAGAGCTGGGCTCTATTCCACCAAACTCACGTTTTAAGACAACCCAGGATTAAAACTAGTTTGCTTCTGACATTTGCAGACTAACACCATTCACTGTGCTAAACTCATTTTACAGTCAGCTCTTCACATTGTGTATGTTTTTGACTACTGGACTAATCTTGTTTTATTTTGATATAACGTTGTAAACAATATATATTTTTTCCTTAATAGTTCACCAACACAGTTTGTACTGTAAATCTGAACCTATAATATTTCTCTAATAAACAAGTTAATGTATTTTTACTATAAGGAAACAGATACACAGAGATAATTTGGTCAATGTTTAACCAGAAACATAAAACCATATTCTGTAAATGTAACAGTCCAACTGTAAAGGTTTATCTGCAAATGCTTCAAACTGTAAAAGCAGTGAGCCAAGATGGTTGCCATGGCTTAATGTTTATCGGAAGAGTGCCACCATTTAGGTCCACAGAGAAAAAAGAAACTAATGCCTTATGAAATCATTTTCTGATGGCTTCGTCAGTTGGAGCTCTTGAGCTCAAAGCGGCTGTACACGTTCTTGGACTTCATCTTGTTGTAATGGTTGACCAGGTCCAGTTTGCTATGGCCCAGTGTCATACGTTTGTGATCGTGCCGGTTTATATGAACTCCTGGAGAGGGTGGGGGAGGTGGACTCTGCTGGCTCTCGGGCTCCGTCTGGGACAGGTCAGGTCCTCCCCAGGGCGAGGGGTTGTGAGGGGATGTTGACCTGTGGTAATTGTAGCCGTCTTTGTCTTTACTGGAGGGGGGCAGGAAGATGTCCGACAGCTTGTTGAGGAACTGGTTGGATGAACTCCTATGCTTTGAGTTGAGTTTGGTGTCAGTGATGGGGGAGGGATTTGCGGGCTTTGGGTTCAGGTTAGAGCTGTGGTTGTTTGGAACATATCCGCTGTTGTGATACAAATTTGGCTTGGGCTCGTACAAACCCAGACCCTGGAACTTTGAAGAGGTTCCGCCAATATTCGACCGCATCATGTCTACTGCACTGGGCTTATTCCACTCAACGCCCATCGGCTGATAGGTTAACGATGATCGTTCAGGACCCGGACTCTGACCGGTTGAGGTTGGTCCATTTCTCCTCTCGGGGCTCAGGTGGGAGTTGTTGTTCGGCTCCTTCTTCTCGTGACACTGCGTAACCTTGTAGATGTTGTTAGGGGTCATACCCGGCGCTGCCTTCACACTGGACACACTGTTGCTAGACTGGCTGCTGGAGTTCTCAGAGTACACCTTGTCCCTTTGCCGGCTACAGACAAAGACATCAAAGTCAAACCACTTGATAGGTATGTAGGGCTTAACAACATTCCAGGGGACAAAAATACCCTTATGCCCTAACCAGTTAAAATCCTGGTTTAACTTAGTATTTAAACCTAGTTTAAAATAAACAACTATTTCCCCTTTATACAAACATTAGAATTAAATCATGTTGCACCAGAAATCTAAACCACATTGAAACGGTTTAATGTTCTAAAGCATACACTACTATAATAATTAATATACTTTAATTAATATGATATACAATATAAAACTTTTTTAGTCAATTATTTCTTTCTCCTTAGTGTTTCATCTGTAAATAACTAATTATTATCAAAATGTATAAAGACATTCACAATTATCAGGTAAAGTAACAAACCCCAAAGCTTTTGACTGAACTATCACAAATTAAATTCTGACCTGAGTTTTATTAATACCTCCTAAAAGCAAGCACTCCCATATATGTTCATAAAAGTGGCAATGACACAATCAAGGTATTGTTCAATGCTTGGGTGATTATCCAAGTCTTGATTTTATACTCGATTACGCTCATATTCTGAAATAGACCTAAGCTTACCCGTCAGAGAGTAAGTCCAGACCCATGACTGGCCCCAGCCCCATGTTGAGGCCCATGCCCGGTAACATGCCCTGGTACTGCGGAAAGTAGGGCAGGCCCTCCTCCTCTGAGTTGTAGAAGCAGTCAATGACCTGCGAGTCGGCGTACAGGCAGCGAAACTCCCGGTCGAAGCTGTCAGTAATGCGACCTGAGAAATGCATTACCATGTTGCTGTGCACCTGAGCCGACAGCCAGGTGAAGCTGGAAAAGGAGACGGAGGACAAAGAAAGAAAGGACTAAATGTTAAAATCACATCTCATAATGAATGTGTAGTAATATCTTATCAGCGACATGTGCTAAGAAAGCGTTTTTAAAATATACTAATGTGTTGATTATGCAGTTAATTTCACACAGCGCACCCACGGTGAGTGTTAAAATGGTGAATCATCAACAAATGTAGGCTGTAAGGAATGGTAACAATTTGACTTCACCTTTTACTATTATGTACCCATTAAATCATTAAGGAATTGATGACAATGAAAGACTTCCAACAGAGACCATTATCAAAACCAGAAGTGAGTGACTAAGCAGTAAATGTACTGATAAGAAGGAAAATCAACCTAACAACCTCAGGAACCATAATGAGCCAAGGTGAAGACTCAGCTTCTACAGGTGTATGAACAGCAGGAATGGTTTCGGAATCTATTGTTTTACACAGCAACTATGTGACTCATATACACAGAGAGTACGCAATGATTCAACAAATGTTTTTGAGAAATAGACTTGTCAGCAGTACTGCACCATATTAAAATAAAACAACTCTTGATTGTGATTTAAACCTCAACCAGTCACCCACTACAACACCTGTATGTATTTTAATTCAAAAAGTAAAAATGGGGGCTATTGTCTCTATAAAAAAAAAGGAAAAAATAATAAGTAAGACTGACTCAAACTTCAGATTACCTGAAACTTTTAGCTCTGAGTTTAGCATTAAATGCTCTGCCTTTTCGAAAGTAGTCCACCAACCTGCCAATTGTTCCCAAAATAGTACGGTACAATAGACTATTTGGTGACGCGTCTGACCACATTTGTGCAATGGAAACGTACTGCTCCAATGGAAACAAGGCTCTGAACATTCCCAATTACGTAAAGTCGAGGCCCTAAAAATATTTCACAAACCTATTCATTTGTTTCTGGCATACTAAAAATTTTAACTGCCAATTCCAGAAAACACACTGAATGCACGTGAGAGGCAACAGCCTGACTTCACCTGACTTCACCTGACATCGTTTCTTTAAACAGGAGCAGAACCAACAAAGCACACCACTGGGATCAGATGTGAGAACAATACTACAGTAAAAAGGCTCCATGGTGCAATACTGTCAAGAGGAAAGACCCCAAGGAGCAGATGAAACAAATATTTTCCAACAGAGTGAGGACAATCCTGTAAGAATCGGTAGATGGTTACAGAAACATTTTCTCTTTTTCTATCTAAAAGGTAAATGGTTTATGGCTTAAATAATGCCAAAAGCCAAACCACTAGTTTCTGAAGGCCATTGGAAGAATTTACACAAACTTAGTCCCAGTAATGTCTGCAACTCTGCGGGAGCTGACAAGAACATTCATTATTTCCACTCAGTCAGACGATCCTCACACAAACATGTTCACTTGCAATTACAAAACAGAACATTATAATCATTCTCAGAGGTTTTCAAAACAGATTTTTACAAGTGCAGATAAGACATGCAGAGAAAGTGAGAGTGTTGTCTACCGGCGGAGCAGCTTTCCTGTGGCACATCACTCACTACTCTTTCAGGTTTGACACAAATCTTCTAATATAATGCCTTCTTACAGATGATAATCAGAGTCTTAAGTGTTTTAGACTGCAGGAGAGTTCAGTCAAATCACTTGCATTTTTCAGATTACATAATATTGTCAATTGAAAGAAATGAGATATGAGAGCAATATATCAAGCAGAGTGAAACAGCAAGGTGAAGTGATAAAATATTTGGTGTGCTTGAACCATTTGGCATTGCTCCTAAACCTCACCCTTCATTCCACTGTCAGCAACCTGAAACCTGTCAGCCCGACCCTACCCAGTGATTGCCACACACCTCAAACCGCACTGCAGCTGAATCTGGAAATAACAACACTACCTCTGAATAAACAAAACTATTACCTGCTTCAATCTGACAAAGACCTTTTGGCTTGAGTAAAATGCAGCTGTGTATAAAGGGCGTATATAGGTCTGAATGGTAACAAAATGTTTTATTTCATCTGCCAACCAGCAGTAATGTAGCAATCAATGTAAAATGCATTTATGTATCTGTATAATGTATGAATGTTTGAGGTTTGATTTTCACATTTTCATTTTGCATTTCGAAAGAGAATACAAAGCCTTTTTCTGGTTTATACTTGCCATTTCTACTGTCCAACCTCTAACAAAAACATATTGTGAAGTAGCTACATATGTTAGTTTGTCTTTTTTTTTTTTTTTAACCGAGTCACCAAAATCACTTGAACGTTCCTGCTGGAGAACGTAAAGAAAGACTATGTCTGCATTAAGTCTAACATATTTCACAATTATACAAGTACGGTATAATTTTTTGTGTGTTTTTGTATATATTGTGGGTGAATCCAAGTGCTATATAATGGTAAACCTATACATTAGTTTAAAAAGGTGCAAAGCTTTGGAAAACTCATCTATTCAAGGCTGAGTGGAACATGCTTTAGCATGCTGGTTTCAGACATCTTAAAATTAACTGACAGGCTTTTCTTGGGGCTCTCTGTGATCATGTAAATACCATATACAGGGAATATGAACAAAAGCAGGATGACAGGAGATACAAGTCAGTGTAAACAATGGACATAATGGGTTGCGGTAAACTAAAATTATAGGATGGACCACATTAAAGACTGATGACTGTACAAATCCAGGCTAGGAGAGCAACTGATCTGATGATTGGAATAGGTAATCAGAATACAAAAAACAAAATAAGATTAAGGGATTACAAAAACATTTTTTGGGATTGAGATTGTTAGGATTGTTTGGGTCATAGAAAAATAGAACACATCTACAGTGACATATCTATGAATCTGCCTCTTAAATGTTTATATATATATATATATATGTAACGCTTTGGGCTAAGGATCTGACTACGGCTACTTTTAATTAGTGTCTCACTATTTTATTTCGCCATCAGAAGTAGGTTCGAATTATGGAGCCAATATGTGTGAATAACCACTAGAAAAACCAATTCGGGTTAAGTAGAATAAGATTATTATTCACAAATTCAGCATATATATTACCAAGATATCTAATAATGTCATATAAATATATACACAATATTTATAGGTCTGATAAATTTTACAAAACAGAAAACATATCAAATTCCCCAATGACCCCAGGTCTCAGTCCATGTTGGTTTCAATACTCCAAAAAGTGTACAAAGTTCGTTAATCCAGGAACGTCCAATTTGAATCAGCTTGTGTCCAGGCAGGCAATAATAGTTCAATAAGTTTGTCCTACCAGACTGAAGCATGTAGGTAGCTCGCCATCCAGAGTTGTCATGGAAAGGGAATTTGATGAGAAAAAAAACTCCAATGGGAAAACTCAAAAACGAAAACAGGAATTGAAACAAAAACCCTGGACAAGTAAAAACCCTGAAAAAACCTGGGAAAAAAAACCCTGAAAAAAACCTGACCGTTGAGTAGTTGTTCAAGATTTTCTCTCTTTTTTCCAAAGCAGAGTCCAATTTCAGTTCGAATGAGGAGCGGGGCAGAGCAGTGAAGAGCAGTAGCCACTATGTTTGTAGCAGAGCGTTGCCGAGCCGCAGCCACCTTGGTTGTCACACACCACGCATGGTCCGTTGCCCCGGATCTTATAGATGGCAACCGGAAGTGCGCTATGTTACCTTGGTTACACTTTCCCCCCCTGATCTCACGTACGTCCCTGTACGTGGACCAGGCTGGCAGCATATGGCAGGTTGGAACGAACAAGCCGGAAGTACTTCTTCCTCTCCTTCCTCCTCAAGGGCAAAGGAGAAGGCAGTGCTCAAGCCATGAAACAAGGTTTGAATGTTTTTTAAAAATGGAACCCCAAGTTTCGTGTAGTGTAAACGTTCTGGTGGATTTCGTGTACGGGTGGATTGCCTTAGAGAAGGTCCAGGTTTAGGGCTTATTTCCACTTCCGCAGGTGATGAAAATTCCAAGTTATCTCTGGAAGGTTCTGATTGATGCATGTCAGAAGAAGCTTTTTCTTCAGCTCCAGAGGTTGTAGACAGAGTAGTCGATTCAGGTGTGTCATGAACGGTTATCGAGGGGGTTTCCTGCTCATCGGATTGTTCCTCTTCCAGAGTGTCCTGGTCTTCTCCCTCAGAAAGTGTTTGGACCTGCTCAGGAACAGTCGGCTGATCAATGTTTGGAAGAGGTACATCAATAAAAGTGGTAATTCTAACAGGTTCAGAGGTGGATGGAATGTGGAAAGGTGAAATCAGATCATCCCCTGATGAGTCTTCTTCCTCAGCGAGTGCGGATGGAGAAGATACTGACACAGTCTTTTTTGTTTTGCCAGGTGGATCCTTGATATGAGCAGGTAAATATCCACAGGGTAACAAGAGATCTCTGTGCAGGGTTCGTTCTGGTTTGGGTTGGCCCTCAGGTTTAACGGTGTACACAGGAAGATTGCCGGCTCTCTTCACTACCACATACACATTGGGCTCCCATTTATCTGCCAGTTTGTGTTTTCCTCTCAGTTTCACATTCCTTACCAAAACTCTGTCTCCAATGTATAGTTCAGATGGTGTTATTTGTTTGTCAAATCTGGTCTTGTTACGGGTCATCACTTTGGCTGAATTCTTGATGGCTACCCGGTAGCTCTCTTCAAGCTGAGATTTTAACCTCTGTACGTACTGTATATGAGAGTTCGACTTGTCCTCCTTTAACGGCAGTCCAAAAGCCAGATCTACGGGTAGGCGTGGTTGACGGCCAAACATAAGCTCATATGGTGAGTATCCTGTAACGTCATTTTTTGTGCAATTGTAGGCATGTACTAAAGGTTTTACATAGTCTTTCCAATGGTTTTTCTCTTGTTCAGTCAGTGTTCCTAGCATGTTTAACAGTGTTCGGTTAAACCGTTCAACTGGGTTTCCTCTGGGATGATAAGGAGTTGTTCGTGTTTTCTGAATTCCGGTAATTTCACAGAGTTCACGGATGGTCCTGGACTCAAAATCAGTACCTTGGTCACTGTGCAGCTTTTCTGGAATACCATAATGAACTAGGAAATGGTCCCATAAACATCTAGCAACTGTTTTTGCTTTTTGATTTGGGGTAGGTACAGCGACAGCATACTTTGTGAAATGATCTGTGATTACTAGAATGTCTTTAATTCGTCGATCTGGTTCCACTGATAAAAAGTCTATGCAAACCAATTCTAGGGGTCTTGATGTTTTGATGTTGATTAATGGTGCGGCATGTTCAGGCGAAGACTTGCGTTTTACACACCTTTCACAGGTTTTGATGTAATTTATCACATCTGTAGACATTTTTGGCCAATAAAACCTGGAACGCACCAAGTCTAGCGTTCTGTCAATCCCAAGGTGACCCATTTTATTGTGCAGTTGGTACAGTACTTCCCGTCTGTCTTCTTCCGGCAACACCAGTTGGTACATAGATTGGTTTCCTACTTGTCTTTTCCTGAGGAGACGGTTGTTATGGAGCTCCAACTTGTTCATCTCTCTCAGAAAAAGGGGCAGATCTGGAAGTTCCTCTCTTAGACATGGTGGCAATGATTTTCCATCCTCCAGTTGCGTAATTACATGGCGAATGGTCGGATCAGCCCGTTGTTTGGTGGCGATGTCGGTTTCTGAGAATTTGGGAAATATAGCAGAAGCAAACTGGGTATCATGTGTAAAACTGTCAGGCAAACTGCCAGAGTGGGTGGATATGGCTAGAACTAGAGCATGGTTAGGATCATTATCTGTAGTAGAGTTGTACACCAATTGCCGTTCACAGACTGCTTGTATGGTGTCCTGGTCAAGAAAGACATAACCGGTTTCTTCAAGGTGTTGATCAACAAATTTGGAAAGGCGTTCTTGTTCTTTTCTGGAAACATGATCATTAATAAGTTCCCCTAGAGGTAGTCGGGACAGACCATCAGCGTCTGCATTTTGTTTTCCAGATCGGTATATGATTTTAAAGGAATAGGTGGATAATGCTGACAACC
Source organism: Neodontobutis hainanensis (assembly GCA_024349245.1). Lineage (NCBI taxonomy): Eukaryota > Metazoa > Chordata > Actinopteri > Gobiiformes > Odontobutidae > Neodontobutis > Neodontobutis hainanensis. The sequence goes on from JALDNG010000005.1 coordinate 15,133,435, forward strand.
ATCTATAGCTGGTTGCGTCAAGTTTTGCAGAGGTTAGTAAATATGTGAGTGGGTTACTGTCTGTTACAACAGTAAAATGAGTTCCATACAGATAATCATGAAATTTTTCAGTTACAGCCCATTTAAGTGCTAGAAATTCCAATTTATGGGCCGGATACTTGGCTTCACTCCTGGAGAGACCTCTGCTGGCATATGCAACCACTCGATTAGTCCCCTCCTGTTCTTGATACAAGATGGCCCCTAGGCCGATGGAGCTGGCATCGGTGTGGAGAATGTAAGGTTTTAGTGGGTCTGCAAATGCCAAAACAGGAGCTGAAGTAAGTTTGCTTATTATCATCTCAAAGGCTTCTTGGCACTTTGAAGTCCAACGTCCACCAAATGGTTCTTTTGGGTTGAGGTATGGTTCAGGTTGTTTCACCGGTTTCAGCTTCTTCTGGACTGGGGGATAACCAGCAGTGAGATCATTCAAAGGCTTGACAATGGTGGAATATCCCTGCACAAACCGACGATAATATCCTGCAAAACCGAGGAAAGATCTTAGCTCCTTCAGGTTTTTAGGAACTGGCCAGGAAGTGAGTGCTGCAATTTTATCAGGATCTGTCTCTACACCGTTTTGTGATACTATATGTCCAAGGTACTTTACTGCAGTCTGGAAGAATACACACTTATCAATGGATAACTTTAACCCAAACTCCTTAAGGCGATTAAGGACTTTCATGAGTCTCTCTTCGTGTTCTTCCAGAGTGGGGGCAAAGACTATCAAATCGTCAATGAACACAAGAACTTCGTGTAGGTTCATTTCGCCCATACATTTCTCCATGAGTCTTTGGAATGTACTTGGGGCATTTGTCACTCCCTGGGGCATTCTGTTGAACTCCCAAAATCCCAATGGGCAGACGAAGGCAGTTTTTTCTTTATCTTCTTCCTCCATTTCAATTTGATAATATCCAGATTTGAGATCAAGCACGGTAAACCATTTAGAACCAGCAAGTGCAGAAAAAGTGTCTTCCAGTTTGGGGAGTGCATAAGCATCTTTGATAGTTTGTAAATTCAATTTCCGGTAGTCTATACAAAGATGTACACTTCCATTCTTCTTACGAACAACCACAATGGGTGATGCAAATGGTGAAGTTGATTCTTGTATTACTCCTGAATCCAGTAGTTCTTGGAGATGTTTTCTCACTGCGTCGACATCTAATGGATGAATTGGCCTAGGCCGTTGCTTGAAAGGAGTTGGATCTGATAATTTGATATTATGTTTCACTTTGTTCGTTCGTCCAAAATCAAGGTCGTTTTTAGAAAAAACTTCAGGAATGCTATTGAGTTTATTTGTGATACGGTCTTTCCAAGATTGAGATAGAGGTGAGTGTCCAAAGTCGTTCAATGTGGTACAATGAACAAACGCAATGATGGTAACATAAGATACATCTGGCCGTCCTTGAAACACACTTTGTACTTTGTAACATGGTGGAGTGCTTCAAAACAGTTACAAGTGAAGAGTGAGATGAAGACAAAGAAACAAGTTATTATCAAAACTCCTTTTTTGTGACACAAGCTTGTTAAAATCCCTTGAGTTTTGCAGCCCTGTTTGTCTAGCAACTTCACTGGTACATTATTCTCACACACACTCAACTCCCTCTGGGATCAAAGAACAAACTGAAAAACAAAATGGAGCCAAGCCTGAACTGAGGATGAGTGTTGACAGTGTTTGATTCGGCACTAAATGAGTTCTTTCATAAAAGTTTTCTAACCGTTTTCAAACCAGATTGTAGTAATAGTTCTGTAATGTATCCTGAGCCTCTTTTTTGCAGTTTCCTGTTGTGCTGCTGTTGTTGTGACCTTTCATTCTCAATTACCAGCTAGTCTGTCACCGTAATAACAGAGATTTCTCAGGTATTCTCATAACAGCCTCAGATTCCACCAGAAGCAGTGCAGTTGCTGCGGTGCACAACACAGCCTTTGTCACGTTTGAAAAGCCATAATGGCCTCTGAGCTGGGCTGATCTTGTGGCTTTCTGCTCTAAGCCACTGCTTGTCATTTTGCAGAGGACAAATGCAAAGTAAATGTCAAACTCTAAGAACTTAATGGGAATGTTGCTCAACATGTAGACCTGCTTTGCATTTGTGGTTCATGTGTGATAACTTAGATATTAAGAAATATTTTGTGCTAGCACTAAACTAGTTGCCTGTAAATAAACATTTTAAGTTGGAAACTGTAAATAAAACAATGTATGCTTGCTTGATGTATTTTAATCTAAAACACAAGATCAATGTGCAAAGAGCATAAGTGTAATATAATTTGACTAAATTCCAGATGCATCTGTTTCTACTTTTCCTTGGTGTCTGCCTTTCGTGGCTCTAGGCTTTGTGGCTTTATAGATTTATTTGCTGATTACACTGCATGGAACACAGTCAGCACTGTTGACAAAGTGTGTACAAAGCATAACGTTCCTAAGATGCTTGCAAGTCTCAATATTTCAGTTAAGCTTAATTATAAAATTAACATTATAAAAAAAAAAATTTCAATACTGATTTTTGTAGTCAAACTTGGCCTAATATTAATTAATAACTGTAATGTATTACAGGTAGTCACGTCTTTAAACTAACAAACAAAAATGTAATAACACATAGATTCATGAGATAGCCAATTTCATCTATGACATCTTGTCTGTTGTTAATGTTAGCATTCATTAAACCTCCTCCATTAATGTTAGTGAAGACACCAATTCAGATAAAATGTTGACACCGGGCCAAACACAATATTTATTTATATACATTTTTCGTGAGGATTAATCCCTTGAGATGAATCATCTCGTTTTCGAGGGGGTCCTCTTGCTCACATTCATTCACTAGGGACACTTTAGAGTTGCCAATTAACCTATACATGCATGTCTTTGGACGGTGGGAGGAAGCCGGAGTACCTGGAGAGAACCCACGCTAACACGTGGAGGACATGCAGACTCCTCACAGAAAGACTGGAGTCGGCCGGGTCTTGAACTCACAACCTTCTTACTGTGACGCAGGAGTGCTAACCACTCTGCCACGTGCACCCAATATGTCATAAACTTAAGAAAAGTCTGAGAATTCTCTAAATACAGTGTTGGTTGCACAAAAGACAAAGGTATCTTAACAAAGTTAATGTCAAAACTGCTACAACCATATTTTAACTGAAGATCTTTCTAATTCTGTGGAGCACAAAAGCCATTATTACTAGTGCTATCTGCAACCTGGCACAAGCTTTTGCATATGTTAAACTTTTTTTTTTTTTTGAAGCATTTGACTATTTGACTAATCAAATAAATAAAAATAATCAGTAGTCAATTTATAATATTGCAGCCATACAATTCGCTGTATGTGTGCCTTATTGGGTAACAACATTACTTGGAGAAACAATATTTGATATCCATAAATTTTTCTTTCCACATGACAATACATAAATGTAAATATATAAATACAAACAGGCCTGTTGTTTTAGGGAAAAAATTGTTACTTTGCTAAAGAAAGCAAGCAGCATAGTAAACATAACACATAACTGATCTGTAATTGCCTTGTTTGATGATTACAACACATCGTTTTAAAAATGCACTTCATTAAACAGTGCTACATCAGCTTGGCTTTAAATAAATGGTGCTACATAAAAATGAACATGCTCAATCATTTCCAGCAACTATCATGAAGATGTTATACTATGTGGAAACAACTACAGAGGACTTCACTCAACCTTAGACTTAGATCTTATTTTACTCAGCCTTGACTCTTCTCATTTCAGCAGCACTCCATTGACTCATTTGTTTCAGGCTCAACACAACAAATGAGTGACTTTTGGTAAGAACTCCTTTGTTTTCCTTTACTGGCCTGTTGTCAAAGCAACGCTACATAAATTGACTTCAATGTGGTAATGTGCATTCTCTGCCAAGAGCTTGGGGTAACAAGTTTTTTTGCATAGACTCTGGCACAAGGGAGGGCTAACAGTCCTCACACATCCAAGTTCTGTTACTAACATGAAGCATCAAAAGTGACAAAGTCTGTGCAATCACTCCCAAAAAAATATCAAATGAGGATAGTGACATTCTTAAGTGTCAGCGGTTGTATTAACTCCATTTGCAGACTGTTAATCTACAATCTCTAGTACAAACCCATCAGTGTTATCAGACCAAAATAACTAAAGAACAAATGTGAGGTGTGGTTAATTTAAAAAAGAAAAAGTGCACACTAGAGCTATGTACATACTGTTCCTGTAGCTACATGACTGAGACACGGTACTGCTGTGTTTTCTTCTTGAGTTTTGTTCATACCTGTATGAACCTGCGATGACCTCCTCACAGTCAATGATCATAAACTTCTCCAGGACCTGACCAGTGAACTTTTTGCCGCTTTTGGTGCAGTATGTGTCTCCACACACAGTACGGATCCGCATTTGCTACAGAAAACACAGAAAACAAGTTAGACATAAGCATTTTGAGATGCAAGCACAGAATGATTTTGCATAAAAGTCTACAGTGGGGTCACCAAATAACTCACGTTACAATGTGACGAGAAAACAACCAAATAGCTCATGTGAAATATGGTGTCTCCAACTGCTCATAGACAATACAATCAATATTTTTTATATAGTAATGCAAACTATGGTCTCGTGACTGTGTTATTACTTATATAAAGTATTTTACATTCCGCAAAAAGCTTGTTAATTTAATAACACGCTTTTTACTCACCTTTTTATTGATCAAGAACTAAGTTATTGAAAGCCAACACTAATCAGTTATAACACATCAGTATTGTTAAGAAGTAATAATGAAAAAGAAAAGCCAGCTTAAAGCAACAATAACAAAACAAAACGAAGCCTGACAATCTCCATTAAAATAATCACTTCAAATTATTTTGTCATTGGTTTTTCCATGACATCAAACAAGGAAACAAACCCCATTTTTAAAGCCAAAGAATGCTAGGTCTGACATACTCCACTAAGTGGACCTGAGTGACGAGGTGCTGTGCCATCTTGTGAGAACACATATCTTGCCAGAACTTGTCACAGCATCCCATTTAGAACACTATTTAAATATAAAGGATTTTATGGAGAGGGAAAAAGTTTCATTTGAGTTTGCAGCAGCATTTGGCTCCTTTAGTCATTTACATATGAAGTTTATGAGTGTTGCAATGAGACAAGTTTGAAACATGGTAATAAAGCATTGTATAGACTTCAAAAAACAAACTGACAGAGCAATGTCAAATTAGTTTTTTATAACCCCGCCTGAGAATGGTATGATCAGCAGCATAATCCTCAAGCATGTTCACAAAGAAAATAACTACTTTCCTTTGCTTTTATAAGAGCAAAAAAGCAAACCCTAAATGTCGACCTGCCAAGGCATGAGCTCAGTCCGCTAAACAACAAGCTACTGTTTCCAGTTGGACAGACACTCGGAAGGTTTTGCTACACATTATGCAATCATCTCCATTACTTTTCCCTGACACTAAAGTTTAAGTTTTAGAGGTTGCACAAGACTCGTTTATGTAACACAGCCATAACCTCAACCTGTTTTACTCTAAATGCCAGTATGGTGTGTTCCCAACTTACATTCAGGTGTGAGTACTGTATGTCCACCGCCGAGCACATATCTGTGAAGGAGGTGAGGTTCTTCTCGTCCAGAAGGATGTACACGGGCACCTTGCGCTTGTTGGACGCCTCCATGAGGTCGCACAGCAGGTCCACGTCTGTGAACACGTCCATTACCAGTGCTATCACCTAAAGTCAAGAGACATACATGTTAGTACAACCCATCAGCAAAATCCACAATGGCAGATGCACAACAAACAACACTTAATACTGTACACTCCTTTATGTTTCACGGCACCAGCACACAAAATATCATTGTTATCAAAAAAACATTGCTAAACACATTAAATGTAACAACTAGAGCTAGGGATGTTTTATAAATCTAGACACTGTTTTTTATTTAAACATTACAGTAAGTTTTGATTGGGGCAACACCATATGACAGGATTTCAAATAAACTATGAACAATAATGATAATCAAAATACGTATGGATTCTGCAGACAGTCCTTTACAAAAATGATTATATCTGTGCATAATGTAGTGGAAAGATTATGTGTATTATATTGCACTGTAGTGTCATTTTAATGCTTTTAGTTTTTGCTTAGGCCCTCATAACTACCACATTAATATCCACACCAGTCCATTTCCAGTGAAAAATAGTATTTTAACAATATATATATATTATTTTTTATTATGCCTGGGGCAAAATTGTATTTGTCTGAAGCAAGTATTTTATTTATGTTGGTGAGAGAAACCGAAGCATCCGGAGAAAACCCACCCAAGCCCGAAGAGAACATAGAAAGCCCCTGTTTGGCCCAGAAATTACAGTTCCTCCACACACCAAGGAAGTATAAATGTTTCACAAAATAAAAAATATTTCCATTATGTTCAAAACAGAAGGTCTGTGTGGAATTGGTGTGGAATTTTAAAAAAGTAAACACTAGAAAATACATTAGCAAGTATGATATAAGATCAGTTAATGCCTTGTAAATGGCTTCTACACACTTAGGTATTTGCAAGTAACTCAAATGTTTGTTTCTAGTAAAGTCTTGTAGATCAATAATATAGTTTAATATAATAATTCATTTGCTGTAAGTAGTCTATTAACACACTTTATTCTGAATCGTAACCTATAACACATTATTTCAAGACTAAAATGAAAACTGGATTCATTATATGAACCAATGACACTAAAAGTACAAGATCTTTACATCATTTTGAGATATAATGAGATATGGTATCACTGTAAAATAGATTTTCTGAAGTCATGGCCAATGTTGTTGTGACCAATTCCAGCTGCTCTAACTTTAAACCGGTAAAATGCAGGAGGACATAAATCCACACAGCAGGAACAATTACACATAGACTCTGCACAAACACCAGATAAAGAGGTCACTGATACTCTTGTGTCAACCTGAGGATGGCTTTTGTCTACAGAGTGCAGATGGATTTTGCTTTTTATTCATCACCGGTATGATCGTTTTATTAGCAGCCGACCAGAGAATAATTTATTAATACATAGGGACAAGGAAGTGTCTGTGAAGAGGTGACTCATGCAACGTGTGGTGGACGTTCTGCCAATTCACCAACTGTCTTCTTATTTAACATGATTAGCTTAAATAACCCAAGACTGCTTCAAATAAAATAAAATAAATCATCAATGTCTGTTTAAGGGTAATCATTTTGTTTTGACAGCGTTTGTAGTGTCAACATTAGAAGTGAAGCGTGGGCCAGGCTTGAGATGAGTACAGATAAGAACTGATCAAACAGGAATCTGGCAGGACGAATGGGACCTGACCAATTTGTTTGTAAGCAAAACCACTCGAGTCTGACACTAATTCACTGCCTCAGGTCAGTGGAAAACAAAGAAGATGAGAAGAGCTAATTATTTCTATATATGTGTTAGTAATCCTTTGAGTGTTGTTTGAAAAGGTTTATATAGATAACTGACATTGACAACACAAATATGTTCCAAACATCCTGACCTTTTTACTTGAAGTATGTGTTACATTGTACATAGGCCTATGACACAACACATTCATTATCAGCTGACTAACTTCTGTAAATTACATAGACGAAATTATTATTTTTTGCTTATTACACATCATAAGCGATTGCACTGAATGCACATGAATATCAACAGATTGTGAAAATATTAAATATATTTATTCATTGGCCCGCAGTGTAAAACTAAATCAAAAGCAAATTTATATTCTGCTAAAAGAGTGTGTTTGACATATTTCTCCTTAGTAAAAGATTCTGCTAGTTACTAGTTAGAAATGAGACACATGAGGGAATATTTGTTTGGGTTGAGCAAAAGCAGGTTAGTAGGTTTGATTACTCTGCATTCTGTCACTAGTTTATTAATTGGCTACAGTTAATCTGAGTGTCTCCTGCTATTTTTAGTGCACGTCTGTTCAGTAATAGTCTGTCACTTCTAACCTGCTGTCTGGACTGAAGTGTGAGATTAACACAGAAGGTCTTGTATTCAGAGATAGTAACTGATGTGAGTGGAGTCTCAGAGTGGGACCTGTAGGTTCCTACCTTCTTGGCCTTGTTGATGAGGGACCTGATCAGGTCCTTCATGTTGTGGGACTTATCCCTCTGGAAGTAGATCTGTGTCTCGGACGGCCCATAACGGACAGGTGGCTCGGGCCAGCCCAGCTCCAGCATGGGGGGCTCCTCGTCTGACATCATGGGGAAGTAGGTCCCGGAGGTGAGCTCGGACACGGCATCCCCGTCCCCGAAGTCCCGCTCGTTGGGACCGGTGCCGTTGGAGTCCGAGCATGCTTTGGCCGCGTGCTGTGTGATGTAGCGGATCTCCAGAGGGGACAGGAAGCTAAGCTCCCGCTCCTCGTCAAGTACCCGGCGGTACTCCTTTTCCCCGAGCTCCAGCAGCGCGTCCGTGGCCAGGCGAGCCGCCTCGTTGTGGCTCAGCTCAAGCGTAGAGCCCTGTCGCCACGGGTTCTTCACCTCCTCCAGCCTCGAGGCAAGCTTCCCCAGCGGCTTCCGGCCGTTGGACGCCGGCCTCAGGCCCTCGGAGCTGATCATTCTCGGTTTTAAACACTTGAAAAGTCACAGTCAAAGTTACGAGACACTAGTCTATCTCTTGTAAAAACTAGCCCTTTTGTATAAACATAATTACAAACACGAGAAAAATTGTATTCTGATCCACAGAGCAAAACAAAAGCAGGTGGACTCGTTTCAAAACGGTTCAAAACTGCAAGGCGACAAGTGAAAAATAGTCGAACAAAAAGTTAGAGAGCGGATGAAAGCTCAGCCTTGATGTCCTCTTTTAAACTCAAACGGTCTTTCTGTCGAGCTCAGACGGAGTAAATAATCCAAACAAACAGCGCTGTCCTGAGCAGTAAGGGTCTTCCTGGCTTAACTCCCGTCCTGTGTCAAATCCCAGGAGCTCCACAACACCGCAGTTCTCTTTCATTTGGGTCTCACTACTCGGCTGCGTGCGCATACGAACGCTCACCTGTGGCCACCTGACGCGTCATTGGCTGCTGACGACAGACCCCGCCCCCTTGGCCGTTTCCCGTGCCGCCCCGCCCCCTGTCCCCTTTGTCAGTCTGGTATGTCAACTCTCTCGACCGGTTTCATAATACAGTAAACGCACTGCCATTGTGGCTATCACAAATAAAAACCTGTTAAGAGCTTCTTTAGAATTTCAGCCTTGTCACTTTCAAATTTAGGTTTATTTTAACAAACGCTAAAGGGACATTCTTTTGTTTTAACATGAGATTAGGTTATCATTGGATTATTTATTATTATTATACAAACAAAAAATAAAGATTTTTATTATACTTATTTTTTTATTATACTTTTTAATCTTTTTTTGTTGTAAACACTGGAGTTACACAGGTTCTAAATTCGAATTACAGATACCTGTGTGGATGGCTGTTTTGTTTTTTAATATACTATTCTATTGAATAATGCAGGAAAGAGTCAGAATTAACACATTTTTAGTCTGTTTCTAAACTGTTATTGTGATTCTGTTGTTCTTATGTAGCACACTGAGATTTATTTTTCAAATGTAAAGTGTATTATTATTATTATTATTGTTATTATTATTATTATTATTATGAGGGAAGCCTCCCGTCCAAAGCATGGTATTGTCCATTTTTACTCAAGAATAACATAGGATTAAGGACTAAGCACCTTTTAGGCCTACAGTAAACCCAGGACAAACCTAAAACTAAACAGGACTAAAGTGGGACATCAGAAACATTAACACCTGGAATCCATAGCATGTTGTGTGTCAAGCCAACCCCCCTCATTATTTCAAATCTGTGATGACTGAGCCCCTCTCTTAGTAATACACAACACTAGAATATCTGGAACTACTCATTATGACTCAGCAGTAGGAGACCTGTGACTTTAGTTTCACATGTACTAAATGCAAATGCTAAAGACTAAAAGCACATGCTAAAGACTAAAAGCACCACGGATCGTACCTTTTGAGACACACACCTGAGACACTTTCACGTTTGATACAATCTGTCCTGGTCACATGATGTGTGAAACCCAACCCTGGCTCTGGTCCCATGAGACTGTCCTCCTGACTCTGTCGTACTGAGTTACACGTATACTGCAACCCCAATCTGCACAAAAGCTCGCTCCTCTATACACTTCACCTGACAGTTTTCTATCAGACCCACTTCTTCAAAACGCCTAATTAATTACACTAACTGAAATGGCCTAGCAGATTATTTTTGCACATGCTTCAGTTTTGTCAGTTCGGTATATACAGTAGAAGGATTGTGGACTCGGAAGAATTGAGAGCTAGCAAAAGACCTGCTTGACTACCATAAAAAGTCACTAAATGCAAGGTTAATACAAATTTGAACTCTATATACCCATATTTTTATTACCCACATACCCACATAATTATTCCAAATTATTGCTATTATCACTGGCCAGATAGACTACAACAAGGGGCTATTTACATGCCAAAAAACAAATGCTAACCTGTGGATAATCTAAGCGAACTGCGTTTGTACAGATACGCTCAGCTGTTAAGAACTCTATGAACTCTTTGCTGTTGACAGTTTACATGAGAATCCAGTCTGGCATTCACAAACACAAACATCTTTTCTAGCCGTACTTAAAAGTGTGCAATTCTGTGTACTCAGAACACCAACCTTGTGTAAATGTATCACCAAAACACAGCAGTATCTTTGTGTTTTCAGTGAATTGTTGTGTAGAAGGTTTATGACCCACATGTTCTGGGCTTCCCCAACTTTGACCTTATTCCAAATATCCAAAATTGTGCAGTCCAAATAAAATCTATGACAACTCACCTGTTTCTTTAGAACAGCAGTTTCCAACCTTTCTTGCACACATACCAGTTTCATGCATAATATTGATTTCACAAACAAGTTATTAAATTATGTTATATCTGAAAACTTGCAATAATGTAGAATTATGGCTTAAAGTTTAATCTAAGACTGGGATCGGAGACAGTGAAATTCAAAGTGTATTCCTTTAGTTTTTAAGGTATTTCCTTTAGACTATTTATTTAGTCTGCTCCATAATTCTCCAGTGCATGGGTCTAATTTAGCCGTTTTGTAGGAAAGAGACCGCAGTGCAAGTAGTCATTTTTTCAAAATAAAGCACATGGATGATTGCAATAATCCATAAAATGGAATAAAAATATTAAATTTTTATTGTTTCTGTGCAATCTGGAGCATTATAATCGACAGCCCAGTGATTGGAGCTCCCTAATTTAGAACAATGTCATACAACCTCTGCTTCTTCTTCCCGAAATGAAACATTCAGAGCCACATAATGACATCAGGGTCCTAGCGGTTTAGAGGTCAGGAGCTGATCCTAATTAGGACCTACACACACCTCCATCCTCTATGTAGGTCTCCATGTAATTATCCAGCACAAATGCGGATTATAGCCTACACTGAACTATTATAGTAAAACAAGTACTGACCTCCTGCTTTGTTAATTATTAAATCCATCTATAAATGAGACAACAATAACTGGCCTGTATGGTTTTATAAATACAGTAATAGAGATTATATAGGCAGTAATAACTGCTTGCAACAGAATAATCAAAAAGGAAAAACTGAAAAAAGTAGTAAAATGTAATTTTTTTGTGATTTTAGTGTTGCACAAGTTAAATGCAAATAAATACTAGAACACACTAGAACAGCTGGAGTCACTGGTCTGGTCTCAGGAGAAGTCCATAAACCTGAAGACAGTGAACACACTGTATAAGTTACCATTCAAGTCTGACTGTGCTTCCACAGAAAAAGGATTACAAATGTATATACGCCTGTGTATACGCCAGAACTGAGCCATAAGGAGGAATGCTTGGAGTCGAGTTGTCCTAGAATTATCAGGAATTGGCAATGGCACTGTCCAACTTTGGTGTTCAAGTTGGAAAGTAACAAATAGCCAGTGGTGGCTGGTGGTGATATTAGGCGGTGGGGCTGATATATGCATTTTTATATTTAGTAGCGCCAACTACAGTAACAGCAGCATCACATTTAATACAATTTAATGACAAATTGTCACACAACAACTTGCACATACAACTTAAGACATGACTGAAAAGTAGGAGTTCTGCATTCATTTTGCTTTGATTAAAAATATATATATTCACAAACCTTGTTACTATTAGCCTAATTAATAATCAATAATGAAGGTAGCTGATACATGTCTGATCAGAATGTTGCTCTGATGCAGTCGGTCAACGACACTCAGCTGCTGTGGTTAGTTTGAAAAGGTTTGTTGGTCCTGAGAAGCAGGGTTATGATTTCTCTCATCAAGCATAAAAAAATAACTAAAAGACCCTTTTCCCCTGAAGAAGACACGGACTGTGGCCAAAAAAAAATTACGCATCTTTCACCACAACTGCTCACGTTATCACCGGTGTTCATTCTATTAGCATTTATATGTATTTCAAAAATATTTGCAAACACAATGCTGACGGCTGACTTTGGTTTCATTGTGTTTAATTGTTCTATTAAAAGTTTTATTAAAATTTTAAATAATAGTAACTGTACTTTTTCGAAGAAAAACATTTTTAAAAAATTAATTAAAGACTTGCTTTGCGACGAAAAACAAAAATTCACAATTGCTAAATTGGGATAAAATAAAAGGTTCTGAGTGATAGTAACTTAACTTAAGATCCATTTAGGAGCCATAAGAGCTCTTTTAAAGGAGCTAAGCCAAAAGAGCCAAATCGTTGAGGAGAGCCGGATTTACCATCACTACCAGAAACAAATTTTTCCTCCTTTAAGAGTTGCGCTGAATCTGCCTAAAAAAAAACGCTCAACAATCTAGCCATAAGATCTCTGGTCAAACAAATGATTGGTTAAAATGTAATCAAGCTTCCACGTGCTGGCTAGGTCATTATCATTACGTTAACATGACGCACTGTTAGACCTCGTTTAATCCAGAATGGAAAAAAAACACAAATTTAAAGCAAATAGCAGTAGAGGCGCTTTTTATGGATTTTGCACACTGTGTCACTAAATTGGACGTTAGTTGTCAAGGGGAAGCAGTCATTGACCGACATGGCAGCACTGAAAAACATGTAAGTAGTGGACGTAGCTCAGTGGGTAGAGTGGCCGTCCTTCGACCGTCAGGTGGACAGTCAGATCCCCGCTCGAAACATCCCAAAACATCATAACATCCGCAGGGGCGCAACTACCCAGTGCTAGAGGGGTATGCAGCAACAATTATGGTACCATCTACCCCCCCACAAAAAAACCCCAACAAAATTAGGGGCTGTAAATAATAAAGGTTTATTTTAAAGTATATCAGCAACTGTGGGTCTACCATAATTATACGGTATTATTAACAAGGTTAACAAATAAAAAAAAGTCACAAATTGACAAGCATAAACATCCCTGTGCATAAACATCCCTGCTCGATAAAATTGACCCAGGTACAAATCCCCCTCGAGACACTAAGCCACTGTGGAATAGTTGTTTCCCAAATTATTGTAATTTATTGTACATGCCATGCTTCTTTATATTTTCCAGTTTTCAGCTCAATAACCTCGGTTTTGCAGATTAAGTTAGCCTTAATTTAAACCCCATGTGGCTGCTACATTCCCAGTGTTAGCAAACGCGCTGGCTAGTCTGTTAACATGAATATTGCAAGCCTCCAAACACAGACGTCTCACTTTAAATTGTACCTGTTGAATTTCACCATCCACTTGTTTAGATGCTGTCCCATACCTTGACACGCCATCTCCTTTTACCTCTTTCTTTTTTTGCCTTTTGCATTTATAGGCAAGGCAATTTTATTTTTTTTAAAGCGCTATATAAAAATAAAGATGATTATTATTATTAAAGTAACAGACGAGACACTGTGCCAGTCTACCAGATTAATTTATGTATTTATTTATTTAATTTACAGAAGTCCAAAAATGGTATATTTTTCAGGCACTTTGTACTTTGTGAGACATTTTTGAAACAGATATCACAATGTCTTGAATAAATACAAATACTGTCTCTCATATTTGCCTCTCAGTGAATATAGTAGGCTTCAGAATCACTGTATCGTGATACCATCGATATGATGGACAAAATTGTATTAGGAGTACATTGTAGTTGCAAGTACACAAGAGTCCTATGTAATTATTCTTGTCTCACTAAATGCCGGAAAGTGTGCAATGTGCATTTTTTCCCCCACAAAAACAATTTTTTCAGAGTTTTGATGAAAATGACATTAATAGCCAATATACCTACTCCAGTAAAAGTGCTGTTAATAAAAAATAAATAAATAAAAAAATGGACCCAAGTAAAAGAAATTGCATGAGTAAGAAGAACACGAAGCTACTCTTTTTTAGAATCTATATCAGTATTGGAAAGTGATAAATAATATAGTGTAAAAATGACAAGAGAGATAGCAAACATTTCCCCCAAACATTTTGCTAGATCAGGTTTCCACCCAAAAAACTTTGATGAATATTTAATATTAAATCACAATAAAATCTGCTACAAATAACAGTAGCACCTTGTGATGGTTTACTGTGCTAATAAGAAAGTGTGCTGGCAAAAGGTCACTGTGTGACTAAATAAGAACAATACAAGAGCAGGTTTGCCCAAAGACATATGTTGGTGGTGAAGAAGAAAAGCACATGATGTCTGCCATCATCATAAACATCCGCAAGCAATTCAAGTCAACGTGTAGTCTAATATTGACTCAAGTGGGTGAGACCTCACACGGTTTAACTGCTGCCGTTTGACATGATCACGCTGTCATGTTTAAACAAGGAAATAGCCCCTGCTCTGACAGGATTTACATAAAGCATTAGATAGGTGGAACAAAGTAGTCACACCGGACTGACTCCTCACTATAACTCAAACATTAAATATAGTAGGATAAGGCAATGCTTCTTCACAGTCTGGCTCTGAGCCAGCATCTAGCAATCTAGGTTACACAGAAAGAGTCCATTTGAACTAATTGTTACTCTTATTTCATAGATATCAATAACTGATAAGTGTTTTGTGGTGTCATAAAAAAAAAATAAAAAAAATAAACAGGGGCAAAAAGAAAAACATAAACTTTGTATCAGCAACAGCTGTTTCTGTTTTGAGATATAGAGTTATAATTATATGACTCTTGTCTTGTAAGTTGAAAGAGGGATTTGAGACAGCACAGTGGAAACGCGCACTTAGGTGTTACCTGCACCAAACTGTCCTGTACTGACCTGACCCGTACAATGTCAGTCCATGCTGTACCATGGACTGACAGGAATCCTACTTTTGATAAGTAAACCAAGTCCAGAAGCCTTTCCATCAAGGTGACCCTGGATGACTGAGAACCTTCACAGACATACTTTTGATAAGATATGTCTCTGCTACCGCCCAGAACTTCCTTGCAAAAATTAGCTCTCTTTACAATTGCAACGGCATCTATTATAGGCCTACTCTCAAGTTGAAGCGAAAGATTGTAATAATCTGATCTTAAAACACGGCTGGCTGTGTTTTTCATGTCATGGATTAGTTACGTAATGCTTTAAAAGAGAATTCTAATAGGTATTTCCTTTTGGCTTACTTTTTGTCTATTTTGTTGTTAGAATTTCTTTTTTTACTACATTTTTTACTGGGACACCGCCTGAAATTTGAAAATATTCTTTTCCTCTGAAATGCTGAATGATATGCGTTATCGGTTTATTGAGTAACATCACAAAGATTAGGTTGAGATTGTGTTGCCAATTCCAAAGAACATGTTGTGATAAAAAGTACAATTCACAGGAAATTTCTGATTTAGCAGGACATACTTAAGTAAACTGAATGGTGAAAATGGTGGATCTAGGTTGAACTTTTTAATCGAACAACACACTTTTTATCTTTATTAACCAGTCAATCAAACCATATATGACATACTTTTGTCACGTCAGTTAAAACACAACATGTTTTCTGGGAATCAATGCCACACCTGTTAATCATAAATCAGATTTGAAGTGAAGCTTAATGCTGTGACATTAACTGGTGTTCCTATATGACTGTTTTTGATTTAAGAGCATTATAATTCTGGTCTGTACAGTTTTGAAGAGGCACTGTTTTTTGTTTTGAAGAAAATTGGTCATGAGTTTTAGATGACTCACGCCTCGTAACGCTTTGGGAAGTTACCTTATAGTGTCACACTTAGGGCCTGGTAATGGAACCAATCACCCAGCCTCTGTTTGCTTAGACGAGTCATCACAGGACTGTAATCAAAAACATTGGCCTTTACTAAATGACATAAGACTGGAAATAAACGTGTGATACGGATACAGCAAGTGACAAATGGGAGAAAAACTGAGATGGAAAAAAATACTGTGATCAATATGTTATATAAAGATATAACTACGCCATAAGTGGACAAACCGGTTTCAAAGATACAGTACGTTTAGTGGTGAGTTAACAAACGTTGACTTTCAACAGTTTCACAAACTAGAAAGCCAGTTCTTCTTAATGGAAATTGACTCTTTTGACTAATCTATATGTACATTTTAACAATGACTTTCTAAATAATTTTCTAATGAGCTTATGACCACACAAACAGAAAAAAATTAGACA
This sequence comes from Neodontobutis hainanensis, assembly GCA_024349245.1. NCBI lineage: Eukaryota > Metazoa > Chordata > Actinopteri > Gobiiformes > Odontobutidae > Neodontobutis > Neodontobutis hainanensis. The sequence goes on from JALDNG010000005.1 coordinate 15,150,028, forward strand.
ACTGTCAGAGTCTAAAGCCTGAAATAATGCAAAAGATGCATTGTAGTTTTTCCAGCTTCCAGCCTGACTTTGAAAGTAGCTTGATTAAAAATGACCTTTAGTCTATTTCTTCATATTCAACATTAATTCTTTCACATGAACATTCAAAATATCACACATGATAATTTAACATCCGGTGCGGACACAAATCTGATACGGACATCTTACTCCTTTTTAAACCTGAAAGTTTCTAAGGAAAGGTGTGCCAAGTGCTTAAGATCTATTCCAAGAAATGAGCCTATCATCTCTGTCAGAGGTGAATAATAAATATCTGAATACTCAGGTTTGACAGCCAACTGCCTATAAACAGAGAGTTTTGATATAATGCTTCTAAATTATTACCACTTTTCTTAATTTCTTAACACATTCTGCGTAATTGCATCATCATAGTTTTCCTTAAATAAAGCCCGGAGCAGCTTCTGTAAAAATTAAAGCTTTAACTGGTTAATGAATATTGTAATTAGCCTTGGCTCACACACTGTGTAATGTGAATGAGTAACTTTTACACTGAATATTTTGTCAGGGAGCTTTAGCATTGGCACATTGTTCCCTGAGCTACTTTGGCTGATGCTCAATTAAGGTTTATCGAGCTGAAAAAAAAAAAAAAAAAAGATTTCTACCTTATCTACAAATCAAGCTCATGATTATTCAGTAGAAATCTTTTATCTGCACTCTTCGTATTAATTTTTACATTTTTCTTATGTTTCTTATTCTAGATCTTAAATGTATTTTAAATGTATATTTTATTTCTGTATAAATTGTGCTATATACAATAAAATTACCTTGCCTTGCCTTATTATTCATTCATTCATTCATTTTCTACCGCTTAGTCCTGTTAGGTGTCACAGGCGACTGGAGCCCATCCCAGCAGCTTTGGGCCTGCACCCTGGACAATGGCTAGTTAGTTCCAGGGCTAACATTTAGAGACAGACAGTGACAGACAACCATTCACTCTCACATTCATTCACTAGGGACTCTATAGAGTTGCCAATTGACCTGTACATGCATGTGTTTGGACAGTGGGAGAAAGCTGGAGTACCCGGAGAGAACCCACGGTAACACGAGGAGGACATGCAGATTCCTCACAGAAAGATCAGAGTTGGCCAAGGATGTTTGAGTCGGCCGGGTTTTGAACTCACGACCTTCTTGCTGTGAGGAAGTGCTAAGTGTTAGATTTGACAGATATAAAAGTTTTGTGCTCTTTGTGCTTTTGTAGCGTTTCTCTTAGAATACCACCTATTACGCCTGGTCTAACAGCATCCAGGGTTAAGTACCTCTTCAAAATATTTCAACAAAAAAGGGTCCAAACGTCGTCAGTCAAGGACTCTTCTCAGAGATCAACACATCACACATTTTTGGTCTTGCCCTTCACAAAAAAAAGCCTCCTGTGTGACTGTGTAGCTTACACTAAAGAGGATTAGACCAATATTTTGCTCACAAGTTGCTTTCTGTACGCTACAGCTGCTCCCACGAAGCCAGACAAAAAATGTGGATCAGCTGTTCTTTTGTTGCAGCTATCAATGCCAAATTAAGTTTGTCAGAGCAGAAAATGCTGAATCAGAACAAACAGTTCGGGGCACAGCCTTGGGCATCAACTGAATTTTCCTTTGGGGATTAATTAAGTTATTTTGAATTTGAATGAGCATCTTGCACTTAGTGGGGCAGTGTTGTTGGAATCAGATGACTGCATGTGTATGAGTCATGTTTATAAGTCTATTGTTGTCTATTGCTGCAAAACTCTAAATTACAAGGAAGTCTTTTGTATAGTGTTTATCGTGCTGTCCCACCAATAGCAAGAAGCTCTAATTAGACCTGTAGCAAAAGAATCTCCTGCTTGTTGGGCTGACCGTTCATACCCATTCTCATTACGAAATAATACCTTTCCCTCCACAGTAATTGTAATTGTATTTGTCTAAAATAGGTGGCTTTTATTTTATTGATTGTTTGTGCATCTAGAGGCAATATCCCCAGAAACCAGACTAATTCTTTGTATAGAAGAAAAACTTTGATAATGGTTGTTCCAAAGAAATCCAGACTATGGCTGAGTGCTGCAGTAGCTCTTTAATCCATCTAGTGGTACAAAGTGATATGACATTCTTTTGGCACAGCATTTCCTGAACCTTTTGAAAATCTCTCTTTTTTATTTAAAGTAACACTGGAAAACTTTTAGCTAGTAGGTAGCATTGCGTGATTTTCAATTCCAAAAATATACATTCTCGTATTGATTTAATGGTTCTTAAACACACAATTGGTAGAATCCACCCTATTTCACTTACACAGTTCCCTCAGCTGGACAGAAAACTCTGAAATAAATGATTTATTATTACATGCCAAGGGAAGTGCAGACCTCTCCTGAGTGACATGCTTAGCAGCTCAAACACAAGGAACAGAAACAGGCCGATACACTGGATCCTAGCAGAGTTGTATTTGTACAAACTTGCCAGTTTTGGATAGTTTCCTCTCAAAAAAACTAAAACAACAACACAGACAGTCTATAGAGGGACTAAAAGTTACCTAGTGTTGCTTTAATAGCTGTATAATTGACGTTGTGTTTTCATTTTTGGCCTACCATTAATTAAAAGAACGTTTCAGTTAACATTGTGTAATTTCTATGAACTGGTGGACACACAACATATAGCATTTACTTTACTCAAATTGTGTGAAGGGTCCTGTTTCTCTCCTGGTGTAACTGTATACTGCAACTAAATAGACACATTGTGTGTTTTTAAGAAAAGGAAGCACTAAGTATTTATTGTGTCTCTTTGTGTGTACCTGTCACATCCATTTTTTCCAACTCCTTAGCAAAATAACAAACTCATGACCGAGTACGTCACGCCAAAGACTTGGTTACATAATGAGTGTGGAGCCTGTTCTGGCAGACTTGTAGCAGTGTGAAGTGAACATGAGACGGCCGGCTGTGCTGTGAATGGCTGTATCTCAGGAAAAAAACACTGATCTCTAGCCTTTGTCGACAAAAACAGGAGACAATTGTGAACCGTGAAGAGATTTTAAAAATGCTTTTATTAGTAGGGAAACAGAAATATTACAAATACAAAACTTTTATGACGTGGGCTGTTTTGCATTTATTTGCTGAGTAGGCAAACTTTCCTGGTTCTTTTTATTGTTTAGCTTGTGATCGACATTTGACCGTCCAGAATGAGATAGCATTAGCAATGTATGGCTATAATAAAAGTGTGTGTGCCATGTAAATCTTTATTGCAGCTCAATTCGATTTATATTACTACATTTAGTTGTATGTGGTGTTGGCAGCAAACCTACTGTAATCTATCGCTTTTATGGGTATAATTCCAGCGCTGTACACAGATGAGTGGGCAGTAAATAAACAATAATTATGTTAATTTTGGTAAGTGGGAAACATGAGGAAATATTCATGTTGACAGTAATTAGTTGGTTTTTGCTAATGGTTCTAATCCTAACCCACAGACAATGTTCTCTTTAAACTTGAGATTAAAAAAGGGAATCATTACCAGAAGTTTTCCTCTGTCACATTCCATTTTATGTTTTTTTGTTTTTTTGGGCACTTTGTAAGCACCTATCCAGAATAGACACTTTCTGTTTAATATCAGCAGCTATTAATTCGACCTTGAATGGCCATTGCCAGCACCCTTAACACAATATTCCATTCTATGTGAGCTTGAGATTTGCAAAGGTTTGTGTGTGTTTTTAAAATCCGTGATAACAAAACCTAGATGACATCTAATGGCCTTATTTTACTCACAGATGAGTGCTCTAACAATGAGGTATTGAGATTAAACAGTTGCCAGATCTGGGCACATCCAGTTTACTTACTGTGACTGTCACCAGAAGGCTCTAAATTAGTAAAACAAACAATGTATGTCTATAGATCATCTACGAAAATGGACAACGCAAGGGCATCATTGCCCTTGGCCCATTCCTGTTTCATATGTTTTTTTGAAAACATGCTGCAGCGGCCACAAGTCTTGTTACAGATTTTACAGAGATTTTTATTTTTTATGTATTAACCCATAATACATAATAATAACAACACAATTAAGAAACATAGGCTAAAAAATAAATGAGAGCGCTTTTAAGTGTTAAAGCATCAACAAAATCCATTGCATGTAAAACTGCTGATAGGAAACTTTAAAAACAATACTTATGCTTATTGGGTGCACTGTGCAATGTTTTTATAACTCTATAAAAAACTCAAAATAATATATAATAGCCATTGCAATTTTTCCTATTTACTGTTCCTACAATTGAAATGAAAAACTGAGCACTGCCAAAAGAGAAGTGCATCTTTTTTGAACACACAAGCTTGCATAAAGGCTAAGGATCTCTATAAATAACTGGATTTTGTTTAAAAATTTGGTAACACTTTATTTTACACTACACTTGATAAATTGTATCTACCTCATTAAGTACAATGTAACAGTCTGTGTAACAACTACATAGTACAAACATAACCTAACCCTACTCTACCTACAACATGTAAGTAAACATAATTACATTTTGTTTGTACTATGTAGTTACATGTTAATACAGTTTATTACACAAGGAGGTAGATACAATGTATCTAGTGTAGTGTAAAATAAAGTGTCACCCAAAGTTTTAAAAATACACATTGTCCGACCTGATTCCACATGGATTGTTCATGGACAATACAATGTCCCTGCAGGGCTTCCCTAGCTGGTCACTTAATCTCAAAAGAAGGGATGGGTAGTGTGTAATTGCAAACTGTGTTTCATTCACCAGATGCAGCCAGAAATACACTCCCAGACCCATGTCTTCTTATTTTTTTTACTTTTAACTTTAAAAGAAATTCTGAGCAGAACTTCAACACAGGGTCGAGTCTACAAGCCCATTAGCCACAGCAGGAATGCACAGAGGGCACAAAACCACATTGTGTCATTTAGTCATTGTGTATCCTAATGAGTTAGAATCAGTCACTTTAGCAGGACCGATTGTAGATTAAATTTTGTTTTGACCTTTTATCACATTAATATAGCCACCTAAAGAACTGCTAACCATCTAAGAACCAAAGTAGACAACTAAGTGATTGGTGAAATCCTTCATATTTATTTTTCTATAGTAATTTTATTTTATTTCTTTATTCTGTGGGAGGTATTAGTTTGGTATTAGTTGTCAATCCCTATATATTTGAGTGAGACACCAGGGCTGAGTGTGCACCACTAAAGAAAACTCATTTGGAGCTGAAACACGATGGTGCGTTTTTAAATTTAACTAGCCATGCAAGAATAAAGGCTTTTTAACCTTGTAACAGTCGGGGTGCCTTGGAATTTGTCAATCTATTTTAGACCACTAACTGCTTGGGACGAAATGTCGTGAGCACAGACAGACCACCACAGTAGCTGTCTTCCCACGGCTCTGACACTCAGACGGAACAGCATTGATGAAGCAACTTTGGTTAACAACTAAAGGTTACAGCTCACTAAGTGTGAGACTGCACCATTGTCCAGAGACTATTTGTTCTCTTCACCAGAGAAAATGCCAAATAAAAGGTTGAAATTAAAATAAACCTCATAATAGATTCCTTGTTGGATAAACCACCCTTTGTGTGAGAGTTATGGTCGGTGGATAGATGCAACACTGTGGCCAAGAATCTCATGTTTTATGAATGCACTGAAGGACAACGTAATCATGTCACAAAGATGTAGAATGCTAGAAATGCATTCAGCAGAAATGCATTAAGCGTTAATGGAACATATTGTAGAGCAAGGCCTTTACAGGAGAGACCCTAACCACAGCCACATTCCAATACTTTCATTAAAGAAGCTTTGAAAGTGTATCTCCTTATTCCACAGCTGCCATTGGTTCAGAAACTAAATACAAAAAATAAATAACTTGACAAAACGTTTCTCAAAAACTTAAAACAATGATTCAACATCTGTGCTCTGTTTTTAACATGCACATTAATAAACAGGAGGAATAATAATCATGAACACCTTTATGTGGACATCACAGCTGCCTGACATTTCTTTTTATATTACACTTTAAGCAAACACAAGTCTGACAGCTGTCCTTTCACATTAGGAGTCAGTCATATGATGCATTATAATGTCATTTAGCAGATGGCTCATAAAGGTAAGGTTTATAGTTTTTTGCCATCTGGTGTTAAAGGTTCAGATAACAACGACGGTTGTCTATGAACCATTTCGAGACTCTTGCTCTCTTCTCACACTACTAGACTGGAAGTAGAAAGTCAGTTTTAAGCTTAAGTTTTTAGGTGGTGAAGCCCTGCAGGAAGGGCATGGGCATGGGAACGCACCTGCTGCCAAAAGTGGAGATAGGGAAAAGAGCATAGGGAGATGTCAAATCAAAGCCATGCATGAGAAATTAAAACAAAATGATGAATACATCTTAGAAAGCATGAATGAATTACAGCCCTTGGGCCAAGGTTCAGCAGGTTCATACTTGCCATTTCAAATCAGTCTTCCCACATTATGTCTAACCATTTTCTCTGAGAAACGTGAGCATAGTTCTGTGACTGTGGGAACAATTTGGCAGAACAGTATGGCCCCATAAATTTGCAAACTAGAACTGAGGAGCTATTATAATAGATTATTGTAGTCATACCATCCTTGCACCAGCACAGTTAATTTGTCTACTAAGAAAAGATTAACATAGACACTGAGTTAATCAAATAGCTTGGAGTCAGAAATGACAGAACACGGTATGATTTGCAGCCCACACCTCTTCAATGACCCCTGAGTGACTCTATTGCTTTGGGATGTGCCAGGAACAAACCAGGATAGTGACCCATTTGGAAATTAGTCAAATTCTCCAAGGAGCTCTTTTTGGGAAATGAGTAAAACTTCAAAGATTTTCAGTGGCTGTTCATATTTCTGGTTTATTTACCAAACAAACTATGAGCTGTTTGGAGAGCTGTTGGAGTTGGGACTGACTACAGCACCTTTCACCCTATGAGTAGGTCTAACATGAGGTTCTGTTGCCATGTGGCCTTTTAGAACACTTTTTGGTGTCAAAGTGCAAAATACCGACTGCTAACTTCACTGTGGAGTGTAATTGGTTTGGCAATGTACTTTTTCGAAAATTTTGAAATCTAGTTTAAGTTGTTATGTACTATTCTGGACAGGACAGGTCAGATTCCATTGCAGAAGTATGTATTGTCATAAAACTTGTACTGTACCCTACCATGTCCATTTAATATCCACAGGCTACAGAGCCAGGAGTGCAGACTGGGCCAGCTAAGGTCCAATCATCACTGGCATGTCTAACAGCAGGCCAGGGCATCTTCCAGAGGAGAGTGGAACAGAGGGAAAACGCATCAAAGCAAATAGTGAGACAATTATTGCAAAATTATTATGACTTTTTTGAGCTGGAAATCATAAATAGGAATGAACACAGAAAAAAGGTTTCTTTATGAGCCAGGGGATTTGGTCTCAGCATCTTCCAAAAACTGCTGCTCTTGTGGGCTGTTCCCAGTCTGCTCCCAATGATACATAAGGAACCTTGGATATGCATTCATTAACCACACCCTCAAATGATTATAACCACTACTTGGTCTGCTATGGTTAATGACCCACGAACGACTGATTTAGAGATGGAAAAATATTTAGAAGATAACTTAGGCACTTTAATACAATTATGCCACTTTAGAATTTTTTTTATATATCTCTTTATGTGTAAAACTAAAAAGGACCAATAAATTTACTGTACTGCATCGAACAATAACAAATAATTTTCTCCAACTGAACAGAGACAAGACTGAACTAATCATCTTTGAGCCACAGAAACAAAGAAAAAGTGTCAGCAGTCACCTTGAGTCTCTTTCACTAAAATCTAAAAACCCGGTTAGAAATCTAGGGGTCATCCTAGGCTTCCTGTTGCTCAGAGAATAGACTTCTTTAAAACAGCACTGCTGGTTTACAAGTCTCTTAATGGTTTAGCACCAGAACATGCCAGTTCCTTATGAACCTTCTCTGACTCTGAGAACATCTGGGACAGGCCTTCTACTCTGCTCTCGTCTCAAATTTGTCTTTTATTTCTGTAAAGCACTTTGAATTACCCAGTGTATGAATTTTGCTATAAATAAATTCTCCTTGCCTACAAAGAATTAACAAAATGCACAAAAAACAAACAAGGTAACATTTTGTGGTAAAGTTGCATACTACTACAGTAGCTGTACAGTTACAGTACATGCTGCTGTCTGTGAACAAACTCTAAATCTCCTAAGGCTTCAAGCAATGTGTGCTCAGTTGTGCTCTGAGTTCAGTTTGTATTTTCTGTGCAACCGCAGAAACAAAGCAAGAAGTTAATAGAACTTCTTCTGCATTTAAAATTACATTTGCACAATGTACATAAAATAGTTACAGGGTACAATGCTTAAACTGAGAAAGCATGGAAGGGAGAATTAGGGTGTGACACATTTATTTGTTTTTCATGTGGTTACACTTTGATCACCTGTCATCTACAGCTTGGCTCACTGACAAAGCAAATAAATGATGTAAGCAGGAGATCTTCCAATAGATCTTTTGTCCTAGTATCACGTGATCTGGGTAATATGTTTGATAAGAAAAACAGTCAGTCCAAAGTAAAAAGCTCTATTGTGTATTTCTAAACACAAAAATAGACAATTCATCTGAAATTAGGTCTGATGAGAATGTGACTAATTCTGACCATTTCCTCTTTCTGCTGCTCAGCGGTTTGGACACTGCTGTTATTAGAAGTGAACAGAAAGGATATTGTGATGTTCAGAGACACGCACCATGATCAGAGGCTTTGTCCTATGATGGCAAAAAATACACAGGCAGCTACAAAATAGAGGGAACTAGATATCTGTTTGGGAACTGTTTTGATCTACATGACAAAGGAGGAATTGTAACATTAATCTGAAAAGGCAGGTCTGACAACTGCTTCCTTGTTGCAATAAAGAAGGCAATAATGGAATATGCTCAGATGTTGTTTGCCTCTGCCGAGTTTTCCATTCTACTGGCTTCATAAAATTGTTTATTATTATTTCCAGCGTCCACATGCTGTTTCAATAAGATTCATTCTGGCAATGGAAAAACTGGAGACCATTCTTGTCATAGGGTTGTCTCTATATGTTCATTATATGGTGACAAACTGATAATAGATTAAGACCTTTTGCATTTTCTTTAAATTTCTCAGAGACTGCTTGTGTTGGAAAGACAATATTTTAATACATTACACCCATTCCTGTCTGCTATCTGTTGTAACATGATTGTGTATAAATAATATTATACTTACATTATATTCTGGACTTAAATAGACAAAGTCATACCTTGCAACTGACCCCACATGATTACAACTGTGCCCAGGGGCAGAAGAAAACTTAATCTAAATTAATAAATTATTAAATGTAATTTTGCATTTTTTTGTTTTTTGTGATCAGAAAATTTGTTACTAGTTTAAATTATCCGTATGTAGGCTATGCTGAGTGAAATGGATGAAAAAAAAAAACACTTTCAAGAAACAAGTAACAAATGTTTTTTTTTTTTTTAAGTGAATCATAACATTAAAATAAAATTGTGCATTTTTCTCTCTTTACAAATATATTAACTGGGAGGTCTGTAGAACCCATATAATGTGTTTAAGTTATTATTTTCAAACTCATTTTATTATTTCCACACTACAGATGCCCAGAGGGGACAAACTGAGCCTAGAGAGGACAAACTTAACAAATCATGCCTAGTAAAATATGTTCCTGTATAAAATATATAATAATATGTTATGACAAGCTTTAAATGTATTTTATATGCATATGGCAGCTACAATAAAAGTAGTTCTGTCATCCTTAGATTTGACACGCGGTAGTTACTAAATATGGGGTGTGGCGCCTCCTGCAGGAGTCATGTTGAGGTTTAACGCACGACTGCTGTGAATGTTGCAAGGATAACCTCGAGAAGAGTATTTTGAGACCAAGGTAAGACCAAGACTTTTATCGCTTAATGAGAAAAAAAATAACACCAAGACCATGGCAAGACCTTGAATGATAACTTGGAAAATATCTAAAAGTACCGCTCTTACTAGTCGTTAGTTGTTAATTGTAAAACGACTCTTAACTTCCAAAAAATATTCAGTCTTATTCCAGTCTCAAAGATGAAAAGGTCAAAGCAAAAGCATCTGGACTTAGTTTTCAAGGTGAGGAGTCCAGATGTTTCTGCTTTAACCTTTTCTTCTAGATGACCTGGATGATTAGGAACTTTCATAGACAGTCTCAAAATGTATTATTCCTGGAAAAAAAGAATATATATATTTTTTTATTCTGGCTCAATATTCTAATTCTAATTAATCACTTTCAAATGGTGCATGCAATTTCATACTAGTATCAGATAAGCCTAAGTGGCAAGAACTACACTAAAGCTGTATATCCACATAATAAAGATGTGGATTTTGCTGTGCTAAAGTAGTAATTTGGAATGTGTTCTATTCCCATGGAGGTTCACTAAAGTAGTTTGACAAGTAGAGGTCGCACGAGCGCATTTGGTTTTGTAACTTGGCTTCTTTTCTATTGGATTATTGAGGAGCACGTGACCGGAAATACAACAATACATTTTATTGTTACATTTCTGTAAATTAAACTACATACTAAGTAACTGAAGTACAACAGAACATTGCATGTCACCATATTTCCCAACTGGTTTACCTTTGTGTGCTGTGAATTCTCTGGAACTCTGAATCTGTTCTACTTTGTTGCGTATTAGATTATAGCTGAAACAGGTCCAACCATTGGCTGACGAAATGTCACGTGACAAGTCAACCCGTTGTGGAAGCTTGCAAATTAAACAATTGCAACGTATCTGCCTTGAATTGTAATTATTAAGTAACGATTATTTGTTGTACGGTGTGTGTTCTTCTTTCTGCAAAACATTACAAGAAAACCGGTGACGTCAACGTTTGAACCATGAGTGAGACCGACGTAGCGAAGAATGACATCCCTTCCAGTTCCTGCTGTCGGGTATCGCTTCTCGGCCTTTTGGCTAAGATCAAGTGTAGTATCTGTTCTTATCAGTTTAATATCTGATACGTCCCCTACCCGGGGACCATATATTAAATTGATTTTTGGAACTGGGAGATGGAATAGGGGCTTGCTCCGTCCACTCCACGCATCGACCTGGTATTGCAGTACCTCCAGGAACGGTGCACCCCCTCAACTTGTTTAATGAAAATACATGTGAAAGTCCGGATCGAATTATCAACCTATCGATTGTGTCAGTAAATCTATTAATCAAAATTCTTCATTGACTCGTTGATATGAAGCATGCTGGGACACATCTAATGACTTTTTCTGGGGTTAATGTAGGCTTTTGGATTTTAGCGTTTCTCAGCGAGTGACGGGTGTTGCCGTGGTCCCTTAGCACTCACAGACGGACCATTAGGCGCACAGCAGTACCCCCCAGCTGCATTCAGAGAAGAGGTTCACCTCGTCCAGAGCATGGATATATTATGATGAGACCAGAGACTCGCAGCCTTCGTTACTCACTCAGCTCGTCCACTGTGTGTGCATCTCTGTGACAGAAGTTAAACATGTAGGTGGCAATAGCTCATCATGTGTCAGACTCTAAACTCTAAACTCTACTCTACACTCACAAATACAGAAAGGAGTGGGAATCAACCCCTGAAGACTGGTTTACTGAAGATGACAAACGAGCAGACCGTTACAGACCGTTGCCCGTATTGCAAGGTTAATTTCTATGTCAAACTTAGTGATGTAAAAAAAAAGAAAAAACACAAATCAACTCAAAAATTGTGATGGGACCTGAACAACTTAATAGTGATGAGTTGTTCATGAACGAGTCTAATATGACTCTGGAACAACGACTCATCACAGACAGTGAGTCGTTCACTTTTGTATGGACCCGCGCATGCGCATTGCGCAACATCTTATACAGGAAACAGACAGGAGTCGTTTATCTCCCGAGTCTGAGTCGTTCATTCAAGTCCTCGTAGGCATCTCTTGAGTCAGTCTTCGGGTCTGACTGACACAGCAACACAAATATCAAAGCAACTCATTTTTACTCGTATGTTTGATTGCAAAACAAACTGAAATTAGTTGTGACTTTGGCATACAACTGAACATACAAGAGCATTTAGCTGATACGAAGTATAATAAAAAGTTATGTGTTATTCTGGTGGAGATGTTAAAAAACGTACCTGCACTAAAGCCATGTGTCCACCAGATGTCCTAGGAGAACTATTTGTTTGTGACTGTGCGTTTTCTATTGGATTAGGGAGGACCACGTGACCAGAAATGCCCAAAGAGTTTTCATTGTGAAATGTCTGTGAATAAAAGTGTATGTTCCCTTTGTTACAACAAAACACCGCAGTTCAATAAAGTGCAACATAAACATGCTTTAGAGTTTTCACAACCATGAATAAAGTCTACGATTCTAAACTCTGTCTAATAAATGTCAAACCTTTCATTGGCGGAAGTAATTCACGTGACACCTGAACACCATGACTGAGATGGACATCACGGATAATGGCTACATTAGTTCAGATTCTATTACAACTATCGCTTCTCGGCCTTTTGGCTAAGATCAAGTGTAGTATCTGTTCTTATCAGTTTAATATCTGATACGTCCCCTACCCGGGGACCATATATTAAATTGATTTTTGGAACTGGGAGATGGAATAGGGGCTTGCTCCGTCCACTCCACGCATCGACCTGGTATTGCAGTACCTCCAGGAACGGTGCACCCCTAAAAGATGAACAAATAAACAGGGTGAAGTTTATAGTCATGATTATGAAGCATAGATTATATAGGATCTTTAAATGCTACAATTAAAGCAGTTTAAGATTTTCGAAGGTACAAACTATCACAATTCCACTAAGTTAGTTGTAAAAGCAGTGCCACACACACACACACACACACACACACACACAATTTTATTTTCCTTCTTTTTTATCTTAAAAAACAAAAACATTTTTTTTACAGCAAAAACGAACCATACCCTTTGCGCAGATATGAGTTTGATGGGGTGCCAAATTCACGGAGGTCTACCTTTTTCCTTCTTCACATGCATGCAATCAAGCATGTCTTTCTTGCACGTGCACACCAATATTTAGTTCTTCTTTGGTCTCTTGTACGCTTTGCTTCTTTCTTATCCGTTTTTCGGCTGTTTTGCCATATATGCAGTTATAGTCAGTGGGGTATAGCCACCTTGCTGGTTGGAGTTTCCGTAGCCGTGCTTCACTGTTGACAAGATGTACATGCACTTTGCGACTCTTTCAAATACAAAAAAACAGGATCTTTAAGCATCATTTCTTTTTCTTTTTTAATTCATTTGGCAGACGCTTTTACCCAAAGCGACTTACATTGTTCTACAGTAATTACCAGTGTAACAGCCACTGGAGGCAAGGTGGGTTAAGTGTCTTGCCCAAGGACACAACGACAGTATGAACTGTGGGGAGAGTGAGGATTGAACCCCCTACCTTCTGTTTGAAGGATGACTGCTCTACCTACTGAGCTACTGGTATTCAGAATGAATACTCACTGACACACTGGGTTCTTCAGTAGCACCCGGTAACCGTGTTCATTATCTTCCTGCTGTATTTGTCCAATAAAACTAAAAATGTTGAAAAAGTAAAAGTTGACAATAGACACATTAAGATTTTTTACAGGTCTTTAATTTGTCAAATAACAAAGTTGACAAAGCAGAAATGTGTTGTTTACTGTGCACACCAGTCAAATACTGTACTTCAATAATCTGCAAACAAAAATAATAAATAACCCCTGTTTTAACAAAGCATTAAAGTGATATTCCAGATTTCGGTTGATCTTATGGACCATTGAAAGGTACTTCTGATGGAGGTTATACAGCTGACACATTTAGTGTTTAGTATAAGGCTCCAGTTGGGCTGACTTTCTGTTTTGGGTTTACTTTCTGTTGCGCTGACCTGATTCTGACACACATATCAAGGCAATCTATACACAGTGACCCGTCTTAAAAAAACTGGAATATCCCTTTAAATGTGGTTTATGGCTCTGTCTGTGAGCAAATTGGTCGAATCAGTTTTATCCAGTTTAAGTTTTGCCTCACTTTCTTCTTCAGCAAATATTATTGTTAATAAAGAGAACCAAGTTTGGCTGTTACATTACGACAGGTAGATAAGTAATAACATATTAGTAAAGCAGTTATTTTTTAGTCCGATGGGTTTTGAATGACGATCAAAAAGTAGTCCTTATCTGTAAAGACAAAAAGCAACAGAAATTGTTCAAAGCAAAGTAAAAAAGCAATGTGTGTAACAATAAGAATAATGATACCCAACTGCTTAGCTGGTAGAAAGTTGTGGCACTAGGTTTTAGTGTAAGAAAAGAAGCTGATCTACATGCTCTTGTGTTATTGTACTATGCTGAGCAGACTTTAATACCATGTAAAAAAAAAAACTAAACTTCCTTCCACCACAGAGTAAGGGCGCAAATCCAATGCAATGTACTTGACAATGAATTTAGTTAATTTTCTTGCACTTTGAGAATTTGCAGGATGAGTGGTCGTCGGTTGATACTGAAGCTGGAATAGTCGTTTGGTTAGCAGCATCAATGGGTCCTTCTGCTTTCACATCTGTGTGGTAGCGTTGAAAGTGATTCCCCAGCACTACGTCTGACATAATAAATGCACGTAAATGTGGTAGTAGTGCATGCACTCACCTTTGTAGGGCCCGACATATTACGATAGAATGTATTGCAAATAAGCACAAATCTGTGACTTTTTTCCATTTAAACATAAGACATTATTTAAATTTCTGCATTGATTTGGACTTATTTAATCAGGAACAACAAAGCATTGAAAAAAACTATTATTTTTCCCACCTCATTATACATACAGAGGAATTAATAGACAATGGTAATTATAATGTTCGATTGATTTACTGAACCTACTCAACCAATGAGTAGGATTCTAAAATGTTGTTAATGTTTGGGAGAATAATTCTTTGTGGCTTTCTTTTACCTGGAGCGATCATGATCTCGTTCTTCTTAGAGCGGAGCCGGAGGAAGGTGAGATCATTCTGGGGGTCAATGTCTCTTATGGTGCTCCGAGCCTTCATTAATAGCTGGTGTATCAAACCTGCGTACTGAACCGTGCTGGAGTTGTCTAATGTCGACTTGATAGGAATTCCTGGACAGTGAAAGAAGAGGATTTACTTTATGTTAAAGAGATGGTCTCAGTGCTTGCGTTTGTGTTTCCTTAGAACATAGAGTGGATCTAAAGCCAACTTTTTTATATACTACATTTGATTTAACTTATAAACTACACAACAGACTTAAAACAGACAAAATTTAAGAAAAAATACATTACAATAGGCTGCATGTAGTACAATATGATCAGTAGGTATTTTTTTATATGTCCTGTATAGTTCCAATCAATTGTGCAGCATTCAGTGGAGCAGAATAAACACTGTTTAAAACTGAATACAGAGGAAAGTGGTGTTTTCTCTTTAGCATGTAAGCAGAGTGGCTGTATTTACTGCAACCAAGACAACAAAATGCATTGTATTCAATGAAGCAAGGGCTGCAAAAAAACAAAACAAACAAACAAACAAAAAAACATATAACCAATTCCGAGGAAGAAAGAACCATTATGCTAAATGTTCCATTTAACATCTAATTGTATTAAGTAACTTAGAACATATACATTAATCTAGTGTAATAATTCAACAACATAGCTGGGAGAAAAAAAAATCTATACAAAAAGCGTAAAAAAATTATATAACCTTACCTTCTGTGTTGGCTATAATGATTCCTTGGACTCCTTTTTGGCCCTGAATCCTTTTCAGAGTTTCCTCTACTTCAGCCTGAATAAAAAGAAAATTAAGAAATTTTAGCTTGCATCAATAAAACACAAGTACAACAATAAAACCGAGATAATATCCAGCTAAACTAAACAATTGCAATATCGGGAAAACCGAAGAATTATCACACAAAGCTAATCTGACAACGCCCGATTAGCAAAACCCTGCTAGCGCTCACTGACATAAAGCGGTGATGTTGCATAAAAAAAAACATAGTCACGTCTAAAATATAACACATTATTTATTTAAACATTTGGCTCTCATCATACCATTTTCAGTATTTAAGAAAGATACGTGCGTCCTGGTGTCGGTAAATATAGAAGCCCTCGGCTAACAGAGCTGTTGCCTGGAGAACACTGAGGTAAACTTCCGGGGCAACTGCGCCGTGCTGCGTTCATGGCCTATATAAACGTGGGCCATTAAGAGCGTTGATTTCAAACTGTAAAGAAACGACCAGCTAATAAAATCAACAATTAACGTCTGGGGACACGGTTGGAAGGACAGAGCAGCCATTGAGAGTCATTACAACAACTAACAGTTTGAAAGTTATTGTGGACGTGAAATGGATGTGGCGGGGGTAGGGCTGATGTATTATTGGTCCTCAAAGTGTTGAGTTTATGAACAACATAAACGTGGAAGATGATACAGGTAGTATAAAATATTGTGTACTGTGTACTACTAGACTACAAAACCAACAACGCAAATGGGTCATAAATAAGTAAATAAATAAATAAATAAATAAATAAATAAATAAATAAATAAATAAATAAAGATTAGGCAAGGCAAGGCAAGGCAATTTTATTTATATAGCACAATTCATACACTGGGTAACTCAAAGTGCTTTACAGAAATAAAAGACAATTTACAAGAATTAGATTTGGAAACATAAGAAAGATTAAAAGCATTATAAAAAAAAGAAGAGTGCAGATAAAAAACATTTTAAGTTGTGGTGTAGGCGGAGCTAAAAAGGAAGGTTTTTAACCTCCCCTTGAACATTGTTAAAGTTGAGGCTTGTTTTACTTCATCTGGGAGGTTGTTCCAGGTTTTTGCTGCTTGAAACTTAAACGCTGCTTCACCCTGTTTAGTTCTAACTCTGGGCACGAGCAGAAGGCCTGTCCCAGATGTTCTCAGAGTCCGAGGAGGCTCATAAGCTACTAGCATTTCAGAAATATATTCTGGTGCTAAACCATTTAGAGACTTGTAAACCAGTAGTGCTGTTTTAAAGTCTATCCTCTGAGCAACAGGAAGCCAGTGCAGAGATTTTAAAATTGGACTGATGTGGTTGTACTTCCTGGTGTTAGTTAGAACCCGAGCAGCAGCGTTCTGAATAAGCTGAAGCTGTCTTAACCCTCGTTTTGAGAGACCAGTGAGCAGGCCGTTACAATAGTCTAACCTGCTGGAGATAAAAGCATGAATAAGTTTCTCTAAGTCTGGTTGAGACATTATTCCTTTGACTCTGGAAATATTTTTAAGGTGATAAAATGCAGATGATGTAATTGACTTAATGTGACTCTGGAAATTCAAGTCTGAGTCCATGATGACCCCTAGATTTCTAACCTGGTTTTGGATTTTAGAGAAAGAGACTCGAGGTGACTGCTGACATTTTCTCTTTGTTTCTGTGGTCCAAAGATAATTATTTCAGTCTTGTTTCTGTTCAGTTGGAGAAAATTATTTTGCATCCACACATCAATCTGTTCGATGCAGTGACACAATGAATGGATTGGTCCATTTTCACCTGCTGTGAGTGAAATGTAAATCTGAGTGTCATCTGCATAATTATGGTAGGATACACCACAGCTGTGTATTAACAGGCCTAAAGGAAGCATGTAAAGATTGAATAATAGAGGTCCCAAGATAGACCCCTGTGGAACCCCACATGTCAGGGCCATTTGGTCTGATACACAGTTTCCAACCGAAACAAAGTACTTCCTGTCTTCAAGATAGGACTGAAACCATTTAAGAGCAGTTCCAGAGATACCTATCCATTCCTCTAATCTTTGTGACAGGATTTCATGGTCCACTGTATCAAACGCAGCACTCAAGTCCAACAGAACTAAGACAGAGACTTTGCCCGCGTCAGTGTTCAGACGGATGTCATTTGTGACTTTGATAAGTGCAGTCTCAGTGCTGTGATGGGGCCTAAAACCTGACTGAAAAGGATCAAAGCAGTTGTTAAGCAATAGAAAGTCATTAAGTTGCTGATATACAACTTTTTCGATGACTTTCCCTAAAAATGGCAGGTTTGATATGGGCCTATAGTTGTTGAGCACTGTAGCATCAAGACTGCTCTTCTTTAGGAGAGGCTTGATGACAGCAGTTTTAAGGCCCTTGGAAATGTTCCAAACTGTAAGGAATTATTGACTATATTAGTGAGTTGTGGTAACAAACTGCTTAGTACTGATTTTAGAAATCTAGTGGGTAAAACATCGAGGCAGCAGGTGGATGAGCTCAGGCTGGAGACAGTTTTTCAATTGTTCTTTCATTAATGGGAGTAAAATGTGTAAACTCAACCAAAGGTCTCCTATGTGGCTGCAGTGTTGTTGTTTGCCCTTTGGACTGTATCGCATGTTTAATGCCTTGAACCTTGTCATTAAAAACAATGCAAACTCATTGCATTTAGTGTTGGAAACTAATTCTGGAGGAAATGGAGCTGGAGGGTTTGTTAATCTGTTCACTGTAGCAAACAGGACACGTGAGTTGTTACTGCTGTTGTTGATGAGCTCTGAGAAGAATATTTCTCTTGCTTTTTTCAAAGTTTGATTGAAAACATGCAGATTTTCTTTGTATACCTCATAATGAATTAAGAGTTTAAATTTACGCCATTTTCTTTCGGCTTTTCGGCATTCCCTTTTCTGTGCCCTGACAGAAGGAGCATTGCTCCACGAAGCCTTCTGCCTCTTCCTCATCACTTTAACCTTAACAGGAGCAATGGCGTCCATAACATTTAAAACACTTGAAGTATAACAATTCAACAAATCATCAACTTGACCTGATGAGGCATTTTCAAACCTGATTGCCTCCATAAACTGTGTCCTGGTGTTATCATTAATGTGCCTCTTCTGAACAACTGTAGGTCCAGCAGCAGCTTTTGGAATCATGGACAGATGGAAAAGACACAAGAATGATCAGACAGAGCAACATCAATCACAGTAACTTCTGAAATATGAACACCCTTTGTAATGACCAGGTCCAGAGTGTGACCTCTGTTATGGGTCGGCTCATTAACATGCTGACAAAGACCAAAAGTATCAAGAATAGTAGAAAGTTCTTTGGCATTTCTGTCAGAAACATTATCCACATGCACATTAAAATCACCTGATATGATTATTTGTTCATATTCTGTGCAGATAACCGAAAGCATTTCAGTAAACTCATCAATAAAGTCATGACATTGTTGAGGTGGTTTGTAAAGAACAACATATAAAATAGATGGAGAAAACCTCAACTCCATTTTGAATGCCACATACTCAAATGATGAAAACTCCCCAAGTGATAGTTTCTGGATAAGAATATTATCCCTAAAAATAGCACAAACACCACCACCCTTTTTGTTTTCCCGCATTTTGGATAAAAATGTGAAATTCGATGGGGTGGATTCAATAAGGACAGCATTTCCAGTCTTGCTGTCTAACCATGTTTCCGTTAAAAACATAAAATCAAGCTTATTTGAAATTATAAAATCATTAATTAAAAAAGATTTGTTTCCCAAAGACCTGACATTGAACACTGCAAGTTTCAAGTCTGTTTGAGCAGGACCAGACTTTATCTGTTTGCAGGAATTTGAATCAGGTTTGTCTGATTAGACAAACTAACTGTTATTCTCTTCTCGAGTCTGCGACTTCTGACTGTAGCTATGGAGCTCGGGGAGTGTTCTCTCCCAGGGCCTCGGGTTGATAAGTATTTTATGATGACAAAAGTCCTGGAACAGCAGAGGCCCTCAGTGTCCTAATCGCTGATAGTAGCCTTGATGCTAGTCAAGGCTTTTGGAGCTGGTCTGGGAGGAGCTGGTCTGGGAGGGGTGGAGGGGTCTGACAG
Organism: Neodontobutis hainanensis; assembly: GCA_024349245.1. Lineage (NCBI taxonomy): Eukaryota > Metazoa > Chordata > Actinopteri > Gobiiformes > Odontobutidae > Neodontobutis > Neodontobutis hainanensis. Next base: position 15,169,883 of record JALDNG010000005.1, read on the forward strand.
GGGTGCATTGGACACCTATCGGGGTCTCATTTGTTCTGGCCAAGATGGAGATGATAGAACCCGTGACCTGGCCAAGTTAGGTGTGAGGGGTATCAACTTAGTTCCAGATTTTACCAACATTTCCAGGTGATCTGGAAATCCCATTGGTGAATCCGGGGATGGGACAGAGATGGTGAGGTCCTCAGAAGGTGTTGATGTTACTGGGGGTCCAGGGTCCTATTGGGGGTCCATTTCAGTAGTGGAGGTGTTGATGGTGGTCCAGTCAGAGGAGGATCTTTGGTTGGTGAGGCTGGAGTGTTTTTCTCATTATGGCTTCTCAGAGGGCCCTTTCTTTGTTTAAGAGGCGATCAGAACCGTTTAGGTGTCTCAGGAGTGCAGGAGATTATCTGTTAGCCTCCTGACCCCTCCTCTGTTTAGGTGTGGGCCCTTTCCTTTAAACAGGTCTACACGTTGCCAAAACAAGTTGAAGTTATCAATAAAGTGTACTCCTCTTGTCTCGCAGGTCTTGGACAGCCATGTATTTAATGCAAGCAGCCGACTGAATTTATTGATCCTTCTGTCAATGTTTGGGAGTGGTCCACTGATAAAGGATTGCACTTCCAGATTTTCAAGTTTATTTAAGAGCCTGGAGAAATCCTTTTTTAAAACCTCTGATTCTCCCTTCCTGGTGTCAACTGCACCCACGTGCACTATCAGCTGTTTAATGCCTGTGTGTTTGGACAGGACTTGGGGGAGGAGTGCTGTTATATCAGTGACCATAGCACTTGGATAGCTGCATGTAACAAAACAACTATAGTTTAAGTCTCGGATAGCACCGTCTCCCAGCAACAGGCGCAGAGTAATCCAGCAGATGGCGACAATGCATCATCCCAGATACAGAACAGCAGCTTAATCTTTATCAGTTGCCAGGAAAATGTGTTAAATTTTGTATCTTGCTTTAATGGACCAAGAACGTAATTTATAGAAAAACTCAATTTTGTTTTTATTTCGAGTCACAGAGCCTGGTTCTCAAATTGTGTGGTAAGTGGGGTGCAGTGGCTCAGGAGTAGAGCAGTTGTTCTACATTTACATTTTACATTTATTCATTCAGCTGACGTCTTTATCCAAAGCGACTTACATTGTGCTTCTAATTACCAGTGTTACAGCCACTGAAGGCAAGGTGGGTTAAGTGTCTTGCCCAAGGACCCAATGACAGTATGAACTGTGGGGAGAATGGGAATCGAACTGCCTAACTTCTGATTGAAGGACGACCACTCTACCGGCCCGACAACTGGAAGGTTGGTGGTTCATTAGTTCATACTGGTGCTGTGTCCTTGGGCAAGACACTTAACCCACCTTGCCTCCGGTGGTGTTTCAGCTGTAACATTGGTAAATGGAAGCTTAATCGAAGTTGCTTTGGATAAAAGTGTCTGCTAAATGTAAATGTAATATTTTGAAGGTGAAATGACTGGCCTCAAACATTATACTTACTTTATCAATATTACAATATTAATAATGCAATATTACTTTAATTATTTAAAACAATAAAAATAAGTTTTTTATAAACAGGGGCAAAATTGCAAATGTAAATCTTTTATTTTATTGGGAGGAAGCCGGACCCGGCGAGAACCCACAATAACACAGGGACAACAAGACTCCTTACAGAAAACTATGACTCAACAAACAAACTAAACATGCAAACAATCAAACAAACTTTATATGACATCACTTTGAGGTTATAGACAATATTAAAAACATTTTAAGAATATTTGAGAGTGCACACACTATTGTCCATATCAAAGTAGAACTCAAGAGAGTCTGGTTGATTTGATCAACACCTAGTTTCATCAGAGGGATCTTAAGTCAGGTTTTTTTCTTGAACACTCCTTGGCCCGTTCTGATTACTGCTAAATATGGCAGATGAAGAATCTTGCTGATATTTAACACAGTAACAAACAAAAGAATGAATGCATCTTTTGCCAAGTTAAAAAATAGATGTTTCTTTAATACAGGAGCTTGTGATCTTATTATAGTAATAAACACCCATTCCTCTCAGAATTCCTCAGATGTCGTCCGGGTTGCCATGGCGCTGGGAGACTGAGGCTGTTGCCTCTTTTCTCTGAGTGTGTATGTGCTCATGTGGGTTAAGAGGATTGTCTCACATTAGGCACTTTGAGGAGCTAAAGGTTTTGATGCATTGTCAAGTGTTGGAGAGGTGACTAATTATCTCACACACATTTATTCAAGGGAGCGAAGACTAGAACTAATCAAACCAGGACCATTTATCACAATTCAGAGCTAAAAGGACTTAGTGACATTTGACATTTTGACAAATGGGAAGCTGTTTAGAGGGAGGTATGTGTCAATGTAGTATGTACTGATGAGTCTTTTTATTTGGAAATGTATTACAACTCTCTCTTCTTTTGTAGATAATTTATGACCTATAATAATAATTAGCTGCCCCACCTGAAGTTATACACCCCCAATTTTACACCTCCATAAAATGTCCTCAATAATGTGTGTATGTTGTAACAATATAACGTCAATGTTTACGTAATTCCCCTGAAAATTATTTTGCGAAACACTGGTTTAGAACAATTAGAGTGTCCCCAACTCGTGACCTTGCAGCATGAAGCATATGATTGGCCAAAACCTCTGATTTCCACATGAATGAGGCTCATGTAGAAATGCTGGCTGGGTTTGAATGTAGAGTGGTCAGCAGTCTTACTTACCTCAAATAACCAGGTCATTTTACAGTAAACTTTCAATATCCCACAGTTGATTGACTTGGGATTGACCATACCTCTTTGGATGTCAGCGTGTTGGGGAAGTGTTGCCCAAAATGAATAAATCCATTGATAGAGAATAAATATATATACAGTATATCCTGACATTATTGAGGATGTTTTTGTTTATCTACATTTACATGTAAACTCTTTGGTACTATTCCTTTTTATACAGTCTTGATAACAAGCCACACTATACTGAAGCATTCCGGAGGGGGGTTGGTTATATCTGAATTTAATATCTAACTTATTCTGAAGATAAGTTGAAACTTGGGCAAGAAACATGTTCTCATTAAGTGGTTGTGGGCCTCAGAGTTGCACAATAGAGTATCCACATATTATTTTGAAGTTATATATTTTATGGGTAAAACGTAGCATTCTGTTGCTTTATAAACATTTACTGACTTGAATAAACTGAATGTCAATGCAACTTTTTACATTTGTTCTTGCTTGGCACCAGTTCCCAACATTAGTCATGGATAATCTGTTTCCTATTGACTCATGATTAAGTGTTTTCTTGTACTGTCCAAACACCGGACAATGGGGACTCTGGATCAGAGAGTGTTTGCGGGGATTTATCTGTTTAATAACTGGGGAAGTTGTGTTGTACTACCCTAAGGGCCTTATAATGCACCGCTGTTCTCAGTTGTCACTAATTCTCTCTAAATGGACCTTTTTAAGTCTCATATAAGGCTTTGTCCCTTGCTCCCTTTTGGACAGCAGCATGTTTTCTGCGGCTCTCTCGGGTGTTTGACGCACACTGTTATGAGGTGTATATAAGACCATGGCGAAGACCTGGTTAGCATTAAAAACACAGATCGGCATCTACAACTGACCAGGACAAACACAGCTGTTTAAGAAACCAAGATCTTCCATCCATCTTTCTTCTAACAAGACTCAAAGCATGGACACAGCTGCGGTGGGGACTCTCCTGGCCCTCGTTTTGGCTATGGCTGGCGTCAGTCAAGCCCTTCACGTCCAAGGAGGTCTGGAGAGATACGACAGCCTGCCAAGCAGCTCGGATGAGAAGATGGCCGACCGCCTGCTAGGACTGGTGAGACGACATTCACACACTCCGGATAGTTTCATCACCATATTATCTGAATCGAGAGACGGGGGGCATATTTTAAGTGGCATCAACTTTATATTCATTACATCTTGATTTCACATTGATGGGTTCCTATATACTGTCTATCCCGAGGTCTGGATCACATTAATCCACAGCTGTAAGCCATGCAAATATTTCTGAATAACCCTGTCACTTTGTGTGATTTAGTATGCAAACTGAGTATGGCTTTTCAACAAGTGAGACAGGATAATTCACAAGCCATTAGGATTAAGTGAAATCTGGCGTAATATATTCCAGGGTCGACTGGCAGTCAGAACAATCAACAAGGCAGGTTGGGGCTAACAGTGAAATATACAATTCAGTTTTAGCAAGGACACATCTGCATCAGGATATGGATGAAATTGAGTGAGGCTTATTTCTTGCCTTTGTAGTTTGATATCTCCAAGTTAAAGATTCCCTGCTACAGCGGGATTGGCCGGCTGGTGTCAATGCCCCGAGGCTTATACTGATATTTCAAAGATGCGTTCAGTGGTTTGAAAGCAGAAGTAGTAAACAACATTTTCAGTGTGCGCGTGTGAAATGTGTGTTTTTAGGAAAGTGAGAACAACAGCATTGACGAGCATCTGCTGACCTCGGTACTAAAGGCTCTGCTGCTTGGATCCCAGAGAGAAACAAGAACCACCGTCTTGCATCAGCCGCAAAGGTCAGTTTTATCACACATTTTTATTGATAGAAAAAAATCAACCAACTGGAACTTTTTTCTTTTAAAATGAAACCCCCTGAATTATTTTGATGGTAGTTGGACATGAAACAGGGACTTTCACAGAAACAGTTTGCATATGTAACTACCTGCGCCCGTTCCCAACAACACTTTTATGGCACCTGTCACATTAATATGCTGCATTCATGCAAATAGATACAGCACCAATACAAATAAAAGGTGCATTGGTGTGATTATACTGCTGTCAAATAAATGCTCGGACTGAAGGGAAACGCTACCTCACACATTTGAGACAAATTATGAGATGCGTCACATGAGTTTGCAGCTGTGCAGTAAAAGACACGTCCTTTAAGGGGTGCAGCTGCTGAAAGTTACATAATCATACTTTAATAAACTAAATAAAGTACAACACATGCAAACAATAGGTGTAATGAGCTGTGAACATTGAACATAGTAGTCACTTGACACTTATAATGTGGTTAAATAAAAGACTATTATGTGCCAATACCACCTCTTCCTCCTGGCTGCAGGTTTGGCCGGAGCTCCAGAGGGCCGGTCATAACGGACGAGCAGATAGTATCCCGCGACGGGGAGGCCATTCCCGGTCAGATCTGGAGTATGGCTGTGCCCCAGAGATTTGGCAAGAAATGATCTAACGGGGGAAAGCCAGTTCTCAGAGCCCTGGCACGAGGCCAAGCGAAGAGCGAGGAAAAGATAACATTTGAATGAATGAATAAATCAGAATTCAATTAAAGCTCCTTCTTTCCTTTTCAATGCTGTGCCAAACAATTAGACCTTACTTGACAGTCGGTATTCAGATCACACAACGAGATTTATTTCACGTATTTCCTTTTTGATTACTGCCACTACTAATATTGTTATGGTTCAATAAGCAGATCTTGTCTGAAATGGATTTATGACCAAAGTGCTTGCTGTAAATGAATTGCAATGCTATATTTTGTATTTTGTTTTTTGGTCAAATTAAAAAGCTTTGAACTACAAATGCACATGGTTATATTTGTCTTTATATTGTGAGAGGATTAAAACGTATTTAAATACCTTATCCCTTGCAGACACATATGCTTCTATAACACAATCTGTAAAGCATAGTTTTCGGCAGACTAAAAGCCGTGTTTGGTTTAGTGTGGGGGATTTACAGGCCACCTGGGGAAGCAGCATCCTATAAGCTCTGGCACTAATTAAAACACAGCAACATGCAATTACTCCTCACTTACTTGTTTCCACAGACAATTATTGGGAAGAAATGCATGCCAATCTCACTTAAGGAAGATGCTTTTGTGCACCTGACCTTCGTTTTACTGGTCTCGGATGTAATAAGTAATCATAAACTGATGTGATTTCAATGCACGTTATACTATATGTCACAATATACAGCACTATATAAGGACAATATAAAACATAGTGCTTCGGTATATTTACTGTATACAACTGAAACAATTCAAATGGATTGTGTGCCTCAATTAGATACATTCCACAAAAGGTTCAAACAGATGAGGGAGGATATTTCTTGGTTAATGGTATGATAAGATCCTGAAGTGTAAGCAATACAATTATCTTTTTCATCTTTAAGCCCTATTGCATTACTCTCATGCATGGGAAAGAGAACGTGGACTGACATGGTACTGTATTCTTACTTTTTGGTCCAGATATGTCTAGACTTTAGTCTGTTGTTATCAAACACTGTATGTGCAGTATGTGGACAAAATCTTTTGCTCACTTTACAATAGAGAGGACATTTATTGCTATGAAGTGTTCCCATGCTTCTTGAAAGTCCTTAAAAGTGCTTGATTAAAATCTTAAATAAATTTGGGTTAGTAGAATGGTGCTATTTCTAAAAATGTTCATACATGAACTGGCAAAAACTTTTACAATTAAAAAGTGATTTACAAAATAAGTTTAACTTGAGTTTATTTATTAATAGGTAACATTACTATTGAGCGAATGTGCACATTTTTAATGTTAACATATTTTACTGTAATATTACTACTTTTAGTGACTTTTTTTATACATTTTAAATTTGCAAATTCTTTCTAATTAAAATCTCTTACAAGAATTACAGCAAAAAAAAGTTTAATGCAAGAAAATGTGTTTCTTTATCAAAATTAAGGAAATTGTTTGTATAAACTGTTAAGTCAAGCTTGACTAAGTACTTTGATTGGCAGTTTACTGTCCTTGATCTACTACAAGCACAGGAGGGAGACGATTTACTGATGATCTAATTCTGTATTATGCTCTACTATAGGCTTTTTCCTGTTGAGCCATGATATCACAAACTAAAAAATGCAATGCCAACTGGGGGAATAAACATCTTGTAGATCCAAAATTGCAAAAGTGTAACATGTTTTGTTACACTTTATGCCAATTGGCTGTAGTGCTTGACTTTCAAGGTTTTATTGAATATGTATTTGCATGATTTCACTTGAGCTAAAATGTAAAGATACATTTTAATTGCCAATTTTTGTTGGACTCAGATAGTACACCAAATGTTTTCTAGCGTCATGAAAACATACTGACAGGGTGATGTATTGTGTAAATGCAGTGACACTGATGACAATGAGACAAATAAATACAGGCGCAAAGCTGCTGTCCACACAGCTGCAGCTTCTGATCCAACACAGCTGAGGTAGAGAAAGACTGCTCATCTGAATTTCATGAGTCTGCAGGGGTTCTCTGACAGAAATCAGTGTGTGTGCAGCAATTAAAGCAGACAGACTCCGAGTAAGACAAGACAGAAATAGACCCGTCCAGACAGATTCAGATTTCTGTCGCGTCAGGTCCTACATGAAAATATGAAATGCACATATTAGTGTTCGGATGAAGTGCTGCCTTAACTGTGACAGGATGGCTGACCTTTTCTCAACCCTCCAACTCTCACTGTCCCCATGGGTCTTAGAAAGCAGCCAGTGTAAGCAGCGAAGGGGAAGGTCTCAGCTTTTTACAGGCCATGGCTATGACACAGCACAATTTGTCACAGACAGCGGGCTCTAATAGCTACAGTCTGAGCGTGAATGATCCCTTTTTCCACAAACAAGGGTAATGTGACTTTCAGCAGTAAATTACAGTGGGCTTTGCTCTATGACTAAAGGGAGTGTGAAAAGATAATGATGTAGCAGCAGTCAAAGAATGACAGTGTGACTTCACGTCCATTGGCCATCTTCAGTAAAATAAGAAAACATGTGCTTCAGATGACCTACGGCTTATCTACATTAGATCAGAAGGCATACTGATTACCCACTGGGCACCCAAAACAAGTTTAATATTTTAATAAACTGACATTTATTTTAAGTTTGGCATTGAATCCCTGTGGCTTAGATTACCATAATGCAACCTTGAATTTGACTTGCATCCAGACAAGCAGGAAAAGAAAATGAGCTTCCTCAGCAGGGTGGCTGGGCGCTCCCTTAGAGATAGCGTGCCACCCTGTAGGAGCTTGGAGCAGACCTGTTGCCCAAAGTGCCCACCCACATTAAAAGGAGCCAGCCGTTTTGGATACTTCCTGGACACCTATCTGGGGAGGTCTTCTGGGCATATCCCACCAGGAGAAGGCTCCAGGCAAGACCTATGACACACTGGAGGGACTATGTGTCTTGGCTAGGCTAGGAAGGCCTTGGTATTTCCCGGAAAGAGCTGGAGGATGTGTCTGGGGAAAGGGAAGTCTGAGAGCATCTCTGCATAGACTGCTGCTCCCACAATCTGGCCCCAGATTGTGGAAGAAGATGGATGGGAATTTCTAAAATAACCAGCCTTGTTCATTGCTTTGATTGGTCTGCAATCATTTGTCCCACCCTCTTGGAAATCAAACTTGGATTTAGAGGGACCAGAATAATTGTTTGAACAGAATAGAAAAAGGCCAGGCTATAAAATTTCTAAATGCTAGACTAACACAAGAAGATGTTGTTGGTAGTTGGGCACACACAAGAACAGAGCAAAACAGATAAGGGTGGACAGTGCTAAAGTGTAACAAACCAATTCTAAACCAGTCTTCACTTGTTTTGGTTTGGTCATAAAAGGTCAGTCAGTAAGAGAAATGTAGTGGCATCAGATTGGTCAATAAATTCATTCTCCTCTGTGCTGGAACAAGGACAGTCCAATTATGAGGCTTATTATTAAAACCGAGGCAGATGGAAAGTCTGATAAGTGGTCTTCCTAAGTCTACTTCTTGTTTCTTAGAATTTTTCACACACTATGTTTGATTAAATGTTACGTTCAATATCCTATAGTTTAAGGATAATGTGGATAGACAGAAAATGGGTAAGAAGAAGGGAGGACATGGATAAAAAATAGACTAGAGCCAGTACTTGAGGCTAGGTCACTTCAGTTATGTGCTACATGCTTTACCAGGTGAGTTGTAATTGATGATTGCTCATAAAAAGCTAACTCAACATTGTTTTATAAACTAAGGGTTCATCATTATAATTCATGAATGAGAAGCTATTCACTGCGTCAGTTAGGGTTAATTAGCTTGTTGCATCCAATACACATTCATTGCAGTAGAAGACTCTAAATGAGTAATATCCAGGTGGCCAGGCTCTGTATTATAAAATATACTTTCAAATATCAAACCACGTACAATAGACAGTAACTATATCTATAAGGAAGATATAAATAAGCATGTTTATATTTAGTAATAGCTTATAGTTACAGTGTATGCCATCTAGGCTTAGGTGCCAGTACAGATTAAGCTTAAACAGTCCAACAAAGCAGACTTTAATGAACCGAGCTGTCTGTGATCAAGATGGCCCCACTTCAGAAGGATACTGCCAGAATGACTTGGCCCCTCCAGGCAGCATCTCCCATGTGTGTTCTCATTGGTGGTTAGTGGATGAGCAAACACTTTAGGTGGCAAGAACACCTGGGACCAGTCGAAGTTAAAGAGTGTCTCTCTGTGACACCCCTGTGGCTTCCTCTTTTTTTCTTTTCTTTAATGTTAATAATAGTAGCTCTACTGGGCAATAAATCACTTTGATTTGTTTATGAAGAGTCCAATGTTTATGACTCCAATTTAATGAAAACGGTTTCCTCCTTCAGGGCTGTGTAAAGACACGCTGCTGCTAATCAGTTTAAATAATGGCTGTGACAGCAATCACCAAAGAAAGGTGGTCATATTACCTATGTAACGACTCCGTTAAAGTAGCAGGAAATTTACTCATTGATTTATGCAAAGGATGCCATGCGCTTCAGTTTAATGTACATTTTGCATCTTTTTATGGGGCTTTGTGTGTTGTGCGTTATACCCTACCTCGCTGATGGAGACAGAGAGGGCAAAAACTAACAGACCTAGAATGATAATAAATGAATCTAGATAACTAGAATCTAGAATTCTCAAGCAAAATCAGTGGCAATTTTTTCACTGGATTGAACACATGGTTTTTATCAAGAATTATAAAACATCCTCATGTCTCCAGCAGACCTATCGCACAGATGGCTTTTTAATTTCAAACCCCCTCAACCAGATTCCTATTATAAACATGCAAATATTACAAAATAGGGCAAACATACAATACAGAAAATACATTAGTAGTGGAAAGCCTCCTGTGGTCTCTTATTAACACACTTTAATGACCAAAGCATAATTCTGGAAAGGCTCTTATTACTGTGGCAGCTTTTTATTATCTCCCCGCTGTTGTGCTCGCAGCTGCAAGAAAAAGAAATGTGTGATTTGGCCTCTTTGGAAAGTAATGAAAGCACTTGCATTGTGGATATACTCACAGATTTGGGGGATTTCTGCTACAACTGTTTGAGGATTGGACTGGAAATAGGTCATGTCACGGTAACGTTTGGCCCCTAAAATCTACCATTAATGGGAAATTGGACACCGGCCGTCTGCTCCGCGGCTGGTGTCACGTAGCAGGAGGCAGCTGTGGATGTGTGATGTCGGGACAATCAGACTCACAACCAATCAATATTAACTGTGCTGGGAGCAGCAACCAGCAGCGGAGTGGCATATGAACAAATTTCAGGCAATCATTTAACAGCTTTTGCTTGTGCTCAGCATGTTGTAACCACCAGTATAAAGCATATTGTCAACTGCATGCAACCACAACATCAGGTACACACATGTAGTAAATACACATACAGGCAAAAATGTCTTGCACTAATACTCACTGTAGCAAGATTAAGGTACAAGCTGTCACAACATAAATCTCTGTCCCAGTTCCATGGATTCTTTATAGCTTAAAAATGTTGGAAATTACACATCTACCTCTTTTCTACTGTGACTGGTTCTTCAAGGATGCAAAAGGATCCTTGAAGTTTTAAATTTAAATTAAATTTAAATTAAAAGCTTACTTCCACAGTTGCAGAAGCACAATGCAGTAGTAGCTTCAAAAGACATCTAGTCTTCTACTTCCATGTTCTAGAAGATGGATAGAAAACCCTTAACTAAAAGCAAAAAAGAGTCTCCTGTAGGGAACACAGATTCCGGGGTTCAGAGACTGGCACTACACATTAGACCACAAGACCATATTGTTAATCCGGAATCAAATATACAGTATATGTGTCTAGTAAAATGAAACCCCCCATTTTTCCACTTGCCTCATAAATGTATTATTTCCTTTGGGGTCTCTTTGTATTGAATATACGGTATGTTAGTAGGCTGCTTGTTTTATTAATAACACCCATAGGTCTATTGTTGATTTTTATGACTTGTCACCTGCTATTTACATGATGTCTAATCACCATTATACAAAGTGGTATCCAGTTTACCACACTATCCTTCCAGATTTGAATAGTGCCATGGACGGTTCTTTACCAAAACTGGTACATGAAAGCAAGGCGATGAGTTGCTTTATGTTTTAAAAGATATATATATATATATCAAGTCAAATGTTTTCTGGTGTTGAGCTTAAAATTAAAGGATCTTGAAGGAACATCAATTAAACAGATGCTAATTTGTTGTTCACAGCAAGAAGTTAGTGATTTTGTCCTGTCTGTGTGGAGTCTACATGTCTACCTCATGCTATTTTAGGTTTTCTCCAGGCACTCTGGTTTTTTCTCACTGCCCAAGGTGTATTAGTGACTCCAAATGGCCCACAGTCAGTGTAAGAGGTTTATCTGTCAGTGTGTCTCTATTGCACATTGTGTAATCTCTACACATTCGATGCTGATATTTACACATTCCATTGATGTTGCACATAATTATTTTGCACAATATTATATACTGTTTAATTTATATCTCCATTTTTCTATTCTTCATTTAATAAAAAATAATAATTCCTATTTAACACTTTACCATTCATTGTGGGCAGCATGTGCTTTGAACCTTTAATCTTGTAGACTAAGCCCTGGCTATTATCCAGGGTCTACTCCGCCTCGTGCCCAAAGCAGCTGGGACAGGCTCCAGCCCCCCACAATGGAAATTAATAAATAAAAGAAGTTAATACAAAAAAAATTTGAGATGATGTTTTTGGCGGACATATAGAATGTGTGTGCACCAAACCAAAGTAAGCCAGATTTTTAGGAATCCTGGTAAGATAAGAATTACAAAAAAATATATTAATCATTGTAGTAGGTGCTGGCTCTTTTTCAGCCAGGCAGTGCATTATACATGAACGTTTGAGACAGTGAAGCGAGTGCCCACCAACTCTAGATGCCAAATTTAAAAAGTAGGTTGTGTGTCCTGTGTAAAGTATGTAGGCAGGTGATTTTAAAAATACTTCTGAAGCCGAGGAGTCGGATGATGCATCGTTCCCACTCAATTCAGAGGGAGAGAACGTGTCTTTGTCATCCTCACTCTCCCATCTGCTGCAGAACAACCCTGAGCCTCCACAGCCAATGCAGCAACACAGAGCTGCGAGAAGAGGGAGGGACTTGCAGCAAAGAGGACTGGGGCTCGACCAATCAGAGGGAATCAGAGGTGTTCCTGTTTTTTCAAGTGCCCTTGCCTCAGCGCTGGGAGTGAGGAAAGCACGACAGAGAGGAGTCACGAGATTGTCTCATCAGCAGGTGTGAAAGATTTAAAAAAAAAGAAGAAGAAACAGGAAACAGATCAAATGTGCCAAGTGCTTTAAAAAGGATAAAAAGTGGAGATTTTTAAAGCTGGATTTATTTTCTCATGTTTTTCTCTCAGCTGTCCTCACTAAATCTTTAACTATCTTACTCACGGACGGATTCTCCAGCACGGATCTTCCTTGTCTATTCCCTCTCCTCACTCCTCACCAGCTGTTGTGACGCCATGGAAACCGGGAGCCCCAGGAAGATACAGTTTACCGTCCCCTTACTGGACACGCACCTGGACCCAGAGGCAGCAGAACAGGTGAGGAAGACATTGGGACTATTTAAGTTTTTAAGGATAGCTATATGCATGTCTACACTGGAAATGAGTTACATGTCTGTCTGAAAGAACTTTAACAATAAGAGTATTGAGTGGGTTAGAAAAAGACCAATTTTGTATCAGAGAGAAAGCTGCACATGATTAGAAAGTGAATGGCTGTCAAAGTTCTACTCCTGTCTTACCCATATGTGCCACTAGATGGAGTCATGAGTAAATGCATCAGCCCAATGTCATACAAGCAAAACTTAATCAAATTTACACAATTGATTTGATTTATGTTTTTGCTAGGGTGGTATTTTTTTATGAATTTGATTTTGTGAGCTGTGTAAAATGTTGCACCATATTAGCATACGGATACCATAGTGCTGCAACAAAGGATAACATTTCCTTTTTAGGCCCTGGCTATACGTACACAGTTTTTTTTTTTTATATATACACGCATATTTTTCTATGCATTTGTGCCTTTTGTCCACAAAAATGGAGTTTTCAGACTCCAAAACAGATTAAAAAGGTTGGGATGCAGTACAGACGTGTGGACAGACAAAATGGAAATTTTAATATCCACGTTGATGTAACGGCTGTTGATGTAACAACTACAACAACAAACCCAGTGGCTGTTTATGTTTATTTGTGTTTTTTATGTTTATGTTTATTTTATTTAATATGGGACAGTGCACATTAATCAACATGTGTTCGTTTGTCCAGCATGTAAATGTACCTGAGTTAGCCATGCAGGCTAATTTTTATTTGTTGTGGTGGTTGTGTTTTGTGTCTGTGACAGTGACTGAGGATACAGCAGCTAATACTGACTCAAGTTAAAATACACACAATAAACTGTTCATACGCTGTAGGAGGATGATGGATGAATTATTAGACCATATCATAATATTATGTTGTGTATTAAAATATACATTATAAATTAGGTTATTTGAGATTATAGCCTACATTATAAAGAGTTGTAAATAGGTTATGTTATATGATAGGGCTGAGGCGAAGGGGAAAGTTAGAGAATTTTGATTGGGCCTAAAGCTGCTTTTCCTCGGCAGATGCCTTCAGACTTTACTTTCTGTACACTCATTATACTCCCCCTGCAGGTGGTGACTAGAATTAGTAATACAAATGTAATAATGAACCTCTCGTTCAGTGTAGTGGGTATAAAAGTGATGTTACAATATGTCCTATAGATTTCATTGCAAATAGTGGGAAATGTTTAATTTAACAGCACAGACGTTTATGACCTTGGCAAATGACCAGGGCTGAAAGCTTTAAACCACCTTAACATTCCCATCAAAATCTTAAGATGCGAGGATGACATAAGAGCCAAAACTCCCACTCTGTCTACAGAAAATTTAGTGCAAAAATGTGTCCCATTTTCACATTTCTTTATAAATATAACATGAACAGGGCAGGTCATTCATAATGAATAAGCCCTGAGTAAAAACCAGCGAACATAAATGAGTCTGACTTGGCTCCTGCATGCATTTGCCTTCCTCCTTTCTCTATGTGATTGTGAATGCCTTGTCAACACAGGACCTTGTATAATATTTAAAAAAATGTCAACATCCAGGGCAGAGCTTTTCAACTTTTATAGGATAGAACTTAAGGAAAAAATATTAACTTGAAGAAAAAGTAAAAACAAAGGAATATTTATCTTTTCTTCACAATGTCCTGGATGACTGTGAACCTCCACAGACATGTTACTTTTAGTCAGTTAATTTCGGTCAATAAAAATAAATATGAAACAAATAAATAATGCTTTCATTAAATGTGAAGCAGACCTAAAGGGTGTAGGCTGACGTACAGACTTATTTTGTGCCTACCCTACTGTCACTGTGTGCTTCATTTCTTCTGTTTATCAACAACTGTTTATTGAGCTATTCTTGTCTTAGGGTACTAGGCCCATCACCAAAAAAGTATTTTATTGTTTAACATTCTTTGGACCGTATTATTGTGAAATAAAAAAATATACTAATATTGAAGAATAAATATAGCCTGTGTACCACAATTGATTTCAATAAGAGAAAGTGGCACCTTTTTAGGGATTTATTTAATTTTATTGTAATTCACTGGAAAAAGCAGCGCACAAGCTCTGACAGAAAACTGAAAAACTAAACATCCAGTTACACCAAGTTCTTGCTGACTAAACTTATTCTTCTTAATCCATTATGTGCCATTTTTCTTTTCTTAACTTAATGCTAAGGTCTGCATATGGTGGGTTACATAATCTCTGCTCATGATATAAGGAAGTCTATTAGCTCCTTTGTATCTCATATCCTTTATTTCAAATCACAGTTCCCATTTTAACCACTAAAAATAGACCCCTTTCATTATTTTTGCTCTTTTTGGTTTTTAATATTTTAAATAGTCACTGGTATTAAGTTTATTTTTTGTGAGGTTTTATATCATTGTGACAGTCTGGCATTTGTATTACATCAAAAAAAACAAAGAAAAGGGGTGTATTTCTAAACTTTATGTATGTGTACGGGGGTTGATGTGTGTCTGTGTTTGCAAGCACCCCTCCAAATGCCACGGCGGGGGGCTTCACCCATTGCTCGGTAATCCGTGCAACCTGACACCTCACAGCATGGTGAATCAGCCTCCATGGAGAACTGCACGTCAGTCAAAACAGGTCTGACCCTCACAACAAAAGCACAGCCACACTCTCATATCTTCATCCAGACACTCAGTGGGCCACCTTTACTCACCTCATTAGAAACCAGCCTTGTTCTTACAAACAAGGACACCACCTGGTATTTGGTAAAATTCTTAAGATGTGGAGGATTTATTCAAGTCCCAGAGTAGCAGGGAAAAAGTACCCAAATAAATGGCTTAGCACTTGTTAAATGGTCTGCATTTATAGTGGAATTTAAAACTTAAGTATATTCATATTGTCACATCTCGTTTATACACTCAAACACACATCATACACAAGTGCCACATTAAAAAGAACTAAGTTGGGTTTCTTTTTTCCTAAGGGCACTTTGACAGTTTGAATATGTGTAGCTTTTATCTGACATTTCTATAACACTGCAGTGTATGACAGTTTTGTCTTTATCTAATGCAAAGATGGCACAGTGGTTAGCCCTGCTGCCTAACAGTAAGAACTCCAGGGCTCGGACGGGGAATGTGTGGAGTTTCTATGTTCTCTCCGTGCTCGGATGAGTTTCCTAATAATAAAAACATTTCGTCCATAGTGAAAATGATGATGGATACAGTTACACAAAATGGAACACTGTTTTCAGCAGTGTGTAACCACCTCAAATGCAAATAACAGTCTTAGCCAGACATCTTAAGCCCCTGATTTTAGCCATCAGTTAGTAGTGGCAAAATTATTCATCATGACTTCAATTTGAAGGTCGTAGTGTGACAATCTAGTTCAATTCACATTTGTACGACCAGAGATTACCTACGATAAATACCTGTCAGTGTCAGACCATAACTATGGCTATGTTAACAAACCTATGCTAATGACTTACGGCATGCTGTTTTGAGGGTATTTTCCCAAACTGTATTGCGTTTTTCAACACATAAAGACACATAAAGACTAGCCTTCAACTTGGGTCAGCTTAGCTTAACAGCATGACAGGCATCATGATACAAGTCATAGCCAATTTGCGTCATAACAGGGATCTCAGGTACTGGCTATACGTTCACATGTACCGATTTGGAGCTTTACGTCACCTACCGGCGCTCTACAAACTTGTGTTTTTCTTTGTAGTAATTTATAATGATTTTTGTTTCATTTGTCTTGTCCTTTCTATTCACCGTCTAGACTTGACCTTTGATTGTTTAACATAATGTGCTATTTTATTTGTGGAAGTAATAAGCTTGGACTTGTCCTTGATAAGTGTCACCTACTAGCCACCAGTAAAACACAGTAGAGTACCTGAGAAAAATGTGAAGTGATGAGGCACCTTGCTGGCGGGGAAGGAGCCTGAGCTTGTGCGGGAGGTTGGCTGGACTCTACACTACTCTGGAGTTGCCTGCGGTGAGAGCCGCCATGTGTTTGAGTTCACCCCAGTGAACGAGAGGGTCGCTTCCCTGGGCCTTGGGGTTGGGGATAGGTCCCTCACTGTTGTTTGTGTTTATGGGCCAAATGGCAGTGCAGAGTACCCGGCCTTCTTGGAGTCTCTGGGAGGGGTGCTGAAAAGTGCTCCAACCGGGGACTCCATCGTTCTACTGGGGGACTTCAACGCTCACATGGGTAGCGATAGTGACACCTGGAGGGGCGTGATTGGGAGGAACGGCCCCCCGGATCTGAACCCAAGCGATGTTCTGTTATTGGAATTCTGTGCTAGTAACAGTTTGTCCTTAACAAACACCATGTTCAAGCATAAGGGTGTCCATCAGTGCACGTGGCACCAGGACACCCTAGGTCGGAGGTCAGATGAAACAACTACAAAGTCGATCATCGATTTCTGGCCGTATGTCTTGGACACTAGGGGGGAAGAGAGGGGCGGAGCTGTCAACTGATCACCACCTGGTGGTGAGTTGGATCCGATGTCGGGGGAGAAAGCTGGACAGACTCAGTAGGCCCAAACGTACTGTGAGGGTCTGTTGGGAACGTTTGGCAGATCACCCTGTCAGAAAGATCTTTAACTCCCACCTCCGACAGAGCTTCGACCAGATCCCAAGGGAGGTTGGAGACATTGAGTCCAAGTGGACCATGTTCTCCACCTCCATTGTGGCTGTAAAGTCTCCGGTGCCTGTCGTGGCGGCAATCACCGAACCCGGTGGTGGACACCGGAAGTAAGGGATGCCGTCAAGTTGAAGAAGGAGACCTACCGAGCCTGGTTGGCTCGTGGGACTCCTGAGGCAGCTGATAGGTACCGGCAGGCCAAGCGAACTGCAGCCCAGGTGGTTGTAGAGGCTAAAACTCGGGTCTGGGAGGAGTTCGGTGAGGCCATGGAAAAGGACTATCATTCGGCCTCAAAGAAATTCTGGCAAACAGTCCGGCGCCTCAGGAGGGGGAAGCAGTGCCCTGCCAACACTGTTTACAGTGGAGGTGGGAATCTGCTGACTTCAACTAGGGATATTGTTGGACGGTGGAAGGACGTAGAAGAACGGTGGAAGCAGAGGCCGAGGGCTCGGAGGTGGACTTGTCCATCACCCAAGCTAAAGTCACTGAGGTAGATGGGAAGGTCGTGGTGAAGAAGGAGCTGAGCTGTAAGGCAAAGCTCTCGATTTACCGGTCAATCTTCGTTCCTACTCTCACCTATGGTCATGAGCTTTGGGTCATGAAATCAAAGATGACTTGAGAAAAAATCAAAGAAAGACTTGAAAACTGAGCCCAGATGCTTTGGCTTTAACCTTGTCTTCATGACCTTCTAAGGCCTAAAACAATGGGTGATCCCAATATATTGGTTTATAACAACATGATCCTAATGTTCTACCCTTTACATAATCTGAGAATCAAGCTGATTATTTGTGTGAGGGCTTGAGTTGACATTATTACTGTTTTGAACTTTATTTCATTAAGCAAACCATGCCCCAAGAAAAACGCATACATTTTTCTTGTGAGTATACTGTAAACCCCTGTGCTAATAATTTAGCTTTCTGTGTGCTTTGTTGTGAAATTTACAAAAGCCACCCTTCGGCCTACTTTAAAGCCAAAGCTGTGTCTGTGTGGAACTGATTACGAGCCATTGTTATTCCCTTTAGCCAGTGGCAGCAGAGGACTTCCGTCGTCTGTTCACACAAATACCACAGTTACTGGATAGACCTTAAATCACCAGGCCCTCCTTTCAGCTCCAGTCCATTTCAGATGCACTACAGTCAACAACAAGGCAACAACCTTCAGAACGTGGTGGGTGGCTGGAAAAGCTTGACTCAAATTCTTGTAGACAGTGGGAAATACAAGGAACAACAATGCACAACTGAAGTGTGTATTTTGTCTCACCAACACTTAACTTTTAAGCATTTTGTTTCAAATCTGTTTAGCTAAGTGCAGTCTTTGCTTTAGTAGTCAATGTAGTGTAAAGACAAAAGATCATCCAGTATTATTAAACTCCAGTAAAGGTCATGCAAGCACACACTCACCTGAAGA
The DNA here is from genome assembly GCA_024349245.1 of Neodontobutis hainanensis. Taxonomy (NCBI): domain Eukaryota; kingdom Metazoa; phylum Chordata; class Actinopteri; order Gobiiformes; family Odontobutidae; genus Neodontobutis; species Neodontobutis hainanensis. The sequence continues at coordinate 15,188,777 of JALDNG010000005.1, forward strand.
TGGGACTTTTGTGGCATTTGGAGGCAAAGTTGCCGATTACAGAAACAGAAAAGATCTCTTCAAAAGCATTGGGCCTGTTTCCACACAGTTTCCAGTTATTTTGTGTAATGTGTCCCACAAATACCAAAAACACAATCAACATATCTACACTAAAAATTACCCCACCGTTTCAGAAGACATGTTCTTTCTTCCAAACTTGAGTCCAGAGAGAAATCTGTGCCCTCTACTGGCTAAATGTTACATGGTGTTGCTTTAAAAAGTACACATCTTGTTACTAAAGTGACTGGAGTATTATAGCTAAAGCGTTAAGCAATAGTTAATGCCTGTGTGTTTTAGGTTTATGCAATTATATTATGTATTTCTTTTAATAAAAAAAGCCTGCTGCTTGATAGGACAGGGATATTGACTTGATGACATCTAGCCCAATAACTGTGGAATAAAGGGTTTAGTAATCCCCCACGATATGAGACATACACTCACTTTTTTTTTTTCTTGTTTTCTTTTTCCTGCCAATATGGCTAATAGAAAGCACTAGAGTAAGGCTAGGTTTCCATGGGGATATCCTGATGTTGTATTAAATAGCAGTAATGCCTTTTGCGTATGGCCCTTGATAGAATTATAACTATAAAGTAAACTATCAGCAAATTGTACCTGTCAACATGAATCTGAATTAATTTAAGTTCACTCTAACAATTATTGTCTCTATTGACATTTTGGGCCCATTGGTGTGCAAACATGAAAATATAAAAACAAAATGTACGAGCGGTAAAATCACAAGCTCGGGGTGAAAGTAGCAGAACCACAGGGAGGGAATGCTGCACAGTTGATGAGCGTGCCAAGATGTAAGGTCAGCGTTTTTTCTTGGAAAAGCAGGCAAAGCACTAACACTTCTCTGGTTGCTTGTTAAAGAAAAAAGAAGACATTTTCTTGCTCTTTCTGATTCACATAACCTTCCAGTACTTCACAGCAGTGTTAAAAAGAAGCATCTTCGAGTCTGAATAGCCAATTATACTCACTTGCTGCTGCTAAGATGCGGGCCTTGTGTGTGACTGCTCATCATTCATTAGAGGACATTATTTCCAGAGTTACATCAGTGTTCTGTGTCATTATGGGGTGAAGCGTGCAGAGCAAACGTTTCAGTCTGCTCTCAGTGGCATTTATGTTGCATCAGCAGCTCTGAAGATTGGTGGTTCATTTATTTAAGAGTATGTTGTGTGTTAAGATACACGACAAGAAACTGATTTAAAGATCAATAATCCAGACATGTCCAGATAAAATATACCTGACAGGACAAAAGTGTTACAGAACCAGTTTTTGAGATTAGCTAGTTTCCTTTATTTTTTTTTTGTTGTGGCCATCAACGACATTAAAATTAAGTCCGCTCATTTAATCAACCTACAATACTGTCGCTAATTGATTTCTGACTCATTGTATATTATCGCAGTTGTACTGAGGATGTCTATTTAATTGATGTGCTGTAATATGATGTTCTTATGATTAGTGTGTAGAATCTGAATCTCATTTGTTTTCTGTTGTTCTTTATAGATGCCTTATTTTTTGGAAGACAACCAAGGCCAGAAGGTTAATTCACAATTCCTTGTGTGTTGTTTGCTATTTTTTATTTTACACTTAAATAGCTCCGCCATCAAAAGTAGTCTGACCCTATCTTCACATTCAGACAACAATGACATGACTTATCTTGCACAAAGGTTTTATTTAAAATCCCCTGTGATAATGCTCTTGTGGGTAGAACATATTGATAGTAAGGTGTTCCTGGAGCTGTGGAGCTCAGTGGAGCACATGACACTGTTTTGTAACTGCAGAGGCATTTGATATGCTTGGGTGTTTTCTAGAAACAGTGCTTTGGTGAAGGAGAGAATGCCTTTTTGTGTCCTGAAGTCATTTATTTGGGGGTTGAAGATGATGGTCACATGATTGTATTTGGGAGTTATGATGCAAGAGTGCCTGAATCCCAGAAAGAGATTGCTGCTACTTGTTGTTAGATTGGCACCACACAAGGCCAGTGTTTTTAGAATAGAACATTTTAGTGACACCTGTCTCTTCCTTCCTGTGTTTTTTCCAAGTTGTCCACGGTTAAGAGAATCTGTAGAAACATGGCGATCTGCTCTGCTGATCTCACAGGAAGCCACTGGAGCATTTCCTTGTCCTACTGAGGCGTCTTCAGAGCGTCAGACCAAACCTAAAATATTCATGCCGGAGACTCTCATTTTCAAACCAGTCAACAGAAGCACATGCAGTCTTTCTATACATAGAATACCTACTGTTTATGTACCAGTTTCTGTGCAACATCAAGCAGTCTCAGAAAAGATGAAGCTGTATTCAGATGCTTAAATCCATCATGTAGGTTTGAAGATAAAGAATGGCACCACAAGCATCAATGCTTCAATCAAGATCTTATTTAAAATGCATCTCTTCTACTTTTTTCAGATCAGGAGACGTAGACCCACGCCAGCAACTTTAGTGGCATCCAGTGATCAATCATCACCAGGTAAGGCTTTCATCAGTAAGAGATAAACACTCCCCCACTGTGACTCACACGGTAACACTTTATATTAACTGTACACTATTAAGCCTTAACAAAGCATTAACAGATGATCTAATGACAATTTGTAAATAATTAATAAATGTTTTTTAATCATTAATAAAGTGTTAATCGTCGTATATTAAGCATATATTAACAGTTTATTAAAAATGGAATTAGTTGTACTGGCGTTTGGTTAAAATTCACATTAAAAAATTCTAATTATTTACTTATTTACTAACACTTTGTTACAGCATATTAGATATCAGCTATTGAGTATGTATACATTGTTAATAAGGTGTTATTAAGGATTTATTAATGATAATTACATTTTTATTAAGCATAGAGTATTTCAGTCTCTACTAATGCTTTGTTACGGCATAAAAGATGACGACTATTAAAACTTTATTAAAGCATAGTAAAACTTTATTAATGATTAAAAACATTTATTAATTATTTACAAATTGTTATTAGATCATCTGTTAATGCTTTGTTAAGGCTTAATAGTGTGCAGTTAATATAAAGTGTTACCTTACTTTCTTTCATAGTTTGGCAAGTGATGGAAAGCAGAAGTAATACAGTTGTGCTCATAAGTTTTACCCTTTCAGAATTTCCGATTTTTCTGGCTATTCTTTAGAGAATCTTCTTTAGAGAATTTAGAGTCTCCTGACCTCAGTATCATTGAGCCACTCTGAGGAGATCTCAAACATGCAGTTCATGCAAGACAACCCAAGAATTTACAGGAGCTGGAGCCAAGAAGAATGGACAGCTTTACCTTCTGAGAAAATAAATAGCCTCATCCACAACTACCACAAAAGACTTCAAGCTGATGTTAACTTTTGATGAGGGTCATTTGGGTACTTTCTGTTGTCATTCATTTTTTTAAAGTAAACACAACCAAATTTTTTTGTGTTATCATTCATATTCTCTGAAAAATGGCAGAAAAAATGACAAATTATGCCAGATTATGTAAACATACAACTGTATTTTGATTTAACCAGTAATTATTGTAATAATGGAGTCTAATAGTTTGGACAGCAAGCTAAATTTAACTGCAGGAATATAATGGGGCCAACAATGCCACAGCAGGAATTTTCACCTAGAGAATATGCAATTAATTAATTTTACACAGAACCATTTTTGTAAAAGGCAGCACAGATCCACCATGGATACTTAATTTATATTTTATTTTATTTATATTTATTCTTTAATATAGGGAATTTATTTGACATTAAAAGCACGATTAAAAATTCCCAAATGACACACATGCACACTTTGCCAGATACAAAAAGCATCTCGACCTAAAAAGTTAAACACTTGGCCGAAGTAAAGGCGTACATTAAGCCGACAGAACATCCACAAAGTAATGTACGTGGAAGCAAGCAAGGCGGAGGATTTGGAATCACAGCAGCAATTAAACATAGATAGACAAAGCAGCATCTTCAGGAAGAAGTTTGACCAAAGCAAAGTAATATTTGGAGCATTTTGAAACAGTAGCATCACAATGTGAGCAGAGGCTATAGCTGCAGTGCAGGGTTGGCTTCGCTGCAGTGTTACCGGGATTGGCCGACCTGTAACGTCAAAAATGGCACAGGGCCTTTCAATGATAGTAGAAAAAAACCCAAAATGACAAAACCAGAAGTAAGGCAAAAACCGTGATCCAACAAGACAAGCTGGTGGGCTAATATGGCTTCATGGGGCAAATATCTTTATATTTAAATTGTGATGCCAGTGTAGAGTATGGCTAGGAACAGAACTAGGTACAGAACTAATCCCAGGAGCAGATATTGGTTAATTTTAGTGGAAATGGTTTAAAGAAATTCTCCTTAATATTTATTTACTTTTTTCCTGATTGCACCACATCATCTACACAAGACAAATGTTCACTTGTTCCTGGCACGTCCCAGGTGCAGAGGTAATGAGATGACCACTATAAAGCACCTTTTGTAATTGAGTTCTTCATCCGCTTGAATACCAGGCTGTGTGTGTGTATGTGTCTGATGAGATGTTAATGATGAAACACTGCAGCACTCGTCTGGAGAGTTACCGTGTTGTTGTATGAGTCATCTAGGCGTCCTGCTCCCCTCTGTGATGCTGATAGACTCTTGTGTGTTACTATGTAGTGTCACTCGTGGATCTGAGGAGAGCCGACTGGGATTATGAGCTGAAGAGGTAATTCTCTTTAGGTGTGAGCTAACAGGGAGATAGTGGCTGTTTTCAAAACCACTCCATTGTTGCTATACTGCACTTGGAAGGAAGTATGACAAAAAGCATTTAATAATGTTTTCTTACTTGAACGTCATTATTGGCAGCAGAAAAATCAGTCAGGATGCACCCAAAATCATTCATAACGGAGCTCAGCTCACTAAACTAGCAGCCCGGGGACTGATTGATAAGGGCTGTGGTTTAGGCCAGTTTGTTGGCTGTCTATTGTTTAAATAATTTATATGATATTGTAGGAATAATTCACAAGTTTTACACATAATTTTTTGTGATCTTAAATTGAAAACTGGAGTCTTCCTTTTTTACGTGTTTAGTTATGTTCAGCTTTAATTACTTTAGTAAGCATGCTTCTTCCCTGTCTTTGATTCTATAATTACATGCAGAGTGTATCAGAGTCATCCTTGACGTCTGAAAAGAAAACACAAAGCGGGTCTGCCACAATCCTCCCTGGCAAGGAGATCACAGGAGACTCAGGCAACTTTAGAAGCTCTGAAGTGGTGTAGAGGGTGCTTTACTGTGCTGTGAAAAAATGAAAAGTACGAGAGTCATTCATCAGACTTTTTAAAAAGAAGTTCTTCCTCTTTAAAGTCCTACTTAACTGCTTTTACCAAGATAAACTGAGTGCTATTATATTTTGTAGTAAGCCTATAGTTGAACAAGATGGAACGCATTAGTTCTTTTTTTTTTGCAAAGAGTGTCATTGAAATGACAAACAAAATAAATCTAAATCTGTTCCTACTCCTACAACTACTGGGTGCACTAAGCGAAGAGGAGTTGATGCACATTCATGTTGCTTTCTGAAAACACAATCGTTCATGAAGGATTAGGACATCTCATAAATACATGGATTTTGTTCTACTCTTTATGTCAGTTTGTCATCTGGCATTTTTCCACTGGATATGTTTATTGGCAAAAACATGTCCCTGCAAGGCTACCGTAGGTGTGGAGTTACCATCTGCCGCCAAATACTACACCCCCTTCTTTCAAACTACAGTAATATTTTCCATTATTTATTCTTTTTGGACTAAATAACTTTACAGTTATATTTTGTAAATATAATAAAAACAAAACCTATGAAAAAGAACAATATATAATTCACAATAAAGATGAATTACAATAATTGATATAAAAAGTTTAAAGTTTGGTCTAAATATTACGCCCCCATACGGCAATTAGCAACTGACAATCACAGCTTCATTGTCTGTCCCTGTTTGAATCACACCAGGATGACAAACAATTTTCAATATTAATTAATTGCATGCATTGAATTTGGAGCCTAATTTTAATAGAGACAATAGGGCAAAAGAGCATAGCCTGACTGTCAAATTGAAAATTGCCTTGAGATAATGAAGGCAACTCTTACAATCAGGCCACGAAGGAAGAATCATTTGGGAAATTGGTATATTAGTCTTTCACTGGCTCGTATTCCAAATTGTGGCGAGACAGAGCCGTGAAATGTTTAAGACCCAGATAAGAAACCAAATTAGGAACAGGTATCGAGAGATTGGCGCAGACCAAGAGAGACAGACAAGTCAAAGAGTTCTGTAGACTCAATGTGCAGCGTAAGAGAGTGCGTGAGTGTGGGGATGTGGCACAGAGAGCAGAGGGGGATGGGAGGAACAGATCTGATGAGGCTGTGCTGATGCAGTAATGGTGTGGCCCACATCAGACACAGGCCTGCATTATTTACAGCTCTGCAGATTGCTGTTTCCTGAGAACCCCAATAGCACAGGCAGACACAAATGCAGATCGAGGGGGCAAAGGTGTGGGGACTGTAGCAGGTCTTAGAGTCCCCTCTGAGAGGGGGGAGAATCTAGGAAAGAGCTTTCTAGAAATTTTCATCTGCAGAAAACCAGAGAGCTGTTTAGAAATGATCAGCAAGTAATGAAACTTTTATTATTATTATAGTATAACCGATCAATGTAATATTAATATATAGGTAACACATTTAAAAGAAAAAAGTCAGTCGTATTATTTGATATCTTTGATATGTCTTGGTCATGATGGTGGTGGTATGATAATGAGGTTGAAACAATTAAACATTTATGTTCAAACTAGTATGCACCGCGTAACTTTGAAGCCCAAAATATATGTTACCGTAATGGTTCTTAGACATGAGATTGGTTGAATTATGCCTATTTTACTGACACAGTGCCCTTAGTTGGACAGAAACCTTTAATATAAATGATATATGATTTCTGAGAGACATTAGAGGGACATGCTTTACAGCAAAGACACACAGAGCAGAAACAGGCCGATACACTGGACCCTCACTTTTTTAACCATTGTATAAATACATTGCCAATCTTCAAACTCATTACACTTAGTTTTGTCTATTTATGTTTTTCATTTTTGCACTGTGTTAACTGATTAAGCAGACAGAGCCAGTACTGGAATAGTCACTTTACAGTACGACTGTACTCTCCTGTAAACAAACATTCGATTGGCCAAAGACATCACAGGCTAAATGTTTTCAATTAGTTGCTGTCTAAGCAAGTAGAACATCACCAGGAGGTCAGAAGTCACATGTAAACTTGGTCTTGGCTCACAAAACATGAGCGATGAAAGAAAAAGCTTTAAGTTTCTGTTGGATACCACACTACATGACTTGTATTGTCAAACTCACATGTTGTAAATGTCATTATATGTCCTAGGGATTACCAAAAAATACATTTCTCATGGTTTTGACAGAAATTCCGAGCCTGAGAGTGTACACTTTCCAGATGTTTGTATAAAATGGTGATGCTCAGAAGTGCCCTTTAGTAAAGCGTACTGCAGCTGATGCCACAAATGCGTCACTGGAGGACCGTGTGCTCCATGGAGCTACGCTGTGTGTTGCTTATGGCACGTCACGACTAGAGAGCACTCAACAGAGCACTCAACAGAGCACATATGGATGTCGTACCCATTCCGCCATCCATTTCAGTCAACCCTGTCACCTTAAAAATGACAGGTTCTCTTCAACAACTTTATATAGTTAAGAAATGACAATCTTCATAATTAACTGTACATTGAATTTTAATTCTATCATGTCTTTTAGAAAAGAAATGGCGGTTACTATTGCCTCTGAAGATGATTATACCTATTAAGTCATCTCAATCGATGATATTATCGAGTCTATTTAATTTAACACAGGAGAGCTCAAATTAATCAACTCACTGCAACATTTGGCTGTTCATTTGTAACAGCTCTGGTGAAGAGTGCGGAATCAGGAGAGCGTCTCATCTGGCTCGGTTTCAGACAGACGGTCATTTGGGAGTTGCTGTGATAGACTCATCACTGAACACTGATGGAGGGCCATTTTATTGTCCTTTTCTCACATTCTGACAACAGATGGGCTCTACAGACAAAGAAGCAGTCCACACATCAGCCATGATGAAGCCACATGGGATATTTATTGACCCATCACTGTTTGAGCTTCTGTAGTTAAATTTACACAATGCACTTTGAAAAGAATGTTTTTTTATTTTGTAGATTACAGGATGTGCTAGTACATTTAGGCAAGAAAACATTGTTTTTACAGTTTGCTCCCTTAACATTTTTTACATCAAAATAAAATAAATTTCTACAATAAACATTAAGGTTGATATTTTATTGCTATAATAATAATAATAATAATAATAATAGTAATAATAATAATAACAATAATAATAATAATAATAATAATAATAATAATAATAATAATCATCATCATCATCATCATCATCATCATAATAATCATAATAATAATAATATGATTATGATTATTATTATTTTGTCAATTTGCGCCTTTTGATGGTTACGTAAAATTACTAAACGTTTGTATTCTAAGTCAAGCTCCTGTGCCGTCTCCGTTCACATTCTCATGCCTGGTGTCATTGTAAAGCACTTAGTGTCCAAATATGGGGCAAAACTTTAAAGGCGGTTTTCTCAAAATATTTTTTTCTCATATTGAGTCAGATATGAATCTGACGCTTTTATCCAAAGTGACTTACATTGAGTTACTAATTACAGCCACTGGAGGCAAGGTGGACACAACAACAGTATGAACTGTAGGCAGAGTGGGAATCGAACCGCCTACCTTCTGGTTTAAGGACGACCCCCTCACTGTGCCACTGAGCCACTGAGCCACTGCGCCCCCTATGACCTTCTCCTGGATTTGAAACAAAATTCATACCAAAACTATTTAAACTCCTGGGACATGCTCAAAGTACAACCAACAGTAAACATGGCAGTCGAAAATTGTGCTGGAATTGAAGTGTAATGGTGTTGTGACAGATTTGATGCAGCACAGGGAGTGATGAAGCACATCACTAGCATTCTGAACAGCCAAGAGAATACTTTTAAGTGTAGATAATGTATGCACATGCTCACTAGCACTCACAGTGCCTTCCTTGTGCCTAGGGATGCATAGGTTGCCAGGCAACAAGGTGGTGTCCTAGAAAAAAAGTTCCCTGCCTGAAAACACCAGTTAGAGATGAGTTCACCATTGATCAAAGTTAATGACTACAGTGTACTCTACTGCACTTTTACTATTTTGGTTGACTCATAGACTGACCACAGAGTCATATTTTATGCACAGTACTGATTACACATGATGGAGCTATTTCTGAGCTGTGGGTGCTAATATGTGTGTGTTGTTATAATAATAATAATAATAATAATAATAATAATAATAATAATAATAATAATAATAATAATAATAATAATGGATTGGATTTATATTGCGCTTTTCTCCCGAGGGACCAAGGGACTCAAAGCGCTCAATGGCCGTCCATTACTCATTCATACACAGTCACACTGGTGATGGTAGCTACAACTGTACAGTCAGGTAGACCAAAAAAAATTTTAGTCACAACTGCCAGGAAAATTGTTAGAGACCACAAATAACATCAGCTGAAATACAGGACTATCTGAAAAAAAGTGGCGTGGCTGTTTCAAGATGCACAATAAGGAGGCACTCAAAGAAAAATGGGCTGCATGGTTGAGTTACCAGAAGAAATCTATTACTACGCAAATGCCACAAAGCAACTTGCCAAACAGCACAGAGACGAGCCTCAAACCGTCTGGAACAAAGTCATTTGGAGTGATAAGACCAAAATTTAACAATTTTGTCTTATCACACCAAATTACTTATGACAACCTACATTGGCAACCTACATTGACCAAAATTTAACATTTTGGTCTCTGGAGCTTTAAATGTCTATTTCTTTTAGATGCAAATGCAAATATAGTGGCCATATAGAGCAATATAAACCAGCTCAATAACTATGTTAAACATTTTAAATCCCTTTGGAGCTTAGATAAATGTGCTATTGTTTATGTGCCACATGGGTGTCTTTCATGACAATAATGACATCGGAATAATAACACATGTCAACCTAAAGGCATAACCTACATTGGGTACTATTTATTTATGGATGCCAGTAAAAACAAAATAACATCCAGCCACCAGGCCTGGAAATATTGAGCAAACACTAACTGCTCTTTACTGCACTGCCAGATAACCATCTGTCTGGAGGTCACCTTATATCCACTCTGTCACACAGTCACACAGTGCAACCTGCTTTTATAACCAATGCTGCACAATAACAGTTTCCCACTGTGGATGGCTTAATGGACTCATATCTCATCCTGGTATGGATTTTGTACAGTGCTTCTGATGACATCTTTTTATTTTTTTTTTTTTTACAGAAGTAGATGAAGATCGACTCCCAAACCAGTTGTACAAGGTAAATACAGTTTATATTAGATTTAAACTTTTTGAAGTCAGGTTTATCGAAATGTAAAAACACTAGTAATTTTCTCTATTTCATTATATGGACAATGTGTCTTGGACTCAGTGTGTCTGACTTATTCATGTGGATTGGGATTTTGCAGGCAGCTTTATTGAACTCTCCTCGACAACGACGGAAAGGGCCGAAGGGAACACCTACAATGAAAGGTACAACTTACGGCTGTCATCTGTGCACAGAGTCATGTTGGTATTATATTGTTGGTTTTCAGCCTTAATTATATTAAAATGTATTAGAGCGCTGCCTAATTTTTGCTAGATTTGGAACTAGCTAACTAATATTCTGTATTGCTAATGCGAGCTCCACAAACACAAGCAACCTGTCAAACACATAAATTATATTGATTATATATCAATTGTAGTTCCAATAAGCCTTTTTATTTTAACCCCTGTGTGGCACATTCTTAGTAATAACTCATTATGCGTAAAAAGTCTGTGCAAGGTTTCTTCACTTTTCAAACTTTTGTCATGATGAGATGGGAGTAAATAATCTGCAGCAATAACAAATGTATCATGGCAACCGTCACATACTTCTTCCACAGAGCCATGTTATTATAACTGCGTTTGATAAATTTTTTCTCCTTTTCCAAATTCAGACAAATTTCTCACTATAATCTCAAAGAAATGCTAGGTTGATTTAACTGCTTAACCTCCTTTATTTGAAGGAAGTGCTAGATCTGGTGTTGTACCGTCTGATGTGCTGTGTGCCATTTGTGCCTCTTTGTTTTCTCTTTCAACACTTTCCCTTCTCGCTTGTCCTTTGAAGGCAATGGTGACTTTGAGCTTTTGACTTTGGCAGTTAACTTGGCTGCTCTTATTTGTCTCCAGAGCTGCAGTTTCTGGTAGAGCATCATTTGTACAGGCAGCAGCAGGGAGCAAACGACGACTGTTCCTCGGAGAGCTGCCTGTCCGACCGACCCAGCCCTGACTCTGTTCCCGTTGGAGAGGAGCTCCCACATGACGATGAGGCCACTGTTGAGGCTTTTGAGAAACTGCGCTGCCAAATGGAAGGTCAGTTTACACAAGGGGAATTTGGTTATATCATCATTTACACTAAACTAAGCATGTTTCAGGTTTGAAGATGTAGCAACCGTTTTTCCATTATAAACGTTGACAACATGGTGCTGCTCCAGTTATTCTTTTAAGGTACCACCTCTTTTGCAAGCACTTTCAATGGGAGCCCTCCCAGATGGTACTGTGGAAGAAATCTGGACAGATTATGGAATTCCATAAAAATTTTAGAAAACAAACCCAGCTCACCTTGCTTGACATTTCCATTATATCCTCTGGGGCAGGGGTCTCAAACTTGTGGCCCGAGGGCCAACTGCGGGCCGCAAGACAATATTTTGTGGCCCGCAGGATGATATGAAAGTTTAAGGTTAGTGCTCCCTGCGAGTTTTATATGAATGGCACATTACTACGTTGTGTGTGGAAGGTTCCTTTTTGTGCAAGCTGGAACTGAACCAACCTACCATCACAGTGGAGTATATGGCTCCTGGGGGCGGGCCATTGGCTGGGCTTGATGCAGGCAGAGAAACATTTCACTATGGAGGAGCCACATAGTCGTCATATAATTACTGCTTCTTACTGTGTTTGAAATGAGCATGTTTGACCTTGAGCTGGACAAATTCAATGTTACCGGCATTGGATTTGGCCTCATGTGGATTGTATTTTGTTTTCCCATCATTTGAAATGGGCTGATTTGTTTGAAAGTTGATGGCAATTTAACCGCCACTATCCATGTGGATTTGTTATCATGATGAATCTGCAAATTAACACCGATGTTATGTTGACAATATCACCGAGGGGAGTGGACATCCAATGGGGCCACTCAGCCAGCTCATTCATGTTCTTCAATATTCCATTTAAGTTCAGGATAGCTCAGGTTCAGAAGAACCTATTGAAATTAAAGAACTACTAGTAATGACGTTTGAGAGGATTTAACAAAGCTTTTTTTGTAGAATACCTGATCTGGCCAAGCCTCACCCAGACTTTGCCAAGTAATTTGAGTTTGAGACCCCTGCTCTGGGGCTTACCGGCAGGTCAAAGCATACTTACAGGTTCATTTTGAACAAGCTTTCTTCACTTACCATTTAGATTGGGTTTGCTTCTGTGAATTGTATTCAGTTGAAACTTATGCATTGAAAAAAAACTTAAATTTAAATAACAGCAAGTGTGAGCATATACATTCTTGTCTTGAGTAGCAAATTGTAATAGAATCTGTGAAAAAACAAAACTTTAAGACATCATCTAGGATTTATTATCAAGAATTTCATTTGAAGATGTTGCTCTTACGCAAAGGTTTGGCCAATCATATGCTCGCATAAAAGGGGGTCTTGAGTTAGTGAAGCTCTCATTGGCTGTTGGTCTACACCAGATGTCAACATTAAATCCATAGCTGCCAGAAATACACTATGTCATTAGCTTAAACAAGTACATAATTGTGCTACAGTAATGGATGTTTAGTATAGGGCTAGGCCTGTTATTTTATCAAAACTTTCTGATACAATTTAGAGTGCTCTTTTGATGTGACCTCTGACCAATGTATTTACTGCAATCCATTCTTTCAAGATTCATTATGCACAAATAGAGCCAGAGGCATCTATTACAAATCATGTCATTTGCACAAAAGGCATAAAAAAATTACAGAGGCTGGGAGGCAACGGGGCTTGATTGGGAGTACTCAAGAGGACATTAGGGGGCTTGAAAAGAGAAGGAGAACAAGGTCAGTGACTGTTCACAAACGGAGTGCAGCTGGTGAGAGGAGGAACATTCTTCTACAAATGATAAACATGGGGTGTAGTTCATTTACATAAGGAAGAGTAAAGAATTAGAAGGAAAGAGGATAAAAGCAAAGCAGATGAAAACAGCTGAAGGGGGTTATGTAAATGAATGGAGATGGTAAAGAGAAACTGTGAGTTAAAAGCAACAAGAGAAGATGGTTTTTAACCCATGTTCTGCCCATCCACACTACAATACTGTGTCAAAGATTTCCTTTTAAGACAGTGCACAGCATTTGTGTCGCTTTGTAGATTTTTTTTTTTATTTTTTTTATTTTTTATTTAACCTTTATTTAACCAGGAAAGTCCCACTGAGATTACAAATCTCTTTTGCAGGGGCTAAAATGTAATTTATATATACAGTATATGTGGTCTATTTTTCTATATCTCCATTCCATTAAAGTACATATGAACTATGTAGTGTAATGGTTTTAAGGTAATGAGCTTATGTTCTTTGCTGCTTAATGATGCACTATGATAGTGTCTTTAAATTCAGTTTTCCTGTCTAGATAAGCAGCAAAGACAAAACTGTGGGTAGACAAATCAATGACCATTAACAGCAAACCGGCTGAGTGTTACTTTATTCAGGTAGCATCCGTTGGAATTGTCTCCACCTAAGGTAATAACCTATAAGTGCAAATGTCACAGGAAATTGATTCATGAGACACAGTGGGCGGTTTCAGGCTTGCGTAAATTCTTGTTTGACCGACAATAAGTGGAGACATACTGTGATATGGTAGCGTGTTAACTTCTTGTTTGCTGTATTATATTATTATGTTCCTTCTGTATCTTGCAGAGTTCTCCAGGGACAGCCTATTAGAAGGTGGAAGTGGACTGGAGTGTCCCCTCGCCGCAGAGAAAGAGGACTGTCCTGCCGTTGCCAGCGCTGCAGATCCCTCAACACAACAAAACAACGCACAGCCAGGTACTGCTCTCTCAGGCTCCCTGCAGCATTTACCCTGGAGCTCCTCCTCATTAGTTCGCTCATGTGGTTCATGGAGAAATGAGATGCAGTTCAACAGGCTTGGCTCGGTGTCATGTAACCACAGCTTTGATCCACACTTCACACCAAGCTGCTGTGGCTGAAATGTTCCAGGAAGCGGCCGCATGTACTAGGAATATCTTTAAGTAGCAGTAAATTTTAGATAATTGTTTTGCAATTGAAATATTGTAAAAGTTGAGGATTTTCAAACGATGGACAGTACTAGTTCCCCCTTAATTTATTTCAGTATTTGCCACCAAATAATTATTCAAATATGTAGTCATTGGGAGAGCGGCGACTTCACAAACAATAAAATTAATTCTTTAGCAAATTTAAGGATTTTTTAACTGATAAAAAGTCTATGACATGAAAATAGGTGATACACTACAAAATCCACTGTTTTGCCAGTTAGCTGGGCAGTATGTGCTAATTCTAACGGTAGTTTGTGCCAGCTACTGTCTGTCTGTCATCAACTTAAAGACACCAGAGAGACATGCACAATGGATAATGTGAAGATAACAGCTCTTTTAATATTATGTATTCTTTTAAAATAATACATTTTATTGTCTCAGGCTGTCAGACAATATAAATCATTATGTTGTCATGAAAGCCTGCATCTGCTTTTCTTCTTTTCTGACCCAGTATTTTCAGCTCAGATGCACATAAAAACTTAAAAACCAAGCAATAAATTATATATTTTTTTACAGAAGACTAAAATAATGAATCTTGTTACATACACACACACACAATATAAAGTTAATTAAAAGTAGCTGAATGGCCTTTAGTTAATGACGCACGCATTGTGCACTCTGTGTCTGTGGGGAAGAAAAGAAGATAGGCTTACCAAGTGTACTGTAGAAATTCAGCTAGGAGCAATGAAACTACAGCATATTTCAGACATAACGCAGTGTTCTACTTTGGACACAATACTTGTTAATATTAGCCTGGTGAAGCAATGGCTTGTAAACACAGGCATGTCATATGTTTCTAAGGTTACAACTAAATACAGACCAAAACTGCAACATTTTTGTACATTTGACATTTGTACAGCAGGTGGAATGATTTATCCTACATTTACATAACCTGTAACATTTTCTGAAATGAAGCATAAGACTTAACAAGAACCATGAAGAAAAAAAAGCATATACAGTGTGTACTTTTGTTAAATTAAGTTCTCAGATCCCTTGAAAAAAAACTACACAAGTGTTACATCTGATGCTAGGTGTTTTGTAAAAGCTGCCTTCAATCTCAGAAAAAACACAAATAAAAAGCACAGAGGCAGCGGCTGTCAAGAGAGCCACTGAAGTTATCAGACAGAGAGGAGCTCCACCAAGAATACAGACGAGAAGGGCTGTGTATCAAAGAACAACCTCCTCATACCCTTCTGATCCACAGCAACTCTGAGGGAAGTTCCTCCAGCTTCAAACAATGTTGTGCTGCAGGTCATCTGTCGGGCATTTTATGTGTGTGACTAACTTTAAAGCAGGGGCATAGACAGAGCCCTTTCATGTGGGACAATGAAGCAACAAAAAAGAAAACCTCAATTATACAATTCTTTTTATGACACACTGACACTGATAATAAGCCCAGGTTTACATGTCCGTACACCACTGTTTATTTCTTGATGACATATTATTATGTTGCAGATTAGCACTATTAACTTTTTTTTCTATGCACTGAAGCAAAGCAGCATGCTCTTCTCACTCTGCAGAAGACCCATCTCTATATGTGAATAATAAGTGTTGCTAAATACATATTTAGCATAGTGCGTTGTTCCAACTGATTCCATTTTATCCTTATGATCCCACCTCTTCCTCTATGTTGTCGCTCATTCTTGTAAGTCTTTGTCTATATTTTGCAGACACAAAAGTGGCATCATCCAGCGCCAGTCAACCGTCAGAGGAGAAGACAAAGAAATCCAGCATGAAAAAGGAGAAATAGGGCGTGCTTGTGTGTAACATAGTGCTGCTCGCTCGGCCCAACCAGCCCAACACAATGACAAGAGGATTGTGTGTGTAAATCCACTCTAATACATCAGGGCATATACAAGTCAGGCCTTAGTTACTACCAACAACAAAGGTTTCTACGCCTCTTTAGTGTTAACCATCTTGTGTAAAGGGCCAATTCCTATTTTATTCAGTTGTTTTTCTGTGGCTACCATGCACTAAACATAAAGCAGAGGGAGAGTCGCTGTGTAGAGAGAATGTTTATTGTCAGACAGTCACACAATCATCATAACCCCTCTGCTTTTCATCACACTGAACAAAATTACATTTCTGTTCTGGTTTGCAATTTGACTCAATTTCTTTGGTTATTTCCCATCTCCAAGCAATAACAGTACCTCAAGAATCACTTTTGGTTATAAAATAGAATTATTGTTAATATTAAATCCAATCTCCAAGTTTTGTTGATACTATGTTTGATTTTTAGAAGGAATATTGTTTGCGCAAAAATTGAATAGGCTGAAAATATTTGAAAATATGGGCTGTACCTAAGAAAACTCAGAACTACACAAATTGGCTTTGTATTTTATCAGACTCTATAACATTAAACAATGGATCTAGCCTTTACCAAAACATTTTATATCAGAAACGTTTTTTTTTGTTATTTATTTATTTCTCAAGGCCAACCAGATTTTTTCACTTCACTTTGTGAAGTGGATCCATTGATCACTGCTTCCCTCGAGCTCAATACAACCAACCAATCATAACTGTTTATTTAAAAGGGAGAGGGCTTTAAGTGACATTCATTCTTTTTAGATTGGTTGTATATTTCTCAAATTGCATCTGTCCTGCATCTGTCGGTATTGTTCCCTGAATTCTAATTAGCTGTATGTCTGTCCAATTGGAGTAGTTTAATCGCAGTTTATTTGTTCTTCCTCCAAAAAATCAAACTGAAAAAAAAAAAAAAAAAAGATGAAGTTACATTCAATCTTTGCTCATTTCCCACAGTTTCATCAAAGTTTAAATGTGTCTCTCTCTTCTCTGTGCTCATTCCTTTCTCAGATCTTTTTTTCCCTCAGAAATTAACCTTAACATTAACATTCATTTCTTTATTGCAGTATCTCCTGGTTAAATTTAGAGATTTTGGCGTTGATAATGACAGATAATGCATTTGAGAAATTGTGCTAGCAAATACATTAATATATTGTGGATTAGCTTGCAAATACCACATCTTTTTGCAAAATCCCATTTCCATGCATGGCACAGAATGTACACCAGTTTTTGTGGAAGCAGGTGTTTACTGTGCTTCTTTTTATACAGGGATTCATTCAAACTGTACATTTTAAAGACTGGACGTATCACACTTATAAAAAGTCTCTTCTAGTTTTGTATATGCTCATTTAACTCATTGTGTTTAACGTCTCAAAAGTGGCATTACTACGTACTTTAGATTATGCGACAATCCTTCCATAAACCTCACACTATAATGAATCTGACCAAAAAAATATATAAAATACATTAAAAACATTCTGTTCACTTAGAACCCTGCCAACAAAGACAAAATGAAGAAAAACATTCCTTTACAAATGCGGATATTTTTTTTTTCCTCTGCAATGTATATGAACAATGTAATGTCTGTTTAGTTCTGGATGTATTATTGTATCTATGAATTAAATTTGAGGAGTTTTGTTTTAGATTTACTTGAATTGATTGACGATTATGTCTGTAATTAAATTTGTTTGATACAATAAAGTCTTTAAATTGGTGATTGGCTGGTGACGCTGGGCCTTGGCCTCACTCTCAAGAACACTGCACTGCTTCTGCTCAGCCGACAACATATTTCACAAGGTCTATTTTTAGAAAGCACTTACCTTAAACGCCACGCATCTAACAAACTGAACCGGGAATTGTCTTTGTTTTTTATTTGAAAAAGGGTAACGTAAATAGAATTTAACAATTTTGTGAGACCACAGCATAAAAGAAGTTTGGCTTTGACTTCTTTATCCTAAAATAGGTCCTTTATGAATAATTGAATCATCTAGAACCTTGAAGCATGAAACATATATTTTTTATAAACAACTGGATTTCAGAATTATATTTATTAAACTGCACAAGTATGAGATATCTACACAGAGCAGACCTCCATTGGCTGGAGTGTTCATTATTTCAGTGGCTGCTTTTGCCATGAAAGCATTTCTTTATTTACTGCCTCAAGTAATGCCTCATGAATCTCCTCAGAGAGTCTAAGAGTCAAATCCTCTTCCTATATGCGGTTTTAAAGAAACCGGATCTAGATTACTATGATTACTGGCATTTGATAGTATTAATATTTACACATTATTATAGAGATAAGGACACCTCTGCTTTTAGTGGATCATATAAAAATGCTGAAGCAGAGCAGAGAATCCAGTGATTGCCACTGATGTTCACTTTTGTTTTTTTTTTTTGGCACATTCTTGTCATTGAGTGTCTCAGTAGAGCTGTGTTAAGGAGTTGGGGGATGTAATAATCAAACAGGCTTGTTTAAGATGTGCCATACAACTGAAACAGATTTATAAACAAAGGCATAGAAAAGGCCTTGTGACTCAATACAAGATCTCATAAGACAGGATTTTATAACATTTATTGCATAGTTACTTTATGGTGTACAGTTTCATAACTAGTAAAAGTCTATGATTTACAGGTGTTATGAAGCAAATACAATACGTACTACACTGTATGACATGGCCAGCATGTACACTGTTTAAATTAACTTAAACACAGAAGACATGACACTTACAATGAGTTTAGGAAGATGATATGAACTCAGAACATCAAATGGTCTTTTTTATTTTTTTACTATAACAATAAAATCAGTAAACTATTAAATGTCCTATTAAATATCATGTGGCATGACAGCAAAAACCCTACTATGGTATAGTTTTAGTGCAGCCCTGAAATGAGTTTTCTGATTCTTCTTGTTTGGATCTCTGCTCCCCTGTAACACTGCTATCTGTAAATCCTGCAGGAGAGGGAAAAAGACATTGGAAAAAGCACTGGAAAATGTTATTATGAATGGGATGCAATGCTAATCTGTGCGATGTGATCACTCAAAAATAGGTAAATCAAATCGGGAAAACTAAGCATTTTTATGGAGCAGAGCATGTTCCTGCCAACTCAGTCACATCTTTGAAAAATCTGCATTTGGCAACTACTTCAACATTATTATTTATCATGTGCCTCATTTATTTGATACTTGTCGTACCATTGGAGCCACTCTCTTTCCATTTGAGCTTGTTGTCTTCAGTGTGCCTTGTCCAAGTAGAGCGGAAGCTGACCAGCTCGGCTGTGATGTGAGCCAGGCTCCACTGCAGCCCCCTGGAGCTCTCCTTCCACAAATTACTGTTGAGAAACAACAGAGGCCTGTCATACTAACATTTTTTACACTAACTCCAACTCACTCTGCTCTTTGTAAAATAATCATGTGTCTCACCTGTGTCTGTTGCAGGGGTCGGGGGGGCCTGGGTTCTCCTCCACTAAAGGAATGACAATCTTTTCGGTCATGTCCGTCAGTAGGGAGAATGTGGGGTACACTATAAAGTCTATGAAACCTATGGGTAGAAGGATTTGTATATTTATTTCCAATTTATATTAAATAACAGTCTTAACAAAATGCTGATAATATGATGTTGATAATATACTTTTACTTATAGTTTTAATGTAACTTTAGTCTGGCCAGGCACCTGGTTATTTCTGAAGAATAAAGAATAAACTGTGTCCTGATGCAATTAAATATACCTTATCATTCAGAGAAACAAAGCCTGGCCAATTTGAAATTGGTTTTTATGATCTTGTAAGGATTTCTCCTATGTCAAAATTGCTGTGAAGGGAGGGATCAAACCCATTTAACTTTTTGCAAATGGAATAGTTATAGAAAACTTGTATATTTGATGCAACTAGTCATTACAGTGAATTGAAAAGAGTTCTGTGGCCTTGCTATGCTCATTCTTTGGAGATTCACATTTTCCTGCTGCCATTAAATATGAATAAATACTTATGAAGAATGAAACCCTGCATACAGTCACAGGCCAGAACAAGAAATCAAGTGAAAGAATTATGATTCATAAATAACTTAGTGAGACATACCGATCTGGGACTCAGCTACTAGCGTGCTTTTGCGGTCACACAGAGGAGAAAAGGGCAGGCCAAGCTCCGCCTCTCTATCACCCTCACAAAGATAGACAGAGAAGGAGAAGATCTCTTAAAGGGCGTCCCAAACACTGCTTCAAAACAACATTTAGGCTTTATTGACTCTGGCCAGCTGAGACCATTACTAGCTAAAAATAAAAGCTTTAACAGTGAGATGTGGTAGGCATTCGGAGAGACTGAAGCTGTCAAGCACTGCCTCTGAATCTTCTTTCAAACTGTGCAGATGCCATGAGTCATGACACAAAGTCGGAAACAAGCTACAGCACTACATTTTTATTCTTTGTCTCTCTTAGAAAATATTTGCTTGAGTATATCAAATTGCAGTTTCATGTTGGACACTTCATTGAATGATCCAATTTCTTGCTTGTTTGGAGTGTCTTACGTTGAAAAATTATGTTTTTCCCTCTAATATGCTTTTACATCCCAGTGTCCTCTTTGATACAAATTCTTGTCCTGGCTTTATTTGCATTAAATTTCAGGCTTACTACAAGCTTTCTAGAACTGACGATACGGTAAATACCAAGCATCAATAGTAAGATTTTCTATTTGTGAGCGGTCTAATTTCAGACAAAAAGAGACATTGATCACCTCAAGGACCTACCTGCCTAAAAAACTCCTCCATTAAGGCTTTTGTCCATCGAGAGTGCAGTGGCCAGGGTTTAGATGGATGGCTTATGTCAGCCGTGTGAAGAAGCAGAGACAGTGCTTTGGCCTTGTCGATTCTGTTAGAGAAAGAGAAATGCACTTGCTGATGATTTGAGACCAACCCTAAATCAGTCTACATGTGCATTTAAAACATGTATATTTCACATGGCACATTTAGGGCATTGTAACACAATAAAGCTACATGCAGTAATTTGTAAATGAACCTACTCAAACGTCTCTTTTTCTGTTCTGGTATGTGTCAATATACTTTGTATTTTTCTGAGCTATGATTGGCTGAGAGCTACACTTAATAACTTCAGATGTCAGCTGGTTTACATTTACATATATTTCCACATTGTTCTAAAAGGTTATGTGTAAAATAATGGGATTTCCACTGAGTGAGGTGTAATTCTAATTGGCATATGAATTACACTTTTTAAGAAAGATAGCAAGGCATTGTGTACTTTTGACTTGCCCAATACCAATAATAAAGTCAACTTCTCAGAACACAAACTTGAGTTTCTTGGGGGAAAGTCCACAACCCAAACCTGCCTTGAGTGTTAAGACAAAAATGTCCAGAAATGTGTTTTAAAAAAAAAAAAAATCACGTTTTGAATTGCTGTATTGTGATAACTGTCAGTTGTAATACATGGACTCAATTATTTCATAAGCTAGAATGTTAGTGTTGCAAACATTGACGGTAAAACAGTGCATCCGGAAAGTATTAATAGCGCTTCAACTTTATTTTGTTATGTTACAGCCTTATTTTAAAATGGATTAAATTCATTAGTTGCCTCAAAATTCTACAAACAATACCCCATAATGACAACATGAAATAAGGTTGTTTGGAATCTTTGCAAATTTATAAAAAATAATAAAGAAAAAAAAGCACATGTACATAAGTATTCACAGCCTTTGCGCAATACTTTGTTGAAGCACTGTTGGCACGAGTCTAATGCTCCAAGCTCTCCCATTCAGCTTTGCAGAAGCTCTCAAGCTCCATCAGATTGGATGGTGAGCGTTGGTGCACAATTATTTTCAAATCTCTCCAGAGATGTTCAATTGGGTTCAAGTCTGGGCTGGGTCACTCAAGGACATTCAGAGTTGTCCTGTAGCCACTCCTTTCTTATCTTGGCTGTGTGCTTAGGGTTGTTGTCCTGTTGGAAGATGAACCTTTACCCCAGTCTGAAGTCCAGAGCACTCTGGAGCAGGTTTTCATCAAGGATGTCTCTGTACATTGTCGCACTCATCTTTCTGTTGGTCCTGACTAGTCTCCCAGTTCCTACAGCTGAAACCCCTCCCTACAGCCTGAATCTGTCACCAACATGCTTCACTGTAGAGATGGTATTGTCCAGGTGATGAGCGGTGCCTGGATTCCTCCAGACATGACACTTGCTATTCAAGTCAAAGAGTTGAATCTTTTGTTTTATCAGACCAGAGAATTTTGTTTTTCATGGTTTTTCCACTGAGACACGCTGGAGCTCCGTCAGTGACCATCGGGTTCTTGGTCTGATTAAGGTCCTTCTCCCCCAATTGCTCAGTTTAGCCTGGCGGCTAGCTCTAGGAAGAGTCTTGGTGGTTCCAAACATTTCCATTTATAGACCACTGTGCTCATAGGAACCTTCAATGCTGCAGAAATGTATCTGTGCCTTGAAACAATTCTGTCTCGGAGTTCTACAGACCATTTCTTCATGGCTTGGTTTGTCTCAGACCTGCACTGTTAACTGTGGGACCTTATATAAACAGGTGTGTGCCTTTCCAAATCATGTCCAATTGACAAAATGTACCTCAGGTGGACTTAAATCAAGTTGTAGAAGCATCTCAAGGATGATCAGTGGAACAAAGATGTACCTGAGCTCAATTCTGAGCGTCATGGAAAAGGCTCCAAATAGTTACAGTATTTATTTATTTATTTTTTATATATTTGCCCAGATCAGACTCAAATGAAAGATTTTATACAACCTTCTTTCACTTTGTCATTATGGGTTATTGTTTGCAGAGTTCTGAGGCAGATAATGAATTTAATTTGTTTTGGAATCAGCCTGTAACAAAAAGTGAAGCGCTGTAAATACTTTCTGGATGAACTGTATAAAAAGCAAGTACATTATTGCTTGTAGTCAAGTTGGCAGAATGGCCAAGATAGTCACTTTGAAATAATAACAATGATTTGACAAAATGAAACTTGGTATAACTTAGTCACAAATTTCCAAAACGGAAATGTCATTTTGTAACATAAATTCTCAGACTGTGCTGGTTGTGACAAGGAATTCTGACAAGCCAGTTTGGACATAATTATCAGCTATTTTTTACTTCATCATTATTCATTGCCAGGGTCGATCAGCTTACCGCTCCTGTTGCTGTAGACATGATTTCATGGCTTTGACTTGAAGTAGGTGGGAGGACATATCTGTTGACAACACCATCTCTATAACCAGCGACCGCAGCTCCCTGACAAACACACAGAGAGGCGCGCAATTTAACAGACAACCTTGGTTTAAGTGGGAAAAAAACTGTATAGAGTGAAGAAGCATGGCAGACTCAATAAGGTTATAACCTTTTTAGATTTCTTCATAGATTCTCTGGTTCCCATGGTAACAATGAAAGCAAGAAAAGACTCTATACTGCTGTTTATCTTGGTAATATCTGCAAACTTCTTGCTTTTATAACACAAATTCCTATCACATAATGAGTGTATGCTACATAAACTGTCATGTCCTAGTGTTATGTGTTATTCTGCTGTAGTAATGTATTTAAGTTTCTGTGTCTTAATGTGAAGTGTTGTATGTGAGATTGACTTCCTGTCCTTGTGTTTTTTTCCCTCCGTGGTGATTACCTGCTCCGCCCTAATGTGTTTCACCTGTCTCTGATTGTGTGCCTTTTATAATCCGTGTGTTTCCCATGTTCAGTGTCAGATTGTTTCTTTTCTTCACCCCTGTCTTGATGGCAACTTCGGCTTTTGAATACGGACCTTGCACTTGTAAACCTAAATAAATTCTTCTGAGACCATATGCCTTCGTGGGGTTCTGCCTTGAGAGTCCTTTTACCTGTTCCAGACACCAGGGTCGTGACATAAACTGAATATTATATTATTGCCATGCACACACTTACTAATCCATTGCTAATTATCGGCTAGTATTTGTAAAATGATCCTTATTGATTTAGGTGGAAACTTTACCAGAGTTCAAAGGCCAAGGTCAAGAAGCAGCCCTAATCCTTATAGAATTTTAGTCCTCTTCTGTCACATCATTTATCACCTCACAGTAGGAGCTGCCTTAAATTTTATATATTTTTTATTAGCCTTTGCATTTATGTATAATAACATACACTTGTATATTCAATTTGTATATTATGTGTGCATTTTTAGCATTTTTTTAAATTAAAACTGGTGGTGGAAATTTACTGTAGGCATCCCCAACTAGGGGGCGCCTAGCATGTTTTGATGTTGGTGGGAGAATATTACATATGCAGCTTTAATATGTTTAGCCTTGTGCTAAACGAGGTAAGGTATATCCTTGTTTTGGTAATATTATGGAGAGACAAAAGGCAAGCACTTTGTTCCTATCATTTAAGAAACAATTGAGAATGGCCAAGAGGGACATTTTTATAATAAACACCTAGATAATAAATGATAATGAGGTCATATTTGAAAAAATTTTTACTCTTACATCCATTCCTCCCGTGTTAAATGAATAAAGATATTCATCTGGTCATTCTGCAGCAGACGAAACGCTGCACTTAGGTGATGGCTTTCTTGTACAGATCGGTCATTGTAGATAAGTGCAAAGTCTGACCTGGAATAACACAAACACAAGGCATTAGTGCATGTGTATGTGTGGGGATGTAGTGGTACTACATAATGAAGGAGGTGAGAATGAGAAAAAAAACAGTGTCCTCATAGAGTCATCAAAGTCCAATCACTGTAAGTCTGTAAAAATGATTTAAGAAATGCTAAAGGGAAGGAGACGTGATAAAAAGCTTGCATTGTGTGGGTTTATTGACTCAATACAGCAACTTAATTAACTAATTCCCCACTCATTTACATAATCTGCTTTATTAGGTTGCAAATAGCCAGAAGAGAGTATTGTGACACGCATTCCAGCTATGATTACAGTAAAGCTTACCATCCTCCAAAATAAATCATATTTAAATGCTTCTATATCACCAAACAGCATGGAACTACAGTTTATTTCCACGCATGTAACAATAATGATATGACTCTATTTACCATATTGTCCTATTTAACTTTGCATTTTCAAATGAGTTGCAGATTCAAAACCTAAACCACATAATATTTACACATGTTGTCATGGGTTCTCTCCAGATACTCTGGTTGTCTTACTGGTCAATCTAAATAGCCCCCAGTGAATGAATGTGGGAGTGAACAATTTCTGTCAGTGTCTGTGTCTAATTGTCAGCCCTGCAACATCTATTTATTGTCCAGGGTGTACTAGTGACCCCAATACTAATCTTCTTCTTTTTCTTTCTGCTGTTCCTTTCAGGGGTCACCACAGCAAATCATCTGCCTCCATCTTGGCCTATGCCCTGCATCCTTTTCTCTCAAACCCTCTACCTTCATGTCCTCCTTCACTACATCCATAAACCTCCTCCTTGGTCGTCCTCTCAAGGTCATGTATAGCAGCTCGAACCTCAGCATCCTTTGACCAATACACCTCAAGAACAAATTAGGCCAATTTTTTTTCCAACCACATAAAAGCACAGTATTTTTCTTTTTATAATAGAACAGGTAATTTTCTTCTCCAGTCTAGTCAAAGCTACATTTCATGCTGGTAATTACTCTGTAGGCTTGAAGCCCTATCTACATCTTTGACGCCCTGAATAGCTTCTTGTACAAAAAAGCACATGTAGTCAATTTGTGGAAACATAATGAAACCTGGAACACAATGAGCAAACAGATGGCTTCCAAGAGGTTGTTTTTTATGGATGCTGTGATACTAATAGAATGATTTAAAAACCCACTCTCTACCATCTTCAAAACTCAAAAAAAAAAAAAAAAGAATTTACGTCCATGACATCAGATGAAGAAATGCAATGAATCCAGCATAAATTCAACCGTGAACTAGTGTCTTTGTGTTTCACTCCCAAAATAAAGCATGATGATGGCAGTTGCCAGGAGAAACTTCAGCCTTTAGATGTGGAAAATCCACATCTAAAAATACAACACACCCCCGTGAAGTTGTTTGCTTTAGATTGCTCTCCAACTCTCTGTCAGAAAGAGCACACTGGACATTCAGAAACATCTCTTGTTATTTTACAACTTTGCTCAGGGGTGAGACATATATAGTCTCAGCTTAAAAAGCTTAATAAAACATGTTCCAGTTAAAGAGCTTACTTTGTGTGGATGTGAAAGTTGTTCGTTGTTCCGGTGTGTTCAAAGTCATGAATCGCTGCAGCAAATAAAGATGCCATTACTTCAAGTTCCGTCAACCAGTGCTTTAAACACAAAATACAAAATATATAACTATGACTTACAGAAATATTTACGATAACAATTTAAATCTCATTTATGTATCCATATATCTATGTCCAGGTTATAAATGATTAAGGATTGTGGTGTTAGTGGAGTTTATTTTGGAAAGAGCTATGCACTGGGAACACTTTCTTTGCCAAGTTGTGCAATTGAGCAAAGAAAACAAATTGAGTCACTGAGGAGACCGCAAATATCAAATCTTTTGGGATCTGCAGACAATCAACCTGTCAACATAAAATATAAATCTACATTTTGCATTCTGCACACATCAAATGGAGAAAGACTACTTACTATTTGCCATAAGAACGTCATATAAAGCAATTAATGCATAGCTTTTAAAATGTTGCATAATGGTCTTGTGTTGAATGTATTCTTCATCTAAAAAAAAGGGACTTAGGTTTTGATTAGGCAGAGTGCATTTACCTCCTTTAAGGCTTTCTCATTTTGGACTGCGTTATCATTTAATAGAATGACGGCTAATGAGAAGAGAGATGCTTGAATGAGTACCACAAGTCCAGAGCGGAGCAGTAGACAGTGCAGAGTTTGAGTCACATCGGCGGCGTGCACGTGGCTGTGGTAGGGGTTGTTGTGTTTGCAGTATCCTCTCTCCAACGCAGACAGGAGCTCTGTCAGGCAGGAGATGGGGATCTGCAACATGCGTTATGAGAGTCAATGTGTGTTCCATGTGTAAATCCATAGTGGTGTGTTACATTTTTTATGTCGACAACAAAACAACAAATATAATTGAGTGTATTTGTTGTGTTGTTATATATTGTGTTTAGACATTATAATGAGACAAACACATGACATATTAAACAGAAAAGGAAAAATAAAAAACATTCCATAAGACCTTAAATCTGCTGTTTAGTCCGTATCTGGCGATCAGCTCAAAGAATAGCGCATGTAGTGCATGGTCCGAGCTGGCTGCGTTCAGAGCGAAAACGTCAAAGCTCCAGCGGTCAACATCCTGACGAGAAAGTGCAAGAAGGGATTGCATTATTGATGCAAACTCGTGCCATGACTCGTTTGGTAGTGTCCGAGATTTATGAGTGGTGGGGGCTTACCCTGAGGCAGTTTACGACCGCTGCAGGTTGGTCTGGCATGGCCGCTGTGTAGGCCCTCTTGAACATCCTGAAATAATGCAATGTTTATGTTAAGTTCAGTTAAGGTTCACATGTTGACACTGTGCAGCCAGCTTGTCTCAGGAGATGTTTATACAAATTCTACAATGTCTCTTTCTCCCTTGGAAGGATGTTTTAAAGAGAAAAGGAGGCACATTTTTCAAAGCACAGTGTAACTGACTGTATTACTATAATAAAAACTACATGGCATTATGTTACATTAGAGTTTTATAATGTTTTATATACAAAAATCTGTCATTTACAATGTGATCATATTTGGTGTCATCTAACATGTAATCAACAGAATGACAAATTAATTAATTTATGAATTAATTATTAGTAGGTAAGTTTTTTTTTACCTTTCTACAAATATGCCAGCCTGGACTGCATGAACAATGCTACGGAACTTGGGCTTCTCATCTGATCTTCGTACAGGTCGTCGGATCTTCTGAGTGAAGGTGGAGGCAAGCCAGTCAGTGACCTCTGAAGGAACCCCTTCGGACTGCAGCTGCTGAAGGTCATCCTCTGACTCTAGACATTGCCTAAAAAATACACCAAACAGTAAATTATGCCATTGCAGATATTTAAGGAGAGGGATTCAACGGATTAGGCGCTAAGATCTTTTTGTCATAATATTAATCTGTCAACGGTTGACATTACTCTGTAGCATATTAAATGCTAATAAAGACATTGGTTACTTGTGTTTTACCATTTCAATAAAGTCTGTATAACACATCCATAAAAACTGCAGACTGCATGACAGTAGGATCAGAAGTACTCTTGTAGTGTTTATTCCAAGCATTTCTCTGAAACATTTAATGATCACATTTTGTTCCCTTGTTCATCAAAGTAGAAAGTCCAAGAAGGAACACACATATTTTTAAAAAAATCATACATTTTGCGAAAACTAAGTTGCCTAACCAATTCTTCAAACATGTTTAACACTGCTGCAAAAAAATTAAATACATGAATTGATAACTCTGTATGTTGAAAAACTATGTAAGCATGTGATGCAGAAATAGGCCTTTCACTGAAATGCATCTGTTTTCTTATGGCCCTGTCCAGTCTAAATGCACTGCCAAGTATCTATAAGTGGACACTCTCTTCATTCTGCTCTGCTAATGGTGTGTTGTTCTTTAGTGCGGGTATTTAGTGGGAGATTATTTTGTTGTCCATTTATAGTCTTTATCAGTGTCAGCTATTCCACATCTTATCCAATGTGAGGGTTGTATATAAAGTTAGTAGTGAATAAGAATGGAGCCAGGACAGCTTCTTGTGCTGCTTCAGTGCTGCTGTTATATTCTCCCTCACACACTATGGTTTACCTGTTAGATTGTAGAAACAGTGGCTTGGTACTGTTTAGAAAACAGTACCAAGGTAAGCATATCACATAAAACCAAATTAAAGAATAAGGCTTAAACTTAATTACATTCTGACAACAGAAAGATTACATAGGTGTGATTTTAAAAATACAAATTTATTTTTATTTTTACCTTGTTCCATCAAGATAAACTGCCTCAAGCAATGATGCCGTAAAATCCAGATTATTTTTAATTTCTTCATAGTCAACATCTTTGTCTTCTAGCTGCTTAAGAATGCTCCTCAGCCTGAAAGAGAAGAAAAAAAGAACAAATTAGAAGCACAGTTGAGAGAGATATGTTTGGTTTTTGAGCAATTGAGAATTAAGCATGTTAATCCCAAGGGCCTTTACAAGTTTTCTAAATAGACAGGTCTTTGTGATGAGTCACTAACTGAATTGAGGCTCGACTGCTGTGGAAACAGTATTCATTTTAACAGGTAGTGATATAATATTTGTAAATGGAAACAGTTTGCTCGGAAGTCATTGCCCTGCCAAGATGGCCGAACGCAACCAATGGCAACAGGGTCTTCACTGGTGCCAAATATTCCATGAGAGGAAAACTTCCCAGGGCTAAGTCATATTTTGTCAAAATGGCCTTGTTGAAAAAGCAATGGCATTTCACAGTATTGGCCACACTAAGTTTGAGAACATTTTGCTCATTCTTCTGAAGAAATGCTTGACCAATACAACAACTCAATAATACACCCCACATGAAGTGATAAATGTAATCCTCTCTCTGCAATAAATCCATGAGTGTTCACTGCCAAGATGAAAAATGTCACCTTTAGTTATCATGACTCAAGCAAATTTATTTCCTGTCAGAATGACAAATGTATTTGCTATGATAACATATTAGGAAAGCTTATGAGTCTGTTTTTTCTAATATCTCTCTGCTGTGACCAGGAAGATTGTGCACAAATAATTTCAAACTACACCATGAAGCCAACTCCTGTGGATGAGCCGCTCACAGCTTTCAAGTGTTTATCGCACTGGCAAGCCCTTTTAAAAGCTGTTGAGTCACAAAAATAGCATACATCAGAATGTCACTGCTCCATTTATACTGTTGAGTAATCTGTGTGATAGCAGTGTTATTTTTTTTTTTTTGTTGTTGTGTTTTGTTTTTTTAAGTCTGCACTCTAGAAAAGGCTTTACGGGACATTTACAGGAAATATCATATCAAGTGGATACATGCAGTTTGTTTAGAGAGACACATGACAAATCCTCCTCCGGAGCAGGCTTTGTTGAATCAGTGAGTAGTAAGAGCCGGCTGAGCTACAGACAATGTATAGACATACTTTCCAAGTATAAACTACAAAGCTTGAGAAATGTGTGAGTATCTGGCACAACAGCCAACAAAATACAGAGCTGTGCACAGACCACATCAAAGTGTTAACCAAAACTAAACCACATGACCCATTACTCTTTGCAGCATATTTCACTCACACAGCAAAGCATGAATAAGACAAGTGTTCACACAGACACCTCCAGGGTATTTACTTTTAAAATGTACTCCTTATACAGTTAGTGGATAATTTAACATCAATTCTTATTCCAACTGCAGCAAAACACCATACTCAACAAACTGAATTAGGGTTAGTGTTCATTTAAACCCTTGTCTTACCTAGAGATGGGGACCTGTAGCCGTTTCTTACGAATTCGCACCAGTTCAGCCATTCCAGTCACACACCCAAAAGTTGAAAAAAAGTGAAATGTATCAATGAATAAAAAGAAATGGCTATGCATAAAAGTTCCCCAAACCACCAACTCAAACTTGTGTGTCCTGACAGACTTGTGTTTCAACAGCTCTCCCACCCACTTCAGGGGGGACCTACTCCACTTGGCTCTGATTGGTTAAACAGGCCCAAACTGTGTCAATGTGTGTGTGTGTTGGAGCACGGATGTGTAAAGCGGCTCTGTGTGAAGTGTGAGTGAGTTGACCTCACTGATGAAGTGTTGACTGCGATCTTTTTCAAGCAGTGTGTACTCGAATCCCAAATGAGAATTTTCCACCGCGGCCACAAATCAGCAAACTACAGAGAGGCTCTTTGACTGAAACCCACCAGAGTCACCCCAACCATAACACATAAACAAAGCCTGTCCTTGAAAGCCACCCACAACGGAGCGCTACTTTAGCTGCTGTTTTGGTGATAGGAGGAGGTGGCTTGGCGACTAAAACAAGCATTTATAATCTTAAAAAAACATGAACATGTTTAGTGTTCACATTGATCATGATGGGGATTTTCAAAGTAAGGAAGCAATCTCCACTTTAAACAACTTGGAGACTTAAAATGTTGACATCTGTATTCATCTTTTTTTAAAACATAGCTAAACTTTAAACAAAACATCAGGACAATAATTCATTGAGGCTTTAAAACAAGCTAGCCTTGTTGTGGGTGTTGCAAATAAAGTCTGCAGTGTATAAAAGGAACCGGAATGGAGCAAGAGTAGTCCCTTGTGTAAAAGAAAAATAATAATGCTTATGACATATTCTGAAACTAGATGATTAAAATGAAATGCTTTAAACTGACGGACTTATGCAATGTATACTAATGACAGTCAGTTCATGAAGGCTCAAAAACAGACATTATATGTAACTCTTAAAAATTCCACTCCAATAAAACCAATAAAATGTGAATGTTTTGCCAAGGATTTTCTTTCATTCCTTGAAAAGCCTTAAAAGGACAGCATCAACTTCTAAGATTAAAAACAATGAAAGTAATCTCTTCCACAGTTAGAGGTCCTAAATCTATCACATTTACATCTCTTATAAGCAGATTGTGAGAGCTGCACAACAAGGACGTGTCTTGGGAAAGCCCCTGCCTGCTGTCCATCTCCCTCCTTGACCATCCAGCTCTGACTGCTGGGTCACACTGGCTCTCATGCTCCCATGCTCTTTGACATGGCACAACTACATAAGGCAAAAATGGAGAAGACTAACATTGTGAAGCTCCATCTCAGGTCACTTCAAGTTTGTTCTAATTTGTCAATTCAAAATTCTTTTCCTTTTGGGTGTTCTTTTTAGGGGTCTCCACAGCGAATCTTCTGCCTTCATCTAACCCTATTCTCTGCATCCTCTTCTACCTTTGTGTCCTCTACATCAATAAATCTCATCCAAACACTTTTCTCCACACTTGCCAACCTGCCTCCACATGCTTCTTCACCTCTTTTCCAAACTCCCCATTGCTCTGGACTGTTGACCCTAAGTACTAAAAAATCCTGCACATCTTCTCCTAGTAACCGCACCAATGGCAATGATGTTATCTTGTGTCTAAATTAGAGGTTTAGAATGTACATTCTTCCATTCCTTGCAGAGAAACACTTTCCCCCTCTTTGAACTCTGTCCCCAAAGTGATTGAAGCTAATAATTACTCCTACACTTCAAAGGCAGCAATTTAATTTTGTAGTGCTATAAATCATGTCTTAATGTTATGTATGATTGTATGTATGACTGTATGGTTGATTGTATGTACAGAATGTGTGTATATAGGTCTGCAGGGCAACAGAGGGTGGAGAATTTGTGTTTAGCTTTACATGTTGGTCAAAAGGTCAGAGAGCAAAAGATTTCAGTCCAGTCAGAAAAGTATTATTTTACTATGCAGTAAAAGCAGAAAAGCCTGGATGTAACCGCCATTGTATTGCCCTGTGGTGAGGCCAATATCAGTGAATGGGGGAGCAATGGGCTCACAACATCCATTTACAGTCTATGGTTCAAGTATATTTACATTGCTCTGTTACTACATATTATTGCAAAGTAAATAGAACTATATTTGAAAACTACATTAATGCCCTTATGGAAACAGGTTTTGGCAAAAAATGAGCTAGAAGATCATTTCTACATGGTTAGCTCAATTTAGCTAAACTTTAAATCATTAAAATAATAGAATAACTATGTATGATGCTGTCAGTAAAACTCTGTTAAAATGACAACCTTTATTACATCTAATACATTTCATGCAGTTCTTCTTTTATTAAACCTTTTAACGTTCATGGTATTCTTTTCATAGATGGCTGCAGATGAAGATTTCACTTCTAGAGCTAGATGTCCAGGCCAAAAACAATAGTTTTAAGTTTTATCTTTATAGCCCATATTCTTACAGGAATACCTTTCAATTACATGACCCTAACAGTTACATAAATTCTCTTAGCAATTCTGTTAGTAATGGCTATGTGTTTTCAAATTTGCGAATCTTCCATATTTTACTTCTTTCACCTTGTGCCCATTAGGGTTAGGGGTCACAGGTGGGTGGAGCCTATCCCAACTGCTTTGGGCCTGAGGCTGGGTTCACACTAGACATAAGCCAGCTGATGAGAGGTTTAGATGTACACTTATTCACTATTTAGATTCAACAATTCACCTTTACATGCAGATCTTTGGATGGTGAGAGGAAGCTGAAGAAACCCAGGGAGACTATTAAACATGGGAAAAAAGTAGTTGCATTACTTGTTGCTTATCTGTTCTTTTTTTTAATA
Source organism: Neodontobutis hainanensis (assembly GCA_024349245.1). Taxonomy (NCBI): domain Eukaryota; kingdom Metazoa; phylum Chordata; class Actinopteri; order Gobiiformes; family Odontobutidae; genus Neodontobutis; species Neodontobutis hainanensis. The sequence continues at coordinate 15,222,292 of JALDNG010000005.1, forward strand.
GGCATACATGTCTCTCACTGTGCATGTTGAATGTTTAAAAGTGAAATAAACCACGCTGACTGACCCATTTGTAACATTCTGGCTTACACCCACCAGAGATCCATTTGACCAGCTGGAGACTGCATTTAAAGTAAATAAACACAATAAGTGTGAGATTAAACAAATACAGCGTAAGATGAGGTCTTACATTCCCTGTGTGGACCTCCACATGTAGAAACTCAGCTGCCTAGTAAACACACTTTGTATCTTGCACGCTGCAGACCGTGTGCCACTGTAAATCTCATGTGTCTGATCGTCCACAGCTACAATGTGTACAACTCCTATATTTTATGTTAATGCATGCGCCTCTGTGTTTATGCCCAGACTAACACCTGGCCCTTTCCTCTGTCAGTTATCTGCACTGTATTTGGTTCATGTGCATTAGAAGATTGTGATTTTGTGGTGTGTGTGTGATTCTCATTGTTCCACCAGTCAGTAAGAGAGTTTTGCGTCACTGACCTAATCCGCAGAGAACATTATATCACAACTAAAGTTTACACCATTAAGCATCTTGGAACAGGATCCACAATAGAGATGCATGGAAATTGTTTATTTGAGTGCACTAGAGGGGCTTCTAACAATCACTTTTAGCTCCCAAGTGTTGGAATGCAATATTTATACTGTACATTAATCTATTTTCTTTATTAATGTAAGTTGAGTACATTCAATACAACATTGTATAAAATTATGTTTTAAAACTCCATTTACATTTATAGCATAAAATGAAAATGGTTTGAATCTGACCTTTGCAGTTTGAGTTTGAATAAATGCATGCATTGGTTGACAAGCCAAAGGTTATCAAATGTTAGTATGGTTACAAAAGCGTGAATAAAGACAAAAATAGATAACCTTTGGTCTAACTTTGCATGACTATGACCACGTTCGGTCGTGCTGTTCAACATTTGACAACAAGGATAATGTGCAACCTGCAGCTAAAGTGCAGTCTATTCATTTATGCATTTGCTTTTGCAAGAAAAAATATTATACATCCTTGAATTAGCAATTTGGTGTTAAACTGTTCCGTTTGCCACTATTGTAAGATGCTGATAGAAGTCCATTAGGCAACGTGATGTCTTTTATGTTGTTCTGACACATAGTAATATCTTAAGGCAAAAATAATGTGCTACTTTTAAACTTAAATATAGAATTAATAGGGGTATTTTTTCTACAGGATGCATTGACAGGAAACACCCCGAACACTGACCTACTTATGGTTAATCTGTGGTTTCATTTGCGCAATTACAAATTTACTTTTACAGAGACAAAACAATACAAAGTAGTTCACAAATTTCATCCCAAAGTGATGATAAATGACTTGTACACCTCTCTGTAGGCATTTCGGAGTAGCACATAAGGGAAGCAGCTCTCCAACATGTCCTGACTCAAGAACGGAGACTCCTCCACAATCTGAGTAGTAGAAAATCAAAATTTCAGACACCTATTATCAAATACTGCAAAATCTTGTCAAATGTAATGGTACAGGAATCTCACTATGTGTAAGAGCAAGTAGATTGACTCTCGGTTCTTGCTCTCCACTCGTTCCACATTCTGTCCAAGCTGAAGCAGAGCGGATGACGCCATCTGCGATGCAACGTTAAAAGAACATCAAACAAGTGAATTATTTGACAGTAGTGCATTTGAACTTAGAAGGAAGAAAGGTTAGCAAGGTCTTGGGAAACCACTTTAACAGATATAAGTGTGCCCAAGCAACTATTTCTCTCAAACACTATTGGAGCTATGAGACAAAGACAGAAATAAGAAAGTTATTCCAATTGAAACATGACTAATACTCACCAGGAGAAAGTCTTTGAGATGCTGCTCAATGTTTTTGTTCTGGACTGTAAACATGGCCGCAGCAACCTGATTGATGGCTGTAGCTAAACAGTGGATGTTGTTGTTGTGGCCTGGAACATTTAAGCAAAAACAAAAAATAAAAAATAGTTTATATGTATGAGGTAAAAGTAAAAAAGGACACAGATACCCATGTGAGAAATAAGTGTGTAGTGAGACAGGACTTTTAGGAATTTCATGGGGGTTAATTTTAGTTTGGGCTGTGGTTAGAGGACTAAAGTAGTAATGTGTGCTTAATAGTAATGACTATCTTTATTTTGTTCTTTCAATTCAATTAAACTTTATTAATCAACGGGAAATTCAGTTGTTCGGTCTCTTCATCTAAACTTAAAAGCATATTCACTGACTCAGATTTCATTTGCCATATACTGATTGAGTGTATAGTCTTGTGGGGGATGGGAAGGAGCATAATGCAGCAGAAGGTTCATGTTGTTTAGTATATAAAACAACAACACAAGTCTCAAACAAACATACACCTATAATTGAACCTGCCCTCTCTATTAGTTTTTCAAGGCACTCTTTTTCTGGACTGCATAAAAAAACACTTTAGCCATTACTGTCTGATAAAGGAACAAAGCTTGCACAAAATTAAGCAAGCTTAAAGCACATTTTTTATTGCCTCTGGACTGCTCTTGCTGACAGAAACAGCCAGCAGTAATTTTGCTTAGAAGATAGACAGACGCCAATATTCAATGTAAAGGAAACAGTAGAGTTGTACTGTTGTGCTCTCTGTTATACAGACATACACTGTGTTCTAATGAACAAGAGGCAACTGTGTTAAGGCCATGGTCAAGTAGTTGCTGTGTGATTGCAGACATGTGGGTGACAGGGGACCTTGTGCCTTTAGAGTTACACAACAACCTATATTTGCCTTAACTTAACTGTTATATTTTTGATGGAATGTCACTTCATTATATGACTGATTTTTTTTTTTAACAACATACATTTGCGTTCTAAAAATAGAAATAGATTTGATAGATAGGGCTGCAATAGAATAGTTTGTCGTGAGGCTAAGTACAGAGAGGATGTTTTTAGGACTGTAATTAGTCAAAGCAACTAAATAATCTAAAACGTTCAGAATATTTCCGAAAAGCTTAAGGCTACGTTAATTTCAAACAGGCAAGTGGAAAAATAGAAGAGAATGTTCTCCACCCTTTGCTCTGATAGAAATCTAGGCTATTTGCTGCTCTTAATGTTAAGAGTGAGGAAATGGAGCTAAGAGGACCACAAGCCAATAGTAACTGTACCCTTTCACGTCAAACTAAACTTATCTGTAAACAAAAATCTCACTAGAAAACGTGTTTCCAATTAGGCAGCCTAGACCACATGAGTCCAACTGGAAAGTATGGAACACAAAAATGCTAATGAGGCTAGTTTTTTTAAGGGTGGAGGATATTTTGTACATTATCAGCAGCTGGCAGTTAACTAATGACAGGAAAAGCAATGTGGTTGTGGCGGTTGTGTGGCTCGTGAACTAAAGGTGCACCTCCATGTTCCCGGGTGTAGCAAGAGTTGGCGTCCAGGGCCAAAGTGGGGAGGGACACAGCGGCGTAGACCAGCAGTAAACAGGACAGCTTGTATTCCTCATCAATGGATGTGTTATCTGTGGAAATAAGACAAAGATTGGTTCTGTGGTTCTTTGAAAACTTTGGACCGTTTTTGGGGCATAAATACAGATTATTTTCATTCAATCACATAAGGTCACCACTTGGTTGGCATCCTCAGTTGGAACTGCAATAGGAAATCATTATCCCCATTAAATAATTACAGAATGCTATGGTTTCAAGACTCTTGCAAAACCCCAACTCTAAGCACAGTGTGATGATACATTTAAACAAATGATTGTGGGGGTTTTATTTGGCAAGAATAGCTATTCGAGTATTCTAATCTTTTGCCATGCTTTTGTTGACAGCTTCACAAGAGGCTGTATCAGCACAGAAGAGCCAGTCCTGGAGGACCTGAGTCTGCAGTTCAACTCCACCTCAAAGAGAAAGGGCATTTCTTTGAGGACAGCAAAGTCTGAATTTTGTCCAGAGAGGCCAGATGGTTTGAGAGAAGGGTGAAGGAAGCCATTTTTGTTCAAATGGAAAAGCCCTCTTTGAACAGAGAAGGTGGCCTCAGATTCATGTTGCCTAGTATTTATAACTGTGTCCTGAAACCTACATCAAAACAGTTTCAATCTAATAATAATAATAAAAATAATAATAATAATATTAATAATAAATTTTATTGATAACATGCCTTTCTTGACACTCAAGGTCTAGAACAACAACACCTGATTGAAACAGTGACACTAACGACTCACCTGAGTCTTTAATGACTCACATCAGGAGTTACACTGTCCTTTCATAGCTAACAATAATAATAATAATAATAATGGGTTGGATTTATATAGCGCCTTTCTCAGGGACTCAAAGCGCTTTACAGGTCGTCCATTATTCATTCATACACAGTCACACCGGTGATGATAAGCTACAACTGTAGCCACAGCTGCCCTGGGGCACACTGACAGAGACGTGGCAGCCATTCTGCGCCTACGGCCTCTCCGACCAACACCACATACATTCACTGCACATTCTTACACATTCATACGAGGCAAGGTGGGTTAAGTGTCTTGCCCAAGGACAGAACGACAGTATATTTTTTGTGGGGAGAGCGGGAATCGAACCCACCACCTTCCGGTTGAAGGACGACCGCTCTACCACTGAGCCACTGCCGCCCCAGACGACTAGGAGACCAGAACAGTCTGGTCCAATCAGGGCTATACGATCAGCTCTCTTACCAGTTGATCTCAGAATTGATAAAGTCTCTTGGAATTAGAGACGAAAGGTCTTCACCTTGAAAACTGAGTCCACATACAGTACTTTTACTTTAACCTATTCTTTAGGTCGTAAACAGGTTTTTTTACACGTATAAAGTGACTGTTTCACAACATATTTCTACTTTTGGGGCCTGCCCTTTGGTGGAAGGAGGTATATCACTAAATCGTGGTGCTAATATGTGAGGAACACTTATGAGGTTGTGTCTGAGCGGCTTGTTTGAAGCTGGATTATAGGACTTTGTGGCGTCTTTAGAAGCAGCATTAACAGTTTAAGTATTACCTGTCTGCATGCTGCCAATTGCTGTCACAAGGGCCGGATCGATATCACATGTCAGTCCTGCTGCAGAAGCCAACTCATACACACTGAGTGTCACCTGCAATGTCAGGAAGCAAAATGAAAGAAGTGAAGCTGAAATAGACAGCTACTGCACACGGTTACACTGTGACATAATCTCATACATGATTTACGCTTTTTGGCTTAAGTAATACAGAAGCAATTATGAGATGCAGTTTACTTAAGCACAACAAAGTGACAGAAGACTGTGTTCTATAAAAGACACGGTTTTAGAAGGCAGTTTGTGATTTTGCTCTATTTGTGGTGCATGCGTGTTTGGCCTGTCTGGGTTCACTGTTTCCACTGATGTGGTGCTGCGCGGTTCGGTCTCTCATGGAGGCACGAGTTGGCCAATGACGTCTGTGAGGTTATCTGGGACTGGGATATGGCACGGCCCTCATGCCTCACTCAGATGTAAGTGAGGGAGGAGAGGGGGGTCATAAGTCACATTCACACAAACTGCTCCAAAGAGAGAGCAGGAATTTCATTTGGCCCGTTTTAAGACATACAGAAACAGCATTTCTGTGCAGATCTGGAAGTGTCCAGCCTGCTCAGGGACTTTTTATTTATATAAATACTTCATTCTGAACACGTTGTGTAATATTTTGTTTACTTAGGACTTGATTTAAGTCTCTTAGTTGCAAATGTAAATATACACTGGGTTTGTGCTGTCAAGGTCATGCAAGATCTCCTCAAGTGATGTTTAGAGTAGACCAGAGAGTTACATGTGTCCAGAGCACCTCAGAGGTCAATGCAAGGTGTGAACATGCTCAATGCAGCCTAAATACAACTTCAGATCCAGTTACTCAGGATGCACTCAGGATCTCTGTGGGAATGTCAACAGGAATTCAGACACTGCTGGCATTGTGCTTCAGTTATCTACTAGAACAGTGGAGTATAATATCTGATAGCGATGACTGCTGCAACAACAAGAAGGTGGGGATAGTTATCCAGTCCAAATTATTATACTGAACACAAATGGATAAGAAAGAAACAAGAAGGTTGAATTTGGTTGGATTTAAGATCACAGTTCACACCACCGAGATCAATCTGTGACACAACAATAACCTCATGCAATAATATCCTGTCAACCCTGAGCATCAGGAAAACAGCTCTGAAAGATGCTGCCAATACACTCAGAAATAGTTATTGATGCATAAATAGTAATGTAAACCACTTAATAAAACTTAATTACAAATAATTAATAACAAAGAAATAAATGCGTTTCATCACAGTTTGCATTTCAAACAACGCGTAATGCTCTATGTTGTCAGTGCACACGGCTTCTTAAATCTAGGAATCAGAAGAACTAGAACTGATGGAAGGCAAATTTCACAAAAAAAAAACTACCTGATTGACGCCTTGATGAACATGTGGTTTTGTGCAAAAAAGAGTTGGCATACCACCGAAGCACTTCAACGCTACTAAATGCAAAGCATGTTACAGTAAGCACAGCAAACGTTCCTCTAAAATCCATTTAAATAAATAAAAATAAAATGTTTTTGCAGCAAATATTATTACGCAATTTGAATGCTATTAATCAAGATTAATTAATTACAAAGCCTCTCATTTATTAGATTTAAATTTTTAATCGAGTCCCACCCTGATTTTTTCACATAACTCTTCTATTTGTTGGGATGTGAATTGAGAGATATTTATTGTCCCACCAGGGGACATATGTTTTTCAGAAAGAGTTTTTTATAGTGAAGTATACAGAACATCAATAAGACAGCACCAAAAGAAAAAGGAGAAAGAGGAATTCATCTTGAGTAATATGTGTAAATGTTCTAGGGATTCTGAACATATTATCAGAGAGACAACAACGCTATGTTACCTTGATGTCAGCTTCAGGGGAGATGAAGTCCCTCAGGCACTCAATGGGCCCCATCAAGTAAGGGCAGTGCTTCTCCAGGGTCTATGTATATGTAGATCAGATCACACGATAAGGTGGATGTAATGATTAAAATAAATAAAAATTATACTGGATATTTTATTTCTACATACAATTCCTATTCTATACTGGCCAATCTGGGACTCATTCTAGTTAATCTTGAAATAAAAATTCAGATTTACAGTATGTCTACAACTGGTCATTCTGAAGAAAAATCTATGCGAACATTACATCTTTAAGACAGTCTTTTGCCATGGATCTGAACGAAAGGATCACACCGATGATTGTCATCCTCTTCAGCAAGTTCTCTCCTCCTTCAGTAGAACATGGAAAAGATAATTTATACATTTATGACTCATTTTATATCTTAATAAATGTGGATTGTACTTCATAATGCATCTCAGCAAAATTCTAAAAATTATGACTGATAACTAAATATTTTTATGACATTACAAAAATTGAATGAATGCAACATCAATGTAACTAATACAATTTTTGTTGGGCTGATTTAATAAATTCTAAATTTTACTTTTTTTAAGATTAAATACTCACAACAACACTATAATTCAGTATGTTTGCAGACTTACAAGGTAAAGAAGAAATGGAAGTATTCCCCTTTTAATTAATATCTTACAAATTAAGGTTGTGATGTAAATTTTAATAAATCTGATGTTCTCATGAGATGGTGGTGCACCTAGGGTAAGTCTAAGCCTAAAGCCTAAGTCTGTGTACAGGGGACAAAGCGGAAAGATGTGAGACACCTTACTGATGCTGTGTTAATTGACAAAACAACATGTCCCACAAAGAATCTTTTAAATTTTAAAACTTAGGTCTTTTCTATCACGCCAAGGCATCATCAAAATCCATTTGAGGCTATCATCTTAATCTAAGTGTTGCTTTAATCCTTTAACTAAAAACGTGGCTGTTGTATGAAGTGGGCTGTATTGACTTTGCAGTACTTTGTCTAATGCATAGCTAGTTGTACATTTGTGTTCAAACAAAAGCACATTACACAGCCTTCAAAGTAAAATAATATTTTTTTTTTCAATTCCACATCTGCAGTCCACTGCTGTACTTCCTTCCTACGATTTTCTTTAGTCCACTTTCTGATTCCCCCCTGATCTTTTTCCACACCTTCCTTCACCCACACCCTTTCTGTCAGCCCTCTTCCTCCCTCCACATCTCACCTGTCAGTCTCTTCTTAAAGTTAGCCATCTCTTCAGGCTTGTCAAAATTGTTTCTCATCTGTACCAGGATGTCCATATTTTCAATCACCAGTTTCTGACGGGGGAGAACAAAGTCAGTCAAAATGTGTGAAAACCACCCTAAGCTGAGAGTAACTGGAGGAGGAGGTCATGAGTCATCGCTTTGACAGATTTGAGCTCCTGTGTCGCTGAGATCAGTGAGCTGCAGCAATGCACTTTCCCCACTTCAATCAAAGGTGTCAGAGTGAGAGTAGGTTTTAACACCACGCAGACCTGAACGAGAATCTTATGACTCTATAGTGTTTGATGGCATTATCGTTGTGGAGTGATTGAATTTGTTTGCAAGAAATGAGCAGAGGTTGAGCAAGAACAATTACTAACTAGGGGCTAGGTAAGGGCTTTTATCAGGTCATGAGTAGTAGACCCATTAAAACTACTGATTGAAATAAACTTGGTTGAGGTATATCATTTGTAAGAGTTTTCTAAATAAGTAGAAGCAGAAATACCAAGAAGGATGAGTATATAGGGATTTTTTTTAGTTTATACATACACATGTGTACAATTGTTTGCATGTAAATCACTATATAGATTTAAGATAATGTCCTCTCAATATATATGGAGAGATTTTTAGAAGAAGACTGGATTTTTTTGAGAAAACACACTCTACCTTGATCTCGCTGATTTGAGAGGTGATGTGCCACATCAGATTGTCACTCAGAAACTTGAGGCCATATGGACCTAACAGTTCAGCCAGTGCTCGTAACTCTGTTAAGATGAAGAAAAGGAATAAGCATTGTTAAAGCAAGATGAGACCCGCTTCACTCAAGCAGACTTGTCATATATGTATGATGTGTTATGAAATTGAATATGTTGGTGTGTAGCAAAGATTTAATAAATATTTCATTTTCACAACGTATGCAGTGGCTCTGTGGTAGAGCAGTCATTCTTCAACCGAAAGGTAGGCGGTTCAATTCCCGCTCTCCCCACAGTTCATACTGTCGTTGTGTCCTTGGGCAAAACACTTAACCCCCCTTGCCTCCAGTGGTGTTCCAGTTGTAACACTGGTGAATGGAACCTTAATGTAACTCGCTTTAAATGAAAGCCTCAACTGTAAATGTAACACTGTTGACTGGAAGCTTCATTTAAGTCGCTTTGGATAAAAGCGTCTGCTAAATGAGTAAATGTAATATATTTTATAACAGTGATGGATGGGAACATGGAAAGTTAATGCTTGAGAAAGTCACTGGTGGTTGTCACTGAAGTAAATATAGACAATGGTAAGGAGTAGTAGTGTATAGTGATGTCTATGAATACCACAAGAGTACAGCGTTATTTCTTCTGTCTTTATTATTGTCACAAGGCGGTCAACTGCTCCTACGATATTGTGGAGGTGGTCTCAGATACATTGCGGAGGAGGGTTACTTGTAAGAGAGGCTGGAATAGCTATAAAGCATGGGCAAAAATGTTTACATTAGGACGGAGCTGTCAGAAAAAAACAGCAGCATGACAGGAAGCATCATGCATCACCGCAGTTACAAGTTTGTGTGAGCAATAATGTTCAGTCTACATGTGGTGCAAGTGTCACGGGAGAGACACATTTGCAACAGCACAGTGAGTCATGCTTCAGATTGTAAGGCAAGGATTATTAAATGCTCTGGTGCAGAAAAACTTATTGATTCTGTCAATACAGCAAGTGTAAAAAAATTAGTACTCACAGTCTCACTCTCTCTGGTATTAGCTGAATAAACATCCTCTTGAAATTAAATGTGTTAATAATTCTGGAAAGCTCATTGATGTTTTGTCAGCACACAAATTACCGCAGTTCCAATTTGGATTTAGTATCAGAATTCCTATAAATGAAAACTACACACTAAAATAATCTTCAAAGGTACTGCTTCAACGGATCCAAATACATACTGTATAAATCATATGGACCCAAGCAACACATTCCCAAAACTTAATGGGAACATGCACTCTCCAGTATTTTCCTTCAAATTCTAAATTGTTTCTAGAAAATAATCAAATGTGAACCCAAGTCTAAACGCGTTACAATATTGAGATATTAATAGAAAGCACTTTTTTGTCACTGTGCACCACTAGATGGAGTCTGGAGCTACTGCAGCACTTGAAATTTGCTGTACGCCAACAGGACAGGAACAGTTAATGTCATCAGGGATTGTAATTCAGAGTTCTGCAGGTTACTGGCTTAGAGCTTGGGGGGCTGAAGATTCTTGCATGACTCAGGGAGGTACTGTCTATAGAGATTTTCAAATGTGTGTTGCTTGAATAATCTGCACTTCTGTTCGAGTGATTAGTATGCATCTTTTGTATTTGTCTTTGTTGACTTGGTTTCTGGACTGACCTGCTATGTCTGAGAACTCCTCTGCTCTAAAACTAGGCTCATTGTCCGTGGTCTGGTTGATAAAGCAGTGCATCGTTGGACAGTGGACGATGAGGGAGCTGCTGGCCTGACGCAAGAGACTCTCAAGGAACCTGCGGTGCAGAAAAATCAAAAGCGTACATCCTTAGCTTTTATGCAACAGTTGCGTGGACAGAAATGAGGACACAAGAAGTCTATCAAAGGAATAGGTTTTAAAATAGCTGTTTCTAGTACAGATTTGTAATTGAGAAGATAAAAAAGGATTACATCCTTGTTTAGGCATATTTAGTAGTCTAAAACACTATAATGGCACAGTAAATATATTAATATTTAGAACAACATTATAGTGGAACATACTAGGACACAAAGTAACAAAGAAAAACATGTAAAAAGCTAAATACAAGATATATACCATTCATTGATAAAGATTTAGTTAAAAAGTTTATTTATCCATGTCCCTAGAGCCAGATTCTGTGTCCGGGTAATGTCACCTCGCTGGCGGGTAAGGAGCCTGAGCTTGTGCGGGAGGTTGAGAGATACCGACTAGAGATAGTCGTGCTCACCTCCACACGCAGCTTGGGCTCTGGAACCCAACTCCTCGAGAGAGGCTGGACTTTACACTACTCTGGAGTTGCCTACGGTGAGAGGCGGCGGGCCGGTGTGGGTTTGCTCATTGCCCCCCGGCTCAGCCGCCATGTGTTGGAGTGCACCTCGGTGAACGAGAGGGTCGCTTTCCTGCGCCGGAGGGAGTCTGGTTTGGGGACCACAGGATTTTGTCTCTGCTTTTTGCAGATGATGTTCTCCTGTTGGCTCCATCAAGCCAGGACCTCCAGTGTGCACTGGGGCGGTTTGCAGCCGAGTGTGAAGCCGCTGGGATGAGGATCAGCACCTCCAAGTGTGAGACCATGGCTCTCAGTCGGAAAAGGGTGGCTTGCCCCCTTCAGGTTGGTCGAGAGCTCCTGCCTCAAGTGGAGGAGTTTAAGTATCTCGGGGTCTTGTTCACGAGTGAGGGAAGGAAGGAGCGTGAGATCGACAGACGGATCGGTGCAGCTTCTGCAGTAATGCGGTCGATGTACCGGTCTGTCGTGGTGAAGAAGGAGCTGAGCTGCAAGGCAAAGCTCTCGATTTACCAGTCGATCTACGTTCCTACTCTCACCTATGGTCATGAAGTTTGGGTCATGACCGAAAGAACAAGATCCTGGATACAGGCGGCCGAAATGAGCTTTCTCCGCAGAGTGGCGGGGCGCTCCCTCAGAGATAAGGTGAGGAGCTCGGTCCCTCAGGAGGAGCTCAAAGTAGAGCCGCTGCTCCTTCACATCGAGAGGAGCCAGCTGAGGTGGCTCGGGCATCTGTTCCGGATGCCTCCCGGACGCCTCCCTTGGGAGGTGCCCTAGGGAGGTGCTCCGTGCATGTACCCCCGAGAGGAGACCTCGGGGAAGACCTAGGACACGCTGGAGGGACTATGTCTCTCGGCTGGCCTGGAAACGCCTCGGTATCCCCCCGGAAGAGCTGGAGGAAGTGTCTGGGGAGAGGGAAGTCTGGGCTTCTCTGCTTAGTCTGCTGCCCCCCCACAACCCCACCCCGGATAAGCAGTAGAAGATTGATGGAAGGAGTTTATTAATCCAGTTATTAGATGTTGGTTAGTTTACTATTACATTGAGGACTGATGTGCTAAGTCATAATCACTGGTGAGTCAGCACCACTGTTAACTACTGACCTATTATACAAGTTTAAGTGTAAATGTTTGTATCGGTTGTAAAGCACATAATGGTTGCTGTATGCCTATTTGCACCAATATCATCAACCACCACGCTTCCACATACCAATTTGTGTACAACGTTGTGATGGTCTGCATGCCGCGGGAGTCCAGTGGCTGGGTCTGCTGCAGGAGGACGCTCTTTACCAGGCGGGTGACGTCCACATTGACATAGCTACCCAAGGTTTGCAGGCAGGCAGTGTAGGTCCTTATGCCAGCCAGGAGGTCCGAAGGCCGCGCTATCTCCTGGGTGGCCTGGTTGTAATTGCTCATTCTCACGATGGTCCTGGAGGAAAAACATGTTCAGCCAACGTCAGTTATTGATGGCCTGGAGTGGACTAGAGCTGGACAGATGGCACTTTAAAACGGGTTAAACGAGGCATACTGTCGTGGCACCGCTCTCATTAGGTCAGCACATCCACTGCTCCAGGCCTACACTCTGCTGCTCTATGTTTATTTATTTATTTGCCTTCTTCCTACTCTTTTCAATTCATCCCCAACGGAGCTGATTTTATACAATTATGTCTGTAGAGGGACCAATCACTTGACTGCAACTCAAGGATGCTAAATTGAGGGTGACACAGGAGATAATCAAACACTAAGCAGAACATATACAATGAAAGATGAAGTTGTCCCAGTACAGAGACAAATCTAAATAAACCGTTAACTCCAAAATTACACTAAGCAAAAGACTTACAGGACAAATTTATATTCTGTTTTTAACCAGATGCAGCACTGCCTGGCTGCTAGTTCATTACACTGATGGAGCAGACATTTTATTAGTCAAGCTGTGTTCCTTAATTGTTCACGTAACAACCCACATTGTCAATTATTGACAATGTGGACACAATGCAACAGCTTTTTCTGGTGCTTTGTCACATCGTGTCACAGTAGACACATTTGTTCACAGAGAATACAACATATTTGGGTGCAATAATAAGGCACTTTTTGTCTACTTATGTAAGACACTGAATGAGTATAAGAAAGCTAAAGAAGTCAAGCAGGGCTGGCTACACATCTCGTCTCAATAACACCTCTGTTACAACCCATGTTATCGGAAAAAAGAGTGGAACAAATCACCCCCACAGTCCAAGAAGATAGAAAAATGCCACAACAAACACGCAGTGGAAAAGTTATGAGTGACATTTTTAGCCTCTGCACAGCATGAGGCCAGTGCTGCACTATTCACTATATCAAGCCAATAATAACAATGGCAAAACATGAATGTGTATTGCAAATACTGAACCATATTGTCTTCCTTGTAAAGTTACTAATGCAAGGTGTAATGGAGTACAAGTCAGACAAGTGGACTTTAAATGTAGACTTTTAGGATTCACGGTCATTCACACACATTTGAATACAGTTATTATTTTTGCTCAGCATACTCAGTGAGGCGCATCTCCAGATGAGAAAGCAGGAACTCTGTGGGAACAACAATGTGCTCGAAGATGATAAAGTCTGGGCCCAGGCTGTAGCTGGAACAGAGCTCTGTCAGCATCAGATGCATCTTGTCCATGCTGTAAAGAGATATAAATGTAGACAGGAAAGAAAAGTAAAACTATAATTACTATTTTGACAATGACACAAATAAGTGGAAATTAAGAATGTTTTGTAAAAAATATATATATATATATATATATATATATAATTATATATACGATAAAAAACAAACAAACAAGACAACCACAACGTTTTACAAGGCAAAATAAAATGATAAAGATGTGTCTTTTACATTTTTTTGGCCTCATTTACAGCAGTGACTTCGAGAATGCTTCAAACTGGAGTTGTGCTGATAAAAACCTGAAGTGAAGTAACTCTTCCTGATTTATTCATAAGGACCATTACAAAAATAAACCTTCCTGTAAAGATCCTGCTTCTCCCACTAGAGGATGATCCAACATAAAACAACAATATAAAAATATGCTGTCAGTAAACATGTTCTTAATATGATTTATTCACTTTAACAGCTGATTCCACTCCTGAGTCCCCCGGTGTCATGCATATGCAAGTCTTTTCTTTCTATTCTTAGACAATACATTGCCAGGGAGAAGGTTCCTTTAGAAAATTTCAGCAGATATTTTCTAACAACATGAACAGCTCTAGCCTAAACCCAATACTATAGTGAGCGATTTTTTAATTAACTAAATCTTTTGGGCAGATTGTATTGAAGAACACTCTTCATCAACACAATAATATATTAAAATAAAATAAAGTACTGCAAGTTTGTCAAGCAAATGTATTGGTAGGGCACAGACACTTACAGTATCTAATATTAATAAGTTATAGTTTTATTATGGATAGTACTATAGTGTAATAATTTAGTATATACTTAAGTAAGTCAAATGTATGTACTTCTAAAATCTCAATGAAATTCTCATTGAGGTACAAAAAACGTCCAGATGCTTTAATTTCTTACTACCTTTTGATATCTTTCTGTTACTAAGTGCAAACATTAATTTCTGTCTGTTTGTGGTATATATAATTTTGAGCAGCCTGTGTTCTTGAGAGAGACTTTAAGCGACTTTGACAATTGTGATGTAAAACTCTTAAGCTCTTTTGCTGGTATGTGGTGGACAGTTCCAAAAGTGGTGCAAGAATGTCCTGAACAAACAAGTCTGATTGACAGGGGCCAAACATTCACTGTTTGGTGACTTTAAAATCTGCTGCTTGATCCAAGACCAGAACACACATTCAGAATTGTAGTGGGCTTGGTCGACTGACATGCCTTAATGACCTTGGATTTCTTTGTGGCACCACCATGACATTATGAGTGATGTTTGAACTGCTAAGAAAATGCAGAAAACATTAAGATTCATGACAAACACTGACTTGGTAGCGGTGGTGCGGTTTTTCCTCAGGCTTTCAGCCCCCGGTTTCTCCTTTTGGACTTCTCCCTTCTTTGGCACTTGCTTCTTTTGTTTTCTGTAACGAGCTGCACTGATGGTCTCTGCGCAGTGCTTAGGCAACAACTAATGAAAAATAAAGAGGCAGGGAGAGTTGAAGAAAGATAAGCACAAACACAGAAAGAATCCAGGCTCAGGACAAACATGGGAAATTTCACATTCGCTTAGCAAGAACCCAGCTGAAACGTAAACAGTTGCCTCAGATTTGACTCAGGGGATTAGAGGAACAACACTGCATTCATCAGATCTTAAAACTGACTTGTTATTTTATTCTAATAGTGATGTCTGCCTGAAGCTGAATCCAGAGAAACTAAGTTGTGACTGCTTATAATTAAATTCAGATTCTGGAGCAGTGACTCCATGACAGATAATTCAATTTGAACTGTGACTGTACCTGGTCATTGAGCATAGACTGCTCGGCGCATATCTCTAAGATGACATTGCTGGTCTGTTTGGCGATCTGCTCCAGGAAAGTCACACACAGGCGCAGACTCCTCTTCTCTATTGCATCAGTCTGGACAAACAGGAAAGTATATGTGGAGCTGATATGAATATCAATATCTATCAAAATGAATTTCATCATCTTGGACATTTGACATTTTGATGAGAGTTAACCCAAACAAGTGCATTTCCCTTTTGAATTCATGTCAAAGTAAAAACAAATGACACTTCCATAGAAGAATCACAAATTCACAAAGACCCCATCACTCTTCTAAGCAGGATGAAATATGAGATGATAAATGCTCCTGGGGGTCTGGTCATTGTGGAGAATGGCAATATTCCTTCAACAGAAGCAATGGTTGTGGAGTGTAGCAACCTCATTATCCCTAACTAAAGATTGTTTCCCTTACTGCTAATCTTGGCAAGCTAAAATGTCTATAGAAGACCATCATTGTAGTGATATTTTGCCCTCTTAGAATTATAATTTACATTGAGAAGTTTTGAGGTATCAAGGCGGCACAGTGCTTAGCAATATTGCCTCACAACAAGGTCTAGGGCTCAACTCCTGGGCCGAACGGGGCCTTTCGGTATGTTTGAGTTTGCATGTTCTTCCTGTGCTCGGGCAGGTTTCCTCCACCAACATCAAAACATGCTGGCGCCCCCTGGTGGTGGCTGCCGACAGTAAATTGAAAAGGAATAATAATTATAATAATAATGATAATGATAATGTTTAAGTCTTGGTATTCTAATGAGCAGTAATGAAAAAGTATTTAATGTTAATAGAATAAGGTTATCAAAGAACAAGTCAACAACTCGGTTTTGCCAAATATTAATTACAAACCACAGTGAGTCCTTAGTTGCTTGGGATTTTAAAGTATAATACAGTTAATTTTTTAGTCAATTAAACTAAATCTTCAGAATTTAGAGATGCATTTTGCTAACCTTGCACTGCAGCTGGATTCTCTCAAGATTACTCACAAAAATCCATCTTGAACTGTTCCAAGCACAGTATTCACTGTCCAAACCGGGTCGTTGTGGCCAATGATGTGACAGTACTGACAGCTCTGGGCGAGATTTAGTTTGAAGATGTAGCAGCAGTTTTCCCGTTACAAACGTAAATAACATGGTGACGCTCTGATTAGATAACACTGCAGTTGATAATTGAATCACCAACCAGGTATTTATTAAAAGTACCTGACCTTTTGTAAACACTTTCAACAGTAGTTCTCCCAGATGGTTCTGTGGAACAGGCGACGTACTGTGGAGCAGTTCTATGTGGCAGAGTCAGGTTAGTGTGTTGAATGCCTTTTGGAATCATTCTTATATGTTCAATTCAATTCTAAAAATGCTTTATTGCTATGTATTTGTATGTCCTGTCACTGACATTTTTAATAATTGATTTAACTGTGTTCCTTTAATTGCACTTGAAGAACCGGAAAATTTTGTGGCTCATCCCAATAACCAGTTTTTATTTACTTGACATGGTGTGCGTACTACCATACTATTATTTTACATGTTGTGTCTTATATGTACGTAGTGTGTATAGTTTTTTGCCCTATTAATCAGTCCATGATTATATGTTGAGAAGTGTTAAATAATGTTAAAAGGACTAGTTGTCATGATCATGGTGTAAGAGTATGTAAGGTGCTGATCATTTTTAAAACAGCACATGACTGAAGACTGACCTCTTCTGGGCAGAGGGGGTGTCCACAGTAGCTGAAGTGGGAGCAGACAGAGGGGAAGGACATCAGGAAACGCTTCATCTCATCGCTGCTCTGACTGAACATCTTCTCAAAGACACGAGGATAGAAGCTGGAGAGGAGAAAGAAAACAAGTCGGTCAATAATGTCTAAGTTTGAAATAAACGGTGAAGGCCTAATTGAAACTGACTAGAGTATGGACAGCTCTGAGGTCTCTTGCACCACTTCTTCTATGTTGTCCACCATCCTGGTGTGAAACTGGATCAGATTCATCACCTTGGCTAGGTCGGGGTAGTCTTTAATGGAAAGGGGAGCTTTGCTGACACTTGAATAGGCCTAGGGAGTAAATTCTATTACATTTCCAAACACGTTTTTATGGCATATTTCTCACCAAATTCCACTCTTCACCTGTAATCTCAGCCAGTCCAGTCTCAGTGGTTGCAAATCAAACTCCTCTTTGTTCTCAACTGCAAAAGTAAAATGTGATTGAGAGTGTGATTAGGTATATTTTTGTATTTTCTGATAAAATACGTGTTGCTGTTACTTTGTTTGACTGAGAGAGCTGATATAGTGGAGACAAATGAGCTTAAGAGAACCGACTCCTCTTCTGGACAGACATACATGTTCTGCAGAAAAAAAAAGTTCTAACTGTTAATAGAGCAAAATTAAATTGGGTATCCTCATAAAAATCCCAAAAGAAATGCTTTCTAATCAAACTTGCTGATGTTTTAAATGTCTACATTGTCATTACATTACAGTCCAATTTCTCACAACCACATTTTAAAAAGTAGGAATAAATATAAGCATCATTTTCACAACTTACATGTCCGTTAAAGATTAAATGGTCTCTAAATAATAAATAACTTTGGATTGCACACATACTTGTATTGTGTCATTGAGAACCAGTGCATCAAACTGTGCCAGGTACTGAACATGGTAACGCTGCACCACTGTCCTGTACTTCCTCATCAGGCCGCGCAGCTTCTCTATGTAAAACAGCAGCTCAGCCATCTGACTGCAAGAAAAAAGCTACATGAAAAATGGATGTTCATGTAAACATGACCTCAGTACAGATGTCCTCTCCTACTCTCCTTCCACATTAATTTAAACCGGTATAATAGGCTCTTACTTGTCAACGTAGTCCTCAGTTGTCTTCATCTTTGGCATATTTTCTGAGTGTCTGACCAGCCACTGGACCTCGTCTCGGGAGAAAGACAGAGCCATGAAGACAAACGGCGCCTGTGGGGTTTGATTGGGTTACAGAAAAAGGACATTTCAGCTCTGACAGGAAAAAGTCACTTAAATGAATGTCTCCATGCTGACTTTCTCAGACTTAAACAGTTTTTAGGAAAGAAGCTAGGCACCATTATTCATTATAACAAGCAGAATTTTATTTTGGACTTATAATTAAAGGTTTATATTCGTCCAGCGCTGTGTGTTAGAGTCATTACTGTGCTTCTTCTACCTTCGGTCCCAGTAGTCCAGGTTCATCCTCCAGAACGTTATATAACTCCTTCAGCGCTCCTCTCAGAAAATGCCTCCTCTCTCTGTGCAGGGCTCCACTAGTCACAAAGCAAGCAAAAACAGACAAAAAATAGACATTTGGTTTTTACAGCTTATTTATGAATATTTATGATTCAGAATAAACCTTTGCAAAAGTCTCACCTGTTTGCTAGGACATGTTCACGGCACTCCTTAATGTCTGCAATACGCTTACTATACCTGAAAATACATCAAATGATACGATAAAGAAAGCATTTGCAGATATATATATATATAAATCAATGTCTGTCAGATGGAAGTCCATAACCTTATTGTTCTTACAGATTTTGCAATATCAATACATTTGCAATATTTACATTTATTCATTTAGCTGACGCTTTTATCCAAAGCGACTTACATTGTTCTACAGTAATTACCAGTGTTACAGCCACTGGAGGCAAGGTGGGTCAAGTGTCTTGCCCAAGGACACAACGACAATATGAACTGTGGGGAGAGCGGGAATCAAACCGCCTACCTTCCGGTTGAAGGACGACCGCTCTACCCACTGAGCTACTCAATAATTGATTGTTTAACTATTTAGTTCATACTTGATGTTACCATATCTTATACCCAGTGCTTAATTTGTAAAGTTGGAGGTGGGGAACATAGAATACCTATTTCAGGGAACTACTTCCCCAACATCGAGAAGGGAAAAAAAGATAAAGGAACACATGTTGTTATGCAGAGGAGGGTAGTAACAAGTTACATTTACAGCTACATGTACATTAAGTAAATTATTGAAGATAAAATACTTCAAGCAGTTGTTTTACTGCACAATACTTCTTACTTTTACTTGAATAGATTTGTGAAGAAGTAACGCTACTCTTACTCTGTTACATTTGGCTACACTCAACCAGTTACTTTTTATTTTACATTTATTCTATGCTTTATTTTTGCCCAAGAGATGCCGCCAGTGGATCTACCGCAGGAATGTGTTTCACCAATCAGACAAAGCCCTGCAGTCACATGACCAACACAAACAGTGGCAGCATAGAGGCACACATTTTTTAAGGGCAGAAAATGTCATAGGCTACTCCAGTGTTAAAACTGTAGAGGATGAACAGCCCTGGCCTCATGAACAAAGCATGTTTGGCTCACACACAGAGCAAACAGATGTACTGTTCAAACACAGACCTTCTGACACAGAGACCTTCTGTGGGGATTGGTTTCAAAAACTTTTTGTTGTGAAAAATTGAGAATATGTTCCTTAATTCGTTATGTAGTAAATTTATTATAAATATTTTATGTATAATTTTTTTTTACTCATTCTAAAAAATAAATCAGACATTACAAATTTACTCAGTTCTTAGGTATACATTTTACCAAAATTGGGATTTAAACAAACAAATGGAAAATTTCTACAGGCTGAATTATAAATCAAAGTTAGTGTTTAAAAACAGGCCACATAAAATTTTACTTTTACCGATTTAGGATGTGGGGGAATATATTTTCCTGTGTTCCCCACAAATTAAGGACTGTTTAACCTGCAAAAGCTGTCTACCGGAGTTTTGGAAACAGGAGCGAATTGCAGTATTTCTGTCGGCCATCTTGGATTTGATCAATTAGTAAGTTGCACTAACGAAGGCTGTCCAGTAGATGGCAGCGTATGAAACAACAGTATCGTTTACTCAGGTGGTTGATGTAAGCAACAAGTAATCTATTCTACCCAATAACCATGCACATTTGAGAAGACATGTTTTGACTAGCCTTCCACTGCAGTGAGTAATATTTGGGAAAAATATGTTTGACCTCAAAAAAAAACTACAGTAACTAAGGCATTTATTAGTTTATTTGGTTCATTGGGTCCAGATTGGGTAGCTAAAGTATTGATACCCTTTCATGTTGTCGAAGAGGTCCTCAGAGACTTTGTGGATGTTGAGCACTTCGTCTCTGGTAAGGGTCAGATAGAGGCCGCTGCGCAGGGCCATTTTCCACAGCTCCAGGGAAGGCTGGTGCGTTCCCAGGCTGCTGTGGCACAACAGGAAGCCGACTATAACAGACAGAGACATCAACAGTTGTCATACACTCTAAAGCATGTGCAACTTCACTTTTTATATGTCACAGCTTGTCAGTCATGTAATGTAAATATCATAAATAGATGTAGTGATGTTTTCTCATCAGCACACAGCTTGGTAAATGACTATATTCACTATTAGCAATGCTTTATTGCACATGCCCATATGACAACAATGATGAGGTCTACTTACTAATTATCCACCGCTCCATCACTTCCATAGACAGGTATTCACATGCCATCTGTAAGACACAAAACACATTCATTCCTGCATTCTTAGTAATTTTTTAATCATTAAATCTGTTACAACATAAATCATTCAGCAATCAAAAGATATAATTATGTCTTTTGAAAGAGTTCCTTATTTTGTGGGTGGTGTTTCTTATTTCCGTTAAGATAAGATGTTAATGGAGGTCTGGTTCTTGGATAGTGTTTCCTAAATAACAGTGCCACATGCAACATTGCTGCCTTACATAAAATTCAAATGGTTTTGACAGAGATGGTACAAGAAAGAAAATAAAGATTTATAATTTTCTTTTCAACAAAGAGCTTTTGTTTCTGTTAATCATTAAGTTTGGTTAACATATAATGTTCTATTTTAAAAGTGTAAAATAGAATATATAAATATATAAAGTTCACAGTTGAACTAACAGGTATAAGTATGTTTAATATATATGGCTTAGGATATTATTATTACTTAGTATTATTTATTTATAATTTATATAATACCTCTTGGTCAGATCCTCCACCGTCATGGTTTTAATTATCAGTTTTACTCTGACGTCACTCAATTATATACTACCTGTACATCAACTTTATTTTTCACAACTGACAAAATTTCTGCTTGTGTGCATGAAATAAAAGACTGGACCTTCATCACTCACTAATGAAATTCATACTAACTTCACCAGTGTGATTGGCGGCTCTTTCATCAAACCATCTAGTACTGTTAAAAATCTTGGTGTAAATTTTGATTCCTCTCTATCTTTCCACTTTCACATTAATTCCATCCCGTCGTATTGCTCAGCTCTGTCCCTTTATCAGCATCTCAAATGCTGAAACTGTTATCCATGCATTTGTCACCTCACGTCTTGATTACTGCAATGCACTTTTCATTGGCCTACCAGCTAGCTCCATTTCCAAATTACAATACATTCAAAACTCTGCTGCTAGACTACTCACACACACACCAAGCGTTCTGCACATATTTCCCCAATTCTGCATGATCTTCACTGGCTTCCCGTGGTTCACCGTATTAAATTCAAAATTCTCCTTCTCGCTTTTAAGTCTCTGCACGGCCTTGCTCCCCCCTACCTCTGTAACCTGCTTCTCCCCTACACCCCTACACGCTCTTTACCATCCGCTGATTCCAGCCTTCTTGTTGTCCCTCGGCATCGCCTTGCTTCAATGGGGGGCAGATCATTCAGTGTTATTGCGCCCAAAATTGCGCCACTATCCAGGATGAAACATCCAAGATCCACAAGTACATCAAAGATAAGGCCCCAACAGATGCTCAGTGAATGTCTCGGGCAATGGGGAACAGCGGAAGAGGAGCTAGAGGAGGGACCATCATGATGTACCACCGGAACATAACTGAAGTGGCTGATATCAAGAAATCCTACCAATGGCTAGAACGGGCCGGACTGAAGGACAGCACAAAGGCATTCATCATGGCTGCACAGAAACAAGCCCTGAGCACCAGAGCAATAGAGGCCCAGATCTACCACACCAGACAAAACCCAAGGTGTAGGCTGTGCAAACAGGCCCCTGAGACAATCCAGCACTTAACTGCAGGGTGTAAGATGCTGGCAGGGAAAGCATACATGTAACGCCATAACCAAGTGGCTGGCATAGAGTACAGGAACATCTGCACGGAGTACGACTGGAAACCCCGAGGTCAAAGTGGGAAACACCTCCAAAGGTGGTAGAGAATGACCGAGCCAAGATCCTGTGGGACTTCAAGATTCAGACTGACAGAATGGTAATGGCGAACCAACCAGACATGGTGGTGATGGAAAAACAACAGAGGAAAGCCGTTGTGGTTGATGTGGCAATACCAAGTGATTGCAACATCAGGAAAAAGGAACATGAGAAACTAGAGTAATACCAAGAGCTCAGAGAAGAGCTGGAAAAGACTGGGAAGGTGAAGGCGACAGTGGTGCCCGTGATCATCGGAGCACTTGGGGCAGTGACCCCCAAACAGGAAGAGTGGCTCCAGCAGATCCCTGGAAGAACACCAGACATCTCGGTCCAGAAAAGAGCAGTACTAGGAACAGCAAAGATACTGCACAGAACCCTCAATCTCCCAGGCCTCTGGTAGAGGACCCGAGCTCGAAGGATGAGACCACCCGCGGAGGGTGAAGGACAAAGTTTTTATATATATATATATATATATATATATATATATATATATATATATATATATATATATATATATATATATATATATTTTTTTTTTTTTTTATTTTATTTTTTTTCAGACATATTTCCAGCTGTTCACATGCTCCAGAATGGAGTGAGGGGTGTGAAACGATTGGTTGTAATCCATCCCATCTTTGAATTGTAATCAAGCAGTGGTTCCCGAAGGTGGGTTGCTGAAGATTTTAATTCTAACTCTAAAATTTGGACATTTAATAAAAATAGCTGTTTTAGAAATACATTACAGTGGGCTCAGGAGCAATAAAACCAACACCAATATAATCATTAAAGAGAAATTTAAAAAAACAATGTCAAATTAATGTTAGAACAGATCAGTAAATTGGGTCATTATTCTTTTTGCGTTTTTAAATATGGGTAAATTGGTATAAGGAACTTCTATGTAAAAATCATTGACAGATACAATTTTTTGTCCTGTTTGTAGGGAATCATACTATTACAATAGTGTATACAAAAAAGTGTTGCTTTTTTAATTCTGTGGTAGGTTGCGTTGTATTTTCTCTGTATGTCTACATACTTTCATCAGACTTACACCCTCTCTTCATAACCAAACATAATCCTGTGTGTTATGTCAGCAGCAGAGGGCAGGCTCACCGTGTCACAGCAGGCCGGGTCCAACATGGCAGCTGGAGCGCTGAGCAGGCTTAGGAGCTGGGCGCTGCGCCAGTTTTCGGCTGGCAGGTTCCTGCGTGGGTACACCATGCCCAGAGACAAGAGCGCCGATGTCACCAACTGAGAAAAGAAGGAGAAAAGCACAAGAAACAAAAGTATGTGTTTTAAAATGACACTGGTTGGTGTTGGAAAGAAAAATGACAACGCCATCATTTTATTAGAAGAAACATCCTAAATTACTTTTTTACAACTTGAAATTTAATGACTCACCAAAGATTAGATTACTTTTGTCTATATAGTCCTTAAATATTAACATAGCACAGAATAGTTCAACACAATGGAACACGTCAGTCCAAGCTATGTTTTCAAGAGTGTGTTATAACCTCTAAAATAATACTCTTTTCATTGGTCCTTCTTGGAAATATAGACATGCAAAGCTCATGGAACACAATGGAGATTCCATTACTTAATTTTCCTGTTTCTATTGCTGCCCAGGGTGGACAAACTGAGCAGTGGAGGAGAAGCACTCTCATGTTGCTATTTGAGCACACATTCTTGCATAGACAAAAAACACCCGCTAACCTATTTCCACTGGGCTTGTTCATAACAGTATGTCCCTCAAGGGCTACCATAGCTGTTCACATGCTCTATATAGGATGAGTGTGCAACAGCAGACTGCAGTTTCACCACCAAGGCCTTATTCTTGGTTCGGTTCCTGGTTTTCCATTGGCCCCTGATGATGATATTGAGCACTTTCTCACCACATTTGAAAGAACGGCCAGCTGCGTCACAAGTACCTATGTTTTTACTCCCATTTTAGTCATGGTGTAAGCTAGATTTTTGAGCTAAACTTGCTGGGACAAAGGATAAAATGTCCTGCTCACATTGTGTTCATATTTGTGCTTACTCGTGTGTGAGGGCCGAACTCTTCAGTGAGTTTCTTCCAGGTATGTTCATACTCCACAATCATCTGGCCAAGTCGTGGGTACGAGGGGTCACTGCAGGAAACACATATGACTAAAGATGATCACTTAAATCTTTTAGTGGATATTCCTATTACTTATTCAAACAGAATGGGTAAAAACTATGGTGCAGTAATGATCGTGGACACATTTTGATGCTTTATATTTTCTTTCTGGAAAGTTAACCTGCTGCCGTTGGTCATCTCATGAGCACAGTTGAACATTCCCACCAGGGCTTTCTTGTCGTCGATGCGAGAAAGAATAATAATAACAGAAGCGTAGGTAGTGATCAGGTCCAGGTAGCTTTTGGTGAAGTCAAAATTAATCGCCTGAAATAAAGAAATAAAATTAGCTCACAAAAATATTAATTGTGTTGTCAGCATGTCTGTCAAGTCCAAACGCTTCGGCCCCTGTGTCACTGTAGAATGTATTTGGCCATCACAAATTTTCAAATTTTAAAAGTAAATGTTCTAAAAAAGGTGAAACTTGTTTTTTAGGACTTTTGGAGCACTGTAGAAATGTAACTACTTTACATAAGCAAAAATAAAGTCTTAGACTGACACCTTAAAACCATTTCTTTTAACATTAAACATGCTCAGAGGTATTTCTAGACTCTAGGGCCAGGATTTCTAAAAATACAATGTTCAGAAAACTGAATAAACATCTAATGTTTACTGCAGCAGCATAGGCTGTACCTCCAGCGATGCTACACTTCAGGACTTTCTTATATAAAAAAACTTTTTTTGCACAAAAAAACCCAATAATGCTAAAATACATAAAATCTCGAGTCGTACTACATATGTGGCGTTTTGAAATGAGGATCAAAAATAGAAAACGGCCTTAGTACAATAAAAAAAAAGTGTCACATGAATATCATTATTTTAGCTCTAATTTAATTTGTCATACTTATAGCTTCTTTTAAAACATGCACATCACAGAAGAGTCGGATCACAGTTAAGCTGGAGGTCATACATAATGCATAAAAATTGGTTGTTTTCAGTATGGCAGTAAGATGAGACTGCAGCAAGAGAGAAACTGAAGAATAGAAACAGAAGAGCAGATGTTTCTCACAGATGTCAACTAAAAAGGTTTTTCCCTCGCCAAAAAAAAACATAATACTTACAATATTGAAAAAACACAGAGAAGCATCTATTGTGTTGAGAAGCTCATAAACATGGTCCTGTAAAAACATTAAAAACAGATGAGACACATGCAGACAACGTCCCATGTCACATAATCTTCTGACTTTATACTGCTGAGATTTCCTGCAAAAACATCTTAAACCCTACTAATGTCTGACAGTGACCCACATCACAGAAATATGCAAATGTGCACTGAGGTGTAGTTACCAAACAGCACTGACCCAACTGTCCACAGTATTCAGAATAAAATCTACTTTTTTATGTCAGAATAAACCACTTTGTATGTAAATGTATTCTGGAAGTGTGAGTAAAGGGTATGCAGCCATATGCAGTCTTATTTAAATCTCCCCTGCATGTAACAAATGCTTGGTTATTTATCTTTGTTTGTTGTTCATTTAAAAAAAAGAAAAATAGCCTGACCTAAAAAAATTTAATAAAAAAAAGGAACATAGATTTACCCTGAACTCTATGACATCGAGGAAGGAGTCATAGTAGATGGATGTGGCTGAAAGCACTTCGGATTTCTGCCGCTGTATGCAAGTCAGGTTTTGCTGCAACAAATACAAATACTTAACACATAGCAATTTTTAAAGAAAATAGTTTATGTCCAATTTATGTTAATAATTATAATGGGGTGCACCACAGAAAAGGTGAGTTTTTAGTAGATTTTTTAATGTTTGAAGTGAATCTGAGTTCCTGATATGGAGGGGTAGAGTGTTCCAGAGGGTGGGGGCAAGGATGGCAAATGCTCGGCCCGCCCGAAGGTCCAGTTCTTGGATTTGCTTGTGGGAGTGAGGAGGTTAAAGTCAGCTAAGCGGAGGCGGCGGGAGGGGCAGTGGGGCTGGAGGAAGTCGGTGAGGTAGGGAGGGGCCTGGTTATGGAGGGCTTTGTAGGTGATGAGTAGGATCTTGAAATAAAATGCGTTGCTGAATGGGGAGCCAGTAGAGCTTTTGGAAGAGCAAGTGTGGGTGAGGAGGTGCATGGCGAGTTTTGGACATACTAGAGTTGTTGTACATTGGTAAAGGGGGGTCCGTAGAGGAGGCGATTGCAGTAGTCAATTTCAGAGGAAATGAAGGCGATGGAAAAAGGCGGTTTTGGTGATCTGTGATATGGGGTTTGAATGAGGGAAAGGTCAAAGATGAAGCCAAGGTTTCTAATCTGAAGGGAGTGTGTGGCTGAGAGACCATCGATACGGAGAGGGAAGTCCTGTAAGGAGGTAAGTTTTGGGTTCAGTGATGAGGATTTCTGATTTATTGCAGTTGAGTTTGAGGAAGTTGGTGGTCATCCATGATTTATTGCAATTAGGCAGTTGGTGATGGTGGAGACAGTGGCAGGGGGGAGGGTTTTGGAGGAATATGATATTACCAAGGGGAAGCATGTACAGGGTAAACAGAAGGGGACCAGGTATTGAGGCTTGAGGGACACCACGTGTGACAGTGATGGTTTGGGATTTGCAGTTGTTCATGGAGATGTAGTGGAATCTGTTGGAGAGATAGAAGGTGAACCTGGAGAGTGCTGAACCAGAGATGCCGACGGTGGAGTGAAGACGGTGGAGAAGGATGGAGGGGATGTTAGTGTCGAAGACGGCGCTGAGGTCAAGGAGGGGGAGGATGGAGTCAGAGATAAGGAGGAGGTCATTGGTGACTTTAAGAAGTGCAGTTTCTGTACTGTGGTGTGTTCAGAATCCAGACTGAAATGTTTCATGTAGCTTGTTGGAGTGGAGATAATGTTTGAATTGTGAGGCGACAAAATGTTCCAGAATTTTTGACAGAAAGGGGAGGTTAGAAATTAGACGATAGTTATTGGGGTCCTCAGGGTCCAGACCAGATTTTCTTTTAGTATGGGAGTGACAGCAGGAAGTTGGATGGCAGAGGAAACAATACCTAAAGTGAGAGATGAGTCCAAAATTAAGGGGCTGAGGCAACAGGGGAGACAGGATTTGACCAGTGAGAATGCGATGGGGTCCAATGGGCAGTGTTTTGAGAGCTCATTGGCTGATATGGGAGATCGGGAGGCTAGTGAGTTTTGTGGTGCAGCAAGGATGGCAGTATTTGACTTCAAAAGCTGTTGGCGGATGTTGTCAATTTATGATTTAAAGAAAGTGAGGAAGTTATTGCATTTATCAGTAGTGAAAGATTGAGAGATGTTGTCTTTAGGTTTAGAATATAGTCTTGGGCTTACAATATTTCCTCTGAAGTCGATACTGGGGAATTTCTTGTTGATGTACTTGATGGCCGGCTCCATAGCTTTATCTGTCAAGATGGACGGTCGCAGTTTGGGATCAGCACATGTCTGAAATATAATAAAGTTATAATTTAGAATTGTGCAGTGTTTACCAAATTATAGAATAGGTACCCAAAGCTGAGTGGTTGGAGATTTTAATTAGGTTGCAACAGAAGGTTCTATTTGCAGCATGTTTGTGACAGTTCATGTGAATGAATGAAAAAAATCTACTTTGGAAAAGGGGTGAGATAGTCAGAAGCAAGCAAATAATGGCGAAGAGGAACAAATGAAGAGAAGGCAGAACCAAAACTAGTAAAGTACAAAAATGCTATTTCAGACACAACACATTTGATATTTGGGCTATATTTTTGAAGAAGAAAAAAAAGGTTTGGGTAACAATTAAAAAAATGCTCTAGAATCAATCAACTTAATTTGGCAGCCTTCATTTACGTTATATTTGCAATGGAAGGAGTCCAAAACTTCTTATTGGATTTACCCTATTCATATACAAATATTTTACTCACAAATCAAACTTATGTATCAGAATACCATCAGCAATAATATTTTTAAATACTGTAAGGATATTTCATAAAGTTGTAGCTAGATTTGTCAGCACATACTCAGTAAGCCCTACTGCTGGCAGAACATTTGGATGCATTTTCTCTCTTCCTCAGTAACTACTGTTCAGGTGACCTTGACAGTTACGTACAACCAGCTGCTGCTCAGGTGCTGTTTAGAAACAGGCAAGGCTCTATCTTCTGAGTGAGTGGGATAAAAAAAAGCAGCTCAGCAAATCTTTGCTTGGTGAGGTTACAACTGACGTACTGCATTTAAATGAACTCGCAAACAGCAGACCTGCACTATAATGCTTACATTGTTACCCATGAGAGTCTGTTTTGCACAACAGTTCACACAGTACTGTATTTTCTAATGTGTACACGTGAAGAGAGTCACTTCCTGAATGTGACCCCATAAGGTCACTGACATGCAAAAAACCAACGGCTAAAGAAAGGGGTGAATCTATTAAAAGATAACATGATTTTTTTTTCTTAATACGTTACACTGCATATTATTCTATATTCACTTTCCATGTGCAAATAAAGTGGCTTGGAAATAGATTTTTGACAAGACAGACAGCTCAGACTGACTTCCTGTTTGCACTTCCTTTTTGCAGAACGATGCAGTGACAAGTAAAATGCCTCACAGATATAAACATTTACAGACGTTTTACTTACTTTATTAAATTATAAATGCAATATCTGTATAATTATAATAGAGTTAATAATAGTTAAGAATAGAGTTAATATAATTTAGCAATTTTAACTACAGTTTTTTAGTACTTAATATGGTGTTGCTGCTTTATCTGTTTCTTGCAGCCACTGAATAAAAATGAGATACCAAAAAGACATGTCTGTCTGTATTATACTAATTAATCTCGAGCCATATTTGTGCATTTTTCTCTTCTCTTTGTAATAATCACCATTGAAAGTGTGAAACAAAATCCAAGTTCCCTTTTCTCGCCGTCTCACACTACACTTAACTTCCTGCACCCCTCACCTTCTTGATGTAGTTCATGCGGATGAGGACCCCATTGCCCCTCTCGTTCAAGATAGTCAGCTTCTCGGCCAGTTTCTGCTGGTAGTCCATGGCTCCAGCCGCACAGCACCTGTGGCTCCGTTAGGACCTCGGCCTCCTCCTCGTCAGGCTGGAGTGGCACCCACAGCCCCGCCCTATCCCTGGGTCACATGGGGCTCGTGGGGAGGTGGAAACTTGACTTGACTTCACTAAATTCATGATTATTATTCATTATTCATCATACTGTAACTCTGTGCACAGTTTATGTTACTTCCCTTTATGAAACAAAAGTTTTTCTGTCAGTACATTACATACAAAACTCCCTTATAACATACATATACTGCAAATGCTCCATAATATTTTTTTTTGCATTTATAATCTATTTAGATGTCATTGGCCTGTGTACAGACTTTTAAAATAATGATATTTTATGTTGTAAATTTTGAGTAATAGACAGATTCTGGGGATTTTTCTTAAAGTCCTTAGTCATAATGATGACTTATAATTTCCATTTTAAAAGTCATAATTATAACTTTACATTTGATGTATAAGATTTAAGATTTAATCGTGAGCAACACATGAATATACGCAAATGTATTTTATTCTTTAAAACCAACCCACAGTAGTAAATTAAAGTGTAGTAATTAGTACCCTTTTCCACCACTTTAAAAAAGATAAAAGCCCCACAGGAAGTCATAATTCAATCACGTAATAATAATTATGTAAATATTATTTTAAAAAAGCCATTGTACAGTGCTTTTCTTGCAGCTACTACTGGTTACTTTATTTTGTACATAGGTTGCCAAAACAATTTATTTATTACCAACTCTTACTGAAGCCCCACTGAAGTTCAGACAAAATGCACTAATGGCATGAAAAGAAATGCAAACAAGCAAGAAAATAGATTTAGATATGTTAGGTTAAAGAAAATTACCACGAGGTGGCAGTGTTTACCAATAGAAGCTTTTGAATCGCAAGAGAAAAATAGAAAAGAGGGGATGATATAATTCACAGTATTTCACTTATTAAACTGGATAATTCCCAACACAAATGACTGCTTCTGCACAGTGATACAATGAGTGCTACATGTAATATGTAAAAAAAATAAAATATGTGGAACTAATATTTATTAGCTGGAAATAGTACCTGGGATTATCTGCTGTTGTCCAAAACTCCTCCTGCAGGGAGTTAGAATGTATGACACTTTGTTTTATCAGAGGGTCTTATATATATATATAAGTGCAATTTAAGAGATCTTTAGGAAAAACCTGATGATGATAATAAATCACTTTGACATTAACAAAGTACAATTCTGTTGACCCGACTATAAAGTAACAGGAATCAGCAAGAATTTACTTTGCCCATTCATAATAGTCTAGCACTGTACATTTTTGCTTATTGTTAAAAAAAAAGTTTCTTAAAACAACTTTTATTAACAAATTGAAGAAGAGCTTAAATAACAATGTCTTATATAAATATCCAATTTAATTTCCTAGATAGCATATCACAGAACAAACTTCTCTTCTCAAGTTCACCATAATCAGTGAGACTGCAGACTTTGTCAAGTAAACTACAGAATAAAAAGTTATTTAGCAAGCAAGTGTTGTTTACTGATTTTAACTCCTCTTGGAATTTAATGGCATCATGACTGAAGTGTAAATGGAAAAGGTCTATTTAGTGTGCCTAAGTGCTGAGCTGAGAAAGAGGAGCTGATTTTTTAAATGAGAGGCACTAAAGTTAACCACAGCAAGTGCAGAGCCAACCAGATTAAAGGCTGGTGTTAAATGGACATGAAGAGAATAACCTGTTTATTATTTCCCTATTGGCAGAGGCTCAGCGTGCGAGAGACATGTTAACAAGGCTGTCTGGGAAAAGCAGACAGGAGGATATGGGAGAAGGAGGAGGAGTGGGAATTAAGTTTAGGGAAATGGAGGGACAAGCTTATACTCTCTGAATCTATACATCTATACATTATACCTATAGTCTTGTGTAAAATGGCACTGGGAATTCAGTGCTGTTTAAAGCACCATTTTTACTTTGATGTCTTGGTGTCCAAAGACATGCTTGTGTAGGTCAACTGGTGAATCTAAATGGTCGATAGTGAATGAAGTGTGAAGTAATGAAGTAAGTGAGATTAACTGGTGATTGACCAGGATGTACTAGCATCACACTCAAAGCAGCTGGGGGAGGGTTTAGACACCCATGACTCATAACAGGAAAATGAATGAATAAAAATATCCTCAGATGAATTTAAAAAGTATATCCTTAAAGAAACGGCATGATGCAGTAAATCCTGGACAATAACCGCTCTTTCATAGATTTAGTGCACCTATCTTATATGCAGGGGCGGATCCAGGGGTTGGGCCGGGGCCACAGGGCACTAAATTCTGATTGCCCCCCTAAGTGCCCCTATGCTGTCACTCATCTGTCCTCACTATCCCTTCACCCATAAGTATAAGTGGTGCTGTGGAGCCTATGTAACATGTCAGGGCCATTTAAAGTGTCCTGGGTGTGTCTTAACAGTTAAACAAGAGCTTCTGCTCTAACTTCCTCTGTCTCTGTGTTCTCTGGCCCCTCCCCTTTCCCCTCTCACAGCACCACACTCAGACCTGTCAATCACTCACCCATCACTACAGGCCACACATTTATTGATAAATTAATTTTGTGTTTAATAAATATCACCCACCCCTGTGTGAAAATTCTTTAACCCATCAATGAGTAGAACGGGAGATTAACCGGCTCAGTGGTAGTGCTCAGTTCTGCTGTGGGTTTCTCTGTCCCGGTTTGGAGCCTCTGACCCCCGCCTCTCATTGTCACTGGACCCACACTTTGAATGGTTGAACCTCTGTCCCCTACAGGCTGTGTGAGCTCTGAGCAGCTGACACATGCACGTCTTTTAGTACGTTTCAATATTTATTTTGTGTTTATCTTAACAAGTCGAGCATAAGACTTGCTGTGTTTCTACTTTCAAGGAGTAGGCTACAGGAGTCCTGTACAAGCTCGTAAAAACACACCCTTAAAGAAAAAAATTATAATTAGGGAGTAATATTAAGAATATCCAAAGAATAAGAAAAGTTCATTGTTACGTGCTTTCACTGTGTTTGACAGCTTTTTATTTCCTCTACATGTGTAATGTAGAAATGTAAATAAATCAAATGGTGCATCAAATGGTGACCAAATATTTGCCCATCTGTAGAAAAACATTGCCCTATTATGGCCCCTCCCCTAAAAGAATGTAAACAGTAACACAGCCCCACATCCGCTGCATCAGTTTGTCTTAGAAACTACTTGTAAACCTTTTTTATGTGATTTTATATGATTTTGTGATTTTGATACATGTTTTTTAGCTGATTAACACATTCCCTCTCGTTTGATGTTATGCTAACTGGTCAGCCATACCCAATCTCTTCATGATGCTGATCCTCTTCGTAGAAATCCTGTCCAAGACAATAGATCTAACTGAGCTGTCCCTCTAATGCACTAATTTTGAATCCTATCCTTCCTTATATAACATTTTTCTCCACCCATTTTAACTTGCAGCACACACCTCCTAACTTCTATTCCACATTAAGTGCAGCAACGGCCCTAAAGGAAGACAGAAAACTCAAAGCTTTTCATTTCAACAGAGTTACAGTGCCATTCAAACCAGTCTCAGACTCTAAAGCTTCTGTCCTCAACCCTCCAGTCCATTCAGTCCCAATAGTCCCCTTTAGCATCATCTTGGTGAACTCTATGTTGAAACTCAATATATATGTGATGTACTGAAAGATGCTCAGGGAACTATTAGACCCAACAAGACTGATCAGTGATTATAGAAGACAGAAAACATATGGTTCTACCTCCCCTTTCTTGTTTTTTTTTTATTTGGGGTCATGTTGGGAAACTTAAGCCTCCATTTTAGGGTTGACCTGAAATGGTGGCATCACTCTGTGACACAAGAGATTGAATTTGTTTGTCACTAACCTCTTTAATCCACTGTAATTGGTGTGGTGAAGTTGCTAGTCTCAGAGTCAGCCTGGATATCGGATATAGTTATATATAGTTTTGTCTTGAACCTTGGTAGAAGGGACAATTTTTGTAGGCTTCAATGGTATCTCCAATCTGTCCCTCTGTATCTTCAACTTCTCTAACCTCTCTGTGTTTCTTTCCACTTTCGTTTCCACCTGCTTCTGGTCGTTGTCTTCCTTATTTTTCGTGTTGTCCTCTCTTTTTTTCTCACCATGGCCGCTCCCGTCCTCCAGACTTCTCCCAGCTCCGGCTGTATCCCAGATGTCTGCAGACAGATAGCACATGGGCAGAGAGAGGGAAACACCACAACGCTTTTAAGGCTGACTGTATGTGCTGAATGTACTGTATGTGCATCAATGGCTGACATTTGGTTTGAATATTAAGCCTTCATGCTCGAGACCACTGCGTACTATCACAACTCAACCAGTATCAAAAATGTATTCAATAAATGCACAAGGTTTTAATATATTTTTGCAACAGACCATCTGACATCGATATGAACAGAAAGCGCATTGATGTGAAATAAGCCAATGACTATGACAAACAAAAGTGCTATTGTAACTGTTTCTAAGTCATAAATAATTTTTTAATCGTTTAGTTTGGGACGTTGCATCAAAACAGGCAAAACAGACAAAGTGGGAAAGGGCCCCACAAGATGAGTAATAGCATATATTTATTGGTTTTATTTAATATGGCCAAAGTTATTTATATTTAAATGAGTTACTGTTTTGTAATACCTATTAACATATGTGCTCCTAATATGACTTATGTGCTTTAGGTTTAGTGTGTGTTAGGGCCATCACATACCTTCTGCCAAGGGCTCCTTGTGACAGTAGAATTAATTCTGTGTTTATGGTAAATGGTAAATGGCATGCATTTATATAGCTCTTTCCTGCACCCTTCTCAGGCACCCAAAGCACTTTACATCGTGCTTCCACTCACCCCATTCACATACATCCACTCCTGGGGCAGACAGAGAGGGGGGCTGCCACACAAACGGCCCTCAACCTTCTCCTACCACCACCAAACACACCTCCACAGTCACACACATTCATACACCAGTGCTACGGACACTGGAGGCAAGGTGGGTTAAGTGTCTTGCCCAAGGACACATCAACAGTAGGAACTGTGGGGAGAGCGGGAATTGAACCACTAACCTTCTGGTTATAGGACAACCGCTCTACTCCGGTTCTTTCTGTCTTTGTGGCCTTGCTCCTGTCTGCTTCTCCAGACTGGGAGGGGATGACAACCCTATACTCTCTGGAATAAAAGAGCTCTCCAAAATTAGAACCACATTTACAAAATAGTAAACAACCCCTTGAATATTTGTGAGAATAAGTCCCACTCACTGTAGACCTGCCCTTATAGTTGTCACTTCTACACTCAGTATGTTACTGGGGCTGTAAAGTTTATTTGCCCCGACACAGATCCTGTAAGAGGGAACACTAAGCAACCTGTTACCATGACTGTTTTCCTCTGCCTTTAGGTATTTAAGGATTCAAAGCAACTGGCATCTCTGATTCAAGAAAATTGGTGTCAGTCTGGCCCCTGGCTACGACTCTATACAGTGTGTAATTACACATCTAAATGGTTAAACATATACTGGAGGAATTCTTTCATGGCACGTCAGAACATGGCACAGGCAGGAGAAAGGGGAGAAAAGCACAAACAAGACACGGTCCTAATGAAAAAGACAGAATAGCACTGATAGACAGGAACAAGATTCATAACAAACCAGGATCACATTAAGAGCCTGAAGGTACCATTAAATGAGTGAGGAGACATTTGTATGTCTTTCATTTGGCTTCTATTCGAGGGAAGGCAATAAAAAAGGGAAAATTTAATTTTAGAGGCCTTTCAAAACTGAAGCTTTACTGTGTTCTGGCAAGATTTGTGCAGTACCCACACTCAATTCCCACAAGCCCCAAAGACTATACACTGTTTCAGCTGCAAGAAGTTGTTTGGTTTAGTGCCTGCTTTGTTACAATCGAGTTTTGTACTACAATTATACTGTAACATATTCTTATTTTGTGTTTTAGGTGCTGATACATTTTGCATTATGTGGGGTACTTTTCTGGGATGTCTTCTGCACATCAGCCATGGGTTTACGTGCAGGTCAGCGGATATAAGTGAAAAGAGGAGGAGATAGTGAATTTTGAGGAATGTAGTCAGACCTGGCCATAGCTTCATCTATTCACTGTAGATTTCAGATTATAAAGCAGCTTTATTCAAAAATCTGAAAAGAAGACAGACAGTCAATTAATCTATATATTGTGATATATGAGTATATATTTGGGCTAAAATATATGGCACAGTTCAAAAGAAGCTGTGTAATGTGCAGAGTAATCCCACGGCTGCAGCTTTACAGATGGTAAAACTATTAGCTTTTGCAAGATTTTCCAAAATACTAAGAAACTGTCATCTGATAGCAGTCACTGCCCATGTGGGTTTGTCTGCTAAAAAACACTTTAAATATTCTGGCACACTGAATGTAGATTTGTTTAAAGAAAATAATAAAACAGAGAATGTAACAAATTATTTAAAAGAAAAGGTCTTTGCTAAAAGATTTTCTCCAGACCCTGTGAAATGTTGAGTTTGTTTTCTTACTGTTTTCCTCTGTCCTGCTAAGCCCTGGCAGCTCTGAGCCTGTCAGGGCTCATTTAGCAGGGGCGGGTCCCTCCACTGTGCATTGCACTTCCAAAGACAAATTGGACCTCTATTAATGGGACACTTTCTGCCACTCAGAAATCCCCGCCTCTTTTTATTTTCCATTCACTTGATTTCAGTTGTGTTGTGGGAATCACGGCACACACGTCGCAATAACTCCAGAACAGTCCAGACTTCTCCTCCTCTTACACCATTCCAAAAAAAAAAAGCACTGTTAGTCCAGATCTAATACTGTGGCTTCATTGTTATGAGTACATACTTTTGGATCAGTGGATCGCCCTTTATTTAACATAGGGGGGGGATATCAAACACTGGTGAAAAGAATGTAAATTGCTCACAGATGGATTGGCCCTACGTCGGAAACAGGTCAGCTGTCTGCCAACCGCTCAGCTGGTACTGTAGATTAAATAACAAGTGGGTTTGATCACATTTTGCTTTTGCAGCTGCCTTTTTCCACTACTGCAATTTGTGTATGACTATTGGATTATGATGCACATGGGTCATTGGCATTTCAAGTCTAGTCCCATTATCACAAACACTAAATAAAGAGCCACACCCATTCTAACCTATTTCAAACAAAAGCCATCCTCTCAATTCAATCATAACTATTTATCTAAAATGAGGCAGGTGTTATGTAATGCTTTGTTTCTCTGATTGAGTGTATGTTTTTCCAAGAGCTATGGTCCAGAGGCAGTTTTTTCTGTGTATGTGGGTACTGCCTTTCAGTTGTGATTGGTAATGTGCCTATCCAATTGCGTTCAGAGGTATTTCAATCTGCGTCCATTTGTTCCGCCTCCGAGGAATGCAACTCGAATTGACGTGGACCAGACTACTTCTCAGGGTCAATCAGACTATTATTTATGTGGTATAACATCCAGTTAATGGCTTGTAAATCTTCCAGGGTGATGTCTGATGCCAGTACATAATGACAAGAAAAAAATTGTGTTCAAAAACATAGAAAGAGAAACTATGTGAGAAAATAAAGTGCTATTACTGAAATCCCATGTAGAGTGTAAGTGTGGGTGAAGGCACTTACAGTACATTGCCTTGTCTCTGTGAGTCCCTTTAACATCATATACTTTTTAGGACACTTGGCATATTCTCCACTTGAGCAGAAGTTTGATTTTCCACTCTGCCCCATTCCCTTCTCATCTTCCCCGCTGCCTGCCAGAGTGTCTCGTCATGAGAAGAGAGTTAAGGTTTGCCAAGAGGAAATAGTTATAGAAAACCTAAGAGCAGCCACAGAAAGGCGCTATTATATATATATATATATATATATATATATATATATATATATATATATATATATATATATATATATATATATATAAAAGCCTTAAATAGATGGGAGTGAATGTACAGGAGAGGTGTTACTCTATATATGGCTCTTCATGGTCTACAAAAAGACAAAGGTGCTATGCATGCTGCATGTGTAAGTTGTTAAATGCATGTCCCGCAACTGTTACAGTAGGTGTGTAGGTGCTACACACCTATTGTATTAAAACATTTAGTACTAGTCCAGTCTAAGGTTTAGTCCAAGTCATATAGTGTAACCTAATACTGGTTTAGTTCTGGGTTTATTCCAGGATTGGGCCTGGTTTTGCCCTGGTTCAGTTGTGGGTTTTGGAACTGGGTTAGCTCTGGTGTAGATGTATGGCTTTGTTCTGCTTGTAGCCCTACAGTTAAACCCTGGGTTTAGACCTAGACCTCTCCTGGTTTCTCCCTGGTCTAGTCCTGGGTTTCGACCTTGTTAGTGCTGAGTTTGTTGTTGTGTAGCCCTATAGTTCAGCTCTTGGTTTAGTTCAGTATTGTTATCAGTTCCTGGATAATGATGGATTTGATTTATATTGTGCTTTTCTTCCAAGGGATTATGGGATTCAAAGCACTCACAGGCCATCCATTATTAATTCACTCCACAGTCACACACTGGTGGTAGTAAGCTACATCTGTAGTCACAGCTGCCCTGGGGCCATTTGAGCCACTGTGCCCCTCTGGTTAAACATTGGTTTACTCTTGGTTTATTCCCTGTTTAGCCGTGGGATTGGTCCTGGTTCAGAGACAAAAGGAAAATAATTTCTTTGCAGGATTGAAACAATGACAAAGACTTTATAAATCACTGTGTTGCACTTCTCAAATGATTATAATGTTCAGTGCCTGTAGGTGGCACACTTTTCCTGGCAGTCAGGGGACCTGTCTATGAGACCATTGTATCAGTGAGGTAAAGATAGCATCTCTCAGCAGACATTACCTCTGCAGACACAGAGTGGCCAGTGTTCACGTCCAATTGCCCATGAATGAGTGCTCTGCGGCCGGCTAAAAACTCCACAGCATGCTCCTCCTCACAGCTCTCTTTCTCTCTTCATTTGATTTCTCTTTTTCATTTCATCCTCTCTGCCAGACCTCTTTTAATCTTTTAATTGAGCTGGCTGCATCATACCTATTGAACTCCCAAAGTTATTTCCAGTTCAAATGCTCACTTCAAGGCCACTCTCTGTAATGATTTTAAATCACAGCTACCCCCATTAGCATACCTGTCTTGACTGTCTTGAAAGAATAACAAGTATTTGGTGGTCTGCCAGAGTACTATGAAGAATTCCCGTCTGTTTCCATGGTAACAGGGAAGGTGAGCCCAGGTGTGTATTAACCTGTCATCATGCTCGAATGGAAGCAACGACCGACAAGGTAATTGTTTCTGTAAGATGGGGAGATCTGCTTATCAGCTTTCTCTGCATGTCTGCATAACTTGGGGAGAATATTAGAGGGCTTTAGAAACTCAAACAAAAAAAATTGTATTAGATGGTCCTGTCTGGCCAATTTACTGCTCACATATGGTTTCCATTGGCTGGTCAAAACACATACAGTAGATTGTCAACACTGAATCAATGGTGGCAGAAAAGATTCTACCAAGACAGTGAAAAAGACAACATAAAAAAGAAACTGGAAGCGCAATGCACAAAGCACGAGCAAAGCTCTCGGCCACAGCAGCTTTAACATTCACATTTGAGTTTGCAGCAATATAGTTGCTAAACAGCCTTGAAAAGTTATTAAGTGTGGGTATTTGTTCGGTAAACCTTGTAGAATACAGTCATTTTGTAACATGTTACTTTGGAAAATTGTGGCTCTGCTTTCCAAAAGGTTAATTGGACTCTTTTCAGTAAGTGTGAATGCTAACAATTTGTATTCCTGGCTTCATACGAGATTCAATTGAGGACCTTTGTTTTAACATCTAATGTCTCTTTTTCTGTAGACTATTTATATCATTATCATTAGCAAATTGAATAAAAAAAAAACGTTTCTGGACAATTTCTTTAAGTGGCACTGAATCTACATTGATTGTTCCCATGCAGGATAACTTTGCAGACCAACCTCTGACTGACTATGTTTTGTCATTCTTCAGGTAATTCTTGAGACCCAGCCCAGTCGCACTCCCCCTTCCGCCCCCACCAACTTAAATTACCACATTCCTTTGCAACTAACCTGGTCTTTAGAGCCAAAAGAGAAGGAGAGAGTATGCCAGGGGAGACAGCTTTAGGGAGAGGAGTGCAGGACAGAGTAAAAAAGACATACAGAGAATAGAGGTTAGCAAAAAGAGTGAGAACATTTCCTTTCCTGTGAAAGGAAATGTCAAACTCACTTCCACAGAGGGCCATACTGGCAAAATACATTCATACTGTGTATAATTTACAGCAGACTGTTAGTTCTCTTAACTTAAAAATAAAGTATAATTTAACAGGCAACATTAGCTTAAATCAAAACTAGGTACCATTTTTAGCATCATTAATCTACAAGAGATACGTTCAACTTAGATAGACTGAGGGCTGGCCTGAGAGTTTGGCATGTGTGCTGCATATAGTGAAAAGTATATTCAGCTGGTTTTCTGCTGGTAGGAATATTACATAAAAGAATGATAGCTTTGCATAAGTCTCTATAAGTGCTGGATTTCACATACTGACATTAACTGAGTCAAAACTTGACCTAATTAGCTCTCGTGCGCAATCGAGACTTTGATCTGTCATCCAAACGCAACACACTATTTCATGTAAAAACATCAACAGCCAGGACCTTTAAGTTGCTCCAATCACCGTAGGCAACACCCCAGGATAGAGAAACAAAGAGTGAAACTTCTTCCCCTCAGGAAACAGGATGTCCCAGCTGACACTACCACAGCCTTCTGAAGACTCAGGCTCGCAGTCAAAATAAAGCACCCCCCAAAACATAATATGGGATAATCAAAGGCCCGGGGGCCACCCAAATATGTTATAAACTTTGATCATCACTTCATTTTTATCTGGTCAGAGATGGAGCCAAGTTAAACAGAGATTTTATTCTGTGTGTTCCAATGATTGAGAAAGACTAAGAATGAGGTTTGGAATAGTATTTTCATAGATTGTAAATAAACATGGATGTTGTGAGACCATTGCTCTCCCAGTCACCGATATTGTCCGTACCACAGGGCAATAAAATGGCAGTTACATCCGGTCTATTCTGCTGTTATTGCATAGTAAAACAATAGTTTTTAGATAGCATAAACATATTTATCAAAAATGTTAATGATGACAGTTTCAATAAAAAGATTAATATTAACAAGTTCCAATTTACTTAAATAAAATATACATATTCTTAAAAAAGGTTTTAAATATTCATTAATTTTTCTACCGCTTTGTCCTGTTAGGGGTCACAGGTGGCTGGAGCCTACCCCAGCAGCTTTGGGCCTGAGGCGGGGTACACCCTGGACAGTGGCCAGTTAGTCGCAGGGCTGACACTTAGAGACAGTGACAGACAACCATTCACTAGGCACACTTTAGAGTTGCCAATTAACCTGTACATACATGTCTTTGGATGGTGGGAGGAAGCCGGAGTACCCGGAGAGAACCCACGGTAACACGTGGAGGACATGCAGACTCCTCAGAAAGACCGGAGTCGGCCAAGAATGTTTTGAGTCGGCCGGGTTTTGAACTCACAACCTTCTTGCTGTAAGGCAGGAGTGCTAACCACTCCGCCACGTGCACCCATTTTTATGGCTTATATAAATATAAGCCATAAAAGCTATTATAATTGAAAATTTGCTTGGAGAAATGTGGGACCAGTTGAGAACCATTGCCCTGGAATACCCAGAACTAAAAACCTAGAAAATACATTTGCATGTTTGTTTTTTGGCTACAGAGTAAATATGGCAGTGCACCATGGTCAACAACTTTCCTTCAGTTACTTTAGTAAAGTCAGGATAGTTTTTCCCCTGGCCATCACTGACCTTTACCTAAGAGATTAATAAAAAGTTAGTTGTATTAGCACAGTTTTTGAGCTGTAGCTTTTGTGAAAATATCTAATTATCTTCACACCACTGTGAGTAATAGAGACACATGCCATTAGTTAACCTCATTCCCCATTTGCATCCTGTGGTGCAGTGTGAGCCGGCCCAGCATCCACAGTAGGTCCCCCTGGCCTCCAAGGCCATCTGATCCCACTGCTCACAAAGAAGTCCGGTCGGCCCTTTCATTTCCTCCCTGCTCTGTGCTCTGAGGGCGGCTGAGGAGATCCGAAC
Source organism: Neodontobutis hainanensis (assembly GCA_024349245.1). NCBI lineage: Eukaryota > Metazoa > Chordata > Actinopteri > Gobiiformes > Odontobutidae > Neodontobutis > Neodontobutis hainanensis. The sequence continues at coordinate 15,264,336 of JALDNG010000005.1, forward strand.
ACAGCAGCTCACAGGCAGCTGCAGGTCTTAATGCAGAGTGACGGGGACCTCTCCCTGTCTGTTGTCTTTGCACATTTTGCCTCACTCTGTTTTCAGCTACAGGGGGACGTTTCCCATTGCAGAGAGACATATATGAATGGATGCTTTGTCAGATGCTTTGGTCAAGTCTCTTTAAGGGCAAACACCATTCCATACCCCCAAAATATAACTCATATTACTGGTATTCACTTTGGTTTTCCACACTGCTAAAGAAATTACTAAAATTAAAATAAAATATTAAGATAAAAGCACTGACTCAACCTTAGTACAAGTACTGCTTAAAATGTACAGCCACAAAATTGAAATTAACTAAATGAACAATAATTAAGCCTCATTCAGGTTTCTATTGGCCAAAATGTCTTGCCAACCTTATTGATATGTACATCTCTTTAAGTATCTACACCCCTGTAAGTGATATCTATAAACTGTATAATTTTCTCCACCCATAGAGCTTTCATGCCTTATTTTCATCCCAGGAAGTCTGAAGTAGTGGCTTTGATCCAGATGGTGCAGTGTGAGAGCATGAGTAAGACCCAAAAGCCAGTGCTCAACAAAGGATGCTCAGTCCTCCAGGCCGGACCGACGGTGTTGGATGAAGAACAGGAAGGGTCTGTTTTGATCTACCATATGTCAGCCTCAGCATCAGCACATTCTTCAGACAGGAGCTCCCATCTGAGTCCACACAGCCCACTCCGCTCAGTGGCATTACAGGGGATGAACACAAATCCAAGGATATATTCACACTATAGAGAAAATGGACCTGTAGATGAGAGATTGTGTTTTGTAGACCCCTAAATGTTAGCCTGTAAAGCTAGCGGACAGATGGGCTTACACCTTCTCAGTGATGCCAGTTAATGCATGTATTTGAGCATGTATGCAACATAACAAGTTGCAGAGAGTATGAGGCCTCCACCCCTCCGTGCACTCCGCTTACAGCTCCAGCCAAATGGAATACGCATAGTTCGCTGGCTATTTGTTTTCACATGGGACAGTGTTCTCCAGGAAATTCAAACTTTTCTTTACGGGGGCGTAGGTGTTTTAATTTCATCACAGCACCTCCTGATTTGTTCTTTAAACTGTGAATATGCTGTTGTCAGTGAAAACAATAACATAATCTCAGCGAGCTTTTGTCTGATGGCTATATTTATAGAATAATGAGAAACAATAGAGTAAATCTTCCACAAAACTCCCAATTTAAAAATGGATCTGTTTTGGAGAGTAATGACTGTAGCAGTTCTTTCTGGAAGACATACTACTAAAGCATTTTAAACAGCTGGGCGTATCTGTGTGATTGCTGATTATTTTAAAATAATGATCTGAGCCACTTATGAGACCATGTGAATTAGAAAATCTGCATAATGGCCTTCAAGGCTTAAAAATCCTAACATACCAGTTACCTGCATGTAAAAGTCTTATGTCAAATAGTTTAAGAAATGGAAATCTAACCATCAGTCATTGCTATTGCACACCTAAATGGCTATAAAACAGCAGCGGTCCCATAGGTCACTTGGGGCGACCCCTGTTTGTGGGAGGGCTGTTAGTATTCATGGATATTACTTGGAAAAGCATGGTGGATGTGAGAGAGGTTAGAGGCAGACAAATAGAGCAGAGGGTCAGTTTGTTTGGGATTCTTGAGAGCAGATAGCAGTTCACAAAGCCCTTCTAATGGGAACCAGCTGACTGCTAATAAAGCCATAGCTGGAGCTGTTTGCTTTTTGTTGTAGACCTTTACTTGGGGGACTTCTGTTTATTGTGCTTTATTCTCTCAAGCCTCTCAAAAGGAGGCTGACATTTTTAGAATGGGGCAAGTTTACTTTGAGACCATTGGATGTTATCGGGCATGAGTTTTCCCAGAGTGAGCGATTTGCTGAAACACCAGAAAGCAAAATAGCAGACAATCCTGTGGATTCACCAGCCAAATGCTACCACTTACAGGTTTATCTTTATATGTTTTATTAGAACATTACTCCACCCAAACGTGTGAACTGAGGCCTACCCCTCTTAGACCAGGTATAATAAACAGTATTGCTCAATGTTTCTCACAGGGCTCACTTTATGAAAACGTGAATCAGGACAAAGTGTAAAAGTTGGTTCCAGCATCCATATAACTGTAGAAAGTACTTAAAACATTTCAGCATATATCCCCATAGCTTGCACAGTAATTAACAGAGCTTGCATAGACTCACAAAATGAACGAGAAGTTTCTCTTCACAAATATATTGTATGCCCATGGGTAGATTATGTAGTAAATGGACAGTTTTCAACATGACTGATTAACTTATTATACAGAATTGAAGTATAAGATGCAAGACATGCAAGGAAATCAAGACAGCTTCAGCATGTGTGATTGTTAATGAAAAGGAAGTGTGAACTTGCTGAGCAGTAATTTGATTGTACTATTGTGTAAGGGCTTTTTCTCTTGAAAGAAAATGTAAGCATTTTGACCTTTGATCTAAAAGCAAAAACAAACTTTATCATAATAAAGACAATTTAGAATGATTGTAATTGAATGTTTTAGTTGTGACTATCAGGAGAAGGAAGCAGGGTAAAAGATTTTTTATGTTCTGTGCAAGGCGTGACAAAACAATACAAAATTCCTAAATCAGTGGGTCACACATAAAAAGACCAGCCCTAAAACAAGCCAAACACAAGACCAAAAACACTGAAGTACTCCTATGGTATGAAACATCCTAATCAGGTAATGAAGTTAACTATAGAACCATATTCCCCTAGGGAATCAAAGTGCTTAATGGCCATAATTCATTCACTTCACAGTCACACACTGGTGGTGGTATGATACATCTGTAGCCACAGCAACCCTGGGGCCGACTGACTGATTTTGTGCCTACGGACTCTCCTACCATCAGCAAACATTCTCACACATTCATACACCTGTGCTGCAGACACTGGAGGTGAGGTGTCTTGCCCAAGGACACAACAACAGTATGAACTGTGGCATGGTTAGGTTCTCTCATCAATAAAACACTGATCAGTGCTCAAAGGATGTAAACTACAGAACTGCATAAAAGTTCATAGAGTACTTGTGAATTTTTATTTTTATTTCTTTCCAAGCACGTAACTCTCCACTGCGGAAGAAAAGTGGAGTCACCAGTTGCTTGGTTTTGATCTGAGAACTTTTTCAGGGTGAATATGCTGTCATTTTGCAATATGGTTCAGGAACCAGAGCCGCAGCAATGGTCAGTGGGAAAGAGTTCAGTTAAAATCAGCCAGATTCTCAAATAAGCATCACTTTATTAAATCTATACAATGTTTCAGTAAAAGCTCAGATCCCACAACTCTATCTTAACACCAACTTTTGTTTCAGGAACGTCAGTCTCAACATGTTGAGGGTCTAATACAAATGAGGAATGGGAATGAACGTTTTGAAGTGCAAGGTGCTTTGGGGCTTTCTTGAATGGGTGATGCTGTGAATGTATGATATATAGGCCCATGACAGAAAGAAACGTTTGAGGTGTATGGTACTTCTCAACTATAAAAAGCTTTTTATTGCAAGTAGAATTATGCTGTATAAAATTGCAAATTACTCAAAATATAGTATACTAAATTTACTGACATTTACATATGTCAGAACAATTAGAAATATTGAGCATTCTTGGAATCTCTGGTTGTGTTGTTGTCCCTTGTCAGTGATTAGAAAATGACTTTTTCCTTTTCTCAGTTCAACACCTTAAAAGGGCTTGGGTCATATCTAAAAGTTAATCAGGCGTCCTGTGAGAGTGATACCGCCGCAGCACAGCTCAGTGACTCAGACCAAACAACAACACCCTTGTTTCTTTTCAGAGCAGATAGGGTACTGGGAGAGGAAACCAGTTCTCCTTCATCTTTGCATAAACAGTTCATGATATCTGTTGATTTTGGACCAACTGTAGAAGGTTCTTACCCAGGAAAGCAGACAGATCTCATAGATAGGCTCACTGGGGGGTCAGAATAAGGAAGCAAAGGTGATGTCTTTTCCAGAGTAATGCAAAGACAACTGCAATCAAGCATAATAGTAGTGCTTTTTAGTTTATTTTACTGTTAGCATGTAAATGTATTCACAGTAAACATGCAAAAGCTCTTCTTTTTCCCAAATTAAATGTAAATCTATGCTACATTTGTGGAGTCTAGCATTATACTACCTGCAACTCGTCTTGGTTCTAAAAAGACTTTGCAATGGTCTTGGTCTTATCTTGGACTGGAACTGGTTTAACACTTTAGACATTATCTTTTCTTAATTAAAAAAAGAAAAACATCCCTCTCTAAACGCTGAGCACTTCATAAGAATTCAACTTCGTCTGTTAATGACAAAACTAACTCAAAGTAGTCTCAAAAATAAACTAGTTTAAAGTTTTATATGTTAAATGTCACATGAAAATATAAGTATTTATGTGTGCATTCTGGGAAATACTGGAAATATAAAATGGCAGAACTTCATTGCTGACAGTGTTGGTGCATTCCCATAATGCATACATTTTAGAGTTTAAGTACACTGTAAATATCCACAAACGTCCAGGGAAAGAGTCCTTTTAGTCATTCCAGATCAACTCCAGGATAAATCAGGACCTTGTCTGGCTCGGTCTTGACACTGGTCTGTTCTCTGCTGTGTAAAAAGCTGTTACTGTGTGTAGAAGATGAAGACTTAACACTCCACACTTTTACCGACTTGGAGTGACCAAAGCATCCCACTGGCTGCATGTATAGCTACTCTGTGAAACATGGTAGAAAAATGTCAACAAGGTTGGAAAGTTATTTTTACTAGGAATGATGTATATAGATTGTCTGAAAAGTCATGCCAACTATTTCCATAATACAAAGATTAAACATTTATCATTTCAACGTAGATAAGGTTTGAATTTAGCTGGGCATAATTAAAGTTCGAGTATGACACAAGTTCAGTTGTATTTTTAGAAGCTTTTCAAAACTATTGATTTAAAATATTATGGTTACTTTGAAAACACATTTATGCTTAAAATATGAGGCCGGTTAAGGCTGCAATGATTGTGCAAATTGTGCAAAAACATTCAAGCAAAAGAAAGAAGTCATATAATAGCAGCCAAAGAAGGTTTATTTTCTCCAGCAGGAAAAGAGGCACTCACCAAACATTTGCTGTACTGAACTCGTCTGTTTGGAGCAAACAGAGCTTCTTTGGCAGGCCACATTTCACCAGAGTCATAAGAGTGAGTTTACCTGTGGAAACAGTTTCAACAGTGAGACTTTTTCAAATCTGAAATCCCAGCTGACTAAAAAAAAAAAAAATAGACAGTGCAACTGCAGGAATTTAGATTTTTTTGGTCTTACTTAAACCTGCAGTTGGATAATATTTCCAGAGCATGTTGAAGCATGTATTCTCTACCACTCACTTTCATCAACACAGATTTTGAACATTTTCACATTATGGGACTAATAAAGATTTTCCTAACTTATACAAAAAAAATTACTCACTTAATTCAATGGTGACCTTTAAAATCAGCAGTGGTTAGTAGCGAGTTTTTAGCATAATACATTAAATGAAATCTCTAAGAAAAATAAGAAATGTGCATATACGTGATGTATGTACAGATATAATGCAAATGATGGATAGTGATAAAGTGAGATCCAGCCTGCCTTCCCCAGTGTCCCAGAAGCTTACAGGTCATGGAGAGATGGAAGGCTGCAGCCAATCAGCAGCGTATCGTACGGTGATGGAAACACATCCTCTGTCACTGTAGGATGCGCGGAAGCCACTGCCAGGCACAGTGGCAGTCTGCAGTGTATTATACAGTGTAGAAAGTCAGTAGTGTTGCAATGAAAAAAGCACTGTCTGGAAGCAGATGAAATTGTTTCTCCATACCTGTTTGCACAATTTTTTATATATATACACATATATATATATATATATATATATATATATATATATATATATATATATATATATATATATATATATGTATATATATATATATATATATATATATATATATATATATATATATATATATATATATATATATATATATATATATATATATATATATCCAGTAGCAGCTGGATAGCTCAGCTGGTAAGGACAGGGCTTTTCACACGGGGACCCGGGTTGAATCCCCCTCGGGGTGCTATCCAGTGGGGTCCTTAGGCAAGACCCTTCGCGCTACTGCCTACCTCATAAAAATGGTGAGAGACAATAAATGCTATGAGAAGCCGGATCAGGCGACCGGCCAAACAAGGTCTGCGTCAGGTGTTGGGGAACCAGAGCAACTTGATGACAAATGGGCTACTGGAACAAGAACAGGAACAGGAACAGCACGGAGATGGACGAGATGCGATAACAAGGCTCTGTTGGAATGCTACTACTCCAGTAACCCTAGTCAGAGGGGTTACATGAAGAGGATGTGGGATGAATGGTTACTTGAAACCCACAGTCCAGGCTTACACGAAGCACCTAGTAGCTCAGTGTTCCAACATCCACAAGCGGCAACTGCTATCACAACTTGAGATTGACGAGATACAACACAAATGCTACGGCAAGGGGGAGCCAGGACGAGAGGTCAGTGGGGAGCCAACGAGGGCTCCCCAACCAGAGATTGGGCACGAAGCCCCAATAAGTGCAATAACGCTGAACGAGGCAGCGACTGACCTGAAAGACAAGATCATGGCGAGAATGAATGAAAGGCAACCCGACGCCAACTACAACGGCTAAGTGAAGTACCATCAGAAAGTCTCCTAGAAGATGTGAATGCAGCATTAAGTGCGATCCCTACCACAACCATCACTGAAACCAATGAGCTGATATACACCTCAGCAGCAGTGATCCTTGAGATGCTTGGCTATAAGAGCAACCATGGGAACCATGATAAACAATACCCACCATGGAAACAAAGGCTGGAGGCTAAAATCAAGAAGGCACGGAGAGAAGTGAGCCAACTGACAGAGGCCAAGAAAGGTGCAATGAGAAAACAAGTACCCAATAGGTACAACCAGATGCCAATACCTGAAGCACTTGAAACTGCCAAACAAAGGCTCCAAGCCTTGGCCAGCCGCCTAAAGAGGTACACAAGAGAGAATGAAGCCAGAAGAATAAACCGGCTGTTCGCAACTCAACCTGCGAAAGTGTACGCTCAGTGGCAGGGTAATAATAACAGCAGGGCCGACCCACCAAGGCTGGAAACTGAACAATACTGGAAAAATATATGGGAGAGGAGGCATCACACAACAGCGATGCACAGTGGCTGGTGGCTCTGAGAGAGGACCACAGCAACCTCCTGAACAGAATCCAGTTACCATCACAGCGGCAGACGCGTTCAAGAAAGAGTCTCAGGTATGAAAAACTGGACAGCACCGGGCCCTGACAGGATCCACACCTACTGGCTAAAGAAGTTCACTGCACTCCATGAGCGCCTTGCAGCACAAATGAACCAGCTGCTAAGGGATGGGACGCACCCTGAATGGCTTACCGAAGGGCGTACAATCCTGATCCTGAAGGATCCCACAAAGGGTACAGTCCCATCCAACTATCGGCCAATAACCTGTCTCTCCACAACATGGAAGCTCATGTCAGGCATCATCGCGGCTAAGATAAGTGGGCACATGGATCAATACATGAGCAAAGCACAGAAGGGCATCGGAAAAGAAACCAGAGGACCAGCACCCTGAGACTGTACGCTAGCCGTAAGGAAGGCGGCCGTGGACTAGTGAGTGTGAGAGCCACTATCCAGGATGAAACATCCAAGATCCACAAGTACATCAAAGATAAGGCCCCGACAGATGACGTGCTTAGTGAATGTCTCAGGCAACGGGGAGCAGCGGAAGAGGAGCTGGAGGAGGGACCATCATGGGAGGACAAACCCCTACATGGGATGTACCACCGGAACATAACTGAAGTGGCTGATATCAAGAAATCCTACCAATGGCTAGAACGGGCCGGACTGAAGGACAGCACAGAGGCACTCATCATGGCTGCACAGGAACAGGCCCTGAGCACCAGAGCAATAGAGGCCCAGATCTACCACACCAGACAAAACCCAAGGTGTAGGCTGTGCAAACAGGCCCCTGAGACAATCCAACACTTAACTGCAGGGTGTAAGATGCTGGCAGGGAAAGCATACATGGAACGCCATAACCAAGTGGCTGGCATAGTGTACAGGAACATCTGCACGGAGTACGGACTGGAAACCCCAAGGTCAAAGTGGGAAACACCTCCAAAGGTGGTAGAGAATGACCGAGCCAAGATCCTGTGGGATTTCCAGATTCAGACTGACAGAATGGTAATGGCGAACCAACCAGACATCGTGGTGGTCGACAAACAGCAGAGGAAAGCCGTTGTGGTTGATGTGGCAATACCCAGTGATTGCAACATCAGGAAAAAGGAACATGAGAAATTAGAGAAATACCAAGGGCTCAGAGAAGAGCTAGAAAAGTCTTGGAAGGTGAAGGCGACAGTGGTGCCCGTGGTCATCGGAGCACTTGGGGCAGTGACCCCCAAACTGGAAGAGTGGCTACAGCAGATCCCTGGAAGAACACCAGACATCTCGGTCCAGAAAAGTGCAGTACTAGGAACAGCAAAGATACTGCGCAGAACCCTCAAGCTCCCAGGCCTCTGGTAGAGGACCCGAGCTCGAAGGATGAGACCACCCGCGGAGGGTGAAGGACAAAGTTTTTTTATATATATATATATATATATATATATGTATATTATATGAAAACACATCAAAACCAACACTACAATACTATGACGTAAAAATGACAAAGGAAATGCAGTCTAGATACATTTATGGAAACAGTGAATGTCAAAAGAATCGACCACACATCTGTCACTGACTGGAATTTGAAAGTTTCAAAACCCAGCTCAAAGGCGGAGCTAAAATTTTCTTTTACACATATGACATTTAATCCCTATGACCTAGTGCCTGCTTTAACCATTACCCATGCTGAGCTCTAATGCTGTTTTATATGGCTATTACTTTAACAATAAGCAACAGTAGTGCATACTTGCATGCTTAAATTCATGCTGCCCTGATCTCCTGTTGCTCTTCCTCTCTCTTGAAACAGATTTAGTAAATGCCTTATTACCAGGTGAACAGAGCAGCCATTGAACTCAGCTCTAAATTTATGTGCTGTATCTGCCAACAGCTGATTAAAGCTCCCTGATCCAGCGACCCAGTCTGACTTGGGGTCCGAACTGAAGCTGGAAATGTACAGGAACTCATGCACTGGATATAGTCTAATGTGAAGGACCATTTAGGGATAGCATGTCATAATTTGTTGAATTTACAGATCACTGAGCTGCATTTATTTGACAAGAACAAAAACTAAACACTGTAGACCACAAAGAACTTTAATCCCCCTTTTGTGTGAGTAAGTCCATTGCTGTGGAATAAGTCTGTTAAACAGGTGGCAATGCCAACACCACCAACGTGAATACAAACGGGTTGTTTGACAAATTGTGATTCTCTTTGTTTAATGGTGCACTCTAAGCTGCTTAGAGGATTTCTGTTCTTTAGCAGACAAGGTTGACATGCATGTCTTCCAGATGGGGGCTTTTAACTGATCATTAAAGGAGCTCATTTTAAATTCAATTCTTAAAAACAAACTTGAATCACCACCAGGAGGAGGTAGAGTGGATCATTACAAAAAGGCTATAAATTTGAAATTTGTTTTATAGGTAGCCCAAAGGAGCACCCAGTGTAATATAATGATACTTCCCTTATGTGGAGATGAGATACTCTTTTACACAATGTTTATTCAAAACCAAAATAAATCACTCACCTCATTCCAGAAGTCACAGTGCCCCCTATGCACACTGTTAATTTTCAGAGACTTTATGAAAAAGACCATGAGGATTTTGGTTTTCTTTGCATTTAAATCTGTAATTTCTCATGAAGCTTTTACCTGAGACACTTGAAAACTGACCCATTGTATTCTACATTAGCCCTCACTATTGGCCCAGTGACCTGCTTTTCTCAGCCCTAAATAATGACCCATAGTTTTTTTTTCTCATATGGTGTGACTATATTGTTGTAGTGGTTGTTAGCAATGTCCTTTCTCATTTTTATGCAAAATGGAATATAAATTATTTTAGTTATAGTGACTGCCCTATGCACTCCATGCACTACATTTTACAAAATGATTTTGTTAGTAGGAATTGTCATCGTTTGTCCTAGCCCTTTATCAAAATCAAACATAACTACATCCTTACCTCAGCTATGACATAGCAGGCTACTTTTAATCTTAAACACCTTGAACCGCTACCTTATTGTGTTGGAGGCATTTAAATGCTCGAATGATCCTAGGAGCTATGTTTTTGGGGGCTGTATGCCCCTGGTAGAATCTCCCAAGGCAAACAGGTCCAAATGCAAGCACCTGGTGGGGCCCTGTGGTCTTACCGAACTCCTGTGGGCACACAACCTGCGGGAGGGACCGTAAAGGGCTGGTGCATTGTGGATTGGGAGGCCTCGACGATTCAATTCCTGGACACAAAATCTGATGCTAAGGACATGGAATGTCACCTTGCTGGGGGGGGCTCATCTCCACTTACAGCTCTGGATACCAGAGAGAGAGAGAGAGAGAGAGAGAGAGGCAGGACTCTCTACCACTCTGGAGTTGCCCACGTTGAGAGGCTGGTGTGGGGTCGCTTATAGCCCCAGCTCAGCCCCAGTCAGGTGTTGGAGTTTACCCCGGTAAACGAGAGGGTTGCTTCCGTGCACCTTTGGGTCAGGAATTGGACTCTCACTGCAGAGTACCCGGTCTTTTTGGAGTCACTTTAGCGCCCATGTGGGCAGCTTGTCCATAACAAACACAATGTTCAAGCATAAGGGTGTCCATCAGTGCACTTGGCACCGGTCAATGCGACCGCTCGGAGCTGTGGCCGTAAGGTCTCCAGTTCCTGTTGTGGCGACAACCCACGAACCCAGTGGTGGACACCGGAAGCAATTAGATGCTGTCAAGCTGAAGAAGGAGTCCTATCAAGGTTTGCTCGTGGGACTCCTGAGGCAGCTTCCGGCATTTCCCCGGAAGAGGAATCATCATAACATCCCGCTCTCTCCACAGTTGATACTGTTGTGGTGTCCTTGGTCAAGACACTTAACCCACCTTGCCTCCAGTGGTGTCAACTGTTACACTGGTAAAGCGCTTTGAGTGCCTACTAGGTGGAAAAGCGCTATATTCAATATATATAATATATATAAAAGAGCTGTAGGAACTGTCTGGCATCTCTGTATAGACTGCTGCTCTTTTGATCCGGCCCTGGATAAGCGGAAGAAGATGGAGATGGATGGATGGATGGAGACAAACTCAGGTCTCTTGTGAGAAAGTCACTTTACATTCCTGTTCAATAAAAATATATATATATATATATTTACCCCTGTTATGAAAGTTTCTAACAGCATCCCATATCCACTATTTTAGGTTGAATAGTCTCTAGCAGCATCTGTGTTTTTGTTCACTCCTGAAATGACTACACAATAATAGTCCATCATTATCAAGACTAATCGGTGATGATAATGATTATAGCTGAGTTAGCTATGTTGCTTGACATTGCAAAGCATTGCTAACTCATCTATCTCATTAAAGGAAAGATTTATTTATTTATTTACTGGGATATTACACATTATTAAACGTTTCTGTAAAAGTGCCAGTATTAGCTATAAAGCTAGTTTTCAATTGTAGTTCCTGGGCAAGGTATAAAATGCCAACAACAGCCAAAAAAACATTTGGTACACAGCATATCACACTGACTTAAAAATGAGTGCAGGGAATTCAGTAAGTATAGTAAAAGTTTATAATAACATCAAAGCTCACACAAGGATCAATATGGTAAATGGTAAATGGCATGCATTTATATAGCGCTTTCCTGCACCCTTCTCGGGCACCCAAAGCGCTTTACATCGTGCTTCCACTCACCCCATTCACACACATTCACTCCTGGGGCAGACAGAGACGGGGGCTGCCACACAAACGGCGCTCAACCTTCTCCTACCACCACCAAACACACCTCTACAGTCACAATAAGCACTTATCATACAGTAGAACAGCAATAAATATGTGTACAGGATTAATTCTCTATGAACCAAGAATTCAGCATGTTTTTAAAGGTCCAAGTGTATCAGGATATATATAAATGAGATGGTATGGTGTTCCATGTCTGGGCTGCTTTTTCTCAGTGGGATTATAAAGGTATTTGTAGAAACAGATCTGGTGTATCTGCTACTCAGAATGAAGAAGTTGTGAAGTGAAGGGGGGCTAGACCATGCAAGATTTTAAAGACCAGATTCAACTCATGAAATTTTACTATGTTTTGTCCAATTATGTTTGTCTAGTATATTACAATGGTATTACTGAAAAGGTTTCATATCAAGGACTTTTACATTTAAATGCAGGCTGTATCAAGTTTTTAGAAAGTTAGAAAGTTTTGTTGCTGCTTCCTCCTTGTATATCCTATATATACAATAAATTCCTGCAGCAACTGCTTGTGTCTGGTGTTCTAGATATGATTTAATCCAGTTTAAGAAAAAAATAAATAAAAGAAAATTGAAATTGTATTTAATTTTTTAAGTGACAAGACAAAGATTCAATCTTCTTCTGGTTTTTAAAATCAAAATTTCCCACAACAAAATTATTTAATTAAATTTTTTTATACAACCACCCTCCAAAACGGCAAAAATAATCTTCTCAGGTGTTACATCAAATTTTATCTTCATCAACTTTAACCAGATTTGTAAACTTCTTCCTCACAGATCTCTTTTAGCATTGTGGCCTACTGTAACAATATTTTGTTATTACTGCAGTACCATACACTAGTGGAAATGGCTGATCAAATCTTTGGTAATGTCAGTCACCTTACAAACAAATGCAATGCAGTTGTGTTTTCACTTTGACTTCCATGTTCTAACTGACTGCCAGAGAGCTGGAGCAGGACACCCACACGGCTGCATGTGACCTCGATGCCTGCACTGCTCAGATTTAGTTGACTGCCTCAATGAAAACCCTGTTCGATATCAATATTTGACCTACTGGTGAATACTCTATCTTTAGCAGCCAGTCCAATCCCACAATGGCATATCAAGCCAAACTCTCTTCTATCCTCTTTGTCGTGTCTTTCACTCCATCTGACTCTCCCCAAACCCCCTCTTCCTTCCTCTTCCCCAAAGCTCTGCCATCTTTCAGCATTCCTCAGGTCGGTCACAGAGAGCCCCTTTGTGTCGGCGTTTGGGAGGGAGCGCCCAGTCTAACCACTCACCTTAGGAGACCACTGACTACTGTACAGCCTTCTTCTACCCCCTCATGTGCCTCCATCTCCTGTGCTTTCATTGCACACGCCTTTTTTTACCTCCGCTAACTTGTCCACTGCTTTGGACGGCAGCCACTATCCACAATTTTGTGAAAAAATAAAAAATAAAAAGAACACATAGCCTGTAACCAAACAGCTTCGATCAAATAGGCTACTGATGAAACTGTGAGGTTTCAAAGCGAGAGGAAAGAAGAACCAGGGGAGGAGGCCAGACTCCTGTGTGTAAATAGAGCTTCCAGAAGAACATCAACTAAACTAGGTAAAAATGCTTATTAATCAGCCTCAGAGTAAATTAGGCCATGTAGTTTAATCATGTTAACAAATGCAGTTTGTTCAGTTTTGTGTCAGTTGAAAATAAGAAGACATTAAAGAAGGGGTAGATGTTTGGTTGCGACCCACTACATTTTGTCCTATGGTGTGACCTCTTCCTTTTGCTTTTCGCATGTTTATATTTTAATTTAATAAAAAATAAATTAAAAAGTAAAATTTAGCCTTGTGAAGCTGTTGTCAAATGTTCCTTGTTAAGAATAAAAGAATAATTATTTTGATTAGTCAATAATGGGTTCTTTGAGAGACAGACAGATGATTGACATTTGTTGTGTTACAGGTAAAGGAAAGGCTTAGTTTCTGCCTCCTGCAGCTTTAGTGTGTAATACATAAGCATATGCTATGTGTTCTCTGAGTAAAATGATAAACACATTATTAGAACACCTGCCATAACTATATTGTATCTACATTTAATGCAGAAACCTACATAGATAAATCAAAAATAAAACAAACTTCAGTTTTTATGGTTGAACATTTACAGTGTAAGAATTGTCCCATTTTCTCAGCTTTGGGGTTAATCAGTCCAGTTTGGCTCATTTGAAAGACCATCACGTGTGACACAGAAACATAATTCTGTAAGACTCTTTCTGAAAGGCCAATACTCTTAATGATGTTTTTCTGCTTTGCTTGAAAAATGCTTTATTGCATGCACTGCAAAATTTAAGAGCATAGCATGGATTTATTCAATTGAGTTTTACCACAAAGGGGTATAATCTGCATGTACTGTATGCAGTTCTAATGAATAGGCGATGATCATCACATACAAGCAGAAAAATGCCAGAGAGACGTCAACACAAAGGCCAAAGCACAATGTCCAGCTCCACATGCACATTTTGCACAGTCAGTCTAAGTCTGAGAGTTCAGCATTCTTCAGAGGATTAGATGTTGGAGCTGAAAGAATGAGCCGCCACACAGAGGGATCTCCTCACAAGATGTGGCCCGCTTTCAGCCGGATTACAGAGTCGGCCAGAGCACCCACCGTGACCTGAGCGACAGAGGGGTATAGCAGATTAGTACGTGCTGTTTTAATTATTTTCTATACTCTAATAACTCTAATAACTGAAGATTTTGCTAGGGTCCAAAATAAAAAAGGAGTATATAGAGAATGAAGATGCTTTAGGGACAAGGAGTGTTCCTCATATTTCACATAAGACTGTGTGAACAACAATATATTAAGTCAATGCTATGTAATGTTTTTTCTTTTACTGCTGCAAACTCACATGGGTCATGGCTTCTTCCTGGCTGACCTTTGCGTTTAGTTATTCTTACTTAATATGAGTTTCATACTTATTTTTCTAAAAGCTAGAAGTGATTCTGTTGAAGTTCACTGCTGATGTTGCACCTTATTGTAAAATCAAAGTTTTAGCTCAGATAATGGAACAGAGTCAACATCTTCTGAATTTCAGTCAGTGCTCAGCAAACATTAAAAGATCTGGAGAACTTTATTTGTATTATGGCAAAATGAATGTTAATTAAGAATAAATTACCAAAAACATTGTGGACATATGCAGTCCAGACCGCTGCTATTATTCAAAATAGATGTTACAACAGGCGTGTGGAACTGAGTCCATGTTACATGTTGACTGGAAAGAAGCCTGGCCTTTCAAGAATTACAATATTTGGGTCGTAATTCTAATAATATAAGAAAAAGCTGGATGTACGCTGTGTAAAGGAGATTTTTTTTGGTTATGACAAGAGCAGCCTTCTCTCGTCTATCCAGACACAGTACTCAAGTACTTGTAAAATGTTTGACTGAATGTCACACTGACAGATGAAATTAATGAGCACATTGTGAAGCGAAAGAGAGTTAAAACCCAATTATCAAAACCTGATATGCTAAAAACAATTCTACAGAAAATATAAGCAGAGACATGTGATTAAAATACCAACTTAGGTGAAAGTAGTCACAGTACACACTATCCAAAGACAGAAAGGAGACCCCCTCAGTATTATACAGACTATGAGTCCAAGGTACAATCTGATTATTATCAGGCACTAACAAATTTTGACTATTGCTATGGAGTTGCATGTGATGTACCCCAGACACTGAAGGAGGCTATGGACTATGGGGGGCAGATGGGTTTACACTGGTAAAGAAACTCTTGTTGAGACAAGTTACTGGCATTGATTATACAAGACCTTATCTTTGACAGCTCTACGTATTCTAATGCAGCTCACAGCGGAGGATAATTTAGAATGGAGTGTCAAAACTACATACATGCATGTACCATGTTAAATATACATGGAAGGCTTTGAGGCTGACTCAAAGACAGGACAGGGGAGAAAGCAAAGTGAAAATTAAATTGTGATATTGATCATTTGGGTGGATTTCCTTATTATTGCAGCGAGTGACAGTCAAACATTCAAAAGTGTGAAGGAAAGGTAGAAGCAAAGGTAGCAGCAAAGGTAGCAGCGAGGTATTTAAAGGGCACTGTGAACCAGGAATAGTGTTAAAAAGAAAAAGGATGCAAATCACAAACTTGTGGCATAGAGTGACGGAGATTGAGCAGCAGACCAGAATGACAGACAAAGTGTGACTAGTTACTGTTTTACTTTGTCTGAAACTGGGCCCATTATTTCCTGGAAGATTAAGAAACAACTGACAGTTGCTTTATCCATGTGAAGCAGAATATATGGCTTTAAAAACTATTGCACAGGAAAGCCTGTATCTTGTGAATATATTGAACGGAATAGACACTGGATGTGAATATGCACCGGTGACAATCTATGAAGACATTCAAGGTGCAATTGCTTTTGTCTGATCTGCACTCAGTGATGGAAAAATAACTCTTTGTTAGTCCCACGGCAGCCATGGTGGCAGATATTTTAAATAAATATGTAACTAAAATCAAAATGGATAAATTTGTGTGTTTTATTTTTGGCGAGTAAATGAAAAAAAAATGTTTGCACTGTATTGTCAATCTAAGAACAACAACGTTGTTGTGGGACTGTTCTTGCATTGTTCTAATTTCTTGACCGTGGGAAGAGAAACACACAGGTGTGCACGATCATTAATAAATGGCCACAGCTTGCACTGGGGAGAAGTTTGTGCCAGTCAAATGTGACTGATGACTGTGTGTGTTTGTTTCCTCCATTATGAGCTGCTGGTGTTTCCAGCCTTTTAAGAAATGTCAGCCTGAACAACACACATACACTTCAGGCACACTCAACACTGCAGACACACTAATTCACACACAGACATAACTTTTCAAGTAAATCTTGATCCTGTGTTCTCTCCCCTTTTTTGTTTGAGTTGTTGAGTTTGTATATACACAGAGTTGTGCTCAGACATGTGAACAGGATTATGCACTGTTGGAGAAATGTTTCTTTTGTGTAACATACTGAAAAAAAATGCAAAAATACATAAGTCTTTCCATGTGGTCACAAATGCTGTAGTAGCAGGTGATTTAATATTAGGATAAATGTATCACCCTAAATGTACTGCTGGTAAGTTTAATCATTTAAACATAATTTACACTGAGTACATCATAGTAAAGTAAATAATTTCCAAGTTCATGTTCATCATTTGCCTTTTTGAGCATCATCTATATTCACGGGTCATCCATCAGCACAGTTGATAACATGATGTCAGCACATGTCTGCAGGAACATATTACAAGTGTGTTCAAGTGTACAAGAGAACTGCGTGACTGCGCTCAAGAAACAAGACCCCTTGTCCAAAAGGGCAGGAGCCAGGGATCTCATTTGGGTGTGAGGAATGCACATATTTGGGAAGAGTCTGGTGTCCTCTGAGTGCCAGTGCCCTCCTGTATGACGAAGCACCTGTTTGTGTGTGTGCGAGTGTGCACGTGGATGACAGCGAGTGGGCACATGGATGTGTATGTTTGGGGAGGGTCAAGAGTGCACCATTGTGTCGGCACAGGCTCTTATTGATTCAGCTGGGGTGAGAGTGTAACAAGTGTCAGCGTCCAAAGATATGCGGTCACAAAATTTACTAAAAGACCAGATTCAGTGCAAACAGTGTCTCTTAGACAAACTCAACAATCTGAGCTAGTGCAAACTAATAAAACGATTCCTCTTCATATTCATAGAAGCCATTTTAGCAAAAACAAGACCTCTCATGATCTCAAAAGTAGACTGTTGGTTTGACCACACTACACTGTTAAAAAATCTGTAATATTCATGGTGAAATGGCAACAGTAAAGATATAAAAGCCTAAATAGTATAGCACCATAGTAAATAGACTAAATAATGGGCCTGCTGATAGTCAATAAATCAAGCTTTTCAAGGACCTTGGAGTGTTATGAAGAAAAAAACTTCAGAGGGAATAGATTTCAGAGCGAATACAGACTTTACTGATTGCAAGAAATTTTGAGCCAATCCAGTGCAGTGACTCTGCCGATGTCCCAGCACACTTCTGCTTTTCATTAACACTGGAGGTTACCCCTTTCTCTCTACAGTATAACTCAGCCCAGCTTGAGGCAGTGGGAATCAGTTCATCTTTCCAGAATGCAGCTCTGAGCTGCAGCTCTCAATGTGTCTTTGTTTTCCAGAAAATACCTGTATTTTTTTTTCTAAAAAAAAAAAAAAAAAAAAAAGTTTATTTAGTTTATTTTGACAAATGGAGAGCTTCTATTTATCCATCTTTTTCTCGCACTGTCTTCCTGGTGACCTTCCATACCTCTTTCCTCTTTTCTTCCCTCTTTTCCTCCTGGATGGGTGTCTGTCCCATGATTCATTGTTTTTGGCAAAAAGCTGCAGCTGTGCAGTTATAAGTGGAACATTCCATTTACAGCAGTAGACACTATTTTGTCTGTGATTATGCAACTCCATTATACGTCACGACACATCTGACAATAAAAACAATCAACTATTTAAGAGTTACCTGCCACTGTTAAAAATGTTTTGATGGGGTTCAATTTTAATATTTCTTATAAACAACTTGTATTGCAGAGAGGAAATTTCAGAAAACACACCTTTCATGTTTATTTGAAAATTTCTGTGAGAAATTAAATTTTATTTCCATTTGACTACATTTGATGAGGCAGTCTGTGGTTCAAAGCACATGCTCAGGGAGAGAGTTAAACAACACGACGACTTAAGACACATGCTTTTTATGCCTTTTAACAAAAAACTAACTTTTTATATATATTATTTTTATTGTAGGTTCTATATTTTCCAGCCTCACACCTCTGTTTAATATATGCTGTCTTTTACAAAAAACTACTACCTTTAAGTGTTTTATGTAAGCTGTAGCCTGCTGTTTTGACTTTTAGACTTGAATGTTTGCACATGAATGTCTCCCTAAAGAGAGTTGTCCTCACTCACCACTATCCCATTGAAAATGAATGACTTCACATTTCTAAAATGAAACTTTCAGTCAAATACAGGCAGTCTTTCACTTAATGGCATGTTTTTGGGTGAATGTCTATGATCTGCCCCGCTGGCATGTTTTAACCCCCCTATTACCCCGCTAAAAACAAAAGTCTGTCATTGGCGCTTGTCTGACCTACTGTAGTCTTGTAGAGAACATATTATCAAAATATACAAAAATACTTGTGCCTTTCAGAGGCTGGGAGACCTCTGGTTGTGTTTTTATTGGTGACAATGGTCATATTTAGTTGTTGAGCAGTACTTAGTGAACGAGCCTTTACAGTACGAGTGAGTGTACGGGTGTGTGGGGGTGGAATAGACTGTGGGCAGGAGGAGGGTACAATTCTGTTTGTGTGCCTTGAGATCTCTGCAACTCAACACCGACTCATCTGACTGAAGGCTGTGTAATTATTACCAAATGTAGGTGTTACCATATGCAACTTCCTCAGCGGATCAGTAATTATTTAATAGTGGTCTCACTTTCTATATTTCTCTCAATGTTAAAATCACAGCAGTCACAGACATTGAAAAGAGAACGTAATTATATGAGATGTATGCGACTGATGAATGATGAAATACTTCAAGCTGAAATGTTTATTTTGATTGGGCAGATAAGGCTGACACAACATCAATCATAACCCATCTAAAGCACAGTTATAATGGAAAAAAGTTCTTAGATAAATGACTAAATACCTAACCCCAGACCTGCCCATTAGCTGCTGGGCTGAAGAGTTTCGAAAAGTTTTGAGGTCAAGATTCAGTCAGTCCACTCCGGCAGCTGTTGTTTTTACAAAGAAAACGTGTGAATAGACCAAACCTGGTTGAGTGGAAGCTCCTGAGAGCGAGAATGCAGTGAGAAGAAAGAGAGACGACCGTAGTGCTGACATCGGCGTGGTACTTCAGCTGCTGCCTTCACAGTCCCTGCCTGAAGGTGGAAGTTAAGACTAAATCCAACTCTTGACCAGTAGCACTAATTCAATAGAGGTTTCATGCATCTGCAACACATTTTTTCAATGTAAAAAAAAAAACATATTAAATTGTATAGCACTTCAAATGTAGTAATCTGTGCTGTCCTGGTGTTTTTGAGACGAGATTAGACAAATCTGTGAAGGTGTGTTTAGAGAAACCTGTGCTCCATGTGGATAGGACAAACAAAAATAAACTGTGATCCTCGATCTGTACTACTGACAACAGAAATCTGCTTCCCCTCCCCTGACACCACCTTCTATTTTTCACCACCTGGTTTCACCTACGCCACCACTCAGCTCAGTAAAGAGGCCTATTCATCCGCCCGACCTCAGCTGATGTACTGCAGGAAATGAGCTCCATACGTACCACCACAAAGCTCCCACAATACAGTATAAGGCCTCTGTGTTCAGACCCTGCCCTTCCATTCATTATGAGATCTATTTTAAGCAGGGCCTGTTTGTGATTCATTATAATTGTCCTTGTTAGTCTGCTTTTTGAAATTAGAACTTTCTTTTGAATGTTGAATGGTGCCATGTTTTTTACTTTTAACGTAATTAAATTTTTATTAGTATAAACAATAATTTAAGCACTATTTCTTTAGTTGTGCAAGTTTAAATTTGATTTTTATCCATTTAGAATACTCAAAAGAAGGAACATTCATGTGGACAAATGGGCATCTAAAGTTATTACATAGTTTTATTACTTATTACTTAGAGGATTTGAATCACTTCCAGATGACAGATCACACAGAAGTGGTTTGTCTCTTTTTCCCTCTGCAGCCTCTTCTTCTTTGGTTCTTTAATGTCTGGTACTATAATGCAACAAAGAATTAGACATAACAACTGATACTTGATGACTAGGGATGACTTGATTCCCAGCGACAAAATTACTATTACTATTATAGTACAATTTAATTAAATGCACTGTATTTTATTTATCAACTCCATGCATCAGGCGAAGCAGTCTTTAACATCTGTACATCGATGTTAGCTACATGCCAACAGATAAACATCAAACTCTATGCTTAATGCATTGCCAACTCCTCATTAATAGTGCAGGACAACAATGTGCACTTCCCTTAAATTCCATTTTAAATACACCATTTGATGTCTTTATTTCTGGTGACTACAGTTAGCCCATGGTCCAGACCTGTGGCTGTTGTGGTGGAAAGCTGTGTCAGTGCAAAGGTGTGGTTGAAAGCCATCATCACAAAAAGGCATAAAATATTAAATGTTTAAAGAGGTCCTGCAGAACCTTTAGCCAGTAGATGGCGCAGGTGTCTCTACTGTGCAATTGCAGTAAATTTGTCACAAAGTTGTAGTGGAGTTAAGTGAAAACCATCCAGGCCAGCAAGTTTTGGAAAAAAAGTAGAAGTAATTACAACTCTGCTAGGGTCCAGTGTATTGGCCTATTTTCTTGATCATATGTGTAGTGTGGTAGAGTGCCTCATTCAATAATTTCTTATGATCATGAGTCCCCGAAGACAGAAAAGTTACAGGAGGTTTCAGTCCAGCTGAGAGTACTGTGTCAGTGAGACATGATTCTACCAATCTCATGAATAAAAACCATCAAAATTATTTAGAGAATTTATATTATTGTGCTAAAAGTTGATTTCCCTCTAAATATCTCAAAAAGTCACAAATGTTAACGTTATTAAGGCAGCCCAAATAGTAAAGGTAGTGCTTAACATTTACTATAAAATAATTTAGAGGTGAAGGCAGAGTGGCTCAGGTGGTAAAGAGTCATCCTATAACCGGAAGGTTGGTGGTTTGATTCCCGCTCCATCAGATTCATACTGTTGTTGTGTCCTTGGGTAAGCACTTAACCCACCTTGCCTCGGGTGACACAGACAAGCTACAGTTTTATTGTTGTCCCAGTAAGAGAATAGTGTATGAAATTGTTGAAAAATATGTCTCAACTGTGTGTTAATTTTATATCTTTGTATTAACACCATGGTCAGTCCAAACCTATTGTCAAGGTGTAGCAGTCCAGCTTTGGCTTTTGTTATTATTTGGTTTTAGGTTAGTCCTAGTGGTTGATCTATAAGGTGAAACTGTTGAATCTGGACCAGGGTTGCCACCAAACTTTTGTTTCCAGGTCCTATAAATGCTTTGTCTGGACAGTAGGGCAAAATGTGGGCAGTGGTCAGTTCCCAGTTCAGTGACGCAAATGTGAAGGACCGCTGCAGATGTTAAACCAAGAAACTTCATGGACACTTTCTTTTGCAAGTACTCATTCAGAAGAACTCTACACATGTGGATTCAAACATCAAATAAAAAATATTATACGCTCTCTGTATGACAAAGCAAAAATGAGAAATTATTAACAATTTATGTATCATATTGTATTGTGCTTGTGGAAGTGTTCAGAGAGTTTGACAAAAAAAGTTCTGCTCTCTTTCTCCAGAGGTGGGACGACTGATCAGACTGATAGACAAACCAGACCCGTTCAGAGAAAAGGACAAAGAGAGAAAGAAGAAACCACTGGAGTTGAGAAATAAAAAACAAATAATAGTTTTGTCTTTATGTCCCTGTCTAAGGTACAATTGCATCAATATCAAAACATAAGGTAATGTTAGGTGGACTCATATTCAGGTCACTGCTTGATTTGGTTAAAGCTTTTAAGGCCAGGGTGAATATTAATATCTCACATACAATTTTTGACTCTTAAATACCTTTTTAAATGCTTTCTTTTTTGAAAAATGTGAAGCAGTTCAATAATGTGTGTCAGCATTCACAAATGCTCATGAAGTTTCCACTTCTCCTCCTCCCCAACCTTCTCCCTCATCAACACTCCCCCCTTTAACCCACTCTCTTTCTCTCAAAAACACATGCCAGCACCGCTGAAACCGAGCTCTTCCACAGATTTGGACTATTTCAGAGCTTTCCCCACCCCCGACTCCTTGACGAGATTTCCACAGATGCTGCCACATTCTGCAGCTTTCTTCTATTTTGCTCCCAATTGTTTCTGTTTTTCCACCGCATCCACATTAAATCAAGAAAAATCAACAGGTGATTCTTAATATTCAATTTAATTAATCGAATGTTGCTTTTTGTTTTTCTGAAAAGCTCTTTATAAAGTGCCTCACAGTCTCACACTTGGCGTCAAAGGCTGCTAATAGCAAATAGTGAGATCTTGGTGCAGGACGGTCATTGACTTGTGCAAACATATGTGTTGATGACCCTAAACTAGACACAGGGCCATTTCTCTGAATAATTACGTAATGTGAGGTGGCCACACACACAGATTCACCCTAACTAATTCCAGAGCTATTTCACAGAGAGTGATTGCAAAGTGCATGCCATTTTTAGCATTTTAACAAGCTTGAAATAAGTACTTATTTTTTCGTTAGCTAATGACACTAAGAACTACAACACGGACTTACGATAAAAATACCTCCACAATAGCCAATAAAAACTCTAAAACTAACTCTTAAAAACTTCCTGCAGAAACTGTTTTATGGGTCAATTGCAAATTCATGCCTATCAAAAGTAATTGATTCTGACCCAAGTACTTCACAAAGAGTTCCAGCAGCTTTGTAAAAGTCTGATCAAGAAGTCACTACCAAACCTAAGTCTACCTCCAGAAAATCTCCACATATTCATCCACAACACTGATTAAAGAAATTATAATAAGGTGAAAGTTGGTATATTTTGAAACTGGTCATCAAGGATACTGTACCTGACAAGCAGACTACACAATACTGGTGTTTTCATAGTAAGGTCTGTTTGGTAGTGTCAGTTTAAGCATTCTTTTGTTTCACACTTGAACTCTCCTCTCCCCTGAGAGAAGGAGTTGTCTATATTACTAAAAGCTCCTTTAAGGCCATAGGTCAGCTGCAGGGCTTTACATTAACACCCATGTAATCACAAAATGCAGCTGGATTTTTACCTTTGGCGGGTAATATAGTTACTATCAATATCCACTGAATTTGTTGCATAAGACTATACAGTTGTGCTTATAAGTTTACATTGCCTGGCAGAATTTGTGATATATATATATATATATTTCTGAGTAAATTTTCAGAGAAAATAAATGATAACACAAAAAACTTTTTTTCACTCTTTGTCAGTAGTTGTGTGAAGCCGTTTATTGTCATACAACTGTGTTTACTATTTTTAAATAGAAAATACAGTTTACTACAGTCAAAGTTTACACTGACAAAGGTCTGGAGCCAGTTCTGTTTAACCAGCTCTCCTCCTTTCTCACACGGAACAACCTCCTGGACCAGAACCAGTCTGGGTTCAAGAGAGGACATTCCACCGAAACTGCACTGCTCTCAGTCATTTACACCCTGAGACTGGCAAAGGCAACATCCAAGTCATCTGTCCTCATCTTACTGGATCTGTCTACTGCCTTTGACACTGTTAATCATCACATCCTCCTGTCTTCTCTCAGTGCGATGGGTGTCTCTGGAATGTTGTTGCAACGGTTCAAGTCTTACCTCTCGAATAGGTCATTCAGAGTATCCTGGAGAAATGAGGTCTCTTAGTCCCAACATCTCAATACAGGGGTGCCTCAGGGCTCAGTGCCTGGACTGCTACTCTTTTCCAGAAATCTGGGAGTGGTAACTGATGATCAACTAAACTTCACAAGTCATGTTGCCAGCACCACTCGGTCCTGTAGATTTAACCTCTACAACATTAGGAAAATTAGACCTTTCCTATCGGAGCACTCTACGCAAATCCTAGTCCAGGCTCTTGTCTTGCCCAAACTGGGTTACTGCAATGCTCTACTGGCTGGACTCCCTGCCTGCACAACCAAACCTCTGCAGCTGATTCAGAATGCAGCAGCAAGAGTGGTTTAATGAACCGAAGATAGTAACTCCTCTCTTTATTAGGTTACACTGGCTCCCAATTGACGCCTGCATCAAGTTCAAAGCTAATGCTCTTGGCCTTCAAGACCACCACTGGTTCTGCACCCTCATATCTTCACTCACTAATACAGACCTATGTTCCTACCAGATCCGGCAGTGGCTCAGTGGTAGAGCGGTCCTCTTTCAACCGGAAGGTAGTGGGTTCGATTCCAGCTCTCCCCACAGTTCATACTGTCGTTGTGTCCTTGGGCAAGACACTTAACCCACCTTGCCTCGTATGAATGTGTAAGAATGTTCAGTGAATGTATGTGGTGATGGTCGGCGAGGCCGTAGGCGCAAAATGGCTGCCACGTCTCTGTCAGTCTGCCCCAGGGCATCTGTGGCTACAGTTGTAGCCTACCACCACCAGTGTGACTGTGTATGAATGAATAATGGACGGCTTGTGGGCGCTTTGAGTCCCTTGATCCCTTGGGAGAAAAGCGCAATATAAATCCAATCCATTATTATAAGGTGGCAATACACGGTATTAAGAACTTTTGATCAGGGTTATTTGGGTAGTTTCTGTTGTCATTATGATTTTAAAAAATAATGGATTCACCCAACCACTAACTATGAGTGAAAAAAGGTTTTTGTATTGTCATTGATATTCTCTGAAAAATGGCCAAAAAATTTCAAATTCTGCTAGGGTATGTAAACTATGTAAACCGCCCCGAGCACAACATCCCACAGTTCCTGATGTCCACACAGACATTGCCGGCTTTAATTGTACACAACATCCCAAAAAAATTAACAACTTATTTATGGCTATAATAAAAACACGGAAAACCTAACTTTAAAAAAAACAATAGCCACAGTGGCCATTGAGCCAAAATGTCAATCAAGCCAACGGCATCTAACATTTATTATTTTCCTTGGTGATGTCATAGCTTTGCTTCTATGGCCCTATTAAAAGTCTATGTATGTGTGCCGTCCCCAAACATGTGAGTGCTCCACCCTCTCCTCCGACCACTCCCTCACTCCTGCTTTCCAACTTTCCCACCCAACTTACCTCTCACTTGTTTTCTACTCCCCTTCTTCTCCTGTCTTTTCTCTTTTTCCCATACGCTCTGATTATCTTTCCAGACACACCAGTTCATTCCTAACACAATGTATTTTCATTGAGATTCTTACCATAATTTCAGTCTTTTAAAAAAAAAAAAAAAAAGGAATATACTGTCACTTTAACTGTAATTTGTCATAACATCAGCAAACTATTAAGAAAAAGGATGATCACTAAAAGGAGAAATGAGTACCAGATCAGACAGAAGACGGACTATTCTTGTTCTATTTTATCCTGTCGCTATTTTGCCCTTATGAGACACAATTAATACATAAAATGCCAGAACCATTTCTTTTCATTTTGGCTCCAGCAGCAAGGAACCTGTCACCTCTGACCTTTGCCTTGTCGGAGGGGGACATGTCTGTCAGTTTAACATGAAAAGCCTTTGAAGAAGTAATCAAAATCTAGCCAAAGGACACAAATGCTCATCCAGGTATAGTTAAAGAGAACCAGATTACAGAAAACAAAGGCCCCCTTCAGACTTTGCATTTCAATCTTTCTTATTTTTCTCTGGACACATGTGGACAGCTCAACTGTTGTACAAACACCTGAGATTTACACGTGTCCTCGTAATTTTGTCGACTGTTTCATATTTAAAAATGGCCCGGCTTTTTGTTGGTAAAAAACAGCCCTTTTTGAGCTATGTAACTACCTTGATCATATTGAGAGAATTTCTTTCTGTGTGAATGACACCGGTAATATTAAGACAAAAAGTGTACTAATAGTCTTTTCTGTTGTGTTAAATTATTATTACAATAAGTCAAATGTTACACATTACTATTTTATCACCAGTAACTCATGTAAAATGTTTCATTAACGATCATATACTGTATTGTGTGTGGACACTGCTGCGTCACTGACATAATCCTTTTTTATAAATACCTACATACTTGACCTGACTTACAATCCTACTGATGTAGGAGGTATTTTAATGTGAGACAGAACATATACATCTTCAGATCTATTTTCTCATAACTACTTTTGGATGCATTTAGTGCATTCACACTTTTCATAAAGGAGTAGCAGACATGTTTTTTAGTTAATGTTTGTTTATGAACTGTGTGGTAAAATATTCACGAAATATTGCCCAGTCCAGTGTATGTGTACATCTTATGCAATACAACACAGAGGTATATGGTTTGACATATTCTTAGTCTTCACAATAAAATAAACAACCGTCGCTGATTTCAGGCTCCCAGCCTATGAATAGATAATTTGTAGTTTGAGATACAAACTCTTTGATCCCTGACTTGTGCAGCATTTATGAGCAAGCCACATGATCACAAAAGAAAAACTGTTATAAAAGGCCAGAAACATGACTGATATATATTTTTGAGAAACACTAGCAGTAGAAAACATAGACCTGTAAAAGTTCTAGAAAATACATGTTAAAACTAGACAAAGGAAGTTGATCTAATGCCAGTTAGCAGCTCAGTAGACTTTAAACCCAACCATCCAAGCTGTCTAATTATGAATGTTGTGTGCTGCTCTTAAACTTAGCTTAAAACTCAATTTGTTAAACAAGGTGAGAAATCAAATTAATTTTGTTTTCTGTTAGTTTGACTTTATTTATGGGTTACAATGTGAAGCTATTTGATCTTTACAATTTCTCACATCTTCATAAAATCAGTAGCTACTGATCTCTATAATACATAATACATCACACAATGACATCTTTTAAATAGTGTGAACAATGTTATTCTAAACCCTATTGATGTTTTGTTCAGATTGAAGCAAAGCAGAATTATTACATATAGTCACAGTATTACAGGGTCAACCACTTGTGACCCTTTTTTGGTTTTGCTTGAACCTGGACTCTTAAAAAAGTCACAAACATATCGTCTCTCAGCAGACACTGAATGGTACAGTTGTCCTTAGACGGCCTCGGGGCAAAGAATAGAACGAAAACTGCTCACTCAGGAGGCTCCAGCTGCTTCTGTTGCCTATAAAGTGTGTGAGGTCAGAGGTAACAGCCCACAGGTCAAAACCTGTACAGCACAGGGGCAGGACACGGCATAAATGATGCAACCAACCAGTCACTGGCCACTTAAATATAGCTGGGGTGGAGGATACAAGACCTAAGCGATCTATACTTTTTTCTTTAGCTGATAGGGTACACCTTCAACAATGGGCAGTTAATCGCAGGGTTAACATTTAGAGACACTGACAGACAACCATTCCCTCTCACATTCATTCACTAGGGACACTTTTGCCAGAGTTGCCAATTGACCTGTACATGCATGTGTTTGGGCGGTGGGAGGAAGCTGGAGTAGAGGGCATGCAGACTCTGGCCGGGGTTTGAACTCATGACCTTCATGTTGTGAGGCAGGAGGCTATCCTTGCACCCCTGTTCCCTCGGCAGGGAGTCATGAGTTATGACTTCCAACACACTAAAGTAATGTAACTGTGTAATTATAGGGTAATAATAAATTCTATTTCTTCTTTGGTATTGATGAATTTCCAAGGTGGGAATGTGAAATGTCATGTGTCCCCACATAACCTCGACCTCCAGTTAACAGCTGTTTATTTAACCACCTGCAGCCCACTGTCTGTCTGGTGGACACGCCCACGCACTTCACTGCGTGTCTGAGGTCTGTCCTTGAAAACTGTATGAGAATTAATGACAAACTTTATCATAAACTTGTCACGCAAAATGGAAATAAAATATAGAAAGGAAAACGAGTGTGGGATCTATGCTTTCGATGAACGACGCGGGACGCATCAGTGGGCGGGCGCTAAAGTTTATCCGAAAAAGTTTGTGGGTTCAGTAAGTAACAGCACGTGGAGGGAGGAGTGGCCTGGGACGGGGGATAATGGAACCTGGGAGACAGAATGGGAGGGAAAGGGGACTCGGGTTTCAGCTTGACAGGGGGTAAGGGGCCGGACTGACACTTGGAAATATTCGAAGATTCATTAAAGGCAACGGGAACATAAAACTACAGCGTCTGGCCTGAAGCGCTCGGTGCTGAATTTGTGCTTCAGGTCACGGTCCTGCCGCTGGACTTCTCCACCGGGTTTGAGGGTTGACTCGAATGGTTCGGCTTTTGTAACTGGGGACTCACACTTAAAATCCTGAGAGAAGCCTACGCTCCCCTCGTTTTCTCCCTCAAGGGCCCTGCATGTCTAATATTTAGACATGTTCAGCCATATGGATTCCAGGACTTTACTGCTACTTATAGCAACTCAAGTCTGTCTATTAGCCGTTGTGAGATGTCAAGATGACGACCGTAAGTGAAGCTCTTTTTCTTTTTATGTTTCTTTATAAGTTTTAAATAAAAACTATATTCTTCGTTTCATCTTGCACCTGCTCTTTGAAAAGCGGCGAGCTTTTATACTGGTCTTTGAAGTTCACAGACCGTCTCAGCATTTGGCAGATGTGTCAGATGAGATTGATATTAGCTAGTGATAGTCAATGGCTAAGGGTAAAGCTTTTTTTTTCTTAGTCTTTCTTTGGGAGAGCTAGTAGATTCAAATCTTGGCCGTGCGTAAAATCCATGGAAGAAGGTGGAACTATTACGCCCTAAAAAAGAGCTGTATGAGTCCCTTCTTATATTGAGTTTTTATCAGTTTTAGGAAGATACTTTATTCTGGTTGAGTTTTTTTAACGAATCTCCGCTGTATTGAAACGTTCACGTTGTAAATTTGGATCACTTTCGCCTTATCTCAACAGTAGTTCTCTGCTCAGTTGCGCGTCAGACACCTGTGGGTGCTTTATGGGTCTTCAGGGGCTCTCCTTTAAACTGAAGAGGTGCTTAATACGTTGGGTGAGAGGGGGAGGAGGCAAAATAGTGAAAGGTGGTCAGGCTGAAGGCTTTTTGGTGAAAAAATGCTCAAATTCCATTACTGTCAGAGGGCATTCAGGCGAATCCCGGCTTGTTGAGGTGAAGAGGTGGACCATTAGCCATTAGCCATTAAAATGATCTGAATAGACTCAATTAAGTGTCTGGTACCTGTGGAGTAATGGATTGTTTTTGCCTGAAATTAGGTTGGCATTATTTGTTATGATTATTGAGCCCCCACAAGAGACAAAAATGAAGGTATGCCAGTAGTTTGGAGCCAGAAATAATGTTCCATATGATTTCAGGGTTTCCATCTGCTCAAAAGATTACCCATAAGCTGCGACAGTCAGTCCAGACTGAGACAGACCCAGGGTGAAGGAGAGAGGTGATCGGAAATTTAGAAAATTGGAGTGTTGGTCTTGAAAGTCTTGATATTTCTGAAATAATATAAAAATTGACAGAGCAGAATTAGAAGTCGCAGTTGGTAAAGCCACGTCTCAGGTTGCTGCCTCTCACACAGCAGGCCTTGAGATATAATGCTGGTCTTTATTTCTCTAAGTGGAGACAGATTTTTTCTTCTAGAAATGAGTAAAGTAGCCTGTTTATGACCTCGCCAAACTTTAGTGTGCCTGACTCACTGAGGTCATATCTTTAGTCCTCCATTTCAAGGCCACTTTCAGACACATAGACCATTATTTAAAGGGTAGAGTTTAATTGGTCATTAGTGTTTAAAAATAAGGAGAAACTTAAATTGTAAGCAAGAAACCCCAAGGAATCTTTGTCACTTCACACTTGAGAGGAATCATAGAAATGAGCAAAGCCTGAAAAGTTTATATAAGAGGGTGTCCCAGTGGTTCAAAATTTTACATTTGAGGCATATAAGATATTTCATTTTGGAACAAAGTAGGGACAGGTGCAGCCTCTTGAAAGTGCATCAAGGCTTGTAAAACCAAATGTCAGAGGCTCACAGTATGGAAGATTTTCTCTGGCGTGTTTGTACTGGTATCTGACACAGCCAAGGTTTTTCAGATGAGGTTTAAAGTGTGCCCTATGTTTATTCAAGGCGATAGTTTGTGAATTGCCCACTCTGTCCCACTCCAGAAAGACCCCATTCATTGCTGCTGCAAACTCTAGCTTACCTAGACTTTAGCAGTGCTCAAAAGTAAATGTGGCTACTGTACACGCTGCATCTAACCCATTCACCCCCTGAGCTCAGATCCAGGGGGTTTTTTGAACAAGTGTTTAGCCCCGTGTTGATTTTGAAAAAAACTGCCAGACCGAAAAATGAGCAGGAATATGGCTAATTGCCATCAGGTCATTGTTGTGTATTTCACAACCCAAGTACAGTACCTGTATTGAAATGCCCCTCTATCTCTCACATGCCCCCTCTGCTAAGCTGTGGTAAATGCATTGCTTGTGTGCTTTAGAGAACATGAGGTTGTCTCCCTCAATGTAAACACAACCTATATTTAACTATTAGAGGAATTCAGGCACACGTCTCCTGCTACTGTGAAATTATTGGACGTTCCCTGCAGGTCTCAGCTGAGTTCAGATTTTCCCATTCTCTGGTGTTACACTGCCTCCTGGTGGTGACTTTGGAGGTTCTTCATGGAAGTGTTATTGAGTAGGGCTGCTAACATATTGCTGTGTATGTATACATTTGTAAAAAATAAATTTAGTTTAGAACTTTCATTTATGTTGTGTTTAAATGCCTTATTTTAACTGTTTCCCAAACAAAGCATAAAAACATTGCTGTATTTGAATATTGTATTGTTCCTTGGCCACGTTCACACTGCCCTCAAATAATGTATTGATGTTAGTTTGAATTGTTAGTTTGAATCAGACCACTTCCACGTGTGGTCCTAAATCAAAGCCCTGGGCCACTCTTCTTTTCAGTGTGAACGTAGCCTCCAAATAACACATTGCACTAATTTTCTTAACTGATGTATACACATCTTTCTTTTCTCCCTGGGCTCTGTGTGACTTGACACAGTTGAGGACCCTTTGAGCTGTATACAGGAAGGACAGCACTATAGCGACAAGGATGTGTGGAAACCGGAGCCATGTCGCATCTGTGTGTGCGACACCGGAACTGTCCTGTGTGATGAAATAGTCTGCGAGGACCTTAAAAGCTGTGCCAAACCTGAAATCCCATTTGGAGAGTGTTGTCCTGTCTGCACTACTGACCCATCTCCACCCATTGGTCGTAATTTATTTATCTCACACTCTCATAAATAAATTACTGTACAATCATGTTTGCTTTGGTGGATAGTAACAGTGCAGCACCTCTACCTCATATTTTGTGATGGACTTGGATTTGTGTACAATTTGTTTTTATCCCCAAAGCAAACAAATGATGAAAAAAACACAACAACAATGACACTTCTGAGGAGATTTCAGTGCAATGCTACCTCAACGTTCTTTTCCATAACTGGCTTTACCTTGGCCCCATCTTGTTTGAATACTCGCTGCTACTCTTAGTATCATGAAAACATGTGGCAGTCATTAAGGAAATACCAGCAGACAAGGCCTCACATTTCTCCTCTATATCCTCTCTGTGGATATTTCTGCAGCTCTCCTGTCAAGAAAAAGCCCGATTGAGGATTTTTTTCTCAGGGAGCCATTTGGAGCATTTACAACTGTCACAGACTTCTGATGCATAAGGGCCCCAGTATGTAAACACTGTCGAGCCGCTTTGGAAATGTCAACAATGAGGGTCGAGGAGCATGACTGAAATCAGAAGTGTCTTTGTTATCACTGCATGCTTGTCAATAAATGCTTCATAGAGTGCTCATTATTCATTCAGGTTATTAACTGCTCTACCTAAACAGAGCTTTAACACTTTTCCTGTTATTGATCTAAATATGTCAAATTCAGTCCAGTTGCTAACTTAGAAGTAGATATATTATGTTTTCTCTGGTACTTTATTACTTTAGATCGGTATCAACTTATGTTCAAAATCTCAAATTCATAATTAAGCCTACTGACAGAGGTAGATAAAAAAATTACAGTAAAATTGGAAAAACAAAAGAGGATCATTCTTGACACTATGGTAACACACAGATACTTTCCATTTATTTTAAATAACAGCCAGACCTTTAAAATAACAAAATACAGCTTTCTTTTGCTTCCAAATAAAGCTAAATAAAAGATGCTATAACTTATCTTATAATGAGACAAGTAAATGCAAAGACATTTTTATAGTCTGTGAGATGTTCACACATACTGCTGAACATCTTTTGCTTTCTAAACCTCTGCTTCAGCTTTTCTTTTAAATGCTAATAAACGAGATGGAGATTTAACCAACACTGCCCCAAATCTGATGGGCTTTGGGGGGGGGTCCCGTTATAATCGTACTTACTAAAGTGTAGTTACTGTAGAGAGTGCGTGCTCAAGGACAGCGACGTAGGGTATACGCTAAATAGTTTGTTATTTGTATTCTTATGGCTAACCGTGGTATTTCTTTCTTTCTCCCGTAAAACAGGAGTACCTGGCGCTAAGGTGAGTCACTGTCACATCTTACCGATCTGTGATGTGTGCATGTGTGCTGTCTGTCTGTGAAATAAAGGCACCTGCAGTTAAGCCTCTGTCCTAGACCTATATCAGCTGCTGCAAAGGGGCCGGTAGTTTATGGATTTAGATGAGACTTTGATGTGACAGAGCCAGTCGGATAATAGTCACTTCCTTCATCATATACAGAGCTAATAATATTCCTGGAAATAGCTATTACCGTTTTTATTGTTGCTATTTATCTGAAATGCATTCTCATTGTTGGTGTTGAATTTTTCCTTCAGGGTCAGAAAGGAGAACCCGGAGATATTACTGATGTGAGTATTCAAACTGTTTTAGTTGTGGCTGGACTTTTGTTTGATACATTGATTTTCAGTATATTACTTTTAATGTGACAATTGAGTGGAAGAAAAGCATTAGATTGACAAGAAATGGATTTTTTTTGCAGTAATTCCTTGCATAGTACTGTCATACTAATGTATGTCTGAAATGAAAGAATCGTTTGAACATGTCTGCTATATGTCTTCATCCACAAGAGCCTTTTTCCAGTGTAAAATTGCCCTTTAACAAATATCACCATATCTGTATCTGACAAGACGAAACATTTATTTCTGTATAGCCCAATGTCACAACAGCACTTGCCTCAAAGCGCTTTACAGACAGTACACGTCAACACCTTCTCTTCTATGAAAACTGCAGTACCGTCAGCATTGTGTAAAATAATTATTCACAGTTTTCAAAATGTCACACTTTTGCTAGACATAATAAAAGGAAAGAGAGAGAAGAGAGTGGCTTTAGCCCAGTGTCGGCAGGAAGACAGCCAAGCACAATACAACCTGCTTATAATTTCTCTTTTTAAAGATCCTCCTGCAGCCACTGTAGCTGCACCTGGAAATGCTTTACCACTCAGAGCATGGCAGGAAATAAGGCTTTGTTTATTGTATGTTTCTTGCCATGCCTTTGCCTGAAGTGTTTAGCAATTAACAAGTTTCCTCTGATGAGAGGAACCCTAATGTAGTCCGCCTTTCTGCACAAGAGATCAAAACCTCCCTTATGTAAATACACCTGGTAAAAATAAACTCAGAGGAAGCATATAGGAGCACTAGTCTTATTAAAGCCATATATATTCTAACAGTATGTAATAAATGTGTTCTTTTGCGTGTACCATCATTCACACTTTCTTTATTTCTCTTTTTGAACGGCTCAGGTTGTAGGACCAAGAGGACCAGCCGGCCCAATGGTATGCAGCACTTTCAGCAATCATATTTTAGTATTTTTAGATACAATTTACATTTCTTTGCTTCTTCTGAGCATATTCTTCTGGGTTTTTCATCTGTACACAGAGATAGATAGTCCAAAGTGTAACCTTAAAAAACAAAGGTATAATATTTAATTGAGGATTACGTTGACAGGAAATGGAAATAGAACTGATATAGAGCATTTAAACCATGGCAAATTCCAGCTGTTTCTAAAGTTTTCCAAACAGTGGCAATATCACCTGAGGACACTGACAGACTTTATTGTCTTCTCTTTTAACCAGGGCCCACCAGGAGAGCAAGGACTCCGCGGCCCGAGAGGAGACAAAGGAGAGAAGGTCAGTTGGACACGTCACTGTGACTCTTAAAACTGTCCCCGTAGGAAGAAGAGTATGAGTGCGTTGAGGGTTTGTTATAGGGGCCATAAATCTGCTGTAACATGTGGAAGAGTAGTCTTTGATTGAACCTCACTTTAACGAGTCATAATGTGTCATTCCCATTAGGCTCTGAGGTCTGCAAGTGTCTTGCTTGTGTAACAGATAAAGAGGAGATTTAGAGACTCCTAATATAAACCTTGCTGCTCTCTATTACTCAGTGTGAGAAGAGCCTTTGATCACTGCTTTAATGGAACAAGACTTGGGTGTGATAATGGCTGCAGGCTAGTAGTTTACACGGTGTAGTTTATGGGTTTATGCATATTCAAAAACAAAGAGCGTTGATTATTTTTTGTAGCATAGGGAGTCTTTTAGGTGTTCAGCACATTCTTTGTTCGGGTTTCCCTTAGAGGGTAATATGTCACTACATGCACACAGGTATGCCAAGTAGGCTAATGTGCACTGACAAATCATCAACGAGGCAACTTTCTGGCTTAAAAATATCTGTCTACATACAGTGGCAGGTGGCATTAAAGTGCTGTTAGCAGAGCTTTATTACATTTACACATTTGCTTTGCTAATGCCTTTCAAAGAGACAGATAGATCATTTCCATCAGCGACTTGGTTGTGTTTCTTTGGATGGAGTTCAAGAGTACATTAGTCTTCTGTCAAGGTCTGACATATGTACTCCAAAGGACTATTGTCTACCAGTCACAGTGCAATGATTTATTTAAACGATTTATAAGGTCAAATATTGATTTTGATATGAGCTATGTAATATTTTTAGGAATCTATGGCACAATAGTTCCAGCAGTGGTAACTATTCTATTACTTAAGTCATTTCTATTTTTATTTTGATGTAAATACTTGATGTATGAAAATAATTGAAGGTATTTGTTTATTTATACCCATTACCTGTTTGCGTCTACATGTATTGACAATATTAATACAATTACAGAGATGATTTACCCTTACAAGATTTTGGTTGATTTAAAGGTATCTATTGATTATAGGGAAGCCCTGGCCCCCGCGGCAGAGATGGTGAGCCTGGCACCCCCGGAAACCCTGGACCCCCTGGACCTCCTGGACCTAACGGCCCCCCTGGACTTGGTGGAGTAAGTATTCTATGACATGTGTGTGAGTGTGCTGAGCTCACAGGTCGACCACTAAGGATTTGACTGAAAGCATGGTAAACGGGAGAGGTTTGAAAAGATATAATGTTAGACAAAAGCAAAGGCATGGAGTGGGGAGGACTGCGACTTGGGCCAGGAAGGGCATAAAAAGACCTAATTTGAGAAGAGAACAAGGAGACTCTTTGTTACTGAGATGAAAACTGTCTCCTGTGTCTGCCCTGGTTTTCACATAATATTCTCTGCAGTTAACGCTCTTTAAAGTTGATGGTCTTTCAGGCAATCAAGACACTGTCCTTCTATGATAATCACTTTCAACCAAACAACACCCAACACACAAATCTCCTGTTTCATATTAGGTCTTTGTTAAATAACCTGGAGCCAGCCCAAACTCTGGCATGGATCAGCTGTTTGTGATTGTAATGTGTTTTGGATTAACATCATTAGACCTACTTTGTGCTTAGCCATTAAATGCACACAAAATGTACTTGATTATTTTGCCTACAGAGTGTAATAATCTCTTTTCATGACCTTTCCAGAACTTTGCTGCTCAAATGGCCGGTGGATTTGATGAAAAGTCTGGCGGTGCACAGATGGGTGTGATGCAAGGACCAATGGTGAGCGCTGCTGAGACCTGCTCGACTGTATTCTTTTACAGGGCTGGCTGCATAACTGGGATCTGGGATGCTACAACACTTTTTAAATGCAGTGACAAATGAAGAAGTGTCACTGAACAGAAACCACTGGATACAGAAAAATGTTTTTTAGACTGAGCACTCTGAACGTTTATGGAGGAGCACTTAAGACAAATGGACCAGTGACATAATGGCAAAAAGTGATTGTAATCAACCGAAGAGATACTCAAGCAGGATTTATAAAGATCCAGGATGAGAAGACAATCCTTTTCTGTTGAAACAATACAAAGTCTTTTCATTTGGGAAATGTAAAATATACAGGACTGAGGGTTACTGCTGCTGCACTGGTAGAGGAAGAGCGCACCATCTAGTCTTACAAAATTATTGGAGTTTTTTTCACATCTATCAGTACATTTGGTACTGTTACTTCTCAACTCATTGTGGATATTTTCACAATACTTTAAAGCAAAGTATAAATGCAGTTACTTTCAGTTGAAGATAAGGCTCCAAATTCCAAAGATTAATCCTTTAAATGAAGTAAAGAAGATATTTTTTATACTCAACAAGCCATTGATCTATATTATATCTCAAAGCCAAAACAGTGCTGCACTGGCATGGCATCAAGGAACACATTGAGGGATTTGTTTGGGGAGCCACAGAAAGTCAGGGTTCTCAGTCCAACAGAAGTTTTAACCGTTGACAGAGTGAATGGATTTGATCAGATCACGAGTCAGGAGCAGTGTGGCTTTTGCTCCTACAGACTGTCCCCCTGTTCACATATGCATCAGTGAGCAGCAGGTGGGGTCAGGTTGGGAATAGAGTGAAAGCCATAAAACCACCATGAAACTCCACCTAAAACAGACAAACAACCCTCTGACTGATATGTATGAAAACTCATTAATACACATATACATGTCCCTATGTACACAGCTTTAGGCTGTGCAGGTATAAAGCCTCATTGATATGTTTTTACCTGCTGTGGTGAGAGTCCCCACATCCACTGAAAGGAGACTTTCTTGCACATCTGAGGACCTCTGTGCTATGTGGTGTGCTTTTTTCTTGTTTTTGGCTGCCATCCAATGTTTTTTAAACAAAATCTACTGAGTCTAGCAGTCAAACGTCAAGGAATGTTTCTTAGAGGAAAGACAAAGTAATTTGTGTATTTTTTATGAAAGAATTTAGGTAACAAGTTCCATTCATTATTTTACGCTGATTGCCTCTGTATGTGAGTGAGAAAAAGGGATTCGGCTTTACCCCCCCCCCCTCTTAGTGAGCAGTCATGCAGAAAGTGGAAGTCAAAATAATTAGGACGTGTGATTTCAGCCAGAAGTAAGTAACAATGCACATTAATAGTCTCTAACAGAGAGACAAGTTCAAAAAGGTCTCAGGTACAAAAGGACACCTGAAGGCAAACAGTAGCAGATGTGTTTTTATTTTATATTTTTTTCAATTTTTTAAAGGTTTAACATGGCCACTGATGACCTTTGAACTACCAAACACTCAGCAGGTGGGAAAGAGGACAAGACTTTTGCACTTTTACAAAAATAAGAGGGATAGACAGCAACAGAAAGTCTGTATGCCACTGTGGAATCCCAAAGGATTTATGGATTTGACAGGCAGAGCTGTTGAGATTTAGCTTTGGGGTAAGACAGGTGATCATTTTTATAGGTTCTGACAGTAAGTGGACAGACCTCCACTTTCCTCTTCCAAAACTATGCAGAAAAGTGTGAAAAAACTTATGCACTTTAGAATTATAAAAGCTGTTAAAATGTTTATAATTACCTGCAATACCTTATGTGTATTTCTTGTTTATTTTCTATTTCCCAGGGCCCTATGGGTCCCAGAGGACCCCCTGGCCCCACTGGATCCCCTGTAAGTACATCCTGCACACAAACTCTACAGACCCACATATTGCATCTTTATAAACTCCTCATTCACAAGTATTTACAAATCTTGCATTAGAAATGGGCCATTCAGTAAGTACACTGTCCTTACCTCATAAAGGACCTAAAGCCATGAACTAAATTATATAAAAAGGTCTATGTAATTGATACCATTAACATAAAATCTAATATGGGCAAATATTACATCAACATAAAGTGAAATATGAAGCCTTTTGGAGAAGACTGTAATGTACCAAGAGCTTATTATTAACATTCAAGTCAGTATTGCTTTGTGTACAGACAACTAATGACAAAGCCAAACTTCTGTTTCTCAGAAGGAGTAAGTTTCTAATAACAGCAGTAACAGTTTAATGAGAGGTGAGCCATCCAAAAGAAACAGCGTCCTATAGCCTTCCTGTGGTAAATGTTTACACAATAACCCCTTTTTTAAGTGTGCGGGGGAAGGTGGTATAGACACTATATTCGTCTCCCAGCTGCCGGCTGCAGGGGGCTTTTTCCAGTGCCACAAGCCAGACACACAGTCGAACACCTGACAATTTGCCTCCGACGGAGCCTACTGGGCCCGCCCCCTGTGCTCTACCTGCACCTACAGCCGCTCCGCCTCCAGAGGAAAGCTATTAGGTTTAAGGCTGTGCCAGCTGACTTGCCTCAACTTGAGCTGATGAGCAAGAGTTCCATTTTTACTTTGGACATAGTTTTGGTCCTTTCATATGACATTGAAATTGAGAAGTATGCAGTTTCATAATTTCATCAACTTATCAGATGCATGAATTGCCAGTTGTAGTTATAGCATATAACAATAAAGACAACAAATTCCATCTAATAACAATAGACCTACAGTCTGCACAGGTGACATCAACAGTCCCTTTTAAGCCACTGCTTATATACAATTGTTTTACTCTTATTTTGGTTGTTGCATCCTAGGGCCCACAAGGTTTCCAAGGCAACCCAGGAGAGGCAGGAGAGCCCGGACAATCTGTGAGTATCCTTTAGTGGACTCCACTTTTAAAGGTGTACACTCCATCTGCAGCCTCTGTTAGGAACCCTCTCCCTCTGGCTTCATATAAACTTTTTTTTTTCATCTTTACCCCCATGAGCACTGTGGGTTTTGATCCTGTCTCTTTTTCAAGCCATATTTTTTACTTTGGCACAGTTTTGGCACAACATTCTTAGTCATACACTGTTAGATTAACATCTTGTTACATTTCTTTTCTTCTTTTAATGACCATTTGCTGTTTGTTGATCAGTCATATAGCAGCCAGTCAAAATACTACTTTTTTCCTCTTCATTTAACTCTCAACACTATTAATTCCGGTGCTTGCTGACCCTTTCAGAACAAGGCACGGCCGTCTCCTCCTTCTCTATGTCTATCCCGTCCTCTCAGCGGGCAGACACTGTAGGATCTCCCCACTGCTGTGCTAATCTGCCCTCACCTCTAAAGTGCATCCAGTACATTCATTATGTGAGATTAAACTCAAGCTTCACAGCAGAACAAAGCTGGCATTTGAAGGAGGTTTGGGCGTTGTTTTTGGGAAATACACAGGCGATGTGAGAAGAGTGAGGAAAGGACAGACAAAATTAGACAATGCTCTGTTCAAAGACTCTCAGAAATATATTGAAATAATTACAGTTTGCCAATTAATTAACCCTGTTCGTAAATATGTATCATTGCACATTTTGTGCAATTGTTTAAGGGTACTTATTCTGTTTTATTGCTCCTTAGAAAGCAATTATTTGTTCAAAGTTGAGTATCAGAGTTTTTAGATCTGTGAGATAAAACAGCTGATTTATGTGAGCCAAAGCTTTGCCAGCTCATTTCCATTCATGTTGTAAATGCATTATTAATGACAGCTCCTTACTTTGTCATACATCCACTTACACAGCTCAAATGATAATTGCAGTCATGTGTTTTAGTGTGTATTTTATCTCCTATTTAGCATCCTGTGGGAATCTTTCAGTCTAAGGACTGGAGTCATCATATGTTAGGAATTACACTGACGTTTAAAACAGTGCAGTGTTGCCCTCTTTTGGTTACTGACTGTAACTGTGTCTCACCTGAGCTTGTTTGATTTTTCCCTTTTCTAACAGGGCCCCATGGGTCCTCGTGGCCCCCCTGGAACATCTGGAAAACCCGGAGAGGATGTAAGTCACTGCCACAAGCTCCAAAACCTGAAACATTAATGAACTATACAACAGGCATGATAACTGTGGACTTTGTCAGATAAAAAGAGGAATTTAAAAAGTACAATATATTTTCTACAAGACATTAGTGTGAATAACAAAATGAACTAAAACCTGTTGATTGTAATTTGTCTGCTGTTGTTGTCTGGGTAAGAAAACGGCTTTGGCTATCAACCTTTCAGAGATTATCTTATAGAGTTATTTGCCAATATAAAAGTGTTTAATACCAACATATGATTTTTACTAATCATTTTCTTACATTAAATTGTGTTAAATAATGTTGTGATTAGATGATTATTCAGAAAAGTTCAGATAATTTGGCCAAAGTGTATAAAAGTTTGCTTTAATATGAAGACTGATCAGCTTTAGTTTTTCTGCAAATTTTACTGATAACATGTAATGTCAACATTTAACCACACGGTGGCAGCAGACATTTTATAGTGTCACCGTCAGGGGCACTGTCTAAAATAGCAACAACGAACAGTAGCATAAGAAGAACACATAGAAGTAATATAACAAAATATTTTACATTATTTAAAATAATATATCTCATTTGTGATTAAGGGTGAAGCTGGAAAGCCTGGTAAATCTGGTGATCGTGGACCTGCTGGACCTCAGGTGAGGGCTCAGACAAACAAACCTTAAGAATTAGCCAATTCAATTTTGTCATAGGTATATTCCTTATTTCTGTTCCTGTTAAATCAAAGGGAGCTCGTGGATTCCCAGGAACCCCTGGTCTGCCGGGCATCAAAGGACACAGAGTAAGAGTTTGTCTGATAATACATTTCCACACGTCTTGTTTTGTATCAGGCTTTCTTAACTTTATTCTTTTAACATCTCTCTTTAGGGTTACTCAGGTCTTGATGGTGCAAAGGGAGAGACTGGAGCAGTTGGTGCTAAGGTAAGACTTAGTAAGACTTAGGTCAATCCTTCACTCACCGTTAACTTGACCACATGTATATATGATCATTTCCTCCCTTTCTTTGATTTCTGTTTAGGGAGAGTCTGGTGCTCCTGGAGAGAGTGGGGCCCCTGGACCAATGGTGAGTGATTCCTTGATGTTGTACTGGCTATGTCTGTGTCAATCATGACTTCATGATGATGGTCTCTGTCTCTGTATTACCACAGGGACCTCGTGGTCTGCCCGGTGAGAGAGGACGTCCTGGATCCAGTGGAGTTGCTGTGAGTGTCCTCTTTCACAATTTTTCTCTTAGTATTCTGTTTTTCTTTATGTTTTTAAATCAACTGATGAGGTCTACTTTTCAGATTATCATAAAAACCTCAACTTCTGCACATCAACCTGACTTTTAAACTTTACCATTTTCCATTCTGGTAGATTCTGGCCAACTGAGAGATATAAAACTGAATGATTGACAGCTGCTATAAATAAATGCTGTCAGGACTGTCTCAGCTGCAGAGTCTGTGACTCCCAAATGTGTCAAAGAAGTTATGTCTTTGTACAGCGTTGTCTTCAACCCGACAGAGACAGAGTTCTCCTCACTTTTGGCTAACCTAGTTTTATTTTCAATGTATATTATCTACTATTTCTATAAAGCATGATTTGTTCACTTTTTATAAAGATTTATTTTTAATGTCCAGGGTGCACGTGGAAATGATGGACTGCCCGGTCCAGCAGGCCCTCCAGTGAGTGTCTTTCAAGTTTTTATCCAAGTATTGTTTTGGGTGTTTAGAATGGTATCTGTGTGTGTGGTCTCTTCACATTTTGGTAACCTAAGACTTCTCTGTAGGGTCCTGTTGGTCCTTCTGGAGCTCCTGGCTTCCCTGGCTCTCCTGGTTCAAAGGTGAGTGACCTTGGACACTATCTTATATTAAACTCAAGCATATCACAAGTTTCAAGGCCTAGGTTGTAATCCATATCTGGCAGTATGTGGAATAACTGTGGAAAAGGTTGTTTTTTTTTTCACTGGATTTGATTGACTCCAACTGCGTGGTAGACACATGCAGTGTGCTTGAGGGAATGTTTCTTTCTTTCATGTACTGTCAAGTACTTAAGGATCTCTTGTTGGAATGACAAAAGGAGTTTTTTTACACAATTCTGGTGATTCCCTTGAAAGACTGGCAAACTAGTGTGTTTACTTTTTTTACACACATATTTTATTTGGATGTGTGTCTGAGTAGCTGAGAGCTTATGAAATGTATCTAGGTTTAAAGTGAGATAACAAAAGAAACTGTTAAAAGAATCCAAAACTAACATTAAGATGCTGGGAGAGGCCTTTAAGAGATACATAATCAAGCAACTCTGATTTGACTAATTTGACACGACATTTCTGTCATTAGTCGTGTTGTGTTCAAAATTAAATTCAGTTTTGGACATTAAAACAAGCCCCTGTCAAATACAATATGAGTAT
This sequence comes from Neodontobutis hainanensis, assembly GCA_024349245.1. NCBI lineage: Eukaryota > Metazoa > Chordata > Actinopteri > Gobiiformes > Odontobutidae > Neodontobutis > Neodontobutis hainanensis. The sequence continues at coordinate 15,307,318 of JALDNG010000005.1, forward strand.
GTAATGTTTCATATTTAAAGTAAAATGCCCTTTCTGTGTGGCGTCTGCATGTCCTCCTTATGTTAGCCTGCGTTCTCTCCTGTCTCCTCTCACTGTCCAAATACATGCACGTGTCAGTCATTTTGTAACCGATGACAGTTAACTGGCCCATGGTTCCTTTTTAGTAGCAGAAATAGGGATATGAGAAAGAATCAGGAATTTATTAAATGATAAATGAACACAATGGAGATCCCTTTATTTTACCTCTGTGTGGCTCCTAATGTGGAGCTGAATGGTATCATCTTTTCTTTGCTTTTAGCGCACCACATTCTTCCTTTATTTACACACAAGAAAAATATGCCTGAAGAGAAATCAATTTATTCATGAATTTACTTTAGGCACTGAATTAAATCTTTTTTAGATGGGGCAATGACAGAATAATAGTTTGTTGATAAAAAGGTTAAATCTGGTCGTATTGTTGTATACATGATGCTGTATTCTGCAGCTATAATGTGATCACATATTACCCAGTGATTTCCGTAAGTGAGAGTCATAAGTGTTGTGTTAAAGTTGCCATGTTCTGTGTAAATAGAATGAATGTGTTTTCTTTACACCTTCTCTTTTAAATTCCTTTGTGGTCAGGGAGAAGCTGGTCCCACCGGTGCTCGTGGACCTGAGGGTGCTCAAGGACCTCGTGGAGAGTCTGGCACTCCCGGATCACCTGGACCTTCTGGTGCTTCTGTGAGTACCCCCTGAATTTCATCAATATGAAGGAATTGAATATTAATTTATCCAAAGTAGAAATAAAGGCAGTGCCCATACTTGCTTCGTGTTTCTTTTCTATAGGGCAACCCTGGTACTGATGGTATCCCTGGATCCAAAGGATCAGCTGTAAGTGCAAATGATGATTCATTGTTTTGTAGTGCGCTGTAAATGAACTGGGTTAGGTCCTGACTATAATAATAATAACATTAACTTATTGTGAAAAAGAAAGTTTGTGACTGTAAAAGCATGTTGATTTCTGTGTGTAGGGTGCTCCTGGTATCGCTGGTGCCCCTGGTTTCCCTGGACCTCGTGGACCTCCTGGGCCTCAGGGAGCAACCGGACCTCTCGGACCCAAAGGAACCTCAGTATGTTCAGACTGAAAAATAAATAAAACCATTTTCCATAGATAGATATGTGCATTATTTATTTGGTCATCTTGACAAAAGTTCTAAATTATTAAAACTCAATTATCTCTTCTTTCCATTTTCTCTTTTGCCTGTCTATTATTGTTTAGGGAGACCCAGGAATTGCCGGCTTCAAGGGAGAGGCAGGTCCAAAAGGAGAACTTGTAAGTTTTGTTTTACTCCATGCATCTCCATTTGTTAGATATTCAACTGTACAGGAGTGCTCAGTATTGTAAAGACCAGCATCCAATAATATTGTACAAGAAACTACACAACTGAGTGTTTGTCATGGGTTTCAGGGACCAGCTGGTCTGCAGGGACCTCTTGGCCCACAAGGAGAAGAGGGTAAGCGTGGACCTCGAGGTGAGCCTGGTGCTGCGGGACCACTTGGACCTCCAGGAGAGAGAGTAAGTGCCATGAAAATCTCTAGATGTACCCTTTTATTACTGTTTATTCCCTGTAATTTTATTAAGAGTTAGTCCCAATAGATATTCCATTGTTCCACCAAGTTTTTGAAAATTGGTGAAATAACAAAACTCTCTAAAAGACAGTGATCACATAACCTCCTATCCTCCTGGGCAGAGGTGATGACATTAGTGAAATGAATCCAACTCTGCTTTTGTGTTTGTTTTTCTAGGGAGCCCCTGGTAACCGTGGTTTCCCTGGACAGGATGGTCTCCCTGGTCCCAAGGTGAGTACTATGTCACATGTTTGGTTTTAAGATTGTCAGTTGTATTAAATAACAATTTGCATTAGTCATAGTCAGAAATCACATTAATATTGAGCACTGTTTGTAAAGAGGAATGTGGTAGTCCTATCAAATATTTATACCTTTCAACAACAAAATAAAGCAGAGAATGTCTCTCCTGTTGTACACTATCTTCTGTTATATTAAACGTGTAGGTCCAGCATGTGACCAGAAGGTGGCAGCACAGTAATGCCTCTTATTGTGCACCACTGACCTACATGTCCCAACTGAGCACAGGCAGAATCTGATACACCATTGTCCTCCTTTTTACACATTTCATTTGTCTCAAAATTAATCTGTCAGAGTTTAATCGACTCATCTTTTGTGGGTCAATGTGACTGCGTCAGACCTTTACCAGAAAAAGATTTCTCTGTTTAAGAACTGACATGTCGCCTCCTTTAGCAGCACTCACTGACCACCTCTTCTTCTGTCTTCTCACTACAGGGGGCCCCCGGTGAGCGTGGACCCTCTGGTGCCAGCGGCCCCAAGGGTGCTGGTGGTGACCCTGGACGACCTGGAGAACCCGGTCTGCCTGGAGCCAGAGTAAGACACTGCTGCACTTTATCTCCGGCAGTGTTATTTTCAGAAATAGAATATTGGTTTATGGAAATGATTGTCAACGCTACAAAAAAATGAATACACAAAAACACTAATAATGTTTAGATAATGTTTTCAGATCTAGTGTTTTCAGATCTAGACTAGATAGACTACAACAGACTTTAACACATATTCATTGCGAAATAAATTAATAACTGATGAGTTACTGCATCTGTCATGCCTTATTTGTCAATTCATTCATATTTTAGTCTTCATCTTTTGCATTGGCACATGTTGGATTATCACTTGTTGATGTAATTATGGGTTTCTACACCGCCGTATGTTTCTGCTTTCCTGTGGAGGTGTCTGATGAATCATTATCTTTTCTCTCTGACAGGGTCTCACTGGACGCCCCGGTGACGCTGGTCCTCAAGGCAAAGTCGGACCCTCTGTAAGTGTTATTGTTTTGTTTAATCAATAAAACAGTCACACACCGTTCAGCCAGCAAATCGACTATTAAAAAGACTTGTCATATCACCATATAAGCTCTCACCACATAATATCTCATAAGTGGTTCATTGAATTGAATTGCATCACATTAATCCCCCAGTTATCACCCAGGCTCACCATGAGTGCTGTTTGAGTTTCAGATATGCATCTTTGTCCTGGTTTTGTATAGTGAGAGCAGCCCAAATGGATTTCTTCAACATTCAAAATGAGTTCAGAGCGCAGGCCATGTCTGAGCGCCTCCAGGGGCTGAATCTGTTTGACAGCTTCATGATTTTAATAACTATTAACCCCAAAGTGGACCTTATGTTTTTAGGCTGGTGGAGTATGTAGAGCACTGGAAACATCTGAATTTGGATGAACTAGCAGTGCTTCACAAGGTCACTTAGATAAACTTTAAATTAACTGTTTGTCTGCCGTAGCTCTTCGATTTGCTTTTCAGAGACTTACTGAAACATTGTGGTTTAATGACAGATGAAAATGTGTGTGTTCGGCGTATGGACAGGCTGATAATGATTTAGGGCCTTGGTTTATATCTGAATTGTTTGCTTCTTGGACTTTGTGTTTTGTCCCAATAGGACTTTATTTATTTTTTTTTTTTCAAATTAAGCAGCAGTTCTGTATTTTCTGAGTGAGCTAAACATTTCTCTAGTTGTCCTACAAAACTTTTTTTTATCTATTTAATTAAAGCTCACTTTTTTATTTTAACATTTTAAGTGCATTTATGCTTCTTAAAATCAAGACATTCCAGACTTTGTTTTTACAGAAAGTATTTGCTGTTGCCGTATCTCTTAGGGCTACATTGTTTTCAGCATCAACAATATCTGTATAAAAAAGAACTGTTTAAATCACACTAATGTCTTGGTTCTTCATGTGACAGAAACTCACAAAAGAATCGTCCAATGAGATGCTGTTGTGCAAACCACATATGCCCAGTTGTCCTGAGCTTTATATTTTTTATTCGTTTGATATGTTTATATAAGGATGTTTTGATATTCCTTATGTTGTGCAGCCCCAGTGTCACCTTTAACTCCTAATGGGTGTATGCACTTAGAGTTATTAACACTAAGTGGCAGTGCCGCATGTTATGACTCAGGGCTTCCTCGACTGCAGTGGTGGAAGACTCTTATAGAATATTAGTATTAAAGAAAAATACTACACATAGTCTCTATAGCCGTCCAGAAAAGTTCAATGTTCCGGTTAATTTCACTGCAATATTTGCTCATCAGGGAGCTGCCGGTGAGGACGGTCGCCCTGGACCTCCTGGCCCACAGGGAACCCGCGGACAGCCCGGTGTTATGGGATTCCCTGGACCCAAAGGAGCAACTGTGAGTACATTCAAAAAATTATAATTCTTATTAAGTCTGATTCATTGGCAAAAAGAGAACTCAAACTTGATGAACAGTTTTATTCCACATTTCCCATCACACACTGCATCAGCAATGAAACAAACTATTCTTTTGGTCTCTCCCGTCTTCAGGGTGAGCCTGGCAAGTCTGGAGAGAAAGGACTGGGTGGAGCACCTGGTATAAGAGTAAGTTATACATTTATCCAGTTAAAGTTTTGTGTGCATTTATCAGAAATTACAGAAAGCATATTATAAATTAAACTTCAGCATTGTTGTTCATAAATTCATGGTCATTTCTACTGTAATGAAAGCAAGAATCAGTATCCGTTTCTGACTGTAACATTTCAAGTTACCAGTCAGATGAGATCTGTCGAGTAAGCCTCACAGATGATCTACTATTTTCTATTGCAGTTAACTTTCCACATGAGAAGCATGTTAAAACCCTTCTAGTGCTATCAGATGTCTATCAGGTTAATAACATCACCCTCCTCTCCTCAGGGTCTGGCCGGCAAAGATGGAGAGACTGGTGCTGCTGGACCCCCTGGCCCTGCTGTACGTATGCCTATCTCTTCATCCCATTCCATATAGCGTCAATGCTGATATTATCTCCCCCCTTTTCTCCCTCTGCACTCGAAAGTAACCATCCGTATCTTCATTTTCCAGACTGCCCTGACAATACTGTAGGTCTGTCTGGTTAAAAAAAAAAAAAAAAAAAGTCCTTCAGATAAATAGATAAATGTCTGGATATTCTCTAATATCTTCTCTCACAGAACTTATTTTGAAGTTTCACATTTAACATAAAACTTAGTTTTAGACAGATTCAGTATATGTCCATTTCTGTTTATATATATATATTGATAGGTCATTGAATTGGATGAATTATTTTTGCAGGGCCCTGCTGGAGAAAGAGGAGAGATAGGACAGCCCGGACCCTCAGGGTTCCAGGTGAGTTAGTAAGATGTAAATAGCAATCTTGCAGAAATTGAACAATTCCTGAGTTTTGCATAAACACTTGCAGGAAATAATTGCATCATAACTGCTTTTTGGTAAACATCCTCACAATATGCCTCCACAGACAAATATACCATTGCATAATGTAATAATTTACCCCAGGTTTGCTTGATTTAATATTAAATGATGGTTTCATGCTTCTTCCTCTTTTCTGCATAGGGTCTGCCTGGACCACCTGGCCCCCCCGGTGAGGGAGGCAAGCCCGGAGACATGGTTTGTACTGCTTTGATTCAAAAATTGTGCATTATGTTCAAAATTTGTGGGATCACCAAAAGGGAACACCTAAAAAAATTTGGAGAATGATTGAAATCTATCAGACCAACAACCCGTTACAACCCAGGAAAGATTCATCCATGTTCCTCCATTTTAAAGTTTTAAATTGTTTAAATCCTAACCTAGCCACATATAACAGGCCTGTATAATCCATGCTCTTTTTAATAATCCTGTATTTTTGTTGTTTTAGGGTGTTCCTGGAGAGGGTGGAGTTGCCGGTGCCACTGGACCCAGAGTAAGTGCATGGCGTATTTCACCTCATTAGTGTGTAGTTCTCCAACATTCTCTGATTTTCTCTGTCCCGCTGCACAGGGAGAGCGTGGGTTCCCTGGAGAGAGAGGAGCTGCTGGCCCTCAAGGTCTGCAGGGGCCCAGAGGTCTGCCTGGAACTCCTGGAACTGACGGACCCAAGGTGAGACCAACCAAACAATTAGTGTAGCTGTGGTCAGCGAAAGAGGTCCCAGACCCACTTTCCATCACAAAAAAAGATCAAAGTGAAAGTAAAAGGGTCTAATGTTTATAGAGTGCCCGTATAACATAAAATAAATAATGTGTGAACAAACTAATAGAACATGCAAACAAGTTTATTATCTCTTTGTTGTGTTAATAAGCTTCAAACAAGAAACACAACATACCACATCAACATACACTCTAAACTCATTTTTATTTCTTTTAATTATTTGAGCGCAGTCCTGCTGATATTTTATGTTTCTCCTACAGAGCTAAAACCCGACCACTCAGTATGTCTTCAGCCCAACTACACAGTGAGCTGCTTATCAGCCATGAACAAATTTTTGCCATTGGAGTAATTTGCCGCCACGCTGTGGGCAGAGAAAGACCTCAAAGTGGCAGCAAATTCCCACTTTGGCTTTGTTATCTGGCGTGAGATTTTAATCCCCGTTCATAGGTTTCCTTCCCCTTAAGGTCAGACGGGAGCGGATATAGAGGGAGGGGATTATAGATCTGACATGGGTGTGATGGTGGTGGTGATGGAGGAAGGGTAAGTCAGCGGTTGGGGAAGGGTGAACCAGAGTCTGGGAGATGATTTGCAGGAAGAGATAAATTTGGCTTTGTTGCTGGTGATAGAATACAGTTGTAATGTAGTGATGTGTAAAGGATGCTGCGACATTTAATGATGGGAGATAGCAGAGCAGTTGGTGGGAGAGCGTCTCTGAAGTCTAGAGGTTGCAACATAAAATACAGCTGATAAGTCTACATCTGTTAAATATAAGGTCACCACATTCATACAAGAATCTTTTTAATTTGGGAGCAAGAGTGATGGGGGAAGAAAAAACATGTTGATTTAGCAAAACAAAATTCAGCCTCTGGATATACAAATATATTACACTTTTTCTTTTCAAAGACTACCAAAAAGATGGGTGCCAAAACTACAAAAACTCAAATGTACACTGTATTAAAACTTGGATTATTGACCTGTAATATTCATAAAGAAATTGTAGACAAATGTAATGCACCCAAAAAGCTTTTTACCTACCAATATTTCAAGATGACAACAGGAATTTACCATTTCTCACTTGGTTGAAGGCATGTTTTTAGGACTTAGCTTGATCTCCACAGAGTCCGGAACATGATGCCATTGAAAACTGTTGAAAGCCTCTAAATTTCCACAAAGAAATATTAACTGTTTGACCAGACAACGTGTATTCTAACAAGGCAGTAGTGTAGTTGCTAATTTTATTAACACCTCATTGATTTGCTCTCTATAAATAGGGAGCTATTGGACCTGCGGGTACAGCCGGAGCTCAGGGACCCCCGGGTCTGCAAGGTATGCCTGGAGAGAGAGGAGCTGCTGGCATTCCTGGACCCAAAGGAGACCGAGTGAGTCCCGGCTGCATCACTCCTAATTCATGCAAATGTCAAAACTGCTCTTCTTGATTTGATTCGTGATGACTAAATGCCTGGCTGACATGTGTTGATGGGACTTCCATAGGGTGACTTGGGAGAGAAAGGACCTGAAGGTGCTGCTGGTAAAGACGGTGCAAGAGTAAGTCATGTTTTAGGTCCATTTAGTTGTTCAATAACTAAATGCATTTGCTCTTATAAATGAAAGTTAAGACTGACCAAAGCATTGTTTCTTCTTTGATAGGGTCTGACTGGTCCCATTGGTCCTTCTGGTCCCTCTGGTCCCAATGGTGAGAAGGTGGGTATAGTATTGTTTTCTAGTCTCATTCTTGCTGTAGAGTCCAGACCCCTTGATTTTCTTACACACTATGACCATATAACAATATCATTTGACAAACCCAATGCAAGTAATTCAGTCCTGTTTTATAGCCAGTTCACATTTGTTTTGATTTTTTTTTTTTTTTATAAAGCAACACTATGGAACATTTTTGAATATGGTGCCTGAATTCATCATTAAACTTTATTTTGATAGTTTCTTGACATGAAACAGAGAAACTAAAAGACAAAGTGCACCTGCTTTAAAACATTCTCCACTTTCTGAATGACAGGTCACTCCTGTGAAAACACACATTTTGCCAGAATCTATTCTATCTACACAAACATGCCTTTTAACTAATATTTGTGTTACTATCATCCACTCATCAAATGTATTCAACTTCCAGGGTGAATCTGGTCCTGCTGGTCCTTCTGGAGCTCCTGGTACTCGTGGTGCTCCGGTAAGTATTAGCAATTTCATGAAAAAAGATTTCTAAAAAATATGTTTTAAGTAAATCTATATGGTTTGAATTGGGAGTTTGAGAGGCTTATCCCGTTTTGGTCTCTTCCAGGGTGACAGAGGCGAGACCGGACCTCTTGGGCCTGCTGGTTTTGCTGGACCTCCTGTAAGTAACAGCTTCTTAAGGTCACTAACTGGCTTGGGCATTGTAGTATTATTATTAGGGAAGTGTGACTCCTGATGTGAGAGTTATGTCGGTGAAACAAAACAACAGCATCACAAGAGGATGAATCAGCACAGAAGAGCCAATCCAGTTCACCTCCACCTCAAAGAGAAAGGACATTCCTTTGAGGACAGTAATGTCCGAATTTTGGCCAGAGAGGCCAGATGGTTTGAGAGAAGGGTGAAGTAAGTAATTTTTGTTAAAATGGAAAAGCCCTCATTGAACAGAGGAGGTGACCTCAGATTAATGTCGCCTAGTATTTATAACAGTGTTCTGAAACCTAAAACAAAAGAGCCTCACCCTAGAACAACAACCACAGCACCTGAATGGAGCAGTGTCACTAACAACTCTCACATCAGGAGTCACACCTCTTTCATGACTAACGACTGTGAGAACAGAACAGCCTGGTCCATCAGGTTTGGTTTCAGAAACTCCTCTCTCTGGAGATAAGCTCAGCTCTCTTACCAGTTGATCTCAGAACTGATAAAGTCTCTTGGAATTAGAGACGTTTTGTCTTTACCTTGAAAACTGGGTCCAGATACTTTTACTTAAACCTTTTTTTCAAGATGTCCTGGATGACTGAGAACCTTCACAGACAGTCATATGTTAAGGATTATTGGCCATGACAACAACTTGAGAAAGGGTTTATAATGTGTACTGCAGCAGCTGTGGTCAAATGAGCTCAAGTTGTTTTCTGTTTAATACCTGACACTGTCAATAATATATAGTCTATGGCCTGCCGGAAGAATAGTTTTCTTAAACAGTTTGTATCTTTTAATTGTCAGTGCAACTCAAAACCAAGAAAGTACAACATTAAGCACATCGTCAAATAATTAAATTGCTCATTGAAAGCACACATTCATTCCAGAAACCTCATTCCACTCTCATTTTATTTCAGCATAATGCATATTGAATGTTAGTAGACTGCACAGAAGAGAAGTATCAGTTCAAACCCTGGAGTAAATGATGAATGCAGACTGTAATGTAGTGTAACACACCTTCTCTGTGCATTTGTAACGGGTAGATTTGTTCTTCTCTCAACCTCTATTAATCTCATTTATCATGTTCAGGCCTTGTTTCTGCATTACATTATTCATTTCAGTGGAGAGAGATTAGTGTGTGTCTGTCACTTCTCCCTCAAATAAATTTTCATATCTTAATTAATAATTATTGAATTTATGCCAGGATAAATAACACTAGATTCAAATTAAACTTATTACCCTGATACAAAGTTTAGCACGGAGCATAGTCAGCAGCTTCATCTACACTGTTTTGAAGAAGAACCAACACATATTTCATTATGTAATATTATGTTTAAATGTGTTCTTTTAGGGTGCTGATGGCCAACCTGGAACCAAGGGAGAGCAGGGAGAATCTGGACAGAAGGGTGACGCCGGTGCCCCTGGACCCCAAGGACCATCCGGTGCCCCTGGACCTGCTGTAAGTATCACTTTAGGTCACTTTAATATTTATGTTGCTTTTTGCCCTTGTGTAAGATAATGTTTTGATGAGCTTTGAAGATGTGTTCCAATCGATTTTTCTGAAAAATATCAGAAATTAAATCTATATTCATTATTGTCCAGGGTCCCACTGGTGTTTCTGGACCTAAAGGTGCACGTGGCGCTCAAGGACCGCCTGTAAGTCACTTTTTAGTCCTCCAAATTGTAAAGGGATTTCACAAAGACATACACATATAATGAATAAATGATCATAAATGATAAATGATCTTTTTTCTTTGTATTTCAGGGTGCCACTGGTTTCCCTGGAGCTGCAGGCCGTGTTGGACCCCCTGGCCCCAATGTAAGCTCTACCCCATCAACTGTAGCTTTAAGGCTACCGTCCTTAATTTCCTGTTTAAGGATCAAAGAGCAGACACAGAAAATGAGGAGACACAGGCCGCTTTTAAATAACACATAGATTATTATCATGGAAATGTTTTTAATTTGCACCAGAAAGCTCTGTTCCTTCTTGTTGTGGCACATTACTGACTCAGTAGGAGCTGGTGTAATTGACATTTTAACACAATGGCTTGAAATTCAAAATAGCAAGTCTTGTGCTCTTGTTCTAAAATTGTGTGATTCTTGGATGCTGTAAATGTCTTTGTCTCCCACTGCCATGATTAACCCACACTGTAGCCACTAGCCAGCATATAGGTTTTGTTTAGTAAAGGGTTTCTATTATATATTCTTGCTATTTTGTCTTAGGGTAATCCTGGACCTGCAGGTCCCGCTGGCCCTCCTGGTAAAGATGGACCTAAAGGAGTGAGAGGAGATGGTGGACCCCCTGGCAGACAGGGAGACGCTGGACTCCGTGGATCTGCCGGACCTCCCGGAGAGAAGGGAGATGCTGGAGAAGACGGTCCTCCTGTGAGTATAATGTGTTGTTTTGGAGAATTCTGCAAACCACTGATCAATTCTAATTTTTGAACCTTTTTTTATTTGCCTGGACTTCTGGGTCATATAGTAATTCTGGCAAATTCTTACAAACTTTGAAACAAAATACAGTTCAGTTTATTGATGTTTGAGCAGATTAAATTTATCTGTGGTTGCCATCTGTTCATAATTTTTAATCTCAGAGCTTCAGTCCTCATCCAAATTTATCCAAAAAACTTCAGTCAAGACTAGTTTGTTATATTTTGGATCAATTCATAAATACTTTTCTGCTCAGAGTTCCAGCTTGACCCTCAGTTCATGTGTTAATAAATTTCTCCTGAAAATGGACCAGATTTGTTCATATTAGTTGGAACAGGCCAAACCCATATAGAATCCGGTCATTTTTTAAACTGATTAAGACCGCCTACACATGCAGGCTCATAGCAATATGGTAGGCAAAGAATTCATCTGGCTTCTTACAATATTGATTTTCTGTTACCAGTAATGGTAGGAGAAGACTAATATAATGTGATGCATAATTTAAACTCACTTTAGGGGCTTTTTGTTGGGTTGTTGGAAGTTTATCTGCAAGCAACACTTGATCAGCAGTAATGTAATAAAGTCAACCAAAAAAGTCTGTTCTGGGACACTGTAACTGCAGGGTGACCACTGCCTCATGAACCCAGACGTGTGCTATAGAGCCATAAAAACATTAAATCTGTTTGTTTTCGCCATTTACTTTTTTCTGGGTCTGTCAGACCGTAGAGCCACTTTTAGCAATTATGGACCAAAGCTGAACACAGTCTCCATCAGTGTCCATCACTGGCTATAATAGTCGACCTAAACTCATGTCAGCACAGGGCAGTGCAGGCTCAGTGACAGCACCCAGTGTTTTTACCTTTACTGTATACACATATAGATTAGAAACACATCACATGCCCCATCAGGATAAGGGTTCGTCATATTTGATTGCATACTCAAACATAACAATAATGACCTTATAGAATACAAATATGAACAATCATCACATCAATTCAAAGCCTTTTGTGTGAGTCATTCTGAGCATAGGGCTAAGGCAGTTTTCACTTTTCTGCTTCAGGGCATGTACATGACAGATTAGTCTGTCAGTGTGGCCCAGTGCCAAGTCAGACAAAAATCACTGTTGATATGTGTCGCTAAGAGTTGTAAAAACTCAGGTGATGCTTATGACACAAGATATAAATCAAAGCTCTTGCCAAAAAATACATGAAAGTAACAACTTTGCTCAAAGAATAAATGAGTAAGTGCTGTTGTTTATTTTGTTGGTGACAAATGATATTTCAAGAAAGTCACCTTTGTAGTTGGTTTGAGTACTCTCAATGAATGTAAATAGTATAAATAGTAAAGTAATAGTTCAACATTAACCTTTACTTTTCTGCTCCTCCAGGGTCCCCTAGGTCCTTCTGGTCCGGCAGGTTTGGCCGGACAGCGTGGTATTGTCGGTCTGCCTGGACAGCGTGGAGAGAGAGGTTTCCCTGGTCTGCCTGGACCGTCTGTGAGTATTTTCATTCTTACACTTACCAAGTCAGTCAATGCACTGCAATTCACTCAGCGAACTTAGTTCAAATGAATAAACCTAACAAATTTATACAAAGGACATCCAATCCCAAATTGTGTTAAGTGCTGATATATGATAAATCCCTACACACAATAACAAATGGGGTGTTTTACAAAACAATCTGCTTTAATCCATATATATATATATATATATATATATATATATATATATGTACAGTATGACAGAGAAACTTCCGCTCAGATGTCACACTTTTGGAGAAGTGACATGTCCACTACTGGAGACATCTCAGTGTGCATGTCCTTACCATTTATTATTAATCAGCCTGCATGAAAGAGGGATAGCTACTCTGATGCCAAAATCAGCCCATGTTTCAAACAGAATTTTCTGACTGTTGCTGTTAGTTTGGTGCAGGTTTTGTAGCTTCACTAGTCGTCAATCTTTCAGATATACCGTAGTCTTTCTCTATATTCTTTAGTTTTAATAAGATTTGACAAGATGGTGAATCTGTCACAGACCTGAGATCACAACCTCCTGAGGCAAGTTAACTGAGGAGGTGGATGACCCATGAGAGCAGAGGATATAATAAATAAATGAAGAAATTGTAAAAGGAAAGCAACTGGACAAAACAGAGAAGGCCGAAATACATGCCTCTATATTAAATTGCTCTCCTTTGGCTCCAATCTAGTCCAATATTTAAGGAAAATGTAAATCCAAGCTATGTGACAGTTCCAGGTCCCTTACTGTGGCGTTGTTTAGGCCATGGATGAATAGCTTTGGGAGTTTGTTTTGTTATTTATGAATGACATTTCTCACCTTCAAGAAGAAAATAAACATACAACCTTCCCAAACCCGGCTGGGCAAAGACACTGTTCACAATGCCTCTGGTATCCTCTGCTTTCACTTTGCAGACAGAAAAAAGTGACACTGTAAACATGGCTAAAATCCATTAGTAGTTCATTGGCGAGTCGTTTGTCATGCAGCTACAGACTCGTGCTGGGCTGTCTGTAAACTGGAAGCTTTAAAGGAGATTTCAGATCACAGTCCAGGTTACAGTCCAGGGATGTTACCACTGAAGCTTCTTTCCTGATTGATCTGTGCTGGTGTCATTAAAGAAGTCTCGCTTCAGTGTTCAGACATTTTCATTTCAATATTATCCCCAGAAGTAAAGAACAGTGTTTAAACAAATTGGATTTTGTGGTTTATTTAATGAGATCTAAAAGCAGCTCTGGGGGTTTAAGGCTGAACTAACTACAACTACAACTCTATTCATGATGCGGGTTATTACAATAAAGCACATTTGTATCCATTTTGGCATTTCATTTTAAAGCTACATGAACATAATTAGTTGTATCCATTTGTATTACCATCTTGTACGTATAGTTAAAAGTATTTATGGGTATGTTCAGGGAGAGCCTGGAAAACAGGGAGCATCTGGTGGTCCTGGAGATCGTGGACCCCCTGGACCTGTTGGACCACCTGGACTCACTGGTCCCGCAGGAGAGCCTGGTAGAGAGGTCAGAAAACCCCGCTGCATGTTTATTTTCATTCATTTGTGCCTGCTACAGGATGTTTGTTTTTTCAAGAATAATAGTGTCATTATGGTCTGAAAGCCAAGCTAATTGAGATGCACTGCTGTTTTTGTCATATGGATATATTCCATTTTGTTTACTTGTTATTCTATGTGTGCCGCTGGAACAGGCTTCATTATACAGCTCATCATTATTCAGAAGGACATCTGGCTGAGGTGAAGAGGCTGCTGTTAACAGTTCTTATTCTCATCTCACAGGGTAACCCAGGATCTGATGGACCTCCTGGCAGAGATGGTGCTGCTGGAGTTAAGGTAAGAAAAATCTCTAATGTTGAAAAAGAATGTTTGATCACTTGCAGTAAATTGTTTAAAAAATCCTGTGCTCATTGTCAGACTTTTGTTGAACTTACATCCACACTGTGTGTGTTGTAGGGTGAGCGTGGTAATACTGGCCCCACTGGTGCTCCTGGTGCTCCAGGTGCCCCCGGTGCATCGGGTCCAGTCGGTCCCACTGGCAAACAGGGAGACAGAGGAGAAGCTGTAAGTATTTCCTGCAAAATACATCTAAACACTTCATAGAGAAAGAACAGGGTAGTTGAAGCAGCTGTAACCTTGAAAAGCTAATGCCTCTACTTTATCACGTTTTCAAAAATAGACATCTAAGATAGCTGGATTAGGAAAAGACTAGTGGGTGTCTCAAGAGTTTCGTCTTTGTCCAAATAACCCCCTGAAGTGCTAATTGTTCTCATTTACACTCCTTTAATTGAGTCTCTTTTGTTTTAGACATTACCATTATGTTGTTCTCCTTGTGTTCTGCAGTATCTCACTTTGTTGTATTTCTAGGGCCCACAAGGACCTGCTGGACCTTCGGGACCCGCTGGAGCAAGAGGAATGCCTGTAAGTATCTTTATCCACTCTCAAGTGCACGGTAAAATATTTATGATGTTCACAAAAGTGAGATTTGGTGCATGTATCGCTGAGGTAAAATTAGGCCCCGAAGGTCTGTCTGCCATTTGTAAAGGCCCAGCTCCTGGAACCTTTCTGAATATAATCCAATTACATTCATAAACTCACAGTATGTTTTATGATTATGTTGTTTACTTCATGTCCTTAGGGACCCCAAGGACCCCGCGGTGACAAGGGGGAGGCTGGAGAGGGTGGAGAGAGAGGACAGAAGGGACACAGAGGCTTCACAGGTCTTCAGGGTCTGCCCGGACCTCCAGTAAGAATACAGATTTTCATTCTAGACCTTTGTTCTATAAGTGTCTTTATATAGTCTGCTTTAGCACTAGGACTTTTCTGTGTTGGGGACAGCACCCAAATTTTAAAGAATCTACATAATAGTTATCTTACACATGTAATGTAAGCATCTGCTACAAAAGATGGTCCTGATTTGTGTATTGGCTCTCCTTTACTCACTTCTTCACTCGCTGATCATTTAACTGACATTTCTTAGGCTCACTTTCACTGCACTTCCTTGTTACAAATTTACTGTAATATGTTCTAGGGTCAAGCTGGAGACCAGGGTGCTACTGGTCCTTCTGGACCCTCCGGACAAAGAGTAAGTACTAGTGTCCCAAGCTTTACTCCACAAACGTCAGACTGATGCAACTATAAATACACCTTTTTGTGTTTAGGGACCACCTGGACCTGTTGGCCCTGCTGGAAAGGATGGTTCAAATGGTCTTGCAGGACCCATCGGACCTCCTGGACCCCGTGGACGCTCAGGAGATACTGGTCCTGCTGTATGTATAGTTTTGAAACATTTAATACATGAATTATCTCAGATTTTTTTTATAGGAAAGAATAGAGCAGCTTCATAAGTTCATAAATGCAACAATTCAGAATTAAGCATTTTAGTTAAGATTAAATGACTGTTGTTGTGTAGGTGTCACTTAAGCTTGTTTGCAGTGTTGGCGTGTCCCAAACAGGAAAGTGAAACATAAGAGAGAACAGATTGCAGAACAGATGGGACCATTTCAAACTCACATTTTTGTGAATGAGGAAGATTTAACCAGACTGAGGATGAAGGAATAATCCACTGGTAGTCAGCAGGATGGATATAAAATAGGCAGATATAAATGATTAAAACCCCTGGTTCTGCTTCTTTAGGGACCTCCAGGAAACACCGGACCCCCTGGACCTCCTGGACCCCCCGGCCCTGGCATTGACATGTCTGCCTTTGCTGGTCTGGGTCAGACTGACAAGGGTCCAGATCCTCTTAGGTACATGAGAGCCGACCAGGCCTCTGGAAACCTTCGTCAGCATGATGCTGAGGTAGATGCCACACTTAAGTCGCTCAACAACCAGATTGAGAACATCCGCAGCCCCGAGGGATCCAAAAAGAACCCTGCTCGCACATGTAGAGACCTGAAGCTCTGCCATCCTGACTGGAAGAGTGGTGAGTGACACTCAGAGGAATTGTTCAAATTGGAGTGCTCTGTGTCATCAGCTCAGTCCTTCTGAAGACAAGTTAAATATAGACTGTTTAGTCTGGGAGTGTAAGAATATGATTGCTTCACAATCAGTTAATAAAAAAGCTGTTTTGTCCTTCCTTTTTGTTCTGCTTATAGGCGAGTACTGGATTGATCCTAATCAGGGCTGCACTGTTGATGCAATCAAAGTCTTCTGCAACATGGAGACAGGCGAGTCCTGCGTTCACCCCAAACCTTCCAACATTCCTCGCAAGAACTGGTGGTCCAGCAAGAGCAACGGAGCCAAACACATCTGGTTTGGAGAGACAATGAAAGGAGGATTCCATGTAAGTCATTACATCCATTCATCACATTACTGCACACTATGTCTTCAAAAAAAATAAGAGATTTATTTTTCAATGTAGTTTAGCTACGGTGATGACAGCCTGGCGCCCAACACTGCTGCCATTCAGATGACCTTCCTAAGACTGCTGTCCACCGAGGCTTCTCAAAATCTCACTTACCACTGTAAGAACAGTGTGGCCTACATGGAGGCCTCAACAGGCAACCTGAAGAAGGCTGTGCTGCTGCAGGGCTCCAACGATGTTGAGATCAGAGCCGAGGGCAACAGCCGCTTCACCTACAGTGTGTTGGAGGATGGCTGCACGGTAAGACTCAATACGGTTTTAAATATCTTTTAAGCTCTTTATCCACCAAGCAATGTATCTAACACAGCTTATTTGTGGGTCCTGTTTTGGGATACCAAAATACCCCGTTAAATTAAGACTGGTGAAAATCAGGCTTTACTAAATAATTCCCACACATGTGTTCAGTTTTATAAGATATCACAAGCCTTGTAACATGCATTGTTTGTGTTTGTTTGCACAGGAACCCACGGGAGAGTGGGGCAAGGCGGTGTTTGAATACAGGTCACAGAAGACTTCTCGTCTGCCCCTTGTGGACATTGCCCCTATGGATATTGGTAGGCCAGACCAAGAGTTTGGAGTAGATGTTGGGCCAGTGTGCTTCTTGTAAAGAACGAGAAGGATAGAACAAGATACAAAAGAAGCGGGAATAAAAAGTGAAAGAGGAGCATGCTTCAGTCAAAGGAGGAAAGAAGGAGAAAAAAAAATCAAGACAATTTTTTAAATGGGACTTTTTTCTAAGTAAAAAGTGCTTTTCCAAGTCGAACTCCGTAGGATATCTGCACTGAATGGCACCAGCAACTGTCATCTGTGATTCATTCGTCTTTGCTTCCAGTAAACCTGCCCAGCCTACACCCCTCCCTCATGGACACCCGCCACTCCCCAGTTCTCCCCTCATTATACTGTGGTGACCACCCTCATTTATGGAAGAGAAGGAGGAAGTATGAGAAGAGTATGGGAACACACCAGAGAATTAGAAAGAGAAAATGTGATTCCGTATTTATTTATTGTAAATGTTTGGGTCCCAGGTGTTTGGTCTGGATTTTTTGATGCTAAGTATGCCCACTTACACATATTTAATAACTTTATGCACCAGCTCCTTCTCATACCTCCTCCACTTTTCAAGCCTAACGTATGTACCATACCAATTAAAGCTTACACATCTCTTTGAAACCAAAAAATCTAGCTTAGTAGAAACTGAAAGGTGCTCTATTACCACAAGTGTGTATCAAAAAGTTACTGTGTATTATAATAAAAATCAATGGTGCTATTGTTGTAAAACAGTCTGTATTTTTTAACAACTACCCCTATTTAGTGACTTGTATATATGTATATACAATATATATATAAATATATATATATAAACATATATATGTATGTATATGTGTGTATACATATATATACTTTTACATATAGAGTAAACGTTCTTCCTGTAAATTACATTTCGGGGTAATACATGTCACTACCTGGACCCTTTATCTTGTTCATAGAAAAACATGCCTAAAATAAAGTTTAACATTCAAGGCATGTCAAATTTTAATTTTAAGTGAAAGTTTTTTATAGTTTAAAGCTACCTCACGCTAAAAATCTTAACACACTTTTTTTTACCCCTGAATCTTTGTTTACAAGCCCTTCATATTAGTAATATTACATTATGACCAACACGGTGCAACGCTTGGTCCTTAAAGCCCAGTCTCTGCTGCCCCCAAGTTGCTGTGACCTGTGACCCTTGGTCCCTCTCTACGTCCTCCCACGAGTCCCCTCGCACACGACGCACCCTCTGCTTTGGCATTAACACAAACCTGAAGAGATTTAGAGTGAGGTTGGGCCAGTTCTTCAGCCAGTACAGAGGGTTTATTAGTGTGAGGTTGTGTATATTTTTATTATTAATAATAGTATTATTATTAATAATAGCCTTATTTCTATAATTATGATCTTGACTTGTTTTTGTTACGTTTTAATTAATGTAAATTGGAAATAAAAGACAAAATCAAGTATCAGAGTGAAGTCTTCTCTTTTATTACTCGTTCACTCCCATTGGGTTTTACTTTTTAATGTTGTATAAATTGGCCATAAAATACGTTTTGGCAGAGATATCTAAAGAGTATACTGTGTTCCTGGGGGTAAGAGAAGGAGAGTGAGAATGATTAATGCAGCCATTATCTGGAAGTGGCGATGCAAAATACCAAATGTTGAAGAGGGAGGTGTTGGAGGTTCTTGTTTAATTTGTTCATATCTTAACAGTTCTTCAGTCCATTTTGTTATGTGCATGATAGAGTAGAGACAGGAAAAAAAATAGCACATTCTGTGATTTATAATGCGTTCCTGTGCTTCTATTTTTTTTTATCTTTTTTGTCTTTTTCCAATTACAACAGCAATAAAGAAAATGCAAAACATTTCCAAGAATCCCATAGAGCGATGTTTTCTTTTTTACAGAATTGACTGACTTTATTTCTTTACAAACAAGAGCATCAACTGGACAAAAATACGTCACTTTTAAAGATATCCACAGAAACACCTACACACAGATGACATGCTTGTTTATTGTGTGTCTGGTTCTGCATTATTAAAGTCATAATGCATAAGAGCCCAAAGGGTAATTATTGAGATCCATTTGGGAATTTAATTCTGTTAACATTCAGAAAGATATCCACACATTTGCACATGTTTTGAAAGACAGATGAGCCTCTTTTCATTAAGAGCAATTAGCTCACAGTTGGTCAAACATAAATCAGTTTTTAAACAGATCTCGACCATCTAACTGTACATAAAACCTACTCACATTTGTATGCATCCTTTACATTAACATTTACTAATCTTCCTCTGGAGAGTAAAGGTACGTATACACTACATATAGCACATGACAGTACACAGAGACTGGACATGTTTACGGTTGTGCTTCAGCTTATCTTTAAATCTAGAGAATGGTTACTATACACTTCAAGGGGCTCTACATTATTAGGAAATCTCATTTTTTACCATATGCCATGTGTGTCAAAGTACAATCAAGCTTCAACTGCAACAGAACTCGGAATTTCTTTTAAGTGTTCACTTAATCTGTCTTTGTCTGCTCCACAGTACCATGTGGCAGGGCTTAAGCGTTTGTCAAGGTACTTCAAATGAAAAATAACTGGCTGGTGATTGGATTTATTATCTGCGAGTAACAGTGCAACACCATGTTTTTTTTTTAGTAATGGTTAAACGGTTGATACATCTTCAAACATAAAACACACCCCACAGTCAGTACTGCCACATCATTGGCCGAATCACAGCTGGTAAGGAGGCAGACAATTTCCTTGGCGCAGTACAAGATGGCTTTTGAATTTGTAAACTAACAAATCTTGTGAGAATCCAGCTGCTGTGCAAGGGAAATGTTCACAAGGGATTGGAATATTATATTTTTACAAACAGGGAAATGTTAGCCTGGCCAGCTGTAACTCTTTTCCTATTCTATACAAAGAAGTTAGTCTGGTACCTTGTTGCTTGCATTTGATTTCAAGGGCAGGGTTTACAAGCGGATTGTTAACCATTCAGAAAAACGCTGGACGTGACAGGAAACAAGGAAGCCACGTTAGTGCCGCTAGTAAAATTGTCCGGCAGTAGAGCTGACACCAGAGCAGTTTTATCATTTTTATACTTTAATGGTTATTCAAAAAGGAAAGGACTTATCCGTTCTGCATTTTAAATAAGAAAACATTCTGGTATACCAGGCTAGGGAAATATTCTAAGGCCTTTTATGGAAGATGTTGAAGTTTTCTGATGTCTTTAACACAACGCATTTTTATAAAAAAAAAAAAAAAAAATTACATACAGCCCTTTCATCTGCCACTAATACGTTAAAGATACAAACTCATTGGTTTAAAGATTATGGGTTTGTGACACGAGTTGTTGAATAATGTGTTTAGCTATTTTATTGTTGACTGGATTAGATAGAATACATTCATAATGCGTTAAATATCCTGACAGATTAATGTGCAACCCCTTCATACTGACTGAAAACTCCACTTTTCAAAACAAGGGAGGCCTTTTAGAGTTTCTATTTATAACAAAGCAAAATGACATTGCATTAATCACACAGTGTACCCTCCACAAGTATTGCCACAGCAAATATAATTACAGTGAGCCGTAGCAAAATTAATAAATGCACCCTTTAATCCACTCAGGTGTGTGTTTGGATTAGACAAAAAACTAAGCTTGATATTCAGCACTAAAGTATTCTCCACACACGTCAGCAGGACAATGGTTACATTACGTCGATTAAATTAAACTATCCTAGAATACAATCCTGTTCAAGAGGAACGTCCCATTTTCACAGTGGCTTGAAAAGAAAAATTGAGACAGAGCCCACATAAATAATGGCACATGAAAAATTTGTACACGACTATCATTGCAGAGAAGATCGAAGAAGGACCCGAGAGATTAATTAAAGCCAGACTATGCAATGATTCTCTCAGGATAAATGGTGATGGTAATATAATTTCAAACAAAAAACTATTTGACCCATTTTGAAGTCTCGCTCCCTGACAGATGTTAGGTACACGAGTCCAGATACTTCAGAGCTGGGAGCTGAGGCTTGAAGACAAAATAGTTCACTTTTAGCCCTAATGGCTTCCTGGGAGTAAATTTAGCTCAGCACTTCTCCACTGGTGCTGAAACAAGTGGCTTAGTGACAGCGTATTGGGAAATGAGCAGAGCAGGTTAATCTAGTTACTAAGGAGACAATGGCCAAAAACATCTTGCTCTAACCATATGGAGACTAACCCCTAATAAAAGTAATTAGACGAAGAGAACACATTTAGGTTGACACGCAGTCTTGTGTCCTGATAAAACACACTCCACCTGATTAGGAGCTTTCAAGCTTTCATTATGGGTCAGCTGGTCAAAGACTCCTAATTAGAGCTTAATGAAAGATAAAAGGAGTCGGAGTGGAGGGACGAGACCAAAAAGAGCTACACAGTGGGATAGAGGGTTATATAAAGTTTGACGTTTTTTGCTTTCACTTTTATCGACATAAATATTTTATCCTTCAGTTTCTCTTTTGACGCACTTTTTAATGTTTCTCAGGGCAGATGGCAAGGATGACCACAATAAACAAATGTCTGCTCCTCATTTTGTAAGTAATTAAAAAGCATTAGAAAAGATATTAAGATAACTTAGTGGGTTTGACAAATAAATAGTAACAAAAGAACAGTGTTCTCCACAGTGGACCGTATTGCAAAGATATGAGTCACTCTAAAATTGGCAGTTTGTGTTTTAGGTTGGGAGGATTCAAAAGCCAGTGCTGAGTGTATCTGTCTCTGTAGGGGTTTTGCGTGGACTGGGCAAACTCTTCAGGTATTCCAAATGCCTGCGGGCCTCGGCTTGATTCTGCCGGACGTAGTAAACCACGTAGACGATAACCATGAAGAACCACACAAACATTGTCACCAGCATGGCGATATCTGTAGTCTTTCTCTGCAGGCTGCAAAAATTCACCCCAGAATCCAACAGTTTGACTAAAGGTTGTCTAGCATGTTCACCCAGTGAGCTGAGATCGTCCCACCGGCTCCCTTCTCCCACCCCTCGCACCGAACTCTCGCAAATGATTCCATTTACAGTTTCTGGTTCCAGATTGAGGGTCTCCATTAGCTCTTGGAGAGTACAGTCACAATGCCAAGGATTGTGGTAAAGGCGTGTTTTGGCACGAGTTGAGCCAAAGTCCTCCCTGCTGGCCTGCCTTAGCTGGTTATGCGACAAGTCCAAGAGGCGCAACTCTGGCCCCAAATGCCGCAGAGCACCGGTAGAGAGCGAGTCAATGCGGTTGTGGGAAAGATACAGGTCCCGCAGGTGGACCAGCTCGCTGAAGGCACTTTCGGGAATAGTCCGAATATAGTTGCGTTCCAAGTGGAGGGATACTGTGTCTCGGGGGATACCCTCCGGGATTTCCTGGAGTCCTGCATCCATGCACGACACTGTGGCCGTGTCCCAAGAGCAGTGGCAGCTCTCGGGGCACTGGGAACACACTGGTCCCCAAAGAGACAAGAACACAAACAAGACGCACAACCAGGAATGACAATCCACTCGTGTGACTCTCTGTCTTTCTCTGCTGATGCTGGCACATCTCTCCACACACCAGCCCGTGCACATGGCCTCACCATAGCCCTCGGCCACTCACCGGGGCTTGAACAGGAAGCCACACCAGCAGAATCTGAAACATAGAGGGAACAAAGTAATAATGCAGTGCTCCTGTTTTCACCAGCAACCATTTCCATTACTTATCAGTGATGTGCGATTGTTCAATCTGATATAAGATACACTTTTTCACTGGGTGCAATCTAGAAAAGCTTCATAGTCTTGCTTTGACGGATTTACTTGCTATATTACAACATGACAGGTACACTCAATCAAAGCATATCCATCACAATCAAAAATAAAAAAGGAACAGATGACATTTGCCTATAAAAGAAAATATTATTTCAAATGAAACTGGGACAAGCAGTTATCAGGGTTATGGATCATCACTTTCACAGTGTCTGGAAAATTGACTGCCACGTTCCATTTTTTTCCAGGCCACATGGGAACATTGCAAGTGGAACACCTTAGTCTCATGCTCTCTGTTTTCCACTGGAACCTTCTAAAGCCGCACATGCAATCAGAATAAATGCAGACGGGTGAAGATGATGTTTTAGGGTGAGGATATTAAAAAAAAAAAAAAAAAGGGTCAGTGGGTAAAACCGCGAGACAATGAAATGAGTTTAAGCCGCTTTATCCTGATAAATGCCCTCGGACATACACAGTGTAAAACAATAATACCACAAGCGCAATAACATCTCCCTCTACAATTCATGCTGCAGACAATTTAGAGAAGGAGAGGTCGGTTATGATAAATGGCTCTGAAATTAATATTGGACTGTTTTGTTTTTTTATAACAGTTGTCTAATGGATTATAGTCTCCTGAGAAGTAAGGATAGTTGTTCTAATTTTGAAACACCTCTTGTACTTTTGTGTTTCAGAGACATAAATCATAGAGGATAATTATCAGACACCCTCTTTGCCTCTGTCTGTCCTGTCACTGCCGTCGAACTCCAGATGGAAAGCATGACATTACTACCATTGATGCTCATGTCATTTATACTTCTATTTATTTTCCCATGATGCCTTAGCCACTCAATCATACTCTGCAGTGAGAAGGGAAGCGGGAACATTGTAAGGACACAACACAGGATTGATAGCCCTATTATTGTCCGCTAGACTATTAAAAGGCAGGTACATCGATCCTGCCTGTGTCCAACTGTGTCGGTAAGTGACAGAGCTGGATAAATAAGGCAGCAGTAGTCTGTGGTTGTTCGAATCTGCCCCGTAATCGGGCAGATAGGGGCAATAGGGGTCTGGCTCGACACTGCAACACATGGTCAGAAACAGTGATCAATACATTTAGTGTTTTATAGCAGTGTTTTTCTCACTGGTAAGTCCAGCCTGTAAATAGTCTCCTTCTAGTTTTCAGACAAATCCAATTGCTTTGAGAACATTTTGTTTTCCAAATGATGTTGTTGTTGTTCCCCACTAGAAATAACACTTGAATTTGATTAATAGCCATCACAAAGCCTGCTTTCTCTTCACGCACACGCGCACACACACACACACACACACACACACACACACACACACACACACACACACACACACACAGATTTGGCGGCTGATAGCCTAAAGGTGACTCCTGTCTGACAGCACCATGACGTCCATTAACTGTGTCTCTCGGGTGTAAGAGGTGAGGATGTAGTTCAGCACTCATTAATGGCGCTTATTAGCCTAGTATACTGGATGTGGCTCCATGCTAAAAACTAATCAGCAGCTTATGATGACATTAAGAAGACATACATCGAATCAAATGCAGAGGTTTATTTCATATTTACCAAACCAGAGTAACAATTTCCTTTTTTTTCATGCGTAATATCGGCTCTTCTTAAAATGTAAAATTGGTTGTTCAAATCCATAAACCTTTGAGTTATTTTACGCATCATTATCAGTTATTTTGCGTCCATCATTTCACTTTTACTCCGTCGCCGTTATTAAACTGGACGCACGGAGCAACAATCGGCAAGTTGTGGTATATACATTTTCAACCTAAATGCCTAGAGTAGCTCATTTTACAACCTAAGGATGTCCCGTAAAAGTAACTGAATTAAACAGTGCTGGCATAAAACTCACCTGAAATTAAAAACAGAAGTTAACTCCAAAGGTTTCTTGTGAAGTTTTAATGATGCTTTACGACTGCCCGGTGGTTATTCGGTGAAGATGCACGTGCTCGCTGGAGGAGGCGTATGAGAGTTGTGCGTCCGCGGATGGATTCATCAGTGACTGTTGTACCAGAGGAGTTAGTCCCCCCGCCCCTTGCGCACAACCCTCTCTCTTTCTCTTCCCTGGTGCGCTGCGTTTATACAGCTCTACATCAGTCTTGTCCGCTCTCCACAGCCGTCAATTTCACAGTTGAGAGAAGACCATGTGTATGAGACAATAACGTCATTACCTACAGGTATAATTCAATTGTTACAATCATGTCTTCCTGTAGCTCCAATGAGGTTAGCTCTGAGCAGGTAACAATTACCAAAAAAAAATCTAAATTTATTATTTCTCCCTTGAGTTGGATATCATATAAATTAATGAATTTTCCATTGTTGCCATGGACTGTGGGTTGGTGAAAAGTTAACATTCTCGGTTAGTCCCGCCCCCTCCAGATTTACTGGCTGGAGTTCAAGGTCCAAGGTGGGTAAAGTCTCCCCGAGAACACAATGATAATATCAAGTCGTGGATATTTTCCTTTTTAAAATGAGGGAAATTCTAGTTTTGTGAGTTCCTTTACAATAACAACTTTTCTTATTTTTTCTTGTAAGAAGGGATGCATGGTGGAAGACTGGATAGCGCTCCTGCCTTACAGAACAGAGTCTGCATGTCCTCTAAGTGTTACCGTGGGTTCTCTCTGGGACTCCAGCTTCCTCCCACCGTCCAAACACATGCATGTATAGGTCAACTGGCAAATCTAAAGCGTCCCTATTGAATGAATGTGAGAGTGAATGGTTGTCTATCCGTTTCTGTGTCTAAATGTCAGCCCTGTGACTAACTGGCCTCTGTCCATGGTGTACCCCGCCTAAGGCCCAAAGCTGCTGGGATAGGCTCCAAAGCAGAAGAAAATGAATGAACTTGCAAACAAATCCAGTTGATATATAGTGAAGGTCAGAGTTTTTGAGGATCTAAAAATGACCGCACCCTGCTTCAAGTACTGAGCATTGCATGCGTTTACCCCCCTTATATAAAAAAGGTGACTGTGATTCTTTTATAGGACAGGCATGGTACTAACAGGCAACATAATGGACCCAAATTCAAAATGCATAAAAATAACTACGTGAATCTATACATAGATGTCAAAACACTCACACTGCCCAGGGTCACACATTTCCATATAAATAACACAACCACACAAACCAACAATGGCCTAAATTGACTGAATACACAAAGAATGTTCAATGTTATTCATAGAGGGGAAGTTTTATGATGAGTGCTCAGCCAGAAGGTGTACAGAGGAGCCTCTGCGGTAGAAAAATATAGGTCTGACAGACATGCTGGCACTTTACATCCCTGCCCTCCCTCCCTGATCTACTCCTGTCAACCTGCAAAAAAACGATGACATTTTGAGTTTGGAGTAATGCTGTCTGCTGCTATAATGCATTTCAACACTTTTTTACAGCTGTATTTTGTCCTCAGCCATGTTGATTGTCTCCTTGGTTCCCAGAGACAGGATTGCTGAGTTTGTTTTTTGTCTTGCCATAAAAAACACAAGACAAAACGCTGTATAGTATGAACCCCAAATGGTGGTTCAAATTTTCTTGACTCTCAACAGAGAATAAATAGATTGAATAGTGCCAGTCGTTTGGTTAAATTTGTCTAACGCGAATGAACCTCACACCACTTTGGAAACTGACCGAGGCAGTGGAAAAGACCTGTCAGCATGTCCTCAAAAACACACTGCTTGTTTGCTTATGACGTGCCCTATTTGTCCACGTCCTGGATAAAGAAAAGACAAAGAGCACAGAAACAAGAAGCACACACACAACGGTGTGACAGAGCGTCTGCTTGGGCTGATGGACTGAGAGCAATAGAGATAAAAAAGTAGTGGAGCGTTTCTTGTAACTAGCCTGTCATACTCCAGGGGATTGAATCCACTAACAACAGGTCAGGCTGGGGCCAGGTGTTTCGTTAAAGCTCTCAGTAGCCTTTTTTTCTCCACTGTGTGGCCAGCTGGGACTTGCCAGGGCTGTAGTCGCGTGAAACTGCTTACGACAGAAGAGCTGCAAAGGTTCATTCAGAGGCAGTTGTCAGAAAAGCACCATGCAGACGGAAGAAAATCCATGCTGACAAAACAGAAGTATTTAAAAAAAGTTGCTTTGTAGGTAATTTAGTTGGCAGGAAATAGCTTATCCTTTTTCTATTCTGCTGGCTCGGTAGGTGGAAAAACACAACACAAAACAGAAAATAGGATACCAGAACAACACAAACTTTAAATGTAGTGAAGGCAGAGGATTGTGAAGTATGCAATTTCGCTTGCAACAGTAAAGCCATGACTGGAAATACAAATCAATATGCATCAACAAACAAGGACAATTTGATAGTTCTGTAATGATACCACTTTAAGGCACAAAACACCTTTGGCTCCTTTCAGAGAGGTAAGCCTTTTCAATCTTCCACATCTTCCAAAACAACCCGTCATTAGTTGGCAGCGATTACGTTATGACCATGGGGCTGCAGAAGGCTGACAAAATGGGCAGAGATTGGATTGAAACCATGGCCCAGGTCCAGAACAATACAGAGCTTAAGTAATGCCACTTAAAAGAGGATGTTTGTCTGTGAGTGCACTGTGTGAGGCAATAGATGTGTAGAAAGGTAGATGTGTAGAAGAAAAGGTCAAACGATTATTAATGGTTGCTGAACAATCAGCTAAAAAGAAAATTATATTATGTGACAGATTTGGGTGCATTTTAATATACTGTATTATATTTACCCTCTGGATTTCAAATAACAAAAGGGTTGAAATGATAACGATTACAAAAAGGAATCCGCAAAATAGGTTACAATAGAAAGGAATTGTCTCTCTATCATTGTGTACAAATAATGAAGCATACTGTTATTTATAGCTATAGCAACATGAATAGTTTCTACTTATATTTGCACAATGGAACAATGACAGATCTAAAATGAGTAAAGATATTACACAGCAATATGCGGCGGAAGTGTGGGTCTGTGAAATCTGTGGAGAATTAATTAAGAGGAATTCCAGGCACATCCCCAAACTTTATTAGAAATAAATTGTCTGTACCTTGTAACCTTGTCACGACACTGCCTGCCAAAAGGAGTCTCTCTTTTGTGGCGTCCGAAAATATAATTTCTACGAATTAATCAGGGCTCATTATTGATGCTTTGATCTTGGAGGAGACGGCGTAGCCTCTGTATCTCTTTATAGAGCTACAGTTAATGTCAGCGAGCAGAAAATATAAGGTTGAACTGCTGTCCAGGTGTCAATAAACTATAAAGGTAAGGCCCCAGTATTCATAGCGTTTGAAGGTGGCTTCTTAGTTGATAAATTACATTTTACTATAAAATAAAAAAAAATAGCAGTAAAAAAAAAATAGAACAGTTTATTTGTAGGAATCAGAACTGTATCCAAACATAGATTTATTAGAAAGGGCCATGTAAATACACAATAAGTGCAATGAGAGAGATATGAGTGACATTTTGATACAAAGTTCATAGTTATATCGGGTATTTAGGGCACTGGTCCAATTTACCTTGGCTGCCATTTTTATTCCATCATTGCCCTGGCACAACACAACATTAGCCCTGGCTAGGATGTACAAGCTGCAAGATGGCAAACTAACAATTTAATCCTATAGCTGTCATGACTAAAGACTGACCCCAAATACAAAACGCTGTGCTTTTGGCTGTCCTTCAGTTTTTTCCATTGGCAGCAGACTTGGCAGCTGCCTGCACTGTCCTCCGGGCCATTTCCAAGGCTCCTTCCTGGGTCTTGTTGCCACCAATAAAACCACTAGCATGGACGAAGATGCATCCTTTAATCCCGCTGAGCTCTGACAGGGCCTCATCACGAACCCCACGCCACTCCTCGAGCAGGGACAGCCTGGGATGGGAAAACAGAAGGACAAGTTGGCTGTGTGTGTTCACCTGGGGTCATTGGCACATACAGTACAATGACAAAGTTTTGGGCAGGTTTGAAGAAATGCTGTATAGTAAGAATGCTTTATAAAAAAAAAAAAAAAAAAAGTTGATCTTGATCTGTAAACCAATGGAGTGATCACCCTTAGCCTTCAAAGAAGTATCAACTCTTCTAGGTCCACTTACACTGTTAATAAAAGGAACTCAGCAAGTAGAGGATAGATAAGTACAAAGACGTTAAGATCAAGAATCTGTGAAAGCCCTACCATGACTTTCAAGACTCTTTTACTTCTTTACATTAAAAATAATTCCTAATGACATTAGGTTTGGGGTTACATTTTATTGCACATGTATTGACAAAAAACATTGAATATGATATAACCTGTGATATTGGAATGCTCCCTTTGACAGAAGAAAATAAACTAAACAGGGATTAAATCACAACTAAAACAAGGGGGATGCATAGCTCTGATTGGACAGTTCTTTTGAAAAGGTTCATGTCTGTCACATGGATTAAAAATGTGTAACATACAGTATTGCGCAGCTGTTCATTTAAGGGATGTCTGTTATACAAAAAGCTTATGTGGACATTTTTTATGCAATTGCAGAAGGCTTTTGTTCTGGTTTGTTGCTTTGTTCTAAGATTTTTTTTAATGAAAATGTCACGACATGAAACCTAAATGTATTGCTTTTATGCATTTAGTAAATTTATACAATTACATTTTATATTTAATCTTAAAAGCGCACAGGAAGTCTAAATATGCTCCTTAAATGTTGTGGCAACCTACATAAAATTAACTGCCATTAACCTTTAAGTCTGGCCCCACCGCTTATGAAACACTGGACTACACTATACGAATGATTGACTGCCTTACATGGGCATACGCTGCAGGGATTTAGGATTGACTCGTCTTTTGAGATTTGATGACCAGCTGTAACCCACTGCGGCAGGTCAGCCTCTGTAAATAGGCCAATAAAAATAAGCTCTATTCTTCTCCAGTAATGTGGAAAATTGCACACACTGTCATTTTGGTACCTTATAGAGGCACAGGAGGCAACAGGCAATCTTACAAAGTACAGACAAGATTGGCTCTGTGAGGCTTTATGAGGTGACCTACGGAGTATCCGAGGATGGTTTGTACGCAAGCTGATGTTCATAAAAACCTAGAGTAGCTCATTTACCAGCGACGGCAAAGTGGACATCTGTCTATAGTCCAACAGACACACTTCCATACTTCTCTTGTGATTGGTGCCATTTATAGCTAGATAGGGTCATAATATCCATTATCTCATACTTATATTCTTTTAGAGATATATTTAGCGTTTTATTGTTTATTAAACCTACCTCCATCATTTTCAGCGGATCTTGCATTGCTTTAAAAAAAAAATTGACCACAATAAGGTAAATAAGAATACTCAATAAATAATGCATCTTTGACAGTGACACTTGTCAGAAATAAAGTGTCACCACTGTTATTGTCAAACACATTTTCTATTGGTTTAAATATAACTTTAAATTTCTTAATTTAAGAGCGTGCCTT
This sequence comes from Neodontobutis hainanensis, assembly GCA_024349245.1. Lineage (NCBI taxonomy): Eukaryota > Metazoa > Chordata > Actinopteri > Gobiiformes > Odontobutidae > Neodontobutis > Neodontobutis hainanensis. The sequence continues at coordinate 15,337,792 of JALDNG010000005.1, forward strand.
GAAACAATCACAGAAAGTACTTAAAAGTACTGAATAAACAACACTATTCCACACAAACAAGTACTTTCTCTTTGTCTCTACTATAGGTGCTGTTATCTTGACTCTACTGTCAAAAGACAACACAAGGAGTAACGCATGGCAACAGAGATTATCTCTGAGTCAACCAATCGATAGCCCCAGTATGGCTGGAAAACAGGCTCCAAGAAAGGTCAAGAGGGCTGGTAATGAGTGAAGGAGTAGGAGGGGGGTGATTGTTGTTATGACAGTGCAGGAAGCACTGAATCTCAGGATGACCGCTCTAAAAATAAGATCACAATTAGGAAATTATTTTCTCATGGGAGCAGTACCCACAGACCTCTACAAACCCTTAACGAGACAGATAGTGGCTATTAGGTCCTAATGAGTGTGAAAATGCTACCTGGGAATAGATAGGAATGGGAGGCACAAAGGGTCACAAAGTATTGTAAAGACCACGCTTGGATCAGGTTTTTTAATATCCTCAACATTTTTGTATTTAACATAGGGTACTAATGAGTAATTGAGTAGTCTTTTTGTTTTGCAGTATTTCCCTGGCTTGGTTTGTGCTGTCAAAATGTGAAGATGGGATATTTTAATATGCACTTAGGCACTGTTTAGGGTTATTTATTCTATATTTCAAGCAACTGACTGAAGCTAGCTGACCAACTTTTTTTGCCCTCATGAAACTATTCAAATAAATGTCACGGGTAGAGCCGGGTGCATACTCTGCAAGAACAGAGAAAGTTGTTTTTTTAAGAATAGAAGAAAAACCATGTCTCCTCCCTGGGAATATATATTTTTCAGTTCAGTCAATTGCTGTCAACCGTCGTATTCTATATAGCACATCTCCGAGGAAGGATTGTTCCCCTCTTTCTTCTCGCGGCTCACATTTCCTTAGCAGTGTGATGCTGATAAAAATAGACCTTTTTCCCCTGCAGGTGCAGTAGCAGGGACACAGGTGATAACAACACCCCTTCTGCAAAGTTGACCCATGCCTGCTGGGAGGAAACAGGCCACCCAGAGAAAGGAAGCCATCTGGAGCTAGATTTCTTTTTTTATCTAAGCCATTGTTCCCTTGTAGTTCTAAACCAACTGCCATGTTTGCATTAAATTAAATCTTTGAAGTGCTCTACCACCAAAACAGGTGCCTGTCTTTTTAGTTGAAAGAGCAGCCGCCTGATGAGATTCGGCGGCCGAGTGGAAAGTGTCTAGCAGAGGGACGGGAAGGGAGGAAAAGAGGGGTGCTGAAGGTGTGAAAGGTGAAACAACGAGATAGGAAAAAGTAGACAGGGGAGGGGCGGAGGAAGAAATAGGATTAATGGGAAGAGAGCGAGACAGATTGGAAAAGAAGGTGGGGGAATGGCTGAGGGTGATTATAGGGCTCAGACAGACATACTGTATAGACAAGAGATAAAGACAGAGAGGAGTGGATAGGCTAATGAAAAAGAGGTGGAAATAGAAGGCAGAGGAGTAGCCACTGAGTCAGATCGGGTGACAAATCAAAAAGCTATTCCACCATCTTGCTGTCACTTAGGGCACAATGTACTGAGGGGCCCTCCTGCTGTTCTCGAGCAGCCGTGCACCAATAATGAGCCACGTCAAAACCAGGACAGAAGTCTCATACTGTTACAGGTAACATTTAAAGAACAAAGAGGTCACACGGATGAGTGACTACCTGGCCTTCAAGGCTGGCCTTTTCTGAGATCAGAAAAGCATCTCATTACAGATTTGACATTAGTGCATAGTATACTATGCTTTGTAACAGCATGAAAGAGATCATCCCCAAACACTCGTTGATGAAGATGCCTCAACTATACTTTGAGTTATTCACTGTGTAATTTATGCTTGAAATAAAATAAATTGTTGGAACTTGGCATCTTCTAATTCTGGCACAATGGCTCAACTCCCGGGCCGGTCGGGGCCTATGTTTCTGTGGGTACTCTGGTTTTCCCCATCAACATAAAAAAAAAAATGCTGGGCGGCCCTGGTGGCAGCTTTTGATTTTTTCCATGGGGGTAAAAAAAAGTGATTAGAAAAAAATAAAAGTTAGGTTAAAGCTAGTTGGTTACTTCTACTTTTAATCATATTAGGGGAGAAAAAGCTACAACCCACTGGTGTTTTATAAAGATGTATGAAAGTCTAAATTACGCAATTAACCCTGATGTATTTCTAAGGACATCCATTGCAGACCATACACAAGTTGAATGTGAGACTGGATGAGTTGGAAGACAAATGACGCTTATTCTCTTCAGCGTTGAGCTCTGCAATCAGCAATCATTAGCTTGAAGCTGCACTCAGTTGACTTGAGGCATTATTTGAACACTGAAAAGCACAATTCACAATCAGATAGTTTCACCTCAGACACTTGTAATTTTGTGGTTAGAGTCAACTCACTCCCATCACTTTCAAAAAGGACAAATGGCAGAAGTGCACCCTTTTCTGAAGCCCACACAAGATGCTGCTGGGTGATTATTGATTGTTTTCTCAGGTAAACTTTTAGGGCCAGGCTGGGATTTAGCGGCCGGTGTCAAACAGCCCTCCACTGGGAACCCTGATGTTGTGATGAAGCCATATTGTCAGACTGAGTACAGGATGCTCTACGGGTGAACAGTTCCCCTCCAGAGGTAACAAACACACAGATTTGATAAGTGTTAATCATCTAACACATTAACAGAAAAAGCCCTTGTCTTCCCATCGCTCATTACGTCTGAAATGTCACGACAACACTATAGTTTAATGCAGTGTGTGCTTGAGGGTGTCAGCGGAATAACAAACTACAGGATTGGTCCAAAACAGCAGTAGAAATGCTTTTAAATGCTTGGATGACGAATGCTCACTCTATCAGACACAACCAGTTATAATTACTTAGCTTTATTTTGTAAATTTTGGATTAAAATGAAGCATGAGATTAATTTAAACGCTGTTCATATCTACATGGAAGCATGACAGCAACTAAAACCCCATGGAAATCCCAAGTTAATCCAAATGACCTCGGCAAACTACAAAACTCTGAGAATTATTAATAAGTCTCTCAGGGGCATATAAACATTTTCAACATTAGTTTTGTAGCAATTGTACTGATTGCATTTAAGGAACCGCCATGGCCAATGTGCTCAGGTGCTTCTGTAATGTTGTGGGATATGTTTACATTCTTCCAATCCTTTTAGAGGCAGTCAGAGGAAACGGATCACAAGATCAGCAAGCATCAGATCATCTCCCAATGGCCGTCATGTGGGAAAGGCAGTCAAATTTTTCAACAGTCATGAAAGTTAATTTATCATTTATCACCTGAAATCAAAACACTGGTGCTGAGACTCTCATTGAGTTAAAACTAACACGGAAGAAAATCCTGTCATTGCTTTTTTGCTGCGTTTAAGTGAGTTAACATCAGTTAAAACAGTGCAAAAACAACACGCCTCAAAGAGCAGTAGAACAGTTTCAGTCACCTGTTTTGGAAGGTGTTGAGACCGGCAGGGACACACTGGATCCTCCACTGTCCATTCTGATCTGGGTACAGAACAAATTTGATTGGCGTCTCTACCTTTAGCTCCTTCTCCAGTGCAAATAAATGCTCCTTCCAGGGACATCCGCCCTGAGAGAACATTATCACTTCCCCACTGGGGTCCACCTGTAAACAAAAAGAGACCGTGGAAATGGCGGGCCAGAGTAAATTAGAACAGACAAGTGAAACACAATCAGCAATATCCGAGCTGACATGTAAAAATGGAAATGCCAGGGAATAATGAGCATTCTTTCATGCCCTATAATAACATTACCACACATCATTGTTCTTTAGAAATTATCATGCTAAACACGAGCGGCCACTGGTATATAATTCTATGATGATAAATGCCAATTTTATAGTGTCTATTCCAAATGTCTTGTACCTTGTGTCGTTCCATAACAGCTTTCTCCACAACTCCACGAGCAGGCAGCCAGGAGGACTTGTAAAAATCCACGCGGTCCAGGAACTCCTCTCCCACCATCACCAGAGCCTTCTTGAAACCTTCCTAGTAAAATAGTGCATAAAAAATGTGTGTTATTTCTCCACTATAGTTTAAACACCTAATGGAGAAGATAAAATCCATTAGGGCTTTTTGATTATTACAAAGAGTTTTGAGAGTTCACCAGGTCAGTCCATCATCGAGCGCTCTGCCAACCATTTCCCAATACATTTTTCTCACTTTGCAATCTTTACCCCAGAGTTAATGTGTGAGTGAAGTGTAGCAAAATTGGAGGAAAGTGGGAAATAAATCTTAATCGTGTGAGCTGAAATGTGGTTTAAACAAATAGGCCATCTTCTCCACAGAGACAATCTGGAACTACTAGCATGGTCATCACACATCTCATGAGATGTTGCACAAAACGGGTACCGCTTCTCTCCAGACATCCCTCTCCTGCACTAATGAGTAAAAAATAACACTGGGCCACTTTAAGAAATGGCCTCTTAACACTGATTGCACAACACTGTGCTTGTTTACCACAATATATTTAACCTGGAATGACTTTTGTTTTGGAAGAAAATCTCCACTAGGCATGGAGGCTAATTATGTACTGAGACACTCTATAACTGGGGTCTGACAGCAAAGTAGAAATGTATTAATTATCGAAGAGCACACAACAATTGCACTGTCAATCTTTAAAGCTAGATTATTTGAAATGCTTGTATCTGGGTATTATCTGTTATGCACATTCATCCTTTTACTAGAATTGTACAAAACAAGTCCTAAATAGCAGTATCAACATACACAATATACAGTTGTTATAAGATGTAATAAAACCTTTACAATCTCAACACCTCATATCTGAAGCTTAGGTCACGTGACTCCCTGTGAAAAGTAGCTCCCACACACCTCTGTGTCCTGGTTCTTGCTGTTCCAGCGTGGATTCAGGTGGCCGACACGTGAGCTCAGCGTGGTGGAGACGCTGTACCGGGCCTCTCCCTCATACTGTGAAATACCGTTGTCTACAGCATCCACCTCCTCCACAAAGTTTTCATAAAGCTGTTGGTATATAGACAAACATGTGACAAGAACATTATTTTGGACTATGAAAATGTACTATGAAGAGTTGTTTAATGGCTTCATTAAAGCTACACTATGTAACTTCTCAGTTTACACAACCTAAAGTACTAAAGGAGACTGTTGCTGCTGTAGTCTCACATTGGAGTGATACCTCTCAATAACAGTCTTATATATTTAAGTTTTGATGTTGAAGAAATGGGTTCTCTGATATGTGCCTATACAAGATGGTAGTCTTACACATGAATTGTCTAAATAAAAATAGACAGTGAAGTATTGGTCCAGGAACTCTGTATTTGAAATGCTATTCTTATTCACTTTCAAGCTCCATATTGAGAGGTATAAAACTACATAGTTTAGCTTCAGGTAAAAGTTAAGTAGTAGAAGTTCTTTTTTTAGGTCAAAAGAGAAAACCTTGAGAGGAGAGTGATTACTTTATCTTGAGTGAAGTTATTTGGCCAGAGTACAGTTGCCAACGGTAAGTGATGCTCAGTCATGAACCTAAAAGTAATCAACCAGTTGCTGGCATTTCACAATTTACTGGCAAGTGGCTTACAAGTGGAACTAAGCTTTATAGAAGGAAAAATAGAGGTTCACTCTGTCTAGTGTGTGACATGAAGACATGCAGTTCCCTGAAATAAAAAAGCCTCAGCTGTATGTAAAAGGATTATTGGGGGCTTTGGAAGAACTGACAGAACAACATGACAGCAATATTGTGAGTAAATAGAGTTACTATTTATGGTGACCGAAGGTTTAGAGGTCCTTTTGGCTCGCCTGTCTAAAAAGTATTAAACACTTTGTGTCTTTTAAATATGGCAAAACAACTTTGTCACACTCAAGGCCATTTCACAAATGCACTCCAACGCTGACTTTGGCTCAATTCTATAGGAACACAGATGTCTGCATGTTTTTATCTGAAATTTTTCACGGCTGGCTCCCAACATTTCTCAACAGTTGCAGACACATTTATTACATGTAGGGTCAACAACACAAAAAAAAAACATTTATCTTCACCACCAGGAAGGCCTAGGACACGATGGCAGGACTGTGTCTCCCGGTTGTCCTGGGAACGCCTCCGTATCCCCCCAGAAGAGCTGTAAGAAGTGTCTAGGGAAAGGGACGTCTGTGCGTCTGTAGATCTTTACCCCATATTAAACATAAGCATTTTCTGCCCGTCATACTTAATTATATTTTATTTCATTTGAGTTCATTAGCCATAGTACATTTTATGATGCAATGGCTGCAGGGAAACATTTGTTTTAAATAAAGTATCTGAAATCTACATGACACCTTAAATCTGGACGTTTTTTCTCACCTTGTCATAAAGTACCTCCAGCTGCCTGTCATCCTCCTTCAGCTGCGTCAGCTGGGTCAGTAGCTGCCGACCAAAGTGCAGGTACACCAGGCCGGCTGAGCTCAGCTTGGTCACCCAGGGCTTTTCTGGACACAGGCTGTGGAAAGTCTCTGAAAAGGTTCTGAACAGAGAAAAAGAGAGATTGTAAATGCACCAAATGATTTATAGACAGTGGCTGAATAAATTTGTCTTAAAATGTGATGTGATCATATAAGTCAAGGGTACTGACAAACAATGTGTCAATACAATAATTATACAAAAAAACAGCAGATTTTGTTTTTCTGAAGCCATTCTGTTGTGGACTTGCTCCAGTGTTTAGGGTTGTTGTCCTGCATCAACCACCTTCTACACAGTTTCAGCTGACGTACAGACATCCTCACATTATCCTGAAGAATTGTCTGATATTCTTGGGAATTCCTCTTCCCCTAAACGATTGCAAACTGGCCAGGCCCTGATGCAGCAAAGCAAGCCATGAAATTCCAAAAGGTTCACATACTTTTTCTTGCCACTGTAACATAATAGTGACAAGATAGTGGTTGGAGAAGAATAATTATTAGATACAAACCAAAATTAGGGGTTTATATCACAAATTACAGTAAAGGATTTATTATTTATTACAATATATTGCATTAGTTTCTTAAACTAAGGTATACTTATGTTTTATTTATAGGATTACAAATTAAATCAAAATAAAGCTTCATCTAGTAAACTTCAAGTGTTTAAAAAAAAAAAAAAAAAAAGATTGCCATGGGGGCAAGAGCTATCAGCCACTCTGCCACCTGTGGAACTTACTCCTCCCTGACCTCAGCCAGTTAAACACCTCAAAACCCCTTTATTTAAAGTAGCCTATTCATTATAGCCCATCATTGTAACCGTTTTAATCAATGCAATTTATCAATGTTTTTAATAATGTCTATTTATGGTGTCTTCCTTTTAAATTATTTTTTAATCATTTTATTTGACCTGTAACCCTGTAAATGTATCATTATATCTATATATATTATTGTTAATAATACTGATATATAAAAAAACAAGCCTTCCAATCACGGAGTCAGTCAGTTTCTTGATCTGGTCAGAATCATCTTTTTGTGCCACCGCAACCACAGCCTCCCAGACACTGTTCAGAGAGGTGTACTGTTAACCTTCACAGAAAATGTCCTTTTAAGTTTTTAATTAGGGTTTAAGTCAGGTGAAGAAGGGGGCCATGTCATTAATTTTTCATCTTTAAGGCCTTTACTGGCCAGCCACACAGTGGAGAACTTTGATGCATGTGATGGAACGTTGTCTCTCATAAAAATCAAAGTCTTCTTGAAAGATGCAGACTTTTTCCTGAACCACTGCTTGAAGAAAGTGTCTTCTAAAAATTGGCAATAGGTCTGAGAGTTGATTTTGAGTCCATTTTCAACCCGAAAAGGTACAACTAGCTCATCTTTAATAAAACCTGCCCATTCCCAACCTCCACCTTTCTGGCGTCTGAGTCGAAGTGGAGCTCTGTGTATTTTACTGATTCAACCATGGGCCCCTCCATCTGGTCCATCAAGAGTCACTCTCATCTCATCAGTCCACAAAACCTTTAAAAAGTCTGTCGTCAGGTATTTCTTGGCCCATTCTTGACGTTTCAACTTATGTGTCTTGTTCAGAGGTGGTCAAGTTTCAGACTTTCTTACCTCGGCCATGTCTCTGAGAACTGAACACCTCGTTCTTCTTGACACTCCAGGTAGGTTGCAGTTGTGGAATATGGCAGCACTGGAGGATAATGGGTTCCTGATATCTTCACAATTCTTTGCAAATCTTTGGCGGTTAATTTGTGTCTTTTCTTCTCGACACGTTTCTTGCTACTCTGTTGACTATTTACTACAAAACGTTTGATGGTTATGTGATCACGCCCCAATATCTTAGATATTTCAAGAGTGCTGCATCCCTGTGAAAGACTTTTTACAATTTTTTACTTTTCAGAGTCATTCAAATCTATTTTTTGGCCCATTTTTCCTGAGGAGAAGAATCTGCCTAATAATTATGCACAAATTGATATAGAGTGTTAATCTCCTTAGGCCACACCCTCCCTCGTTACACAAATACACATCACCTGATATGCATTAAATCCAATAAGGATTCAAGTACAGCTTGGAGTTGGAAATTATGGATAAAATGATGATATGATCAAAATAATCACTTGCCTAATAATTGTGCACATAGTGTAGATGGAGGGGTTTAACCTGAAACTAAACCTGATGGGACCAGGCTGTTCTTGTTCATGTTGTTCAGAATAGCATCTGTCCTTATCTTATTTGTTCTGCTATGTCCGTTGCGCCACTAAAACAACCAGAGCTTTTCAAACTAATAGTTGAAGCAGACTTCTTTATCAATTTTTCAAGGTCCCTGCAATCTCTTTTTCTAAGACTGTTCCTCCAACAGACTGCAGCATAAACAAGTAATTACCCATTACTGCATGATAAAACATTTTAACATAACATTAAAAGACTTGCAGTCCATTCCAACGGCAAATAATATTATAAAACTACAAATTACTCATAGAACACCCAATTAATCATGTTGAAATTAGTCAATATTTATTCAGAACAGTAATCTCACATTGTTGATTTCAGTTACATGGCATTTTTGTGTTATGGATGCCATTTTAAAGGACTTTTGACCATTTAAAAAGACACAACAGCAATGCTTTGAATTGTTAATTGCTATGGCAATTAACATTATCATCACTTGAAACCCATGGAACAGCCAGATCCTCAGTCAAATCTCAACACTGTATGGCCTGTCCTCTCCACTTACCTGGATGAGTGTAAGAAATCAAAATAGTGTGAGCACACATAAACATTCATAAAGTTCCTGGAACAACTCTTCTTAGCCACATGCTCTCCAGCCTGGAGCTTTTGTCGGTCATTTAATTCAAGCATAATTAGGATGCTTAGGAAAACAGCCGGTCAAATAAATGAGTGGCATGCTCGGAAAGTGGGGGGTAATCACAACCACAAAGGGCTAATTGGCCAAGCTGAGGCATTTGTAGGATGATTATTTGAGGATGAGGGATGAATGGGCAAGAGGGAGATAACTATGTAGAAAAGAGCTGCACAAAAAAGACAAACACGCCCGTGAGGATTTATAAAGAAACTTTCAAACTACATAGAGTTAAATATTTAAAAGTAATGTCCTGGAAAGGTTTGGCCTTTTGAAGTGGATTAAGATTAATTCAGATTTAATTAACAATAAAGCAACACTATGTAACTTTTAGCTACTAGATGACACAGATCCCACCACAGACTGACGATGTTGTCAGTTTTCAAGAGGAAACTAGTTTGGAAGAAAAAAAATTCTGAAACAGTAGGTTCATTTTAGTGCATTCTGTACAAATACATGTGTATTGGCCAATTTTTGCTCCCTGTGTTTTAGCCGTTAAGCCGTTAAGCGTACCGAGTCAGAAGAAGTCTGCACGTCCCGGTGGCATGGAATTATAAATCATTTATTTATCAGAGTTATCTCTCAATGTGAAGGAACTATGTCAGTGAAATAAGAATGATTCTACCAATCATGTGTTCAAGAATCATTATGTCAATACAAGAATGTATTTTTTTTTTTACTTAAATTATGCAATGCTACTAGCTAAAGGTTATGCACTGTTACTTTAAGTATTTAGTAAATTTCTAATTAGACAACTCTTTTGCATAATAACAGCTGTTTTACAAATAACAGCTGGATGTTTTCAAATGTTTTATCTCCCTTTAAAAAGCCTGACCTTTAAAATATTTAAAAAACAATTTGGCTTGCTTTTACTTTTTTTTTTTTTTTTTTTTTTTTTACAGCCACAAATAGAAATCCCTGTGGGGTCTCATCCCTTAGGCTGTATTACTGTCAAAATATTTTGCCTAGCATTTGATTTCAACTGTGACTATGCCCTTACTCTGCTTTGAAGAAGTTTACCTTACACATTTTCATATACACTATTATATTGTCAAAGATATGGAATTACTAAATATTGCTGGTCCATTTTACTCTGGATAGTTTACTTTGCTCAACTTACTTGATATTTACAGGGAGAGGAATTTTTAACAGTGTTTTTGTCCCATCGTTCTTGTTTGTAATTAAATATTGAAGTGTCTTTTAAAAAAAAAAATACACTTTATTAGTTTAGCTGTCATTTTCATCTGTTCCCTGCAACTCCCATTGAAATAAGCTTTTTATCATATCCTTCCTCCTTTCCTCAAGCACCACAGCCCACTTTCATCCGCTGGTGCATGTGAGTGACAGGCACATTCTCCTGCGGCCCCTGACAGTGTCATGGCAGCCTCTGTGCCTCGTGAACCAACAGCGGGGGGGCGCATCCAATTGAAAGAGCGCTAATTATCGCTAACCACCTGCCAGGAAGAGAGCGCCGCCATATCTTGATCACTGTGGTCATAAAACGCTATCTGCCATTATCATCAGGGCATTGAGCTGACAAGACACCTGGAATGAGCTGATTACTACACGTGATCAGAGCTGGAGTGAGTGCAGTCAAATCAACCTAAGACAAATAGATAATACTGAACGGTGAAGATTTACTGATAAGAAAAAAACAAAGTATTACATTTTGTTTCTGGATAAGAGCGGATATTATTTGGCGGCTGACAAGGTACTGAGCAAAAAAGTCCAAAATGGAGAGTCCAGGTGATAAGAAGAAATCTATGATCTAATAAGCAATCAGCAGGTTATATTGAAGTACTTTCTTGGGTGATGTTTGTCCTTACCAACTAATAAGAACTCTAATCAGCCATCTTTTAATAATATCTTGCTCTTTGTTTTCAACTCATTGTCGATGTGCAGTACCTCTGATGATGATCATAAAGATGCCTCTTTGGATCAAACTCTCCTCCAACATCCACAACAATATCACACGTTGCCAGCAGTGCAGCGTCCCTGGTACGAATGATTTCAGCATCCTGTGGAGTGAAAATAATAATGTATTATCAATCATGTGCACATGTAAAGAAATCACATGTGGTCTCAATGCAGGTCATCTTATTTCAGTCTAAGAAAGAATTGTTCAGATGATTTTCAATCCCTGGGTATACTGTCTCAATGAAATAGATATTTTATATTCTAAATATTAAGAAGGAAGGTATGGTACATAAAAGTCTTTTTTAGATTTGCTGGCATCACGTACCTGTCTTTGCGTTATTTGTGTAAATTCAACAATTTCCAACATTAAAGGAATAGTTTCAGAACGTAGCTCTACAGGAGCACACCTCAGAAACTAAACCGTGTACAACTTTAAATGTAGCCAGTGAGAATCTGATTTGAGAGGCTTAACACTACTCTCATGTGGAGACAATTTAAACGTGTAGTCCATACACATAAGGATATTTGCTCAAAAGGCAATACGTTGCTGGGAAATGAGCCATATTTAGGCCAAGGTGGTAACAAAAAATGCTTGTTCCAAATGTTTAGTAAGTTCTAGGGTTGTGTGATAAAGGAACTGAATAAAAAGCACTGAAATTATGAAAAATGCATGAGAAAAACTTTTTATGTAACACGCATTAGCACTAATAGTCTTATAATAATATAATAATATAAAATAATATAATATAACGTTTTAACCGCCTAAAAAAGTATTTTGATCATTTAACCATCCATTTAATAATGTACTGTACTGTAGGCTACTAATCTTTACATGAGCGCCCTCTTGCAGTGGGTGTAAATATGACAGAAGCTGCCACGGGAGAGTAAAATAAAAATGCAAACATTTTTAAACAAAAATATATATATATATATATATATATATATATATATATATATATATATATATATATATATATATATTGCCACTAAAACAACATATTATCAACTCCCGCCAAAGCTCCCCTGTTACAATCATTACAGAAAATGTACAATCTAACAGAAAAAGGAACAATTTATCATTAACGTTACATACCTGATACTCCGGTAACTGGCGGAGGAAAAAACAGGCAAGAACCTCGTCGCAGTGAAACGTGCCGTTGTGTGTTCCTATCTTTTTCACAGACATGTCGTCGCTCCGGAGTCTCTTAGCTTCACTTGACATGTATCGATGTGCGGAGGGACTGCGGTTCACAGAGAACAAAAAGCGTCTGTTAGCTTTAGCGTGTGTCGTTAGCCGTTGCAAAACGTTATTTCTAGATATTGAAAATGTTATGTACTTGGCATGTAACATAAAAACACGGGAAATTTACAGCTACACGCGTAGAACCAGTGACGGACTTATTTGTCGGCCGGACCAGATGGTGGTGCGTCCGTTTTTAGCAACCGGGCGAAACAAAGGAAAACTAGAGACCCAGGGCTGTATATTCTCTGTTCTTGGGCCTTTCCCAGTTGCCAGGATTCTTCCTTCAGATAAGGCTCCTTCAGAGTCGCCTGCTCCCAAGCCAAGGCTAGAGTCCGGGGTAACTCCATGATCTATATTGTATTTTTAGCCTGAAGAGAGAGAGCAGCCACACAGGTCAACTCAGGGAAAGTATGCCTTCTACTGCTTATCAGGCAAAATGGACGAGCTTATTCTAACGTCACAGGTTGTGTCTGACAGAGAGGAATATTATCAGTGTCACCTTCTGCTTGGATATTGTTCTGTTCAAAATAAATCAATTTCTCTTCTTTTACCTGCACAAGTTTACAAGTTCATATGGAGCATTCTCGAAATCAAGCGTTTTCTACAGAATATAAAGCTTTCAGAGTTAAAAGATTCAGATTGTTCTTAAATTAAAAAAAAAACAAAACAATATTTTAAAGACGTTTATCTTGTATTTCTTCCTAACCTCATCCTCCATGAAGCACAGTGAGATAAATAAAGTGCTTAAAGCTTATATACTTACCACTCACTCACTACTACATTGACTACACTTAAAACATTTTAGTTAGATGAAAATAAGTTTAAAGTAAAAGCATCTGGATTCAGTATTTAAGGTGACTTTGTCAATTCGGAGTTCAAAGAGACAAAGTCTCTTGGAATTAGAGACGAAACATCTTGAAAACTGAATCCAGATGCTGTTACTTTAACCTTTTTTCAAGATGACATAGATGACTGAGAACCTTCACAGACATGCTGTAATAACTCCATCAGGTTAACGATATGTGCCTTTGTAATGTGGACTGTCCCACTTTCACTCTCCACGTCCTATGTTCCAACATACATACCTTTACATATCTGTAAAACATGTCCCTAGTGTCCCTATTTGAACATCATTTCATTATAATAAGCTTTGTTTGTAATAAGCTAATGTACTCTTTTTACAAAGATCTGGGTTGTGTCATTTTGGTAAATACATTTGACACATGCCTATTTTATAAAAATAGATATTGTTCTCTCTCTACAGATTTCCTAAAGGTGATGCTGTCAGGCTGAGGCTGATCAGAAGAAAGGCTCTTGATTGTGTGAGAACGTAAAGAGGATATTCAGAAAAGGTGGGTGTTAATTAAACAAAACATTAGACCTGCAATGCCCACAAACTTATGAGACTTTTTAATCTAGAAAACACTTTGCAGTCATACAACATTTAAACATTACTGTAACTAAAGTGTGTGTGTTAGTTTTTTTATTTGTACATGTGTCATCTGTAAATCATGACAGGTAAATGTTTAAGGCAGGTTTTCAACATGACAGACATTACGTCTAACCCATTTCCTTTCACATTACTAAAGTATTATATTTAGGCAAATGTAAGTTCAAATCAAAGTTCATTATATTATAAAACAGTCCTTACACACACAGTAACATACAGTGAGGTGGTTAAAGTTAAAAATAAAAGTTCAAGATTTTTCTGTGATTAAAAGTAAATCTCATGTACAGAGGTGACCGGTCCCACAACCAAGACTTGTTTTAAACATCAGTTTTAACTTTGTTTTCTGTCTTTGCAGAGCCCCTCTACAGTTACCTATCTGCTGCTGCTTCTCTGTTGACCCTACTATTGTTTACTATTGTAAACAATTCCTTTGGAAGATTGTTGTTTATGTAAAGATGTTTAGCCAGTTAATAATGTTGCCAAAAAAGATTTGTTATTGACCAAGAGTAGAACAGATGTTCAGAACACACGGCTCCATCTCAAATCCAAATCCTCTTCTTAGCATTTCTGCTGCTGGGTAGTAGCCATTTATTATTTAAAATTTTATTTCCTTGACTTTTGGAGGAATGGGCTTCTTCAAGTATTTTATGTATTTGTATTTTATATTGAGGTCACAATCATACTTTACTTTTCTTTAATCATACATACTAGTTTACATTTTAGTGCATTTAAGTGACTTAACTTGATTTATTTGTAACTTGGGTAGACATACATGTACCTTTGTCTGTGGGGGTTCTCATTCATCCAGGTCATCTTGAAGAAAAGGTTCAAGCAAAAGCTTCTGGACTCAAGGTGAAGACCTTTCGTCTCTAATTCCAAGACACTTTATTAATTCTGAGATCAACTGGTAAGAAAGCTGAGCTTATATCTATTGAGGGAGGAGTTTCCCCTGAAACCAAAATCTGACTGGACCGGGTTGATCTGGTCTCATAGTTGTTGGCCATGAAAGGACAGTGTGACTCCTGATGTGAGAGTCATTAAAGGATCAGGTGATTTGTAAGTGTCACTGTTCCATTCAGGTGTTGTTATTCTAGAGTGAAACTTTTTTTTATTTAGGTTTTAAAACGATGTTATAAATAAATAGGCAACATGAATCTGAGGCCACCTCCTTTGTTCAAAGAGGGCTTTTTCCATTTTAACAAATGGCTCCCTTCACCCCTTTCTCAAACCATCTGGCCTCTCTGGACAAATTTCGGACATTGCTGTCCTCAAAGGAATGTCCTTTCTCTTTGAGGTGGAGTTCTCAGTTCCTCCATGATTGGCTCTTCTGTCTGATACAACCTCTTGTGAAGCTGTTTCGTTTCACAGCATGTACCTTTGTGTAATATAACTGGTTCTGTATCAAGTTTAATAGAGGCGAGGGAATTGCTTTACTTATTTTGTTATATTCTCTAGCATTGAATGTTAAATTTTTCCTTGAAGTCTAAGTGTCCCAGTATTTGGCCGTGTTCATCTAATAGATCAGTGATAACCCACATTAGAATAAATAAAGTCTTCCTATTAATTGTAATTGCTATGTTGTTCCACAAGGTAGTGCCATCTCATAAAGATGAGAGCAAAAACCGTCATATTCTTTCACCAGCTGTGCTTTTCTATTGGGCAAAGCCTAACAGCTTTCATTTTCTTCAGCTTATTCCCGTTTATACACAATAGTCTCCTATGTTTTTCAGTTACAGCACATTTTTTTATTTTCTCCTTTTTTTAGAACAGTAGATCTAAGTGATAAAGAATTTTTAATGAAAAATAAATAACTGGTAAACTTAAAGATTTTGCTTGGGTTGGTACGGAAGCCATATTATCTACATTATTACTGATAAACCAGTCTTTTTTAACTTCACTTTTTAACTCTACTCCTGTAAAATTAGTAAAATTATTTGTTATTTCAAGAAAACAAGTGTCGTTTTACCTTATAACAAGACAATTAATTTGTTCGGCGCTGCAGTTATCTCCAGAAAACGTGACGAATGACGAAGTAGTGAATGCATGGCTTCTGTAGGCTCGTCCTGGACCGTTCTCACTTGACTGAAAAATGTGAGATTGGGTCTAAAATAACCTAAAGCCACTAGGTGGAGACGACGGGCAATCCTTGGACGAAGCTTCTCTTTCCAACTCACCAACGTACCGAGGATAATCACAGACCCTTTTCAACTAATGAAATCTATAAACATTGACTTAGAAGAGCGCGCTTTCTAAGATTGTGTGACCCTCCAAAGTCCACGCTTGGAGCTCATCCTCCTTCAATTCTCTTTCATTTTCTCAGCTTGAACCATTTTCTATTTATTTGCTCAAACCGTTCATGGATTGAATTAAAATGTCTACACGCAGACATAGCATATATATTTTTTTATTTGTTTCACAATTCGTTAAGAAACCTTTGTGTATTGGTGATTTTTTCCCCCCCTAAAACAAATCTGCATCCAGCTGGCAGGTGAGTCATGAGTGGGAAGATTCTGGTACAGGTCTGTCATCAATTGGTCATAAAAAAGGCACTCTTAATGGGCACTTTCTATCTCAGAAAGACCCCTATTGGCCTCTAAAGTTAAACATGGCATGCATTAGAGCACAAAGTGTGTTGTTTTGTATTTGTGTTGTTTGAGTTGATATATTTTTGTATCATGTATTTAAGTGAAATACCAATGATTTCTGTGGTAAAGATTGGTTAGCATGTAACCGGTTCATCAAATTCAGCAGCTCTTTATCAGTACCATGGACAGCTCACTCCACTGAACGGCTAAAAATAACTCACTGCTGTTGTATTATAGATGCTTCCTTTATGCTTTGTAGTTGTATTTAGAGGCAGCAAGCCCTTTTCCCCTGGCATCTTTATCCTCACAACAGAAATAAACCTCCTCAACACATTCCTTGCCTCAGTACTTGAGCTGAATTAGTGACCCTTTATAGGGCTAATATATGATCCAGTCAAGTGGGTCATTTGCATAACTCTGTATAATTGGTGACTCTTCTTCTTGCATACAAATTTGGACAGCAACACAATTACATATCAGTATTCTGAACAAAGATTACCCATTGCCATAAAACAGACATAAGTAGGGCTGCATCCAAAAGCAATTGTAGAGTTAGACTGACACACCTAAAATGGGGTTTATAGAATACAGTAGCAGAAACTTTTTCCAAAAATAAGTGAGTCATGGTCAGTGGTCAAGTGATATAAACAATAATCAGTCTGCCTCCTCAGTGCCATCCAGTCAATGCTGCACACCACTCCTCATTGGCTTTCTCCGAACCGTAAGATGCAGTTCTGGGTGGTGACCGAGAAAACGTCACACTGCCTGTGATTTCTTTTTTTTTTCCCCGCTGCTTCCAGTTTTACACACAGCGCTGATGGGAAATGAGCCCACCCCGGCCTGCCTGCCCTTAAAAGGAAGAGCGAGGCAACTGTTTTGATCAAAGAGTATTGCCATAGGGTGAGTGTACGTCACATTCCCCAGTGAGATACTGCAGTGGCTGCCACTAGTTATGTACGTTCCCATGCCTGGTAAATAAAACAGGCATCACTGGCACTCATCTGATTTTTAGCCTTTTTGTTAGAGAACCACTTGTTAGTTAGTGTTCATTGTTTTCAGGGGTGTAAAAAGTGTGCAAACATAATTATTGGTTAGTAGTTTTCTCACAATCAAATTACTTTTTCACACTGGCTGTTTTTTTATTCCTGTCTTGTAGGTAATGTAAAACAATTGTTGGGTTTCCTGGCTGGTTTATCTTTCACTTAAACGGCTGCACATAACTGGCTGAGTATATTTTGGACAAAGTGTAGCCTTAAATTATGGAGCACACTCACATACAGTATAGTTAATGTTTAGAATACTTAATATGTACTGCTTTTATGAATTTGAGAATTGTCTTAAGACTTCCTTTTAAAGGTTAGGGATTTTAACGTATTGTTACCCAGTCTTTTTTTTTTTTATCTCAGACATGTAGATCATTTACTGACCAAGAACACAGCTAGTTCATTTGGACATTATTCTTGTGATTGAACGAAAACTTTATCTCACCGAATTTAACAAATGCCTCTAACTCTACTTTCTTCATGAGTTCAGACTTGATCTAAGACTGGATTTGTACTGTTTGGATTTTCTAACTGTTCCCTAACTTCTCTTCCATTTTAGCCTATTAACTATCGGCCTTGTTGTTCACCCAGTTCCTGAAAGTCTTGATGCACTTTGATGTCATTTAGTGTGGTCTTGACTTCAACACTATTAGATACTATGTGCTTTACCAAATGTACTTCTTTTCTGTTTTGGAAATTATCTATTATGCTGCTTTCTGCTTTGTTGTGCTTCCACCTCAAACAAAACCTTCATTAACATAACTCTCCCCTTAAACCAGATGTAACGAGATCCGAAGCGATTTCTCCGCACCCAGAAGACACCCTCCAAACAAATGGCCCCCAAAAAACCATCAGCATAATTATCAACACTCTTTCCTTGTAACAGCTGCTGAGTTGCCACACACTCAAGGGCATTTGGGAAGTGTAGTTAATCCAATGATAATCTCGGAGCTTGGTTTATACATATTATCTCTTTAATTACAGTGTGCAGTGGGCAATTATACCCTCACCAATTACACGGCTGTAGTTTACTAGTTTATCTAAGGGTCTGTAATAGATGCCCTTTATCAACAGGACTAAAATGTACACTAATGGACACTATTGGCATAATGAATTAATTAGAGCCTGTGAAAATGCAAGCGGGGTTAAGCAGAGCAGTGCAGTTTGATGGTAGATATACACCTGCTACGCGCTGTAGCAGGAGGATGTGTGAGATTGTAGCGTACAGTATGTGTGCGTCCATCCATTAGAATGCACATCGCGTCCTCCTAGTGTGAGTCACCCCCCTCTCCTCTCCCGCCCTTACACCACCACCAGCAGCATCTCACTGCAGTCACCGCCTAATATGACGCCTCTGACTTCACAGCGGCCAACGGATGGTTCTGTTTCTACGGCAACTGGCGACAGGCTCCACCCACTCTCCGCCAGCCTCCTTCTTTTGCCTCCCTCCCTCTCTCCTAGTCTTCTGTTACCCCCTGATTCCTGGCACAGACCATGTGACTTTCAGGCAGGCTTCTCCCAACCTGCCTTTATTAGTGTTAACCCTTTCATGGCCGATCTGCTGCCAGAGGCTCTCAGCGGGGCCTCCTCGATGCCTTCTGGCCGCTCAGGACTTTCAAAGGGAAATCAAAAGGATTTGTAATCTCCCACAGGCGATCAAAGCAGTGCTTGATCTAAAGTGTCAGATTTCTTTTACATTAAACTCCTCAGTCTTATACACTGCTGAATAAAAGTTACCAGATATGAGATAATTGCAATTGCATTTAACCCTAAGCGGTACAACGAGCAGCCAGCCATGTTATTATTTTTATTTTTATTTATTTCAGAACAGTCAATTTATTGGCCTGCCTCAAGCAAATAAAACAAGATTGCTGAAACAAGTTGAAATGAGATGGAAACTGTCCAGTGCTTATTAAAACCTGGAGGATACTAGTAAACCAACCCAAAAAATGTGAACTTATAAAAAATTGGATTATTGTCATCATAGATACTAGGTGACCTTGGTGAGTTCAAATTGGGGACAACCAGAGCAATAAAAAATAAGAAAAATACAACATTTGTGGAACAATAATGAATAGAAATCAAGCAGAAAATGAAAAAAACCAATATAGAAGCGGCTTTCCTGTCACCAAGAATATATGTAACAAGGCAAGGAAAATTCACCCTTTTTAATTTAAAAATAATAAATAATTATTGACATCCTCATTTCCTTGCTGATGTCATGTTTGCAAGGTCAAGTGGCGAAAAGCATCAGATCCTCATCCTTTCTGAAGTTCCTGAAATAGTAAGACCAACCCCGAGACTGTGATCTCACCTGAATATTGCCTCATTGGCTCGAGTGTTTCCTCTGAATCCTACTGGGACCTACATGTTTGACCTGTGCGTGTGTGCGGTCTGTGTATGTGCGTTTCAGTGTCTGTGCACACGCCTGAACTTTATGAATGAAAGCTCCTTTTCCTGGGCTGCAGTGCCGACTGAAGGTGAGATCATCTTGTCTGCTGAAACGGAGATTCCCCCCATCCTTCCATCCGTCTACCCATTCTGGTTGGCGTCGAAGTTAATGAGTCCATCGGTGGTGCATGTTGATGAGGCGTGCGGTAGGGCTGGCCTGACAGATGACATGATGGTCCAGTGTTCCTTCAGATGCACAAAAGAAAATCTGAAAGAATATCTTGTTATTATTGTTTAGTCTATACAATTTAGAAGCAAAGTGCCAATTACATGTGCTTCTTTTGTTTGAACAGCCTTGTAGTGGATTCGACAATTGGACACCTATTCAGCCAAGTGAGAGCTGACAATGAGTGACGCGAGGGGCTCTTGATGTGGATCCATAAATAGGCTGCCAGAAGGCTCCCCCCTCTACTCCCTGCATCCAAGGACACACACACCTACCACTTCCACCTTTGACTGAGACAAGCCGCGACCACTGGCTCCAGGCCGACACTGCAACTGCACACACAGATATGGAAATGTATAGCATTCCTCTCTGCATCCTTCACTCGAGGCTTGTGCTAATTCCCTCCTACGGATTAGAAGGCGTGTTGCCAAACAATGCACCACTTAAAACTGCTATTTGGGTGGAGAAAACAGAGACTGGTAGATATTAATTCCGCCTTTTCAGCACATTTAAGATATGTAGGTGGTGCCATTTTTTTTTACATATGGGGATCAAATAACGCTTTTTATATCAAACTCTCCAAACCCATTATATCATTATGGAATCTCTTGTGGTGAAGTCTTCTCGTAATGTGGAGCAAAGCTGTCGCATAGATCCTCGAACAGCTATCACATAGAACCTACCAACTATAACACGTCTATAAATAAAAGATGAAGAAAGTTTTAAGGAAGAGTAGAACAGACGGAGAAGTGCTTCTCGTCTACACTGCCTTAAGACAGAGTATAAAGCCCCATAAAGTATCAGGAATGATTAAAACAAGATCATGTAATATAAATCCCACATGTAAAATTTATAAACGACAATGGCCAGAGTTATTTTCATTTAAAACTGGGAGATGTGATACATGAAAAGTAAGAATTTAAAAAGGGATTTGTTCATAGCTGACTGTGTGGTGTCTTAGAGGCAGTTTGATTAGTTTCCACTGAATTCCAACATTGTACTGTGTAAAAAGTGCAACAAAAGTACTGAGTTTTTTTTTTATTTTTATGGCTGTGCCTTTGCTACAGTTCAGGAATTCCGGGAATTCCGGGGAAAAACATTTTGGTAGGTCTTTTTAATGTTTGACTCACCGTTGGTTCTTTGTTTGGTGAACTGTGACTGGTTGAAGGCTACATACCCCAACAATGGCCTCATTCGTGTGAATAAATTAGTGGAAACATGAAATCATAGGACAGTGTGTTCTGATACATTCACCTTCATATTGTTCCAGAGGGCCATCATCTGTCTTGCAGTATACAAGGATTAATATTATTATAATATTGATATTAAGTATTCATTTAAAGACGGTGCTTTTTTTTAGGGAGGGTTAGCACAAACTGTGCAGCACAATCACATTCAATACTCAATATCTTTATCTTGGGCCAACCTGTGAGTGGATTTCAGCTTTGGCAGGTAACAATGTTCCTCAAACTAGCAATTTTGGAAGGTTGGATTTAATACTTTCCTACTATATTATATTTTTATTCCTCTGTCTAATAATTATTTCTCTTTCTTACGTGTTTTCACGCCAGAGTTAGCTGCACATTTTAAACAAATCTAAAATTATATTAACTAAATTGATGCTGGTGGAAAAGGTAAATAGCTAGTATTGTTTCAAAAACCTCCAGCCAAAATGGCCAGTGAGAAAATGTACAGTAATTGGGTGCTTTACCAAATATACTATTTTTGGGAAATCACAATGTACAAACAGCTTCCATGGCCATTTACACTGACTGCTATGCCTTTGTGAAATATGAGACAAAATATAAGTTTCAGAAGGAGACACATTTCACAAAGATCTTTTTTTTTAATATTGTTGTTGCTAATATAAAAGGACTTTCAAGGTCAACTTATGGCCAGTAGAAAATTAAAGTAAGCAAAATACAATAGCTAAGTGAAAAAACTAGCTAAAATATGGATGATTGAAAACCCAAATATGAAATATTACAATATTAAGGCTGCCATTCGATAGCTTTAATAGAAAGCCTTCATTGTTTTAATTTACCTACAGAGTACAGTACTACTCATTTCAAAACACACACCAGCATTATTCTGTTCCAAATATTTAATAAAAATCTGATTGAACTACAGAGTAAAGGAGGGAGACGTGTGGCCTTGTGTACAGTCTGTGCAGCTTGTCAGCCCCGCTCCGTGAGCAGGATGAGGTCATTGTTAAGGGTTTAAATCCAACATGGGAGATAATCTGGGAGATAAAGACTGGATTTGGATTTGGCACTCCAAAGAAAAGGGGGTCATGTAGCTGCAATCATTCACACTCCTTGTGTAAATATAATGCTCAGCTGCTCCACAAACTCACATTGGGACCCTTTAGTTTGACTCTTGGCAAAAAATGTTCCTTGTTAACACTGATTTCTTGATCTGCCAGCTGGCCCACTCGTTTCAAACTGATATAGGATTGCCTTTACTATTACACCGGCAGTTTATAAAGACACTTCATTTCTCACTTGTGTTTTATGTTTTTACAAAACAAACATCCTTTAATATGTGACAACCTGTTTTAGAAAAATGAGTGAATTTGACTTGATTCAGGTTAATTGAAGTCGCAGAGGGAAAACAAAATCACGCCTGGGGAGAGTCCCATTTAGGTCCTGTGTGCTGTCCCACTCCAACTATCTTTGAGAAATGGGTCAGTGGAGATTGACGACGATTGTATTATAAAAAGGGACCTGTCCTGCTGTTTCTCTGTGACAGACGGGACAGTCACAGCTTATGCACCAATTACACTCCATTTTCAGACACAGCTCGTTAATAGGGTTTGAAAGGGATTTACACAACGCTGTCCTGTCAAATACTGCATGCCCGGGGGGATGACATCATTTCGAGCACCTCGCATACCAGCTGACCCCCTCCTCCCGTGCGTAAAAGTAGCCCCACACTTGGCGCGTAAAGCACTTGTTTTACCTGCCGTTTGTCCCGTCTCTCTCCGGGCACGGCGCGTCACGGCAAATGCGCGCTGCTGATTGGACAAGGACACGCCGCATCCCTCCCCCTTTTTTTTTTCTTCTTTTTTTTTTTTTTTTTTTGCATCCCGTCTCTCCAGTCTCTGGTGCTAGTTTACTATAGGTGAGAGAGCCGTATAAATGCTAGAGCGTGCGCACATCGCGTTGTCAGCCGAGATTGGTGAAGAGGGTGGTGTTGTAGCGTGACGAGCTAAAGCAGGGGAGTAGGTACAGTCGTGTTTACCGCCGGAGGAGACGTCTCTAGTGAGTAGCGTGATTCGTATTGGATGTAATTAAGAGACGATTCGACCAAATCTCAAATAAGAAGCCTGTCGTTCAGTAAAATCCTTCCCCATCGCCCGAGATGGACTGTCAACATTAAAGGTATGACACGTTATTTTTTTCTATCGCCAGTTTTCATTCGTCATATGAGTATTCCTTTTAAAAAATGGCACCCACACCGTGTTCGACTGTAACTTCGCAGTCTTTAGTGATGCTCCACTGATGCACGGAATCTGAACTGCTGGACGTGTAATGGCAAAAGATGATAAATCCCCCCCCCCCCTCTCTCCGCCACCTTCATCCACAATGCAGTGGCCTGTAACCGAGCACAGCCAGCTCCCTCCCTCTCCAGCTGATACCTCCTGGAAATAAAGTGAATCGGAGCAGGACTGTTTAGGAGACGGGATCAGTGGGATGTGAATGATTGGAGGTGGTGATGGTTCCTCGCAGACGGCAGATGTGTCTTAGTGCGTCGGGTTCGTCTCTCAAGGCTGGGAATTGTAATGAGCGTTTTTTGGTCGACTTTCAGCTGAACGGTTGTGGCTCTGTTAATGAATCCCCTCTGGTTTTTAGATCCACTTCCATCAGCTAATTCCATGTCATATGACAGCTGTGTCACATTCAGTTTTGTGAAAGGATGAGAATAATATCAAGGAGCTAAGCATTGGTAATTGAACGGCTTTGGATAAATCATACCCTGTGTATTTTATCAAATACTGTTGGCCCCATATACCTTACACTGTTTCCAACCCTTCAGCTAGTCTAAGAAAGCCAAAGGTTGATATTTTACCATTTAGTAGTCCCACATCTCTTAAAACCAACTGACCATTGCTCCAGTTCCCTTTTTAATTCAGTATTCTGTTTCATCGTGGCTGATTTACATATTATTATTATTGCTATTAGCCACACCAGCTACCATACTGACCAAATGTAAAAATGTGGACAGATCTTGCACACAGCCTTGACTTTGCTCTAAATCAAATTGGAGGCATTGTCACAGCAGTAATCATCTGCTAATGATTCTAGATCTGCAGATATATATTTGGACTTCTTTATAGGGAATAGATGAGGTTTACCGTTGCTATTTCTGGGAACCAACATGTTTGCATCTCGATCCTGACAATAATCACAACTCAGTGAAGCGAGGTACCGCTGTGACATCTTTGGAGTTGTGTTTTTCCATTAAGTCAAGGCTGCCACGCTTCAAGTAGCTTGTCACACACAGCGGGGACTACCTGAATCACTTCAAAAGATTCTGACAAGAAATTATGCATTTTCCCTCTTGACAGAGTGTGGAGTGCTTTGATGATAAAGGATTGGCGTAGCAGTGTAGCAGTGTTTGATTACATTCATTGTATTCTCATATATATAAATGAGTTGTAGTAGCACTCTACAGTCCAGCTATTTGATCCTCCATGTTGACAAGCTCTGTTGAACTAAGAATACAATAGAAGAGCTGCAATTTTTGTAAATAATAACCTAATGGTGAAGTTGTGCCTTGATGGAAATAAAACATTGCCCTGCTCCATTATTTTCCCACATGGATAATTTAGTAACTTTGGCTACAATTTGTTCTCATAAAAAGTCCTAATTAATCAACTTCTAGAAGTGGCACTCAATAGTCAAACTATAAATTATTGATTCCAAATTTAGCTTCTATCGCATCAGAAGCTCCCAGTGGAATAGAAATCTTTTTAAATCGGATTACTCTGTAACCATTTCCTTTTTCCATTCCTTCTGTCTCTCAGTTTCCTCGCTGATTTGATGACCACAGTCTGTCATGGCGCTCCTCCACGAACAGCGTGCCCCTTCTCCCTCTCTGTCCGGCTTCAACACGCCTCTCTCAGACCCCCCGTCCTTCCGCCGGCTCGATGCAGAAACGCCATGCACCCCGGAAATGGACCTGACCCCGACCCAGTGTGTCCTCCGTAACGTTCTGTCCATAGACACTGGAAGTGCTGTTGAACCCGGAGGAGGAGGGGGTGAGGCACATACTATTGGACACAACCAAACTCCTGGTGAGGAACAGCATGAGCACTTTGCCAACAGCGTTCTGAAACTCCACGACCACGATGGGAGCCCGTGCAGGACGGAGGGAGAGGGACAGGACATGGACAGTAACACGTTCAGGAGTCATGCGGCTGATGCCAGGCTACAGTGCCAGTCGACCGGAGGGGGCGGGGGCTTTCTGGAGGGACTGTTTGGGTGTCTACGGCCGGTCTGGACTATGATCGGGAAAGCTTACTCCACAGAACATAAACATGCCCTGGACGGTAAGTCAAAAAGTTCTGAGAAGTTCTACACAATATGGAAATGTAGTCTTTTTATTGTTTAAAAAAAATATTTACAATAGGATTCTTAAGACAGTACATCATGACCAGTATATGTGGAAACTCATTTAGAGTTTCCATACAGAGAATATGTAATAAACATATTCCACTATTACTGACCTAATAATAACAAACCGAAGCAAATTCAATTTAACTGAAACAAACACATTAACATATGTAGCTCAGCACAAGTATAAGGCAAAAATAAAAAGAAAAATATCCATGGCTAGTCCAGCATGGCACTGCTCAGCGCCCCACCTCCATGAACTGTCTCTTTTTAGAACGCCGCAGACAAGTCAAGTATTCCAGAGGGAAAAGCTCCATGACAAGTTTGTGCCAGTTTGATTTGGCGGGAGGTTTGTCACTAATCCAAGATAGGACAATGTTCTATTGCTCAGCAGGTGTCAGGATGTCATAATCTGTTGGAGCCTGAACCAACAATTCTGTCTTCAAATATTTTCCTCATGTCTTCGGAAATGTCTGTCCAGTCTGTCTGGAATTCTTAACTAGTGGGTTTGGGCCTGAACATGACATGGCAGTAAAAATATAGTAAACTTATCTTATATAGAACGTTAATAATAACCAACACACCCACAGTAGAAAATATATGCACTAAGGTTTTTATTTTTGTTTTTGCTTTTTTAGAAAATTTTAGTTTTTATGCTTTTGTAAAAAGTAGTCTTTTAACTGAACTTAAGTGAAAAAAGCAGGTCCATGATGAGTACTGTGTACTCTGTGAGCTACAGAGGCACACCCAACCTCTCCTGTACCCTCCTGTAAGTCAAAAAAGTTGCAGTCATCATTATTATAAAAGTTGCCTTTATTACAATTCTTTGTTCAGTATTCTCCAAATGTGTTATCTGCATTTATGCAAATAAGATGTACTGTCATAGTTAGGCACATCATGATTTATGAAATTAATTATTTTGGAATATATTAATGTGATTTGCAACAGAGTGTGTAGTTTTAGGGGTGTTGTAAATAGTATAGAATTTTTAAATAGAGAAAATGTGTTGGACTTTAATAAATGGCTGCCTTTTACATTGCAGTAACAACACCCAGAAGCTTCATAATAAACTTACACCAAGCTTTGATATGCTAATTAAATGACAGTATCAGCCAGTTTAATTACATTAAACAGCCGATGGAGAAATGACTCCCACAAAAGCCACCTTTGTCGACAAACACTTCCTTGACGTGAAAGAAATGCAGCCAGAGCCACTCTATCAAAGCTGGAAAAGGGGCTTTCTGCTCCCCTGATATTAACCCCCTCCCGTCTTTTTTTTTTTTACCACCTCCCTTCTTCTACTACCACCACCCCCGCAATGAAACTAGCTCCCTATGACGCCGTGTTGTTTATGTCTGCAGCCACTACAATAGCACAGTGCTCCCCCGGGACTCCCTCTGCCAAATCTGAATCATGAATTATGCATAGCCACGTTCTGACCCTGTGCCTCTCATCTCTATTAACGCACACCTGACACACGCACACACAAACACACATACAGGATTCAACCCAAGATCAATTTACACATAGCCTTTTTAGAAACAGTATTTTTGCAGTGACATGAAAACACAAGAAGCAAAACACAAAATGTATTAGAACAAATAGAACATCTCCCCTTGTCTTTATAACCCTCTGATATCGCAGCACCCATTTAACTTCTACATCCCCTGTCCACTCCTCCCTCTGCTTCCATGTCATTGTCTCCTTTTTTTTTTCTTTATCCCAAGCTCTTATCACTGACAGCCCATCTGCCCCACAAGGACATGCGATCGAAGAAAAACGGATATTATTTAAAAAAAAAAGGAAATATAAAAGGGCCTGCTGCTCCTGATTCGCTGCCTTTCATATCACAATGCCCTTTTTGAAGCTTTGATTGAAAGGGACATTAAAGCACAGGGGCGTCAGCTAGGTATTGATTCTGGTGACTATGTAGGATGTCTTATTTTGTGTCTGATTTTATCTAATGCAATATTTGAAATGCAATCAATCTCTAGATATTAATAATTTAAGTTGTCCTTATTAATGTGATGAATGTGGATTCTTCTTCTATCCTGGGGGGAAGGAACAGCAGCAGGGCAGGCTGTATATTTTCCTCTATATTAACAGTCTGTCTTTGGCCACATGGACCCCCTGTGTCCCTTTGGGAATTCCCCTTTTTTTCCTTTACAGACACACACTCCAACCCCCCCGAAGAGCCCCCGGCCACCACAATCGTCACTAGCCGCTCCACCTTCTGATTCACGCACACGCTTATATTAGTCTCCCAAATCCCATCTCTCCTCCAACCCCCCCTTGAACACCGGACCCCTGTTTCGCATCAGGCCCCACAAAGGCACTAAGCAGGATTTAGGAGGCTGCGGGAGAATTACCCACAGGAGATTAGAGCTCCCTGTCTGTGTGCCTGTACATCCCAAGTCCTTAGGTTGAGGTGAGGTTCAAGCACTGAACAAGATATTACTGTAAGAGGTGAAGAAACACGGCTCGTACGAGGTTTTAGTTAGACGTCAGCTTGTAAAACAGTACCGCCTGTGGAGGTGTCTTCATTCTGAAACATATACTTGAACTATCAGTAAAGCAAATCACAATTGGTTTAAAGCCATTTAATTAGCTTTGCCACGTTTTAACTTACGATTTACCACTGCTAAATCATTAAAGTCAGAGTGAGTCAAAACTATAATTTAATAAATGATTTGTCCCTATATCTTATCTTTGCAGAGTGCTGGGAGGTCCCTTTCGAGGAGATTTCAGACCTTCAGTGGGTCGGCAGCGGAGCCCAGGGTGCTGTGTTCCTTGGCAAACTGTACGGACAGGAAGTGGCTGTCAAGAAAGTGCGGAACATCAAAGAGACCGATATCAAGCACCTACGCAAACTCAAACATCCTAACATCATCACTTTCAAGTTAGTAGGAAAAAAAAAAATTATTCTTCAAGTGTTGATGTTGTTGTGAGTCTGATGTAAAGTGTCCTGATCATTGGTCCATCTGTTCATCCTCAGAGGGATCTGTACCCAGGCGCCATGTTATTGCATCATAATGGAGTACTGCGCACAAGGACAGCTGTACGAGGTGCTGAGAGCGGGCCGGAAGATCACACCGTCGCTGCTCATGGACTGGGCCATGGGCATTGCAGGGGGCATGAACTATCTTCACCTTCACAAAATAATCCACAGGGACCTCAAGTCACCGAACATTTTTGTTATATGGTATATCCTAAAAACTTCATAACCTGAACCCTAAATTAAAACAATATTGACAATGAAGAGATTTTTGTGACTCCCACTCCCACATACTGCCTTTCTACAAACACAAGTCCAGTTTTGTCACTACATTCTTTATGTGTAATTGCTTTTATATCTTATTGAAAAGTAAAGCTGTAATGCTGAATATATCATAAAACGTGTTAAAGATCCTAGCTGCTTTCAAATCCTCCATAATCAACGAGATGAAGCGGGTCTAAAAATACATATGTAAACATAACTTGGCACGCCCCCTCAGCGCTCTGTGTGATGCTGAGAAGTTCTTGCCACCTTGGTTACTGTACATGGTAGTCATGGTAACCAGGGGCCCACCAACAACACATTCCTTAGTTACCCTCCCTTGGGTGTGCTTCTGTGATTCCTTACAAAACAGACACAGAGCAATGACACTCTGAATTATAGTTACAGTATGTAACTATTCATATGGGAGTAAATAAGATAGTATCTTTCTATTTGAGATAACAATAAACATGGAATGATACTGAAATAAGTACTACCTTAACAAAAAATATAATGTTTTGAATTCTCATTGGACAAAACCTTATATAAGGCACTGACATTCACTTTCTCTAAATCCTTTTGATATGAAATCCGCCGTAATCACTGTAGTAGGTTTTATTTCCTCGAAAGATAAAACTGTGGCATTTCAGTCGTGCTGCCTTTCATTTGTTGGCTTCATATTTTTTTATCAGTGTGCCTGAGAGTAAGTGTGCGCTCTCTCTCCACAGGTCATTTGGTGTCGTGCTGTGGGAGATGTTAACGGGAGAGGTGCCCTATAAAGACGTGGACTCCTCAGCCATCATCTGGGGGGTGGGCAACAACAGCCTGCAGCTGCCAGTACCTGATAGCTGCCCCGACAGCTTTAAGCTTCTCCTGAGGCAGTGCTGGTGAGCAGATGGGAGGGAGAGAAAAAAAGAAGTAGAAGTAGAAAGAAAAGGAATAAAAAAGATTTGATAAACAAGTTACCAAGATATCAATAGTAGATTCAGTGCTGTCCTAGGAAGCCTGTTATATAACTTTAAAGGAATTGTCTCGTCATTGTTGTGAAAAGTCACAATGTAAAAACAAAAAAAAAATTGAGATACAGAATGCTTAGTTGAGTCTTTACGAATACATATGCAGTTCTATTGTAAACTATTGTTAATGTCACGTTACAGTGTAGCCCCTTAAAATTTCACAATTTTCAAAAGAAGAAATTGACTATTGATGTACTTTTTTCTATACAGGAACTGCAAGCCAAGAAACAGGCCGTCATTTCGTCAGATTCTTCTGCATCTGGATATTGCATCTGCGGATATCTTATCTACCCCACAAGAAACATACTTTCAGTCACAGGTTAACACCCTATTTCCAAATCTTATGTTTAGTGTAAGGTTATGAAAATACTAATACTAAATGTAAATACTTGTACTCACTATGATGGGAAAAAGTGGTACTGGGACAGTATTAAAATATATTGTAGTGTATGTGATTTATAACCTGTTATTAGCCAAGTAATTAAACCAAAGCTGTGTGCTGAAGCTGAAGGGGAAATATAATTGACTTCAATAGATGGGGTGGCCATAACTCACAGATATACAACATGGCTTACAAATTGGCTCTGTGGCTAAAAAACACCTCTTGTCAACACCTAATAGTTATTTTTGCTGTCAAACCAGTGCATTGTTTCCAGCCTGCTGCAGTAACTATGGGCACCGCAGGAGTATGCAGCTGCACCGTGGCCCCCAGACCTCTTGGGAGCTCACCTAATACCACCTGTCCTTTCAATCACAACATATTACTGCTGCTTCCCCTGCTTTTACAAACCTGTCAAACCAAAATAGTGATTTCTGGTCAAAAGGAGCCGAGGCTTGATTGGGAAAGTCGGTCTGATGGAGAAGGAGGGTGTGTGCGTGTCTCTCTTTAATAGGGTGGGGGTTGGGAAGGGAAGACAAAACAGACCTCTTCACCCGAACAGCTGAAGGACACATGAAAAGTATTTATGTGGAGGAAATACTGTATGTCTTTACTCAGCCATGCAAAAGGCAGATCCATTTATAACTGAGGCATGGAAATTTTTGAGGGGCACACACAAAATGAAAGTCATTCCTCAGCAGCTCCAATATTTATACATCACTAGATGCAAAACCTCTGTCACGCTTTACACTTATCCATGCCAATGTATTTTGTCCCAGCCGTCCTTACCCCTTTAAAAACCTTTCCAGTTTCTTGCCTCTCTGCCCCATAATGGATTGTTCTTGTGACATTAGAAAGAAGTATTTGCCGGTGGAGTGTATTGATTGCTCTAATGGCAGGCAGAAAGCAAAGTGAGGTGGGGGTGGGGGGTGGGAGGGGGACTGGAGACTCACAAGAGTGCACACTGAGTCCATTAGCTTAATAAGACCATCGCTCACAGATGCACATACACAGACATGCATACAGATTTGACTGCCTTTGTCCTGTGATATGACAGGTATCAGATGTCATGCCCCACTGTGTGCAAGACAATTGCCCACGCTGCAATTTTTGTGTGTGTCCATGCCACGTCGGTTTATGTTTTGGTCTGTGTGGCTCGATTATGATCTGATGGCTAAATGGTTTCCATTTCGCTGATACACATGATGCCCAGTCTCTGCAGATTACAGCCTTTTTAAATCTCACCAATGTGCAATTAACTCAGTTCCTTAATAGACTTTTAACAATTTCTTACTCCAAATGTACTCTTGGCTTTGGGGCGCTATGTTAATTCTGTCAAATGATTGAGTAATAGCAGTCCACCAAATACCATCAAATACAGGATATATATTTGCAGAAATGCATAGTTGTGTGTTGTTTTTGTAAAATAGTGGAGTGATTGATGACGTCATTAAAACTGTGCTCTGATGGATGTGTTGTTTGTGTCCTGGCAGGCGGAGTGGAGAGACGAGGTCAGGCAGCACTTTGAGCAGATCAAATCTGAGGGGACTTGCCTCCACAGACTGGACGAGGAGCTAATCAAGCGGCGCAGGGAGGAACTCAGGTGGGATTTATTCACATGGACAACTGGACAATTGCATTATAAATAATGATGTGTCTCTTAATTAAAGTCCTCTAAAAATACATTCAAAAAATTCCTCCACCAATTGTATTCCTGCTTTCCCATACTTCAGGCACGCCCTAGACATCCGAGAGCATTATGAGAGGAAACTGGAGCGAGCCAACAACTTGTACATGGAGCTGAACGCTATCATGCTGCAGCTGGAGATCAAAGAGAAGGAGCTGCTCAAGTATGGGAACTGCTTATGTTATACTTGAAGTATTGATGAATTTAGACATGGTCGAATCAATAGGACCTTATGCACAGATCTATTTCATTTCTTGTTAGTGCAAGCTCTATGTAACATTAGTAAATTTAGCTAAAAACATTTGCAACAAAGCATACATTATTTTAATCTTGGTCTCTGTAGTATACTCCTCAAGCTATTTAAATGTATATCTGAAAGACCAATATATGACTGGTTATGTGGTACTGATCCATCTAATCCTCATTGGCTTTGTGTTTAAATATCAGGAGGGAGCAATCGCTGGACAAGAAGTACCCGGGCTGCTTTAAACACCACAATTCCAGACAGTCGGCCTCCTCCAACTCAATGGAGAAGCTCATGAAGAAACGCAACGTACCCCAGAAACTGCCCTCATACAGCAAGAGGTAAGAGCTATGACTATGACCATTTGTTTTTATGCCTCAGAAATACCATAATATCACTTTATTGTTTAACTGAAGCAGAAAATACCAAAATACCAAGAATTTAGTCATCCTAAACTTTCCTGGCCTATTTTAAATTTAATGTGGTTGTCATGCTGTAAAAAATAAAAGAAAATACATTTATGTTTGAGTAGACATTTGTAAAATCTAACATGTCAAAAAAACGTAATACCAATACGCTTCATTCTCAAGAAAACAAAATAGGAAGATTGGGAATTACTGCTTTAACTCTGGCTCCAAAATACACCACAGCAAAATGTGTAATCTTGCTTAGATTAAATATTTCAGCAATTTAGCTTCTTTCTCTAGCCAGTATGCCATGAACCAAATATTTTTGACTGCAAAAAAAATAAAGAATTGCTATTCAGCATTTTGCTGTATTAGACGTCTACTGCATGTGTGTAAAAATAAGACATGTAAGCAATCTACAAACAACTTTTTATTTTTTATTTTTATTCAGGCCGGACTTACTGAAGTCTGAAGTCATCCTTCCCAAACTGGATTCATCCATGACTCAAGTCACAATCCCCAATAAGGGCTCTACATCACCTGGAAGAACGCGCAGAGGGAAACCTCGCTACAGGAAGGCTGGCAAAGGCAGCAGTGGGGATTTAGCTCAGCTGAAGGCAACACTGTCCTCCTCTTTAGCCATGGTCAATGCCACCTGCTCAGTTCCCAGCAGCAAGCAGCATTTGGATCGCAGTGCAGCCCTTAAGGGCCTGCAGCACGACCTGCTGCTCAAGAAAATGTCCTCTTCCAGCCCTGATCTCATTTCAACCACTTTAGAAGCTGAAGGCCGGAGGAAGGGGCAAGTGAAACCAGGGCTGGATCGAATGGGCAGTCAGAGTGCCTCTGGGCTGGAGGAGAGCCAGACTGAGGGGCGAGGGGAGGGGGCCGATGTGGGTATAGGAACTGATGACTTGGTAGAAACACCTCCACGCAGTGACACGCCCAGCGAGGATGCAGCATCCATTCCCTTTTCCAGCAGCCCGGACTCACCGTGTGGCAGGGGGGCTGCCGCTGGGAGGACCTCAGTGCTGGGGAGTACTCGTGTTCCAGTGGATGGTGAGGAGAAAGAGGAAGGGACCGTGATCACACGCTCCCCCAGAAGTCAACGCCTCACACCCGCAGCACTGCTCTACAGGGCTGCAGTCACACGCAGCCAGGTCAGATTTCCATCTGTTATGTTTACCACAAAGTAGACTGACTTAGCCATAAACATAGAGTATGTAAAGTCATCATTGTTTTCTATTTAGTGTAACTAAATCTCTTTTTGTTAACTTCAGAGACGTGGAGTGTCATCAGAGGAAGAGGAAGGAGAAGTGGACAGTGAAGTGGAATTGCCAAGGAGACGGTAAGCAAACATTTTAAAAGTATAATACTTTATGTGATTTTATTATGGAGTTTATTGGTACCAGCAATAATAATCTAAAATCAAATTTTCACTAAAATGCCATTAGAATCTGTCTATTATTACTTCCCTACCAATAGTATATCTATCTCTCTGTTATATCCATTTTATTTCCATTTGAATAAACCAGATCCTCATTATGCATCTAATGTTTCTGATTAAATCCCAGGCGTACTGTGAGCATGACCAAGTGTCAGTCCCTGTCCACCTTCAGCTCAGAGAACCTGTCGGTCTCAGATGGCGAAGAGGGCAACACCACTGATCACTCTCACAGTGGAACACCTGATGTGGTCAGCACCAACACTGATGAGCGTCTCGACGATAAAAGCGATGACCTCCTTTCTCAAGGTTCAGAAATCCCAGCCGACCCGTCCGACCCGACACAGCTGGGCTCAGATGGACTGTCTGAGAAAGAAGCTGTTCTCAGACAAGTCAAGAGCCAGCTTGCTTCAAATGACCTTAATTATGAGGTAAGCCAAAGATAAATGGAGTTTGGATAAGAGGCACATCACAGCATGCACAGAATGAAACTGTTCTCGTGTCTGTTCTATTCTAGGGCCTGTATGATGACTCTGACTGCGACAGCACTGAATTGGATCACTCCTGCAGTGGAGACCCAAGCCAACCTCCAAACAACTGGTGAACACTGCACTCTGGCCTTGGAACAAGCCTTTATCTCCTCACACATCAGAGGGGCACAGATGGGTCTAGCTCCAGTGTAAGAGACAAGCCAGAGAGCTTTGGAACAATACTTTTTAATAACTCAGTGCAAGACACCTCATTCAAAAGAAGGGGTCTGAAATCTTTTACTTTTCATCTTCCATGTCAATTAGTATTTTTAATCTGTCTGAAAAATCTGAATTATTTTACATATGACAAAATGTTTGTTACCGAACAAAAATCTATCAGGGTTTCCATAAGTGTCAATATGGACAGCCTATGATGTTGCTGCTTGCACTTAATTTTTGAAACAAAATGTGATATTTTCTGTTAAAACCTAATGCACTGATTAACTTATGGTTTACTTTACAGGGAATATGTTGACCGGATTGAAACAATGTTTACATTCATTTTTAAGTGGTTTACAAGTTTATTATTTATGTTGCCATTTTTTTGTTGCGTGTTATAAGATTATTGTGTAAATACTGTATTGATGTAAAATGGAACAAATTTTCTAAATGTGAGATTGTATAATTTAAAAAAGGTGCTGATGTTTTTAATTAGGTGGCGCCAGGTTTTCTTTTAACCACAAAAAGCTGGTGGTTGTAGAATGTACCTTTGTACCTGCTGTTACTGTCTGAGCTTAAGAACTAAAATATAGATCACGTGAACATAAACAAAAAACAAAAAAAAGCAATATGTCTGCTTTGGTGCAGTCGTTTTATTGCAGGTCAAATGGGCAGACACTGGTTTTATGCTGGACAGAAGTATTGCATTGTTTACTGTATTAAATTGCAATACAAATGAGATATAGCATCAAAAGCATGCTTCTGAATGGCAGACGATGAAATGTGGCAGATGGATGACAGGGACCAGGGGCACCAAAATGGACCAGAATTCCTAAAAATGTGGATTTTGGTGTTCAGATGTAGCTTCCGAATGGACAGTAAAACACACAAAAGAAAGTACATGTAGAAAATAAACTGTAATAAAGTAATGCTCCCACCCAAAAATAATTCATTGACTGAGCGTTAACATATAAAGCTTTCAAATTAACAGAATATTGCTCCTTGATGGGTGGAAGAATTGTCAGAACATTACAAAACAGCCATTTTTGGTGTTTTTCAGACCCTTGACAAGTCCGTCTGGTGTGCATGTAGTTGAATGCAGTTCTATCCGTTTCATTCTGATCAGGTCACTGGTTCCAAACTCAATAAGCTACAAACGGCAGCTTTATTTTCTTATTCTTTTTTAAACTTCTCTCTAAAAATGCTCTACAGTTCAATATTTTCTGGATCTAAGTGCGGGGTAGGATATTGCCAAAAGCAAAACTACTGCCCTCTAGTGTTACTATCACAGAGGTACTGATGTCTCACAATACTGATTGTAACTACCCCATATGAAGTGAAACATTTGCTTTTTTTATACTGCATTACATTGTATAATATATTTAAGAAACAATTTAAAAATAAAATAAAATCTGAAAAACCAATCTGTGAATAAACACTGAGGACTTTCTGTTACGAGCATTTCACATCTTTATTTGTTTTTTGTTTTTTAAACAATTTTGTGGCACCCAGATCTACAGTCTCAAAAACGTGCATAAAAGTTCTTTCCTGCAAATAAAAAATTACTTTCTGACTTGAGCAAAGCAAAGAGCAAGAAACTAGTGTTAACTCACAACCCTTTCTTTGTCTAGTTGCAGAAGATAAATGATCTAAGCCTCATCACATTTGACAGATCAGTCAGTGTTCAGGAGTCAATCCCCTTTGGTAGTTAAAAAAAATATTTCCATTTAAAACAAATATTTCAACATTTTAATATATATCAGTCTTTACAAAAATGGTTCTAAACCCTAGAGTCAAGCCCAACCCCAAAACCCACCCATCCAAGCAAAATATCAACACATGATCTCGGGACAAGGGGGAAACAGGAATGACATGGAGGAGAGAGAGAGAGGTGACATGTCGAGCTATAAACATTTGTAATGATCTGGATAAAATTTTATTGTGAGCACTCTGATATCCTGCCATCCTAACTGAATATAACCAGTGACAGTGCATGTACAACTACATATTCTCAGTGACACGAGTGTGATCCATGACACAAGCACTTCAATTGAAAAGTGACAAAAGTTGAGAATGGTTTGTCTAAATTATTTCATTATGAACACAAATACAGAAACTTTGTAACAGGGTGATAAAACTGGCTTTATAAAGACAGAATAAACAGTCACTATTCCATTTTGATGCTTCAGTTTGTGTCTTCAAAGAAAAAATAAAAATAAAAAAATTACTATACAGAATTTTTTTTATCTTAATGCCTATCCAGAGATTTAAAACTATACTTCTCTGTGATGGCAAAAAACGAAAAGCAAAGAAAGCAAGAGAACCATAGAAAAAAAATTATAAAAAAAAATAACAAACCTAAAACAATGAAAACTCCTTGACCAAGAAAAGGAAAACCCTAATTTTAGGAGCGGTTACACTAAATTCAAAACAAAATAAATAGAAAATGCAGCAGATTTAAATCAGTGGCGGTTGACATGATTTTCAAAAAAATAAAAAAGGCGCTATAATATATATAGACTCTTAATTTGTTGATAGTTGCATTGACTGCTTTACAATAACCAATAATATAAAAGTGAGATTTAGTGCAGACGCTGTGTCTTTATCAGTTGGCTGCAAGTCCTGTGGTCTCGGAGGTGAGCCTAGAGACACAGAGACAGAGAGAGACACACACCGGGACACCAAGGGGGGAGAGAAAATAAGGCATGCAATCAGATAGACAAGGTCAAATTCTTTTACTACACATTACATTCAATAACATACATTGTTGGAGAAATTTGTCTTAATGTGAACGAAAAAACACAAAACCAATACCCATTTTAACTATTTGTCATTAACCAGAATTTAAATAAAATAAATATTTCCATTTTGTCAATGGACTCAATGAAAGTCAGGCTAAAGCTACTACTCTACTTTCCTTCTAATGTCTGTTTTTGTACTCAATGAAGAGGTCAACCTGATGACATTTGGTAACACCTAATCAAAAGGTCAAACACTAAGGAAATACCTAATTGAACATAACTGTTCAATGTTTTGTCTTTATCTAAAAGGTGGTTTGGTGCCTTTGATACCTGAGGGCAGAACACATTAACATATTACAACCAAAGAAAGCATAAATATAACCGTTAGTATGACACCTAACAGTTGTCACTACAAGAAAACCATTCACATAAATACAAGGTGACATCTTTAAAAGAGCTGCTACCTGAGCAGAGCTTGCAATTAGAGAAATGCTTAAAATCATTCTGTCCATGCCGAGTTCCTTTGAAAATAATGCACTCAACATGTCAAACAGGCCAAGTGAAGCTACATATATCTAGTTTATGGCAAGAACCACTTTTGTGGCTAAAGATTAAATCTTGTGTGCATTTTTTGCTGTTGTTGTAATAAGCGTGGCCTGGCACAGCCATTTACAAAAGCAAGTGCAGGTACAGACAACAAAAAGCATTGTCAGTACTTTAGTAGTAGATGACTTATGCTTCCATCATTAGTAAGGGGAGAGCCTTCGTCTTTTAGACTTGGAGCCCAGCTCGGGAGCAATTTTGGGCTCAGGGGGGACCGGGTGTGTGGGGTTACTGGCCCCGCTGACAACATGGAGGGCCAGGAGAGGAAGGGGCTTGAGACTGAGAAGACTCGACACACGAGCAGGAGAGCTGGGAAGCAGGGAGTCAGTGGAGGAAGTGGATAGAGGAATGGAGGCTGAAGGGGGCACCACACAGGAGGAGGAGGAGGAGGAAGAGAAGGAGGAGCTAGCAGCAGAGGAGGTGGTGGTGGTAGTAGTAGTAGTAGTAGCGGAGGTGGTCTGTTCAGGGTTCAAGGAGGAGGAGGAGGGAGGAGGTTTAGAGGACTCTACACTGTAGAAAGAGAGACAAGGAGAGAGGGACAACACAGTCGGGATGGGTCACAGGGCAGGCTGGTGAGCAATGAGGGTTTATGGGTTCAGGAGTTAGGGAGGGGAGGTCAAAGGTGGGGAATTATTTAGGGACAGGGCAAAATGCATTATTTTAAATAAAAAAATAAATAAAATAAAAAAATATGATGGAGCAGTTTTAATTCAATTGCAGACAGACACCAAACAAACTGATTAGTAGAATTGAGCAAACTTCAATTAAATTACCGTTTGCTTTTCACTTAAGTTTGAAAGTTAAATACAAGTAGCATCATTCAACAACACTTTTTTTGCCCTTAATAGCAGTTGAATAAAAGAACAGGGAATTGAAATATATATATATTTAGTCATGAATATTGAGGGGTAAGAACCAAAGCAAGATTTAGATTTACAAAAAAAGAAAGTTCCTGCTGAGATCTTTTTACTTTTATAACAACAATACTATTATTACTATTAATCCTATCTCTCAACCAAGTCATTTAACTGCTATAATTTTCCAATTGAAAATAGAATTTATCACTTGAAATGAAGGGGTAAGATATTTCCCATAATGTAGTGCGTTCAAAATGTAACTAATTTGGGAAAAAATAAAGATTCACAACAGTGCCGTTTTATGTTCCTTTAATCTTGAACTCGTTTATGCACTGATTTGTTTTCTCCTCGGGAAGATTTATAAAAAGAAAGAAAGAAAGAATTGATGTTATGCTAACGTTATATCACATCAGCAAGCTGGTAACTTGCGCCCTTTTGGTTCTACGCCCTCGATATACATTCTTAATTTTGAACACAGAAAATTAGGGACATTTTTGCAAGGGGGGAAATTTTCACTCACCTGGCGTTGATGAGGTACTCTGCCAGACTTATGCTGGCGGGAGAGCCGGTGATGGTGACTTGACGATCAGTTGAACCATCCACTGGATTTGCGATCTTGATCTGGGCACCTGACATTTGCCTGATTTCATTGATCTTTGCGCCCTGGCGGCCAATGATGCATCCGATGAGCTAAAGGAAGAGAGGAGTGAAAGATGATTAAGTAAATCAACCACATCAAAGCTTGAACTCATAGTTTGACATTTAAAATATTGACTTACGTCATTTGGAATGGTCATCTCATGGGAAGTGGTTTGAGAAGAAGCATCTATTCCTGACAAAAGAACCCAGTATTAATTATAACCACATTTTGGGGTTGTTTTTTTGTTATCCCTTTATTATCACTGGGGGGAAATTCCTTGTCAGCAGCCAACACCAGGGGGTGCCTAGCATGTTTATTGATAAGCTTTTAATATATTTGGGTAAAAAGTTGGATAAAAGTTTTACCTACCAGTGAATCCCGTAGTGCTCGCTGCAATTGGGAAGGGACTCTGCTGCATAGCCAACTGATGAAGTTTGGTGAGCTGTGGAGAGATAGCAGCAGAGGAAGACTGTGAGAGTGAGAGGGGAGGCAGGGAAAGAAATGTCAGAAATGGAAAACATGAGGAAAAGGAAAAAAAAAAAACGTCAGTCAGTATATACAGCCAGATCAAAGCTAAAGAATTGCTGAACACATACAGCTATGTTTGATAATTGGTTTAGTGCAAACAGTGCATTTATTATAGCCTTCTTTAAAGTATAGCCTTTCAGGCTTACATCAACATTACACAGATCACTACAGTCAGTGTAACTATACATGCACAAAGAAAACAAACTCCACATACTAGATACTTTCTCTCTCTCTCAGTACAAGGGCAACCATACAAATAAATGTCTCTCCATAATCTTGACAGAACAGCTATAGCTCATAAAGGAAAGATTTGCAAGACAAGTAGAAAGGGCATCGTATAAGGAAAAAATGTGTATAAGGAAAAATATTATAAGCAGTCTAATAAATTACATTTGCAAGACAAAATAATGCTAACAGCAGGAAATAAAAACAATAATGAGCAACTGTACATACACGCAGTATTAACTATAGTACACTTCTCACATGGTTTCAATGTTGAGGGAAGGCACAATCTAGTGGTATGGGTGAGTGGGTGGCACACATTTGTAATCATGGGCCTGGATTGAGTAAACATTGCTACTGCACTTACATCTGGCTGTGGAATCGCATGTTGTCCTTGTACAGCATAGGCCTGAAACAAACAAAAACAAAGCTTTCACAGGTTGCGTTTAGGTCACCTTAATTCTCCTGCATGTATGTAGAGACCACATCCAGTGATGCACTAATGAATTAAGTTTTTAAAGGTTAAACATGCATGCCCAAAAATTCTCCTCTTAGCTGAGAAAGGCAAACCTCCAGGCATAACAGTGCCATTCAGAGCAACAGAGAAGCAAACGATTGTTTGAAAGAATAACGGGTATTTAGTACAATTAAAAAGTCTTTGTTAAGCCAAAAAAGCACCAGACCACGATTGTTCAGAATAACAAAAAACAATAGTGGGAATTGAGCCACTAGCTTTGAAAAAGTATGGCAAGACCGTGGGCTTGTTTGGAAAAAAAAAAATTGTTTGACAGTGTGATTACCACACACACACACACACGCACACACACACGTTTTACCTGTCCACCGGCGAAGATGACTGGGGATCCTGAAGGCTTCGGTCGATAGGGAATGGTGACCCCCTTTGGTGGAGACTGCACAAAAATATGTTAACAAATTGACACAAACATCAAATTTTCCCGTTTACAGCTGGATTTCACCTGTGAACATTTGTCTGTGATGGGTATGTTTCATGGAAAATGCTTTCAGTCTCCACTTACCTCAAGCAT
This sequence comes from Neodontobutis hainanensis, assembly GCA_024349245.1. Taxonomy (NCBI): domain Eukaryota; kingdom Metazoa; phylum Chordata; class Actinopteri; order Gobiiformes; family Odontobutidae; genus Neodontobutis; species Neodontobutis hainanensis. Next base: position 15,379,330 of record JALDNG010000005.1, read on the forward strand.
GACCACACAAATCTGCTTCACACACTCAATTATAGATTGGGGAGTGCCAGCAATAGTAATCGCCCGCTCTGTGGAGTTGGGGAGCATGTCCCCTGCAACTTGTACCTGAGCTCCGGTTGTCTGCAATACAAGTTAAGTCTGTTGAAATGAAAACTACAGAATGGGTAGTCATCATGCATCAGAAAGTGTCTCAATGATTGTAATTCAAGGTAAATGGATGGTGATGGGCATATGATCTTTTAGCATACCTCTCGGATTTCCTTTATCTTGCAGCCACCCTTACCAATGAGGGAACCACATTGGCTGGCAGGCACCACAATGCGGAGTGTCACTGGGGGCTTGCTGGTGGCTGTGCTATTTGTCATTGAACTACTTATATCCTAAAAACATATTGCGTTTTATTAACACAACTCATTGTTTTAAATGAAATAAAATATTTTGTAGACAAACAAAAATAATCAAAAAATACTCGCACCTCTTCTAGCTTTTCAATGATCATTGAGAAGGCTTTAAAGATAGCAGTTGTTGGACCTGCCAATGTAATGATCCTCTCAGGACAATTGCCCTCAGAGATATTGATGCGAGCCCCACTCTAAAAGGCAAACATGTTACATATGAGTCACTACTATAATGCCAGGTCTGTAAAAGGAGAAGAGAATTCAGTCATAAACAGCTCACCTCTTCTCTCATCTTCTTTACAGTTTCACCTTTCTAAAAATCAGAAAAAAGATTTAAAAAAATTAAGATGAAGCTAAACATGACATTGGATTAAATACGGGTACCATAGTAAGTAAAGGCATGTACCTTTCCAATTATACTTCCAACTTCCTGGGAAAAAAAAAAAAAAAAAAGTAGCATTATATTATTATAAAAGCCAACCATATTAATACTAACCATAGAGTAGTAACCATAGAGTAAGTCAAGAGTCTATCACAGACTTTTTAACATCTCTGGCACAAATGGCATTGTCTGTATCAGTGGCATTAAAAATAGCATGTAGAACAGCTTTTGAACAGGACAAGTTTACAAGACTATCTTTCATTAGGCATATTCACATCTGCAATAACAACCAGCAGGTCACTACAGAGGGTCATGATCCATCAAGAATGTGTCTATGTTTTACACAAGGGCTGACAGTCTGATGAAAAATGAAAATAGTAAATATGTCAGATGTTATAATGGTACTGACAAGAGCAACTGATATGTGGTTGTACCTTTCCATGCATGAGAAGCCTTATAGTAAGGGTGACATTGAGTCCTCCTTCAATCATCCCGGCGTCCATTACTGCAACTGGAAGGTAGCCGTTAATATGCCGTCTGGTCTTTGATTACAAAGTTGGTTCTGAAGCACAGATAAAAGCACAACATACATTTATATTATAATGACTCAAGCTTTAATAGTGTCCCTGAGAGAAGTAATTATTTTAACAGGGGGAATAATGAATAAAGAGGAAAAACTGTCTTCAGTGTTATGCATATAAGAAAGACTGTGAAAAACTAATCAGATTAATAAAGACCCAACTAACATAAAATAAACAAAAACTGTTAAGTACAAAAGCATTTATCAGTATTTAACAAAACAAACATTAACAGTGGACTTTTTATGACACATGAACTTTCTATGGTCTTTCTATGAAGGGTTACGTTGCTGCAATATCAGCAATTTCTAAAAATATGTTAAGGTTTTTATCCAATTTTTAGAAATAAAAACCTTTAAAACATATTAACATAAATAATTAAAACAAACAACATAAGTGGGGCGATTTTACATTAAAAAAATAAATAAATAAAAAAATCAATAAAAAATATATTTTATTTTCATCAATCATGCACAGTCTGGATGCTTGTTTTGCAACATACTTATAGATTTTTTTTCCCGCCACGAGTTAATCCTCAAAAATAGTTAACATTACTGCTCCATCATTGCGCAGATGGTCAGCCTGTTTAGCTAAGCTAGTTGGCTAACAATCGCATCATTAGTTACAAGGTAACTTTGTCAATAAAGTGTAATTTCTACTCTGTTGTGAACACATGGTTCTCATAAACGTACACGTCTATAATAAATCAAATGTATTCCCTTTAGCATTACAAGGTAAAGATGCATGTAGTATTGCAATTAGCTGTTTAGCATTTTGGTTGTTCGTGATGAAGGGAAAATGAATGGAGCATGCGCGGGCTACTTAGCCTAGCATCTATATTTTATCCTATTTGCTCCTAATTTCCCTTGCTTTATTTGAAAGAGTAACGCTAACGAACAAATAAATAGATATGTATTTTTCTGTCCGTGTAGGTTAACACAAAAAACAGCATTTGCTGTGAATACTGCGGTTTAAGTAAAACTTCCGAGGTGAGGCAGGCTAGCTAACTACTCGTGCGTGTTCATCGGCGGTGCGGCCTGTTAGCACGCTAGCAGCTGGGCGCGTTTCTATCCTTTACTTCTCTGATTATAAGAACACTAACGTAAAAAACAAACAAGCCCCTAATTAAACTCACCTGATGTTCGCGTTGACCAGAACCCGGGGGAAGGGTTGGGGTTGTAAGGGTAGAAGGGGAGAGGTTCGGGAGGGTAGAGACCCGGGGGAGAGTTTAGAAAGGACTCGGGGAAGAGGGAAGAGTGATGTGAGATCAGACCGAGCTCCACTTCTTTGCACAAAGACAACACAATCATGACCTCTGAACTTACCCCCTTCACCCAGTCCCACACCCGGCCCAACCCCAAAATGTAATTTTTCTTGTAACTTGAATTTGTAGAAAGGTTGTTCAGCTAAACGTCAATAAATACCGAATATTGCACAAGTGCGTCAATTAAATGTTTTTATGTGTGGCATTGTTATACAACTTGAACACTTTTCATTATGACCTCTAGAGGGATTAAATATTTATTTATTTTTTAAGTAGCCTACCATATAAAAAAAAAGAAAACACAAAAACACACTTGTAACATTGATTTGTATGTAAGCAACAACTCAAATACAAAAGTAAAAAGAAAAATATAAATTAATAAAAACAGAGGCTTATAGATTCCTGACTTAAAAATGTAACTTATTACTCCTTTATTTAACAGCTTGGTATAAATAATACTTTAAGAAAACACCTCCATGAAAGCCCCACATCTTCATATTCTTGTTAATGTCTCCACCTCTCCTCTCATTAAGTTTGTCTGCTTTTCCTCCTCATCTCCTCTTCAGGTACAGGTGGAATTCTCTAATGGGGCAGTACAAAATTTCCCTTTTCTCCTTCTTCAAAACATGTTTGGTTGTGTTCGTCACTGATGCCCCTGTTTAGGGGCCATTGGTAAATCACGTTCACTTTTGTAGGCCATTAATTTTAGATCTGTATTGCAGTGACAGTTTCAGTCACTGCTACTACTGCTGCTGCTGCTGGAATACTGTAGATAAAACACATGCACGTCATTAGCAACTAGCAAGTGACATTTCTCCAAACAAATCTTGCAGTATTAGTTACACGTAATAGGCCACAAGGCCATTAAGTGTCATTTTTAGGATGTTCCATTAAAAAAAGGTTTTTCAGGTTTTCTGTTAAGGCAGAATCTGTAGAAAATGCCTTAAGAAAAATAACAAATTTAAGAGAGCACAAAATGTCAGGTTGTGCTATAAATGTGCCATTAAAAGAACAGAATAAACAGACAAAAACTTTCTCACCTTGCCATGCCAATATTTGTGTTCTTTATGTTCTTTCTTCATCTTCTTCTTCATCTTTTTTTCCAATTTGTGTCTCATCAGCCCCATCCCCACTGCTGCTACTAAACCCCCAGACATGGGAGTAAATGCACTGTATCCATGAAGATCTTTGTGGTGACCTGCGTGGTGACCTGCGTGGTGACCTGCGTGGTGACCTGCGTGGTGACTTGCGTAGTGACCTACGTGGTGACCTGCGTGGTGACCTGCATGGTGACCAGCATGGTGACTTCCATGGTGATAACCTTTTGGAGAGTGTGGATAAGGGTCTGGATAAACACATGGAGGTGGGTCATGTGGATATACACCAGGAGCCGCAGGGTAAGGATGAGCTCCAGGGGGCGGTCCATAAGGCGTGATTCCGGGATGTGGATTTGGTCCCATACCTGGGTACTGGTAGGTTGGGAACTGTCCACCTGGGTACTGACCAACTGGGTAATATGGCTGTGAAGGCTGAGGAAAGGCTCCTGGAGCAGCAGGGGGGTACAGAGAGTTGTAACTGGGAGGATTAGCGGGGTCTGGTGGTCCCATTGGAGGAGGTGGACCTGGTTAAGTACAAAAATACAAAAAACATAGCGACTTTCAGTTTAACGGCTTGTATAACATCTAAAAGCAACATATTTATTTTTTGGCAAGCTTACCCTGACTTGGCCACATTGTTGGTTGGTGTTATGCAAGATCCTGGGATAGTGTAGCTATAATTACAAAAATAAAAATTTGAACTAATTGTCAAAAGTTAAAAAAGTATGACTGAATATGTAGGCTTTTTAAGCTACACACTATGGTCTAGTACCACTTGTTATTAGCTTAGTTATTAGTCTTCTTGTGGTTGAAATTTAGGCCTAATTGTAAATGGATTAGCCAATGTAACCACTGAGTGGTTGGTTAACTCTTATTCTGGTAAAATCGACTTTCTGTTCCTACAGAAGTCACTTGAATAGTCCTACTCATTCGTAGCCAAGCAACAAACACGCCACATCTATGAGTTAAATTGTGTAATGAACATATTTACTCATATTTAATGGACTTACTTTGAAACTTACCTTTTGCGACAGGTGAGTTGTCAAGGCTCGAGCGCTTCTTGTTTGCCTTCCGCATTGGATTGCACAGAGCGGACGGTAAAAGAACACCACAAAGCCCCGCCCTCATGAAAGAAAACACACCAAGAATGTCCTGCTGATGCTGAAAACATTTGCGTAATGGCAAAAGTTCCTCGTTGCATGTAACAGCAACACTTTTAATACCTGTTACAGTAACAGTTACAAAGGGGGGTGGAGGGGAGGCCTATGCCACACTCATTGTCCCGGTACTTAAACCTCATCTACAATGGTCTGTGAAGGTTCTAAGTCATCCAAGTCATCTTGAAAAAAAAAAAAGGTTAAAGTAAAAGTATCTTGAAACGTCTTCACCTTGAAAACTGAGTCCAGATGCTTTTACTTTTACTTTACTTTTACTTTTTTGTCATTTACAATGACAAAAAACATATTTAGAAATCATTCCTGTACATTTTAAGTTTGGATACAGTTCAATACAGATACAGAGTAAGATACGACAATCTAGTCAACTATGGTAGCTGGTTGCTGCATGTGTTCATCATTTGTTTGTGTGCCATACATTCATTGTGTAGCCTATGTGTAATAACAAACTGGCCAAATCTAGACTCTTCAAATTGTGTTTGCTTCCTATAGGGCTATGTTTTGTATGTGTGTTTTTTTCTGATGTGTTTCTGTGCTGCATGGCCTCTCCCTTACCCTTACACAAAACCTAACATATGAAAAGAGACTAGATGAACTCCTATCTGCTAATAGTCATAAAATTGTTCCTTTGGCCTTCCATGAAAGTTAACTTTTGTTTTCTAATATTTAGTCCAATGTTTTTAAGTGTTTACCCTGACATGTTTTGACTGTGCAGTCTTCCTCAGAAGAGTCACGTGATGTTTGAGCTGACTGAAACATGCCAAGGTAAACACTTACCTTTAAAAAAATAAGTGTTTAGCTAACAGAATTGTATTTGTTTTACATCATGTAAACATCTTACTGAACTGCGTGAGATTGATATAACCTATACAAAAGTCCTGTGACAAATGTAATTAGGCAACATGAAGTAATACCTGAGCATATTACTGACATTGGTAGCTGACTATCTTGTGCACAGCTCTTGCTTGGAACAAATGGTACCACTTTACCAATTGTATATTTGCCATAATAACTTGCTTTGAATAAATACTTGGACAACCAAAACAGAAGGAAGCCAACTTTTAGCCATTGCCGTAAATCAAATTAGGATTAACATTTATTAACCATTTTTAATGTCAGCTCAATTGTAACCCACTTATTTTTTTTTTAACCTTTATTTATCCAGGAAAGTTCCACTGAGATTACAAATCTCTTTTGCAGGAGAGTCCTGGCCCCAAGGAGGAAGACTATACATGTCATTAGTGGTAGAGGAAACCGGAGCACCCAGGGGAAACCTACACAGACACTAGGGCTGGATCTCATTTCTCTAAATATGTCTTGACAACCTCGATTGCGCAGTAGTAGTTATTCTCTGTGCGCTATCTTTAGTGCGCTCCCAAAGTTCTCAACGCTGCTCCAAGGAGCGAGGAGGGGAGCCGGCGGAGGCTTCTGAAAGGAGGCAATTGTGCTAAACTCATCTCTTCTCCTGCTCTCCTCTCTGCGGCTCCTCTGTGGGCAGGACTAAGACGTGAAATGAAGGGAGTGGAGGAATTGAGTGTGCACATAGAGAGATAAAATTTAGCCAGGGAGAACATGCAAACTCCACACAAAAATGACAGCCTTAAATGAATGTCATGCAGCATTCAGTTGCTGTTGTTTATTTTTTATAGCAGTTTTTTAGCTGTTTATGAATAAACCAAAAGCAAAAAAGTCAATGTATGTCTGTTTTAGCCGTACATGAACTGTCAGGTGTACTCCATCCCGTGCATCTGGGATAGGCTTTAACCTGCCCCATAACAGAAAAAAAAATAAATAAAAGCCATTACCTTATTTTCTAAATCACTAAATACAATAATCAAGACTATATAAGAAAGTGAAATAGTAGTAGTATTACATTCTTATTTATGTTAACAATCCAAATATGCCAACAATTACTTCAAATAAAGACTGAGAAAAGTTCAGGTGACTGTTCAGGAGGAAGGCCATGCTCTGAATACTTCACTTCACTGGTTATTTCTCTAGCGATCCCGTCCTTTGAGAGAAGTGTGTGGCTGTATGGACTGTTTATAGTAGTCAGGTTGGCTTCAGGTGGTCGTAGTCTTAATCACTGCTGCTGCTACTGCTGCTGGAGGACTATGAAGAAATAAAAAAATAGAAATGTAAAACTGATTTTCTAAAGCCAAGCTTCCACATGACAGTTTGGTATGTAGGCAGGTTTGTAATGAGGTGTGCCCAAGAGTGATGTCATACAAGCACAACATAAGCTTATTTGACAATAGACACTCCTAGTCCTCAAAGTATGCCATACCAACCCAGTACATAACCCAAATATCCAAGGGATACTTGCTTGAAATGTGACATAGAAACATGTGGCTATTGAAAATTATAAGTGGCAAATCACCAGCCACAGTTGCCAGTGAGCAAAAAGGTTAATACCAAGCCCTGTTGATAATGTTTGTGAATATGTAAATATGTTTAGTAAAACTTAAAATATTCTCACCTTTCCACCGTGTTTGTGGTGTCCATGCTTGTCCTTATGCCCTTTCTTCATTTTCTTCATCTTTTTGTGGCCTTTGTGTCCTTCCATTCCCATTCCCATCCCCATTCCCATTCCCATCCCCATTCCTCCAGCCATGGGATTAAATCCTCCATGATGACCTTTCTGGTGACCTTTATAATCTTTGTGGTGGCCTCCTTTTGGCGAGTGTGGATAAGGGCCTGGATGAACACCTGCGGGAGGGACCTGAGGATATCCACCTGGAGCTGTGGGATAAAGACCTCCTTGGGGCACTCCATAAGGCATTGCTCCTGGATACTGGCCAGCGGGGTACTGGCCAGCGGGGTACTGTCCCGCAGGGTACTGGCCAGGGGGGTATTGGCCAGGGGGGTACTGGCCAGGGGGGTACTGGCCAGGGGGGTACTGGTCAGCGGGGTTGTAGCCAGGAGGATAGGAAGGACCTGGAGTGCATAAAAAAAGCACCGTATGTATAAGTAAGAGCAATACAATGAAAAAATAAAAATAATGTGCAGCCATACCTTGATTTGGCCACATGATCCGGTTTGTCTAGTTGGGTGAATGTCTTAACTCAAGATCCGGAGATATCTTGGAATAACACATTCAAAATATAGACAATAAATAAAATAACTGTATATTCTGCCTATATTTGCCACGTACTTGTACTATGTACTTTGATATGACAAAACTACCTATCTTTACAACTCATTTGAAAGACCATTTCAATGAGTTCAAAGTCCATTCACTGTAAAAGTTATTAGGACCATACATTTTGGGGTTTTAACTACTCAATAGTTGCTGTTGTGTTAATTTTGTATCATCATGTAAAAAGGTTTTTATTTGTAACTACTAAGAAATCCCAGTATTTTTAGTACTACTTGGAAAAATAGTCCCTATTAATTCTATATCATAAGGTGTCATAAGATTTGAAGTATGACGTGACATAAACAGACCATTTTACACCCATATTATTAATTTGTCTAATATCAGCCATACAAACAATTTTGATCAAAATTACTCAAACGTTAGACATAGTGGTGTTACCTCAAAAGCTTTCTCCAGCCCAGCAAGGTTACTTTGTCAGGACTTGTTCAGTTCTTGTTTGTTTCCGCATTGAGCTCCGCGAATCCAGCGAAAAATGCGCCACGAAGCCACACCCCTCGTTAAAGGTCACGTACAACATTTACTCATTGGGAGAAGCAAGGAATATCAGATCCAGAAACTCTGTTCATTTAATCATAAAAAATGTATACGCATAAAGAACAAATTACAAAGTCTAATCCAAGTAGATCAACAATAACTAATTGCTACACAATATGTCTGAACAATTATAAACTCCCTTACAAATACCATCTGCTATTCATCTATTATTTTCTTTTTGCAACAACTTAAAAATTGTGCTCTTAATTTTTTTAATAGTTTACTGTTCTATAACTCACTCAATTTTCTTTGTTATATATATATATATATATATATATATATATATATATATATATATATATATATATATATATATATATATATATATATATATATAAAAATGTCATGCAACATTCATAACAAACTGTAATAGACACTCTACAGCACAGGATGTCTACACTGAACCAACACTCTTGTTACAAAGCAAATCAAATACATTTAACTCAGTTCAAGTGAGAAAGTAGCACAGTACTTGTACAGTAGTAAATACATACAATATAGGGTGTTCATAAAAACAGTAAGTGCACTTACAGTGTAAACATGTTCCTAGTCAAAAGGACATTCTATAAAGTAATCACCCGAGAAGAATGGGATACAGGAATTACTCACAAGAATACAGTACATGATAATGCAATACACTAGAATAAAACCCCACAACATAAAAGTTAATGTGAGCTGTAAGACTGAAAAGAGGCTAATCTTTCAACAACACATTGAGCAAACAGCCTGGCATCAGCGTCACCATCCCAACAACTAGTCAGGAGTTCCTTGAGAGCAGGTCCCTGAAAATACGTGAAGAATTATTGTAACCAGCTAAAAAACACCGGAAATGAAATTAGTGTCATATACCTGTGGTTGGACTTCCCAGAGTTTAGGTATGGCCGGTCTCTTGTCCATGTAAAATACATACTGGATGAGGTTCTCTAGAGAGGCATTGGTCCCAAGCTCATATTCATAGGGCAACAGATGTTGTGGAACCATCTCACCTGCAGATGGAGACATTTGTTTGACGAGCAATTCACATTAGGCTTTCCTCTACCTTAAACCCCAAATTGTACTGGATTAAATATAAAAATTACCACCAAATAAATCAGAGCAACGCATACAGATCTCCCACATGACCAGCCCCAAAGCGTAGACATCACCCTGAAGACACCAGTCACTGTTCAGGTTTACAGAGCCCTCCAGGATCTCAGGGGACATGTACCGCAATGTGCCCACCTGACACTGAACCTGCAGATACAAAGACACCATGCATTATGCACAAGAGTTTTGAACACAATTGTTATTAACACCATTTCCTTGTGCTGTGAATAAATAATCAAACATCCATGACATCACCTCTCTGTTTCTTGAGTTAAAGGGCCGGCGGTAATGCCCGGAACAGGAGCGGAGAATGGTGGCGCATCCAAAATCACTGAGGGCACAGGTTCCATCTGCTTTCACAAGCACGTTGCAGCTGCTGAGGTCTCTGTGGGCCACTGGAGGCTTATGAACATCTGTAAGAAAACAAAATCTGTGAATTAAATTATTGATGGCACGTGTTGTCAGATTTTTAAACAGGTTTAGAGTAGCCAATGAATGCAAGTCCTTCTTTGTAGCAATTTTCCCAAATTTCTTGTTGTCATCATAAATATTTACTTTTCCTTATATGCCTTTTTGTTCTTTTAATCTATGATCATTTCTCATATTGAATATTTTTTGTGCTTTCAAAACATGATTGACTTATAAACAGTCTGTTGGATTTATAAGGTACTGCATTCCCTCACACCTCCTCTATTGAGGGAATATATTCAATGGAACATTAATCCAAAAAGGACTACGCAAGCTACCTCCAGCGACCCCGTGATGATACCTTACAGACGCACCATGTTCGGTCAGACTGTACTGTCAGTTTGAAGTGGGAACCTGTGGAATAGTTTACCATTTACATTTACATTTACATTTATTCATTTAGCAGACGCTTTTATCCAAAGCGACTAACACTGTTCTACAGTAATTACCAGTGTTACAGGCACTAGAGGCAAGGTGGGTTAAGTGTCTTGCCCAAGGACACAACGACAGTATGACCTGTGGGGAGAGTGGGAATCGAACCGCCTACCTTCTGGTTGAAGGACGACTGCTCTACCCACTGAGCTACTACCACTGACACAGAGAATTGTTTGTGCGCTGTGTGCATGTGTAGGTCGATGTTACGGATGGATGTGTTTTTAGATTGATTAAAAGAATGGATAGTACATAATCCGACATGTTTACATTCATTATCTGATGTTTCATGTATGTCCATTAACATGTATTGTCCCGACCAAATAAATAAAAAATATTATTATCCCTATAAAGCTTGATAGGCACAAAAACACATTAAAGTATGTATGTAGTTTTTTTTTATACCATTCTATGTTTAACACATCCACAGGACAACACTTTTGGTAAACAGTCATTGTATACTGTTTTCTAGTCAAGACTCTTAAAGTAATTTCACTTTTTAATAGCTATGATATTCACACATGCCATTATCTTGTCAGTACCATGTCTGTGAAGGTCAGAGTGGAGGTAGGAAAGCCCCTGTGATAAAGACTGGCACAATTTCAGTGACGGCTTCCAGCTGGAGGTGTGTGTGCACAAAAAGGAGTGGAGGGAACCCTGGAATCAAAAGACACAAAGGCTAATCGTTCAACGAGTTTGACATATTTGGGGTTTTCAACTGATGGCACTTACAAACTGAGCAAACTCCAGTCCAATAAGCCAACTGCCTCCACTGGATCCAGAGCCCAAGAAAAGGACAATACTGGCATGTTTCATTAATGGAAGCTCAAAAACCTCCTTTTCTGCAGTAAATTTCTGTTTCCAGTCCTCAGGGAAAACTTTCACAGCCACCTGAGACCCCTGGTATTTCCCTTGCCAAACAGTTGCAAAATTCCCTTTACTCACAATCTGAAAGAGACACAGACGTGCCAGTTACTCACAGTACCGTTGACTGGCACTGTTCAGATGTCAAAAAGCTTACCTGCCGAAGTTCAATGTCGGCAATGTCCATCTCTGAAGGTTTACCTGTGAGGCACGAACACAGTGGATCGCGAAGAGAAGAATCTGGATTTTCTTAAAAAAATGTTATGACCATCTTTTTTTTTTCTTTACTTTTCAACAATGCCTATAAATAATATGACAATGTCTAATTTTCTTTTATATTGTCAAAAAAGTGTGACCTAAAGAATAGAGAAAATTAATTGTACTGAATTTAACAAAGAACAGAGGTAAAAGGGAGGATTATTATAGCAAAGATAAAACACAAGGTCAGTCCAGAGCAGAGAATGAAACAGTTTCAAGGTGAAATAAGACATCATGAGAATGTAAGTGAGTTTACAAAATGGGAACACATGAACTAAGAACGTTTTGATCACATTCTTAAAAAGGGGAAAGCAGGTGGTCATTGCAAAACAATGCTGCTAATCTGTCTGATCTCAATCCAGTTCTAGTGAGACTGGAAAAAATTACTTTATGGTATGGTTGACAGTGCACCAACAAAGAACAATGTTTCAATTAAACTCGTAAATCTTTTGTTTTGAAGTCCTTACTTGTCTCTTTGTAGCTTGTCACTTTAACCACAGCTAGGCACAGCACTATCAACACCATTATCAACCCAGCTGCTATTATTCCATCTAAGATGCAAAGGAAATACACAGGTTAAATTAGATATTTTTATCAAATTTGATAAAATAAGGTGATGGTTATTATACCGAGTGAGTAAGAGTAGTTCAAACGAGGCTGTTCCGACAGTGGATTCCAGGTGGTGATGTTATTGCAGAAGTCGGTGTTGCAGACACATTTAAGAACATTGGTTGTTGTTAATGTTGATGTGCAGGTTGAATCCAGACAATCCTTTTCAGCCACATCACAAGCTGCGGCGGAAGATTCAAAAAATGAACAATATCGCAATGTACAGGAATTTCAGCAGTCAAAAAATTACATTGTTTGCTTACCAAGAGCGTCAACCTCCAGCTGGCTGCCTTTGATCAGGAAATAACCCACACAGCAGTGGGTGAACTCACAGTACTGCACTGATCCACTCACATTACCAGCAGCATAATATTTATGGTTTTGTGGCTTTACCTGGAAACTGCACCGCCTCTTTTGAGGTAAAGACTGCCTGGAGAAGCTTATAATAAAGAGGAATTCTGAGGAAGAAAGATATACATCAATATTTAAAACATGTTTTCTGTTTTCTACAAATATATTTTAAAATTTCAATTATAATAATAAAATCAAGTCATGTTTCGGTAATGCGCTGCAGTGTAGATATTTCTTTACTTCAATTTGCTTTAATTTAATTATATTGAAACAATTTGTATCATTGTTATAAGCACCATCATTTACTATTATTTGAGTTATTCAGAGATTATATTTAACACGGTTTACTGAAGCAAGAAAATAAAAACAAAATGCAACTAAGACATCTGTTGGGAGCATGTTAATGACACCAGGCCATGTAAATGCCTGATGTGTGGTAAATATAAATAATACAAATAAGTTTATTTATTTGATTGAGACAGTGATGTTAATGAACATACATGAGACACAGCCACATGAATATAAACATGCCAGATTGTAGCCGTAAGCCAATTTCCATCCATTGTCCCAACATTCTCACACATTCATACACCAGAGCTGTGTAAAGCTAACCCTAAACAATTACAAACATAACCATCATACCTTTCTGTGTTGTGTTATGTGAATATTAATTATAGAAGTACTTACCCAAAAGTACCCACCACTGTCGCACACTTAGAGCCATGGTAACTTAGAGCCAGCAAGCAGGGAGTAAGTATTTATCAGCCATAAGAATGTGAAGGAGTTTCCCACGTTTCCCAGCATCACTCCCACTGCACACCTGCTCAGTGCTCACTGCTGTGGGAACATTTCATCATCTTTATAACACTCTTGTATTAATTTATGTCAAATTAGTTTAAATATCCAATCAGCTTTGGATGGTAGACCTTTCCTGTAGACACAGGCAGTTTAAAACGAATGAGTCATTTATGTCGAAAGAACTATTTAAACTGAAATGCTACATTTAAAACTAAAGGTGACGTTTGAGCAAGGAGTAATAAATATTTTATATTTATAGCAACACACCATTCCACTTCAAATGCTGTTTTAGGACCAACAGGTTAGCCACAATAATTGGAAATCTATGGATAGTTTAATTTTCTGGACAAATATTTTGGCGTTTGGGCTTTTTACTTTACTCAGACATAAGGATATTTTTGGAAGGGTCTGGCTGGTTTGGAGATAGCTGCTTTGATTTTAGAAAAGGACAAAGAACTTATGATAGCTAAAAAAAATAAGTGCAGTGGCATCTTAAAAACTGACGGGATTGGTGAGTGAAGTTTTTTTTAAAAAAAACAAACAGAATTCTATAGCCTAATAGTTTCAACTTTAGCCCTTAAAAGAAGTAGGCCTAGCCAAACTATCCGTACGTCAGAATCTCTCGCTAATATACATTCTCTGGTCGGTGTCCGCGAGCCCGCGCTGCCCTGAAGTAAAAACGCACGTGCCAATTTCAATCATATTGATTGGACAGTCAGCTGCGCACAGATCTCAACCTGCCGTTCCTTTCTTCAAACGGAAAATGGTAAACTAACAAAATTATTTAGCGCTATTACTCAGTATTAATAGTTCATGTTGACATTTATTTGTTTTTAGGCTATGGTTTTCGGAATGCATTCACTTACTAAAGAACTTGCAGATATTTTTGAGGGGGATTCAGACAATGACAAGACATTTTACGGTTTTTCCGAAGCTGAGTTAAGCTACGACAACAAGGTAGGCCTATCGCTTTGCTTAAACGTCCAGCTAAAACTCATTTATAGCTAATGCTTGATCTGTAAATTAATTAACATTATGTAGTATATTCAGATGTATATTTTTATGCTGGTTGATCGCTACAGCACTATAGGGGCACAATCATTTTAATGAATCTTCCTATTATTATTTTACTAGTTTTCTAAATGACTGTTGTTTCTGAGGGTTTCTGATTTCTGATTTGATCACTGATTTGATATTGAATAGTTGAACAGTTACCTAATCTTCAATGCAATTCAATTTGTAATTTTTTATTTTTTATTTATTTTTTTGCTAATGAACTTCTACTCCGGTTCAGTAAGACACCTATGGCCCTGCTCCTGCCTGGGGTCCAAAGCAATTGCCTGGCTTTTATAAGAGAAGCCAAAATGTAGTCGGTGTCATGTGGTTTTTGCTGCTCTGTTTTTTTGTTATTTTGGTCCAGAAATGATGCCAACTCATGTTCACCAGATTTTAGATTTGGAAAATGAAGACGGGAAACTGTCTGACCATAAACCCACAAAACTTGAACCCTCATCTAAACCTGTCACACCATTCAAGCTTCGAGTGGCTCTTCGCTCCACCCATTTCAACCACTGGTCCTCTGATGAAGAGGACGCCGAAGATGCAGGAAAGCTGATGACACAGAAGAAACCTAGAAAGAAGGCAGTTAAGGTCAACTTAGCCAAAAATAATATACATGTTAAATGTGAGCACGAGGAGGAAGTAGTGTCCCGGTTGTCTCCTTTGAAAGGGAATATGTCGGATTCGGCAGAAAAGGAGCCTTTCTTAGCCAGGAGAGAGCAAAACATCAAGGCCAACAAAGCAATGGTAAAGTATAAAGCACCCACAGCTGTGTCCAACTTTGTTTTGTTTTTTTTTTGTCTTTGAGAAACCTTAGTTGTACTCCTTGGGAAATGTTTTCTTTGGACACTCTTAATTCAACATCTGCTGCTAACCTCTCTAATGTGGCTGATTATGGCTAAATAATCGGGATAAAAGAAATAAAAATACTCTGCATGTCTCGTACCAGTTGGCCCAGCTGATGGCAGACTTACAGAAGATGCCTGGAGTAGCTGGGATGCTGAAAAAACAAGCAAACAAAAAGCCAATCGAGAAAGGTTCTGTGAGTATTAGATGGCTAGTTATTGTTAATTTTAGTTCGTAGAATCATTAGAAATACCTCATAGTATTTTCTTTTATGTAGCGTCCACCACGCTCTGGAGGTGAGTTGAGAAAAAACCCAGAACGGGCATCCCGCCGGCAAACTCGCTCCATGGGGGGGAATGAGGACTCGCAGGCTCCTCAGGAGACTGAACTGGAATACACCTTGGAGGAAGAACTAATGAAGGTCTTTATTTTTAATTTAAACTTTTTTTTTTTTTTTTTTATGTAGGCTAAATGTAAATAAGGTGTTTTATAACCTGTTGGAAACAGAAACAACTTACAACAACCTACAAATTATCTGATTGGCTGATTATTTTGTGGTGCCTTCACTGAACCTGAGGGCGGCGCAGATGCGAAGGGCAGAAAAATGCGCACACAAACACACCCCTGAAAGAAATTGGACATGGGCTATCTACAAGTAGGCTACAACTGCAACATAAAAATAGTCTTATTCGTCTCTATGGTAACTGCAATACAGATACAAATAATTATAGGATAATATAGATGCTATTTATTTTGTCCCATTCCTGTTGGTCAGCCTATATGTATGCTGACGTATTTACTGTTCATTAGATGTTGTTTATTTTTTTATTGCAGGGTTGTAAAATTGATTAACTGTTGGACATAGGCATATAATCTATTCATTGTTTTTAAAAATAGCTTTTGTAAGTGATCTAGTTTTATATTTGCTGTCAATGTAATGTTTAAGGTCAAACGAGCACCGCAGCAGCGTGGCACCCCACGACCTAATCAGTCCAAACCTCACATTATCCGTCCCGTTGAAGACATTACAGGGGAAGAACTCCAGCTGGTTGCAGACAACATGACAGAAAAAGTCTACAACCGGGTCATGGTAAATGGACTGGATTCAACTCAAATCCAATTTGTTTTTCTACAAAAAAGTGATCGAACCTGTCATCCTTGCTATTTTAAAGAAATATTGAAGATTTATCACTATCTACGTTTAGGGCTCTACGTGTCATCAATGCAGACAGAAGACCATTGACACTAAAACATGCTGTCGCAGTGAAGACTGTCGTGGGATTCAGGGCCAGTTCTGTGGACCCTGTTTGAAGAACCGATACGGAGAAGATGTGAAGAAGGCACTGCTTGATCCAGTAAGACTTTTGACCAAATGTTCAAAGATGGGTCTAAACGTGTGTAATGGTTGTATTTGTGGTATTTTGTGTATAAATGTATCATAAGACATACATGTGACAACATTTAAAATTGTCACAAATTGCATTCATAGTCCGAAAAATGTCCACACCTTTTTCACGGGTTGAATCTGGGGTCAGTAATACGAAGACTAATATGTATGTCTCTAATAAATTGTCATAGCCACCCCTACCCTCGGGAACTCTCTCGACAAATCTGAACCTCACTCACTGGAAACATTTAAGTTAAAAACTCAACTTTTCAAGAAAGGTTACAACCTGTCATAATCTTCTTTGCAATACGTTTTCTTGGGTGGTGTATGTATTGTATTTATGTAAATTGTCTTTGCGTCCCCTGAAACGCGCTATATAAATTTGATTCATTTTATGTGTTAAATCTGTGAATTGTGTGAACTATGCTGCATATAAACATTGAGACACATATAGAATTTGGATATTTTCTCATTCCAGGAGTGGCACTGTCCACCATGTCGAGGCATTTGCAACTGCAGTTTCTGTCGTCAGCGTGAGGGTCGCTGTCCAACTGGCATTCTCTTTCCCCTGGCTCAATACCATGGGTTCTCTGATGTTCATTCCTACCTAACCAGGTCAAGTATACCATTTTTGTTTCATGCAAGGTTATGCTATATAGTTTGTCATACGTACTCATTTCAAGTGTACAGTATTTGTAAAAGTTTTTTTTTTTTTAAACAGCCTCCAAAACAAACTGAAGTGAGGACGTAGAGAAATATAAGACAAAGTGTTAAATTAATGAATGTGATTCAACTGTAATTTTTTTTTTTTTTAAACCAAATAAAAGACTTAATCTTTTCTGTGCTTGCATTAAATGTAAAAAATTCAGACTGGCCATATTTATCAGTTTTAATACAGTTGTGTACATTTGCAGTTATAGTATACCCACTATAAAATCATTTTAAAATAAGAGCAGTTGTTGCAGGAAACTCTAAAGAAGTTAAACAATTTGTGTATATATTTCAAATAAAGCAGACCTCTGAAGTTATTAAGAGTTACAAATATTTACAAAAGAAATGACCCTTTTTATAAAACTAATTTGATCAGAGCCGAAAGCTGGATTTTTCCCAGGTAGCACTTACACATTCGAATAAAAAAAGTTTAACCAATAGACTGCTTATAAAAAGGAGTTTGAAGCTTTGGTTTGGAGCTCAACCTTTGTGCTGTCATAACATTACAAAATTCCAGATTGACTGAATTTCAAAGTAAATTGACATGAGTTTAAGGCAACGTGAGATGATAATACCACAGAATCATATACTGGAGGATCTTTACATTTTAAATCTAAATATAACAATAACATGAGGTTAAAATGATTGCGCAAGAAAAGGTTCATACAACTCAAAGGCAAATCATATGTAATCATGTACTGCAAGATGATCCTTCCTAAGCTTAAAGATTTTTACATTAGCAAAGAAATATACACATCTAAATTGTTGTGCTATGATAAATGCATCAAAGCATGATGGCTTAAGTTTGTACCTTCAAAAGAGGTTACTCAGGATTTTAAGCAACACTTGACACACATTTGACCATGACTTGGGTTGTGACCTAATATCTTCCAGCCCTGATTTCAATGTTTTAACTCTTATATTTGAACTATAGTGAAGTTCAGTTGCAACCCCAAATCAGTCCAACATTAGTGACAATTTGACAGGAAATTACAGTTTAGTGTGTCAACAAAACCTGAGGTGTAGAGACGTGCGGCTTAGCCCTTTGAAACAAAAGCCAGCCTGACTTAGTGTGTCATTTCTTTAGTATGAAAGCTCAAGTGTAGATTAGTAGCTCCTTATTTTATATGAAATAAGCAGGCCTTTTATTGTACGTATGATTGCATCTTCAGGTGGTGCACACATGTGCAGCAACAAGATTTCATGATAGGCCACCAATTGATTTCTATCCACATCACTCACTTGAACCTAATACGCCACAGATTGACTGCTCAAGTGTCAGTGTTGCATTGCTGAAACTTTTGTTTTACAATTCTGTGAGGGGCCAGAGTCTGCAAATGGACTTGCCCTGCCCACCCTCAAAATGTCCCCATTTTGCCACTCCAACAGTCTCAGTAGCCATTTCCATTAAGCTGGTGAAGATTAATCATATTAATGCCATTGCTGGCCAACCGAGCTATGCTCTCAGCTGATAAGGTCTCCATGGTGACAATGGTGTGATCACCGGCTGCTACTGCTCCAGAGCCAGCTTCAGATCCAGCTGCAGGAGACGCTGCGTCTGTTGAGACCGGGACTGTAGTGTTGCTTGTGGAAGCAGTTTTCTTGTTTGAGTGGGTCTTAATGTGCTTTGACAAGTGGTCGCTGCGCATGAAGCGTTTTGGACACTCTGGGCAAATAAACTTTTTTTCACCTGAAAAAAATTATTTTAAATAATAAAAATGCATGCTTATATATTTGCTCAATAACAAAGTAGGACAGACTTACAATGTAGTAGTAGTAGTAGTAGTAGTAGTAGTGGTAGGCTTTGAACTTTGCACAAAAAAGTCAAATTACCTGTATGTGTTCTCTTATGGCGCTGAAGCTCATCTGAACGTGTGAAGCGTTTGCCACAGAAAGACCAGTTGCAGGCAAATGGCCGTTCTCCAGTGTGCCAGCGGAGGTGAGCCCGTAGGTGAGAGGTCTTGCCATAGACCTTTCCACACCCAGCAATGTGACAAATATGTTGCTTCTTTTTAGATGGATCTCTGTTTAATGTAAACCCAAAGAACAAGTCAGGAAATCAATGACATAAATTGTATCATCTACAAAAATTATTTTCAGACTTTAGTACAACAGTCATACCGGCTATCTCCATCTTTACAATAGGGGCATGTACAGGCTTCTCTCCTGTTGCGGCGTCCTTGTGGTGGGGAGCTTACATCACCATCTCCACCAGCAGTGCTATCATTCAGACTTTCTCCACTTGGTTGCAGCGACTGCTCTCCTGTCAGGGTGAATGTTATTTTACATGGTAAATGAAAGCCTGATATCTGGAGTCACACTTAATATAAAACTCCCCTGTGACAAAGCAGTTTTCCCATTTGGTAAAGTGCAAGTCTCTGAATTGCCACAGTTCAAAGCCAGTTACTCTTGAGGTAACACTGCATCCACCACAAAGAAATAACATAGAAACCAAGACAAATATAAAAAGTAGACTTGTAAGCTGAGTTGCCTGTAAAACTGGTTCTACCAGTTCACACAAAATGAAGAGAGCCTTTCAGGCCCACACATTTTCCCTTTAGAAATTAAAACTCTAGTAGGAGCATTGTAAGCAAAGTAGCCAATTGTAAATAATGAGAAGCATAACCCAAGTCTAAATGCCAGTTAATAAAGAAATAATCCTTCAAGTACAAACCCATACTCATTTTTTGTTTAGTTGTATAAGCAATAAACCACTGCTGAAGTCATGCATCTGGTTCTATAAAGGCCCAGTCAGTAAACTCAATTTGGAGCAGAAAACAAAAGGATTTGAATGTTTTCAAATAATGGTTTGAATTTTTGTAACAATTACTGTATCATACACTCCATCTAGTGGTATAAAATCATATTTCAGGATTGCAACAAAAGGAACTTCCATCAAGACAGTCTCTGAAAGATTACATGCATAGATAAATACACAGCATCTTACGGAGGAAAGCATAGACTAACCTGGTGGACTAGCAATTGTGATAGGAAGACCTTGTAGTTGGTAGCTCTGCAGCCCTGAATTCCCAAGGGAGTTGAGGTTTATGGTCTGAATTCCCGGGATCTGGACTGTGTTGACAGACACTCCTGTTCCGGATGTGGCAGATCCCTGAGTCTGGCCTAGCTGAGGAATGGACTGCACAGGGGCCAGTGTGAGCTGCGCTCCGGTTGGACTTTGAATCTGGATGGTCTGCCAGCTCACCTGGCCGTTAGGACCAACAGTGCGCAGGAGGATAGGGGCTGTGTTTGGCATAATTTGAAGGTTTTGAAGTCCCTCCTGGGTAAGTGTGGGGGTGGCGAATACCTGGCCTCCTGCATTGGAGACTGTGCCTGCCTGGATGGTCTGAAGAGGAGCTCCACCATGGATAATCTGTTGAGGCTGAATGAGGATCTGCTGTGGTTGCTGTCCTTCCCTGTTGTCTGGCTGTATGGGCACACCAAGAGAAGCAGCATTTTGCTGGAATGCACTGTTCTGTGTTTGAGTAATTCCAAAAGAAGAGGTGGTCTGCGTAGTGGCTGTGGAGGCACTGGTCATGTAAGCTGCCCCGCTGTTGGACCCTGGCTGTTGTGTTTGCTGATGTTGAAGGAGCTGATTTCCCTCCGAGTCTCCTCCACTATTACCATCTCCTCCAATACCAGTTGCTCCAGCACTGACTGGCAAGATAGTAATATTTCCATTGAGGGACACAGGCATATTTGCCAAGAACTGGGCTTGGTTTTGTAAAACACCATTACCTAGGCTTATGTTCTGTATTGGAATAGCTCCTTGAATCAGACTGGGCATTGTTATGATGTTTCCACCTCCGCCACCTCTGTTTGTTGTAGTTATAATCTGCTGGCCATTTGGAGATGACACAATCTGAAACTGTGGTGCTCCTGCTGCAGCCTGAACAGCAGAATCTTGCTGAGCCTGGGTGAACTGCAGTGGCTGGCCATCTACAGTCTGAAACTGAGGAATGACCTGGTATTGAATATTGGGCATCATACCTGATATAGTGGTAAGCATCTGCTGACCCTGCATTGACGGAGCCTGTGCCACTACATATTGCTGCTGAGGCTGCTGACCCTGAGAGCTAACAGCAACTGAAGACGGACACAGCCCCTGCCTGCTTCTGCCTGCATCTCCTATGGAGTCAGTGGTCACTGTGCTAGTGCCCGAGGAGGCCTGAACACTAAGTGGAATAACTTGCCAGCCATTGGCCTGGGAAGTGAAAACATCTTGATTAATATCAAGTTGTTGCTGTTGGCTTTGTTGCTGTTCTGCATCATCATTTTCCCCTGGGTTGTCAATTCTACTGCATGTGGCTGCCAACAAAGCAAGTGGAGAGGGCTGCTGCGAGTCCTGGAAAATAAAAAATAAAAAATAAAAAAAAAACAATATTTACTTTTTAGTTTAATTACTACTTTTCAATTACAGAAAGAACACACTCTACAAGTATAAAATGAACTGTATTAAAAACAAGTATAAAAAAATAGATAAACCAAGAATACTAAAAAAAATCCTGAAATAATATTTTGACATCAATAAATTATGGAGGTATTTAAATAAGATAACCTTTATTTTTCCCACAGTGGGAGAAAATGCCCCAATTACATTATATAGACTGCTTACTTTGGCTTTTTAAATAAATAGTATTAGTAATAGTAGTATTTGTCATCAGTGGTCTAGACCAGGAGTGTGCCCGAAGAAGGGTGGGACAACATGGGAGGGACCACATTTTTCCACTGAAGCGGCGGGCTCGGCTTCCCCTCCCCCCAAACCCACCCATCTCCCTCCCACACTTTATTTTGCCCTATAAAGTGACACAGTGCTCTAGCCACCCCCTCCGAGGCAAGCCAAATGGGCCGAGCGAAATGCACATGAGAGCCGGGCTATGAAGGGAACACCCCGTGTGGGCGAAATTTACCTGCCCATTCCCCACCCCAGTGACATGTGCTCCGCTGAGAAAATCAACAACACGTCCCTGTGCACATAAATGGTCTACAATCCCCGCAACAAACACCGGCTTCATTAGTAAAAAAAACCCAAAAAAGTTACACGTTCACGGCTATAGTAACAGTTTAAAATGAAAAGACCTTTAACCTACTTGTGAGTTTCGTTTCTGATTGAAGCCAGTACCGCTCTCTGCAGCGGCCATTTCACCGTGCTGCTGATCTGCGGAAGAAAAAAATTCTAAGATCACTCAAAAGTACATTCAAGTTATTCAAAACGCCACATATCAATAACACTAACAACTTATTGGACGTTAAAACGACACAACATGTTCTTGTAATTAGGGGCTAAAAATATTTTGTCGATACTTCAATAAGTTAGTCCGAACAAGAATCAAGCTACAAGGAAATCCATGCCACAAGTGTTAACTTAAGTGAAGATCCAGCTAGCACGAAAGCTAAGCTAACGGATTGAATAAACATAAGGCAGTTTGTATATAACCTTAAAGACTAAATCTAAACGACTCAACCTATAAAATTTAAAAAGTTCCCGGCAATTTTTGTTAGTGTATGGACATTTTGTTAAATTAGACCTATTAAAATAGGTATAGTTTAATCTGACCTGTTAGCTCCCGTAGGTTAACTCTAGTTGCTAAATGTTGTTAGCGTAGTAGATACCGACAATTAGCAGTGCGGTACTTTAAAACTACTTGTGACGCTTCCTAAAAACAACACAATATAACGTTAGAAACTGTGTAAAAGTGACTTTAAGTTGTTCTGATACTTTTTACGCATAAGTACATCGTTGGTTCACAGCATAACACTGCGTAAGAAAAGTTAACTTACTGCTCATAATTTAAAGACGGGAGGAGTTTCTCTGGTCTTTTCGGGTTGACAACTTTTTACGACTTCAAACAAACTTGAGCGCACCCCTATGAAGGAGCAGCTTTGGTGCGTTTGATTTAACCACCTTCCCTTCTAGCCACTAACTGACTTCTAATCTGCGATGGGCATAAATGTGTGCCTTTGTAACCCTTAATAATACGGGCCTATTTTAAAGAATCCAGTCATAGGTGTGAAATTTGACCAGAATGCTTGACTATACTTTTAGACAAACAAACACATAATTTTAGTACTTAAGACATTTAAGTCCTAAGATGACATGTCTTAAGACTTAAGACACACACACACACACACACACACACACACACACACACACACACACACACACATATATAGCCTATTTAAAACTGTTTCTTGCATAACTTTTGATTGCCCTATATGGTACACCAAAAAACCTGAAAAATTTTACCAATCCGATAAGCAAATTTAATTATTTTTTTTAATAGCGTAAACAAGTTACAAATCACACTGTTCAATGCTAGTTGTTGACAATTACTCGATTCCTAGTCAAGACGTCTAAAAAGAAACGCACCCTTTTAAAAGCTACTTGTGACTGACTGCCGTGTCCTCCAATGAAAAGTTGTTTTTACAAACGAGTATGAAATAGTCTATGCCATTGGCAGAGATTTGGAACAGGGCGGGCACTAAGCATGGTAGGTTAAACCTCGGTTCAATCAGCAGAATGGAAATTTTGTTATACGTTTCCCGATTAAAAGGCAACATAATTAAACTTGTTCAACTGGATGTACGCCCCATTCTTTTATAATATTTTTACTTGCGTAAACTATTGCCATTAAACATGGCAAAGATACAGTCTATGAAGGAAAGCAGGTTGAGTATTTGAGTGTTGCCTCCGTGGCCACTGGCCACTCCCTGAAGTGCCCTGTAGGCTGGGAATCGACGTGGAGGCGGGAGGAGGGGATTTAAGTGGGAGGAAAAGCCCTTCATTCAGTCTTCACTGATGCCGCACTGGGAGGAGAGCATCGGCTGAATGTGGGAGGGCTTCTATTACAAGCCTGTCTTGTCTGGGGGCTGTCATTGAAGCAGCACATGTGTCCATGTAAACAGGACAGAGGGTGGAGTCCATCCCCAGGCCAAACCTACTGCCAAGGCCAAACTCAGATGTATCTATTAACGTTTTCTTAACTCTCTTCTTTTTGCTACAACGCTTGAGGCTCAATTATTGCTCAAATCCCAGCAAATGATTTGTGATAATGACTATAATGAAACTATAATGAAAATAATTTAATTCAGTCAGGGACTATTATGTTAAAATAGCCCGTGAAATGAGTGAATAGTCTCTGACTCTACAGGATGTGTCAGAGCCTAGTTCCACGCTGATAGACGTAATGTACTTCCTCCAGAAGAACGTGCACACAAAAGACAGGGTGACAGATATAGGCTACTGCTCATAAAATTACCGCCGACAAGTCATTACGCATTAAGAATTGAAAACCAAAAGAGCGGGATGTATCTTGAAAGAAAGTTAGCAGATGTACAGATAGGCCTATATCTGCCAAAACAGGAAATGAGAGAAAGCATTCAGAGGCAACATAACTGAAAGCTCCGTCGATCAAGGTATGTTGTGTCAAGTTTCACTGTTTTCGTGTTTAATAACTATAGTTCGTTTATTTTTGATTCAGTAAAATTCATTACAATTCAGCATCGATAGCAATTAAATACATTCAACAGCCGAAGAGTGAAATGAAGTTATGAGACGGAATGTTTATTATATTCCTATTTGCATTTGATATCTGTCAGTAGTCTTTGTTCCTGTGAGTCTTGTCTTACACAGTGCTTGTGTTTAGACATCAAGTTGGAGCACTGATGGAGAGCTCTGCTTCCTCTGTGAGGCGGAGAGGCTGGATCAACAGCAGCCGTCAGTGGCTCACTGTGGAGGACCAGGACGCAGACACACAGCGGTGCAGCCAGCCGTTCGCTTCTATTGCGGATGATGATGTCTTTTCCGATGGCCCTTCCAATTCATCAGGTAAGGTGTCACAACATATTTAGGGTTTAAGCACCAAATGCATAGTAGATGTTATTATACCGTTATACGTGTCAGTGGTGGTTCTCAGTCATCCAGGACATAATCAAAAAAGTATAATCAAAGTATGTTTCGGATGCCGTAATTTAGGTTTATTTATGACAGTTGTGCTTTTTCAGCTGCATTTCAGTGAGCAGGACTTTTCAAAAATCAATTTACTGCATTAGTCAGACTAAAATCTAACTTTAAATTCAAATTAAATTAAAAATTGGTAGAATTTTTGCCTTTATTTGATAGTAGACTGTAAGTTAACAGGAAATAGGGTGTGAGAGAGAATTGTCAATTCCTGCAAACTAAATAAAAATGTTGAGACACTGATTAAAAGTGGCTTTACACTTCTATAAAATACAGCAAGAAGCATTCATGTGACTATACAACAAATAGGCCTAAAGATAAAGTATTTGTTTAGGAAAACAAGCCGTTGACAAAGCTAATTGATGTTGTGTGTACACTTTCCACAGGATGTTTCACTGGAAAGATTGAGAACTGGCTTCTCACTTGTGGGTGAGTCACTTTTTGTGTTGATAAAGACCAAATGACAGCCCTTGGAAAGTAAATCTAAAACACCAAGTATTAAATGGAAATCTTTTGAGGTCAGGTGTGCTTGAAAGCAGACTGTGTGGTAACAGCTACATCATTGTTTTCCACTTTTATAGTGCTTTTATAGGTTTGTACTTGGAAAAAGATGTTTTAGAAGTCTAACAACAGGTTATTAAACTGCACTGTATGTTGTATTTCTTGAGAGTATTTGCCATTATCTGTGTGCTTGTGCATCAAACACTATACTATATCAGTAGATATAAAATATGTAATGTTTTGTAGTCAGTCTAAAGGAAGCTGCACCAGAAGATAAGTCAGTCTTGATAAACTTATCGCAACTGGAGTAAAATTACGTAAAGGATGTTATCCATCTATGTGAAAATAGCCTGAAGATAAGAGTGAGTTTATTGCCTTTTAAATAGCTCTGTCAAATATATTGAAGAGAGTTTAAGCACCTCACATTATATATGCAAATATTTTGCTGGATAAGGATGCAAATGACATTAAAACGTGATAATGTTGTTGTGTTTCAGGACGGTGGCGAGCTCAGAGAAGGCTTGTCAGCTGAGCTTTGGTAAGACTTTTGTGTACGGGGTGACATATCCATGCACTATTTACACAGCAGTGAGTTAGTAACGCAGCAAATGCATCACCAAAAAAGTACTGTTGATGTTAATAAATTGCATCTTACAGATTCCACACCCAAAGCTGGAAACACTGACGACGAGCTGGGCCTTGGAGCCGATGGTAAGTGAACATATAGAAGAGGAATATATCAATGGAGGAAAACACTGAAAAAATAATACATTTGGAAAAGTTATTAGCTTTTATTGTGACTTCTGGCTCCCAGCCAATTTTTGTTAAGGTCAAAGCCATTACATTTGGAATAGAATTTGATTTAAAATATGATAACATGTTAAAATACCAGATGCAAAGTTAAAATGTATGCATATTTTTTGTATAAGTTAGCAAAAACACTTGTTTTTCAGCTTGTGCTGTAAATGAGGACAACAATTCACATGATGCTGGGTAAGTACAAACGGTTACCAAATGAAGCAACATGAGAATTATCACACTTGTTTCAACATTTCTGTCTTCATATGTGTATATAGGTATCAGTAGCCACACAGTTTACAGTTGCCATTTCATTTAAAATGAGTAAACATCAAGCAATTTGTTCTCTTTCTTATTTTGTGACAACTCAAAAGTTTTGCACAGCCTCCATCTACCAGCCAGCGACGCAGCAGATTAACCAGCAGGTCAGTGGGAAGCCACTTCCTGAGATGATAAGATAATAAAATGTTGTTCTCTGTAGTTTATATGGTGTTTTTTTCCTTCTATATTCTTAATGTTATCTTCATAGTAAAGCTCGCCGGGAGCTCCATTTGCCCTCCCTTAGCTTGGGCAACAGCATGGGCTCCAGCTGTTTTTCTTCCTCCACCTGGAATACTACATCAAGGTGAGGCTTGGCAATAGCTATTTGGGGTTGTACTGTAAAGGTTACAGTCTGTAATGCTTTGTATTTTCCACTATAGTATATCAGAGGTCCTAAAGGTGTACTCGGAGGACGCTGAGGAGACGCTGTATGAGCTGGGCTTCGGCTGCGAGGAGCCTCAGGTCACCGTCCGTATCCCGCCTCGATTCTTCACGTTCCCCTCTCAAGCCCAGGGCATCAACTTCCGCCTGTTTCTGGATGCACAGCTACGACGGATACACGAGGAGGATCCCAGCCTCTCACTCGCCAGTATGATTATCACATTTACATTTATTCATTGTTCAAATTACCAGTCACTGGAGGCAAGGCGGGTTAAGTGTCTTGCCCAAGGACACAACGACAGTATGAACTGTGGGGAGAGTGGGAATCGAACCGCCTACCTTCCGTTTGCAGGACGACCACTGTACCACTAAGCCACTGCACCCCACATCACATGACACATATGTGACACTCAATGACACCAAGACAAGAAACATTATAATCTGTGGACACGTTAAACATGAGCCTGTCCATAAGTTTAGCTTTCTTCCTGTTTATTATTATCATTTGAGACAGACATTTGGGTATCCTAGTTTGTGCTGAGGCAGTATTTATCCAGCCACAACTTTCAAAAATCATTTTAATTAGTGCTGACATTATAACAAAAGTTAGTTCATCGTTTACACAAAGAGGATTCCAGCTTCTCACTTGCAACTATGACAGGAACAAAAGGCAAAGAATATTCAGAAAATGCATGACATTTGAAACTCAAATCTGCAACGTATGAAACAGTTTGCCTTAAAAATTCACCTCACATAATCAGCACATCTTTCCACATAATGAGACAAAACAGAGAGCCTGTAAGTGGGTGCACATCCTGAAGTTACACAGTATGGTTTTACTAATTTAATGCATAAGATGGTCCAAAAATGTCATCAGACTATATGCAAGTTACATTTTTTTATTATTTGTCAAGTTTTAAGATTTATGGAAGACATAATTACTGTTCCTCTCTGCTCATCTTCCTCAGGTCGCTTCAGACAAGTGCAAGTGCTCACAGCAATGGCCAATGCCTTCTACTCTCTATACTCCCACGTGTCGCGTATCCCGGTCCAGAAGCTCCCCACGCCGGAGTTTACTTTCTCATCTCCCATGGAGCGGTTTGAGCGCTTCAGGAGCAGCGTGCGCAGTGAGCCACGTTCCCCAGTGGACAGACTAAAGGACACCGTCTCCAAAATGTGCCTCTACACAGGCTCGCCCCGTGAATCGGACTCTGTCTCACCGCAGCCTTCGCCCACAAAACGCTTTAGCCTGCCGGATGTTGTGGATATAGTGTTGGATAAGGTTACGCCTGGGCATAGCAAGAAACTAGATTTGGGGGGAGATGATGAGAGTAGTTCATCGGTTGTTTGCTCAGATGGTGATACATCCTTGAATACTGGGCAAATGGAGCAAATACAGCAAATTCAAAATGGGAATACAAAAAAAGAAATTGTGGACAGTGAACATCCAGGAGTAATATCAGCAGACTCTCAGCCCTTTCCTTCTATGTCAGAGCCAGAGTCAGATTCAAATCAAAACATAGTTGAGCCAAAACCACTTGCCAAGTTTTCACATGAACATGTCCATCCACAAATAGTTGAGAGTGTACACAAGGCACCTTTCTGCTCCCAAAACAGACAAACAAATGCTGCTTCTGATGAGACTGAAAGCACAGATCCTTCATGTTTTAAATCACACTTAACCCATCTTTCTCCTATGTCATTGCTGGATATGGACAGCCTAGGCCTGGTTGATTTTTCCTCTTCAGGGGCAGAAAAACAGGTGGCTGAATCCCAGATACTTCCTCTTCCGGCCGCCGAAGACACCTGCTGTTGCATCACTGTCACAACAGACAACGTTTCTTCCTGTCCCTTAAACGTTCAAGAGTCTTGGCATACCCAGTGTGTTCCGCTCACTAAGACACGTAAGAAGTCTAGTCATCTGGTGAAAAGTCTGTATCTGACTCCTGTGGCACAGCACATCTCTAATAACCTGCAACAGGTTAACTCCTTTGAGCTGGAAGAGGTAAGAGTATTGTTTAAACAAGTCTGAAGAAAAGGTTATTGTTCCTGCTTAAAATGTTCAAACCATGTAAAATGTTATTATCTATTATAACACTAATGAGGGAAATATGGGTGTCTGTTAGCACACTGCCCAGAGGAAAAGCTATAATAAGGCATAAGATTTTTACATATATTTGTTTTCTTATGATTTGATTCTTTCACATAGGTGCACAGTGCAGGAGAAGAAGACTCTGTACATTTAGAATCCAGAAGAAAAGTCGCATCAATGTCCACAACATGTCTGTTCACAGGTACAAAACTGTAGCTTTGTAAAGTTAGCTTAATGTAATAGTCACCAAATGGGTAAGTGTTGCTGTGTAAGTGTTGCTTTACTCATAAAAAAATAACATAGTGTTAGTCAGGGTTTGATGTGTTAAAAAAAAGGGTGTTGTCGGTAACTGCTGTCAAGCTGTTAAAACACTACATTTACACTACACACTTCTTATTGAACTGGAGTGGCTTTGTAAGTGTGTCACTGAGCAGGTGCATTCATGACAGGGTACCTACATTTTCAGGTCAACAGCTGATTTGATTGCTGACTTCTGATGTCTCACTGTGTTTTTGTGCAGGTGAATTAGTCCGGGGAGATAGCATGCAGTCAGACAGTAGTGGATATGCAGACGAAGACACCAGCCCCTCTGATCGAAGCAGCTGACGACTGCAGAATTCAAATTAGATGTTGTTATTTATAAATAAAATGCAGTTATTTTATTTTTATTATAAGCTTAATTAAAAGAAATGTGTGTGGTGCATTCATTTATCAACCTAGTCAGCCTGCTATACACAAATAGTTATAATGTTCGTATCCCTGACTAAGTTATTTGAATGTGTCCTTAAGCCTATTTCCTCATTCAGCCTTGACATAATAATCAAGGCTGTCATGTCATGTGACAAGCCCCATCATGCATGCTTAAGTAGCATGCATGATGGGGCTTGCTATAAATAGATGAGTATTGTGTATAATGTGTATAAATTATTGTGTATAAAGTGTATAAACCAATAATAACAGTCAACATATTTGCTACAGTATATACAATTGTTTTAAATAGATTTGAATATTTAAATATTTACAAAGACGTGGGACTACTGTTGGTGACTACAAAAAATATTAGCACTTTTTAAGGGTAAGTCCACAGTGAAAAAGTGACTCCCTGCATATTGCATAATATTAATCTATGTCTTTGGCGATGCCACTGTTCATTAACATACATTTAAACGCTGCTCAGGTTGCTGGATTTATGTATTTTGCTTTCTTAAATGCAGATTCTTGCACTTCTTGAACATATCACTTATTTCCACATGACTTTTACATCACCTCAGAGTTATTTTTTCATTATGTAATTTATGTTTATTTGTTTTACTGTATAGTTGCAAGGATTTCTGATAAATACAGTATGTTTTAATGTGTGAAACGTTGAATGTGTGCCCCTGAGGTTTGTAAAAAAAAGAAAATAGACATAGAACTAAACCATTTATAAATTGAAAACGAAACTTCTTCAAAAGGTTAAGAAAAAAAAGGTAAGAAAAAAAATTTGGAAAAGTATGTTTTGGCACACGCTCATAGAATAGGATCCTACAGTGCCCTCTGCTGGCCAATAGCGCCACCGTATTTTCAGTTTTATTGTTAAAACACGGTTGCTTTTACGTCTGTCTCCACCACGACTAATGCTAAATTCCCGCTCGGTGCAACCCGTCTGATTGGTGCCTGACCTGAGCGGGGATGGGCACCCTTCTGCAGCAGCGAGTCCCACAACCATGCCCGGGGAGGCTGCACAGGGAACAGGGATGCAGGAAGGCGGCGATGTGGAGCGAGCACAGGCCTGTGGACAGGTAGCACCTCACGGCTAGTTGTTTTGTTGTTCTCGTGTTATATATTTACAAGCTATATTTGCTTGAGTTTTTTCAAATTTAACATGCTTAATGGATAGTTTTCTCTGTCTGTGTGCTCCTCGTCGTCGTTCTAGTGTCTAGACTTAAAAACAATCTGCAGCTATCATTAGACTTTTATATAATCACATTTGTCTGTTTTCCTTTTCGTGTATTTTATATGTCTCGGCTACAAAACGGACAGGCTCCTTTCCCAAAAGAAGTCGGAGCAGCCTCAGAGAACAGCCACACAAGAAAACATTAAAGTGAGTGTCAAGCTTGAACCCTGCCTGTTTTTAAATTTTGTTTTTGAATTGGTAGGTAGCTATTATGCAGTAATATCGGTGCATATTTATCTAGTTTTATGTTGTGCTTATGGCTGTCACGATATCACAATCTCGCGGTACGGTATTATCACGGTATAACTTAATAATACTTAAAAAGTCATTGATTAAATGATTTTTGGCATATTCTAAAAAAGAATGAAAGGGATATTTTTTCTTAAGTTTAAATAAAGTCAAGTCATGAACAGAAACAGACACAATTTTCATTATTAGGGCTTTACCTTAAGGATTTTAAGCCCTTGTCAGTTGGACTCATATTGAGAAAATTCACAAGTTATGTAAATTTTGTATGATGTATTTGTATATAAGTAAAATCAAACAGCCATGCTAAGGAAACCAACAGCCTTGAGGAAAATAAAGCTGCATTGCTTGGTTTTATCTCTCAAATTATTGTTTACACCACTGTTCTCCCCTGAGAGGCCTGGTGTTTCCTTGAGGTCTTTTGTTCTGAGGTGGTTGTAAGCTTCCTAGTGTTTCTAACTAGACTTTATCTAGTTTTATGACACTTCCTGGAAACCTTTTGGTGCGTCAAGTTGTGGTTTTCTCTCTCTTCTGTGTTTACGCTCTGTTTGATAGCTCTCCTATCTTCTCACCAGCATCCGCCATATTGGCTTGTGGGCTAAGCGTTCTATCTAGTTTTATACACTGAAAGACTGCCGCTAGGAAAAAATCAACATAATTTGCCAGGAAAACCTACCGTCTTATACCGTCACAAGACCACAACAAGGCACTTTAGCTACCCCAATATCGTGATATTGTCAATACCGTGACATCCCTTATTCTTGCTCTCACAATAGATCTAAATGGATTTATCTAAATTTAAGTGTTGTGTCCCCAAATTAACTTTATCAGCAATAAAATGGTCAATAATTCAAGTAGCAATTCTTCCATTTGGGCAATAATGACCATGGCCATGGCTTGTTAAATATATATACGAGAGAACAGAACTGAGTGGTTGTGTATTAATTATTATTTGTGTATTTATAGAAGGTGTCCAGGAGAAAGCACAAGTCTGTCCCCTCAACCACCAACAGAATGTCCAAATACAGGTAACTCTTCAACTTTATTTACATAACATTGCTATGTCACATGCTACAGTCATTAAAATACATAGAAGAATGCTGCAATAGTTACACATACACTCAAAATATCCATTATTTTGCATGCTATTACAAGACATGTGTGCAGCGTACATTCATTAGAAAATAAAATAACCTGTACTATACTGTCTAAAACAGAAAAAGGATTTACAAAGATATCCATGGAATTAAAAATGCCAATCAGCAGTTCGCAAAATAGGGAATTCTGTTGAAATCAAACCAAGGTCTCACTCATCAGCCCAGAAGCTGCACCTGTGATGTACTTGGACGTTCCAACATGACAACAATCCAAAGCTCATTGGCTACAGCAGCATAAAGTGAAGGTTCTGGACTGGCCTCAGTGTCCTGACCTCAGTATCATTGAGCCTCTCTGGGGAGATCTCAAATGTACAGTTCATGCAAGACAGCCCAAGAATTTATAGGAACTAGAGTTGTTTTTGCCAAGAAGAATGGGCAACTTTACCATCTGAGAAAATAAAGAGCTTCATCAACAACTACCAAAAAAAGACTTCAAGCTGTCATTGATGTTAAAGGTGGCAATACACACAGTATTAGGAACTGGGTCAGGGTCATTTGGGTAGTTTATGTTGTCATTATGATTTAAAAAGAGTAAACACAGACATTGTTAATGTTATTATTAGACAATAAATGGCTTCATCCAACCATTAACTAGGAGTGAAAGAAACGCCATTGCCAAAACATCACAAATTCTGCAAGAGCACAACTGTTTATTGGACAAATAGACATGTCATTGTTATTCTGAGTATGTTTTATCTTTTGTTTTAGTTGTAGTTTAATAAATATCTCCACTCCTGTATATAAACTTCTCTAAAATTACTGTTTAGAAGTTTACTGCTTTATTTCACTTTGGGAAGACTGCTTCTATTGGATGAATATAGGCCTGTCTGCTTTCAGGATGTATTAGTTACATAATATGCCTCACAGTAAAAATGCTGCAGATTTTGAATGCCTAGTTTTACTTGGGGTACAATGTTTTAAGTGCTTTTCATTACACCAACATCACTTATACACTGACCTCCAGTAGCTCGCTAGCAGACTGCTAAAGAAAATGCATCTATTACTATCACTCTAGCACTTCTATTACATAGCTCTGCTTCATAAAACTAGCACTTGAAAGAGTCTACATGTAACTGGTAAATATAACAACAATGCTTTTTTCAAGGTGTGTTGTCATGTAAGAACAAACGTGCAGAGGAGCACCATTTTCACTGGCGTGTATTATAAAATGAAAGATAATGTTCAAATTAATACATGTTATGTATCTAAAAAATGCTAGCAGTTCTACATTTGTAAAGTCATTGTTAATGAAAAAAAGTCATAAAAAGTTAGACCTAACTTTTTCTTTGTCCTCCAGTTCTCAGGTAACCTCAGAATCCAAGTCCTCTGTTCCACCTCTTGCAAACCAAATCTCTCATAACAAGCAGAAGCACACACGTCCCAAAAGCACGAGGCACACTGCCGTCTTCCCCTGCCATCGACCCCTCTCAGAATCCAGTCCAGACCCGTCTCCCTGGCTCTCTACTGTCAAGGAGGACAGTGATCCCAGTGAGTTCCGAGACGACAACAGTGACTTGTCCGAGTCTGAGAGACTTTCGGAATTGCCTTCTGCCGGCCCTCCTCCACAGTTAAATCTGCAGCCGGAGGTCATAGCCCCTGATGACCCGACACTTTCTCGCAGACACAAACCCAAAGCACAGTTTGACTTCCCGGACTTCCTCCCTCCACCGTTTAACTCTTGGAACCTCAGTCAGTTAGCCATCTTTTACAACATGGAAAGTCGTACAGCTTCCCGTCCTAAACCTGTGGGCCCTTTGGAGCGCTATTTGGAAAGACTGCTGCAGCTTGAAGTGTATCAAATCCAAACATGGCAAGAAAACACTGGGGCACCTTCTGCCGACCCTGTATCCAGTAGCCACAAGGTGTCTACCTCGTCCCGGCTCAGCACTCCTAAATGCATCCTGCAGTGCCAGCGGGCCTTTCCCCTCACGTTTCTGTCCTCTGCGTCCAGTCACTGTGCCTATGTCCTCTGCAGAACCCGCTTCCCGTCCTGCTGCTGCCGCTCTTCTCAAAGCCAGGCCCGACCATCCAGATTTAGCCCAACCCAAGAGCGGAAGGGGCCTTCCTTAGTCCCCAAACGGAGCTACAGTGAGACACGTGTTCCCTCTGTTGATGTTGATCGGGCTCATAAGTTGAGCAGTCCCGTAAAGACTAGTGGACACTTAAACTGGATGCAGGCTGCGGGAAACATTCGGACTTCAGTCCAAGGTGTTAACAACACGTTGCACTCCACTGCCAAGGACCTAGGACCAATGGGAGATGGTTTAGACCACAGGACTGGAGGTGTCAGAACCAGAAGTGGATCAGAACATAGGAAAGTCAACGTAGAAAGGCAACACAACTGTTCAGAAAAGCGACGGGGCAGATCTGAGTGTAGGAAAGGACGAGCCGAGCGAAGAGAACAACAGGAGATCAAACCTGATGCTGTCACTGCCATAATGGACAATTTACCTGCATCCAAACACGGTTGTGCGAACAGGCCAGTCAAGCCAAAGCAGGTGGAATTTGTTACATAACGCTACCATGGTTTACATATTTACCTATACATTCCAAAACAAATTAACAAGACTAAGCTAAGTGGTTCTGTTGCCCAATGCATGTGGTGCTATGTCACAAAACCACTGCGGAGGCCATGTCCACATTAATGCGTACATTGAACATTGACGATATGCGTTTTACCCTCAGAAACACTTTGGGTAAAGCCATTTTGGCGCTCTAAACGCAACTTGTGGAAAAGGAACACATTTTTGGTGAGAGTTGATGCTTTTGACAAAACACAGCTGACACACTGCTAATGAGACCTGCCTCTCATGCACTTGTAAAGTCAGTTGTTTTTTGACCAACCACTCGAAAAACAACTGCGCTGTTTTACAACAGTAAGAAAGACTGCAGTGTTTTTACATTTGAACATTCCTAAAACACTGGACTAGGGTTGGTGCTATGTGAAAATAACAAATATATCCAGTTTTAAATTAAAATGTGTTATTGTGGACATAGCCAATTAAAACAAACATTATGAGATTTTTTTAGCAAAATATAAAATTATTTTTATTCTATAAGAAAGTGAATCCAAGCATAAAATGAGGCTCTTACACAGTTCCACATTTGTCAAAAAACGTGAAGTGTGATTTTATGCAACATATGCCTGACTCAAAACAAATATTTTTTTGGTACATTTATATTTCTGGAGAGTTAATAAAAAGATTAAAATTAAATCAATTTGAGGTTTTCAACAAAACTGCAACAAAAGAACACAATAATTCTACTATTGTTTTGTTTCCTGTAGTTTTTTTTTATAAATTGAACATTGATTTATTTTATTCAGTTGTTTCACATTTGTACAAATCTATACATTATGAATGTATGTTGTAATTTGTGTTTGTTTAGGTATTACAACATTTATATATATATATATATATTTATCATTTATGCTGAGAAGGTATATTCTGTTCTGTAAGACTGCACCGACATTGCCCAATAGGCTTTTGTCTGTATACTTCAGTGTTATATTGTAAATGTAAATAAATGCATTACAGCGAAGAATCGAGTAGAACTGAACTTGAGTTCATCTCTGTAGTATTTATTCAGTTAATGCAATGAAGGTTTTGCTGCTTTTAGTGTCCACT
Source organism: Neodontobutis hainanensis (assembly GCA_024349245.1). Classification (NCBI taxonomy): domain Eukaryota; kingdom Metazoa; phylum Chordata; class Actinopteri; order Gobiiformes; family Odontobutidae; genus Neodontobutis; species Neodontobutis hainanensis. Next base: position 15,415,805 of record JALDNG010000005.1, read on the forward strand.
GAAAGGCGGCATCCTCACTTAAATAAAAGGGAGGGACCTCTTCTGTCACTCAAGTGGTAGTGTCTGTGTTGCACTCCTTTGAAATGGGCATGTTAGGCAAACGCACAGAGTGACAAATGTAAAAAAGAACTAACTTAATTTTGAGGATATTCGAAATTGAAATGATAAAATGTGACTGTTTCAATGAATAGCTTCTAAATGTCACAGTAAATGTTTTTTTTAAAACTCCAGACATCAACAGTAGGTGGCGGTATTTCCCCTGAAGTTGGCTTACCATTCGCCAGCCACCTCTGAAAGAAGAGGAAGAAGAAGCAGTCACACACTCCTCAGACATGGCTCCGTAAAGCAGTGACACATGGCGGCTGTCTGCCATGTACCAAAACAACTCACCACTTCTCATGCGGATTAAATAGTACTGGTTCGACGGTTTTTATCAAAATTACCCACCTCTCGCAATAGCCCACAACTTCACTGGCTCTCAATCAACGGGAAAGGCTCTTTAACCTTTGCTCCAATTTTCTGGATTTTTTTCCTTTTTATTCACTTTTAACAAAACTTCAACATGGGTGTCCAGGGTTTCCAAGAATATATTGAAAAGCACTGCCCCAGCGCTGTGGTACCGGTGGAGCTCCAGAAGTTAGCACAAGGGGCTCTGGTTGGAGGTGGCCGGCAGAGACCTCCTCAGAGTCCGCTCAGGCTGCTTCTGGACGCGGAGAGCTGTCTCCACCGGCTGTACGGGGGGTTCTACACCGACTGGGTGAGCGGCGGCCAGTGGAACCACATGCTGGCCTTTCTCGCCGCCCTCTCCAAGGCCTGCTTCAGTGCCAACATACAGCTCTTGGTTTGCTTTAATGGCGCCCTGGAAAAAGGCCGGCTTCACGAATGGGTCAAGCGACAGGTGAACGAGCGACAGACAGCTCAGCAGATCACATGCCACGTCCAGAATAAGGGCACCCCGCCGCCCAAAGTCTGGTTTCTGCCGCCGGTGTGTATGGCCCACTGCATCCGCCTGGCGCTGCTCAGGTTCGGGGTCGTGGTAAGTTGTGTCTCGGCCTGGAGAACGCCTGTTGAGCAGAGTCGCGCACATTTAGCCTGCTAGCTAAGTCTGCTATAAAATGATACATGTATGACATTATATAATAATAATAATAATAATAAATGTAATGCGAATGCTACGTAGTTCGTCCCTCTCCTAAGCTTTCTAGTTATTGTAACGCAAGTCTGGTTCTAGTTATTATCCAGTTTAGTCTCGAAGTAAGTTCCTCTTAATTATTAGTTGTTCGTATCACAGTTTTGTTTCCTCTAGTTGTGGACATTGGCCCAGTTAAGTCTCGATTTAATTATGAATATAGTTCCTGTTTAGTACTGAGTTCAGCTGAAGTTTTAGTCCCGGTATAGAACTGGTGTAGTTCTAGGATGGGTTACATCCTTTTGATACTGGTTTAGTTTTTAATATAGGGCTGGCCTGTAATTTAATAATTTTCCACACAGTCCCAGATTATTCCTAGAAATTGTTCACATTGAGTATAGGGTTAAGGTTTAGTATTGGGTTCTTGATCCTTGTGGATGAAGTGTAATGTTTTTGTTTTACACCTAATACCTGTTTTGTCCCCTTCTCAGGTTGTCCAGACCATGGAGGACCATCACCTGGAAGTAATAGCCTTATTCCGGGAGAATGGCTTCCACGGACTGGTGGCTTATGACTCAGACTACGCTCTGAGCAACATCTCTCACTATTTCAGTTCCCATGCCCTCAAGCTGAGCCGCAACGGCAAAAGCATCACCACCAGCCAGTACCTGCTGCAAGACGTGGCCAAGCAGTTTGATATGAAGCCCAGTTTTTTTGCTGTTTTTGCTGCACTTTTAGGTTGGTGTGACTCGACAGGACATTAGACATAGAAACATTTCTGAGTGAAACCTCATTTGCATGTTAATTTGTTTTTAGGTAATCACATACTGCCTGATGAAGACTTGGCTGCCTTTCACTGGAGCCTACTTGGTCCAGAGCATCCATTAGCATCTTTAAAGGTAAAGGCATTTGTACTGTTAGCTGGTAAATGATGATACTGGACAATTAGCAGTAGGAATCGGCGAAAGGATTTATAGTTAAGTTATAGCAATATTACTTAAAAATATAGGGTCATGTGTAATTGCATGTCTTGATTACATTTAGATTTTCCTTTTTAGATTACAGCCATAGACAATGTTTAGTTTAGTCTTTGCTGCTGACAGGAGCTTGCTCACTCCAACCAGAATGCCACAAAGCTGTATGACTCCTATAAGCTGAGTACACATAACTCGTTTCCGGGTTTTATTACTGGCTCTGTTGATTCGCTCTATGTCATCCTCTTCTATTCTTTTACATCTTGTTCTTGTCGAGCAATTGTCACAACGTTAAGAAATATTCTTACGTGCCAGAAAAATTTGTCCACATAAATTTTCAGTCTTAGTGCTTTATGCGTGTAGTGCGAATCCATTTCTTCATCACTCCATTTCTGTTTGTTTTTGTATCAGGTGCGTGCCCACCAACTGGTGCTCCCTCCCTGTGATGTCGTAATCAGAGCTGTGGCCAACTACGTCCGCAACATTGAAGACATCGCCAATCTGGAAGCCATTGCTAAAGACATTTTCAAGAATTCACAGGTAGCAGTCCTTTTGTTTTACTTGCTCTTTTTTATTTTGTTTACTTTGATTTCAAAATCAAATGAATGCAAACTTGTACCAGTACTGCCATTTTCTTTTTGCTTTCAGTCTTGCACAGATGACAAAGTCATCCGTTTCAAACGTGCTGTTGAGTACTACTCAGCCGCCAGCAGACCTCTCAGTTTTGCGCCACACTTTGGTAAGTCTTTCTCAAACTACATAAGTCAGCTTAACTTTAATTTGTTTCTGTTCTATATTTCCATGCATATATAACATATACCATACATTTGTTAATAAATAATAAAAAAATTTAAAGTTTAAATTTGTAAGAAAGTATGTGGTAGTTGTAAATACAGTAGGTTTGTGTTAATATTTAGTGTAATTTACCTGGATAAGTACTTTCAGTGGACCTACTAACTCATAATGTTTAAGCAGTTTTTAAGTCACACAAAATATCTGGTTACATTTCATAGTTCTTCTTTTTCTATCATTGTATTTGTATTTTCAGCAGAAAGACCAAATCACTGGGGAGTGCCATTAAATGAGTGTCCAAAACTACCCAACATTCCACAGGTCCCGTCACCTGTCAAACACGAGGTGAGATTTTCACCGTAGACGGGGACCTTAATTGCGGCAATGAAATGACAGTAACATAATGATGCGTTAGCAGGCGCCGCATTCGGAGCCCCCACTGGAGAAGAGCCTCGGCCACATTCCTCCTGAAGGAAAGCACACACCGCTGTACGAAAGAGCCTCTCCCATCAACCCAGGCCTCAACCACGTAGAGCCTGCATTCTGTAATGACTCCTCCCAGTCATCATCGTCAGAGAACGACGAGAGCCCAGGCACAATAGCCAAGTAAGTCTTAAGGCCTGTTCACACCGGGACGAATTTTCACGCGCGATATTCGCTGACGTTTAACGCCTCAAGACTAAACAAAGGGTGCCAATGTGACTGTTTACACCGACGCGAAAAACGCCACGCGTAAAAGCGTCAGTTTTTAAAAAACGCCTCGGATTTGTTTTTTTTGTTTTGACGAGCACGTCAAAAACTATACGACCAATGAGATTAGCGCTTTTGCTCACGTGTCACAACTTGGGGGCGCTCAAACACAAAACGGTCTTGTCGAGCACAAATACATAACGGCGAAGAAGATATACGCCAAGTAGCATCTACACTGCCAGTAAGAAAAAAGACAAAGAAGATGCAAGGAAAGATGAATGTAGAGTTGCTGGTCTCGTTGGTGTCGGAACACAAAGAACTTATGACAAAAGCGACATCGATTACAAAAATTACTTGCTCTCTTCTTCTGAGTAAAAAGCGAGTGTCAGAAGCGTAAAGTTGTGCAGCGTCACCTTGTGTACCGGGGTATTTCTGTTTTACATTAAGCGCCATCTAATGTCAGGGAATGAATTTGCATGTTCACTCGGATCATCGTCAGCGAAAATCGCTTGGGTGTGAACACAAAAACGCGTTGAAAAACACTGGCAAATAACGGGCGCCGATATTCGTCCCGGTGTGTACGGGCCTTAATGCTGTTGAAAATGCCCTTAGTTCGTAAGCTACAGGCCTAAGCCAAATTTGTTTTTAAGAACATGATCAAGCTACATGCTAAATACAATTATTTGAATGCAATTTTTTTTTTTACATAAATTGTTTATAAAATACTTATAACAAAGGGCCAATAAGTTATGACCAAAATATAAGAGCCATTACGAAAATAAAAGCTAACCAAAAACACGATTACAAAAATGGTTTTAGTAAAATATGTAATTTTTTTTTTTTTTTTTTTTTTTACTAACAGTTCCAGTATAAAGTTGTGTGAGTTGAGTTTGGAATTGCCTTTTTACATCTTTTTGCAACAATTAATATAATTTTTTTGTCTTTGATCTAGTCATGTAAGTGACCATAAAGGAACATGGGCAAAAGGTGGAAGTGCACATCATTCTGTAATCAGTGCAGAGGCGGACCTGGGGGACCAAACAAAAGTGAGTTCTTTTTGCAGGGGCAGGAAAAAAAAAAAAAAAAAGTGTGTGTGTGTATATATATATATATATGTGTATATATATATATATATATGTGTATATATATATATATATATATATATATATATATATATATATATATATATATATATATATATATATATATATATATATATATATAATATACTTAAGTCAAATACAATTTGACTTGAGTGCATCAGCAAATAAGCAATAAAACCCGTCACTTTAATTATTTCTGATGAATACTAACAGTTTGTAGTTCTTATCCTTTAAAAGGTGTTAAACACTTTTTGGTCTATTTGTGTTGCTTGTGCTTGCAGCGTTTTAATTAGCCTAAATATAAAGAGGGCTATCATATTTACCAGACTACACATTGACACAGTTTATTAGCTTTATTTAACTCAATAGATCCCTGTGAAGCTGCTGTATCTGTGGAGAATGGAGGACCTGAAAAATCGACAGTAAAATGAAAATGTATGATGAATTTAAGGATGAGCAGCATCCAGCTGTGGGCTATAAAAGCACAAAGGCACAGCGGACTATGACCATAGTTCAAACTTGTGTCACACCGCGCACTACGTCTCTGAACTGAGGTAGCCTACATTTACAGGGTTAGGTGGGTCTGATACTAATATTTATCTAATATTTATTTATACCAGTAAAGGTAAAGTCTGTATATATGCGTCTGAAATAGGCTGTGTAGTCTGACATGGAAGAAGAGGAAAAGCCATGTGAGCCACGCTTTCATGGCTTGTTCAAGTGTGCTCCGAAAACTCAAAGCTATAGTTGGCTTGCATCTTTTTTGCCACCTATCTATTAAATCTGTTTGGTAAGAGGCTAAAAATGCCCCAACATGTGAAAGATTCATTTAGAGACGGAGGCATTACATATACCTATCAAGGTAATAGTTCATTGGTGAGATTTGGGCCATTTGGGCCGGTGACCATTTATTTTACTTGCCAATTAAGCTACAACTCATACCAGTGTAAAGCTGGCGTACAGAAACTTTTGACAGGGTCTGAGTTATTCTAAAAATAATATAAAGTCTGTTATTGCAATTGTTATAATTATCACAATTATATACTACAAAACTTTGTATTTTATTTTTGTCACCGTAAGTCCTGATCACTGCCGGTTGCAACCCACCACCATGGTGGCGCCTTACCACCGCAGGGTTGTCATGGCAATCATCACAGCCCTGGTGACAGTTGCATGTTATGGGAAAAAACTGGCTCAAATAAACCACTGCATTAAAAAATAAATATAAATAAAAGTTTTCACCTGCTGTGTCTCACCTTAACAGTGTCATTGAAGGCCGGCGCACCTAGCTCAGTCAGTGGAGCAAAATACAGTGGAGACCTAGTTTAAGTCTCACTTGGGTTTTTTGCCCAATGTCATTCCCTCTCACCCTGTTTTCTGTCAACCTACTGTCTACTATCAAATAAAGGCAAAAGGTCTGAATTCAGGGCACCTTTTTAAAAGATGGGTATTTTTATGTTCTGTGTGTATATACCAGAGAATTATAGGTGTATATTAGAGAACTCATGCTGTTTCCCGCAGGTTAACCTCTCAGTGACCTGTGATGGGAGCCCGGAGTTACAGTCTGGAGCCCACCAAAGCCTTAATGCCCAGATTCCCTCTCTGCTGTCCATGCCCACCAGGAGCCACATGGACATCACCATCCCTGCTCTCCCCCCTGTTGCCCCCGAGGTTTTGCGAGTGGCCGAACACAGACACAAGAAGGGCCTCATGTACCCCTACATCTACCATGTGCTCAGCAAGGTCCTTTTGACACAATAAATTCTCACTTGCAGTCATGGGTTACAGCAGCATTATGTACAGTGCATCTGGAAAGAATTTACAGAGCTTTAGTTTTTCCACATTTTATGTTACAGCCTTATTCCAAAATGGCTTAAATTATTTGCCTCAAAAATCTACAAACAATACCCCATAATGACAAGGTGAAAGAAGGTTGTTTGAAATCTTTGAAAATTTATCAAAAATTAAAAACAAAAAAATTGCACGTATGTAAGTATTTGGAGCCTTTTCTAAGACACTCAAAATTGAGTTTAGGTACATCCTTTTTTCCACTGATCATCCTTGAGATGCTTCTACAACTTGATTTGAATCCACCGGAGGTAAATTCAGTTGATTGGACATGATTTTGAAAGGCACAAACACTTTTAAAAGTGCAGGTCAGAGACAAACCAAGCTGTGAAGACCGCCAAGACAGGATTGTATTGAGGCAGGAACTTGGAGACTAGTCAGGATCAACAGAAAGATGAGTGTGGCAATGTACAGAGACATCCTTGATGAAAACCTGCTCCAGAGTGCTCTAGACCTCAGACTGGGGTAAAGGTTCATCTTCCAACAGGACAACAACCCTAAGCACACAGCCAAGATAACAAAGGAGTGGCTACAGGACAACTCTGTGAATGTCCTAGAGTGACCCAGCCCAGACTTGAACCCAATTGAACATCTCTGGAGAGATTTGAAAATGATTGTGCGCCAACGCTCATCATCCAACCTGATGGCGCTTGAGAGGTTCTGCAAAGAAGAATGGGAGAAACTGCCCATAAATAGGTGCGCCAAGCTTGAGCATTAGACTCAAAAAGACTTGATGCTGTAAATAGTGTCAAAGGTGCTTCAACAACAGTATTGCACATACTTATACTTATGTACATGTGCTTTTTTTATTCTTAATACATTTGCAAAGAATATTGAGGGATAATATGGGGTATTGTTTGTAGAATTTTGAGGCAAATAATGAATTTATTCCATTTTGCAATAAGGTTGTAACATAACGTGTGGGGAAAAAGTGAAGCGGTGTGTATACTTTTCAGCTGTATTATAACGTGTTACATTATAATTTATCTTCAAAATGTCAATACATTATATTTACAGGTACTATTTGCTGTGTGTGTATTTTACAGGGAGAGATTAAGCTCTCTGTGACCATTGAAGATGACACTAATACAGACCTGCCGTCAGCAGTGCAGCTGTTTCGACCTATCCGTCAATATGTTTACGGAGTGCTTTTCAGTCTCGCAGAGGCCAGGAGGAAGGCTGAAAGACTTGCTATGAGGAAGAATTGTCTGCCTGAATGTAAGTCCCAATGAGAAAGGAACACTTTACACATTATATTCAAGTAACACACCTGAAATGGCAGGGGGAGGAGTACCACTTAGCAATAAAAGTAAAAACAAAACTTTCCAACAATGCAGTTTGAATAAAGATCTTTGGAATTCTGTGGTTTCTAGTCGGTATGGAAGAGTAGAATTTTAAACTCTGTATAAGAAAAAAACGTAGTTTAAGTGGTCTAATTTGGTAAAAGGAAATTTCCCACTTGATTTATACATTATTATTATTATTATTATTGCATTTAACACATAAAAATTAGGGCTACACAATGATTGTAAAATTATTTTGTTCCTCAGCTAATATTTACATTCAAATATTTTGTCTGAATTGAATCTGAATAGTGTCTTGTGAATATTAAACATATGTGTGATATCTTCTAGACAAACATGTATTGGTAAAAGAATGGGCTGCTTACAAAGGCAAGTCTCCACACACACCAGAGCTGGTCGAGGCCCTGCCCTTTCGGGAGTGGACCTGTCCCAATTTGAAGAAACTGTGGCTGGGGAAGGCTGTAGAGGACAAGAACCGCCGGATGAGGGCTTTCCTGGCCTGCATGCGCTCCGACACACCAGCCATGCTCAACCCTGCCAACATTCCCACACCTCTCTTGGTGCTCTGTTGTGTTCTGCGGTGAGTAGTTGTGAGTTTGTGCGTGCTCCTGTCCTGAATACTCACTCTTATATAAATTTGACAAGTGTGAAGTGAATAGACAGGCAGTGAGGTTTTATGTAACACTGTTAACCTTTTGTGTTTTGCTTCAGGTTTATGTTACATTGGCCAGGAATAAGAATTTTGCGTCGTAACGAACTTGACGCTTTCCTAGCCCAAGCACTTTCTCCTAAACTATATGAGCCTGACCAGCTGCAGGAACTGAAGGTGATGATGTAGTGACTGTATGGGGAGTGTCTGAGATGATTGATGTATTGAAATGGGGAGCGACACCCATGTGTCCCAAAGTTTAAAACATTTGAATGGAAGTCAATAGAGACGAGAGAACTAAGTTTTGATTCCCCTCATATTCATGCTGTGATTTTCATTATATGCCATTTTAACATTTAATTCCAAGAGAGCCATAGATTCTTTATATGAAAGTGTCTACCAAGCTTTATTGAGCATGATTTGGTAAACTAGGAGACTGTACTAATTAGAAAGTAGTAAGCTACTTTTGGTCAACGAGGCAGTCTATTTACATTTTATAATTAATTTCTCTGAACACTCCTCATATTATGAAGATGCTGCATTCAAGTTTGTTTTGTATGAGCATGTTCCTTAAGCAGCAGCCTTGCCCTCACTGGTGTGCTTCAAGCTTATTTGGGTGGCTTTAATGGTTTGTGTCCTGTGCGGATGGTTTAAAAAATTAGCAAGTCTTACTAGTTGTACAGAAGAGTTACGTTTGGAGGATGAGAATATAGAATAGAACTAAACCATCCACACAAGGTGTGCTTTGCTCCCTGCGCTCTGTGTAGCTTGGCTGCTAGTGTGTGTCCTGCTTTTTTTAATGTCCAGTTCAGAATGTCTTTTAGCAGCAAGTCAATGTGGTGTCTGGTCTATGCTTTGCTACGCATTAATGCAACTGCTTATGCTGTTAGCATATTTTCTTCAGCTTCTTTTTATATTTTTGACTTATCTCTTATACAGATTGACCACCTAGACCCACGAGGAATTCAACTTGCTGCTTTGTTCATGAGTGGGGTCGACATGGCATTGTTTGCCAACGATGCGTGTGGTCAGCCTGTCCCATGGGAGCACTGCTGCCCCTGGATGTTTTTCGATGGCAAACTCTTTCAGAGTAAACTCATCAGGGCCAACCAGGAGAAGGCCCAGCTCATTGACCTTTGTGATGATCAGGTAGCTTAGCCACATTTACCTTTACATGCACAGTTTAGTAAAGCTGAAATTATAGCTCCACTAGGTCTTTAATTACATGGTTGCTGTTTTTCAGCATATTTTATCCATTTTCTCCTCACTTTCAGGCTGAGCTGGCTGCAAAAGTCGAGAAGATGCGCCAAAGTATCCTGGAAGGGCTCAACTTGACTCGTCCACCTCATCCACCACCATTTCCTGTGCCTCCCCCTCCTCACGGGATGCCTTTTTATCCTCCTCCTGGCCCCTTTTTCCCTCCACTCCCTATGATACCACCTCAGCAGGGGAGAGGCTGCATGGTGCCTGGTAAGACATTCACTTTAAGTTCAGAATCATTTGTTAGAAATTTTGTTTAAAATAATTAATAAAAATGTGACTGTATGAAGATAGTGGTTTCTAGGTGGTCAGTCACCATAGGTCAGGTCACGTTGACTGAGGTGTACAAGGCCTGCTCAATATAAATGTGTATATGTATAGCTTGTCTTAATCCATGATGGTTATGATTGTCTTGGGCAAGATTATTTGATCTTCAGTTTCAATACTGATCAATTGCAAAGCAGAAGTACATTGTGGTTTCCTGGCTTACCACCATTTTTCAAATGTGAAAAGGGTGAGTGGAAAGAGTTTTTTTTATTTATTTATTTATTTTATTTAAGTATCGTAATTTCCGGACTATAAGACGCACCTGAATATAAGCCGCACCCACTGAATTTTAAAAAATTATTATTTTGAACATTAAATAAGCCGCACATGTCTATAAGTGGTACAGGTACATTGAAACAAATGAACTTTACACAGGCTTTAACGAAACACAGCTTGTAACAAAAAATAAACTGGCTTTAAAAAAAAAAAGCAGTAAACAGTAGCCTACCAAGAAAGTCATTGGTCACTATCTTTCTCCTCCTGTGCACTGAAACCACTGAAGTCATCTCCTTCGGTGTCGGAGTTGAATAGCCTCAGAATTGCTTCATCCGATATTGGATCGTTTTCATTGTCGCTCTCGAGGCAAATCCCCCGCTGAGCCCTCTTCGAGATTCATTCCGCCGAAAAACTGAGCACGTCACAGAAGGTGTTTAAAAAAAAATAATAATAAAAAATTTGAAAGCGGGAAAAATCCATATATTAGCCGCGTCATTGTTTAGGCCGCGAGGTTCAAAGCGTGGGAAAAAATTGCGGCTTATAGTCCGGAAATTACGGTAGCCTCTAACTCGGCTGTGATCAATCAAAGCAGGAACAGTTTTAATGTAATGCAAACTAGTTGCATACTTGTACTTGGAAAGGACTTGTTTGACAGTATTATTCTCTTCCTAACAGCTACTCAAGGGCTCTCCTCTCAGGGTGGGAAGTTAGAGATTGCTGGCACTGTGGTGGGGCAGTGGGCTGGGACCAGACGTGGTCGGGGGAGAGGATTCCCAATTCAGGTGGTGTCTGTAGGCGGACCCAACAGAGGGTAAGAAGAAAAACCTAAAAGAATATATGTTATATCATTGTTTGGATATAACTATATATATATATATATATATATATATATATATATATATATATATATATTTACTCTTCTAGTCGACCCAAAGGTGTAATTTCCACACCCGTCATCAGGACCTTTGGACGAGGTGGTCGCCTCTATGCTCGAACTTTCAAGAACCAGTTTATAGTAAGTTGGGGATGATGAGGAGCTTTTGACCACCAGCCCACCACTTTTATATACAAAATATTATGCAAGATTCTCAACCCACAGCAGATTAAAAAGGTTTACTTATGATATTTTTAGCAGTAATGAAGATTGTAAGGTAATTGTAGGTAACTTGTAACTGTAAAGAACAATTCACACTCACTTCCAACGTAACAAGGGTTGTAAAGCTTGCAAAGTTTAAATGGCAGCAAATCTTTTACTTTTTATGGTTTATTGACATAATAAAGATGCAATATTTCTTTACTCTAGGCTATAATCAATACTAGAACAGGTAGTGTTGGTATCTAAAGCATTAATACTGTGGGATATGAATATGTCTCTTGCGTTTGAATAAGGCCTGTTGTGTGACCATTTCACAACCACTTGATCTTATGCTCTGTTTTCAATTAAGCTCTAATGAGCAAATGTATCATTCATACATATTTTGAAGAATCCTAAATTTCAGTATTATTTGTTTGTTTTTTTCCCAACTAGAGTAAGCCTGCTCTTAAGCCCACTTTCACAACTGAGCACAATGCAGTGAAGGAGAAAAAGCATGGCGCGGAGAACGAGGAGCCCGAGCAGTTGAACGGGGCTCACACCCAACCCCACAGTGCCTTTAGCAGCGACTCCAAGATGTGCAATACTAACCCTCACTTCAATGCACTAAACCTAGACGGGGACCAGCACCGAGATGAAGCTCTCGAGGCTGCCGTCTTAAAAGAAGAATAATCTTATATTTTCTATAGAGGGTTGATAGACGGAGTGTGGAGAGAAAAAAAATAAAAAGATATCCTAAGAAAGCTGACATAAGATATAACAATACCACGTTTATTTGATCAAACAAGTAATTTCTGTTCTCTCTTGATAAGACATGACACTGTAATATTTGTCAACTCACTTTCTTGTCACTGGGTTTATACAAGTGAAATGCCATTGGTCTCTTGTTACTGAAGCATTCATTTGGAAACATAATTTCTATAGCTTGATTTCTTGCCAGCATGTTTTTTTTTTCAGAATTAAATTAGAGAAGGTAGTTAGTTTGGTTTGTAGAAAAGGCACCTCTTTCCAATAGTCAAGCTGGTATGATCTCGCATATAATAAATGGCTCTCGAATCAAATCGTATGACTGCTTTAACGTCAAGCCCCTGCATGGATCTCATTTAAGAGGTGTGTAGTTCTGCATGTTGTCCCTTTTGCTTTCCTTTATTTAAACTTGTCATCCAAAACAGTGACCGACTATCACAATAGCCCAGATACAAGGTGTTGGTTTGCTTCTGTTATATTGACATTTGTTACATTAGTAACCTTAGACAATATTGTACGCATACGATCTTGTTCTCTGTTGCTGATTTTTCTGCATTAGTCCAATATCTGAAACTCCTAATACTTTTGTGCTCCCATCTTCTGGAATTGGTCACTAAACAGCTAATTTACAGTTGATTAACCCCTAAGGCTTTAATATTTCCCCACTTCCTTAAGCTTTTGTTTGTGATCAGTAAAATTGTAACCCCCCCCAGTTTTCTCTGTATAAGCTACTGTAGGTTTGATGTAATTTGATTGTCATGGATGGATTAGAAATGAACTGCTGTTGGATTTGACTGAATGTTGGGTTGTGGCTTGAAGGCAACTAGCTACAATGCTTAATAAACTATATTCTTTTAGTACATTGTGTTTATTGCCACTTATCAATATCAAAACATTAATTCCATTTTTAAATATACATTTTTTTAAGTTTTAATGTCTTTTTTTTAATGTCATACAGACAAATCCTTGAATTCAGAGCATGAACTTTTGACTTTTTTTAGTTTTTTTTAGTTTCTAGTTTTTTTTTAAGTTTCTATAGGGTTAAACGTTTATTACATTTAAACTATATATTATGGACACGTTTTTAGTTGACTATACGACAAAATATTAGCTATGCCATAAACTGAAACAAAATAATGTGGTATAGCAATGTGTGTATCGACATTTAATCATATTTAAATATTTAAATTGTGCAAGAAAAACGTGATTTTTTTTTTTTTTAAAAGGTGTCGAACTATTTGTGCAATTGCTTCACATTTTTATAAATGAGTGTTTTGTGAGTGACTGATATTTTTCAATGAGCACCGTCTTCGCAGAGCTTCATGTGTGGAGCCTCCGCTGTGCTCAGAAGTGCAGTGTGATTAAAAAAAACTCATTCTGCTCATTTCAATCTACTGCCTGACGTAACGCCTTCACATTATTTATCTATTTCGTAACCAGCGCGAGGCTGCCGTGTTTTCCAGTGGCTGCTAACACGAGCGGCTCGGTGTACAGTCACCAGGGGGCACGCACACGGTAAAAATCATAATAATGCATTTGAGGAAAGCCTGCTGCTACGCCGAATGTGCATCGACTGGCCCCGCTCCGAGTGAACGCACACGCCGCTGTGCCGCGATGGAGATGTGCGTGTAGTGTTCATGTGTCCGGCGGGACTGCCCCTGGCTTTTTTTTCTGGGGATCATATTGGATCATATTGTTTGCAGGACGTTGTTCCTCCTGCAGCCCCCCCAGTCTATCCCGACGTAGTTGTGAATTGAACATGGCGACTGTACCAGTATATTGCATCTGCAGATTACCTTACGACGTGACCCAGTTTATGATCGAGTGCGATGCTTGCAAGGACTGGTTCCACGGCAGGTAAGGCCATAGAACACACCGCGCTGCATTTGTGGCGCCTTGCATTAGCAGAAAACAAACAAAAATGGCGAGCTCTCGGGCGTTTGACAGCTTTGTGGCTCTCACTCGGCCGTCTACATCTGAAGAGAGGCCGCTTGGTAAAGAAGAAGAAGAAGGCGGAGTTAAATATAACAGACCGGGCTGTGACATTTTCCCAAATACTATAAACCACATTCCCTTCATAAACGATACGGAGGTTTATTCGAGGATTATGGCGCGGGCTTCGTCTATTGCTTGCAGTCAGTGTTAAACATCCGCATATCCCCAAACTGAGACACTCCGAGCGGACGACAGGAGCTCGAGCCTCGGTCTCAAATTTACCCGCTTCCCAATCGCTTTCATGCCATAAGTCGCTTATATTGGCCATAATAGCCATTTTATGTAAACCTTTCCCTGGTGTTGACAGTTTTGTTGTGTCGCACAGCTTAAAAAAATCACGACCAGCGTGAGCTCCGGGCTCAGTCCCGTTCATGGTTCAAGCTAGGCGGCAGCGATGGCTGACAATAGCCGTGCTGGATGTCCTTAAGCTTCAGCGGGCAACTAAGAACAGTAATTACATTAAATGAGCAGTCTTGCTAGTTGTTTAAGTTATGAAGAAGATTGTGTGGTTTAACCGCTATCCTCCGCGGCTCCTCACTTTCCCCGCCGTATGTAAACTGGAAAGAACTGGACAAATCCCTGTTAACATTATACATTTCCCTCCGAGCTGTTATTGCACACGTCTGCGTCGGCACTCGCCTTTGTTTTGTCTTGTTTAGTACCGTTCGGCGTATCTCGCCGTTGTGTTATTGCTGTAAGAACATTTGTTAATCGTGTTTGATTTGGCGGACAAGCCCTCCAAAGCGATGAAGAGTATTTACGCGCCTGAACGTTAACCCTTTGCTGCTCCTCAAGCAGCCGGGGCTACGGCTATGTGCAGCCAGCCTTATGAGAATTAAAAAACAGGGCTAAGCCATGACCTCAAGTCTATGACATAAGAGCAAGAGTCCTTTTCTCCTTTATGCCTACATTTATATGTACCCACTTATGCTGCTTTGAATACTATGTTTGCACCAACAGAAGGAAAGCAATACTTTACACATAGTCCTAAATGTTTTATTAGCCTTCAATAGGCCTTTAGGAAACAAACAGAGGGTATAAGATCATGTAACCACATAGAGGCATTATTAAGGCCTAGCTAAAGCGCTACAATTAAAACAAATGTTAATTCATATTATATATTACACTTGCCTAAAATCACACTAGGGTTACATTAATTTTCCGCCTTTTCCGCTTATCCAGGATTGGGTCACGGGGCAGCCCTCAACCTCATCAATTAATTTCCACTTTACTAATCCACACTGGGAGATTTAGATAAATATAGGTCTCGTCAGCTTGATTGATTGTAGAGCCTTATAGTGGTTGGGAAGGAGTCGTTGTGGTTCTTGTGTTTTGTCCTGCAGCTCTCTGATCTCAGATGTTCACTGGCTGCTCTCTGTTGTTCCAAAGCCAAGTGTAGAGGATGGTCCATGTTGTTCAATATAGCATCCGTCATGTTGTGTTTGTTGCTCCACCACCTCAACAAGATTCCTCAAACTAATATCTATAGTTAAACCAGCTCACTCTTACCTTTTCTCTACCTTTTTTAAGGCCTTAATAAAACCTGGTGCCTCCTGGAAAAGGCCTGACTAAACATCTCTATAGTAGTATTAAAACTAAGTTGTAACTAAAACACATATCTGTGGTGTTGCATAAAGTGACTATGGCAAACCAAGGATTACATCAGCTGTTCAGCTAATAAACCACAGCTAGTTTCTGATTTGTACTCTCATTTAAGTAGTGGGTATTGCCAGTACTGAAATTATAATTGTGATAATCTATACTGCATGTAGGTATTCTGCATATGTTCAATCACTTATTACTTATTAGTATTGGCGTATAAAAAGTCATAAATATGTTAATAATATATATAGAGAATAAAGCTTATACTACAGTGTACTATATTTTCATATGCTCACAATAATGCTCAAACTACAGAAGCTTATTATAAGAAACCTTGTTGAATAGTGCAAAGACAATAAACCATGCAATAATGTTTGAATTTTCTCTCTTTTTCAATTCCATTTCATTTGTATATTGGCATCCAAGAGGAAAGCCTGGCATATGAAATGCCATAACAAAGATATTCTCTTATTATATTGTGCATGAAGAGATGTGTAGTCTAAAGTGTCAGAAACACATTGTCTCCAATGCCAAGGCTGTAAACATGACACATTTTATTTAAACATTGTCAGCAAAAATGTTTAAATAATAAGTAATTAGTAAATTACTAATAGATAGAATAATATATTCTCACTGAAACTTTAGTTAAATTAACCATTGGCTAACTTCTTACTAGAATGTTATTATGAACAATATAATAGTAAAGCTTGCTATATTCTTTTTTACACAGACTGTATGAACTGCAGCCTAGTTATAGTATTCCACGAGGCTGGCATTTACACTTTGTTTACTGTCAAAATCCTTGACCAAACAGCGCCTTATATAACATTTGGGTGGGGTTACAGGATAAAGTTAGTGGCACCAATGCAGAGGAAGTGGGAGTTGGTTTGTGATCATTTTCTTTATTTGTTCATTAGTGAGATTAATTGTGCCTAAAGGACAACAATAGAAAATATGAGGTCTACTTAATTGTCTCTTCAGGCGTTTATAAGCATAACAACACATTACAGATTATACAAGAGAAGGAACAATAAGAGAAACTTAATTTTGTTCTCGTACATCAAAAGCTCCATTTTCTTCTGCAAATACACATCTAGATATGGGGTACATGGAGTGGTAAGCATTGGTTGGCTCTCCTCCCTCTCATTTATAGCAATATTCTCTAAATTGCATACAGGAGACTCTGAATTTGCCATAGTGAATTATTGTGAGAGGGAATGTTTATCTGTCTATAAGTGTTAGCGCTCCAATTAACTGGCAGTCATTCAGCGCCCACAACCCTCAACGGAATAAGTGGAAGAAATATGAAATGAATGAATATGTGGAAATGATTCGGCTTAAATACTCCTTTTTATATCACTTTATTTTGTATTTGACTGTATCCAGACACAGTTACAATAGACCAATAGCAGACAGTTTTTAGATTTTTTAACAATACAATTACAAAAACCTGTGCTACTGTCTCCACATCTTGGACCTGCTGAGGGAAATTTAGCAGCTATTAGGTGCTCACACATTAAAATAACTATCGCATGTCCCTCTGATCCATGTGCAAAGTCCCACTGTAATGTTCATGTTTCTGTTGTGTTGTTAATTATTTTTTAGTACCTAACATTTCCTGTTTTTTCATATCAGAGTCCATACTTCTTAGGTTGTTTAGATGAAGGGATAAATATCATATGCACTCAACAAGTCCCCAAAATAACCTTAGAAATTAACAGGAGGTGTCTCTTAGAATAAAAAGTTGTGTGTTCATTTATAGTATACATCTGTAAATCAATCCGATGTAAAGCTAGTATCTCTGAATGGTCTAATCATGATTTGAGAAAGGCTAGTTAAAAAACACAAAAAACCTTCTTGCACCAAAAAACACGTCAGTCATAGAGGTCCTAGTGTAAAAATAAATCCTGTCCCATAACGGAGAGGTCGGACTGGTCGGAAATCCAGTGAAACTGAAATGCTAGTAATGTGATCGTGTGTCGTGTTGTCAGCAGCGTCCCTGTGAGCTGGACTCCAGGTGAGATGTTTAGACGTCTCGCAGCTGCACAAAGACAAACCTGCACCTGAACTTCATTAGCTTTGCGGAAACATGTCTTCAGCACATGTCATAATTAAGAGAACACAAAGAGTGCTGCATTTGAAGTGAGTATCAAATCAAACCAAAACCTAATTCAAGAAAATGTTTGTCACCACTTTGTTTTGACAATGTTACGTCAGATTATTCTTTAATGTGAGCAGCTGCCAGAGATGCCCAGAGTAAAGGTGTCCGGTGCAGACAGCTCTAGAGCGTCTACACACTCCCACCATTCAGTGAAAGTGAGTAGACTGTGTGTGGAGCTCCCAAGGGGGAAAAAAAACATGGTGGGAAACTCCCAGTTCATTGAGTTTAGATGCAGCGGCTCCAAACGGGAGGAATCCGCCTGTGCAGCTGCACGTTGAGTCAGTGATGGGCACCACTGGTTTCATATCTGCAGCTGAGTAGAAGGGCCACATAAAAGAATGATATCGTGGATTACAGGGAATAATCAGAGTAAAGGTGTATTTCTCATGATTAATCTTATGGCAATATAATGTGGCGGTTTTTAAGTTTATAGACAGTGTGTTATTAATTTATAGCAATAGAATGTTGAAGAATTAGTTAGATTGATGCCTTTAATAAACATATTGGTGTGCACACTCATTTTAAAGTTTTCTTTTGGACTATAATCAAACATATCGACCAAAATATATAGTAGTTTGTTATTTGTGACTCCATATTCTTCATTTTAATGCAATTGAGCAACTCTCTGCTACTTATCTATCCCTCTCAGCTTAACCCATAATCCATTTTGTGTGAGGTTTATGTGAGTGTCTTGTTCTTGCCCTTCCTTGTCAGGCCTTCAATCCAGCGTAGATGACACAAATTGTAATGCATGCTACAAGTGCCTTACCAGAGCAGCAGGGAGTCTTCTCTGAATGAGAAGGTTTTTCTATCACATTTTGCTCTTCTATTGTCTGGTTTGGTCTTGTGGTCTTTAAAACAAACATGTTTTTGCTGGCCATCTTTCTCTGAATTCTCTAACAGCGGCATCATCAGCATTTTTATACATTAACCCTAAGTGATCAAAAATATTCAATAAAAAGTTTTAATTTCATGTTTTTCAATGGAAACACAGTTCCTACATTTGGTGTTTGGTGACTTTGGTGAATAGACACCAGTCAAATGGACTAATCTTGGAATGTCTTCATGCCTGGCCTGCTGCACAGTTTTATCTTTTGAGATAAGAATACTATAGTACTGGTTCTGTTTTCTGTTTGTATTGATTTAGTGTTGAATCTTGTACAAAATGCACTTTCTTATATTAAAGCTTTAAAAACACACAAGATCCTAACTGAAACAAACAATAAATTATAAATATCTAGCTATATTTTTAGTTTCAGTGGGATTTAGATTTGCTTTCATAATTGTAACAGTGGTTAAGATGAGTGTATTTTTTGGTTTCTTACAGCTGTGTTGGGGTGGATGAAGATGACGCTCCAGATATTGATATTTATCACTGTCCGAACTGCGAGAAGACTCATGGCAAGTCCACATGTAAGTAGTAACCAACTATCTTCTAAATCATATTTTACTTCCTCAAAAAAGCCACAGATCGATTTGGCCGGATTGGGCAGTGTGGACCACTTTTACTCATTGTGAACATAGTCTTCACACTGCAGTAACCTTTTGGCAGCAAATATATCGAAGGGAAATTGAGATAAAATGGTAATATGTTGTTTATTCTCAATTTTTTCCCTGTTTCCAGTAAAAAAGAAAAAGAACTGGAGCAAACATGATACGGGCCAAAGCACAGATATCAAAGCTGTTCAGAACGGCAGTCAAGTTTTCATTAAAGAGCTACGCAGCAGGACGTTTCCAAGGTAATGCATTTGTGTTTCACTACATTCAGTAAAATGTATTAATTTTTAATCTACAGATTAAAAATGATCTACTATTGCTGAAGTCAATTTAAAATATGTTGCATGATTGACAAAGACTATTCAGTAAACACAGTTGCAATATAAGTTGTGTTTTTATTAAATATTGCAGTAAGTCCTTAATTGCTTTGCACCAGTACAATAATATAGAACAGTTTATTCCAACGTGAGGGCAGTGTCAACAACTGACCAACAAAAACAATTAAAAATAGTTCTAGTACACCACTGTTGTACTCAGGGGTTAAACATTGTCTGAGAAATCTTTATACAAGTTATTGAGCCTGAAAGAATTTAACATTTTGAAACTATAAAATAGCCCATGACTGCTGTGTGGTAAACACTCTTGCTTTTTGTTTAGTTCTGATGATGTAGTGGTGAAGCTCAGTGGAGTCCAGCTCAGCATGGACTACATGGAAGAGAACGGTTTTAATGAGCCAATCCTGGTCCAGAAGAAGGATGGCCTGGGGTTGTCTATGCCAGCTCCCACCTTTTACATCAGTGACGTGGAGAACTATGTTGGTGAGGGACTCAGGGACTTGTGCTAATAAACAAATAGAAATACCATTAATCATTTAAACTTTCATGTCTGGCTTTGCCGGCACAGCACCACTGGACTCTTGTGTGTTTTGGTCCTGACTGGGTTTCTATAATTTAAGTTCAAACATTTACTCTATTTCAGCACAGCTATTATTGCAATCTTCTTTATTTTAGCAGTGTACTGCAAATAGAGAATCATTTTAAAAAGGCTTTAGGATACTACAAATATGAGAAGGCGAAATTATAATTACATCAACTAGTATTGCATTAGCTATGTCATTGTTTGCACCAAACTTAAGTAGTAGTATTAAAAATAATAATAATTTTCCAACAACATAAAGTTAAAATACAACAAATTAAACCATCACATTTATTTGACACCAGTTTGAGAACCCAATCTTTTGAACAATTAAATCAATAAACTGTACTTTTTGTCCACCAGAGGGCGCCTTTTCCTTGTTATATTTCATTGTTTAGTTGTAAAAGTGACTATTTAATACTGCTATTTGTCTCTTAGGTCCTGATGTCAATGTGGATGTGATTGATGTAACAAAACAGACAGACAGCAAGATGAAGTTGAAGGAGTTTGTGGACTACTACTACAGCACAAACAGAAAGAAAGTATTAAACGTCATCAACCTGGAGTTTTCCGACACAAGGTTAGACATGGGGAAACAATTTTCTCTCAGTCCAGTTTTTTTCTCACTACAATTGTCTGTCTTTTTCTCTATTTGTGTGTGGTAAAGAATGAACAGTATAGTTGAGAGTCCGCAGATCGTCCGGAGGTTGTCTTGGGTAGAGAACTACTGGCCTGATGATGCACTGCTGGGGAAGCCCAAAGTCACCAAATACTGTCTCATCTGCGTCAAAGACAGTTACACAGACTTTCACATCGAGTGTGGAGGAGCGTCCGTCTGGTATCACGTTCTAAAGGTCTGCACCAACATTTACTCCGTGCATATATTTGATGTATTTGATATTTGATAGATGCTAAATATACCATATCAGCATCAAGCTAGGATTTGCAGAACGTGGGTAGTTATGAAAATAATTTGTGTAAGACAATGAGTTGTCTTGTTGATTATGGTAAAAGTACATGTTATAGCACTACTATGGAGCGGATATTTAAAACAATGTTAATGAATGCTGTTGTGTTCTTCAGGGAGAAAAGATCTTCTTCCTGATCAAGCCCACGTCGGCCAACCTGTCTTTGTACGAGCGCTGGAGGTCGTCGTCTAATCACAGCGAGATGTTCTTCGCCGACCAGGTAGACAAGTGCTACAAATGCACCCTGAAGCAAGGGCAGACCCTGTTCATCCCCTCAGGTATGAGCGCACTACACTCTTCTCACAGACAACTGTACAGGCCTACATGACTCACTTTAAGAATAATAGCATCTTGTGTTAGTTTGGGAGCTGGGCTGGGAAAGAAATATGTCATGGCAATAATGATGAAGTGTTTTGATGAGGATTGGACGGATACAATGTAACATTACTCACGGTGTTTATATTTTACACTTTTATATACCTTATACATTCCTTCAATAATAATTCTTGTGTCTCATAGTAAATTAGTTTGGCCCTTGTGATCCAATTGCTTTTGTTTGAGACAAATATAGTACCACTGCTGACTTCTTTGCCCAGAATTGGACATTGTAAAGGAATGTCATTACTAACTACAGTTAACAGTTTATTTGAATACTGTTGAGAATAGTACGTCTGACAATAAACAGCCGTGTGATGCACTTCCTGTGATGTTAATAAGAACTTATACATAGGGGATAATGGACTAAAATGTTCTCGCAGGATGGATCAATGCAATACTGACTCCAGTCGACTGTCTGGCTTTCTCTGGACATTTCGTCCACAACCTCAGTGTGGAGATGCAGATGAGGTTGGGACACTTTACACATTAACTGCAATGTGTTCATTTTCAATAAAACACTTTTATTAGACAATTATTTACCAAGTTTAACTTTATACTGCATTCAATTCTTGGGGTTGCATGATATTTGGATTACATACAGTATCCAGAATTATTATATTTTGTGATTATTGTATATGACTACAATAATTGCCTTAAAATAAATTATGACATATTCTAGATGGCCTGACACTCACTGTTAACACTGGTGCCACTTTTATTTGTGGCACAAAATCCTTTTGATAGGCAAAGCATTAATGCAATCACTAGAGTCTTTGCAGTAATGAACACTAGTATGTATGGGATGCACTAAAAATCCAGGATAATTTGCACAACTTGTGAATGGTGTAGTGTGTGATGATTTTGTGGTTACACTATTTGTCTTCTCATCAGAGCGTATGAAATTGAAAAGCGGTTAAAGGTCAAGACACTCACCCCCTTTCCCAATTTTGAGACTGCGTGCTGGTATGTCGGGCGTCACCTCCTGGAGCGATTCAAAGGTAAAAATTTCAATTAGGCTTGCGTTTTTAGATTTTTTTATTTTATTTTTTTTACATTTTGTTCTAGTGTGTTATTTTAACATGAATGTAGATCCTTGTTTAACTTCCATTTGACCTAAAGAACAGCTGAAAGTGGAGGAAACCATGTGAGAGCTGCCTTTCTGTCCACAGCCTGTAGTTTTCTGCCGAGTGTCTGCTGCACAGATGAGAACTGGATGCTCTAATATTATTTCAGTCATCAGACTGGTGAATCTTTGAGTTCACAGCTGATTAGCTTCAAAAGGCTTGGCCCAGCTAGAATCACTTGCTCCATTACAAGTCCGTGTTTAAACTGTCTTCAGCTGCCCTGGGCCAAATGTTTATGTTTCCACCATTTTCTGTGCATGCATGTGTTCAGACCAGATTGCTAATGTGCGTGCAGTACTTCCAACGCCACAAGGCTTTCCCATTAATAGATCATTATTCTTTTTAACTTCAAGGTCAGCCTCTTTAGTGCAAGATAAAGAGGCAATTTATTTTCATTGTTGCGTCGCCTTTTTGTCAATAATTATGTTTCAGGGGTTAATATAGCTCACACACAATCTCATTTGCGTCATTAAAATTCATTTTAGGAGGAATGGGTTCACATCAGTCAGGGTTGTGTTTGAGGATTCTGCATTAACTTGTAGATATTGGTAGCGGTCCTATTTACATTTTTGTTAAGTGAGCATTCAATAGTTATGTCTGAGATAATATTTTAATGTAATCCAAATAGGAGATATAAGGAAATCTCATTAACAAAAACAGGTTTATACTGACAGTAATAAAAACCAGTGGGTTCCACCTGTTGCATGCAAGTAGAGCCTTGTTTATATATATATATTTAGACTGTACATTAGATACATTAACATTCTTTTAATTTTTCATTTTTAAAGTGGTTTTATAAACCTGGCATTGTTACAAGTGCTTTGTCTTTTTCTATAGCTTTACACAAAGCCAATAAGCAGCCAGCCACTTATCTCATACACGGTGCCAAAATCATCAATGGAGCCTTCAGAGCTTGGACTAAAAAACAGGTAAACACAACACAATACCAACACATTATGTTATGGATTCATCTGTCAACAGTAGAGACAGTTTTATTTCTTTTCCCTTTTGAAAGGCTCTTTTGGAACACGAAGATGAGCTCCCAGAGAACATGAAGCCCTCACAGCTTATTAAGGATCTTGCCAAAGAGATCAGACTGTCTGAGGTACTGTTTTATTACTGTTATTATAATGCTTTCTTCTTAGTTGCTTGGTGCCTTATTATTATGTTTATAGTTTTATTGGTCAGTAGCACTAAGTAATGATTTTAAACCAAGATTTTCTTATTACAGATGTACTTATCCAGGTTACATTTTCTAACCACTGTAGCTTACTGTGTTTTCTTTTTCTCTTTAGAATGCAACAAAAGCCATTAAAAGTGAGCAGAGCATTAAGATCCCAGTGGAGGACCCTCCATCGACCCACTCTGAGCCTGAAGAACCTGTGTCCCCAGCCCATGTCCCCTCACCCAGCAGAGAAAAGACCAGGAAAAAGAAACCGCCCAAACCTCCCAAACCCCCAAAGATGCCCAAAGCCCCCAAGCCACCCAAGGTTCCTAAAGTTAAGGAAGGAGGGAAGAAGAAGGCCAAGAAAACAAAAGAGATGTCACCGCCTCCTAAACCTTCCAGTTTTGCTGCGCTTGAATCCCACGCCAAGGACATTCTAAGTAAAATGGACCAGTCCAAGAAGGCCAAGGTTATTAATTATTTTATTTATTACCGCTTTTACACCACTTGGATGGGAATCAAAGTCCAGTTTAATCTTTTTTATAATAATAATAATAATAAAAAAATGTATTCATCCCAAAGACAAAATACTTAAGTCCACTAGGTGGCATCAACAATACATGGATTCCAAAGATAAAAATTATGATGTGTCTCATGTGTTGATGGACAATGATTTTGAATTGCTGTATAACCTTTCAATTCAGGGTGGTGACATCTGTGAGATATAAGTTCTTACTCCCAGAGCTACTAATGCACAAAACATGGTACACGCTGTCATCATATTGTTAATGCTTCATGTGCATGATTATTTGGCAAAACAACAAAAGATGAACTCAGCGTTGATGTTACTGTATCATGAATGCTCCACTTAACTTGTCTCAACATAAACACAGCGCTAGCCTGAGTTTTTAAGAAATCTCTTTATTTGTAAACTTTTAATCTTGTGGCCTGTAACTGTGGACAAAAAGCCCAAATGGTGAGAAAAACAAAACAAAGCAAAAAATTTGGGGAAAATAAATTTTTAGATTTTTGATTTCTTTCACCCCCTGGTGTGCTTGAACTGATAAAAATTAACATGTTTAGCACATCACCATAACATTTATTGTAGTCTTGTGGTCTTATGCTAAAAGGATACTGTGCTTGTTCATATTAGCATGACATTGTATGGACTTGGCCTAACTCATATATGAAAATGTATAATAAACTCAATTTAACTTATCTTTCATTCTTTCCTATTTCAGGCTGTCAAAAGTGTTCTTAGTCCGTCAGAGAAAGAAACCTCAAAGCAGAACAGTGTGGACAAGTTTGAAATCAGAGAACAGAATAAAAACAAGACAGAAGCAAAATGGAAGTATAAGGTAAGATTGTTTGTTGTTGTTTTTCTCTTTATTGTTGCAGTATCATAATATTTTTAAGGTAAAATAAACAGGGATCTCGTGCCTCAATACAGTTATGAGCTACCAGCTGATAAGTGAATAGAAATAAACACCAAGTGATTTGCAATCAGCAAAAATAATGTGTTCTAAATCACACTCAACACATCTGAGGCCTGCAGCTCATCAGCACTGCTCCAAAAATGTTCAACCTCCCAAAGTTTACCGAATGGAATTACACCATGTTACTTCCTAAGTATTTGCATGTGCCCTCATCTTCTAAAAAGGTTTTGTTGTTATCATTGTCGCAGAACAATAGGAAAAGGCCTTACAGAGCATAAGTGTAATTTTGTTGAACGGAAGACATTAGGGGGATTTAGTTTCATGGAAAATTCAATGCCAAACTGCTGTGGAATGTTTGCTGCATGTGCCTCCAAGGATCTCAATCCCACTGCTTCTCACATCAGCCCAAGCATTTGCAGATGGACTGGAGACTTTTTCGATGTGTTGTCCAAGGTCACTGGAAACTGCATCTTTACCCCATCACAGATTATTAATACAATACAGCTTTGATACTTCTTCTTTGTGCAATATGCAGAGAATTGGCCCTACGTTTTTATCTTTGCTTACAATATACCACATTCAGAGCACAGTATTGTAATGTTACATGAAGTCACAAGGTGGTGCCTGTGCATTAGGAAAGTACTCAACCTAACATGAAGAGTTTAAGATGGTGGATATTTAAAGCAGTGCAGTACATAACATTGTACTGCTGTATTAAATGTTATTTTTCTCATGCTTTGTTATAAAGTGCTCTGGCTTGTTCCTCTTCATTTAGCCACAACTTTTATTTTACATTTTTGCTATATTAGTACCTTTTTAATAATAGATTAGAAATGGTTTTGATGGTCCTCTGACTTAAAATGGTATTCATTTGCTAAATGCTTTATTGTAGTAGTATATTAATGTAAATGTTTGTCCTGAAATTTGGTCACTGGTAGAACATTCTTGTATTTATGTATAGTTTTCTGTGTTATGCTTTGAATGTTTTGTATTGTTTTCCATGGATCCCAAATGCTAAGAGAGCTAGTCTCCTGTTTTATTCACACAGCCCAAATGCCAGACACTTCCAAATGTAACTTTGGGTTTCTGCCTGGTGCTCTTTTTTACGACACCTGTAACACAACTTTTATGACATAAAGTAAAGATGGATGTAAAGTTTCACTGCCACCCAGACAATTGCTACGTTCTGTCTCTCAGCTAATGACAAAGCAACAATGAACATTTCTAAAAGCTTTACCAGTGAGGCTTGCGTATATTAAATTAGACAGATATTTGATACACGTGGTTCTGTCTTTTGCCCCAGCAGCACACTGTCTACCATATCCATGTTGAACAGCTGTGTGTGCTCTGTGACATTGCACCTTAATATATTCCTATTGCTAAAGGGGTGAGAAGTAGCCCCTAAATTGGAATTGGTCATAATTTGGTTGATTGGCTGCTGTGAAGGCAAATTGTTGTTGGACTGTTGCCTTGTTCATTGCCTCGATCCAAACAGATAATAAACAGCAGCAAATTGTATCAAAGCAAGAATTGCAGCTTTAGATAGTTATTAAATCTAGCCAAAAAAGCAAAATGAGCCTAAGTTGTTTTTTCATGTCCTTCTTTTTACAGAATAGTAAACCAGATTCTTTGTTAAAAATGGAGGAGGAATGCAAATTTGACAGAACACCGCTGTCAAGCAATAAAGAAAGATTCAGCTTTATGTCTCACAAGAAACTGCTCGGGTATGTATGCACTAAAGTATTTGTGAACAGTGTGGCATTACCATATGCTTTATTGTGGTGATTATTGAGCTATGTGGCTCTCAGCACTGTGTCCATTAGAGCTAATTCAAGGTCTTCTCACTTTGAGTGCTCAGCTGATCCTCATATCAGTGGCTCATTGTCCTGCGGTTTCCTCCACAGCTCCAAAACGCTAAAACCTCAGACCAACTCAAGTGTTTTTGGATCATTACAAAACCTAAAAGAGGACAAAGCCAAGCCGGTGAGAGACGAGTACGAGTACGTGTCCGATGAGGGCGAGCTGAAGATTGACGAGTTCCCCATCAGACGGAAAAAGAACACCACTGTTAAGAGAGACCTGTCATGTGAGTACTCTCCGCTACAAGTCTGTTAATTAGACCACATTTTACACAGTTGAACCGAGGGCAGGATGTGCCCCCCTCAAAGCATTTATGATTAAGTAACAGCCAGTCAACAACAACTCAGTTCTTAAATACAGATTAATATAAACTTATTTTGAGAACAAACATATAATGCGCTGCTCTTGCCTATTGATGAGCCGCCCTTTTTGTCAATTTTTCAAGGACCTCCAATTCCTTTTTTTGATTATCCCTAGAAACTTGACTTGCCTTCAGTCTGTCATCATCTTGGTGTTATGTTAATATTAAAATGCCATACAAATGTGTGATTTTATGATTCTATTCACATTGTTCCATTTAAATAATAATCCATTAAAGTAAGCCATTTGTTGTTTGTCTTAATTTCTTTTTCTGCTTTTTTTAGTTTTGTCGGACATCAGAGAACCCATTCATCCAGCCAAAAAAACAAAGTTCCAGCCGTTGGATAGTAAGGTACTATGATCTAATTTCTCACGTTAATGACCTTTGAACATCTAATTGACCAAATGTGAGTAGATTTGACTTTAAAACTAAGATGACTTTGCTGTAAACGGGTGCTGTAGAAAGGGCCATGTGATTGATATAGTTCAAGAGTACAAAACGAATGTATTCTGGGTAACCACTGCTCACTGATGAGGGAAATAGCTGTGGTGTAAATGGAGGAAGAGGTGAAAACAAACTGTAGCCAGATTTTCTCATGTCTACTAATGACTGCTTTCTGGAAAGTACATTATAACCTTCATCTTCTTACTCTCACCACTTTGACTCTAACCGGTCTGAAAAATGAGGAAAAAACTTTCCTACTCATTTGTAATGGGTTCAGAGTGACATTTTTAATTTGTTTATGTCAGAGAGTAAATTAGTTAGATTCATTTACAAAATGTTTTTGAGGAAAAAAAAGTAAAAAATTACTTGATATTTTAACCAATTTTTTTTCCTTTCACAGTAAGATGTCATTGAAACAGTTCTGTCTGAAATCTTTTTAGTTTTGTTTACATTAGAAATTCTTCTTTGGTTCCTGAAAAGGCCAAGTAAACTCCCAAAAAGGAGTCAAACTTACAATAATTGCACACATTTTGTCTTTGCATCCAAAATGTTTGTTAGCTCTGCTCCAGCAAATGCTACATTTTAAATAGTTCCATCTTGTAGCCTACTTTAATCACTGCAGTTTCTTTGTGTATAATCACTCTTGGCCAGTGGTGTTCACCGTGGCTCCTATTACAGGTGGTATTTCTGCTTTTTAATTCTCTTTTTCATTTCTACATCAGAGTGTTGATTCGTCAGATGAAGAAACTCTTCACATAGACACAGAAGCCAAACCTGAAGCTAAAAATCGCAACTCAAAGGTGAAGAAAAAGGGCAGCAGCGCAGCGGGCATCCTGGATCTGCTGCAGGCCAGCAAACAAGTGGGGGGCATTGACTACAGCACCAACAGGTAGACTTACCCTCAGGCATCTCAGCATGATCGTCCTCCACACCAAAACACTGCTCACACTTAGCAAATGGTGCTACTTCCACTCCAAACACAAAACCTTTCATGGCAGTACCAAAGCATCTCATACTAACCCTTCCATAACACTTTCTGAAAAAAAGTGGAAACACCAGGTTGTGCTCATAAATGGTTCCCTAAGGACCTATCCCATGCCCCTTTAATGAGTATTTAGCTCTTAAGCTCACTAATGGGCCGAGTCACTGACAAACAAATGGCCACTTACTGACAGATATAATGGTATAAAATGGCAGTATTTGTAACTCTCTCAAACCTAAAAACTCAACTGGAGACTGAAGTAACAGTTTGCACAGATCCTGTCAGCACTTTGTGCTAAACCTATGTTTGTTTCATCTTGCGCTAATTTATCAAAAGCTGCGTGGCTCCGGGCTCTTCCCTTCTCTTGCCTTTTCTGTTTGCTGTATTGGTTGACTTTTGATGGTCTGTTTCCACCACATTGAAAGCTACAAATGAGCAATGAAAGAAAGAGAACAGCTCAAATATGGTAATTTCTCAAATTGTTCTCAAAATGTAATGAAGGACAAAAAAAGAAACAGCATCTGTTAAGCGGCATTTAACACAGATGATTGTTATATAATAACATATATATATATATATATAAAACCAAACCATTTATTATCATCTTTTGTCATTTAGGGATATATTTTGTTTTATACTTTTTTAATACTGATTTACTGCCTCATGTTTGTGACAGTCAAAGTAATTTATAAAAACAAGCTACTTTGGGAAGCTGTTAAAATGCAACACTAAATGGCGAAGTTGAGTCACCATACCAAAATCTTGTGTTGCCATTCATTTGTGTTTTAAAAAAAAATAAATAAAAGATTTAGATGACTTTGTAATAAGTCCTTGAGTACAGCTTTTGGCTACTCTACTCGATTTCTGTCTACTCGCATTCAAGTCACACTAATTGAAGAGCACTTGATTTTTGTGACTGAGCTCTACTGTCTCGGCTACCGCGGTGTAATGGCTGTGTTGCTATGTATTTTTTATTGGCGTACTTACAGTCAGCCACCTGCGTCTCCCAGCACACAGGAGGCCATTCAGGGCATGCTGTCCATGGCCAACCTGTCGTCCTCAGAGAGCTTACAGCAGCCCTGGAGCAACAGCCAGGCCCGGAATAACAGCCAGTCCAGGGGCAACGCGCACAGCACACAGGCCAGCAGGAAGTCCGGTGGCACCACCACCGGTAGCAACAACAGTAAACGGCCACCCAAACGTCTCCCCAAGAAACCTAGGAAGAGCAGCAGTATCGAGAGCCTGGATTACGACGACCAGGACCACATGGATGCGTGTTTCAAAGACTCAGACTACGGTATGTGAAAAGATCCATTATTTATTGCTTTTCTGTTCTACCCTTATGCCCCATCAGACTGTTTTTTTTTATCCTATTGCTCAATATGGCTTATCCTTTTTCCACTTAGAAATATTGTAAAATAATATCAACTGCATCTATAGTACAGCAGAAAAGTTTGTTTTGTTTTAATTTGTTCTTTTTAGGATTCATAAATGTAGTAGAGTGGAGACTTTTTGAAAATTAAAAAATATCAAAGTCCCACCGGCCCAGTTTACATACACATAGCACATGTCACATAATGAAGGAATAAAGACACACTGGTGTATTTCCATGCTTGGACAGAGGTAGAAGGTTCCAACAGCAGCATGTGTGGCAGCTGTGAGGCAGCTGTGCACTGCCTCTCTGTCTGCATGCAATCTATTGATTTAATATCTGATAATTAGCCCATCAAGATTAGAAATGGCCTGTTTACAAAAGACAAAAAGAGTGCCAGCCTCTACAAGTTAAATGCAGGATTTCAGATTGAAGACGTTTGTTCTATTACCAACAAATGCGACTGTAATTACAAGTTCAAAAAGCATGAAACTACCTATTGAAAACTGGTGTTAATAGCTTATTGACAAGCTGGGAGGGACCACAGCAGCTGGGTTTGGATGGAGTTCATAGAAAAATGCTGCAGTAGAAAAAATTCACAAATTGGAGCTACACCAGAGGATGGATTTGAAGCCTTGAAAAAATAAACACAGTCCCTATCATCTACTGTTAATGAAAAGATACATGGGATGGGACATTTTTCAGAGGATATGAATGATAACACAAAAAAAATTTCTTTCACTTATAGTTAGTGGTTTGTTGAAGCCATTTATTATCAAACAATTGTGTTTACTCTTTTTAAATCATAATTACAACAGAAACTACCCAAATGACCCTGATCAAAAGTTTACATACAATTCTTAATACTGTGTATTTGCCACCTTTAACAGTACGTCCAAGTACATCCAATGCACAGCTACCGGGCTGATGAGTGCAAATTTTCCTCCAGTATTTTCTGATAACATGCTGCATCTTTTCCAGTGCCTTTGTAACTCACACATCCCCAAAACATCAGTTATCCACCTCCATGTTTCACAGGAATGGTGTACTTCTCACCAAATGTAACGTTTATGGTTGTGGCCAAAAAGTTATATTTTGGTCTTATCACTCCAAATGACTTTGTTCCAGAAGTTTTGAGGCTTGTCTCTGTGCTCTTTGGCGCATTGTAAGCGGGATGCTTTGTGGCATTTGCGTCACACCACTTTTTTTCAGAAAGTCTGTATTTCAGCTGAAGTTATTTTGGGGTTTTTCTTTGCATCCCAAACCATTTTTCTGGCAGTTGTGGTTGAAATGTTTGGTTCTTGGTTTTGTTTCAACAGAATCCCTTATTTTTAGCTTCTTTATTAGAGTTTGAACACTGCTGATTAGGATTCTCAATTCTTTATATATCTTTTTATACACCTTTCCTTTTTTTATACAGTTCAATAACCTTGTCCCACAGATCCTTTGACAATTGCTTTACCAATGACTCAGTGCAGCACTAAATGAAAGATGCAAGGGTCTGTATGTATGTATGTATATATATATATATATATATTTTTTAAATGCACAGCACCAATGATAGAAAAGCAAAGATTGTTGCTTGGTCATTTTGATTAACATTATTGTGGAATTAAAGTAATATAAGTCCACAAAAGCAGTTCAACCCATGAATAAATTTGCTCTTGGGACATTCTCTGTTTTGATGGATTTTACTTCTTACAATAAAGTTTAAAAATATGCAAAAACTTACATATAATCTGATCAAATGACATTACTTTGACATTTGAACTGCAGTTTACCCCTCGTTGGAGTCAGAAGAAGATAATCCTGTATTCAAATCCAGATCGAAAAAGCGGAAAAGTAGTGACGACACACCGTACAGTCCCACAGGTAGGTACCACAACATGGTGCATGTGAAAACAGTTGATTGTCTTAAATGTGTTCTAAGCGGTGTTTTGTTGGGACACCAGCCCGTGTAGGACCCTCAGTCCCGCGACAGGAGAGACCAGCCAGAGATGGTGCACGAGTGGCCTCCATAGAAACAGGCCTTGCCGCTGCTGCCGCCAAGCTCTCGCATCAGGTGGGAGAAACGTTTTTGTTTTTAAAATGCCAAATTTTTTTAAGCTCTTATTTTTTTGTTCTCAAATATTTCTCAGTAGATTTCTCACAGGGTATTTGATATCTGAATACAAATAGATTGAAATATTATATAAATACATGATTACAAAATCCAATTGTTTGTTACCATTATGCGGCCAATCTCTGGCAGAAGATTATTGCTAGGAACCGCAGCTCATACAAATTATAGTGCATTATTGTTTGGCTTATGTCCTTCTGGAGTACAGTAAACTTACTTTTTGTCATGGAAACTTAAACAACTAAACTCTCACATACAGTTTACGTAAAGCTTCAAAACTAGATAATAGCATGTTTACATGTTTACATTTTTGTGCACAATGACATGGGTGAACTAGAATATTCACATCCAACAAATTTTATGCATTTCTGACTGATCTGTAGGAACCCTAGAGAACCCAATACTCAATTAAACTTTAATTTAACAGGAGGAGCAACAGAAAAGCAAGAAAAAGAAGAAGAGTACCAAAAAGAAGACAGTAGTAATGGAGGATCCCCCAAGACTCTCTCAGGACAGCAGTTCACCGGATCACAACCAGGACTCCAACGACGGCAACCTGTCGGACCACGAGTTCAGCGGCGGGACGGTCAAGTCTCCAGGGGGACCCCAACCCATGGCCCCGGGGGTGTTCCTCAGCCATAGGCGGCCGTCTCTGTCCTCCCCCAACAACAGCACCAACTCCACAAGCACCAACAGCAGCAGTCTGGCTAAAGGAGAGCGACCAGGGGCTCCAGACTCCAAAGGTAAGCTCATATAACCTGACTCTGCAAGATAGAAGTGCCCCACAGAACATAGGCTGTTCCACAGTACCATCTGGGAGGGCTCCCGTTGAAAGTGTTGCAAAAGGGCAGGTACTTTGAATGAATACCTGATTGGCGATTAGAT
Organism: Neodontobutis hainanensis; assembly: GCA_024349245.1. NCBI lineage: Eukaryota > Metazoa > Chordata > Actinopteri > Gobiiformes > Odontobutidae > Neodontobutis > Neodontobutis hainanensis. Next base: position 15,449,201 of record JALDNG010000005.1, read on the forward strand.
TTATCAACCACAGTTTTATCCAATCAGAGCAGAACCATGGTACGTTTGTAACAGTAAAACGGTTGGCACATCCTCAAACCTAAAACACGCCCAGAGCTGTCAGTACTGCCACATCATTGGACACAACGAGCTGGTAAGGCCAGTGTTCAGACTGTGAATACTTTGATCGGAGCAGGTCAAGATTGACTGCGAGAATCGAGTTGCAGCATAAGGCTAGAGGTCTTATACTGCCACCACTTTGCAATGGCAGAGTCACATAACAGATAGGGAGGATGTCCTTCACAGTGGCTGATTGTTGTCCTTGGACACCTTATGAAATCACATTGTCTCATCTTGCTACTTTTATGTCGTCAAGGTTCTCAATTATCCTTGATAAAAGGGCCATCAATTCTAGGTTTTACTGTTTTAAACTGTTGTTGGGAAAAACTAAATGTATTAAGTCGGAAATATAATCAGCCAAAGTGTGCATATTTAGGTAAATGGAGAGAGTAAATGTTTTCAGTGGAATTTAGTACAGATACAAAACAAATAAATTGTGTAGTTAAAGTCGGTGTCATATTTAACTGTTGGTAGCTTACTATAAATAATATACTTTCTGAACTCTAAATAAAAATAGCTTTATAGTATATCAAACAATTTAACAGTGAAAGATACAGAGACCTTTATAGCATTAGTCATCTTAAATGTTACATTATAGGTTAGTAGTATAGTATAAAATGTTCCTTGACTGGATTTTAAAACTGTTGATGTTTCTTGACAATCTGAGTGTATCATTTATTTCATAATCTAGGTATAGGAAAAGTTTTTCTTTTTATATCCTGCTTAGCTTTGCTTTGTCCCTATTTAGTGTAGATAACATGTATATCCTCACTGCTACCTGGAAAACATCCTGATTAAATAAAATACTGTTAGTTTGGTATTATTTTTAGTAAATGTCTTCTCTCCTGTTCTCTTTACAGCAAAGCGGCTAAAGAAAGGCATGGCCACAGCAAAACAGAGACTTGGAAAGATTTTAAAGATCCATCGAAATGGAAAGCTCCTCCTGTAGCATGCAGCGGACTGGGTCCCATCCCAAAACTTCCCCCACACCCCTTCCCCCACTTCACTGAATAAACAAGGAAAAAACTGAAACAAGAACAGGACAAGATGGGAGGAAATCATGCATTTTTCAATTTGTAAGAAGAACATCACTCAAATAGGTTTTTGCCTCCTCTTATACTTTATAACTTTCAGATATTAAAGTGTACAGAACCTACTATAAATATTTTTTAAGAGAACGTGTCTCATTTTACTAAAGCTGTCAGTTTATCAGGGGTTGCTAAAACATGAAGTAGAAGTACATTGCAGTCATTCCAAGAGTTCTGAAAGTATCCCTTGCATGTATTCAGTTGCATGTGTGCTTAGGTCGGGGTTTGGGGTCTTATGTGTTTATCCTTTAACCAAATACCAAATGGATGCAGCTTATCATTGCCACACAGGCTATGTCCACACTAATATGTTTTTATTTCAAGAGTAAAAACTGAAACCTTCTAGCTGACTTTTAGTGTGAATGGACTAAAACGGAGACATTTGAGAACCATGACAGACTGTTTGAGTCAAACTGTGACATTGTGAGCTGACAGCTTTTAAACAACACTAATGACTGCTTTCCATTCAACATCGCTATAAAATGTAAATGCTTTAGTGTGGACATACCCAAAGATTAGACTCTTGAACTTTGCCTCTCACATTTATACTGTCTTTGGTTTGATTGGAGTCAACCCCTCGTATTTATGCTTTCGGTCAACACTTACGTTTGCAAAGCACTATCAGGAGTAATATTTATTTATTGGAGGTAGATAGGAATAATTAGGCCACAAGCAGGACTTGAAGGAGCGACTATAAAGCACAAAGTGAGCGGTGAGCTGGATGACATAGGACTGTGGCACTTGGGGCTGTTTTAGACCTGTCTTAAGTGTTAGACCAGTCTCTGCTACTTAAATAAAACGTATTTTCAGTTAAATTATGTAAATAAAATGCCATACTTAGACTTCTGTTGCCTGGACTGCCTTGGAGAGTGAAAAACATGACTCATATCCATTTTACTCACGTTTCATGGTAACAAAAAAACTTTTATTTTTTATTACTGTTAATTAAAATCTTTGGAAAGCTCAAAATACTTAAAATAACTAAAATGGTGATAATGTGGCAGGCTGCAATTGGCTGTACGTCACCAAGAATAGTGTTGTGGGTCTTGCGTTAATCATAGGCCTGTACATATGAAATGATATATATATGTTTCCAGGGAAACAATGCCATATTAAAAATAAATACATTTAAGTTCATTTAACTATTTATCCACACAAAGGCTAATGTGTGACTTTAGTTTGATATGATTGACTTAGCTAATTTAACATTAGTTTTATTGTCTGTTATGCCCCCCAAAAAATGTTTAATCGGAAAGTAATGACTTATCATTTGATAAACCATTTACAAATTGGCTATGGAAGGTAATTGTTAACAAGTGTTAGCTTGCTAATATAATGTGGGATCTTGGGAATTTAACAACATTGTCCATTTACCTCCAGTGTCCATTGTACACATCCTGCTAAGCTAATTTTAGCGTTGTAGCTTCCTGTAAATTAGCTTAACATCTTTTTTCAAAGCATATTGAGTCTGCTTTTATAATCTGAATATCTTTATTTTTATGCCAAGCTGTCAGATCTTATTTAATCAGAATTGCTGTACTGTCAGATCTTTCAATTACTTTATGGAAGAAAACCCTTTAGCAAGTGTAGCGTCAAAGCTACCTTGACTGACACTAGCGTAACGTTTATGCAAATACAAAAAAGACTGGTCTAATGTCATTTAGCGGTGTAAAGCGGCCCCTGGGTTTAATGATAAGCCGCAACCATGGCAGGTCTGCCGTTACATGGGGATACTTTCTGTCTTCTTTTGCTTTCGCAGGCAGCACCACAACATCTGTGCATTTTTAAAATGTCACACAGTACAGTGTAGAGAATGTAGCTTGTACATAGCCTTTTGAATTACTACTTTTTTGTATCTTTTCCCCTTAAGGTTTAATTCTACATTTTTACTGGTTTTGCTAATTATGAATAAATAAAGACATATATAAATATATATATAAATATACAGTACAGTCCTAACTTTTCAATTATGTTTCATTTTTTAATAGCATCATTTTTAAACCTTTTTTTTTAGGTGTTGCCTGGAAAACAACTGAAGAAGTAACACATGTTATTGTCATATGGCCTTACATACACAAAGCTAATTGTATTGTGATTTCTGTTCTGAACAAGAGACGAAGCTTTGAGGAAACATTATGTACAAAGTAAAAAAACAACAACAAAAAAACAAGCAAAAAAAAATAAACACAACCACAGACACTTAAAGTTTCTCCGACCAGCCTCTTGTTCGAGTTCTAGTAACCTGAAGGGTTTCGGAATTATTTTACTAGCACCTTGTGAAGTGTTTATGTGTCAGTGATGTAATTTATTAATGTTTGTAGCTTTTTTATACTTGTACAATTCTTAAAGAGTTTTGGTTTGGAATATTTCATCAACTTGTGAATTTACCCTCAGCAGAATTTTTGTTTTCTCTTTTCTCTTTTATGTTTGGAATGTATGTGTGAACGTGTGGTTTGGAGGCATCACAAAGATTAAAACAGCGATGTGTTTCAAAATGGCAGTTACTCTCCACTATGGCTGTATTAAAAGACCTGGATGCCTCGTCAGTCATGGCCGCTGTTTATTTTTATTAAGAGTTGCTCATTGTCTAATATGTCTAACTGTATCTGACCACGTTGGAAGTTGATCAAAATCTTCACCAATAAGTCTCTTCTATGTGAAAATGTTTCTGGATATCTGCCAGTGTGTAATTGGGCAGAGGGGGGGTGGTCCTACATCCAGTTCTTATGATACATCCATGGTCTTAACTTCACTCCTGTCCTTATTACTGTCATTGTCCACATTTCCACTCTAACATTTCTTTTAGTCTTCATCTCGTGGCCTCCGTGTTGTTTTCTTTTTGATTTTGAGCGGGACATTTTGAACACAGTTAATGTGCTGCAGTGTTTAGTTCCCACACAGATGGGAAGTGGGACATCTTTTCAGGTTTTCTTTGTACAGGGTTCCTACGCAATATTTGCAACTACGGAAATGTAATTCATGTCTGTAAATGCTTGGAAAACAATTTGGAAAAATGTTTTGTTTAAGACTTTTGGCCGTATTTTGTATGTATAAAATTCCTTGTATAGCCTATAGTATATTGGCCATCTATGAGTTACCTTCCTTATGGGTAAAATTCCTTGCTAGTTCAAAGACATATTTTAGGTGTTATTTATTAAGTAAAAACACAAACGAAGTTTCCCTTTTTAGACAGACTTCTTTTACAATTTAGCACTTAATATATTCAAGAATTGCAATTTCAGGTCCTGAAACAAAAACTTTTGAAAACTGTCTAGACATTATTTTTATGAAATTTCTGATGCAGTCTTGCTATGTAAACTCCCAAATGGCATTTCCTTGAAAATAAAATGAAACCCCAGCCGACTATAAAATATTAGCAATTATATACATTTTGGGCCAAATTTACATCAAGGATATAAAATAAAACTGCCAAAATACAAATACAAAAAGATTTTTAAGACACGTTCATGAACTCAACCACAAATGTCTTTCTTAGCACAATTCCAGCAAATGCTAAATTTTAAAAGTTCAGTTTGTAGTGTTTTGCAGTGGTCTTTACAGTGCCACTTACTGGCCCGGCATGTACACTACGTTTGTCTGTTCGGTGTAAATGCAGATTGTTTTTAATGTTTTGTACAAATAATGAAATTGAAATCTTGGAAATTAAACCCCAACCTATTTCTCTTTCACTATTTTTAGGCTACTATAATATCATACTAAGATGGCAAATATGATCTGAAATATCCATTTTGAAGCCTAGAAAAGGTATGGAATTTAATTGTGTAAAACGTGTAGGAACCCTGTTTGTACATTATGTGTGTTGCTTTGTCGTGGTTCATTATTTTTATATGTCTGAGATATTAATGCATCCACTGTGCCAGAGCAGTGAATGATTCCTGTTGTAGCCGTCTTCCCTTACTGTTATTTACAGTACTAGTAAGTATTTACAATCCTTTTTGAGCTGAAGCTATATTTTTCTGTATTTAGACAATTCTGTTTAAGGTCATGGCTCACTTTTTTAAGACATTGAGAAATGGAAAATTCCGAGGAACAAACATATTGTTGTTGAATGATATGATTGTCCGCCTTGTTTACTTTTGCAATACAGTTATTGTGGAAAACTTATTTTGTAATGTGTTCCTCTTCCACTTGCATTTTGATGACTAAAAGAGTTTGTCCTTAGTAGTGCACATTGTTTCAGCAGCTCAGCTCGCTCTGTAATCAGGAAGGCGGACTCCGCAAATCCTCCTGAGTAAACCACATCAACCAGCCCATCACTGTGTAAATTATCACGCTTGTCTATAAATCATGTCATATGGTGCACAAATATGGTAATGTGGTAAACATCTCCAATCAACAAAACGCTCCATTTTCTTCAGGACTCTTTAATGAACCTGGGATAATATTATGTTTCCTAGTTTTGCATTGCACACTTTATTGTCATATCCTTCTGAATGGCGTGTCGAGAAAACAACTTTCTACAGGTTTGGAGAAATTTGGAGTGTGAAGACAAAAAACAAAGTTTAAACTTGCCAGAGCATTTGAGGGAAGTTTAAAGTATTTTGTGTGTTTTTTATTCCTTGTGAGCACTGTTTTGTTCTTGGTTAACTTACTGGTTAACTCTTATGCTTTGTTTCTGATTTACACATTTTTGATCTTGAGTACTGTTTTATTTTTGTTAGCCTTGTTTTGTTCGCAGTTAGCACAGTTTTGTCCCCTTGTTCTCCACTTTTTTATTCTAAGTTAGGACTGTTTTGTTCATTTTTTACTCTGCTTTGTTCCAGATTAGCACATTTTTGTTCCTTAGTTGTGCCGTATTGTTTGTAGTTAATACGGTTTTGTTCCCTTTTCGCTCTGCTGCGTGTAACGTTAACACTGTTATGTTCCTCTTCAGCTCAGCTTTAGAGGCTTTTTTTATTTTTTATTCTTAGTTAGCACTGTTATGTTCCTTTTTAACTCTGCATTGTTTGAAGTTACTACTGTTTGGTTCCCCTTAAACTTAGCATCAGCTGTTATTTTCAATGTTATATAAAAAGAACACAAACAAATCTAAAGACGCTTCAGCACTTTATCACTGTGTTGTTTCTTGTTGGCAGAACAGTTATCATTTCTGCATCCAATAAAAAAACTTTGCATTCAGAAAGTAACTGACAGTGTGACAGCAATAGCAAAATCAGAAAACACCCAAAACTGGCCAAAGCAGGAAAGACAATCAGGAGACAAATAAATAGTCGTTTGGATGGAAGTTAGTTTGGGGATGTGCGGCTAAGTGTGTAATCGTTCTGCAGATGTCTTAAGCGTTCCTCCCTGTTGAGATGTGGTCAGTGTGGGATGTGGAGTGGGCTTTTTTTTTGGTTCCCGGGCTCAGGGCTTAGCGTTTGTCACACACCACTGCCTCCCTATCTGCTACCACTTACTCAGAAATGCTACAAATTTACTTGTAATTACTTAAAATTTTGCCATGGTTGTAAATACTTTCACCCTGACAGTTCATTTATTTAGTTTGATTGCTGTAGACTATTTATAGTTGTGGCCGTTTGCATGCAGATTCCATGTGTCATCTCAATTGGCCAGTTAGACCAGCGTGGCTCTGATGATTATGCCCTGGTTTGGAGCTGTTTATTTACTCATTGAGGTCGAGGAGAATGGGGCTGTAATTGACATGCGTTCATGCACTCCTCAGGCTTTGCTCTAAGCGTGTGAGTCTGACAGCATCCAGCAATAGTAGGACTAAGATAAAGCGCCAGATTGCTGTGCATGTTGAATGTCATAATGTCCTACTTCTAATCAATCTCTTGTCCCTTACACATCATGTTTTTTTTTAAATCTTATTACATGTCACACTGTGCGACTTGGATCAACCTAGAAAGTGAACTGTACTCATGCACAGTAAGAAGCAACCATACTGTCAGTTGTGTTCAGACTTAGCATGGATTGCCTAGTGCCAGATGGGAACAGGTCTGTGGCGCTGGTGCACTTGGAACATTTCAGACCCAGAAGGTGTAAAATAAAAGCATTAAACTGTGGATTCAAGGAAAGAGACTTCTAATGCTTTTGGAATCGACTGAAGTTTTACACTCCAGGAAAAATCTCTTAAACAGCTCATTAAATCCTTTATTTTGTCTATGGCCCTTAACTCTCTGGTGGTCTTTAAATAAATCTGCAGTGATGAAAATATCCAGACATAAGACAAAGATAGAATTACAGCCTATGTGTAAGCTGTGATTAAATGTGATCCACCGGCAGAAAATCAGCCCATTACACCGGACGACAGGATTACAATTATTTCGTTTAACAAGAGTAATACCTCACACTACCACTAGTTGTTGGGTCCTAGATTTCCTGTATCCTACTGACTCTCACACCCAACAGAGCAGCTCCTCAAGAGGAATGTGAATTTAAATGTAAAGTTTATTGCAAAAAAACATTTTAACATACATTGTGTATTTATTATTATCAGACCTCAAATGGCACAGCTCCAGAGGCTCTTTGGTTTCAATGTATTTTGCTTATGAGGTAAACCAAAATGAACAAAATGAAAAATACTACACAATTTGTAAATTACATTTCGAGCTTTATTTTAGATAATAGTTAATGAGATAATAGATAATAATATACAAATACATAATATAGCCAATAAAGTGCATTATTTGGGTTAAATTAAATATAACAGTAAAAATGACACTGGAGTAATTAGCAAAAATATATTGTAAACAATTCAATTGCATTCTGAATATATTGCATTGTCTTTCATAATGTCCCCATAATTTTCACAGTCATAAACTGTCAACCACAGCATACCGTAAATTTAGCCTTTACAGTGCTACTGGGCCCTCTCTTTAAGGGCTGTCCAATATATTGCAAATCTATTGATATGAAGAGTGCACCATTTCAATTTTTCTCTGTCAAATGCAGAGACAAAAAAATTTAATTTCAAACTTTAGTTACTTTTGACTAGTTGAGGGTAATCCAGACCTATTTTTTAATTAGAACTGTTCACACATCGAGCGGCCCTACTACTTTTGTATTGCTCCCTTATGTCAAATGATAAGCCTGAGTTGATAAAGTCTGACATGGTCGATTAAGCCCCTAAGAGGTGACAATGGCCACCCCTTAGAGCTTCAGTGTCCACGCTTCATTAAAACTCCACAAACACAGCCTTTTCCTGATTAAAGGCCTGATAGTGCTCTCGTCACTGAGACCGCCAGAGCCATAAGTCAAGACCAGGCAAAGGCCGCCGCCGCTGCCAGATGACTCCAACATCACACCGATTAAAGGACGCTTCACTGATTGCATTTATTGCAATTTCAAAGCGTCAATTATGTGCAAAGACATTCAACACTAACTAGCTTATGAGATGTCAGAAGTATTTTTGGCAGAAGTTCTAGAATTCAGTTCTGCTCAGGGATCACACGGACCAGATGTAGCTGCGTTCAGACACACATCGCTCAGTACATCGAGTAAAGGCACACTACAATATAATCACTTCCAGCTCTGGGTCTGGGGGGTCTCACACTTAAAAAATTACAAAACAATAAGGGACCAGTCTTTATAAGTGGTTAATAATTATGTTATTAATGCAGTTGTACCCCATTTATAGGATGCTCTTAACACTTTGTGACCTATTCCATGCTAAATAGTGAGCTGAAATAATATAGCTTTTGAACGCAAACCTGAGAGAGACAAGGATTAGCGATGGATTCTTAAAGTGTTAGTAGATAAAAAGACAGTATAAAGCATGAATGCATACATTTTGTAACATATTATAATCACAACTGATTAAAAATAAGTTACCAGTTAGTAAGCTATTAAGTTGTTTCATTGCGTAATCAACGTTCATTGCTTAACATTGTATAAAGCTAAGAGCTGATCCTGGAGTCCACAGTGAGCCATTGTCCAGATCCGTAAGCTGTTTTTGAAACATAAAGGAATGTGATAAAAATACAATTACAAATTAAGGAAATAATGTATTCATGTAACTATAATGCTTTATAGATAATTCTTTACTAATAATTATCTTCAACATTCAACATTTTACTTATGTGACATTTTTATTCAAGACTTGAAATGGCATTGAAGTAATTAATAACCAAGTAAGAAACCTTTCCAAAAGATCTTAACAGTAACAAGAAATCATATAAACATGTTTTCAATGGTGATTGGTGTAGTTTCCCCGGTAAGAGCCTGTCACCATGGTGGCCTTTCATGAAAGTAAATGTCTGCTGGATAACCGCACTACATTCATCTTCATAATAGCGTCTGGCTGGATTTGTCCCCTGTTCGGAGCCTTAACTGAGCTGTGTTGGAGGAAAGCATTACAGCCAGCAGGCATGTGACCGCTTAATTTCAGCCAGAGAGGCCTAGCTTCCTCTGTTTGCTGTCATTATGCCCTTAGCGAGCCACATGAAGGCCCAGCCATCCTGAGCCGATCAGGGCTCTCTGCGCCGCTCCGCCTGATTGGCTATTACCCCAATGAAGCAATGTTCTATCTCAGGGATTTTGACGACATAACTGCTGTGTTAATATTGAGAGGAAGTACTGGGGGTCAGGGAGCTCTCAGCCGCTTGACCTCAGGGTCGCAGCAACCTGAGCCTTGGAGTGGCACATGGCACTGAATGAGGCCTAATGATTTAGATGGTATCTGTTACACATCCCGGGGAAAGGCACACACGTCAGCTTGAAACAACTAAAGCTGCCTCTCCAGGACTGAATCAGAGTTTAAATAAATCCCAAGAATATGTTTTTATAAAACACAATTTTGATAGTACTAGTAGCAATGCACAATGATATAATGGCAGGTTGTTAAAATACTGTTTTAATTTTGTCCAGTCTTTGGTAACTACCTGTGCCAATGGTCATCTGAGTTATCTATTAGCAGACAAACCAGTTTTTTAGTCTGGTCATACCTGTTCACTTTACTAAGTGAAATGGGATCCTTTCCCTTCACATAAGTTTTCACTCATTAGAAAATCTCTTGGACCAAGTTCTCTAAAATGGTTGTGTTGAGATAAGGTCTAATAATACATCCGTCATCATCATCATATGAACAGTTTATTGTGAGTATTTTGACTTGAGTCTTGCACTAAACAGTATCAGCTGCTGTTTCCTCAGTCCCTGTCACAGACACAAGCTCCACAAAAAACAAAACGTTTACTTTATTTCAATTTAAACGGACGGAAAAAGAGACAGCAGTGTTATACATTAGCAAATAAAAAGTTTCAAAAGTTTTGCAAATACGAGACCTGTCGTTTTTTGTTTTTTTTATATAGCACTTTTTCACCTACTGTAGTAGGCACTCAAAGCGCTTTACATTTAACAGTGTTACAGCTGGAACACCACTGGAGGCAAGGTGGGTTAAGTGTCTTGCCCAAGGACACAACGACAGTATGTGGGGGAAAGCGGGATGTTATGATGTTTTGGGATGTTTCAAAAAATACTTACAAATGCATTTAATGATATTTAAATGATAATTAGGACTAGTTAACATGTTATATAACCCCAAGAAGGAAAATTCAGATTAACATAATGGACAGACTGTTTAGTTAGACTTAAGAATCTGGGGTTAGCATTATTACCTATGTCTTCACTGTAAACCATCCGTGTTGCTGAGAAAATATCTGCTTTGCTGCTAACAGCTAATTCCATGATTACAAAGTGAGCCATGGTCAGCACCAGTGCACTGTTTATTTTTCTAAGTGATTGATTAGTTCATAATGATCTTGAATCTTTATATGTATTTATTAATTTATGTTTTAAAACATTCCCATAAAATACTGTCTTAAAAGGTATGCTATTAAACTCGAGAAAGTTGTGTTATGTTAATTCTATGTTGAAAGATACACAGACACTAACACAGCAGCTTCTGGCAGTTGAAGCATAATGTTGTTTAGAGAGCTGAGTCCAGGAAATGCAGCGAGTGATTGGGATTGTTTGTGTGTTTACTCTGTGCTTAAGTGACTTCAGCACCTTGTTAGTGGGGGTCTCTTAGAGTGTGTGCCGGAGGGGCCCGTCACAGGAGCCAACAGATTACTTCAGCATTGGGCCTAAAAATAGGCTCTTTGTGCAGGCCTTTTAAGACACTTGTCGAAGCGTGGCGTGGCTTTGAGTTACCCTAAAATACTCCGGTAAACACTGGGCTTATGTGCTGCAACAAAACCATGACCTTAAAGAGCACCCATCCCTCCCCTCCCCAAAATCATTGTACTGAGGAGGCTCCCAGTGCCAGATGAACACAATTTACCACCACGTCATCCACAGTGAAATCAGGCCTTCGTTGTGATAACTGTTATGACAGAAATGTTTTGTCCAACGTAAGCCTGTTCATTTGTATTCATACTCAATTATACTCTAAATGTAATTATGGTGTAGCATGCAGTGCACCATTAAAGGGGCTGTATGTCATTTTGAAAAACAAAACAAAAACAAAACCTTTGCTGTCACCATCACCAGCAGAGGGTGTAGGAAGCAAAACTCCGCAACAAGCAAAAGTGGAAGTTGTTGTAATTTTCCTAAAGTAAACATAAATATTCTTCTACTGGGGAAAGTTAAATCCTTTTTAAAAAAAAAAAAAAAAAAAGATCAATAAAGCCTCACAGGCTCAAGTTGAACAGATGGAACATTGTGGCCCCTCATATGGCTCGTTTCGTTTCGTTCAGATCAATGAGAGAGACGATGGAGACAGCGTACAATTTAGAATGAATGGTCAGGTTTTCATTCTTGCAAAATTGAAACAAATCACACACATGTAGACAATGGTACAGAGTAGCTTTGCTGACCAATGTTAACAATACATAAAGTTTTATACCATGCTGCACATATAGTGTTACAAGTTCCCAGGTGAAAAATGTAGATGGATAGTTATGTCTATGTCCATTTCTATGTTTGGATTAGCCTGAGAGACAGGACATATATTTTTTTTATTGTTTATTTTATAACAATAAAAATATATAATTCCCATAAGGTTTTACAGATTTTGTAAACAATTTATACCACTAAGTCAGTGATCCTTTTATTTATTTATTTATTTATTTATTTAATCAGGGACAATGCATTTAAACATAGTGCCAAATATAAAACCTGAAACTACATAAAAGGTTTATAGCTAATGCTAATTTTAAATCCCTGTCGGGCTTTTCTACATTATACAATATAATACAATATACTGTAGATTTAATACACTTTCAAAGTATAAAACATTTATAAAACATTATAAAACATTTCTTCACTCACTCACTCACTCACAGAATAATCTCAATATTTAAAGATGGGTACAGGTTTGGTTTGTCTTTATCCACAACTTTCGCAATCAGATGTGATCTTAATTTCAGATAGTAGTGAGTTGAGCCTACAGTTCTTAAAAGAAAAGGTTGTCCTGCAGTATGTATTTTTAATAAAAAAAAAGTAGTGGCTTGAGTCCTAAATGATTAATGCAATTGAAAATTATTCCTGACCAATCTTTTGGGAAATCACCTTAAAAGGTAGAGACAAAAAAGATCATTTTCACTCACATAACTGGTCTTTAGAAATACACATAGAAAATAGTATTTACATATTTGTATTTGGAAAAGAGTCAGATAAACTCAGAGAATTTATTTAGTAAAACATTATCAGGATTCATTTTTAGTTGGTTGGTTGCAAAAGTAGACTCAGTGCTGCCATAGCTCATGACTCCATCTAGTGGTACAAAGTGATATGACTACTGGGATGGCACTTTCTGAGTTGTTTGTTATCTTTATACACATTGATCCCTGTAATTTGTAAACAAAAATGTTAAAATATCTTGAATAAAGCCACATACAGAATCAGAAATATTATTATCTAAAATGTTTGGATTTTTATTTTTCCAGGTTATATTAGTGATGACAAATTGTAATATAATGCTTAATAGCCTAACTACAGTAAATCCTACCCACTGCACTACTCTCTGTAGTGTCTTCTGCTCGATCTAAAACAGTTAAACTAATATTATGAAAAAGCCCATTTTAAGTGAATGGCACTGCACCCACTCCCACACACTTAACAGAGCACATGATCCGAACTTTGATCCACTGAGCTGCTTCTTATAAACAACAGTCCAAAAATAAGAACTGAGCGATGCTAACAGATGTTTGCATTTGTTGCAGAGTTAAATCTGTTGCATCTGTTTGTTGGCTTCACTGTTTACAGAGCTCTATCACAAAGTGCAGCTCACAGATGTTTATGTGACGAGGCCTTGATCCAATGATAGTGTACAACACACTTACTCATTTTCACTTTAACAGTAATGGTTCTCCCGAATGCTAAAGCGCAGGGCTCATATGATGACATCTATTTATCGTGTGCTGCTACATGTGGCATAGGCCTGTGCCAAGGGCCGGTTGAACACAAAGATGCAGGAGGTCTGTTAGAGAAGGAAATGGAATAGTCATCTAAATTCAAGGCCTGTGGAAAGTTAATGTGCCGCAGCTACACAAACAGAGAAAAATCATGTTTTCTGGACTGTTCTCATAGTCACAAAGGTTTCATAAAAGTTTAAGAAACCAAGTCATTGTGCAGGTGTTTTTACGCTAAAAGAACTAGCCAAGCTGTCAGCAATCATCTGGCTCTACGCTGCTGCTAAATCAAATGACACCAAAAGATAAACACATCTACTAAGATTAATCAATAATTGTTTTTAATGATGTCTTAGGTATGGCAAAAATGTTTACATAATACTCTTAGTAAAGTTTGTATTGTGTCTCTCAAGGTCAGAATGTGTTTAATTGTGACAACTATGTTTCCAGTGTTCACTTACATTTAGATGTTAAGTGTAGTCATCTAAATCCAAGGCCTGTAGGGGACAGGAGATGGCTAAGGATGTGAGTGGCACATAAAACTCAGAATTTTCCTTTGGACATTTGCATCTTTGGTTAGGTCTTGTCATTATTTTGGTTTAAGTAATAGTTACATTTCTTTAGTTACATTTCTAATATTACACAAAGCCTTGGTGTCTTTCCTTTACCTTATCAAGGGTTGTTTTATATTTTTACAATATTAGCACTAATAGCACCTGAACGTTTAATACAGCATGTTACAAAACACATATTTGGTCATGGCTTAATTTATTGTCATTCATAAATGAAACATATGGAAGAATGTTAATTGTGACTCAGACCCTACAGTAAAATTAGTGTAGTAATTGTAATACATAGAATATAAATGAATGCAGACATAAAAGCATTTTTAATATAGTCCATATTCTCTGAGAAAGCTGAATATGAAAGCAGTGAGGTAGCAGCAGTAGCAACGTGAACCTGATATATTTTTGTTGATATTATTTATCCATAGTTTTATAAGTTGTAGACATATCCAGCTGCTGTGTGTCTGTTACCTGCACAAAGTTTTAGTGTTTTAACTAAAGGTTAAACTGTGTGGGGCCATGTGGTGGACCCCCGTCCCACAGCCCCTTTGTAAAGCTACTCAGTGGGACAATAAGCAAATGACAGATAAGGAATGATTTGCTAAAAGCAAAACCTCCAAAATAAACAAAACATTAGGCAGCGCTGCACAGAGCGGGTTAGTGCTTCTAATTCAGGTGAATTGCAGACAAATTTCCCCCGGCTGGCACACTCACAGCTGTAATAATACAGAGAGCTGGACTGGAGACCAGCCTGCACAGTGTCCACACAGCGCCAACACCTCAGTGGGACCTGTGCACCAGCCCTACAGGAGCAGCTCCACAGTCAAATCCATGGGGGCACAGTAGCATATAGTATTAAAGTAATTGACATATAGTATTAAAGTAATTGACTACTAAGTTGATTTTAAGGTTTTATTAGCGTTGTGCTCCAATTATGCTCCACTAGTGACACACTCCTGGTGTTCTGAAAAAAGTCCCACCGGCTTCTGGTGTGACTTATTATTTACACAGCATTAAAACTCTTTTCTTGTTAAGACAAAAGTAATAAAGAAAGTAGAATTGGTGCTTAGTTAATGAATGAAACTTAGCACATTGCTTAGTTGCACGAAAAAACACCTTTGTTATTTCATCCTGCTGCGGGATACAGAAGGGACCAGGTCGCAGCAAGGCAAGTCAAGGGAAGGCAATTTTATTTATATAGCACAATTCATACACTGGGTAACTCAAAGTGCTTTACAGAAATAAAAGACAATTTACAAGATTTATATTTGGAAACATAAGAAAGATTAAAAGCATTATAAAAAAAGAAGAGTGCAGATAAAAAACATTTTAAGTTGTGGTGTAGGCGGAGCTAAAAAGGAAGGTTTTTAACCTCCCCTTGAACATTGTTAAAGTTGAGGCTTGTTTTACTTCATCTGGGAGGTTGTTCCAGGTTTTTGCTGCATGAAACTTAAACGCTGCTTCACCCTGTTTAGTTCTAACTCTGGGCACAAGCTGAAGGCCTGTCCCAGATGTTCTCAGAGTCCGAGGAGGCTCATAAGCAACTAGCATTTCAGAAATATATTCTGGTGCTAAACCATTTAGAGACTTGTAAACCAGTAGTGCTGTTTTAAAGTCTATCCTCTGAGCAACAGGAAGCCAGTGCAGAGATTTTAAAACTGGACTGATGTGGTTGTACTTCCTGGTGTTAGTTAGAACCCGAGCAGCAGCGTTCTGAATAAGCTGAAGCTGTCTTAACCCTCGTTTTGAGAGACCAGTGAGCAGGCTGTTACAGTAATCTAACCTGCTGGAGATGAAAGCATGAATAAGTTTCTCTAAGTCTGGTTTAGACATCATCCCTTTGACTCTGGAAATATTTTAAGGTGATAAAATGCAGATGATGTAATTGACTTAATGTGACTCTGGAAATTCAAGTCTGAGTCCATGATGACCCCTAGATTTCTAACCTGGTTTTTGGATTTTAGAGAAAGAGACTCGAGGTGACTGCTGACAATTTCTCTTTGTTTCTGTGGTCCAAAGATAATTATTTCAGTCTTGTTTCTGTTCAGTTGGAGAAAATTATTTTGCATCCACACATCAATCTGTTCGATGCAGTGACACAATGAATGGATTGGTCCATTTTCACCTGCTGTGAGTGAAATGTAAATCTGAGTGTCATCTGCATAATTATGGTAGGATACACCACAGCTGTGTATTAAGCCATATGCTGCCACAGCATCGTTTTAGGAAACATAAAAATAAGCATTTTTAATTTATTTATCTAATATGGACAACACAAATATATTGGACCAAACCAGGTGCATTGTTTGAGTGTTATAGCACACATGCTTATTTTCAACATCTGTTTATAGGAGGCTTTAAGAAAAAAGATTAGTGTGAACAACTTTTTTGGGGCAGAGTGTTTGGATATATCTGTTCACAGCTTTGTCAATTACTGTTTCATGAGTCCTTTATGCATTTATTTTATAATTGTGTAACTTCTTTTTGCCCTGGTTTTGTTTATCTTTGGCCTGTTTTTTCTCATGTTAAGTGTTCCTGTACTTATCACATACTTCTGTAAGCCTGTGATTTTTGTGCTGCATACAATTGCTGAGGGGCACAGTCACACTATAAAAGTAATGTCAACTTTTTACCATCAAAGTATAAAAAATACAAGACATACTGTATGTAGAGTACAATACACACACTTGTCCTTAGTAGTAACATTTGTTTATGATCAGAAGAGATGTCATTGTCATACACATTAAATTCCTTATTGCATATATTTGTCCTGTGTGCTATTTGTCTGTCTGCTCTGTGGGTGTCAGGGGTCTGTTGCTGCAGGCTAAATGTGGGCTGAGAGCGGACGCAGAGACAAAGCGGTGTAAATGCAGCGTGTTTTCTTTACCAGGAGTGCCCTGTTTGTTTTCTGTTTCTTAGATTTCAAAGCATTGGCACCACTCAGCAAAGGAAACAGAAATGATTCAAAGTAAAGTGCTTTGATTGAACGGTGTTTTTCCAGACTGTGGCACAAACATTTGCAGGTTTGTCCTTTTATATGGGCTATAATGAGCTGCTGGGATCACTACAATCATAAATGATGTGCCACAGGAAAGAAACTTCAGAGAGACACGCCTCGGCATTGGCCTAAGCTGGATTATGCAAAACACATTCAGTAAGTCTTGTGTTTACAGTTAGTTACTACACACAGCTCAAACACAGCAGCTCTTCCTTGTGATTAAAGCAGCACTATGTAGATTTATGCGCCCTCTAAAGGCCATTGTGTGAAACAACTGAATTTACATATAGCGACTTCCAAATAGTCACCCACAGAATAAAAGAGAGAAGGGACAGGATGTAGTTACTGCATTATTCTTTAAAAACAGCAGCCAAGACGAATTTAACAGATTGTAAATGTCTGATAAGTTAGGAAACCAGCTGCTGGAGTTTTGGGAGAATAATGTTGTCCCATTCTTGTCAGAGCCGTCCCAGCTCTTCTTAAACTATTTTTTCTTTTTATAATGTGCTAAATGTTTTTTTTTGGTGAATGGTCTGGCATGCAGGCGCGTCAGTCTAACACCCAAACTCTTCAACTGTACTGTATATTCATGCTGTTGTGATGGAATGTGGTACGTGGATGCAGTATGCCAATAGAGAGGGCTGGTTTAACTATAGGTATTAGTTTGGAGACTCTGATTGTAGTAGTAAAGCAACAGACACACAACAGGACGAATGCTATAATGAACAACATGGACCATCCCCTGCATTGGGCTTTTGAACAACAAAGAGCACCCAGTGGAATTCAGAGATCAGTGACCTGCAAGACAGAACATCACAATAAATCCTTTTTCTTGACTGCCAGAGATCTAACAACTGAATTTCCCCTTGGGGTTATTTTTAAATTTCAATTTGAACATACTTTAGCATTGCTAAGATACGCAAGGCCTTCCTTGAAAGAGACATTGTCCAGATTGGAGCATGTATTGCTCTAAAATCTCTATATAATTTTCAGTACAAATACAATCCCATACCATCAGAGAGCCAGGCTTTTGTACTGTGTGCTGATAATAATCTGGATGATCCATGTCCTCTTTATTCTGCAGGACACACTGCTGTCCATGCTGTCCAAAATTTTGACAGTTTTTGCCCATTTTAAATTAACTTTAGTAGAAGATGATATCATGTTCCATTAGGCTGATAGAACTTGAACTTGCATTTCTTGATGGCACGGCAAACTGTGTTCATTGACAATGGCTTCTGAGAGTGCGCTAAATGGTCCCAGGTTTACTAGAGTCATTCAGTAACAAATTTTGGTACACATTTTATTGCACTTTTCTATTAAACTTGTCTATTACTTTTGTAATGTCATTGTCATTGGGTGCACATGCTGCAGTGGAAACCCGATTCTTTTCAGCAAAACTCATACCAAATCCCTGCTTCAAACCTTCTGCCCCCCAGCCAACCCAAACCCAGCCAATGGTGGACCTGGTCTATTTAGAAGCCAATGGCACACCAATGACACGGTCCTGAACGCCTGATTGCAGCCATATTGAACAGATCTGCCTCCTGGGCTCACCACAGGTCTCCTTTCAGTCAGTGGGCTGTCATTACCAACGAGGTGAGCGCTCTCACACACACACCTCCCACCACACACACAAACTGCCAGTATGAATGAGTGCACTGAGACCTGGGCCTGATCAAGTGCATAGCGGCGGGAGGTGGTCTAATGGAAATCCTCTGGTGGGACTATCAGGCCCGGACTGGGACTCACAGCTGCGGCAAAAGCACACTGGGGCAGTATGTCGGCGGGTGCTAAAGCCTGCCGCTTCAATCCCAACGTAAATACTTTGAGAAAAGAGGGCTCATTTACGCATTTCACAAATACTCTGTGTGAGGATAAATTGCTTATGCAGGCGTTAATCATCAAATGGCAACGAGAGGTCGAGGCAAATAAGGTGGTCTCCTGGAGGTGTTAAATTATTCTTTACTCAACACAGTCTGAAAATACTCATTTATTAATATTTTGTTTATGGCCGTTCCTCTGCGTCCAAATTTAAAATTAGTCTTTGAGGTGAAAAAGAAAAACAAAAAATGCATCTTGGATAAGTGTAAGTTACTTTTTTGGCTGATGAATAAAGCCTGTAATATGAAGAAATTTTAACTTTAGCGCCCCCAGGGGCATGGCTGCAACAGGTATATTTGGTAGATTTCCTCTCAATTGTCATTTTATAAATGTTCCTGATAAATTGATAATTGACAGGTATTTTGAAAAACTGTTTTATGAAGCAGGAACTGAATTTATTCTAAATTTTATTAATGGCCGAAATACATAATGCAAAGGGTGCTTTTTAAGTGTTTTAATATTTTAAAGATTTAATATAATAGGTGAATATGATACATAGAATTTGGTTGTTATTTCACACAGTCCTGTTGTTTAAGAGTCTCAAATGCAACACTCACTTTTCTATATTAACTTTTTATTTTGTGTCTACAACAGACTCACATGTTTTATTTTATTGCAATATTAAATAAAAATTGGACAGATCCGTTTAGGGTCAAGGGTCTGTTACTCCCCAATTGTGGTTAGTACCCAATTTTGATGCAAATTGTGTACTGCATGCTCAGATCCTCAAAAATATAAAAATCCATTGACATGGACATTTGTATTGTTTGATGATTGCAACATAAATTTTCTTTTACATAGCTCTTTAAAAACAGAGCTGTTTTAGTATTGTTAGATGCAACAACATATAGAGACACTTGTTAAAGCAGGCTGTGTAACTTTTAGCCAGTATCACTGTGTAAGCCCACAAAAATATATTCCCGTTAATTGGTTCTTAGACATGAAATTGGTAAAATCATGACTATTTCACTAACACAGTGCCATCAGCTGGACAGAAAACTCCAAATATAAATTATATATAATCCCTGTCGACGGGTCGTGCAGACATTAATAGTGATATGCTTTTACAGCACAAACACACGGAGCAGAAATAGGCCGATACACTGGACCCCCTCAGAGTTGTATTTGTACAAAATCCACTAAAATGACCCTACCGTTGCGGAACACATGCTTTTTTTTCTTCAAACTTGCCGATTTGAATAGTTTCCTCTCAAAAACAAACAATGTTGCTAAAAACATGGAGTCAGGGATCTGCACCCTCTGCTGGCTAAAGGTTACACAGTGCAACTTTAGACTCTCTAGACTCACTCTAGTGGCTGTCAGTGGTAATGCAGTGAGTGAATGAAAAAAACATTACAATGTTATTGGGACATGGTCATTTTGTTTATCAAATCCGGTTCTCATCAATTTTTTGTTCTGATTCCAATATTTTTTGGGGGGAGAAAAAAAATTTGCAAATACTTAAAGACAGAAGTTTTTACCTTTTATTCTTGCCACATTAAGGTTATAATAAGTAGGCTGTAACTGTTTTCATGATTTTCTTATTCAAATTTTTAATTGCTAATTTTTATTTAATGAGTTTTTAATTTATAAATGTTGACATTAGTTTGGAATTTCCCTAAAGTAATTTAAACAAAACGGATTGTCAATTTACAGAATAATCTGGCTCTAATTTGGAGATTACTTTTTACCTGTATTTGTATTTTAGACACTGCTATTGCTGAAGACTAAATTGTAACATTTTATCTTTTCTGCTGCTACCTTTTATTTTCTGCCAGAAATGAAGTTGTGTGATATCTATCGGTCCAAAGGCTGATGTGTGTGACAGGTGTGCCTCTTCTTCCTGGTTGGCTCACACAAGCAATCAGAGCCTGTTAGTAAACAGTCTGTCCTTTCTCAAAGTGCCTCGGAGATTTACTCGAGGAAGTCAAATTGCTGTGAAACAGCCTCATTTGGCGCTGGGTTCGGACCTGAATGCTTGAGTGAGTATAATTGCTGCGGGTGGGGCATGTGAGAGTGGTGGGGGTGAGCCTGGCTTTTGGGGTTTTGCTATCTCTGGGCATAGCTTTCCCTAATAACGACCACAGCTGAAATCAAACCGCTGTGTGTTTGCTCTCAGAGGTGATTAGCCCCAGAAGTTAGGATTTCAAATAGCCCCAATTGAGCTGCTCCATTTTACATTTGTTGGAGATTTATCATTGAATTTGTGATTGATTTTAAATGGATTAGCCCCACGCATTCTGTTTCAGAGTAATTGTGCTTAAGTGGAGCATGCAGCAACAGATGGCTGTGGAAAATGTGCTTTCATTAGAGGAATTATTTGCCATTTGCGCAACATGCAACACTGTAATCTCCCTCTTCTTGTTGTCAGTGGAGAAAATGTGGATGTTACCGTTGGCCTCATGTCAAGCATGATTCACTGCATTCTGCAGCTACAACAGGCTACACAAGACAGACTGAGGCTTTTATGTTTACTGTGAATGGAGGCAATGGAATAACCACTGTTTGATTTTCAGCAGTGGTGTATTGTGTTTTTCATGTTATTTTGGTTGAGGGTTTGTGATTATTAACATAAATGTGAAACTTCAGCAAGTTCATCAAGTTAAAATCAAGTAAAAAAAAGTACAAAATCTCTGTTCACAACTTCTAAAAGAATGTGCTGGTCAACTCTGTGTGCCGTTGCAGAAGCGCTTTAACTTGAGTCTTCAATTAGGTAGAGTCTCTACTCTGTGGGAAAATTCCTGTAGAGTACCAGTCCCTAGAGTTGGGCGTCCAGTTAAACCAAATCAACATAGACCAGTAGCTCTCACCTCTCATATTATTTAAACATTTGAAAGGTTGCATATGAGAATCTAAAGATCACAGGTTAAACATGCTTTAGATCTCCTACAGTTTGCCCAAAACAAACATACTGGTGTTGAGGATGCTGTACTATATCTGTAACATAGGGTCTACTCTCACCAGGATGAGCAAGGTGGTTATGTTAGGGTTATGGTCTCTTTCACTTTCTTACCAAAGAGCATGGAACCCTTCCTATTGAACCTCACCTCCCTCGAGCTCAAGATGACCAACAATTAATAGACCTTGACGTAAAATGGGACTAGCTTTATGTGGTGCTCTGTTTCTCTGATTGGTTGAATGTTTTTAAATTGAGTCAGTCCAGAGGCAGTTTATTCTGCATTTGTTGATACGGCTCCTTGAATTCTGATCAAATGTGAATCCAGTTGCATTTTAATTTGCCTCCATTTGTTCCGCCCTGGGGAATTCAAACTCAAATGGGAGCAGACTAATTCTTTGCACAAAACATAAAAAAAAAAAGTTTAAACTTTGACACCGTTTTTTTTCTCAGGAGTGGCAACCAATCAGAATTCAGTGGCCATTCTTGTTGCTCCACACTTCTAATAAATCTCACACTCAGAAAATGATGGTGGGAAAACTGACTCATTTAAACTAATGGAAGCTCAGTTACTCTTTATATCAGAAACATGAGAGGTACCCTGTTGCCCTCTGTTCTATCTGAGTGCTGCTAGTATTATGTGTCTGTGTGATCAGACAAGACTTCGCCAGGCACTGCTCTTCAAGCCGGGTGTCAGGCACACCCAGCCACAGCTGTCAGCGCCTGTACTTTATGTGGGCATTTCCTGCATCGCTCTGACATGTGCTGTCACCTCGCCGAGTTAGACACTTCCATCTGCCCTCCAACAGGCCTGGCTGTCAGCACACACACACACACACACACACACACAGACATACACACATGCATGTTTGTTTAACTCACAGAACACCCACTATCACCTATCCTCCATGTCTGCCAAGAAAACCAGCAGAACGCACCGGATTACAAATATTCCACTCGCTGACAGCTTTTCATCTGAATCGTTTTAATGCTCTTTAGTCTGAGACATTTTTCATCAACTATCACCTTCAATCAGTAAATTTGTAGCGTTACAAACATGATACACTTGGTTCTTAATGATAGTCAAAGCAGATCTATGTAGTTCCTGGACATGCACCATTATTTTTATGCACAAAATATGACACCTGTAGTGTTATAGCCATTTGTCATATGCATTAAAATGTTTAATATTATATGTTTAAATCCTGTATTTGAGGTTCATAGCATAGTATCTTATAGCATAATGTAATTAGAATACAAAGCATCTTAAGACGTCATATAGACTTTATTATCAAGGACTTTATTTATATTTCTTTTAATCCAGAAAATTCAGAATTGGTAACTCCAATATTGTTGGGGCTGTACCATGATAAAAAGGAATATTTCCAGTAATTCAGCTCTAGGTAACACCCTATGGCTGTGTCTAAATGTAAAACTACTATGGTACTAAGATCTCTGCATTTTCTTTCTTAAAGCTACAGAAAAGTTGATAATCCTGAGATAGAGTTCTGTGCAAGCCAGTGTCATTTTGTGGATGGACAGCAAAGGATACAGCTGATGGAAATAAAAAACTAACAGCATCAAACATGTTGTTAATTGTAGGGGAAACCAGAGTACCTGGCGGTACCTACACAAACACAGGGAGAAAAGGCAAACTCCACACAAAGAGCCCTGGATAGGAATCAAACTCAGGACCTTCTTGCTGTGAGGTAGGAATGCTAACTATTCTGCCACAATAGAATCTCAGTAATACCCCAAAATAAGGAGACAGCTTGGAATTGTAAACTAAAATGGTTTATCCTTTTTCTTTTTCTAGTTATGTTTTTCAGTGTGTTAACAGATGTAGCCAGAGCTAGAATAATAAGCAGCCCAATGAATGAATGTTGACAAACAGTGTGGACCAATGGAAGTGTCCTCAAGCTGAGAACTTTCCCTAAGTGAGCATCTGATTCAGCAAAACTTCTAGTAGGCCAATTCTATTACAATATGCTATTATTTAATTAAACTGTATTTCTCACATACAAGAAAATCTTGTACTGTGTACTTAAAGACTGCTGTCACTAAATGTCATCATTGCCATTATGTCAGAAATCTTGTTTTGGTTTTCATCATAAAGACAAGTATGTAAAACTTCTTCTACCAGCATTATACATTTTACCCCAATATGACAAAGTTTCCAGGAAAGTAAAATAAATAATTTTGAGCCATTCTTTATGTAATCTAGCAGAGCAATCATAAAACCATGGCTGGGACAATCCATTTAGTGTATGCTTCATATCAGCAGAGTCATTTGTCAGTGGGGCTGCTTGTGTATGTTACGCTCTGCTGTGAAACAAGTGTCAGTAAATGTGTTGAGTAGCAATGATCAACAAACACAGGACTCACAGTGTGGCTGCCGTTTCTAGTCTTTTTGGAAGATTAATTTCTTTAACCTTTTTAGGACATCATCAGTAAGCAAGGATGTGCTATAACAGTACCAAGTTGGGAACCCCCCCAAAAATATAAAAAAAAGTAATTTAAACTTTAAATGTTGCAAAAGTAAAACCGAACTATGTTTGCTTTTATGAAGCACATGCAGTGAAGGACATACCTCGAGTTGGGAGAGGTACCTTGTAAACCTATTCCAATAGAAAAACTAATTGTGTGTTTTGAAAATGTAATGTATGGGGTAGTGCTGTTGTTTTTGATGAGTTTTAAAGGTTACTTCTAAGCTGAAAGATATTGAAACCAAACGCAAATCTTATAAAGTCCTATACTAGAACTGACACATTTTACTGTGGTTTGGATCAATAATGTCATAATAATTATATAAAAAAATAAATGAATAAAAACATCCCCACCTTTATTTGTTAGTATAATTAAAAAATGTAAAAATAATTCTATTTATTAATTTAGAAAAAAAAAATTGGGGGAATTTAACATAAATAATAATAAAATACTAAAAAGTAAAATAATTTCCAAGAATTCAAGTTAGATTTATTTTAAAGCACACTTATTAAATTAATAATTCCTTTAAAAAAAATTGGAAGATAAACTACTACAAAGTAACAAATTGACTAAATCAATTCTTTAGAAGCATATCATCAAGAACATAAACCTTTGTTTGCAAATTGCAGTGGTCATTTAGTAGAAGTGCTTTCCAAAAATACAAACTAATCCAGGGTGTTTTCCTATTTTCCATAACTTTCCCATGAAAAACCATATTGTAGGTTTTGCAGGTTTTCCAGGACAAGACTGTGTCTGGTGTCAAATGTATAGCGCGGTGGGTCACAGGGACCACCCCCGGCCATGGTGGACATTCTGTTTGTTGTGCGTGATGAATTGGCTGTGTGCTTGAACCTAAAGGTTGGCAAATTAACAGTTAATTAGTGCTTGATAAATGACAGATGGACACGAGTTCTGCTATCTGCACCAGCCAAGTGTTTATGTGCTGGTAACAAGTGTCGGAGCACACTGTTATGTCTGCCTTCTGTCACCCACTGCGATTGCTTTCAGATGTGCCCCCACTGACCACCCCCCATCCCATACTCAGACCTGTTTATTACCTCCGGTCCCACCCCTGCACTGGGCCCTCATTTTATCAATTGTTTCCTAACACATTTAAGTCAGGGTATGCAGGGAGTGTGTAAAAAAAAAAAAAAAGATTGGACCATTTCTAGTAGGTGATAAAATCTGACTTAAAAGTTCAGTTCTACCAACCAGCTGATGTCCACTGAGTAACCATTTGGTGAAGTGTTAACTGAAGTTGAAACTTTATGTGGACAACAAATGTGGTGCACAAACCACTGTTAAATGGTGTGTGGCTATTGGACTTAACCAACAAAAAACTGCAGGTAAAAGGCCGACATCTGCTGCACACAGAACGGCAAGCAAATGAGGAAATGTTAGTGTTATATTTTTACTTCATTTGAGCGGGCCAGTAATGTACCTGTTTTTATCATAATTCATCTTTGAGCCAGGTTGTGGATTCCTGAAGGAGCATTTTTGATTCTGGTTTTACAAAAGGGTAATTTTTGATAAAAAGTCCTTTACTTGTTTTTATAATGTGCTGAATCAGATGGATGCACTGGTTGTATTTGATGTGACACAAACAGGGCAATCTGAATTAGGTGTAGCTATTGATGAGGATAAATGTGAGGCTATTCTGGATTCTGTGTCTTTGCTCTTGGGCTGTACATTACATTAATGTTGGTTCAGGCTCCAACAGATTATATAACACATACCGCTCAGATATGCTGCACGAAAAGAACATCTTCCTATCTTGGATTAGTGACAAGCCTCCATCCAAATCTAACTGGCACAAACTTGACATGGAGCTTTTTTTTCTTTTGGAATACTTTTCCTCCCTGCTGCATTCTAAAAAAGGACAGTTCCTGTAGGTGTGGGCCCCTTACCTCCGCCTCACTGGCGCTGCTGTGGCCTAGATGCTGAGCAGCAGACTAGCCATGGAGATTTTTTTTTTTTTTCTTTCTTGTCTCTTTGGAACGTGTTGAGCTGTGTTCATTTGTTGTATTTATTCTCTTGTTTTTGTTCAAATCTGTATAGGATGTTTTTATTCACATATTTTTGGGGACTTTTTTGATATTATACAAAGTCCTGCTGTCTTACCCTAGCGTCCATCCATCTGTCCATTTCTTTCAATTACCCGAGCCTGACTTTCTCACTCCCCAGACGCTTCCTTCAGAATTCTGAGGTGTTTCCAAGCCTGTCAAAAACATAAAAACATTATAGCATGCCTTGCGCTTTCCAATAGAGGACATATAGGACATGTCCTAAACACCTCTTGACAACCAATCAGGGAAGTTGAGATAGCAGCCAACATCAGCGTCTGCCTTACTATTTTACCTCCTTTTTTTCCCCTGTCCACACTGTCCACAACAGTGCTGATGTTTTAGTGTTCCAAAAATGCTGGAGTAGTGTGGACAGGTAGGGTTTGACACTAAAAACCTTATGCGTATTCAAAGTAAAGCATTTTAAAAACAGGCATTAAATTTTGGAGACTGGTTGGTTGGCTGCAGTGCTGTGTCACAGAGCTGGGTGGTCCCTGTACTGTATGGGCTTTGTTCTGCCTCGTGCACATTATGTCCCAGGCCAAGCCGCAGTAATGAATGTACATACATGCCGCCGTTTCCTCTGCCCCCACCCCTTCTTCTGCTGAAACATGAATGACTCAAAAGCAGCTCGGGACACACACAACTCCTTTTAAAACCACTCCATCAAACTGCATTTACTCTGAAGACTCACATGCGGCAACACAAAACGGTTGATTCATCTGCCTCCCTTTTATTCGGTAATGACCTTCCTACTCTCCGACAGAATGCGTCCGGAGAGGAAACACATTTTATTTTCCAGCACTGACAGTAATTTACACCTAATAACAAATTAGCTTTTTTAAGTTTCCGAAGGTGAGCTAAGAAAAGCCGCCTTGTTCCTAGAAATGCTTTTTGAAAGAACCAAATAAACAAAGATGATTTCTTGGATGACGAAGAGGTTTTTCTTCTTAGTCACATTTACCAAATACAAAGCCATTACAGTCCGGCATCGGTTCGCATTGTTTAGATGAATATGTCTCTTTCATTACACACATGTCAGGCTCACAGGACCTGTGTCTAATTTGCATCATTAGGGCCCAAAATGATTGCTTCCTTCAGTCGTGGTGGGAATGCGAGCAACGCAGGCCGGAATGATTCCATAAACACATGCAGAGTTCTCATGAGTTCGGCTTAGACTGAAGGGTAATGAGAACAACTACTTTATTCCAGGAGTCACGGGGGTGTCAAGGCTAAGATAAGATAAACTTTATTTATCACAATGCAGAGAAATGTGTTTGTCTGCCTTGATTATTTTGTTGTGTGAGCTGTAAACCTCCCTGTTGTGACTCACCTGACTCCAGTTAAAATGTACACTAGTGTTGAGGTGTTGAGGAGCACTTAGTAAGTATGAAGGCTGTCCCAGTGTCTCTTTCTGGAATCCTGTCCAATTATCCAATCAGAAAAGAGAATGTCTTAAATAGGCTGTTGGCTTGCAACACTGCAAAAAACAGACACTTTTCTTATAAACATTAATTTTCAAATTATCTTCTGAACTTCCTAAAAAATTTTCTCAATATTGGAAGTTAGAGCAACACTATTAAACCCTTTTGGACGGACCAGGATCTGTGCGGTTCTGGTTTTCTGAAACTTATTACAAACCGAACAACAGTTTCACACCAAAAATAAAAGCCAAAACCAAACGTTTTATTTATTACTTGACTCAACTAGTGTTAAAGTTTGGCCCCTTGTACTAAAAATGTAGTGTTAGTTACCCGTGTGGTCATTTTTAGATGCATTTGAACTGTTCCATAAACATAATAACCGTTCTCTTATCTGTCTGTGGAATGTTGGTTCATGTGAGGACATGAATCCAAATGAGAAAACTCTTGGCTTGTCAGATATTGCTATAAGTAATAATAAGCGCAACAAACCAAAACTCATAATTTACCTATAACTCTATTTATTGAGAGGTAACAGTTCCTTGTGAGTTTGCATTTGTCTTTGGATCTTTATTCTGAACATTTACATAGTGTTTCTTTAACCTTGTCTGAGTGAGATGTAACTATTGTGTTAAATAGTAAAATTTAGTTACTAGTAAAGTCCTATCTTTTATGTCCCATCCTCTGCCCCAACAAAATGAGGCAAATCTGTTGTGCATATATACTTTTTAAAATTCTGCACATATTCAATTATTTTTTGCTGGAAATATTATAGTGTACATCCTGGGACACAAATGTAAAATAGTAACAGAAATTTAATGACTAGTGTTTTCATCATGGGTAATAAAATGAAGTATAACAGTGATTTATTTCAAACCCCTCTCTATTTCTCCTCGGATCATTTGGGTTGAAAAAGCTTATCCGGGGCATAGCATTCATCACCTGAGAATTAGTGCCAGAATGAAAGTAGAAAATGAAGCTTTGGCGCTAGCAGACACCCTGCACATTTAGAAAGTGATCCATAGTCCCTGGACCGATATGACTCAACGTTACAGACCTCAGGGTCAAGAGTGCAGCATTGTATTAACGTAACAGTTTTTTGACACTAGTAAACTAGACATTTAGCTATTTAGGCAAAAAGTCAATGGCAAAAATCCTGTCATTGTGTGTCAAATGTGTTGTTAGATTTAACACTTTGTACATGATCAAAAAATGCAAAGTTAGCTTAGCTTAGTGTGTCATTTTTCTCTCAGGAAGATAGTTCTTACACAACAATGAATTGCGGATTTGTTTAATTTTTACACTTAAATACAGCTTTCTTGTGTCTTCCTTCACCTTAGCTCCCTGGAAATGTGAATGGTTAAAGGATTGTAGTTGATTCTGGTCCCCACAGTGAGCTCATGGTCTAGACCAGTTTTCTTTGTGTGCAGCTACAATTGTCCTCCGAGATCTCTTCCAAAAATGACTTGACTCAGTCTATCCCTGTCATGGTCTTGGTCTTGGTCTCAGTTTGTGTGGTCTTGACTATGAGACTGCAAACTGCACTGACAGGAAATACCGGATAAAGACAATTTTGTTCTTACTTACCATTGGAGGGCCCTTTTCCTAGCAGCCATCCACACACAATTCTACTTCTTTACATGGCAACATTTGGTGGACTTTCTCTGCTCCCAATCAAGCATTTGTAAAAAATATACAGTATATTTTATCTAACTGAACCTTTTGGCCATTTCCGCATACAATTGTCCTTGAGTCATTGCTCAAATATGAACAGTACTAGAGAACTACTCCCTTTTGCTTTTTGCGGAGAGCTCTTGGTGCCAGACTCCCAAGCCAAGCATCTAAATGTTTGTATCCCTTTTCCCATCAGAAACGGAAACAATTTAGTTTAGTCCTAACAGTACAACCACACTGTGTTCATGTTACTGGGTGCCATTTTGGCCTGCATGAGTCACTACGCTAATGTCAGCCGCATTACTCTCATTATTTCACGGTTAGTTTGACACACGGTTAATATTCAGATGGCAGCAGTTGAAATGAGCAGGGATATGAAGTGAAAATATGTAAGTGGGAGGTCTGGAGCTGTGTGTGTGTATGATTAGGGGAGGGGCATCTGGACTCTGCCAAACAGTTCCTGACAGAACAGAGCCTCTCTCGGCCATTTCCTTCAAACAGCAATCAGGCCGAATCAAAGCAGCTGCTCTGTTCTCGAATACTCCAATTGCACCAATCAAGTCCGTTTAGTGGCGAGGGTCTGCGCCACACACGGCATTCACGGACACACACAGGCCGGGTGCTGTGGATTCTGCAGGCAGTCAGAAATAATAACACTTATTTTATTAAGGCCACTGGAGAGACGCCAGATACATTTAATAATCTTACACAGGTTCAAATGGACGCAGGCAGCAATGCAGTGAGCCCAAGAACTGCTAAGAATTCATTAGAAGTCTGTACTCACTGGCCCCAAAAACATAACTCAATAGTTTTAATTTGATGCAAAGTAATATAGTTTTTAGTGTAAAGACTGTACTGCATCCATTTTTAATATTTAAAATGTCAGAAACAAAATATACGCACCTAATATAAAAACACATGCATGAAAAAAGAAGGGTAGCACCCCTAGCTCAGTTGGTAGAGTGCTCGCAAATACACAAGAACTATGTAAGAACAGGGGAGAGCCGGTTTGAATCTCGGGTCATTTGCTCAATGTCATCCCTCTGTCGACCTACTGGCAATAAAGGCAATAAGGTCCAAATATCTTGAAAAAAAAAAAAGGTTGGTCTGTAAATGGCTGCACAAATATGTGTCCAATGTTCTTAAATCAAATTAACTCTATCATACGTCAACCATACTTTAATTCCATCATTTTGGATCAAAAGTATGACTTCCTCATTTGATTCCCTCAATTTTATTTTAGCATTTGCATAACTGCTAACAACATGGCTGTTGTCACGGTTTTTAGTTGTTAAAGTTTTAATAGCATCACTAATGGAGCCTTGATCACGTTGCTTTTGTGTATGTGAGTAAAAAAGTGTACTTGTTGTGTAAAGTGTACATACACATGCAAAAGATATAATTCTCATATGGAGATGCTTTCCAAAGTGCCCTGGTAGTGGTTTTAGAATAAGGAATATGAATATGAGAAACCACCTTAAACTCCATCTTTTGCTCAATGGTTCTGAAAGCAAAACCAACATGGTCAATTAGAATTGTTAAGAAGAAGCACTTATTCCATATATTCAGATTTTTTTTAAAATTCCATTTATAATTTTATTCCATACAGTATAATTTAGTCAAGTAAGTGTAACAGGATAAATGTTGTTACCACCAACCTCTGCGTTTATTCAAATTGTCTAGCTCCAAATCGACCACAAGTGGCAGGACTAAAGTGAGCAAAATGCGATAATGCCGCAGTGCAGGAAAGTGGCATATTTTTCTCCTGGCTCTGTTACTCTGCAGCAGCTGTTTTGTCTATTGTATATGACAATCCCAGTCTAAACAACATGGCACTAATCCGCCAATTTCCATCCACTCTCTGACAACAACTCAGGTTAATCTTGTTCGTTGAAAGCCGCGTCGAGTGATCCAAACAAACGTCTGGCTTGCCGTGCCTAGCCCTGGATGCTCCGATAGAGAAAACAACGTTAATTGTTCTGACATGCCTGGTGATTTCAGCTCTGAGTCAGCCTGCAAATTTCATTTAGTGACTCGACGGCGAGCTCTGATCACGTTACATAAATCCTAACGTTTAACAACACAAAGCGGAAGAAGTAAACGCACGCAGAAAGTGTTTCAATGTGGTCTGACAGCACAGCCTTGGCCCCTGCGAGAGACTTCCTCTGAGAAGTATTTAATGTTGGAAGCTGGCTCTCTCCAAACACACTGCACCTGGGACAACAGCAGCCCTTCCAGCAGCCGCGTCCACTGGCAATCAGCGCGCTACAGGAGTACAATTAATACAGTGTGCTGGTGTGTTATCAAAACAGAATTATGGTATTGAACTGCTGTAAATACTGGAGAGAAGCTGTGTGGTACATTCACAAAACATCATCCACTTTATTTTTGATACTGATACAAACACGCAACAGAAATAAAGTTGCAATGTCATGAGAAGAAATAAAGTCCAAGTCACAAAGACTAGCACAAGTCGAGTCGAGGTCCTTATCACTTAAAGTATTATCCAAATCATACCCAAATATTCACGTTGAGTCATCTTTAGTTGAGCTGCAAGGCCAAGTTACTAAAGAAAGGTCCAAGTCGAGTCCAAGTCACTAAAGTGAGTTACAAATCTAAAAAATTGTAGGAGCCAAACTGACACTGATTGGGAGTTTACTTTTGTATAAGTATATTTTATTTAACACATTTGATGAAATTTTGATTGTGGTAAAGCAATTTAGCTTGTAGCCTATATAGGCCTATATTTTAAAATTGTATTTGTTTAGGCTCAACTTCTGGGTTACATTTAGGGGCTGGGAGTTAAATGAGAGCAGCTTGTCCCGCTCTGAACACTTGAAACAGGCAGAGGTTCTGTTGTTGCTGAGCGTGTCCTTTGTGCTCAAGTCCAAGTTGAGTCACGAGTCCTTTGTTCTGAGAATAAATGAGTCCAAGTTCAAGTCCGAGCCATAAAAAAGCACAAACATGAGCCTGATGACCCGACTTGAATCCGAGTCCGGGATTCGCATACTCCATCTCCAAATGGCAAATGGCTAGAGTTAATTTAAAAAACACTTGTATTGTAGGACTTGTATTCACTAACAAGTCCTAAAGCATGGGGCATGGGCCAGTTTTGTTTACAAACTGGAAATCCTGCAAATTACGACTTTAATAAGGACTTTAAAATGGGAGCTATATATGGTGTGGTAAAGCCACCACACATAGACCATAAACTCAATTTACCATTTATCAACTTGGTATCAGACTTTTTGTGTCTGACCTTTTCTCAGCTGTGAATAATGACTTTTGTGCCCTCTTTCAAAAGTTCAGTGAGGTCTGCTAACTCTTACTGTTAGATGCGGTGTCCCAGTTTAAGCCTCTGGACTGAATAAATACAGCCTAAAGGTTCATCAACTCAAAAAGGCGAGCTATCACACCTGTCAATCACTATGTTCCAGATTTTTGTATTTTTAAAAGCAATGCAACTGCAATAAGAATTGACATTCAGCATGTTAGCTCACACTATATATTTTTTTTTATTTACCAAAAAAGGACCCAGTCATGCTATCGTTTATGTGAAACTTAACTCTGTGCAGCTTTAAGTGTGCGTCTCTCACTTTATTTCATAAAACCATGTCATAACATGAGCCATTCCCACCGTTTACAACAACACCATTACAGCGCAAAGCCTTTTTATTTGAGCGTTACATTATGAAGAGAAATGAGGTGTAACGTGAGCTCATAACTAGTAAACCTGGTGTTGCAGAGAGAGCACTTCTCAACACTGCAACATGCAAAGGGCTACACGCTAATAGCCCTCTTGGAAAAAAAAAAAGAATAAAAAAAAGTGCACACTGGCCCCATTTGTGAGGCTCAGTCTTGTCATTAACTTAATGCTCATCCACAGTTTGGTCTAAACACAGAGCCTTTTATGGACTTATCCTAATTAGTGCGACCATTAGTCTTAATGGGGAGTAATGGCCAGTTTGAAGTTATTTGATAAAACAACATGCCAGCGGCTGGAGGTGTTTTATTACGGCGCTATATAAAGCTAATTTCTGGACGGTAAAGAATGTTTCCAGATCGCCAGTGAAAATTGTCCAGGCGCTAATTCAGTTTCCACATCTAGCAGAGCGACGGGCCACCCACGGGGAAAATGACACAACCTGCAGTTTTTTAGCAACGGCTGCTTTTACCTTTTTAATACATCTGTCACTGTCATCACAATTACTGCGAGGAATGTACGTGCAAGTGTTATGGCTTCTTTGAAAAAAAAAAAAAAACAGTGGAAATTGGAGCTGGTCTAGATTGTATTGGTACATCTCAGAAACTGTCACAAATTCTTTCCTCCTTTTTTAACTTGTAGAAACACATTTGAAAACATTATGATCTAAAACTGGCATTCTCAACTGGTAGTTCAGGACCCAAAAATAGGCCGATGACAAGTCACTGGGTCTTGATAGTGTTTAAAACAGTGTAATGTAGCTACAGTATATACTGTCAGATTTTTATAATAAAATATATTTTAAAGTTAAAAATTCAAAATAAATATATAAAAAACATACTATGAAAGTCATATTTGAAATGGTTGTAAAGTTTTGGAAAATAACTGCTTGGGTCTGTGAGGGGGTCACAATTACTAATAATTCAAGATGGCGCCTGTGTTCGGCATTGCCTCTGCTCCCTGTCTGTTCGCTAATGTAATTTTGTGTTTTCTAGTGATGTTTGTTGCCTTATCAGCCCTTACAACAAGTAACTGTGCATCAGCTGCTTTTGAATATGATCGACATACTCTATTTCGAATAAACGAGCAGATGAAAGACTTTTGTGTTACCTGGGCCAGGTACGCGGAGTTTTTCCCTCCAGTTTTTGAGTGCTCCACGTCATCACTGGAGTACCTGTTGCTAGCTAAGCCCCGCGGCAAGAGAAGGAAGCGGGGATTGAGGGCTGGCGTCGGGGCCAGGCTGAGAAAACACCGTGGGCAACTACCAAGTCCGAGCGGCTCCGGATCTGTCTGGGACGAGCGGTGCCTGCGGTCGGTTCCGGTCCGTGAATCTGGCGGGAACTCGTCCGGTGCGTCTCCGTCCCTCCAATCTGACCGGATTTTTCCGATTCGGCGGCTCCGACACTTCCTCCACGTGAGCGGGTCCTGTGTCCTGTTACATGCCGGGTGGTCAATAGTGACCACGTCCTGTCACCGCTGCGCTGCCCTGATGGTCAGCGCGCACCGGCCTTGGATCTGGCACAGCCGACTCGGATTGCTCTGCTCAACGCTCGCTCCATTGCAAACAAGGCCTTCTTCCTCAGCGAGTTATTCTCAAAGGAACACCTTGACTTTATGTTTTTAACAGAGACCTGGCAGCGTGAAATGGAGTACACTCATCTGAACGAGCTGTGCCCTCCGAACTGTTCTGTGTTTGGGACACCGCGGGTCTCGCGGCGAGGAGGCGGACTCGCACTCGTGTACCGGGACTGTTTCTGCTGCAGGTTGATGAACCCAGACTCTTTCGACTCCTTTGAGATGCAGATGACTAAGGTTGGCAACAATGACTCATTTTATTGCATTTTAATTTACCGACCTCCTGGTCCTGGACGCTTGTTTTTAGAGGATTTCTCTGAATTTTTATCTTCAATTATCAAACTTGATAATGTTCTGATACTCGGGATTTTAACCTCCATATCGACGATGCTTCGTGTAATCTGGCATCTGAGTTTTTAACACTCACTGAAGCATTTCATTTTAAGCAGCATGTCTCTGGTCCTACACACACCAAAGGCCACACTTTGGACCTTGTTTTCTCTTTAGGCCTGAACATTGACCAGTTGAGTGTTACAGACACTAATGTGACAGACCACTGCTGTATATCTTTTAACTTGCATTCCAGTGTGGACTATCTTCCTTCCAAACTGATGTCACAAAGACGCATCATAAATGGATCCACAGCTGAGAAATTTTCAAGTCATTTGACCCGATCGTTTTGATGGCTGTAGTGAGCCTGAATCTTTTATGCAGTCTTTTAATAAGCACTGTTTGTCTGTTTTAAATAAGGTTGCTCCGCTAAAAGTAAGCACACCACGCCTAAAAATCCCTGCCCTTGGATAAATGAGGAAATCTTATCTTGTAGGAGAAACTGTCTAAAAACAGAACGCTTGTGGAAATGCACAAGTTTGGAAGTCCACAGACTGCACTTGAAGGAGCTCATCATGTCACTAAATGATATAATAAAACAGGCCAGATCTGCATATTTCTCTAATCTTGTTGTGCTGAACAAGAAAAATCCTAAAGTCCTGTTTGACACAATATCAAGAATTGTCTCTCCTTTAGCTCCTCATTTACCAGTCCACTCAAAGTCTGACTGCAACAGGTTTTTAAATTCCTTTGTGAATAAGGTACATGATATACGAGCTTCTATAAACCCATCCTCTGTCCACACATCCTGGGGTTTATCTCCTCAGTGCTCTTGGTCCACCTTCTCACCTGTCACTGAAGAGGATATCAAGGGTCTACTAAAAAAGTGAAACCATCATCAAGCCCTCTGGATGTAATGCCAGCTTCGTTGCTTTTAAATGTATTTGATTTAGTTGGTCCATATGTTGTTAAACTGATCAACCTTTCTCTTTCAACTGGTTCTGTGCCCAGCTCTTTTAAACAAGCGGTCGTCAGCCCCATTCTGAAGAAGCCCAATTTGGATTCTTTTGAACCAAACAACTACAGGCCAATCTCTAAATTGCCTTTTTATCTAAAATCCTGGAGAGAGTGGTGGCGGAGCAGCTGACTGCGTTTCTTAATGAAATTAATGTTATAGACAAATTTCAGTCAGGCTTCCGAAAATGTCATTCAACAGAGACTGCCCTGCTGAGGATATCAAATGACATTATGATGGCAGCTGACTCTGGGCAGTACTCAGTCTTGATCTTACTGGATTTATCGTCTGCTTTTGATACTCTGGACCATAATATATTGTTAAAGCGTCTGCAATATGAAATGGGTTTCTCTGGATCAGTTCTAAAGTGGTTTTCCTCTTACCTGAGTGACAGATCATTTTGTGTCTGTATTAACAATATTCTGTCTGAAATGACCCTCTGTCATATGGAGTTCCTCAGGGCTCAGTCTTAGGTCCTCTTTGTTTTTATTGTACATATGCCCTCTTAGTGAAATATTTCATGGTTTTAAAAATGTGTCTTATCACTTTTATGCTGATGACATTCAGTTGTACTGTTCTTTTAAAGACTCTGAGTTTTATAAACTTACTGAATTGTTGAACTGCTTGACTTGCTTAAAGAACTGGTTATGCAATAACTACCTACAGCTAAATACAAAAAGACTGAAACTTTAATCTTTGCACCTGACCAAAAATACTTCAAATCAAACAACACCTTGGTTCCCTGGGTTCTTCCGTCCAGTCGAGCCTCAGAAACCTTGGTGTTCTGTTTGACCAATCTATGTCTCTGGACAGTCATTCTAGACAGTTGGTCAAAAACTGTTTTTATCATCTAAGAAACATTTCTAAATTGAGAGTGTTATTGTCTAAATCTAACTTGGAGATGATTATTCATGCTTTTATTTCTTCTCGTCTTGATTATTGTAATTCTCTTTTTATTTGTTTCAACAAATTGTCTCTGGGTCGGCTTCAAATGGTGCAAAATGCTGCAGCCAGGCTTTTAACTGGAACCAACAGAAGGGCTCACATTTCACCGGTTTTAGCTTCACTTCATTGGCTTCCAGTCAAATTCAGGATTGATTTTAAAATTTTAGTCTTGACTTTTAGAGCTCTACATGGACAGGCCCCCCAGTACATCACTGACCTGCTGACCCCTTACTCCTCCTCACGCACTCTTCGGTCTTCAGGTCAAAACCTTTTAATGGTCCCCAAAACACGTTTGAAAACCCGGGTGACCGGTCTTTCCAAACAGTCGCCCCAGACTCTGGAACACCCTGCCCCTGTCACTGCGAGTGGATATTTCTGTTGATTCTTTTAAAAGCAGCTGAAGACACTTTTATTTAAACAAGCTTTTAGTTGATTGGGCTTTTTATGTTTCAATATTCTGTGGTTTTAATTTTTTTTTTTTTTTTTTTCTCTAAGTTTTATTGTTTTTTATTGCACTTTGTAAAGCACTTTGTGATTTATATCTGTGAAAGGTGCTATATAAATAAAATTTACTTACTTACTTACTTAATTCATTTCTGTTAAGATCTCCTTGAAAGGCCCATAGTGTGCACCTTAAGGTAGGGCATTCGCAATATTATTTTGAAGCGTCTTGAGAGGACATTTGTTGTGAACCGGTGCTATATGCTTGTAAATAGATCAAGACTTTGGATGCTACATTAGGCAAAGGCTGTATGCAGGATTTTAGGACCCCAAAAAATTGCCTGGTTGTGCAGGATTACGGGGGCCCAAATTACTAAAAAAAGCTTGAATATCTAAATATGTGCCTTTTAAGATGTTTCAAGGACTATGTTATACAATAAGCTTAAAAGTGTAATGCTAGTATTGCAATGCATTTCTTTTATCTTTTGAATAAAATTTTTGTAGCAACTTATAGTTATAGACTATAGAGATTTTGCAATAGATACATTTTCAGTAGTTTTTTTTTATCAATAGCTAATATGATATTTGTTCTTTCTCATGGCTTGTGTCTTATAATTTTAGTGCCACTAAGAAACATAGACCATTTAAAAAGATACAATACATACTTTCTGTCTGTCTTTAAATCAGACAGCATGGGTCATGCCACATTGGCTGGACCCTTACATGTGTGATTGAAATAATGGCACATTTAAAGCCGTTCAATATCTGGTTATAACTAGGTTGAATTACATTTACATTTAGTCTTTTAGCAGATGCTTTTATCCAAAGTGACTTACATTAAGCTTTCATTCACCAGTGTTACACCACTGGAGGCAAGGGGTGTTAAGTGTCTTGCCCAAGGACACAACAACAGCATGAACTGTGGGGAGAGCAGGAATCGAACCACCTACCTTCCGGTTGAAGGACTACCACTGAGCCACTGCGCCCCAATAACTTTGGGAATGTTTAAAGTCTGCATCCATCTATAACCTGTTTAGAGACAGTTAAAAGTAGTTACAGTTCAAGTTAAACCACTTTAATCCATCAATAACCGTTTAAATCAGTAAGGTCCAAATTAAACCAATGTCCAACTTTAGTTTTTAGGCAGGTCTAAATGTCTTTTGAACTGGTTAAAGTCTACCAATTTCTCTTATATAAGAAATAGTTTCGACATCTTATTGTCTTATACAAATACATACGATATATCACTCTCTTAAAGTGGAAACCTATTTTTACTGTTTACATCAAAAATGTTAAATGCAAATGTTCTAAATGTGAATTATCTCCATTCTTCACTTCCCCTAATACACTAGTAAGTAAAAGTTATTTTGTAATGAGATGGCCAATGGTTTGAAGTTCTGCAGAGTAGCCACATACTTGTATCTAGCTCTAACAGCGACAGTTTTTTTAAGTGGCTGGGTCGTTAGGATCATTAGTCTGGGAACACTATAACCTCTGGCACTGCTCTCATGGAAGGACTACCCTCTGTTTTTGTGTAATGTTTATTCACCGTAACACTTCTAATTGCTGTGTTTGTACGGCTCGTCCTTTGGGATGCTAGGCAATCTTGTGGACTCAAATGGGCTTCTTTAGGGCTGCTCAATTCACAACTGGGGCAAGAGAAATCATCATGAAACACAACTTAAACAGTGGTAGAGGAAGGGCCGGTCCCACATCGGGCAGTAATCAGCGTTTCCAGGGGAATTCCTTCACACCAGAGCTTCTGTAAACACCACCAATAATGAGTTAATTGCTTTGCAGGGTGAATGATAAGCAGCTATTTAGTGGCAGAGGAGTGGTGTAAAATGTGGATGCAGTGTCTTCTTGTACCGCCTCTCAATGATTTACGACACATTTACGGACCAGTTTAATTCCAGAGTCGGTGTTTGAACTCCACCACGGGCCATTTGCTGCGCACAAGCGTCGTCATTCGGGAGATGTCGGCGTATTGTCTGCATTTATGAATCACAGCCAGTGAATGGGACTTCAGATAAACCTGCCACGCTGTTGATGAATGGACGTGTAATCACTCATAAATCTGAAAGTGTAAGGCTTTATTGTGTTTGTCTTTGATGTCTGTGAATGAAATATCTCTCAGTGATCTTACCAGGTAACAAAACATGTAGCCGATGGCCTTATATTACAATCCTTTTTTGGCGGGGAGGATAATGTGAAGTAAACGGAAATAAATGAATCAGAAATCACTATGGAATTTGAAATTTAGATTCCAAATGAATACATATTTTTTACCTAACATTTCATGAAAAAAATAAAAAAATGTAAGAAATTATGTTTCTGCCGTATAAACTGACAGTGAACTTTTATGTCTGTTATGGTTTGGAGAAGAAAAAGCATTGGCTAGAATGCAATCCTCAGAAAGTTCAGGTGCTTATAATTAGAACAGTGCATAGAATCGCTCCTAAAAAAGCGCATACATGTAAAAAAACAAAAGTTGTGTGTGACAAAAAATATATGTAATTATTAATCTTGCCTGGGGTCATAAATCTGTGCATGCCTCATGTTGGGCCCTTCCATGCCTCAATTTAACCAAAGAAGGACAATTCAAAGAGCCCAATGAGCCACTGATGAGTGTGTTTTATGGAAAAACACAGGAGTGACCAGGAGGCAAGAATCAGCCCGTGCAGTATTACAAACACATCCCTTTACTTGCATACATAACACTACTGCTGAATGTTTATAGCCAGGAACAAACAATGGGATGAAACAGCGTAAAGCGCTAGTTTTATGTGTTGTTGAATTTTTATTGAGTCCAACTTTGGCGTTGGAAGTGGCTACATGCATGTTTGTGCCTTTAGTCTGGGTCTGGGCTATTTGAGCCTGGGTGCAGTATGTTTGTGGTGAGAGGCAAAGTAGAGTACGATACAATACAAACTGAAGTTGGACCTTCTTGCAGTGAACTTACCAAGTCACTTTCAAGTCCTCAGTGTAGAACGAGCATAGTCCAAGTTGAGTCACCCCCACTTTAAGTCTGTATCACCCATAAATGTTTTAGTCGGAGTTAAGTCATCAGAGATCCAAATCGCCAATAAAGCAAAAAGCTGGCATGTCTAGTTCAAGCCAAATTCAAATGAATGTGTCAAGTCACCAAAGGTACTGATAAAATCACTTTTTGTTTCAGACCTAACCAACCACTTACTTTTGTTTGGAATATATTTTCTATCCCAATTCATTCAAGCAGCACAGCAAAGGTTAAAGTAAAGTAGACAACTACACAATGTGCACACAATGCTTCTCCTTTGCAAAGACAAAATGTTTCACCTAAAAAGGAATTTGTCGTTGTTGCCATTCCATAGGTGAAGTGTTACTAAATTTTTACTATGTTTGACAAAATGCAGAGATAAAGCAAAACAAACCATGTGAAACTGTTAAACTAACAACACTTTCATATTTCTATCCTGCCACCTTGGCTAACACTACTGTTTTGTTGACTACCAACCTCAGTTTCGCTAACGTTAATAACGTGTTTCCTTAAGTTTGAATTAACGTGTGAGGATTAGAGCTGCCAGTAGAATGCCTTAATGCCTCATGTCTGTGTCTCAAACACCTGTAGATTTCCCCAGACGAAGAGATCTGTGTTTCTTTAATCAAAGACCATCCATCCCGATTGCATCACTCTGATAAATCTTAGGTCAGTGCGGTTTCAGTCCAACTGTGAACTTTGAATGAGCATCGCTTTAAAAATGGGAGTGATTTCACTGTAAAAACATGTTGAGTCTAACCAGTGTGTCATCGCGGCTCAGACTCCACCCGCCTTCACTCAACAACTGCACCGATACAATGGCTTAGCGCTCTTGATGGACAGTTTCAGACAAGCTGCAGCTCATCTGACGTGAGCTGGCTTATCAATAGTAATCTGTGTGCCTGTTCAAATATAACAGAGTGTACATGGAGTGTGTGTGATTGTCAGGAGCGTTAATGTAGCGTGACTCAACTCTCTGTTTGGCCTAAGCGATGTTTCCTCTGATTCAAGAGCTGCAGATTAGAAGCTTTACAAACGCAGGCGTGTTTTAATAGCAACAGTAAATCAGTAAAGCTTGTGAGGCTGTGTTTACCGTTGATCCACCTGCAAACATGTCACCCACTTGAACCTGTGCCAAAAGGACATGTGTGAATGGAGGGTAATTAAGGTGAGCAATGACCCTAAGATATCCTATACTTGCATCCAACACAAAAGTGGTACAAATATAGAACTAATTAAAAGTGGGTAATTATTAAAAGTTTGAACAAGACAACTGCAAAACTCATCATAGCAGTGGGCGAAGGGCTGTGACTTTACCCTAACAGCATGTAGAGGATGGTTCATACTTGTTTGTATGGTGTCCATTGAGACAGCTTGCAAAGTGCACTCCATGTTTAGTATATCAGCAATGTTTTTTATGTTGCATGCTGCAGTTTTGTAAAAGAAAAAAGAAAAGAAATAAAAAGCCAAATGACTTCTAGTGGGACATACTATGTACACGCCACACAGGTTCTTTTCACAATTGAGCAAATAAAAGTCCTGGACGAGTCCTCACTTTGTTACAACCTGGCTCTATAAATTGCAACAATAAAAAAAAAAGTTCACTTCACAATCCTCACACTAACGACCGCCCAGCATAATAACACCATGTAACTTTGAAAGATATGTATGGTGTGTGTCAGGATCCCTGTCTTTTCCCTGTGTTCTCCTGTTTGTCTCCCTCTCCCTTCTGTGTCTGTCTCGGTTTGTTTGTCTGTTTGGGGCTGGGCAGAGTCCCTGGAGCCAGCATTCACTCCAACACACCTGCAGCTCATCAAGACCCATTACTACTCACCTCCAACAGTATTAGAAGTCTCTTCAGTCCTCCACTCTTTGCCAGATTGAGATTGGCCGTTACCTTTTGTTGTACACTGCGTGGCTCAACTTCTTGACGTTTTGATATTCTTGGTATTATTTGTTGAATTCCCCTAATACCTACCTTTTGTTTCTGTGCAAAACGCTGCCCATGCTCCTGTTTAAATTTTTTGAAATATTTTGAACTACCATTTAGTCTCGGTCTGTCATCTTGGTCCACCAGCTTCCTGTTTATTACAACAGTGTGCTTCATAGCAAAAAAAGTGCAACAAATGAAACAATGCCTCTGTTAAGGAAAAAAAAAGATCAATAAATGATAATTGCCACAAAACTTTAATGTTGTGACCTTTTAATCTTAATTTTAACAACTGAATGTAAATATGTCAAAAAGAGAGCGTAAACAGTAAGCTAAAATCAAATATGTGACATACTCCTTTGAGCCTCATGCCACTCTTATTCCAAAAATCCTGTATTGGTTTGTTCTTGTCTTTGTAGGGGGCAGTCCGTGACCCGGGTGAGGTAATGCTGACTTCCACGTGCCACGGTGAGGACCATCTGGGATTGGTAAGAGTGTCTTGAGTTCCCGGGAGGGTTTAAGATCTTCCTTGATTACATGTGGCAGCCTCTGACCTGCACTGAGGACCTGCTCTGACATGGAAGATTGACGATTATTGATGCAGAAACCTTTGTTAATTTAGTGTATTAGCTTGTGTGCTGTGTCCAACAAGCTGTGCAGATGGCTAACTGTTTTCACCTTACCTCTCAGATCAAATTCAGATTGGACAAATAAATATTTCATAGGCTAAGTTTTACAATATTTACACATTATTTTTAATAATCTTTTAGCACAAATTATTAGCTATTTATCACTAATTAATATTACGTAAAGCCCTGTTTTCTTTTCCTAACCATAATCAGATGTGGTTCATGCCTAAATATAAAATTTATTTTTACTTTAAAGTGTATGAAGGTGATTGATGATATTTTAAGATGATTTATTGCTGTAAATAATTCATTATTTTGTGAAATGTATATATATATATATATATATATATATATATATATATATATATATATGTATATGTATATATATATATATATATATATATATATATATATATATATGTGTTAATGTATTTTCTTAATGTTTTTACTGGTATTGCATGGTTTCATTTTAAATGTGGTAATTGGTTGCCATATTTGTATTAATTAGTTGGACACATGTAAATTATGACACTGGTATAATCTTATTTCTCCTTGTGTTTTCCATAAATTACTGCAAACCACTCAAACTTATTATTGTAACTTATGGTGTTCCACAAGGATCAATGCTTCAACCCATACACTTTAGTATACCCAATGTTAATCTATTGCACATTTATCATCTTGAATATTAAAATTCCACATTTTCATGTTTCTAGAAATGTGATTTACATAGTTACATTAGATATGTGAGCCTGGGTTTAAATTGGGATTTGTAGTTTTTTTGATGCAGCGTGTAATTAAACATGTAACTCCACGTCTGAGGAAACCAGAGCTCAGTCTTTGAGTGAATCACCTGCTGTGGAAATTATAAACACTGAGTAGGAATTTACATTAGGCACC
This sequence comes from Neodontobutis hainanensis, assembly GCA_024349245.1. Classification (NCBI taxonomy): domain Eukaryota; kingdom Metazoa; phylum Chordata; class Actinopteri; order Gobiiformes; family Odontobutidae; genus Neodontobutis; species Neodontobutis hainanensis. Next base: position 15,493,175 of record JALDNG010000005.1, read on the forward strand.
CAGTGGAAAAGTGCACGGTGCTGATGGCTTTGTCTGAACGATGGCGTAATAAAATCTCTTCTGTATACAAGACATATTTCATCAAGGTATCTGCACTTCTTCACTCCGACTCTTTAAAAGCCATTTCATCCATCTTCAAAAAGAACATGCAAGAGCCAAGTGTGATGATTTCAAAACATTTCATCTGCAACTGTGAAGGACATTGTGCTTTTGTGGTTAGTGAAAGAGCGGCCCTTAATTTTCATCGGGTCTTAATGGAGAACTGTCACAGAGAGAGCAGGAAACCGCACAGACACACTGAACCGCCTTCAATTAAACTTTGAATGATTGGAGTCAGAATTAAACTGAGAGTGGAAAAGGGGGGGTAAGATTTCTGTATTTTGCTGCGTTGTCATGGCAGTCTGACAGAAAACCCTTTTGCTAAAGTGATGCGGCATGTTAAAGCACTTAGAAAATAGTTTGAATCAGGTCTAAGAGAAGGTGGATGCAAGTTGTCCCCAAAGAACAAAAACCAAACACTTGAAACTTTATTCTAGGGATATCCCAATGCTCCTTTTTGATTAGTGCGCACGGTGCTCAAAGTGATGGGAGTAAAACAATATCCATCGTTACAGCAGATGTTTGAGGAGACTGTATTTAAACAGGCAAGGGAAATTATTTCTGATCACTCACATGTTCTGCACTCTCAGTATGAGGCGCTCCCATTCAGGAGACACTACAGTGTTTCAACTAAAAACAAGAACAGATACCTGAAGAGGTATAAGAACTCATTCTCCAAAACTTTGAAGGGCAGAGCTGTGATTTTTATTTGTGGAGTTTGTGTATTACACTTGTACAGTATGTCATGTTTTATGTCTGTTTAAAGTGAGTATATGTACTCTCTGTGTGTCCAAGACAAATAAAAGTAATCTTGAATTCATTTTGTTCACAAATCTGTCCATTTTTTGTGAGAACATGTCCTTTGTTGGGATAATCTGAGTTTGTGCCAAAATTCTTTGGTTATGCAAACCAGTATTACCAGTATTGTTGACAAAAACTATGACAACAGTTTTTTGTTAATGAAGGTTTTTTGACCAAAATGAAAACGAAATAAAAAAAAAAGACTTCATAATGACTAAAACTAAATTGATTGACATTTTTGTCAACTAATAAAAGAGACTAAAACAACTTGTGGCAAAAACTAGTCAGGAGAAAGGAAAGATTAAATGGAATGGGCGAGATGAGTTAAGTAAGCCAATCAGAGTTGTTACACGGCAGTGCCGAAAAGCTAGGGACATATTGAGGCGACAGAGGAACGAGTGGTGCGAACTGTGAAAAATATTGGCGGCTGGAAGTGGGAGAAAGAGACAGCCTGACCCGTGGTCTCATTTCAAGTTTGAGGAGAAAGAAAACAATATCAAAGTTAATAAATATTTGCATTTGATGTTTATGATGCCAGTGTTTATGTACCTTAGGTAATATCCTTTTGTTCAATGTACTTTATTTCAAAAAATAAAAAAATGGTTTGGATGGTATGTTTATTATTACTATTATTATTTAGCTTTCTTGGGCTGTAAGGGTCTTTTGACAATTGCAAATTTATTTATTTAATTTAATTCAAATTCTGGTGTGGTTACACGCGGTCTGCGGTTGTGAGGCCGGTTGGATGTACTGCCAAATTCTCTGAAACATCTTATGAGACGGCTTATGGTGGAGAAATTAACTTGCTAAAAGCTCTGGTGGACATTGATGCAGTCAGCATGCGAATTGCATGCTACCTCATAAACTTCTATGGCATTGTGCTGTGTGATAAAACTGACCATTTTAGTGTGGCCTTTTATTGTGGCCAGCCTAAGGGACACCTGTGCAATACTCATGATCTCTAATCAGCATCTCAATATGCCATACCTTTCAGGTGAATAGATTATCTCGGCAAAGTTCTCACTAACACAAATTGGAACAGATTTGTGAACAATATTGAGTGTAATAGGCTTTTTGTGTACATAAAAAAGTCTTCAGCTCAGTTCAGCTCATAAAAAATGGGTGCAAAAACAAGTGTTACGTTAATTTTTGTACAGTATACTGTACATATTCATCAAGTTGGTAAAAGCTAATCTATTAGAAACTCAGTGATATGATTCTTACTTTCGAGTGTAGCCCTTGAGTCACTGCAATTGACCCCACAAAATAGATATGGAATACTTATAGACAGATTTAAAGTTCAACACACCATAAACATCTGTAATGGTTATTTCAGCTGGTGCCTAACCTATGTTTAAAAAAGTCTCATGTTTACTAATGGTACTTACAATGAGCCATGTAAGATACCCCATGCTTCAGGATACACCTAACCAAACTCTTAAGCAAGTCAACTTCATTCAATCGTTATCATTCAAAACAGTCCCGAACGAAATGAAACAAAAAGTTTATATTCATTCATTCATCTTTGGCCGCACATCCCGTCAGGGGTCATGGGGTACCGATGCTATCCTAGCAACTTTGAGCCTGTGACGGGGAACACCCTGGACATTGGAAAAATTAACTGCAAGGCAACCAAAACTTGAAAACATACAACCAATACACCCTGAATTCATTTTTTAAAAATGGTTGTCATGTTTTGTCTTTAAAATAATAGTGAACCTTAGGAGTTCCACAGGGATCAATGCTTGGACCCTTTTTCTTTTTTATTTAGAAAATAAATATACTGTATTTCAATTGGGAGATTAAATTACTTGTTTAACATAATAAGTATTGGTTTTACAGGCATTGTTGATATTGGTCCAAATTATGTCTTTAACCACCTTTAGAGAGGTTTCAGGGCTGAACTACAGCTCCTGGGTATAGTTCTTCAGCAGCTACGTAGGCTCAAATTAGCACAGACATTTAAATCCACACTTGCTGTCACTTTAAGTGCACTTGGGGCCTCATTTATTGTAGAGTACTTGTAAACGTTCTCATTGAAAAGAAAAAAAGAAAAAAGTGTTTGCCGATTGAGAATGTTAAGTGAAGTTTTCCATTTATCAGTGACTGGGGAGCAGCCAGACAGATGTGTGCAGGAATGAATCATGCTGGACATTCTCTACAGACATTCCACAAAGAGACAAAGCTTTAATCCTTATACTATTTAATGACTTATCTGCCTTTTATCAAACAGTTCTCTTTAGGGGTTAAGACGTGGGCAAATAAAGAATTCTCAAACTGTGTATGATTCTATGTGCTCCATCATGCTGCACATTTATTAGGGTTTACATAACAGTATTCTGTGTATTCATAGGCCTTGAAAAAATGTATAAAACCTTTAAAATTTAACAGCCATAGCTCACTTGAAGTATTGGTGAGTAGCAAGGAGAGACCCTTGTATTATGTAGAATCCAAAACATAAAAAATGTAGCATTTTCCTAAATAACACTGTAGTTTGCCCCTGTTGCCCCATGAAAAATTTTCAAGTGGTGTGTCAGGACCCAAAAATGTTGCATGGAGATAATTTTTTTTTTTTTTTACATAATGTAGTTTTTTAGTGCTTTTTAACAGCAATTAATTATAAAGTAGTTAACAAGCATGTTAAATCAAAATATCAAAAATAGTAAGTATCAAAGGAATACATTTACATTTATTCATTTAGCTGATGCTTTTATCCAAAGCCACTTACATTGTTCTACAGTAATTACCAGTGTTACAGCCACTGGGGACAAGGTGGGTTAAGTGTCTTGCCCAAGGACACAACGACAGTATGAACTGTTAGGGCAGCAGGAATCGAACCACCTACCTGCCAGTTGAAAGACGACTGCTCTACCCACTGAGCTACTGCCTACAAGTTTTTTCTTCTTGGCTTGGTTCAGTAAATAATGGGTTGCGACACTATGTTCAGGGAGAACCCCTGCTTCTTAAGACTCTAGGTGTAGCTGCATTGCTACAAACTTACACAGGACTCTACAGATTAGGGGTTGTTATCACATGGTAGGATACACTATTATTTTCAATTTATGATCACAATACAGACATTCAGCAGACATTAACTGTAAATAAATTTATAATGACAATTAAGTAAAAAAAAAAAGCCCTGGGGACAAAAAGTAGATTTGTTTAAGTTGCTTTTGTGTCATGTTTATGGTATTTGTCTAAAAATAAACACTTTGATATTGACATATACCTCTCCTACAGATAATACATTTCAATAAATATTAAGTGTTAATGTGAGATGATTGTAGAACATGCCACCTCAGAGTGAGTGGTGATAGTGTGCTCCATTACATAGTGGAACATCTGGAGCTGGGTTCAACGGGTTGTTCTCTTTAATTCATGCCAGTTAACAAATGTCTATTGAGACTATATTGAATCAATTTAAGGGTTAATATTTTAAGGTAAAAGGTTAGATAGTGTTGCTTTAAATGTTTCCTCATTTAGTCTTGTGTAGTATTTTCTGCATGTAGCTTTTCAGAAAAATGAGTGGAACAGAGGAAAGCGGACTAACATAGAACCTCCCTTCAGTGACAGAACACATGGACTTGGGTCTGTTAAATGTCAACCTGAGTAAGTCATGTATCACTTTGTTTCCATGATTTCTACTCAATTAAATCATTAAGTGTCATTAAGGGACTTGTGTAATAGGCCCTCTGGTGCTGGTGCAGGACTGGACAGAAACCCAGCTCCGGGTCTGGACTGCAGCCGTCTGCGGCCCCTCCAGGGTCACCTTAAAGAACTCCAGCATACTTTACTGCTTAATCTAAAGGTTATTGCAACATAATGTGTGCGTATAAAGTCACACATTTATTGCCGTTGTGGTTTTTGATAGAAAATCTAAACATCACAGGGGAAGTATGACTAAATGTGACGGCTCAAAATAAGGAAAAAGCAGTTTAATGTTCTACATCCACTTTGGCAGAAGGAACGGAGCGCTTCTGAGCCAGGATCTGGAAAATGAATGGAAACAGTTGTATTTAGATCATTACTTCACACAGCAATTATTACATACGGCGTGTAATGAGTCATTGCAAGAAGATTAGCTTGTTAATCTGTAGGAAACAAAAGACCTGAAAGATTGTGAGTGAACAGAATTATCCATCGTAGCTTTTGTAAACACAACGAAACTGATACTTGTTTTTTTTTTAAATAGAAAACAAATTGCGAATGACGTGAAAACCTTTGCTTCCAACAGGCCAAAACTCTGGAGAGCATTGACTTTAGAGAAAGCGTAAGCTATGTTCCATCCTAGCTCATTCTGACGTTAAAGACACTAACTGGAACCATTACAAGCTGCGCAACACAGCGAGTGTTATGCCTCATACCTCTCTAACGAATACATGTGCAATAACTCCAACAGGCAGTTTTCAATTACTTCCCATTGGAAACAAATGGCTTTTTATTCAGCTCTGAATTATATATGTCTATGCAAATACCTTGTGTACTCGGCGCTTGGGTAACAAATTGCCATATCATGTGTTACAATTACCTCCTCAGTTCGACCAGCCAATACATCTCCGCCACGCAATGGGTTGAAAGCTATGAATTATGGCCATATTTCAGTCTAAAAGAAACAAACCACTAATTGTGACGTGGCCTCTCGGTAATTTCAACAGAGAACCCAGAAAGGCACTCCAGCATTGGGGAAATCATTTACTGCTGCTGCTGCTTTATTTTGGTTTCAAATAACAGACACTACTAATTTGGTGTGGGCCTGACCTTAGCCGTCCCCCCTCCCCCCTCCTCCGTCCTTCCCCACTCATGCCCGTGGGGAAAACTCCAATCAGCCCACATCTCGACTGAATTTTTTTTTTTCTCTCTCTCTATCCTCTTCTTTCTGCTACCATCGAACCAGGGGCCGCCTTTCTCAAATGTTTCTGCTAATTCCCATTTCCTTTGTAATCACAAGCTTTCATGTGAGTGGCTGGCCCGGGCGAACTGGGGAGGGGAGTGGTAATTACTCTGGGGTCCAGGGCATTAACCCAGCCAGGTGTCAGTGGATGGCCTGTTTACCTCAGTGATTAATGAATGGACCGCTAGTCTTTCGTTGCTCTCCCCTGTGCCCCCCACTCCCTGCTCTTTATGCAGCGTGGAGCGTGCCACTGAATCAATTTGCAGGGCAGGTCTGACAGGTCTGGCCTCCGAGACCAGTCCGGGCCCCTCCTATACTAACCTGTGTGTTAACAAGCTAATGAGCACAAGGTCTCTCACAGCAAGCCCTGTAATAGTATTAGTGACCCACATTTTAGAGGACATCAATGACCTGTTGTTTGCCTTATAATCAAGTGGATATATGTATTTATGCAAATCATATGTGTAAAGCTACATTATTTTATTTTTTTATTTGAACATTTTTTGTATTTTTGGGAATGGGCTTATAAAAAAGTACTATGTATTTTAGACAAGAGTATATTTGTTTCCCTCATGGGACCCTACAAAACGTAAGTAAGCGTGGGACATTCAGTAGATTAGTAGGTACAAGGCTCCCTGTGAATTACTTTTTACTTACATTACTTTTTAATTATTTATTTACTTCCTTCAGCTTCCTATAGAATCGAGAGTGGGTTGTTAAACTTTCAGGCACACTTAATAAATAAGACAGTATTAAAATAATGCGGGTACAGTGGCACACAGAAAATAATGGTGTTGTATCTTTTGCCAGTGAACATGGACCGAGTGTGAAAAGGCTTGATGTTTAGATAAAAAAAATTCCTAATACAGAATTATGTGGGTAATCTAGGGTTTGCACTTCTGCCTCACAACAAGGTTATGGGATCAATCCTCTAACCACTTGAGCATGGCCTTTCCTGAGCTATTGTGAGTTCTCTCCAGGTACTTCTCCATCCAAACGCATGTGAGACAGTGAAGTGGAGACTCCAACTTGCCCAAAGGGAATAAATGTGAGTGTCAGTGGTTGTCTGTCAGTCTATATACCTCCAAGAGGCAATTGTCCAGGGTGTGCTTTGCCTCACAGCCAAAACTAAAGTACAGAACAAGCAGAACAAAATTAATGAACTAATACAATTTTACTTTTATCACTCAGGTTAGTCACATTGCACTGCGGGGTCCCTCTGCTTAGTAATTATTTTTCTAACATAGCTATGTATCAAGAAACTGCATGTGATTTCTAAACTTTTTTTTTGTGTTTCTACCTGTGATGAACCTCTAATCCTGTATAATAGTGCCAGTGTAATCCGTTTCAGGTCGAGGCGGTGCATTAAAAGATTAACTTTTCATCGTTTCCTTTTCTTCCTGATTGTACAATGGGCCGGGCCAGACCTCACCTGGTGACTCGGTGTTGAAACAGTAAATATGTTTTACCTTGTGGAGGCTGTTATCCGCTGTGTGATGAAAGCGGTGTGAAAGCCGGCCTGTGTCGTCTGCTCACGTCTGTCAGAGAGGATATGTACAAGAGGAGCCCGGGCTTTGTGTACACAGGTGATTACCTAATCAGCATGTCCTCTCTGAGAGGGGCCAACTGGGGTTCACGTCACTCAGCCACAGTGACTGAGCCTCCCAAAGCCAAATACAGCCCCACTGCCATGTCCCTGACATAATGACACAATCACACATGTAAGGCTTGGGAGCATTCAGGTTCATATCTGCGCAATAGCCTCATCTTTTTATTGGGCATAATAAATTACTGTCAAGTCTCTTCTAACATGTTCTATGTTATTCCTATCTGCAATAGCAAGCAATTACAATGGAGTCAGGTCATTAAATATTTCAATTGGAGTATTTGCAGGTGTACTCCTGGATGAGGTAGGTAAAGAAGCCAAAATTGGTAACTTGTAAATTCTTTTAAAGCAAAATATGTAAATAGTCATCTACTCTATTAGTTCAACAAAGTAATCAGTGCAAACCGTCAAATACTGGAGTATTTCTGACTATTCACTATGTATTTTAAAGATTGCAGCATCACATTAAAATGTCCCAAACTAAAAAACAGAGCAATCAGCTTCTTAAACACTCTCACTGAATGAAACAGTTAAGATAAGACAGTCCGTTGAGGATCCTAACAAAGGCAGCAGTAAGCACTGCACTCATACGTTTGATGCAACCAGTCCTCATGATATAGCCTACATTACAACAAGCCTATCTGCCTACCTAAGTGCATATACTATAAGCTTTCTATAAAGACTAAGGCCCGGGACAGTAAGAGTTTATTTGCTATGTATAACTACTGTTTTTTCACTGATATAAATTAATAGAACGTTAACAGTCTTTTGTTTTTGGGGTTTGGACTGAGGAAACAGCAGACGATACTGTAGCGGTAGCTCAGTGGGTAGAGCAGTCGTCTTTCAACCCAAAAGGTAGTTGCTTCGATTCCCGCTCTCCCCACAGTTCATACTGTCGTTGTGTCCTTGGGCAAGACACTTAACCCACCTTGCCTCCAGTAACACTGGTAATTACTGTAGAACAATGTAAGTCGCTTTGGATAAAAGCGTCAGCTAAATGAATAAATGTAATGTAAATGTTCAGTGCAAGACTCAAGTAAAAATACTCAAAAAACTGTTCATACACACTGTATGATGATGATGACAGATCATTTATTAAACCTTATTGTTATGTCATTAGTAAAATATACATTATAAACTATATAAGATTACATATAGACTATATTATGAAGATGGGGGCGGCAGTAGCTCAGTGGGTAGAGCAGTTGTCCATCAACCGGAAGGTAGGCGGTTCAATCCTCACTCTCCCCACAGTTCATACTGTCGTTGTGTCCTTGGGCAAGACACTTAACCAACCTTGTCTCCAGTGGCTGCAACACTGGTAATTACTGTAGAACAATGTAAGTCGCTTAGGATAAAAGCGTCTGCTAAATGAATAAATGTAAATGTATTTCTTTGATACTTACTATTTTTGATATTTTGATTTAACATGCTTGTTAACTACTTTATTTACTTTTGTAAATATATTGTTATGTGATATATTTTTAAACAAAATAAATATTATCTTATTATACATCTATATCCCTACAATTGTGGTGTCCCAATTCTTAGTGGTAGCCTATAATCTTAGCCCTTTGGAGGGTCAGCGGGTAGGGCTATGGGGTTGCCTCATTAGTCCTAGTCCTAATAGTCTTAATCTCTTCCAAGCAGGACACCACACTTCCTGTGTGAGCCCAAAAAGATGGAATAAAAATGACATCTACAATTCTAGATTCTTTCAAGGTGAAACCAACAAGGGATGGCCACTAAGCCCAGATCCTTTGCCCGTTATTTTCTGAGCAAAAGCTTCCAACCAGTAGTTTCCAGCAGTTCCAATGACAAACAATGAAAATTGGCATGTTTTCTTTTGTTTTGTGTAACCTTAGTAATCCGGTGACAATTCCAACATTGGCATTTACAAACTGGGACATTGCGAACTTCCAACTTTTGCTCAGAAATTGGTTCACTTTGTATTCTCACCACTAATGAACCACACCAGAAAGTAAACTGAGACTCATTTTTCAGGCTCATTTCTTTTCCTTAAAAAAAAAAAAAAAAAAACAAAACTTAATTGGACTATTCAAGGAAATGGACCAAAAAAAAATGCAATTTATTTTTAAGGATTTGGATACTGCAACTACAACTGCATATAAGAAACCTTTTTACACTTGTTGATTTGTGTTCAAATATTCCATCCCTTCATGAGGCGCTTTCAAGTGAGTCATTGAGACGTGATAATAAAATGATCCTAATGACTGCGTGTCACGACAGACCACATTCCTACTTGTGTATTGAGGCTCATCTGGCGTGTCATGACATCAGCTAACAGTGCGCATTAAGACAGCCATTAACAAAGCCGATGAGTTACAAACTGCTGCTGCTATCATCCCGGAGCTCTTAATGGATTGCATTTTGATTGTGTCAGCCAACACTTGAGCGACCTTTTATGTGATGCTTAAAACCGAGCCATACACTTCCAGCACCTGTTTTTTCCACATTGTCTGTCAAAACAACAAGGATTGAGAAGTCAAGGGGGATGGGGGTATCTGTTATGACTAGCGCAGGTGGGGGCACGGAGAACGAAAGGCATGACGAGCCGAGCTGTCACTGCGGAATGTTACAGTAAAGAAGAAAGTGCCAATTTCACAACGCAGGTGGATGCCGAGCTGAATTAATACAGCGTTAATGAAACAAAAACATGTCAAAATTACCCCTCGCTCCACAGTGTTTTAACACCTGCGGTTTGCTCTGCTGTTTGCACTTGTATGTCAGTTTATGCAGAGTTTCACAGGCCGAGGGCAAGCCAGTGGAATTAGGCTATCAAAACATCACGGAGAAATATTACATTTGGTTCCTGATGACTGCAATGCATACAATTACAATTACAAGGGATCACAGTGGTGATTAGTATGGAGGGAAAAATATTGTTTGAGTTTCTGGTAAGCATCATATCTGTGTGTGGTCTTGTGCTGTTGTAATGAATAAACTGTAGCCTTTTTTATTCCATTACCTAAATACTGGAGATAGACAAATTAAATTGACTTGAATTTGACTATATAGTGAAATCAGACGAGAAAACAGCATGAGCGTATGAAAGAGTGGAAGACAGAACAGAAAAAAATGAATAGGTCGTTGAACGTTATTTTTGCAATACAAGAAATAGGACGCAAAATTGATGTCACTTTCATGTTGGTTTAAAGTCAAATACACAGGCGCAATTGTCAAACCTGTGAGCGTTATGCCAATGTCCGTATCTCAGAAACTTTGTGTTCTGCCACATTGAAGCAAGGTACCATACAGAAAACAAAATAACAATAAAACACTGGTCTGTAAATAGTCGTGTAAAAGTAGGAAGTTACTCTAGAACTTACAATTAAGTGTGTTGTATTTAAGGTGTTTAAACCACAGGATCTAAATAATTTGTAACATATTGTAACTGAAACATTACCTTTAACCTGGCCGTTCCAGATATTTTGCTAAATGTGAGTGACCCAGGATTGAGTCTGGTGTTGGAGCTGAAGATGTGGAAAATGTCTCAGTTTATGACTTTGACAGATGGCGACAAATGTGTTATTGAAAGGAATGAATTTCTGATGAATGACGCTATAATTCATTCAGTGAGACTCAACGACACAGAGCCGAACCTGCCTTTACTCTGCCAAAGCACCTATGAATGAGCATTTACAGTCTTCAAGCTAATGCAGCCATGTTAAAGATCACATTAATACTACATTCACAGACAGAGAAAACACAGGTTATGTGCTTTGTCTGTTTCTCTCCTAAACTAGAATTTACAGAGAATTTGCAAGATTATTATTTAATAGGTTTTAGGACCTACAAGTAACATTAGCCAGTTAAGCTAAGCTAAAGTTTTGTTTGAGTTTTCTGTCTTTCTTTTTTCAAATTATTGAAGAAGATATTTATTTTAGAAAAAAATAGGATTTTTTTTTTAATTCATTTATTTTTTATGGGCAGCTTATGGAGAAAAAACCTTTATAGAAAACAGTAGGATGAAAGGATCAGTGCATCAGTTTCTCAGTTTGGGTCACGCTGGCTTGTTAGCCAAACAACACTGACGTTGTTTCACTGCTTTATGTGAGATAAATATTGTTGTTAGTTTGTAAAGAGACAAGGCTGACTGTATGTTCACAACAAAAACTAGCAGCAGCTGTATTTAACTGTTCAGGAGCCAAATAGATAGCCTATTTGTTAGCTCAGGAGGTAAAGGTTGTTGTATTTTGATTTACTGCTTTTGGTTAATGGACATATGCAACACTAACAACAAAACAGAAAGTTAGCAAAAACACAATATCATTGAATACCATCTGTGATAAACTCTAGACTTATTTTATTATAAGTAGATTTAATTTAACAGGAGCAAAAGTAAATTGCTATGACTATGTTAATGTAAAAACTGCCTGCTGGCACAGTATCTGCCAGCTTTCTTATGGTAAAAGTTTGTGAAATTTTTGTGGCGTTCATGACAAAAATAAACAGTGGCCTATATTCAATCTTACATCTTGAAGGTGAAACTTCAATTAAGCAGCAACTGTGCCACCAATGGATAACAAACTTCCTTTTTCTTTTTTAGAATCTTCTATTCAGTTCATTGTCTATCATTATGTTGCTGACTGGAGTACTTGTTTGAGGATTTGTAGTTATGCCAACAGAGATATTTTTCAGCTCTTGGGAATAAAAATGGCTGTATACTTGTAGACATCTGGAGATGTGTAGAACTAAAGATTGTTATATACAAACTTTCAACTAAAGCAATCTTCAGGCCTCATCCATCAGGGCACTGCTTTGTAGGGGCAGGTAGTTTGGCTTGGGGTCATTGGTCAGCGTCTGGTTTACACCTCTCTTTGTGCGTTCCGGGCCAGAGTGGGCCGACAGGAAGGGGGTGTCATGGTATGGATCAAGGCTTAGATGGGAGCCCTTGACCCACGGCTTCATTTAAAAGCTATAAAGGAAGCCATGCTCCGATGTAATGCTTTCCACGGAGGTGCCAGACACCTGCACTATGTCAATCTGTTTAGATAGGAGCTGTGGCTGATAGAGGGCCAGCTGGGCCGCGCCATCATTACATCAAATACTGCTGAAGATAACGCACAAGTCAACTCACAAACACATTAGACTTTGTCTTATTTATGCTTTTTAATGAAAAACGTATGGCTCAACTTGGACATAAGCTGAGTAAAATGATGCAAAGCACTTACGGGGCTCATCCTCTGCACTAGAGTCTAGTGCGAAGATGCTTGTCTGCTGTAAATATTATGTTGGAGGCATATTTCAGCTTGTCAAAACAAAGTCCTGCAATTGCTTTTAACGTCCTTAATCTTTGGCTGATTGTTCAAAACAGATTTTTGACTCATCCTGGCCCACATCTGTTTAAACCTTTCTTTCGACTGTTTCTAAAGCTTTTAAACTGGGAGTATGTAATTTTTTTATGCATTTGAAAAAAAGAACTGTTTAATCTCCTAACAGCATATTGTAACAGGAATCCTCTGTAAAAAAAAAAAAAAAAAAAGCAAAAGCAAGCCCGAAAGGAGTCACCTAAGTTTGATTATCAATGATTTCAGAATGGAAGACTTGGCAAATCATGCCTGCATGCTGCGAACAAGGAAGTAATGGCTACCGATAAAACAGATATAGTGTATTCAGGGCTGACTGGGCCTTTTAACACAGCTTAACGCAACATGAAACAGGGATAAATATGGTAATGTAGTCAGTTCTAGACTTCAGTTTGGTGCAATGTATAGGTATAGTTTAGTTTTCATCACTTTGTATGTAAGACGGTGCTAAATCAATTGAAACCGATTGTCTGTCCTTACAATTAAGAAACCTAAATAGGTGGATTTTTGAATCCTCACCAAGTTGTAGAGTTGTTTAAGTTAATTAAACAAAACAAATCTAAAAATCTTTTGTGGATTTAAATAAATATGATAATTTAAAACATTGCTCCAATTCATAATTAATCTTTAGTTTAGGATTAGTTTTGATACAGCTTCTCGATGGTTTGTGCAACATGGCTCTGGTGGACTTGTGACAGGCTTTACAGTTGTGCCGTGTCTCTGAAAATATATTTTTTTAATACAGACACTCCTGGGAGAATCATATTCTATTTATTATTTATGCAGTTATGTGTAGTCATACCATAGTTTAACTGAAAAGTCTTTTCTGATTTGCTGACAGCAAATGTGTGTACACACTCTTCTTTTCCATTTTGTGCCTACGTAGACTGTTGGGTTAAATGGGTGCATTTCATTTTTTTAGTTTCATGTCATTCATCAAACCTAAACCTTTGACACAGGTTTGAGCTGTTTCATGGCAGTCTTTCCAAAAACATTAACACCTTCCTTGTTTTATATTGAGGCGTTTATTGGACTTGCAACCACAGAACTTACAGCTTGTCTGCAGATATTATACCGACATGAACTTTTCAGTCTTGGCCAGGATACGCTTTAATTCAGGAGGAAATTGGAGTCATGCTAGTCAGTTTGTGTCAGAGAAAAGTCTGAGGGGAAAGGAGTCACAGCTCGGGTTTGCTCTGTGTGGCCCTGCAGCCTTGGGCAAGGTTAGCACAACGGCACCCATCTGGCAGGGTGACTTTTGACTGGCATGTAGTTAAACAGCAATGCCATTTGACAAATTTCAAAGTGAACGTATGAAAAGATAACATAAACACAATCGTCAGTTCAGGCCCGTCATCTGCTCGTGAATATCCTGCAGAGTGTGAGCAAAAGGCCACTGCTAATGAGCACAGCGGCCCAGCACTCCTGGATTAAGGTCTTTGTAAAGTAAATGTCAGATAAACGCGTGCTGTTTACAAGGACCATTAATATTTTGATGAGAATTTTTGAAAGAAGCAGCTCCTTAATGCACCGTCCTGGGCTTTAATATCTCCTCAGACTATTAACAGGTCACAAATTTATGTAACTTGTGTTTGAGATTTTCCTTGTAAGGATGGCTTAGATATATTTTTGCTAATTTAGACTAAATAAAATTAAAAATCTAGACTAGATTTTTGTTCCAAGTGAGCACATTAGACATGCAACCCTTTCATTTAGATTGTACTGTTAGACACAGAATCCAATCTGAGAAGACACTTTTGTGCATGATGATGAGTAAAACTATTTCTAATAAAAATAATGACAGAAAACAGCTCAGATATTTGCCACTGTTGCATAAAAGCGCGGATCCTGTCTAAGTTGCCAGGTGCCATTAAAAAGTCAGACGATAGCTAAAAAAAGACAAATCCTACATTCGGCTGTAATTTTTATTATTTTTCTTTAGTCTTCTGCATTGTTGCTTCAAGTTTATTCACTTCTCATTAGTTAATGGAAAAACAATTTTGTGAAAAAACTCATGGACTTTCTTTGATACGAGATGACAGATGTAAAATGCCCACACCTTTAGGCTTCAGGCATTGTAATTATTTCTGGATATAATGTTTGAAAATTAAGTCAATTGGTTAGGATTATAAAGTAAGTATAGTTTTGACACACTGCAGAGATATTTTTGACAAACACTGTGCTATTTGTCTAATATCACAAGTGTAATGGGCAAAGGAACATTATTGTTTGAGAGCCTGAGCAGAATAATATAAACGTGTGCTGTTTGCATGGCTTTGGAGGAGAAATACTTTGAGTGGAGGCTGAAGCTCTTGAAATGTGGTTTGGCAACTGACTTAACTTTCACTCATTCACTAACAGAGTTAAAGTTACACTTCAGCTGGAGGCACAGGAGAATGACTAATTTAAAGGGCCATGTCCATTAATGTCCGAAATTAGATCTTTTAATGGATACAATAAGGATACAGAAAGTGATCATAAAAGTGGTGCCATTATTTACTATTTTTAAGGTGATAGTTGGTAAGTTGGTTGATAAACTCAGTTCTCAGAACTCAGAACTCTGTCAGTTTTTAATAATAATTGCTTTTGTCAATAACTAATGCATTTACATCACTCAAATGAGCTCAATAAAGTCAGCCACTATGAGTAAATCTAACCTATTGAGTATTTATTCTCATCTCCAAAATAAAGAGACAGAGATGCCCATAACGCTTTGTGACTGGAACAGGTTGTTGTCACTCATGTTCCAAGGCTTTGTCTAGTCCCATTGGTCCCATTGCTATTGAAAACACGCCTCGCATGGCAATTGTACATTGGTCTGTAATCCAGCAGAAAACATGAAGATCCATGAAGAGAACATGAAGAGCTCTGGATCTTCTTGCTGTGAGACAACAGTGCTAACCACTGTAATACCAAAACAGACTTTTTAATAAAAATAGAAGCTAATGCTTTGCTTGATGCAATGGAGCATGTGTTGATGCTGTAATGTATAGCCAACATATCTGTCATTTTTATTCATTTGGTGTTGATTCTCTAGAGCTGGGCTATTTTGTCTTGTTCATGAATAATCTTTTAAAATACAAATATCCTAAAAGCCACCTTGGTGTAATGCAATGCGCAATTCAAGTCAGACTGAGCTGTAGACATAAATTTTAAAAGTTTTAGTTGGGCTTTGCTATTATTTTAAAGTATAGCTTCCTGTAAAATTATTTCTATAGAAAAGAGTAACAGTAGTAATTATTTGTTAGAAAAATCCCTGTTTAAATACAGCCATTGCTTTGGGCCAGCATTACTAAAGTCTCAATTAACAACACTAATGAACATAACAGTACAACATGGTTAGTCCAGCACAAGTTATGCCCCAAACGTTTCCCAGCACATCTCCCTTCTGCCTCTACACACACTGATACTACTGTGATTAGAACTGTCACCTCTCGTTAACATCTCTGAGACCCATCATAGAATTACTGACCAGGCCTGTGCCAGGACTTTCTGATTGTTTTAGAGGACTCCACATTGAGCCCACATGAGGCACATCTGGGAGATCACTCCAGCTGCGCTCGACAAGCTTCGAAGATCTTTTGCTATTTTAATCCACAATGAATATTCCAACTGGCTGCAATCAAAGTGAGTGAGACGAGCTTGGACGGACAACACAAGGCGGTCAAATTAAGAACAATTGCCCAAAAAAAGAATATGATTGTTTTGTGCGTACTCAGCATGGATGACATATGTAGCTGCCATAAAATGAACAAATGGCTACTTAGAATTGTGTCATGTGTCATGTTCTGTTATGACATTTTGGATGCTTGTTTTGGTCACAGATTAATCAAGTCAGAATTACACATAATTGCAATAATAATGTGCACATGTGCTTAATTTATCAGAGAAAGACATATAGCTTTGGTAAAATTCTAATAGGCTTTAAGAGTCTTTATGTATTTAGACATTATATTGTAGTGTTTATTGTCATTTCTATTCTGTTAAAGTTTATTACATGATAAATGTTTTTTTTTTGCATTTAATAACAAGACCAATACGCTTCCATAAGAAATGATGCAAAAGCCCTGAAAAAATCTTGTAAAAAGATCTTCTATTCAGCTGTTTAGTGTACAGTGTTGTCTAAGGTTTCTTTAGAAAACACATTTATTTTCAAATACACTATCTGAAAATCATCATAGCAATGAAAATCGATACACTATGTTAGGAAGTGTAAACAAATAAATAAATGATAAATAACTATGTGCTCTTAATAAGTCTATATAGACAAATGAATAGTTGTACTAACATCAAGTTATTAATGTGAAAAACTGTTTTCGATGCAAAGAAAGTCAACACGGAATCTAGGGCAACCCTGACTCACCCAAGTTTCGGAGTTGTTGTTCAGAGATGTGCATTTGTCAACTCAGAAAAACGTTTTCCCGAGGACCACATGAATGCACTATAATTGGAGGGTCCACTCCTGAGCACTTTTCTTACATGGATCCATCATGTTCTGGGTTCAATTCCCACTTTCCCCACAATTCATGCTGTTGTTGTGTCACTTAACCCTCCTTGCCTCCAGTGTCTGTGGCACTGGTGGTGTGATTGGTGATAATAATAATTAAAAAAATAATAATTAGAGCCTTTTAGGTAGCTGAGGGAATCTCAATATATATATATATATATATATATATATATATATATATATATATATATATATATATATATATAAAATAAACTACTCAAACCAATTATTATTGTAATATAGAGACATTTTATGTGGCTACTGGCTTTCCAAGCGCACCAATCGAGGGAAAAAAAAGCAAAAAAAAAAGCAAGAAAGTGTCCATGTTACATGATCATTTTTGCAATTAGTGTTGTCACAAACATTATGTAAAATGTAAGTTATATAGTTATATTTAATTATATGCTGTCATAAGAAGTGATGACATTTTGTTTAAATTGTCTTTTTGTTTAAAAGACAAAATATTACTATAATAAAAACAACACATTTAAACAGTGTTTTGCTAACGCTAATTGTTAATATACAAAAAACAACTTCGCAAGTAAACTTTTGATTTCTCTTCAGGATAAAAGTTGCTGTAAAGTGATTGCCAATAGAATCTGCAGACCCACCGGCTTGTAGTGTGTTACCAAACTCATGTGCAATCAAGATAATAGTAATAACAATAACAAATCTAAAACTAAGCTAAAACTAGGCTGTCAGTCAGCGAGTTGAGCTGCGATAAGGATCTGGACTCTGAAGTGCAGTAGCTCTGAAGGCTTTCACGTTCATTGCAGTGTTTCTTTAGTTCAAACGCTGCTTGGCTTTTGTCTGTTTTTGTAATCTGTATCACTTAAGACGCAGAGTGGGCTCCTTCAGGCCACAGCAGAGTACAGTTTCATCTGGATAAAGTCTAATAAAAGGCAAACACATAAACACAGCACACATCTCTCATGACTTATGGGCTGCAGTAATGGGAAGTGAAGCTGTTTGCAGTTTGCACACAAATGTGTTGTGATGAGATCCAAGCAGGAAATCTCTGTCCCACAAAAGGAGTGGACTCTGTAGCAGTGCACAGCTTAGAGTCTTATGTGTGACTGCTTTGTGAGGCCCAGCTCCAACTGACTACTGTTCAAAAAACTGAAAAGCTAATAGGTAGTAGATTTTATCACTTGAGAAATACAAATGTAAATCTCTTGGTATGACTGGAATTACAGTAATATATAATTAAGATCTTGATTATTGTTACATAATGTGGTTGCATGTATACGGCGTCGGAGCATAAGAGAGGACAGTAATTAAATGAGAGATAGATAAATGTGACCATAGCTTAGAGCTCACAAAGGTTATGCTTATATTATTCTACTTTGCAGAACTTGTAAAAATCTTAAATGAAATAAGAAGTAAGACTCAATAGCCTTGTTTCCATTGGAGTGGTACAGTACACGTTAAGTCAGTTTGGGTGTCATTAGGATTCATTTTTAAAGCATAACTTTAATTCTATTGGAGGCAGTCTGTTATACCATAACTGCAGTTAGTGTCTGTGGTTAACCCGACCAAATATGTCCCACACTTACTTCAACTTCTACAGTACTTTTCTGACCAATAGCATTAGTAGCTATGATCAAAATTTGCGTCAATCTTGCGCTTCTCTAATTCCGACTCAATTCCAAATATGGCAACTTGTTCCATAAACTCACCATGCTGACCAAAATGAATGATGTCAGATTTTATTGCTACACTCTTTTTACTTCTTACAAACAGCCAGCTCTTGATGAGTAGAGTCAATAGGACAGTAACATCTGGCTTGTCAAACTCGCATGCCATCAGAAGAACTGCCCAGAACATTAGAGTGATATATTAAAGCTGAAAGAATTATGCATTTAACTGACCTATCATGTGGAAAGTATTTAGGAATAGACAAAGATTTAGTCTAGTTGAGGACAGATGAGAAATTTATGACAACAAATGAAGAACGCGGCTAATCCCACAGCTTTGTTTTATGGGCCGCACAAGTCTTGAAGTTGTTAGCAGAGATGGATGGCTGCTTGTCATGTCTTACTTTGAAAAGTCCTAGAAAGTGGGGTTGTCTTTCAAGCGGGACTTTGAAAGGAAGGGCTTTTTGCAGCATAATTGCTCCATAATGAGGGCTCTGCTGACCTCCTGCCACATCTTGGACGTATTTTTTTTTATTTACTCATCTTGCAATGTTAAACAGATGGAAACCGCATGTCTCTCCAGCTCCTGCAGAAATTTTGATTTGTCCCAACCAGCTGTCTTGGACAATTCACACAGCCATGAAGTCAACCAATCGCCAGTCTCAGATCCATCACAGTGCCTGACAAGCTGTGCTGACTGGAAGAGTGGGCGTACAGGCAGAGAGATGAGTGGTTGATGTGCTGTTGTTTACGTCCTCTAACGCTGGGCACATTAAGAGAAGGACTGAGAGCTGTGATGTGAGCCGCGGGAAATCACCTGACACCTGCCAAAGGAAAATGCAGCTTTTCTTCATCTTGAAGAGAAGCTGAAGAACCACATTTCTATTAGTTAAAGTCAGAATAAAGATTGGGGGGTACTTAGGAGTCGCACATTAAACTTGAAGCACATGAGACATAGTAATGCTCAATATATAAACTTTCTATCATTACACAACAAAAGTACAATAAAGCACGTAATAGTCATAAAGTATTTAATACTGTATTATTATTAAGTTCAGACTTGTGTATGTAATAAAAAATGCTTTAACATAATGTTTGTGAAAACGGTTTAATTATTTAGGAGACCTTAAGAGCTCATCTAGGCTTTTCATTGTCTCATGGCAAGCTTTGGCCAATCACATGCTTGCATATAAGGCTCCCATTCAATCATGGCATTCTCCCTTTGGCTGGTTCATCAACACCCCTTGTTAATGGCACTATATAGTAGCTTTTTATTTGTCTTTATTTATTTGATTGGGACAGTGCATGTTGATGAACATAAATGAGACACAGCCACATGAATGTAAACATGCCAGATTGTAGCCTTATGGCTTCAATTGTCCCAACATTCTGACGCATTCATTCACCAGTGCTGTATCACACGAGGTATGTTAAGTGTCTTGCCCAAGGACACGGCAGTATGAACTGTGGGTAGAGCGAGACCGGGAATCAAACCACCAACCTTCTAGTTATAGGACGACCACTCCTCCATCACCTGAGCCACTGCACTCCAGCTAACAACTTTTAATTTGGCACCAGTCATGCTCTGTATTAAGTCCACATGTTGACCAAAGATGGATGATGTCAGATTTATTAGTGCACTCCATCAAAGAGGGATAATATTTGGCAGTTTTAATAGATTTATAAAATAAATTCTAAAATACTTTCAGTGTCTTCATACTAAAAATCTGAAATAAAGAGGTTTGGAAATTAGTAGCTGTAACATTTTACAAATAAATGCTTATATGTTATTAGACAAACAGTGCCACCCCTTCCCCCCACAACCTGGGGCCCAAGGCATTTGCCCAGTTTGCCAACCCTGTTGCACCGCCTCTGGTTAAGGTAATGTTTTCGAATTTGGAGTTAGCAGCCATTTCTGCAAAATAGATTCCAGTATTTATGTCTGGGTTTGTCCCATCCATTTCCCCTCAGTCTATCAGTGTCCCATTTACAAACAAGGGACAATTAGAGCACAAAAAGGTGAAGCTAAATTATGTGTAGTGTGGATACACATGAAAAATGTTGTTTTAAAACCAAATTATTAGTCTGGGCATAGCATTCAGTTTTAGGTGGTCCTGTATGTTATCTTCATTGCCAAAAGTTCCCTCATATATCTAATTTGGTAATGGTCTTTAAAAAAATGTTTAGCTGACCTGTTGACCTGCCCATGTGTCATGTCATGGTCAAAAATCCTGGCTATCTCAAAGCGAAACGCTACTATATACGCTAATATATTTACCAAGAAATCCCTCACTGCAGCTCTGCTCTTCATACAGCATTAAATAATCCTGCCATATTAAACTAATTAGAGGCTATTAATGGATTTTGTTTCTATTTGTCTAGCGGTTCTGAAACTGACGTCACACTTCAAAGACAAGGTGGTGTAATTTTAAATAGAAGTCCATATAAATATATGCTAGATACAGAGGAAAGTAATTTTCTCTCAAATGGATATGGAAGCTAAATGTACATGTTGGTCGTGGCAAATTATAAAATGTGACTGTGAGGCTTGAGAACTCCGACGAGGATTATTTATTTGAACTGGAGCCATGGGCGAGTGCCCACTCATGGCACAGGTTCCTAACAGTGGGGACTTTATTCTGTGTCGCCTCAGACTGCAAACGTTGCTTCATGTTGCCCTCTTGGCACTCTGAGTTCACCCGCATAATGAATGGGAGTCAAACGAGGCTGTTTATAAAGTTGAGAGTCAGTCAACGCCTCACGGTAATAAGAGCGCTGCTGATTGCCAGGATAATTTATTAGCATGCACTCACAACAATTATGGAGGAAATGAAGCATGGTGTTATTTTTCATTAAGCGTGCACATGTAAAACAGGACTGTAAGTTTGTCTTTAGAATAATGAAAGAGACAGGAATTATAATATTTTGGTCCTAATATTTGAATATAGGGTTACTTCAACTTAATGTTCACCACTAATATGTCATTATATATATATATATATATATATGGCTTTATATATATTCTATAATAATAATAATAATAATTACATTCTTCCTTTTCATCTCATGTCTTACTACTGTTTTACACTTTACCTGGCTGTAAGTTTATGTACCAATGAGCTGTTTTCATAATTCTGGCAGTATTCAAGAAATCAGTTTACCTTTTGTTATTAAAATTGATATATTTAACAACATGCACTTTAGTTTAGATCATGGCTTTTTTATAGTGCATCATGTCATTGTTATAAAATCTTGATTGCTGGGGTTGAACACAATTGTCTTATCTTTTATACAGTAAACAGTTTGCAAGACAATGTATTTGCACAGGTTTTTACCAATTTTGTGACAACACAATTTGGTATTTAAGACTTTGATAAAATCAGTATTGTTAGGTAACCTTAGCCTGTATTGACATATATAACAACTTAACCTCAAACCAAGACTATAAAGAAATAAATTCAAGATGCTTACTTTTACAAATTCAATTATAAATGAATGTGAGGAAACGGCAATGAATGTAGTTAAGTTGTAGTTACAGGCTCATATTGAAGGGAATGTGCAGAAACTAAAATGTGTGGTTGAGAGATGATTTTCATTTTAGCATACGTTGAATTAATCACGCTGTCTTTTAATCGTAGTGTCTGTGGCCCAGCTGGATCTTTACCACCTCTCTCAGACCAGGCCCCCAGCCTGGGCTGTGTCTAAGCGCGGACCTTTTGACTCCATAAACACCCGCTTTCAAAAATTGGGGTCATGCTCTTATTGCTCGCAGCACAGCACTATCATGCCACCACAGAGGTCCCTTTTAACCATCAAATTGGATGTTCCCAATGGTGCAGATTCCTGGTGGCTGACTCTTCCTCCTGATTGTAATTTATGTCAGAAGTCATTGCCGTCCAACAAAACCCAGGAGAGGGAACATGCACAAGGGCGTACGGCACTTTGATGACCCCACACAGTCTCACCAACACTAAGAAATGCTGCAATATTCACAAAAAGGTTGAGTGCTGGACTTTTTATTTCTATGTTTTTTGATTTTTAGACAAAGCTGTCATTAATCTGCATATGATTAAGCCTTGACAGGGCTGACGGTCCGGGAAAAGGGACTGATTAACGTTTACATAGACTGTGATGAGGCCCGGGTTTGTGTGTGTGTGTTAACCTGCAGATGTTCAAATGGGTCTTAAGGTGAAATGGAGACCACCAGCTAAAGAAAGGTGCACTTTTCGAGCCCTATTTCTGATGATTAGCAGGAATCTGAAGAACCTGGCTTGTGTCATTTGTGGCAAAAAGTGAAGTCCATGCCTTCGGGGGGCACCACTGCTATGTTGGAAAGGGGGACTAATGCTAAGAGTGGGATTTACTTTTGTAAATTATTGTGAAGTTTATACCTACATGACAGACTGAAATGTTTCTTTTCTTTCTGCAAAACCACAGCCAGATTTAGACGTTAGTTTTTACATTTGGTAACTGACATTTTTAGCAGCTATTCTAAACAGTGCCTTTTAGAAATGGTGATATGGCATGTACTTTGCTTAACTTTAGGCCCTTACAAAACTTGATCAGGAACAACGAAACATGACAATAACTTATGTGACATTTGTGATAATAATAAGTTGTTTACAAAATATTAAGGATGCTGGGTTTTACTGATAAAGTAATAATATAAAATATAAATATAAAATAATGCTATATAAAAAATCAGTACTTATGTTAAATTCTGGTATAATTATAATAAACGAACCAAAGAAAAAAGACTATAATAAAAGATTATTCTTTGCTATGGCCCTCAGACTGGGGAACTCTTCCAATCTCTGGATTGCTTTATAATGATAATATGAGCTTATTAACAATATATAATTGTGCTTCCTAGACTTATTCTCATCTATTTGTAGTTATCTTAGTGATGCTTTGTCTTGCCTGTTTGTTTGTTTTTTCACTTTACTTGGAGTACCAACAACTGGACTGTATTTCCTAATAGCATTGACAAGTGTGTTCAAAATATGACATAATGATACATAATGCAAAGAAATTGTGATAACATGTTACGGACAACTTATTTGCAGAATCACATACAAACATTTCAGGTTTACATCACATGATACTAAAATTATACTTAGTTTAATAATTTATTCATTTTCTACTGCTTATCCTGTTATGAGCGAGTTTTCATTCAGTATTTTCACCTCACATTCAGCCTCAGCCACCATGGTCCTTTTTGATTCACACGCCTTAGGATGCTGGTTGTATCCAGGTGCTCCAGTTCATTACATGTGAAATGTGATTTTTATTTTAGAGGATCTAAAAATTTAAATAAATGATTTGTCAGTTTCATAATATGCATTCATGAACTTAAAGCCTCCACTGACGGAACTCCTGAAATGGGAGATTAAAAGATTGTCAAGGAGCAGTTTATTGTCGTCACGATGGACGTAGACATGTGACCACACCAGGGTTGGTCTAATTGAATTTATAAATATTCATTATAATTAAATATTTTGAAAGAAAAGTAACTTTAGTCTTTTGAGTAGATTTGGCATTTATAGGTGTGATGCAATATTAATCCACAGTGCAGTGAATTCTTCAATATGAATAATATTATTTAGCAAAAAAAAGTCAGAACATATTAAATAAATAATGAATAAATTTAAACAATAAAAACTATTTATATTATAGATATATGGATTATATATATATATATATTTGGACAAGAAGTTTATGAGCAACATGAATGACTGAACCAACAATATGCCGAGAAGTCCCTGCTCAATTCCAGTCTTATACTCTTTGAAAATTAATAATGTGAGTTTTGTTTTTTCACAGCAGACAAAAAAACTATGTCTGCTCCGTTCTGACCCTTCAAGGACAGCACCCAGCGATAGTTAATCCATTTTCAAGGCCCCTTTGAAGAAATTATTATAATATTATAAATTAAAGTGAGCATTGTTTTTCAAAGACAGTTAAAGGGTTTTAGGTTTTGCTATGTTTTTTATAATATTCAAGCTATTTCTAGATTCATTTACTATTGGATTTATGGGAGATTAGTGGCTGCTCATAACAAAGCCAATGTCCGATCCAAGCCACTGTCACAGTTAAATGGTCTTTAACAAGAGAGACGAGCTGCTGTAATCTCACAGGTGACTCCAACAACCTGCTTCTTTTATTTCAAGTACTCACAGAGCCATTACCTTTATTTACTGTGGATCAAAAGCTTCCTCTAGCTCTGAAACTGCTGGTAAGATGTACTAATGATGCTTCTTTTAAAGACATTGCAGAGTCTACAGAAGGCATGGAATGAGACAGTGATAAGTCATCCAGATATACTTCTATTTAGAAATATTTAGGAATGTTAATGTAGGATAAAACATTTTTAAGAGACTCTTTAAATCACTATTAAACAAGATTATCCTGCCCATATTAGAAAATAATGGAGCTATTGAATCAACAAAATATTTCAAGTAAATGTCTTTACATCACCATCATTAAATCCTGGAAAATGTGTCATGGGACATTGTATTAAGCATAACAAAATGTTTGTTCCATATCTGCATTTTTTCATCTTTTGCCATTTTGGGTTAAAAGAGATACCCATAGTTTGATATATATTTTCCCAATTATAGTCCCAGCCCGTGTCCTCTTTGCATATTTCTTCCAATTATAAAACAGTTAATAACAGCATACAGCATTTGTGTGACTTAAAGAAGTCCTCTGTGTTTTCTTGCTTTAACACAAATATTATAGTTTGAAAGTTAATTTAAATATGATATATGATTAATTGACTTGCCAAATATGTGAGGAATCCCTGAGACGCCCTGGGTGAATATGTGACCATATTAGGCTGTGTCCGTGTAAATATGACTCAGCGAAAAACAGGTTATTCTGCACTCAGTGGCATTCTTTTCACCGCAGACATTTAACTGCATTATTCCAATTAAATCAAAAAATAAAAACAAAATCCAAACATGCAGCAAGCACTGTATTAGTGAAAATATATTTAATAATTAAACATAGTTACACAAAGGGAATGGCAAACAAGTGAGAGGTCCTTAGAATATAAAGTTTCGACCTACTGCAGACGCTTGAGTCCCATCCTCAACAGTGGCCAGTTCAGCGTGAGGCAGTGTATAATGACACATGCATGACATGGCTGTTCACTTTGGCTTTAGTCTTTATAAAAGGCACTCCGACTGCAGGAGCATCAGCTCAGGCCTGCTCCACGCTGTTTTGAAATCCCATCCTGTCCATAAGATTCATGCTCATAGTGTCCAAAGGCTGAGTGTAAGAGTCATTCCTCCTGAGTGCTCTCTAAGTGGGAGCTTGAAGCGTCCGAAAGGCGCTCCGTCTCTTCGGCTGGCCTCTCCTGTTCAGACAGCTGCTCACTGCTGGGGATGGAGTTCTTCTTTGGTCGGCCTTTTGGTTTGGTGGGGGACTCCAGGCCTCCCCCCTGCAACACCTGCCCACCACACATGAGACAATGTAAGGCAATGATGGACCTTACAAACTACTATTCATGTTTCTTGACTTGTATAAGTGATTAGCACTCTTATGTCAGATTGTGGGTCAAACATAGTCCTGCCAGTTACGGCTCTGCTTTATTGTAAGTCCTCCCTGTGCCTTCTTTTCTCAGGGACTTTCTTCCGCTGCACAGTTACACTCGTGTATAGGTGAATTAGTGACTCTAAATCTTTCATAGGAATGTATGTGTGTGTGAATGGTTGTCTGTTAGTGTCTAAGTTGCAGCCCCTGTCTTAAACACAAAGTAGCTGTGATAGGCACCAGCCCACCATGACTAACAGAATGAACAAATACTTATTCTTTGGGTTTTAACATTTAAACACAGATGGCAAATTGAGCTCGGACCCAATAATTGTATTTCCTAAGGTCCACTTTGCACCTAGTTTTTTGGACCAAAGCTGATTAAAGCTGTAAGCTGGACTGTCCAACCACAGCCCAGTGTGCACGGACTGTAAACTACACAGAAATGGCCTCTATATCATGATATATTATTTAATAAAGGACTTTTGAAAGTACTTTTTTTGGCAAGTAGGAAAAGTGTTATCATTAAATGATTTAAGTGAACAATTGACTTACAATTTTCTTCCACTTCATCCGTCTGTTCTGGTACCAGGTTTTAACTTGAAGCTGACTGAGGCCCAAAGACTCTGCCAGATCTATTCTGTAAATACAAAATCACAGCAATGATGAACAGTTTAACAAAAAACACACAAATAATAACAATTATACAAACCACAATGAAAAGAGACAAAAAAGGCTTATGAATTTAGGTCAAATAAATTATTACGTTAGTCTGTTTTATCCCTGTTCATCCATTATTTTGGAATATTTACTGTTAAAATAAATTTAGCATATTTCCACACTCACTTTTTGACAATTTAAATTTACACACTGTGGACCAATAAATTATTGTCATTATCATGTTTTAGGCCTGAAAGTAAATTTGGGACCATATTCAAAACAAGAATAGCACTGTAATAACATAAAATATAGGCTATGATATAGTTTCATTTTAGCAATTGTTCGACTACAAACACATCTTTTAGAATCAGGGTTAAAACTGTTTTTTTCAAACAGATACTTGGAACATGCGCCGATGATAAGTTCTTATAAAATCAGACTGGTCGCCTTGTATTAACCTATATTAGCAGTTCAAACCTTATCTTTTACACAAAATGGAATCAAGAAGTCAAGCTAAAGGCTAACTGTACCTGTCCGGGGTGGACAGGTACTTCTGCTTCTCGAAACGTTTCTCCAGGCCCATGAGCTGCAGCTCGGTGAACACCGTGCGGCTGCGGCGGCCCTTCTTGGTTTTACTGCCCCCGTCCCCTCCGTGCTCCAGTTTCCCGCGCAGGTGGAGGTCAAGCGGCGGGTGGTGAGACGCAGAGCCGACCTGAAGGCCCGGGCCGGCGGACAGCAGAGGGGAGCCGAGCGGGGAGGCCAGCGAGCAGGACAGCGGCGACATGGGAAACTTGAGCAGGGTCTGGTCCGCTTTGAGCACTGCCCCGGCGGATATCCACAAACATACACAGATACACAGACAGCCATTAGCTTTAGACAGTGCCATAAGTCTGTAAAAAGGTGTGGTTAGAGGCTGCCATGTTTTATTAAAAGAGCTTCTCTTATTTTAAGTAAATTAAGACAATATGTCTGAACGAAACCTGTATTTCTAAACTTCCTTTCTAAAATAATATATCAGGCATGTTGGACTAGCTCCTTTAGATAATTATAAATAAAAGTGGAAGCATTTTAACATTCATTTGGTCTGTGTTGTTTTAATAAATGCAGACTATTAGCCTAAAATGCTACAAACAATATATTTTGCAATAGCTTTTGTTCCCGATATTTTTCATTGATTCTGGTGATTCTGGAAAGTTCTGCAGAAACACATTTGCTTGAAACTTCAATTATACTTTGTATGGTTATTGCCTTATTGTGGCTATCATCATATTATTGGAGTAGGATATTAAAATAAATGACTGACCTAGTCTGCATCTTCTTTTAGCATCAATCAGAAAGTTGACTGATGAGAAGATGCTGTTGTTTAAATTTATGACTGCACAAACAACAACAATAAATAAAAACGAATGTCTCAATTCAATAGTCTCTACATCCTTGTAGGCTATAATAATATGTGCTGCGGGCCTTGTGGATGCTTGGGGAACAAATTCGGTAACATTGTAGTCTAAACTGTCACCTTCCTGTAGGCTACACGCGTAATGGCTTCCCTGCGCATTATTGACATATATTATCGGATGTTTGCCAACAGTGAGCTTTTTAAAAGGATGCATTTTAACGAGACCTACGGCTTCTGCTCTGGGAAAACGGCCCACAGGTAACCTAAGACATAAGGCCTGTGAACCAAGCGTGTGATAGTCCATTAGAAAATCGAAATTCTCATGAATTAATAATTCGTGTATTCTAAACGATTTAGTCTCTCGTAAAAACCGCGTTGAATTTAAAACGACAAGTTGTTGCGCATGGCTCAGCAGGGTCCTTTCCAATGCGCACTTGAATGCTGCTTTCAATGGCCGTTTGACCTACAACGATATAAAAAGACAATATGCCCTAGCTTTTAAAAATAAAAATGTAAAGCTTAGGATGTTGATGAACAGTTTGGTTTTAGTTTCTCTCAGTACATTAGATGGAAATAAAAGCAAGCCAGCTTTGGTTAGTATCAACAAATATAGATTGATTAAGAATCTAAAAATACTGTAGTTCGGACCTTAATGATACGTAGACTGCACTGGTGGTGCTTTTTACAGGTCACAGACATCAAAAGCCATAAATGTCACGCGCAAATGAAGTTACGCACAAAGAGTGACTCTGCAGCATGAGTCAATGTTCATGTAAATATATGATGCAGTTTCTTTTTGACATTAAGCCAACTCGAAAATATTAAAACTTTTACCCACTATGGTAGCAATGACTCTATTTATTAGTTTAGCTACATGTCTACAGGGCATGTGGCCGTGGAATTTTTATTTTTTATTATTATTATATATTTTATTTTTTACCGCATTATGGGTTTATTTTATGTTATCCACCTCTTTCCACGTCGCCTTCTTGTTCTTTTAGAATATCATTGCATTGTCGTTACGCAAATTTTCTCTACACTTGATCACACTCGCCTCCGTGTTTCAGTTTTACAAACACTGTGTTTATCAATAAGACGAAAGAAGTGATGTTGAGGAAACGACACAAATACGCCATTGTCGCTATAAAAGGCTGTGTTTTTCTTACTCAGCTGACTGTGGAAGGGCCGGGCGGACAGCAGAGCTTGGACGCCGAACTTGAGCAGCTCTCCGGCAGGGGCGGAGGTTTTGTGCTCCGCGTGCTCCGTAAGAATCTCCTCGATCATGAAACTCCTGTAGCGGTGCGTCCTGTGGTCCGGGTGCGCTTCCGGGGGGTAGTAATGTGCCCCCATGTCTAAGTGGTGCTGCATGGTAAGGCTTAGGTCACCTTTTCCTCACACCTTAGTGGGACATATTCCCCCTGTAGTGTCCTTATAGTCCAGAATCAGCCCTCCACATCACAGTTATCCTCGGAAACAACGCCTGTGCCAGGAACCCTGCGCCTTTACGCGTCACTCCAGGCACTCCACTTCAATGCGCTTTCTTTCGCTGTTAACCCGGCTCTAACCTTTGACCAAACTCCAAAGGTCGTTCGCTCGTGCCCACTTTTACTCTGATGTGAGCAGTTCTTGAGCCTGAGAGCGTCACCTTGGCAGTGAGTGGGGGGATAGACTTTGGGTTTTATGAGTATCGTTGTAGCCCCACCTCTTCTCGGGGCTCGTCTGCTTCTTCCTTCCATCTGCACATGCAAAAACATAGACTGGCATGGTTTTTATGCAAAGGAGAAGAAAATAAGGAGATGCATTTGAGACACTGCAGGTGACTTTCGGACGCACTGGTTATTTCAGACTAATAGAAGAGTACAGAACAAAGTGGTATATCGCAGACTTAAATAAGATTAACCGTAGCCAGTTTGGTGGAATGTGCTTTTTGTGATTTTAAGGATATTCTGCAGGCCTCCCATGTGACTTTACACTTCAAGCTGAATCAGTTTCTCTTGGAGTTAGATGGACCTCACCGTGAGCATTGTAGAGGAGAGGACCAACACTAAATATCTTTTATTACATTTGTTATAAGATTTTAAAAGGCTATCTTATGCAAACCAACATGTAAAAAACATATTGAAGTATAGGCTTTAAAAGCCTTTATTATAGTGGTTAAATCAAAAAGGCTCCTCTGAATAGAAGTATTTTTTCCTGTTTTCACCCTCTGTAGACTTTATCTTTCCAACATTTAGAGTAACCTGGTATTGATACAGAATGTTGTATTAAAAATTTAAATAGGATTCCTGAAACCGTAGTAATGTGCTAGTAATACATCTGCCAGGAATTTGAACACCAAAGAAAATTGGCCAATCATAGCTTTGATCCTAATAAGGAAAAATCAGTGAGACAAACATTTCTAGTCAAAGATAGTCTGGAGTCCTATTATATAATAAGACATAAAAAAACACTCTGTACAAGTTGAAATACCAATTGTATTGTCACTATTACAATATTCTACCATATTGCACCTCTTCTTATACTATCATTAATCATTTTGTGCAGTACCAGATTAACTGGATTTATTCATTTCATTTTTTGATATCAACATTGTAGCCAGTTAAGGCAAAATTCTTCTTTTGGAGACATAGGGAGATATTCAGTGTGTAATACCATTTCTTTTAACCATAAGATTTGGCATCACTTTGAAAAATAGCTGTTGGAATTATTAGTAAACACGCTGACTGGTGGATAATAATTAAAACTTTTGTTCTTCACTGTGGACAGAAGCCAATGCTGTCAGCCAACAATTAACAAAGAGACAAACATTCCAATATATATAACATCTAGTGCCACAAATTCTTTTATTTTTAGCATTTATCCAGCATTTAGGAACTAGATATAGAGAGGCAGAAGAAACAATATTATGTGTTTAGGTTTAATACTTGTAAAATGTTTTAGGTGCTGTGAAGTGCTTTTCCGTAATCCAAAGGGGCATGTGTATAAGTATACGCCCAAAATAATTAAAGATTTGTCCGGTTACATTTTTTGTAACCTAATTAACCCTATTAGTTATTATTATATCAATTTTATATAGCGCTTTTCCAAGACGCAAAGACGCTTTACATATTAATTATTCATTCATACGCAGTCACACACTGGTGGTGATAAGCTACATCTGGAACCACAGCTGCCCTGGGGCAGACTGACAGAGACGTGGCAGCCATTCTGCGCCTATGGCCTCTACGACCATCACCACATACATTCACTAAACATTCTTACACCAGTGCAACAGACACTGGAGGCAAGGAGGGTGAACAACAGTATGAACTGTGGGGACAACCGGAATTGACCTACCTTCCTGTTGAAGGACGACTTCTCTACCACTGAGCCACTGCCGCCCAGCAATAATGTCCACATCTCTGCAGCTTTTTATTATTTGCAACTCTACCGCAGATGGTGTTGATGGAGGCAAAACATTTCATTTTATTCCACTTAATGTTTTATATCTGTAATAAGAATTAGAAGAGAATTTATGCCATCATATTTGAGATTAATCAAATTTTAATATAAATAAATATAAATGTGTGAACCTTCAAATATCAAAACAAAATGCCAACATTTCTAGATGTTATAACTTCCCCAGTTGGACCTGTCTAAACCAAAGTGTTTCCAACAAGTATGGAAAAAGGGTCCCAGAGAGAGTTTGCAGCTAATAAAAACAAAATTATGATTGGAACATGATTTTTGTTGATGACAAACATTATAGTTTGATTTAGTTCAGTAAACCAAGCTCAAAACAAATTAAAACACACAAGTGCAAGAGGCCAAAATGCAAATATGTGAGTTTAACATAATCTCCAAATTACAACTCTGACAAACGATACCCAGTGCAAGAATACTTGCACAAAAACACTTTTTCAAATTGTGCTAGTGTGATATCTGTGCCAGTGATTATAGTATGGATAAAAGTTACGCGTGATGACTCCACATGGGACACTGCAACAGACAGAGTTTTTTTCTTTTTATGAGTAGGGTGGGGTAACAAAACAAAATAGGATCTCAACAACATAATGCTTAAAACAATTTAAAGTAGATTTAATAAAGTGAGTACAATTTAACTGTGCGATGGAATGAACCTAAATGAGAAGCTTATACCTGTTTTGTAAGAACACATCTTCCTCTGCTGGTCATTTGTGAGATTGCGCGAAAACAACAGCATTTGTATATTATTGATTTATTTTTAGTCCCAACCAGCCATACATAGCAAGGGACAATTGCATTTTATTATTATTATTCTCATGATGCCTTCTTCTAACAGAACTCAAGAACTATTGCAAGAGCCTGGTATATGTGTAGTTATGTTAAATACTTGTTTGTTTGTAATGCATTATCATTTGAATTATTTAAATACATGTTTCTGGGTAAAATAATTTGAACTTCATAAAAAATAATGGCATTGTTATTATTCAGCAAATATTAATTAGTTTGGCATTCTCTGTTATTTTAATTTAGTCTAATATTGTGGGAATACGAATGGTCTGACAATGAAGGCATTTCCCAACTAATGTTTGCACAATAGTCTGTTGGTAAGACCCTTTCAAATGTATCTCACCTAAATGTTATATAGCATTTATTTTTATAATCCACTTGTACCTATTGGTTTTATAGGTCAAGTGTTGATGGTTGAGGGCCAGCAGCATCACTTTAAAAAGCCACTAGAGTGTACTCAAACACTTTGAAAGAACCCTGGAATATGCAGCAATTATTAAAGAATGAGAAACACAACAGAGAAGATTTATGCAGTTTTTTGAGTAGGCTAATAAAATGTTTGCATAATATAGAAAATTACTGTTTTTTTCTTGTAGGACTGCTTAGTATATTTAAATGATATTTTGGAATTTAATGTAATTTATTGTTACTGTACAATGAGCCACCACGCGCTGCTATAAGCACAGATCTACCTTTAGGAGCAGATAATTCATGTGTCTCACTGAACATGACCCACAGGATGATGTGCAACCTAGCGACAGTGTCTCAATCACTGGGAGCAGGACACGTTCACGTCACTCCTCCACCTCCTCACATTCATTTCCTTGTTGGAGAGCTGAAGCTGATCTGGCAGCTTGAGCAGCTAGACAAAAATAGTTTCAAGAAAGACGCATTGGAGGAGAATGAGAGACTATGTAAAAGAAAAGAACAGTTTTAACTGGACAGTGAAATTGCTGAATAAATGGCCAAACTCACTGTTTATAAAAAACAAGAGCAGTATGGTGGTAAAAATTCAAGGGTCTCTGATGGGATGAATTCATATCTGTAAAGGAAACCTTCAAAACAACAACAAAAGCTTTGAGTCTCTGGGGAAAAAAGCGCGCTATAAATCGAATGCATCATTATTATTATTATTATTGACAGACAACCATTCACGCTCGCATTCATTCACCAGTGACACTTTAGAGTACCCAGAGAGAATTCAGAGTAACATAGGGAGGACATGCAGACTCCTCACAGAAGTGAAGAAGTGCTTGTATTGTGATAATAATCTGAGGGTCACACTTGTCTGCCAAGATAATTAACCAAATCAGAAGCAATTTTTTTCAAGAAGATTAAAAACTCTGTGTTTAGTACTGTTTTATTCCTAAATTTAGTCCTGGTTTAACCTAGGTCCTGGTTCAGGATTTCTTTAGTGTTGATTTAGCTTTTAGTTCAGATTTTAGTTGTGAACAGTGGAAGTTTTTAAGTTTCTTCATATTTTTGAAACATTCAACATTGTTATTGCGTATTGCAGGTTTCTCTTTAATTGTGCAACTCTGTTTACTATACTTTTTCACTCACAACAACCCCCCTCCCCCACAGCAAGAGAGGGGTTGCCCTATAACTAGACACATACTACATAACTACACAGCATGGTAATATGTATTGTGAAAATGCTGGATCAACATGAGATAATAGTATGCTAGATATAATGAGACTTCTCATACAACAACAATGCATGTCTGCTTTCCCAAATAGGGAAATTCCAATATTTGATGGCAACCCTCTGAAACACCATACCTTTGAAAATGGGGTCAAATGTAACACAAATAAGAACTGTGATCCATTATACTTCCTCGAGCAATATACAAAAGGAAATGCAAAAGAACTCGTGAGAAGTTGCCAACATATTGACCCAGACAGCTGATACATCAGAGCAAAAGCTTTATTAAGGAGCATTACGAGAATAATAAGAAGGTGCCATTTGCCTTATGGAAATAGCACTGTCATGGCTCAACAAAAGGATGTCAGATCCCACCAGTACAGTGCTGCTGCAATGCTATGGAAGATGTGCAGTACCTACTGCTGCTGGAGATCTCATAAAGAATTTGCCTTACAAAATAAGAGAACAATGGTGAAGCCATGTCTGTGACCTACAAGAAAAAAACAGGAGAGCAAAGTTTACTAACATCACAAACTTTATTGGAAAACAAGTGAAGATCCTCACTGACCCTGTGTTTGGTAACATACAGGACACTTCAACTTCTGTAAAAGATGTGAGCAAGCCCAAGTCACTGTCCCACTCTGGGTTAAAGAGAACTACAGTGGCATAAAAAAGTATCTGAACCCTTTGGAATTTTTTCACATTTCTGCCTAAAATCACCATCAAATGTAATCTAATTTTTGTCGAAATGACACAAATAAAAAAAACAGTGTCTGCTTTAACTAAAACCCAAAAACAAAAACCCAAACATTTATAGGTTTTCATATTTTTAATGAGGATAACATGCAAACAGTGACAGAAGTTGGTGGCAGGCTAAGCAGATTGTCAATCAATGCCTGTAGAGATAAAACATCCAATTATTTTGGACAAGGAACTTCCTATTTCCATCCTACTGCTTCGACACATCCACCAGGAAGTAGGACATAGTGGGCCCAACCATATGCTGTCTGAACTCAGGGAGAAGTACTGGATTACAGAAGTGAGGCCTAGAATTAATGGAATGGCACCAAAGTGTGCTTTTTTGCACCAAAAAGCACACTTTGCAGAAGACACAATGCTTTCCCAGTTTGCCAGCACATGGCAGACTTGCCTAAAGAAAGAATCCAGCCAGATGAGCCTACATTCACTTGTGTTGGAGTGGATTACTTTGGCCTCTTTGAGGTTAAGAGCAGGAGGAGTATACAGAGAAATACAGAGTGATATTTACCTGCCTCAGCTTGAGAGCAGTTCACATTGAGGTGGCACCGACTCTGTGCTGGGCAGCAGTAGCTCAGTGGGTAGAGCGGTTGTCCTTCAACCGGAAAGTAAGGGGTTGATTCCCACTCTTCCTACAGTTTATACTGCCGTGTCCTTGGGCAAGACAATTAACCCACCTTGCCTCCAGTGACTAGTTTTGTGGCATTTACATTGTTTTATAATTTAATGTTCATGTCTCCTACTGTTTATATGTGTGTAATTATTATGGAACCCAATAATTAGGGGTTGGTGTGTAGGAGAGGGGTATAGGTGCACTGTGTGTGTGTGTGTGTGTGTGTGTGTGTGTGTGTGTTTGTGAGTGTCTGCTGCTTCCCCAGTGCACAGAGGTGGAGGAGGGAGTCACGTGGGCATAGGTGTATGGACGGAGGCAGCAGCGCCGAGATCCCAAACTGGCAGAGGGCGCATTTATGGCTTGCCACTTTTAATGTAGTTGTGGCTGGTGAACTGGCAAGCCATCTGCCATTTTGGGATCTTGGCGTCTCTAAACGGAGGTTTGAAAAGGCGCACTGGAGAGAGGAAGTTTGAAGAGTTTGGGTAGCCGTAATTTTTGTTGATCGCTACTGCTCTGTTTATTGTTTGTGTTTTCACTTCAGTA
The DNA here is from genome assembly GCA_024349245.1 of Neodontobutis hainanensis. NCBI lineage: Eukaryota > Metazoa > Chordata > Actinopteri > Gobiiformes > Odontobutidae > Neodontobutis > Neodontobutis hainanensis. The sequence continues at coordinate 15,529,446 of JALDNG010000005.1, forward strand.
TTTATTTTCTCAATAGCCCATCTATGTCATTTTGTGCATCAACCAGTATTCGTTGTGATAGCCGACTTCCGTTCTTAATAAACCACCTTATTAAACGCATCCTGTGTCAAGCGTCTCAATTTAGGTTCAAAATTCGGTCATTCAAATAGCACGTCGCAAATCTATGTACAGGACCCATCTCAACCGCTCCAAAAGGAAGCCGCAACAGTAATAATAATAACATAATAATAACCATTGCACCAAAACGGCTTGACGTCAAAAGCACCAGAAATTTGCAAAATTACATATTAAAATCAATAAAAAATAAGTAACACCAGTGGTTGTCTAGTTTAGATTAGACTATAAGTCTAAATTTTATGGAGGGGTTTGTGTTTGGTGCGATTTTTTTTAATATGAATATAAAATTATGTAAACATAGGCTGTATATAGGCTACTCTTTGTGGTCTTGGTTGGTCTTGATGTCCCGAAACAAGACCGAGTGAGAATGATTTTCAGACCAAGACAATCCCAAGACCTTCACAAAATGGTCTGGAGAGAATTACATTAGTTCATTCAGTCATTCATTGTTTGAGTCATTCATTGCAATAAAATGACTATAATGAGAAAATACAGAGAATTCTAAACACAGCAGCATATTTTCATGGTTTACTTTTTGCGATGTACTGGGGTCGGCTAGAGCCTTGGTCACGTGACAGCGCTGGACCGTACTACAGGACAACATGTCAGGTTGCTAAGTTAGCTCCTGGGCTAGCTTCACTTAGCCGACCAAATGATATGGCTACAGAAAAACGTTTTCGCCTGCGCATGTGTTATAACGACCATGGTCCTCGACCAATGAACATACAATGTCAGAAACCCCAAGTTGGAAGTCAGGCTTAAAATCAAGAAAACGGTAAGTTAGACATTTTCTGCTGTGCTAGCTTAAGCTAGTTAGCATATACCTAACCCTAACGGTAAATCTTGGATTGCAGCATCAGCATCACTGTGCTAGATGGACGTTGAAATATGGAGCCATGGGTGCGTGGAAATTATAACCACTCAGGCTTAAATAAACACGAAGGAAGCGTTTAATCAAATAAATAATTTACATAAATTGTTAAGTTGTTAGGTTTTGAGCATGTCATTTTAGCTGAACTTGTCAAACTTTTGTCTGTCTTCGCCGTGGAAAGACAATACACTAGTTAAATCGTTTCCTGGGACAACTTGATGTTTATTTCTGGTCCCGTAAAGTCAGTCAGTAAAGAAAAAAATCAAGAAAATATGTTACATATATTTTGTCTTTGACGGTCTTACTGGGCACTTTGAATACTATAGTTAACTAGAGCCTTTCACATCCTAAAAGCAACGTGAAATAGGTAATAGACTGAAAAAAGCATGTATTTACAGACAAGATTTAATGCTCGTTTGTCTGTGGCACACTTGTGTAAACAGCAGACATCAATCCATCTACTGTGCCTGTTGCTGCCTTGTTGAGCTGCGAATAATCCCTTCCGACATGCTGTGCTTGATCACATATTATGAGGACCATCTTGTCAGCCATATTTTGTTATAATCACACATGTCCCACACTCATTAGCAGAATTTCGGGGAAAGAACAGCCTTCACAACACCTTTCATGTCCAACACATTGGCTGCCCAGTGGACAGAATGCACTAGTGCCATGGCTCATTTTGAAGGAGTACTAGTGCTCCACATTAAAATGAACATAACGTACGTGTAACATATGTGTAAATAATTGAGGTTTTCTCTTTCAGTGTAGCACTAAATATACAATTGTGCACATTAGTGTTAAGTAGACAGTTTATTTGCAAAAAATATTTGCATCTATTGCTGTGTGGTCCTCAAATGGCCCTTGTTGTAGATTTGATTTGTCAGTGTCACAGTGTCATATCAGTTTGTTCAGTGACATGTGGATTACAGTAGAAGGAATTCAAAAGCCGTTGTGGATGGAAAAAAGAAAGGCTCTAACTTAACAGCATAAATTATTCAGCGACTACAGGAGCCTTACACTTAAAGAGGAGTGCAACTGTGACCTTAACGTGACCTGTCTCTGAAGAACCACAAGAGCAGAGGTTTCACATTAACAAAGATGATCCATCAAAGGCCCTTAAATAAACAATGACAAAAGTGTAACATGACATTATGTATAGTACTATATTTACATGTTAAAATGGTTGTTGAAATGGGCTGCTATTCATAAATTACATTTCTGCTTGTTGATTTCCCCTAAGATTTCAGTTTGTATTCTTCACTGCAGGCTTATTAACCTGTTGACACCAGTCTGAGAATGTGTCGGCCATGGCAACTGCTTTAAAATGCTGTGAAAAAGCTGGATCGGGAGTAAGGTGTTTACTGCTGTAGCAACATCTTACTTCAGTTAAGGAGTACTGCAAATATGTACTCCAGCTATTGATCATCAGAAAACTGGTTAATATTGGAACTGTTGTGCATGGAAATGTTGTCACTCAGTATAATTTGGATAGTGCGTATTCATAGCAGCTTTTTTAGCAGCCTACTCATTGAAAGCTGATCTGATTATTTTAAATTACACTCAAAGTTTCTACTTAGTATTTGCAAATTGAGTTTAATTTTATTGTGTGCATCAACACAAGACATTTTAAATCCATTTTGGATCTCAATGCTCATGCTGAACATTCAAATGGTTTCTGCCTCAAACTGTATAAATGTTCCCGATAACTGATATTGGTTGAATCTTTTATGGTGTCACAAAAACATAACACATTCCTGCTCATACTCTACAGAGATTGCTGCAAGTGTCCAGATCTCCACCTGCATCCTCCAGTCTGATCTCTGACATTACACTCTGGACACATTCAGTGCGTATTCAAGCACATTCACAGTTTGCCCCAATACTGGCTTCACTTGAGATCTGATTGCTCATGGCACATGTTCATGCCAGGTCTGAACAGCCTGTAACCTTATCAAGGGAAGGAAAAGTCAAATGTCAAAGGAAATATCAGGCCGTCGCAGCACAACAGTCTGCTCAATTGTTAATGGCGCACATTGAGGCGTGGGGCTGTGAAGGTGCTGAGTTTCTTCCCTGTAACAGCAGTTAGCACCAGTTTCAAGACCATTAGGGCTCATAGTGTAACGTGAGAAACACTTGGGCTCTGGAGTTCAGTTGACACTCACTGTGTGACAACTTTGTTATGAAAGCACCGGCATCACATGAACTAATGAACCTCACGCACATCAATGTAAAGCCAATAGCAGGTGGACATGTTTATTTAGATAAAGTATTTATTTTTTAATGTGACAGATTGCAACTGGTTTGGAATTTAGGACATATATCTTTGAGTGCATCACACATGCCACTATTTATGTAATGTAAATTTCCTGCCACTTCACAAAACCAGTGCAGTACAGAGGTAATATGGCCACCTTTAGCTTGTGATTATTAGTCGTGTTTGGCGTTTGCAGAGTGGTTAGCGCTCCTGCCTCACAGCAAGTTCAAACCCCGGCTGACTCATAGATACTAAGCTAACTCAGGCTTTCCTGTGAGGATTAGAGCCTGTTCAATATGGATTTTTCAGGGCCGATCCCGATATTAGGGGAAGTAGAAGGCCAATATCCCAAACAAAAATAAAACCCCACTGTAAATAGCTACTTTTGGTCCTGTTATACTAATAACAGTTCAATCTCTTGACAGTCAGAAAGCTGTTAATTCTGAGGTTATTAAGAAGATACCATTATTGAAGGTGTCACTTGGTAACCTACTTACATTAATATATTATTATTATTATTTAAATGATTATTACACTCAGACCAGTCTATTTGTGTGCGTTTGCAAGAATGAACATGGCACTGCACTCTTTTAAATCATCAAATCATTTTTATTTTAGAGCACAGACGAGACACTGCTCTGCTTCACTTTCGGCCAACTGTTCTATTAGCAGATGGACATAATACCTGGTCATTACTACTACAGTATAAACACACTGGTGCACAAGTTGTCGTAATCTTTTTTTTTAATTTACGTATGTTCTCCACCCTCTATTCTTTTCCATAAAGCTGTCAAATTAAACGTCTGTGATCAGTTGTGGTGAAAAGTCATTAGTCTCATGAATCAGCAGCGGCACATTTTTTTAATAAAGAATACGTTTACTTCAAGGGAAAACGTATTTCATTGAGCTAAGATAAGATAAAGTTTTAATGCTGATATACTTAACTGTTACGTTACATTCATTTTTAAAGTTTTAGCAGAATATTAACACTAGGTTCTCCTATCTTTAGCTTGCTCACTTAAACACAACAACCATGTCCACAACCAGTAAGCATTGACAAGCTTTAGGGGGTTAAAGAGAAAAACATGTTAATGCAGTTGTTTATTTCACAGACCAATTCTGAACTTACCACTGAGAAAAGCACTAAGCAAATGCGCTTCACAGTCCTTAGCTGCTTGCCACATTTTTGCCTCTCCTCGGCTCTGCTTAAAAACTAATGTGCAGCACGGCTTGTCGTATAAATTGTGATATGATAACAGCCTGCAGTCCTCTGCTGGAAAAATAGCACAATTACGCCAATAACAAATAAGCACAGGACTTGTTTCCACTACACAACTACACCTATTGTGGACAATTCTTTGATAATTGTCCGTCCCTGGTGAGTGGCCCTCAGCACCATGGATTTCCGATGTTTCTCTCCCCTGGATGTGCTTAGAGACCACACCCTTTGGCTCCCAGAGGTGCTGTGGTCAGAGTGACACTTGAGCTGCTGACATGGTTTGCCTTCTCCCCTGAGTTCTCCTGCCAGGCAACGCTCATATCTCATTTATGTGCTCACCTCGTTATCTGTGCACTCATAGAGCCGTACACGCCTCCGCTCCTATTGGTGTTTACCTGACCCAAAGTTTATCCCCACCTTCCAGCTCCTGCCATGGCAGCCGGTGTCAGCATTGTGAGTGACCCGCCGCACTTCACTGCTGGATTCAAGAGTGGAGCCAACAGCAGAGACATGGAGACAGGTAAGCTGTACAGCAGGATTTAGACGTGGGCAAACCATTGATTGATTATTGTTTTCAAACCCCTGTCTAAACCTTTTTTATTATTTTTTATATTAATGTAATGTATTTATGATAGGAGTGGGCAAATGCACCTTTTATAGCAACAAAAAAACAGATCGGGATAAAAAGGCTATTAAAAAGTTTATTCAAAATAAAAATGTAACTATACAAATATGTAAGTAGTATCCAATAAAATGTGTACAGATCAAACATTTTTATTTTATTTAAATATATTTTTTAGAAACCCAGGAAATGGCTTTAATATATGGACTTTTAAAATCTAGTAGGTATTTTGTAGTTACCTTATTAATTATACCTTTGTATTTAGAAAATGACTTACGGTGCTTTATATAAGATATTTTCCTTAAATCTTCAGAATCAAATAAGTGAGGACGGAAAGACAATGTAAGGTTATGTTGCAGGTGGTTAGTTCTGCAGCACACAGTGATCTTTGCGTGTTGTCTTCTCTCAGAGAGCCTCACTGTGAGCGGGATCAGTTCACCTTTTGGCTTCAGGTGGATCCTGGTTTGGCTTCAAGCACAATGACTGGATTACACAGACCTCTGAAGTCATTAAAAGCTTCTGCCTCACTTTGGGCAATGCAAAGTTCCTATTTTAACTCTAATCATTTCTGGAATAAGGTTGTAAAATTGTATACTCTAAAGGATCACTAAAGGATTAGTGGACACTGAATAAACAGAATTTCTTTTTTTATTGATGGTCCAACAGCATTAACATTAGAGAATATAGAAAAGAGGCTCTAGTGATTACAGTCAATACTACATATTATGAAATAAATACATGTATAATATGTTACCAGATGGTTAAGCCTCATAGATACAGTGTAATAGAGCTGTCCATTGACGTTAGTTCTTTGGAACAAGGGGAACTATTCTTTGCTCTCTTTGTTAGCTCCCGCCGCTCTCACATCTCTGTGTACTAAGCCAAGCACTACCCACCTCCCTATGATGGCTTTGGAAATGGTTGTCATAGTGACATTTAGATGCTGCTGATAGGTTGTATTGGTGCTCTGTGGCCATGACTGATTGCTGTTTGATGATGCAGCGGGGAGCATTATTAGTTGGGACTACTGTATGTGGCAGCTCGGACTCTTAACATGCAGCCGCACAGAGGATCTTTAGCAGGGGACATGGTGCCTGGTGTTAGGGCCAGTGAACGCCGCCACTCTGCCTGTGACATCCTACTCAGTGTCCTGCAGCGCAGACGGGGCTCTGCCATAGAGACCCTCTCCTCTTCAAGTCACAGAGTCATGGTGGCCGTCAGTGAAGAGGAAATTCCTGCTGAGTGTAAATCCAGTCTCTATGCTGTCTTGGGCTTCACCAGTTTATATTCTTAGTATTTAATGTTTTCTCTCTCTACTCTATTTCTCCAGCCACTGTGAGGATACCCACAGCGAAGTACACCAAAATGGGGGAGACCCTGAGGCACGTCATCCCGGGTCACATGCAGTGCTCCATGGCCTGTGGAGGGAGAGCCTGTAAATATGAGAACCCCTCTCGCTGGAGCGACGAGGAGCAAGCCATCAAAGGACTCTACTCGTCCTGGTACGCCTCTGTGCACACACCGCTCCACTACTTTCCTATTTTAGCACTGCCCGCGTTTTGAGACCCAATCAATAATTGCATAACAAGTCAATAGACTTGTCCTGAGATAGGCTGGATTCATAGAATGGTTTTAGAAAGTGCAGCTATTGAATGTAATAAATCACTTGTCCTTTATAGCCCTGTTTTTACCAAGCAGTACATCCAGTATGGTGCAATTGTCCAGTCCAGTGACCTGCCATGTCCTCCTCTTTCAGGATTACTGACAACTTGCTAGCTATGGCAAGGCCATCTACAGAAATAATAGAGAAATACAATATAATAGAGCAGTTTCGGAGGTACGTAACATCTTTGCTCATTCATTATTACATGGAGTGTTTGTTTTTGTGTAACATGAATGTTTGTGATGTGTTTCTGGCTGTGCTCAGGTATAGGTTGAAAACAGTCATTAACCTGCAGAGGCCTGGAGAGCACGCCAGCTGTGGAAATCCTCTGGAGCAAGAGACTGGTTTCACTTACAGGCCTGAAATGTTTATGGAGGCAGGCAGTGAGTCACTACAGCACCTACGCTCCACACACTGAATTACTTCTATTTAATGTTCTTGTGCATTAAAGCTGGACTAGTGTCTCTCATTATGAAGTGGAAAACCTTGACAACATAATTTTATTTTCTGTTTGTTTTGTAGCATTCTAGTTTACAGTGACGTCTGCTGTAGGGTCTTTACAATATCCACACAGCACTCAATTCTATCAAAGACCTCCTCGGCAATAAATAATAATAGAAGTACATTATCTGGTTTCTCTTTTTTATAGCTAACAATATTTAATTCCCTTCTTACATCATGGTAGCTTTTCCTTCCTTATTTATGAACCCATTTTGTTTTCCATCAATAATAAATAACAGAAGAAAATGCATGAAAAAATGCTTATTGACCTAAGCTTAAATCAATACCTAAAAAGACAATTAAATTTTTCCGTTAGTGTAACAATAGGACAGTAACACTGTAACTTTTAGCTAGTAGCATTGCGTAATTTTACATTCCAAAAATATATATTCTCATATTGATTTAAGGATTCTTAGACACCGGGAATTGTAGAATCTATTTAACTGACACAGTGCCTTCACATGTCTGACTTTGTACTAAGTTGACTTGTACTTGATGTACTTGGTCAGATTACCTTTTTCTAATGCACTTAGAAAACATGATCAGGATTATATGCCAATTATGTACTATACTGTATATGATAAACAATCATGTTTTATGGTCTTAATGTGCTTTGCTCAAAAGCATCATATTTTGTAAACTGTAGTAATCATCAAACTGAATAAATTTAACTGAGGAAAAAAAGCATTAGCAGAATGTGATTCATATTAAAATGCTTATAAAATAAAACATTTTTTGCTGGTGTTTTCGGTTTAGGCATCATAATGGTTCCCAGTAACCAGGTAATTACTGCTGAGGTTTGCACTCAGTAGTCTTAAACAAGCTCTCTCGAGATCTTTACCTCTGATTCCTGTCTTATGTTGTTTGCTTTTCAGTCTACTACTACAACTTTGGTTGGAAAGACTATGGAGTGGCGTCCCTCACTACAATCCTGGACATGGTCAAAGTTATGTCTTTTGCTGTTCAAGAGGGTAAAATGGCAGTCCACTGTCACGCTGGCCTTGGTAGAACAGGTTTGTGGGTTTTTACATTCTTGTAGTAAATTAAAGCAGTAAATAATACAGTAGTCCTCCTTATTTCTAATGCTGATTGCTGAATTGAAGCTCACATAAAAATGTTTTTTTTCCCACTGGATAAAACAAGAGAAACATACATTGAATGGTAATAGTGAAACACATTACCAAAAATCAGTTGTGAACAGAATTGTTGTTCTTGTATAAATCGTGCCAACCGTTTTCATTTACACATCTGATGCCTAGGTGTTTAAAAAGTACAAGATAGAATTATTCAGAAATGTCTTTGTTGCTGCAGTGCCTGTAAACACCTTATTCAAAGTTGTTCCCAAACCCAAATATTGATCATTAGGGATATTCTAGATTTTATGAGCTATAAAGGAATGGTCTACTTGTGGATAGAAATAAACAGTTACTCCTAATACTTGTGTGCTGTGTTTTTCTCAGGTGTGCTGGTGGCCTGTTACCTGGTCTTCACATCCCGGATGAGTGCTGACCAGGCCATCCTGTTTGTACGCGCAAAGAGACCCAATTCCATTCAGACCCGCGGCCAGCTGCTGTGTGTGCGCGAGTTCGCCCAGTTCCTCATCCCCCTGCGCAGCGTCTTCTCCTGCGCCGAGCCTAAAGCTGCCACCGTCACCTTGTCGCAGTACCTCACCCGCCAGCGCCACCTGCTGCACGGCTATGAGGCTCGGCAGATGAAACACGTGCCAAAGATAATCCAACTCGTGTGCCAGCTTCTTATTGACGTTGCCGCTAACCGACAGGCAGAGGTAGAGGAGCAGTGGCTGGAGATCCCCGACCTCACTGCAGAGGTGGAAAAAACTGTGTCCCAGCAGGCCCTTCAGCAACTCGGCAACGAAATGAGAGGCAAGGGGATTCCTGTGTCCCCCTGTTTATCCCACCCTCCTAGTCCAGCCCTTCACCACATCCAGCCTCTTCAAGATCAGCTTTTGATCAGCGATAATGAACTGGACCCTCTCTGGAGGCAGCAAAACATTGAAAGCCCATTAAGATTCTCTCTGTCAACCACCAAAAGCCTCAGCTATAGTGATTCTGTCCTTAATGAACTCAATTGTAATGAACAATATTTCGAAAGAATAAGTATAAACGCACCAGTCACCTGCCTGGTCCAACACACCCTTTCTCACAGCAGCCTTATCCCATGTAGACCGCCTCCTCTCTGTGACCTGTCTTCTCAGGACTTTACAAGCAGCCTTCAAACACCTAAAGCACAACAAGACGCACAATCCCCATTTTTAAAGAAACGACTGCAGAAAGGCCACCAGAGTCTGTCTTTAGATCTGTCCGAGCCAGTAAGGAGCTTCTATGGTAAAGCCATGCTGCCAGCCTCTTTTGTTCAGACCAAGCCAGAAGCAAGTAAAAAAGAAAATGTGACTGTTGTAGCAGTAAAAGAAGATATCTCTATCAGTCTTCAATCTGAGCTCTCTTCTGAGAGTAGACGTCTGCTGGTGGCCAAAGCCCTGGCCATGGACCTGACCGACTCAGATCTTGAGTCTAAGGTCTCAATGTGGCAGGTAAGTGGAGTCAAATGTAGTAATTGTGCAGGTGCGTTATATTATTATTATTATTATTATTATTATTATTATTATTATTATTATTATTATTATTATTATTATTATTATTATTATTATTATTATTATTATTATTATTATTATTATTATTATTATTATTATTATTATTATTATTATTATTATTATTATTATTTTCTCAAGGTAGTCCTGTTTCCCCAATGAGAGCAAATCATGCTGTAGTCTCCTGATAGTGACTTGACTGGGGTACTTGGGTGCCCCCTGGTGGCAGCTGCAATCAATGAATAAAGAGATAATAAAAAAAATACAACAAATAATAAATTGCAATATAATTATTTATTTATTTATTTTTCAAATACAGCAGTAGTAAGATATATCACCAGGAAATGACAGTGACTATCTACACTGACGTTAGATGATAGATTAAATGGATACTTTATTTATCCTAGGGAAATTCTGAACTTTATAATGAACTGTGGCAGTAGAAACATCTGTTTGCAGTGTCATTCTGAAGCAATGGAGTTCAATTCTGTGGACATTTAAAAGTGGATTTAGGACTAGGTACTGTTCCTTATGTAGCCTGTTCTGAGCCAACTCCATTTTTCAAGATGATGAGGGGAGATTGACGTCACTTGTTTTGAGAGGCTCACAGTAATCTGTCAAACCAGGTGCACTTTGTCGCTAAATAAGGGACTGTGGTCTCTTAATTAGAATGAATTAAATGTTATTGTGATGATTTTTAGACTTGCCAAAAGTTAGTGTGTTGCTTTAATTCTTGTCTTTACAGTCACACAACAGTAAGTAGACAAACCCACTGCAAGTTTTCCCAGGATGAGTTCTGATATAGGCTGTGTTTTGTTATGGTTCACAGACAGAACTGAACTCCAGGGAGGGTGCATGGGAGAGGCTTTGCATGGAGAGAGACCCTCTGGTGCTGTCTGCTCTAATGTGGTCATGGCTGGAGCAACTCAAGGAGCCAGTCATTAGCGATGAGGATGTGAAAGCACTCAGTAAGACCAACGTCAACCCACAAGAGGCACTTAACTCACTGGAAAAGGTGCGCTACAGTGTTTTATGTGTTTAATTCATTAGTCACCTTGCATGCATTAAAGACCTAAATAAAAAATATATCCAACTCAGCCTGGTCACCAAATCCACCATAAACTTTAAATGTATTTCTGTAGGGCCACAGACTGACTCTACTGTGTATTCTGGACTGTGCCACTCACCTTCTGCCAATGCCTGAAGATGTGGAGACTAGTTTCCTCCACCAAACAATAAAAGTGTTTACAAAGGTGAGCGTGAACAGCTGTGTGGTTGTTCATTGGATTGTACTGTGCATTAGCTTCTGTCTGCTTTTACAGATTGACCGTGCCTCGGAGAATAACAAGGGCTTGTACTCAAAGCTTAAGTCCATCTTGACTTCCATTCTTCACGAGGTCTGTGACAAAGCTACGGACGAGAATGAAGATTTCTGATCCAGCCTTAACATTCCTCCATATATTTTTGGGCATTCCTGTATTTAATCTACTTGTATCAAACACTGCTAAATTATGTCTAGTTTTAGAGAAATATTTGAAGACTGGCAGTTTATTTCCTGTTCAAAGCTCTTATTAGACTCTAAGCACTGCCATTTGCTGTCCATGTGCCACTGTTATCTTGTTCTACTGTAATATTTAAAGGACTAATTGTTGCTTTTATCTGTTAGTTAGTAAGAAGATGATTGAGAAGTGTTCTCATGATGTTGTAATGTAATTTAAATAATAAGTTGGGAGAGGGTTCTTATTTAAACCAAAACTTGTTCTACTACACTGTGCAGGGGGAAATAATGTGTCTTATTTATTCTAAATGCAGATATATGTTATGTAACCTTATGACAAGTTGCTTTATTGGCAGGTAGTCTCTAAAATGCAAACTGTTTTTTTATTTTATTTTATTTTTTAAATTTTGCCCTATAGTGCATTCATTGGGTTTTTCCCCCCAATCAAGACCAAAAACTGTACTGTTGTGCTGTAATGCATTTATAAAACATCAAACTGCCTCATTTACTGAATGATGGCCTCTCCTCACTGCTGCTGTGATTAACATTCAACCCTTATTTGGAGCACAAGTACTAATTAAGAAGCCTGTAAACAACACGGGGCATAAAACGTGTGTTTTCAGCAAACTTTTTTTTCCATTACATTATTAAAAGGCTGACTGACTGAGCAGTGTGGGCCGAGTCTTTTTTGAGAGCAACATTGCCTCCTAATGTCACCATTTGAAAATCCACACTTATTTAATTGAACTTTATAAATCTCCAAAGGTTCTCTTCAAATAAATTGATTGTATAGTTGGTAACACTTTATTTTGCACTGTACTTGTCTCATTAAGTAAGTTTACACACTCTGTAACAAACTGTAATAACATGTAACTACAAGCACATACATAACCTAACTCTAACTACAGTATGTACATTCCAATATGTATGTAGTTACATGTTACAGTTTGTTACACTGGGGGGTAGATAAAAAAAAAGTGTAGGGTAACATAAAGGTTCATCGTGTCGTCTTATGGCAGTCGGATAGGATTTGAAAGCTGAATGCAGGGGATTGTCCATGTTGTTCAGGATACCATTCATCCTGTTGTGTGCCTGTTGCCCCAGTACTCCAAACCTAATACCTATTTGTTGCCATGTTTTTAATTTATTTGTAAAAATAAGTAAGGATTCAAGTTTATACAGCTTGGAGTTGGAAATTATATAAAATGATGATATGGTCAAAATCACTTAATTGTGCACACATTGTACATATAGGGCATCTGCTTAATATTACAATAAATATTATTCATAGCACTAAACTTTTATTTTCTAAACATAACCACCTCCTTTCTTTAAACAAAAATATTTTAATGCCAGGACTTTTTACTTTAAATTTTTACAAAAATTAATCAAGGGTAAACAAAAAATGGTACACGTAACACAGTAATCCGTGACACAAAGATCAGGAATGCATCACCAATTTTATCACTTAGCACATTTGTTTATACCTCCAGGGGTGGATCTGTGGACAATGAAGAGAAGTCTGTAGAGTAATCCCTGAGGGGGACATAAAATGTGCCTCATAACAATGAGTAATTAGTAACAATAATAAATATTAAAATGCAAAAAAATATATTTTGGTCTAGGCAAAGCAGTTTTATTTAATGCACATTCAAAGTGCTTTACGGACATTAAAGACACATTTAAAGTACCCAGACAGGATTTAAAATAAGAAACAAAAGGAAAATACAGAATAAAAAAAATTAAAGACAAAGAACGCAGATAAAATACATGTAGGCGGAGCTAAAGAAGAATGTTTTTAACTTCCCCTTGAACATTGTTATAGTTGAGGCTTGTAGATTTTTGCTGCACAAAACCTAAACACTGCTCCTGGTTAGTTCTAACTCTGGGCATGAACAGAAGGCCTGTTCCAGATGTTCTCAGAGTCCAAGAAGGTTCATACGCAACTAGCATGTCAGAAATATATTCTGGTGCTAAACCATTAGTACAAGCCAGTGCAGAGATTGTAAAACTGGAGTGATGTGGTTGTACTTCCTGGTTTTGATGAGAACTCCATGCTTTTATTTCTTTGGTTTTGAAAATGTTATTTAGATGATAAAATGCTGAAGATGTAATCTAATGAATGTGACTGTGGAAATTCAAGTCTAAGTCCATGATGACCCCTAGATTCCTGACCTGATTTTTAGATTTTAGAGAAAGAGACTCGAGGTGACAGCAGAGGATCGATTAGTCCATTTTACCTGCTGTGAGTGAAATGTAAATATTTACTTTTCATAATGGCTCTGCACTCTTTATAAACTAGACATTATCTACATAATTTAACATTAATCTGATTTTATGAAAACTTAAGCTCACTAATTAGCTGCTGAAGTTAGTATCAACCAGGTCTTAAATGCACTAAATTAGTTTATTTTTTTTCAAATCTTTATCTATTTCTGATGTTTGTACCATTTATAAACACAACCTAACGTATGCCTTTAACTTTTGCTGAGTGTTTTAAAATGGCCTTAAATAAGAACAACAGGATGTCATGAGTAAAAAATAAGTGCACCGAGGCCAGCCATTTTTAATTGTGTGCAAACAGTGACTGCACATGTGAAAAGTATGGTGTAAAAATATGTTTTGTAATGTATAGTTCATTAGAATAGCATTTGTGTAAAGCACATGAATAAGTGCTTGTTATTATTATTGTGTGTAAAAAGTCAGATGACAGAAGTGGCAGGAGTCCGGTCTTCACCAGCCACTGGAACAACACATACAAGTCAAATACAATGGCCCCAATAATACTGACAGGTTTATTATATTGTAAAAATGTTAGCAATATTCAACCTTTATTTCAGACACAAAGTTTGTCCATAGTAAACAAAAAAAAAAAACATTATAAAGTTAAAATACTGTGGAGTCCACTATATGTAGGTTTCTGACTCCTCCAACTGACTCAAAAATTTTAAAATAATCTAAGTCAATACTATTAATAGAGATTTAGCTCATTCAATTGTGATTCTATGATCCCTGTTCAAACCAATTCCATAGCAACCCATTTGATTGGCAACATAGATTTCGAGATCCTGCATCACAATGGTTAGAGAGTTCTCTAATCAGAGTCAGTTTGTTAGAACAGTTAAGTAGGAGAGACACTAAACCCTCTCAGAAAGAAACCAGATTAAATACAACTATGTTCGATCAGTCAGTAGTGAGTGAGGAGAACTATCCACTGAACGGTAAGTGACACCTGCAAAAGAGTTTAGCTGTTAACTAAACTGAACTCATAATATTCTACCAAAACTACTGAAATTAAATTTAGTGTCAGTCAAAATTTGTTAAATTGTTGTTAATTGTTGCAATGTTAAATAGCTCACATAGACAATCAAATGAGTTATGTTCACCAATAATTTCGTATTTCTGTGCCCACAATAGAACTGCGCAAAAGCGTTCGCCTGCAGGAATCCAACTACTATAATGCCGACGGGAATCCTGTCATTTCATACAAGGAAAACATTTACAGGTAAAATACAGTTTGTGTTCAGGCAAGTTTTTAATTCACACATCTTTTTGTTTTACTCATGGCGCCTATCTTTTTTGTTGTAGGGTGTTTAAGAAGCGAAAGTTTCACCGTGGCCAGCCCAGTTCACACTGTGCTGGCTCACATGAGGACAAGGGGACAATTCGGGTGTTCACTATGTCTGAGGCAGACACAGCATCACGTTGTTCTCCACATTCCTGGCAAAAACAAATCCTTGCATCTTTTTGTTATTCCTGGCTTCTGGTGGGTGATACTTGTTATGTGTAAAATCTACTGTTCCTCACATTTATCTGACCAGTGTGTTGTCTCCATTTAGGACACATGTACCGTTCAAATGTTCATATGTTTTTTTTTACCTTTACCGTGAAACATTTCTAAGCAGATTTACTTGACTAAGAGTGGTCATTTGTTGCTTGTATTTACAAACGCAGGTGCTACAGTAATTACAGGGCGGTCCTCAGACACGTATGGACTTTGTGGATTTGCTCAAAGGTTTCATTCTTGGTGGAGGCCTAAACATTTGACAGTGCTTCAGGTAGGAAGTGTTTCAGACTTGTATCTAGAACAAAATGGGGTCAGGATCCAAAAGAGCTTAAAGGGACATTTCTTTGCTCTGCCAAAAAGTTCTCACTCTGTAATTTTAAATATCTGGGCATTTAATGAAAGAAATATGTCTGCATTTAAGAATTGCTCATACTGTATTGTCCCCTTCTTTTTCCTCAGCATGGGTTAGCTCTGGCCCCTGGAAGGTGTTGGCCTTTTGCTGGTGATTGAGGACACTTACATGTCCAGCTGTCTAACTCTATCACCATTAGTCATGTAACGCTCGGCCACATTGGTAAAATACAGTCACCTACTGGCTATATTTCCTCTGCACCAAGGTAGTTTTTAGTTTATGTAAGTCATTTTTGCTGATTTCAACCAAGACACATACTGTTTTGTGACATACTGTAAACTACATCTCATTTTACTAAAATTTTAGGGCCTGAAAACCCTGGATAGTGAGGAGAAGCTTCTAGGGACATTTATCTAAGATCAGAATGGCCCATCCTTTCAGACGTTTGCTCTGCCGGATAATGAACAGACCAGAGACACCTACGGACACATTAGACTTCAAGTCAGCAGTAACTGGGGTAACACCGAGTACATCTGCCTCTACAACGTCAGGGTGCATGGGACCATCCCGGTGTGCTCTGACATAAGGTCATAAAGACAACATCACCCTTGAGGAGCAGTTGTACCTAGAAAAATAGCACATGGGACTAAGTAGAGCTGAGTAGGCTGGTTGTGGATAGAATTGTGTTTAGATAAAAACTATCTGTGCAAGTTCTGTTATGAGCACTACTTGCAGCAGAGAGACAGAAACCCGGCTTGCTAAGTCTTGGAAAGTGTACAAAGTCCAAATCAAGGGCAGGGCACCTTTTAGTTTTAGCCCTTTCTGTCTCCATAAACCAGGTCCAGAATCATTTACATGATTCACAAAGTCTTAAAAGACTGAAAATGTGCAATGTTTAATCAAAGTGCATGGCTTATTTCTATTTCTATTTCTAGTCTATGGCATATTACACCCACTGTTTATCTCAATGCCTTGCCACTTTGCAAAACCAAGACATTACTGAGTCTGCTGAGTGACCACAGCAATTATCTCAGCTGCTCTGGCTGCTAGCTGCAGCATTATCCTTTATACAATTAATTGGATCTATTGCCCAACCCCATTCAAACTTCAACCACCCAGATATTTGTTTATTCAAGCCATGTTTTGAGGTTTAAAATAGTTCTTAGTGAGACTGTCCACTGTTTTGCTGCTGCCAGCTAATGCTCATTTCAGAAGCAGCATAGAGTGTTCTCATCTGAAGTTAAAACGCACACTATGCACAACCACAACCCAGTCCATTTACTTACCGAAATGGGATAACCTTAAATTCAAAAAGGCTCTATCCCTTAAGCCAGCACGGTTCCTCCAGCTTTCTGTGAACACCTGTGATCACCTTTTGATCCGAGTCCCATCATCCCAACTTGTCGAGGCAGGCGGCCGTTCTCCTTGAGCCTGGGTCTGCCGGAGGTTTCTGACCGTTAAAGGCAGTTTTTCCTCGCCACAGTTGCCAAAGCGCTTGCTCAGGAGAACTCTGTTGGGTTTTGTGCCACAACATCTAATTTCTAGTTGAGTCCAGTAGGTTGCAATGTTTTAATTCTGCACAAATTTTTAATAAATTGATTATAACATTTTTCCCTCTTAATGCATTATGTTCCTTAAAACAAGCTGGGCGCCCAACAAGGAATTTACAAGGGCTATAAAAGGATAATATAAAGGATAACAAAAATAAAAATCTAAATTTGCAGCTGATAACCTCAAAGTTACAACACAATTCAAAATGTGTTGCATATGCAACAAAGTTGTTGCAGGCAAAAACACATCTTTAAGCCTGCAAATCACTAGTTATTTCATCTACAGCATAAAAGTAGCTAGTTTAATGTTTTAATACATTTTATATTGGTAAATTGATGCCTGTGAGATACTGTTTTTCGTTATTACTACTTCTTATAACAGATACATACACACACTGGACTAATATTGAAAAATACACATTATTTGCCCATCTTTTCTCAGTATGGATTAGGATTCCTACACGTTTTCATATTTTAGTTGGCATATTTTAATATTTCAAAAGATGGCGCTAATACTCACCATAACTGCATCAATACAACCGAAGAAGAGTGTTGCAGGCAGAGGGCGGAGGACTGCGCTTCGACATGGCAGCCAGGTGGGCTAACACTCTTCTCTCTAACACGTTTTAAACACATACGCCTGTCGATTTAAACAAGGTTTTTATTCGTATGTGGGTTAAATCTTTCTCTGTAAGAGCTTGGCGTCAGTATTTAGTCTGGGAACGTATTGATTCAAGTATATTTGTCTGTGTGAACGTAACCACGCCGGAACGTGCTCCTCTGGACTGTTAGCTTTATAAACGTGCTAGTAGCAAGTTGTGAGTAGAGAAGTGTGGCGTGTTTTCACAAGGCTCTAAAATGAGTCGGGCACTTTAAAAATCAAACAAAATGGGTCTTTATTCTGTTTCTCTACCAGCCGTGTACATATTCAAAGTATACGTTTTATCTTTAATCCTTGAAACTTAGTTTTGCTTTAGAGCTAGCTAATAAAGTGGCTAGCTTCTGTTTGAAGGAGTGTCCCTGTCAACTCCACTAAAAGTATACAGCCCTGGCGGTATCCACTCACATTTAGATGGAACCCATTTCGGCTTGAGATATATTTTTCTGTTAATTACATTTAACCCATTTAGAACAGAAATATTACAACAAACAGTGCCAGAGTATGTAAAAGTTGTTTAATTTAAGAGGGACTAAGTAATGTCCAAAATAGGCGTGAGAGAGGAAAGCAGCTTTTGAAATACGCCTTCAAATTGTTCAAATTGAGTTCAAATTGTTTCAGGTTTATATAGTGAATAAACAATATATGTTGTATGTGAATTTATAACACTTAAAAAAAACCTCCTTTAAGTTATTTGTCCTGTTGGCATCCACATGCAAGTCTCTCACAACCCCTTAATGTTAAATTTAAAGTTGTATTTTTTTTTATTGTCGCATTAAATGTTGGATGTTAATCCTAACATCCCAACAAGTCAAGTCAGGCAAAGCCAAGATATATGGAAAAAACAGCATAATCAACCTTCAAAAAAAAAAAAAAAACATTTCTTTTCTCAGGTTCACTTCTATCTTTTTTTTTAGTTGGCAGACATTCTTGGTGTCGTTTTTTTTTTTTTTTTTTTTTTTTATAAATAAGTTCATAAAAAAGTGAAGAATTAGCAAGGTGTGTACTACAGATTGACTCTGTTGAAATTGTAAAAATCTGTTTAATCTTACCTAGCCTATAAATAAGTTAAGGTTCAAAGAAAGACTACTGCTCCTGTCATTTTCTTTAAATTAGCATAAATGGCAGATTTTTTTTAATGCATTTTTTCTTATTTTTATGTGCTGTCTTTTATTAGTGAAAAGTGCCTCAGCTTTATGTTTATTATAGAAACATTTTTTATCAGGGGATAGGAAGTTTACATTGGTGAATGAGTGGCACATAAAACATTGTTCCGTAGTCCAATTGTAACCAAGATAAATAGTCTTGACACTATAATAATATTATGTTCTTTGTCCACAGAGTTTCCACTGTTCTGGGCCGAAGTCCTGCAGACCTTTGGTTGCTGCTCTTATTGGCGATCCTGTATGTTGGAGCTGTGGGATGAGGTAGTAGGTTGTATAGTTTTAGGGTCACACCCGCACTGGGAGATAACTATTCAACCTACTGTCTTTCTCAAAGCACCAAAACCTCGTCAGCCCGCCGTGGGTCAGTGTGGTCCGAGCCCTGCCCCTTGCTTGTTCCAGGTGTTTCTTCTGCTGTGTGCGGAGTGAGGTAGTAGATTGTATAGTTGGAGGGTTGTGATTTTTTTTGCCCTGTGTTGGAGATAACTATACAATCTATTGCCTTCCCTGCATGCAGGCATATCTCATAGACTCTGATAGTACAGTGGTATTTTAAAAATTGTTTGTACCACATTCCTGGTTAATTGCATATGATTGTGTAGAGGCTCTTTTTTGTTCTCACTCTGCTAATGTATCTCTACCTCAGTGTTGCTACCTGTTACTTCTGAATTGTTTAGCCTGAAATGTGAAATTATGATAGCTTGACGTTAAATGCTCAAGGGCAATAAACTTGAGCGTTCTAGTGCTTTAGAGTATTGTCATTATATCCAAAATGGGACTTGTAAACAGTTTTTTTTTTTGAGCTATACTGGAATGTGTAAGTCTACTAACTACTTATAAATAAAAAAACAAGGACTATTAAGTACTTGTCTGAGTTTATTAATAACACATCTAATACCCACTGGATCATGTAGTCTGTGAAAATCACTGATTGTGTCAGAAATAAAATATTGAAAATTCAGTTGATGACTTTTTTTTTTGTTCCGTTAATCTTTCATAAGTAAGCAGCAAGGTTTTGACTGCTGACTGTTTCAGACTGCTGGAGCGATTGTGCAGCAGTTTCCTGCAGATGGCGCCACAGTCCTGTGAAGCAGAGGACCACCGTGAAGTGGGAGCCCGCTCATGTCAGAAGCTGTGTTTGTGCTGTATTCCTCATCCTCGCATCAAATGTGATGGTCGCTTGAAACAGTGCAGTTCTTCAAAGAACACTTTGTAGTCATATACCATTTAGGAGGTTGTATTCAACACATGAATAATATTACTGATCAATACACATAAGAACATAAAACCGATGTATATACTATAACATTGATTTAAAAGCATATTGCCAGTAATCTAGAGTTGGACATCAAATGAATATGCAGGTGAAAATGTTGTAAATGTTACTGCATTTGCATGTGAAAAATAAAATATCAAGTTCTATGTGCCCTACAAGTAATTTCATTAGGTCACATTTGGTCCTGTAAAATGAAAGCCACAAAAAATAAATGGTAAAGGGCACTACAAGTACAAAATGCTAAACATGGCACTACAGTAGAAAAATTATACATGCTACAAAATACTTTAGTAACAAAACATAAGAAAATCGACACATTATAGAAAGTCACAATGCGAACTGTTCACAAAATTAGCAAATTTGATTGATTTTCATGGGAGGAACATTTTTGATTGTGTAGCTCTCAGCCAATCACAGCTCACATAAGAGACTAGAATAGATAATAGGCCTAGCATATATTATATGAGGCAAGAGTTTTTTTAAAGCAAAAATAACCCCGTTTACTCACTGATGAGCACTAAATGAGAGAAAGGGTCGCTTTTAAATTTCACTCCACTGTCTCAAGGTTACTGCTCAGCCTACGCGATGGAGACGGGACTCAAACAGCGGTAGACGCAGAACAAGTGGGCGGAGCCAGTAGTTTCCGACTGCAAATAAAAGGTGATGCACCCTCTAGACAGCAGCCGTTAGGAGTCTACTGTCCTTTGAGGCCTATAGTGGGATGTCCTGGAGCAGGTGTGAGAAAGACCACCGCTCTCTCTAGCACCTTTCTTAAAG
Organism: Neodontobutis hainanensis; assembly: GCA_024349245.1. Taxonomy (NCBI): domain Eukaryota; kingdom Metazoa; phylum Chordata; class Actinopteri; order Gobiiformes; family Odontobutidae; genus Neodontobutis; species Neodontobutis hainanensis. Next base: position 15,550,365 of record JALDNG010000005.1, read on the forward strand.
CCGAGCCCAGCGCGTACCTGCTGCAGCCCGGGACAGAACACGCCCCGTTCCGACAGTGAGCTCCACACGGGACTGCGCGCACCTGGCTGGAGACACTGCCCAAATGCTCCGGTTCAGCCTCGCTCCGCCGGAACCCGAACAAATGAACCCGCCAAGACTTCCCGGAGAACACAGGCTTTGGTTGGTCTCGAGGAGCGTTACTCACACCTCGGTCCCGCGGGATTTCACGCACAAATAAGAAGTTGGAACGAGCTGGACGGACTGCACCATGAAGAGGAAGACTCGGCGATGGATTTTTCACTTTTTCTTGTGCCTTGGAATAGTCTATCTGAAAATAGGGTGAGTTCAAGTGACACATTATTTTCTTACTGCAATAGCTACAGAATTATCCTACTTATTAGTATAGGTCAAATTCGGATCAAGTGCAGACATATTGTGCTAAAGCAAATTGTTGCTGCACATTATATCTTGATGCAGGTAAAATAAATACTAAATTAAATGTTATAACAAGCAAATTGCATTAGCATGTGAAACTCAAAAGTTTCTACAAGTTCTCTACTACAAGCCTACTTATTTCTTTTTTATTTTGTATTGTGAACCAATGCACCGTCAACAATTGCCAATTGCCAATTAAAAGTGTAATTTTTGGGGGATTTTTTTTTCTTGATTGGATGTTTTATTACCAACGTTTGATTGTCCATTAAGGATCGATGCTGTAAAATCTACTTAGGCAGACACACACTATATTTGTTGATCCTACACAGTATTTTGCAAATGTATGTATGGTCAGTAATAAATATGAAACTGCTCTGGGCTAATATGATGTTGTGTGGCAGGCAATCCACATATTTTTGCATTTCAAAATAAAGCTCCAATTCAATTCAGAAACCTAGGCCGAGGGGAAAATTCCAAAATTACAACTCATATTCTCACTAAAATATTCATCAGAATAATAAATCTTAATAGATTTTGTAACATTGCACAGCACTCAAATCTACTGATAAACAATGACAATATTAAGACAAAAATGCCTGTAACTTTTTAATATGAAATTCTGAATATCAGGCCAGTATACCTGCGTGAAGGTAGATTGAGTCTGTTTGTGTATTACATTCCATTTCTCACTGACCACAGGGTTCACCTGGAGGCTGCAGCCTGTTCACAACAACAACCTCCAAGAGAGAAGCCAAGGTCCCCCTGGCTGCTTTTACACCAGTTAATGTTTAAAAACGTGCGTCTGACAGAAATGTACTGAGCTGGGTGCAGATTTAGCCTAATGTTTTCTCTAATCAACCATCATATTGCCTGTAGAAAAAAAATCAGTTTCAACTCATCATTAATCATTTGCGCTTTAACCAAAAGTTTGGGGCCCCACTGTGACTAGGGAAAGTTCATTTGAATACAACACAACTTTTATTATGGAAAAAGAAAGATTTAAATATTTGATGCCTTATTGTTATCCCCATATTCTATTAGACCCAGTGTCTACAAAGTGTTTGAATTGCATAAAGAAAACTAAAACTTTTTAAATGGCTGCTATAAACCTAATTATTTTACTTTGACATATTTATTGAATGTGATCAATGCTTTTTTCCACATAAGATGGTCTTTGTTTAAGTTCAATAAAAGCTCGTTAGTAACTAGTAAGCCCCTCCCCCAGCTAAACCCGTCTTTCCCTTTTCAGTAATATTTGAAAACATGTTTTGATGGTGTCACTTTCACTGCAGGGGGCTGTCGACGGTGGTTGCCCTGGGAGCCAGCATCATCTGTAATAAAATCCCCGGCCTGGCCCCCCGTCAGAGGACAATCTGTCAGAGCCGGCCGGATGCCATCATTGTGATCGGAGAGGGCGTGCAAATGAGCATCAATGAGTGTCAGTTTCAGTTCCGACACAGCCGCTGGAACTGCTCGGCCTTGGCAGAGAGGACTGTGTTCGGCAAAGAGCTCAAAGTGGGTACGTTGCACCCTAAATTGTTCCACACCTCATCCTTTAAAAAAAGCTTTAAACAATATGCTGTTTCACAGGTGAGTCCTCAACTTGTCCCCGGGGCTCTAATAAGGGTGGACAGCCTCTGGTCAACAAGTTAACTCATTCTCAGGTCACATTAATTGTTTGAATAGTTGTTTGAACATGTGACCTGTAGATGTTATGGCAGGTGGGTGCGCACTATAGCCACACTCAAATGATTCCTTTTTGTGCGGATTCAGAGAGTTACGTTTTAGGACACCTAAGGGCTAAGTGTTTGCAGGGAGAGTCAAAAGTCCAAATAAAGAGTGCCTGCAAGGACAGCTGACCGAGAGTAGTTATGTGAAATCATGTGATGTCATGAAGTTGTCAATCAATTGATGTGTGGAGTAAGATTGTACTTGAGTTTTTCTTTGGCTGACTACAGCCATAATATTTTCTATAACTTAAGTGAAATGTGAATGTTTTGTCAAGTGTGAAATTAGACCTTGTATCTGAAGAAGTATCTTACAACCAGATTATTCCCTACTCACTAAAATAATAGAGGAGGTTAACTGTTATACTCTTCTTATCTTCTTAACTGTCTACTGTTTTATAACACTTGCTTTAGTTTAAAAAAGTGTGTTTACAAAAGCGGTCACTTCCTTGATAAAACTTAATATGTCCTTAATTACCAGTATCACGCCACAGTTCTGAACCGGTGGATCCAGAGCAGACTCTTTTCCCAGGACACTACAAGATAAAGTTTAGCAAGTTCACACTTTTCACTGTTGGGGAAAGACATACATAATACACCACACTAGAGTCTGGTCGGGTTTTTTGATGCAATGTCAGGATGCAACAAAAAAGAGGACGGTGGCTTGCATTGTTGCTGTGTTGCATGTTGAGCAGAAATGTCTCTGGTTAATTGCTTGAGATTATAAAAATACTTTGAAAGACTGTTTCTCGGTTTAGACATGTCAGCATTCCTTGATAGTTCTTCTGAAATGCTTACAAACATACTGTTGCTTTTGAAATGATTGCACAAAACTGTATTGGCACATTCGCTTCATTTGCCTTCTTTACATAGTTGGACTTTTCTTGCCATGCCTTCAACCCCCAAAATAATAATAAAAAAAGACATTCCTCTGAGGTATAGGACCTCTGACACTTGACAAACGTCAGTGCATCTGCTTTTGGTGGGAAAATAAGCCCTAGATTTTCTCTGTGGAAGAAGACCTGAGGCTATGTTTGCTCCGGTGACAGCGCTGCCGAAATAAATGGGCAATCATATTTACGGCCTCTTTTCCGTTGTCTTGTCTATTAACTTTCCTCATATTAGTTTGATTAGTGGAGCTTTGGCATGAAGTTTGAGATAATGTTTCAGTAAAGATTAAACAGAGTGTATTATGAGACCTGATAAATGTAGCCCATGGTTAGTTTGGTAGAGCTGTGTTAATATTGTTTGGAGCCACCAGGAAAGTTAGTTTTTAGGACAGAAGTAGTTCTAGCCTTTGACCCAAATTGCAATATTGTTCTGAAATATTGGAAATTCCTCAATTGGGAATAAATGGAATTGACTTGAAAAGACTTGATCAAATAACAAACCTGTAGGCATAAAATTATGAGAACAAATTTGCACGTTTTGAATGAAAGTATGGTCAAGGAGCTGTTCAGACTTTGTTTTGTTGTTTTTCTTTTTGTCCAATCAACAGTGTCCAGCTTACTTCCCATTTTGTTTAGCTTAACTACTTTACATGGTGAGCATCTCAAAAAACAGAATTGTTTTTGAAAGACAATGCATTTTATAGAACTTTCCTTAGCTCTGTTTGTCTCTTTAAGGCCCGCCCCACCTATGGCCAGTTCTGCTCTGATTGGCCTACTGCATTGCTTGTGGTCCAATTCAGGTACTTGTGTTATTGTCCAACTGAATTTAAACATGGACCATTGTTGTTCTGGTGTGGGCTGGAGTTATTAGATCCCATTTAATATGGAAAATGCTGAGTGGCTTAAACACTGTTTTTTCAACCATATTCTTTTCGACACCCTGTCATAATAAAAAAAGGAATGGACTTACTGAAGGTTTTCTTATCTTATCTTGACTATTAAGGAACACTTTCTGTTGTGTAATTTGCAATTGTAAACCAGTGTTTAACTTTCTCTGTCTCCTCTTTGTTGACACTAACTGTCAAGTTAATACTTCTTCTACCACTACTTCAGCTGATCAGAAGTTATGTACCAACATTAATAGCAGTGTAAACACTGTAACAGGAGGCTGTCTGCTCTGGGAGTACTCCACATTCAGAACAATCACACTCTCAATTTTGCAGCTCTGCATCATGAAAAGTTGTGTTTACAAGACCCCATGTTTGTGAATTGTTGGATAAAAACTTTGGTATTTATTTTAAACACTAGACGCTTTAAGACCTGGATGAGTTGCGTACAGTGGTACACCCGTTATTGTGTACGCACTTATATAGCTTATCCTATCAATAATCGAATCACACTGCGACTGTACTATTTATCAATTAATCTGGAAAGACCTGCAGAATATAATATGCTTTCTGTAATAATTTGTATCTCAGAATTCTTTGGAAATCTGAGCTAATCCTTGTATGTTCATAAAATATTTTCCGCTCAGAGATTCAAGTTCAGACAGGTACTTTTGTCTAGCTTTACGAATTTAGCTCCAGGTTTAATAAGGGAAAAAAATTAGACCACTTGCTTTTCATTCAGATACTTTTAATAATTCTTTCTACAGATTTGAGTCCTGCATCTGATTACACCAGAACCATAAAGCTGAGGGCAGGTTCCAGGTGATGGCAGGTCAGTGGTGCTCCGGTCCAGCTGCCTCACACTGAGAACGGCTGAAGCCATTGTTGTGTTTCAGCAGACTGGAACACTGATAACCAGAGGTATACATACTCTGAGTAGTGCTGGCAGCGGTGCAGCAATGTACAATATTTTGGCATCACTTGTGCTCCCCACCCACCGAGTGGGCTACTTGGACTATGTCAGTGTGTGAACTGACTTCTTCCACTTCGGTAGAGAGGCAGCTCATGGTTTATTTCAATTAGGTCTACATCCAGGGCTCAAAACCAAGGCCAGTGTATGAGAATAATAAAAATATCACTTATCTCATGTGTACATTATTAATGCATTAGCTACATGCAACAAATTATTGATTTTAGGTATGATAATGAAAGATTTTTATCATCTGGCATTTTAGAGAATACTGTCTTTCAACAAGTGTAGGTTGTCCATTAAATATCCAGCACACTGTATAAATATATAATTTTCACTGTATCAGTGAGCTAATCGTATGCTAAAACGGTTTAAAGACAATTGCTTCAGTGCTTCTAAAAGCCCCATTCCACAGTGTTTTCTCAACAGAGTTGAGTTAGTTTAGTTTGCAACTCTAAACTTTAAATGAATAACTGGTCAGTGATTGGATTTATTATCGGTGAGTAAAGTGCAGTTTTATACAATCACTGCAAAGCTATGTAATGGTAAAACATCATTAGACCTAAACCACTCAGTGTTGATTCATCAGTGGCCGAACCACCAGCGGTGCAAACACAGTTGTGTTTGTAAAATCACAAATCTCACAAGAATCTACCTGCTGCACAAAGCAAACAACTTCATTGCAGGTCATAAAAAACTGGACACTGCTAATACCTTGTGTGGTTAATGTTTGGGTTTTTCTTTTGACTTTGATTGTTGATTGTTGTTGTGCTTTCAGATTAATTATTTGCATGCACATAACAATGGTATTTACGGCATTATATGCTGGATTTTCAATTGTTTCACAATTAAAAGCATTTTTATTCCACCCCTATGGCCCTTGGAACAATGTAGAGGTGCAATGTGTGCACCTCCACATGAAAAACATACAAACAGAAGCACATTATTTCCTTATCCAGAGCACATATATTTAGTGTCCATGTTCTAAGAAGAACTATTTCATTCATTTTAATTAAAAGACGCAGTTGACCTGGAGAGTGTAGATTTATAGAGTGGCCATCCATCCACGTAGGGAGGCTCTGCATGCCTCACAGATTCACGTCCGCAGGGTGGATCGCAATGTGACAGCAGCTGGGACAGGGGCCAACACCAGGCCCAACTATTTCATATTTCACCTCAAAGTATCTATACAACCGACAAACTTCCACTGGACACTTCTTTAGTAGGAAATCGCAAGGTTACGCTCAACAAAAGATGCTGCTGTTTCCTGGATTGGCTTTGTACATTCTGCAGAGTTTATGTTTGCACGGTGCTTGATTAATGAATTCATCTTGGCTTGCCTTGCACTTTTTCTTATTTTGTTTTGGACAACTATGCCAGGTATGTAAGGAGGCTTGACAGTGCCTGAAATAGTGAGTCCAGTTTTGTGTATTGTGTTCAAATGGCTGTCTCTTTGTGTTGCAGGCAGTAAAGAGGCTGCATTCACATACGCCATCATCTCTGCTGGAGTGGCCCACGCCGTCACTGCGGCCTGCACCCAGGGCAGTCTGAGCGGTTGCGGCTGTGACAAGGAGAAGCAGGGTTTCTACAACCAGGAGGAGGGCTGGAAGTGGGGGGGCTGCTCGGCGGACATCCACTACGGCTTGAGCTTCTCCAAAGTGTTCGTGGACGCACGTGAGATCAAGCAGAACGCACGGACTCTGATGAATCTGCATAACAATGAAGTGGGGCGAAGGGTAGGTTTCAACTCTCAGCTTCTTCTATTTCCAAACACATCATGTTTGTAATGTTTTAGGGGTGTCAAATAAATTCAAGATTTAATACAATCTAATACAGTATGTTGCCAACAATAACAATAGTATCTCAAAACTGAAATTCTTCTCAGGGTTAGAGGTAGAAGACGTTTTGTCCCTCAGTAAGGGGCTTCTTAAAATCTAAGGTGAACTGGTGAAGGAAAGGGTTAACCTAAGTCTTCTTTGATTGGTCAAAATTAATAACTGTCTTTGTTAGCATTTGGTTATTAGTTTACAAACAGAGCAATGTGGTCTATGCAACTTAGCATTAGGTTTTTGGTATTTTGGTCTCAAAACTGAGCACTGTTTTCTGCCATTGTTTAGTAATATTATATTCTGTCGTCATACTATAGAATTATTTATTGCGTCAGAAAAGAATAAGAAATGTAAAATTAATCACAATGTATCTTAAGTAAAGAAATTGCATATCTCATCCCATATGGTTTAACTCTATGTCCAGTTAAATTTAAGCTTTGGTGCTGCAGACAGTCTGAAAGCATGGAGCCAATAGGTTACATTACTTTGATCAATAAGCAGCAGTCTCCTAGGTTTTTAAAGGACACACACTGAGTCAAAGCCAAGAGGACACATTGAGACTAGGATGCAGAGCTGCATTAGCCCTGGCAAATGGCACATCAATACAAAATTGCAGTGCTTCCAAAGAAAAAATCTAATAGACACAGATATACACTGAGCTACAGCTGCCACATAAAAGTGATGTAAGATGGGGCTCCTGTGTAAAGAAACAATCATGTAACCTATATTGCTGTCATTCTGTTATTTATTTATTGCTCTATAATTAGCCTACTAATAATCTTCTGATATCAGAAACAACTGAGTTTTGAGGCGTTCACATAAAAAAAAAGTTAATATTTAAGTTGATAAGCATTTAAAGCAGTAACTTTTTTTCTTGAAATGTTATCAGAAATAAGATCAGAAATAACCAGTTGCTTGGATGAAGTAAGGGTTGAATGACAACACTCAAGAAATTCTTACCCTTGTACTCGTCAGTAGGCCTGTATTGTTGAAAAAAACTAAAAAACAAAATCAAAATAGTTTTTCAGCAGTGTTTAAAGACCTCAAAATATATTTTTTTGCATCCGTCCATCTTGGAAAAAATAGTTCTCATAAAAGTAAATTTAAAGTATCACATTATACCACAAGGGTTTATTTCCACAGCCTGTAGAATTTTACCTGTTGTCGCATTCTGCTTAAATGATTTTGGCTTAATTTTGACTAAAGGGCTCAAAGCAGGATGGAGCATGGAATTCTTTTGCTGCAATACCTCAAGTGGGCACTGGTGGAATTGGTGTTAGGGAAAAGGGACAGCACCCCATCCAGATAAAGCTCAATAGAACCCAGGAGTAGTTAGGTAGTTATACAGGTGTCCAGACAGGACAAGCTGAGCACTGCTAGAGCAGAGGCACAATAGAACTAAATTAATTGCATTAATCACTTCATCAACTGTTCACCTGCTCGAAATGAAAGAAATCACCATCAGATGCCTTTAAAAATCAACCATCATTAAGACTCAACATAGTGATAAAATAATGGTTTAGCAGTTTGTTATATAGCTCTGTCAGACCCTCGCTGAAGAGGTGATGGCGGACCATGCATTTCATAGCACCAGGTTGATCTCCAATAAATCCACTCTTTGATCCATGAGGCTGGTTTTAGTGAAGGAGGGGACTTCATATTTGAGGTCTGGCTTCAGTCAGAATGTGAATCTCTTAATATAGACCTACAAACCGATACAGCTGTAATTATCATAGCGAGGCTTTCATGTTTAAATCGAGATGATGTCAGTGTGTTTCCAGTGCCAGTCTTGAGAAGAATAAATAATGTGTAAAAGGAGTGCTGTGAGACAAACAATAGGAGCTTCACTGGCATTTCACTCCAGTGAGCGCTTTGAATTAAATGTGTGTCAGGTCTTGGAGGGCATGACCACACTAAGCTGTATGCATCTAAGGCTTTTGACAATTACCCAGCCAGACTCCACCGAGTCTGAGGCCGCATCAGAGCGCAGTGATTCAGGAGCTGGGGCGAGGCTTGTCTAATGCCAGCGGAGGGTTCCCGCTCAGCCAGAAGAAAGAAGGGCGTGCTTACGTCATTGGGGAGAGTACCCAGGCTGCTTTGTCAAACACACTGCCATTCACCGCCGTGAGAGCTGTGGCTATTAACATCTCAATGTGGAGACAACTCTCTCTGAAGCCCCTTGTAAAGTAACGCTGTAAGAAAAAGGCTAGGAAGAAGGCATCTGGATTCACAAAGTGATAGGACAAACCAGAGTACCCAGAGGAAACCTACGCAGACACGGGGAGAACATGCAAACTCCACATACCCTGCCCACGGATCAAACCCAGGACCTTCTTGCTGTGAGGCAGGAGTGCTAACCACTCTGCGCATATCACAATTTTTTTCTATTATTGCATTATCAACAACATATGGCAAAGGGCTCTCATGCCATGCAGCCCTAAAGTCAACTATGTCTAGATACCTCCCTCTTAGTCTTTTTTTTATAAGTTGACTTGAATGACTGGTTAATTTTAATCTGTAAGTAAAGAGACTATAACCTGAAAGGGACATTGTGATAGATATAAAAATATTATGATATATATATATTTAATATAATAGATATAATATATAAAATAACTATTTATGTCTGTTGGGGGCAAGAGGTTTGAAATGAGGGTTAAATGTAAACTTCAGCATTTTTGTAGAACTGATTTGCATAAATTCAAACAATAAAGCACACTTAAGAATCTATTGCAAGAGTTATAGAAAAGCAATTTATATCCCAAAGTTCCAATCCAAACCTGACTATATAGCCTACTTTGTTGTAAGTCTCCCTAGTCAGCTTGTGCTTGTTTTTATTTTATTTTTTAGAATGTGCTTAGGGATTAGCAATATATAGCAGACTATACAGTGACACAAAGCAGCAGCTCACAGATCTTAGGAATGCTTACATTCATTTGGAATGCTCGAAAACGTTTGTCTCAACCTGTTGAACTATTTATGCAGGATTTTAGCAACCAGTCATAGGAAAAAATGTTGCCATTACATGCTTCTGGAAACCATGTATGTGGATACTCCATATGGGTATGGGCACTTCCAGAGCAAAATGGGCTCCATACATTGGTTTATAATCAAGACTTTACTTTAAGATTTTAACAATATGGACTCTATTGGGAAAAGACAAACACGTGATTGGGGCTCTCCAAAAGCCTACATTTTGTGTATAGCTTAAACTCTGTAATGTACATGTTTATGGGTCATTGAAATGCACGTCCTAACAAATTATTACATGTAGCTTATAGTAGCTTACATGTAATATTTTTAATTCATATATACTTTTTATGTTTGTGGGCCCCCAAATATAGCTTTAGCCCATGGGCCTTCTCTTTCCTTAAACTGGCCCTGCATGATGCTCACGTTCAATAATGACAGCATCTTTCAGACCGAACTGCTGAGTAAACAACACAGCCTTGAGGCAAATAAAGCTCCCTTGCTTTATTTAATCTATTAAACTATTGTGAACGTCCCTGTTCTTCATCAGACACAGCGTGGAGTTAGTTTTTTACCGGTTTTAGTTTGAGTGTTCGTTCCTAAAACTGAGCACTCTGTGGTGACAGAGTGAAAGAGAACAGAGCAGGACAGCGTGGTGCTGCAACTGAACGTTGGGTTTTAACACTACATTGGTTGATGTGGGACAAAGCTTTTTCCCCCTTTTCCTTCACTGTCATAAACATTCTTTATTACTTTAATTAGCTCTGTATATAAGCTTTTGTTTTAGTGTAAAGAACATTTAATCTTTGTTATTGAACATGTAGACTATTATATATTTGTGACTGGATTTTATACTTTGACTTCCCCATATTAACTTGCCTAAATCCACCGGTCTCCACTACAAAAACAGTCACAAGTCCACTGCTGTACATTTTGTAATTTATTGAGCTCTCGTCCTGTTCTGTGGAAGCTTCCTTTAGAGGTTTTTGGTCTAACTTGACTTTTATCTGACACTTCCTCAAAACAGGTGATAGGTTGTGAGTAGTTTTCTGTCTCCTCTGTGTTTACGCTCCTCACGACATTGGCATCCGCCAGGTTGACTGAGAGCAAAGCATGATGGTCTTTGTAGTTTTTACTGCTCTGTTACATTGCTGCTAGATCAAAACTGAATTTTTGCTTGGAAAACCTACCGTTTGATTTTGGTCACAAGACTACAATGATTTTGAGACATTTTAGGTCTTACGATAACGCAATCTAGTCAATACCGCTACATTCCTTAGTCTTAGGGGAGCAGAAAGCAGAAGATGAACAGAAATAGATGGATAGACATCCACCTCAGCAGATTGACATGTTTTTTGTGTTACTGTATAAAAGCTTTTCCTGTTGTGACATTATGACTGTGTCTTGTTGCAGATGCTGGAGAAGAGCATGCGTTTGGAGTGCAAGTGTCATGGCGTCTCAGGGTCCTGCACCACTAAAACCTGCTGGACTACACTGCCTAAGTTCCGTCAGTTGGGATACATGCTAAAGGACATGTACAACCAGGCTGTACACGTGGAGCCGGTGCGCGCCAGCCGCAACAAGCGCCCCACTTTCCTCAAGATCAAGAAACCCCACTCTTACCGTAAACCTTTAGACTCAGAGCTTGTCTACTTAGACAAGTCCCCGAACTACTGCGAGGCGGACCCTCTGACTGGCAGCATGGGGACACAGGGCCGCCTCTGCAACAAGACCGCTCTGCAGCCCAACAGCTGTGACCTGATGTGCTGTGGGCGGGGCTATAACACACACCAGTACTCACGCGTTTGGCAGTGCAATTGCAAGTTCCTGTGGTGCTGCTATGTCAAGTGCAACACATGTAGCGAGAGGACTGAGGTCTATACCTGTAAATAGGAATATTTATTCTTTATTGGACTTGACTGCTGCACCGACTGGCCAGTGTGTGTCAATAGCCCCTTTTACACACCTGTTAGAAGGGATCTTTGTAGAAAAGGAAGATTTATTCAACTGTTTTTGCACAAAAAAGATTTCTTCATCAGGAACAAAACACCAAAAAACAAATATGGTGTGTGCACTTGCGTATTTTAAACTTATACACAATAGCCAAGTGGAGTTATGTTCCAGTTTTACAAAGGGTTGCACAGTAGACATGAGTCAACCTTTTTACAAAATACTGGTAGATCTAGATGACTCAGGTGTTCAGATCAGTTCAAGTTTGGGGTTAATATTAACATTTTATTTGTTATTGTAACTTAAACATAAATTATTTTTGACAACCTGACCACCAGGAAAAGAGATTAAGGCACTTTAGTTACAGTGCCTGTAACTTTAGTTACAGATTAGTTTGCTATGATTGGCAGCGCTAATAGAAGTGCATATTTTGCAGCCAAATAAATATTTGCGTAAGTTAAGTCACTTATCTTATTTGAGTTATTCTTTTTTTTTTTTGTAAAAATGTTTAAATGCTAGGTTTTGAAATAATATATATATTCATTGATATTGATCTGGTAGGATTGATCACACTTTCAACTAATCCTATAAATAGACAGCATATCACATCACTTTAGTATGACATTAGCAAACACCATGCCTAAGATAACCTGGTGCTCAGTTAACAGCTCATTCTTTTATTGCTGCATCTTTCAAGACAGACAAAGAACTGTATGGGTGCATCATATATACTATTCCTGCAGGAATCCCAGAATGCATGTGTAAAAGGGGCTAATGACCAGGGCTGTTTTGGGGGTAACACATATGGAGGGATGGCTTCGCTGCTGGACGTCTGGCTCATGTTGAAGGGACACTTCCTCCGACTTGTGTTGATTTTAATGATGCCAATGGACATCCTCTGTGACACTGGAGTTAAACTACATTTATATATTTTTATATATATATATATATAAATATATATATATATATATATATATATATATATATATATATATATAGGTCAAATGTCATTTCATGCCTCTGACTTGCCTTATCCACTGGCCTATAACAATATACTGGCATGACTCACATAAAGCTATGCTGTTTTAACTGTAATTTATTGTGTGGAAAAACTACTGATGATTTTAAACATTCCATTATTTTAGTTGGTTTAAGAAGAGAACTTAAAACAAGCCTTTTCCTGTGGATTTTTTTATTACTAAGAACAGTTAAATGGTTTATTTGGAACTTGCAGCAAAGAAACTACTGAACCTTGCCTTAATGTGGTTAGTATTGTGTGTTTTTGTATCACTTTGAGCCACTTTGTTCCAATTTGCTGCTATTTGGGCTGTGTCTGAAATCACTCACTGGTCTAACCAAATGAGGCCCTCAGAACGTATAGTAGACTTAAGTAAAAGAACAGTTACAGGTCAAGGTCGAATAAAAAAACTAGTAAAATATCTTTGGGTGTTGTAAACACATACGTGTCCAGAAGAGGTTTAACAGTATGAAAACCTCCATGATTGGGATTGTTTTGTTGCGTGCTCAGGTCCCATCCTTGTTGTAGCCTGTACAGATCCACTCTTTTGGCAATGGTAGTCTTCAGTATGTCCTACAATTTCACCTTCTGTCCACTATTGACCACAGTTTGAAATTTCACGTTGGACTACGCAAATAATCTGGTTGGCTTGTCCAAACAAAGAGCTGCGCAGCTTTCACTAAACCTGATGTGCACAACGGCACAGTTTTACATTTTATAATATACCAGATTTAGACTTTCCAAATACTTTGATGCCGCTGAAGGTTTGCCTCTGCATCAGGACTTTGGAAATACCGCCTTCTGGGACTAAAGGCACTTGTTTGTTTCTCTGCCACTTGAGAGAGTCAGACAGAGGTCTCTTTGTGGAACACTGCTGCCGAAACAAAAGTAAATTGTCACAAGTTTACAACGATATCATGACACTTTGTTGCGATCTTGCAAAACTGTTAGATAAACACATTAAAGGACATACTAATATAGTATTATAAGACCTGAATGCTAAATCAGTTATGGTCACCACTTCTTGGTTTATTTCCTAGTACAAACACTTTTGGCATAATTATTAATAGTTAGAAAAAGTTAGATTATGTTATGGGAATAGATTCAAATATATCTTACAAAATAAAAGGCCAATAAAGTTTGATTTCTATTGTCTAACACCCAACATTATCGGCATGTTCTCCTCATTCTACTAATGGGTTTAGTACAAGAGCCTACTGAGGTGAGTTGGGGAGTAGTAAATGATTTCAGACACAGCATGAGTTGATGACCAAGTAGTCATATCACCTGGACCAGCATCTGCTTCCAGACATCATCTCCCTCAGTGTTGGTTTATAGAATATATTTTATAAGAGATTATTTTTCTATGTTTATTTATTTTAATTTCATGTAAGCTTTGCCCTTCTTGGAATTTCTTTCACAGGTTACTGAAGTCAGAAACACTGCCATTTGTGCTTCATGGTCTGGTTATGACTCCAGTGTGACTTAAAGCTCATCACTGGAAAAGCATTAAAGTAGCTTCTATTAATTTACACAGCTGTTGTTCTGGAAAATTAACTTGGATTGTCAAATAATGTCTTGGATAATAGATAATGTTTCTAGTCGAATAAAGGTTACAAGAACTTACACAAGACAGTACGAACACTAGTCTCTGTGTTTTTTATTCTTTCACAAGATACGTCCTGGGTTCGTCCATGTCCAGCTTTCACATTATTGGTAACAGCCCTTAAACCTTGTGTGTGTTACTTAATGTACGTAATGCACAGATAGATTCAGGGTGCTCCATCAGCTTCTTTTAACATTAATCAATTGTTTGTTGTTGTTGAGGGTAGAATAGAATAGAAGGGAAACTTGTAAATGTCAAAAGAAAGTGAGTAAAGCAAACACAAAATCAACACGAAAACGTAGGACACTTTACTGATGCTGTGTTAGGACATTAACAAGTGTCCTACAGACAGCAGAAACAGAATTCCCTCTGACATAGCTCACAAAAAAACAACAGAGAGTCTCCTTTGACTGGTCTTACCTAAGAATAGTCTTTTTCCAGTTCTCATTCAAGCAGCATCTCCTTTTTTAGCATCTTCTTTTTTTAGCTATCTGAGCCTTTCCTTCGTGGGCGGAGTTTTGGTCGGCAGCAGTCACTGACAGATCGTGCTCAGCGCTGGTGCTGTCAATCAAACTGCGCACTCCACTAATAAAGATGAGTTGAAGGACATGGTTTAAATTGAAAGTTCTGTCGGATATCATTATATTTTAGATTATTATAAAACAATAGTGCCCCCATTAAAATTAGGCAGTTTTCCTAACATTATTTTTTGATGTCAAAGGAAAACAAACAAAAAAATAATAATTTTGTAACAAGCATGACCAGTCATCTTTTTTCACGTCAGACAAAGACATCAGGCAAAAGTTAAATTCTTCTCATTCTTAAAGCTCAAATTTTTTTGGCCAGTTTGATACTTTAATTTAAAATACTGACATGAAGTCTATCAATTAGATATAAACTATTTAGAATTGTAAAATTTGTTTTTATTTTTTAAGGCTTATTGGCTTAAAAGGCTTTAAGGCCTTGTTAGGAAGAAACGGGGAGGTCGACAAAGATAAGATAAACACCTATCAATTTAAATTTGAAGACCTTAATTTTTCAAATGTATTTCCCGAGAACAACACTTTTGTCTTTAGTAGCTGAAGCAGAAAGTACGTTGAGAGTCCTCTGTTTGTCTGCGTTTGGCCGTGGGGCTGTTCATTTAGTCTCAGTGAGTGCTGGGACTTTAGTTTTGGCGTCTGATGGATTACTCTGACATCTGCTTTATTCACTCCTCAGAAACGTTGCCTCAGCAACCGCACTGTGCCCCCCAAAAATGCTTCCCATCTCGTCGAGAGACCATTAACAAAATGGTAACCATGCAAAAGCCAGATCAAATTTGGATGCTATTTATTTTGTGGAAATGGCGTTTGGGGTGGGGGGAGGCAGGGGGCAGCAGGCAGGCTTTAGAAAAGTGAGGGGATGATGTCAAGAAGGATTTGAGTCTGACCAATAGAAAAGGTCTTAACTCCCAGAAAGAGTTGCTACAAAACATTCCCCTGCTACATTTCAATAGAAGTGATGCCTTCGGATGGCAGCTGGCCAAACAGCTTCTGTTCAAGTAACACTTTTGTCAAGGAGAAGTCTACATGAGGTGAACGTCTCAAAGGAGGCCTCCCAATGACTCGGAAACAACATGGGAGCCTGAATAAAATATATTTAAATTACTGCATACAATTATAAAATAACTATGCAATATGACAATGTCTGGAATCATAGAGAGTAGAAAAGGTCATGGACTGAGAAACCATTGGCTAAAATCAAGAAGCCTAATTTCCAGTGATTCTTCATCAAAAGATTTTAATATATTCCATATTCAACTCCAGCAGCAAGCACTCTGAAGTCTGAGTTTGAACTGCCAGCTTCTTCAGATATACAGTATATTTATGTTTATAGTTTTTCACAAAGCATCTCTGTACTAAAGACAGTTTCCTCTGTGAAAGGCATTAGCCAGTTAGTATCCATTCACAAAATATTTTCCAGACAACTATTGCCTGCTGGCAACGCACAGCCAGTGGAACAGCAAAAGCAAATACAGTTTTTTTTTCTACTTAGTAAACTCATGTTCAGATTATGTTAATAGTATTACATATACACTTACCGGCCATTTTATTAGGTACACTCGTTCAATTGCTTTGTAACTCAAAATACAAATCAGCCAATCACACGGCAGCAACTTAAGGCATTAAGGCAAATAGATGTGGTCAAGCCAACTTGCTGAAGTTCAAACCGAGCACCAGAATGGGGAAGAAAGGGGATTCAAGTGACTTTGAATGTGGAATAGTCTGAGTATTTCAAAAACTGCGGATCTACTGGGATTTTCACTCACAACCATCTCTAGGGTTTATAGAAAGTGGCCCAAAAAAGAGAAAATATCCAGTGAAGCGGCAGTTGTGTGGACAAAAATGCCTTGTTGATGTCAGAGGTCAGAGGAGGATGGACAGACTGGTGAGAGAGCATGAAAGCATGGATCCATCTGGCCTTGTCTCAAAGGTTCAGGCTGATGGTGGTGTAAAGGTGGGGGGAATATTTTCTTGGCACACTTAGGGCCCTTAAGTACTTACTGAGCATGGTTTAAAGGCCACGGCCTACCTGAGTATTGTTGGGAAGTTGCATCATGGAAGAATCTGCTATCATGGAAATGGACCAAATTTATGGACCAAAATTTTTCCAACACCTTGTTGAATCTATGCTCATATGATCTAAAGGCAAAAGGCAGTCCAACCTGGAACTAGCAAGGTGTACTTAATAATACATACATAGACTTCAGGGTTTATCAAGAAAACACCATTCTTAAAAAGTTGTTAGTTATGGATTGGACCTTCTTAATAAATTCATCTTGTGTATAATCCTTGGATGTATTATTAGAGTAGCATCCTAAAAATATTTACTAGCTATGCAGGCCTCTGGTGTTGTAACCTGAACACGGTGCAATGTTCCATATATTGATTGAAGTACTTGACTGGTCTTAAGATTGTTTTGTAAAGCTTGTGGCCTTGTCATGGTCTTGAACTCATTTTTCTTTGGATTTGGTTTGCTCCTTGGTGTCTGTTCCAATGTTGTGTTCTTGACTCAGTCCTGCCCAATTGCACAACCTTAAGAGCGTGCATATCATGAATGCTGGGTCTTGTTTGTTTTGTGAGAATCTACTGCACCTACTGGTAACGTGTAACTTAGCAATAAAAAATATACTAAAAACCTGGATTCACATTGTACTGCTATTATTTAGAACTATACTGTACCTCGAGTGTCCCTGGTGGAACTGGCTGCCTGGGAGAGAGAGAAGTACTCTTCAGCGCCCAATTGTTTTGTCACAATAAGTGATGCGTTCACTTTCAGCTCCTTCTTTTTAATTTTTTTTTACTTTTTCAGATTGTGTAAAGTTTGATTGAGCTTACCTACAAATTCTCTTCATCTACTTTATTGCCTCTCCGGGTGTCAGCTCCAGTTTGCCATTTGCCGGTGATCCACCATTATAGATGCAGTGGCTCAGGTGGTAGAGCGGTTGTCCTATAATCGCAAGGTTGGCAGTTTGATCCCCACTCACCCCACTTCATACTGTTGTTGTGTCATTGGGCAAGACACTTTACCCACCTTGCCTCGAGTGTCTGTGGTTGCTTGATGAGTGCTATGAAAGCCTTACAAAAAGGTCAATATTTCAGACATGTGATGCTTAATAACTATAGCTGTAGCTTCTGAGGAAGGGCCAGTGCCAACAGTGACTCTAGATCCAAGGAATGAGGCATCAACCAGGTAGTCATAGTTTTGGAAAATCAAAGAGTGCTATAAAGGTTTTAATTGAAGGATGCATAAATCATATGTATCACTTTGAAAAACTGAGTTGGCAATAAATCATAATTGTGCTCAAAAGTGACTGAATACTGGCGGAGATATTTGTTGGTTAAAATAGTCTGATGTTACAACACACATAATTATAAATCTGTAGCTTCAGGTTAACTGGAGCCTTTGAACATTCTTCGCATTAACGCAGCTTCACTCTTAAAGCCTCTGCAATAAAGGAGTTTTGAGAGTAATCCAAAATAATTGCACCGTGGAATAGGCTGCGCACTTTGAATAAAATGTCACATCTTGCCAACTTTATATGGAGATGTCTTCATTTGCAGAAGGAGCACAAAAGCATAGCATACTCTGTATCACGTTGGTCACCACGTCGCTGGGCCATAGCTATAGAGTTTTTAATTGTCTCAAAAGTTTGCATTTGTTTATATTGAAATGATTAAAATTCAAAGCTTCATAGTAAAAGCTCTATCACTTCGTGTCCGTGTTTCTAAAGCTGCCCAGAATGGACAAACTGCTGCTGGAGCACACTCCTGTTTCTTTTCAAAGGGTTGGTATATCTATCTAAATGTCACCAATAAATGGATTTTGTTTTTAAAAGATCAACCTGAGCTAACGTTCGCAGAGTAAACCAATCAGAGAAACCACGGATGTGACGTAATGAAAGCGACCGTCCGATTCCAGTTGTCAACAAACGTAGCGTATACCAGCACAGCTATCGGGAGTTGATGTAGTTTTAAAGATATTGCCAAGTCTTTTATAACAGAAGCAAGCACAGTATCAAACAATTGCTCCAATTTGACGGACATCTTGACAGTTTTGTTTGAAAAATTATGCTCAATTTGACGCAAAACAAAATCCCACCTCTTTCGCTACGATTTTCCCAGGAAGAAAGAATCAAAGCAGAATACAGAGCAGAATCCCAGACCAATTTCTTTTTGTTTGCAATACAACAGAAAAAAATCCCAAGAATAGCTATCAATGGTGCCCCATTACAGAAAAGAATCAATAACCCATCAAAGTGTTGCTTGAATGCACTTTATTTTTCCCTCTTTGCTCAATCTAATGCAACTGAACGCAATATAAGACCAATTTACCACAAATCCATTTCAAGGTGAGTAAATTTAAGGCTTGCAGAATGAATCTCAAGTTAATCATGGATCAGAGCGTCGTCATTCACTTTCTCTGCGTCTCATCTCTGAGACGTGAAACCGTACAGGAGGTCCCAATCTGCTTTGTTTCCTGTGCTGACTGACAGGCCTCCTAATCCTGGAGAAGCCACAGGAAATAACACAAAGATGCACTTAATGACACTGGATTCTGCTGGAGGCTTTTCTACCGCATGTGTGGCGCAAATCTGAAATTACACTCCCTGCATGAAAAGGATTAGAAATGATTGTCTTGCTTGTGTTAGCACGCAGCTCGTACCAATTTGTGGACTACATGGAAGAGTATGACACTGTTATTAGAGCTTACAGAGCAGGGAAGAAGAAGAATTACGAGGTGTCCCTACAAAGGTTTGCATCAGACACTACGCCCCCTGCCTCTCGACTGTAAAAAACGTGTGAAGAATGCAGTAATGACACACGTTGTGCACTCTGTGAACTGTTGTACTGACAGCACACGGGAGGTATGTCCCTGTGGCCATGCGAACATGAAAACTAAACAAGCTAGAAACAGCCATACAAATGTCTTCCTGCCCACTGTCCAGGAGGCTGTAATTTGTTCGCTAAATAAAAGGATGTGAGATGTTCTTAAGAATTATTGGGCTATTAAATGATGACAAAATCCTGTCCGAGGCCTGAAGCAGAGTTGGAGAAGCAGAATGAGCCATGCAGATCCTTTATTCACTCAATTTCTGAGAACCTCATGTGCGCTACAACCACTAGCAAAAAACAAATTAGTTTCAGTTTTACTAAAGCCAAAAGACTGACAGGCAATCACTACACTACTGTTGTCCAATAACCAGAAGGTTGACAGTTCAATTGCTGCTCCCCGCAGTTCATAATAATAAATATATATATATACTTTTAATTTAGGATATTCAGTTCACTCCAGGAGCTGCTCCTGTTCAGTCCTGGGACGATAAGTATGAGATGGAAGGTTGGCTCATTCTTAATGGTTTCATCACCTCGCAGCATTTACAGTTGATTTAGACACAGGAATGTGGCTCATCGCACAGAACAGTAGTTGGCTGGAGCGAGTTGAAAAAGAAATCACTTTAAAATGGGTTAAATAATGAACAGCCTGTTGATGGATTAATACTGTCTATATTCTAAATAAAAGCATACAGTGATACTATCATCAACATCATTTGTACTGACCATCTAACCTATTGTTAAATAGTCAATTTAAAAACACATTGCCACATTAACTTTGTGACAATTTCAAAATAAATCCTCTCAAATTGTTAGTAAACGTTTATCTGACAAGGAGCAAACCTAATGTGATCTGAGCCTTTATAATTGGCTGTATGTTTTTTAAATTGTGTAAGAAAGCGGTCCAGCCAAGATCTGCTATACTGCTAGAAACTGGTATCTGCTGCTTTCTGTCAGTAAACTGGTCAGTCTTTGTTGATCTAAAACAGCATGTAGTGTTTAATGTTGCATCTATTATGTTACACATCGCTCTACCACCAGGTTCTTCAAATGTTTACCTTGTCAAGAGTGTCATTTTTTGTGGGTGGAGATTTTGGGGGGGTCTAAAAAATTTAAGACAAAGGTTTGTGGTAGTCCAGTAGGCATTTATTGAAAAAAAAAAAAAAACACGACAACAACAACAACAAAAAACAACAACAAAAAAAAACAACTAAAAAGGACTAGGAAATTTACATTAAAAGGGAATGACACTGTGCTAAGAATCAGCAAAAGGACACACTCAAATGAACAAAATCATTGGCTATTTAGCCATTTACCTCATGATTAAATGAAAGTCAAGTCATGATTTTATGCTTTATTTGGAGTTAAATGAATCAAAGCAATAGCATCTAGACTTAGTTTTCAAGGTGAAGAAGTTTTGTCTTTAATTCCAAGAGACTTTGTCAATTCTGTATTTAACTGATACAAGAGCTGAGCTTATATCTCTAGAGGGAACGGTTTGACTTGAAACTAACTCTGAGTTGCAACAGCAATATGTTGTACTTGTAGTGTTTTGTGTGTAGTATCTTGTTTTGGCTATTACATTAGAACATTACAAGAAACTTACTAAGGCTCCAAACTCTGCACTTGAAGAGTCAGAGTTTCATATCATTTCCAGATAATAAACCCTCCTCAGACAGTTTTTCTGAGTCAGTGATTCAGTGAGTCTGGGCTCTGGGCGTGCTTCCACTACCAATGCTGGACCTGGCCACAGTTTATCTTTATGTCTAATCACCCACTGTCTGTTTTCATACGCGTATTGCTTCAGTTAGGAAACTATTCTGCTTGCATTCATCCAGCACATATCTTTATGGGCTTCACAAGGAAATACCAAGATAAGACACGGCTCATATTGTAAACGTGCATGACTCTGGAGTTTGCACCTCACGCTGGTAGAACTCTTAATCACAGTGGAAGGAAGTCTTGTGTTTTATGTCCACAAGTGGTTTTTACATTTCTGATTTGCCAGTCTGCAGGTTCACTGTGAGGCCACTGTGATGGCCCAGCCTTATACACTGTGGAAACAAGGATATGAGAGCAATAATAATGACATGAGGCTTAGTCATTTTCTCTGGCAGCATTAGCACAAGACTGGATCCTGGTGAACTCTTAGCTGTGTTCCTTCAAAACAAGTTTGAACAAGTGGATTCTAGAGGGAAAAACTAGGGCTCACTCTTTGCCAAATGTCATGTTTTGGAAGCAGAGGCAGTCCAGACTACATGTTACTGTGTGTGCATGTAATTAGGCGTCTATGTAAACCTGCAATTATGAGAAGTTAAGTACAAATGCTGCAAAGGAAAAAATAGGCATTATGTTCACTTTAGAGTTGTGTATTCAACATTCATTACAATGCATTTTGGGTTATATACTTATAAATGTCACAATAAAATTTTTGAGAGGTGTTATGACTTTAATCTTTCAGTCTAGGAGAAGACCAAGTAGCACTCTTCAGGTGGACTCTATTTTCAAACAAAAGTGGTGAGCACTGGATTGTAAGCGCTTTTCCTCATTTGTTGATGTGGCCAAACGAATGAGACCAGTATCACCAATGTCAATGTCAGTAGCATTTGTGATACTGGTCAGTTCAAAGCCCCGGTGTATGGGACTGCATTCTTTTACTGGAAGGATTGGAAGAAAAGGTTTTAACAAAGTCATCTGGATGTAGGTTTGAAGGCGAAGACATTTTGTCCCTCATCCAAGGAACTTTATCAAATCTGAGTTCAACTGGTAAGAGAGCTGAGTTTTATAGCCCTCAGAGGGAGGGGTTGAGCCTGAAACTACTGTAATTGGACAGACCTCTATTTACATTAAGTGCTTAATGGGCAGTGTAAGGCTGGGAGGTGACTCATTGTTATGTTAATGGACTGGGTCCATTAGCATAACGTCAGGTGTAAAAGTCCTTCTAGATAGAAATTTGAATTTTTGATTTTATTACATTGTTTAAAATGGAGGAAATACTGTAACTCAGTCCTCTTCTGTTCAGAGAGGGCATTTTCCATTTTAACAATGATGGCTTCTTTACTCCTCTCTCAAACCACCTGGCTTCCCTGGCCAAGATTCAGACATTGCTGTCCTCAAAGGAATGCCGTTTTTCTTTTCTTCACCTTCAAACCTATGTCCAGATGCCTTTGTTGAAACTTTTTTTCTAAAATGTCCTGAATGACTAAAAAACTCCACAGACATGATGCTATTTGTAGTTCACTATTTTTTTATTTGTCTTTACTATAAAAGGTAAAACATCAGAAGTGTCAATATCTCATGCCCATTACATATTAATTCATAAAGGCCTGGTTTTCAGATGACTTCTTCATTTCTTCTGTGCTGCTGGCTTCCACTTGTGGGCTAGTCGTTGAACTTAGTTCTTCTTGAGTTTCTTCAGGTATGTTTTTTTCTCTGCGTGGCTATGTTGGACAAACCCTATTCTATTACAGATAAGCTGACTCATGGTATGGTAGAGCACCATTAAGGGACATGTCTCTTTAGGTTTGGGCGAGTGGCACATTCTTTCTGGCCCTAGATGCATATAGCATTTGAACATTTGAATACATCTGTTGGTCTTATCTTGAGTTGTTTAAGGTGGCTGTCTAATTCAGGTACAGAGTCATGTTGGTCTGCAAATAATTAATACAGATTACTTTGGTTTCTCAATACACCAAGACACTGGTCTAAATATTGTGTTCTGGGAATCCAATATAACAGAGTTTTATGAGTCACCACCACAATATACTTTCTTTCTTTTGAGTGTGCAGTGCAATGCAGTGGCAGGTAATAAGTTAGTCTAATGAAACTGCGTATCAAACAATAGAGACCTTTTATCTGCCTGCAGTCTCTGATGTTCAGAAACTTGTTGGCAGAGCTAAAAAGAAAAGGCAAGGATCAAAACCTTTGAAAGACCTTTTTTTGCAATTACTGTGTGAAACCTTTTGTCAGGTCTGATATATGCCTCTGTAAAATGGGCTCATGTCTCTGAGACCTTCCTTTGTCGCTGCTCGTTTTTGTTGCACAAGCAATTATATAAATCTCTTAAGTGTGTCAGGAATCTGCGGCACGTTCATTACAAACCATAGTCCTAAAATGAATGTTTCCAGAAATGTAGATAAGAGAACCTGAAGCATTCCTACATGTTTTGCACTTACTGCACAATAGAAACTGTGAATAGAAAGTAAAATCGCACAATTCTTAGAGACTGGGAGTTCATTACATCCACCTCCAGCTGGATTCTTCTGCTGCTTTATTCATTTTATCCAATTTAGACATTTATCTTACTAAATGAACCAGACAAAAGGTTTTTAAGCTACATGCTCCACAGACAAATCAATGCAGTTGACCCTGAGAACATTTAAACTCTCTTCAAAGCACGAGGCTGGCTGCTGTTCACTGGAAACTGTCTTCACACTGACGGCTGCTAAGCTGCAATGATGCTAACCACAACTGGAGCGCCACCAAAATGTTCTCTGACGAAAGTTGATTTAAGATGTTTCCACTTCATGAAACACAAAATGTTGGCATTTTAGGTTTTGATGATCAGTGGATTTGTGTAATCTAATAATGTTTTATACCCATGTAAATGCCCATTTGATGTTTTTGTTAATGTAGTGCCACATTAACCACATTGCCACACACTAAAAATGCATTACCCCAAGCTATCTTGCATCACAATCTCACCCCTAAAAAACAGCATAGCGACCTTTCCTGAATGGAGTTGGTCCCAATTCAACCAAATGAGGACTGATTTTATTTAAGATCAGCTTGACAAAAATGTTAAAAAAGTACACAGTTACATAAATTTGGCAAGACACAGAGACTTGCAAAAGCTGTGGATTTATGTCTATTATACTGCATGAATGCTATTTACCCAATCATATGACGTCATTGAAAGAGAAGAGCGGGGATTATTTCCCCCGTTTCTCTCCTGATCCTCTTGAAGTCAGCTCCAAGTTATATAGGCTTTCTATAGTTGGAAGGTTGGCGGTTCTATTTCTGCTCTCCCCAGTCCATACTGTTGTTGTGTCCTTGAGCAAGACACTTCACCCACCTTGAGCTGTACTATTTGGCGGAGTCAGGTTAGGTTTTGAGTTGCAGTGTGACAGTAATAATAGTATAAGACTGGTACTGGTCAAAGTACAGCAAGATAAATGTCAGTGTTCCAGAGACGAATGCATCAATTATTTTTCACTCCTAACACTTAACAACAGTTACAATATATATATAAATCTCTATATATCCATCTCTCTCTCTCTCTCTAATATATATATATATATATATATATATATATATATATATATATATATATATAGTCTTCTTTCAACCCAAAGGTAGTTGGTTCGATTCCCGCTCTCCCCACAGTTCATACTGTCGTTGTGTCCTTGGGAAAGACACTTAACCCACCTTGCCTCCAGTGGCTGTAACACTGGTAATTACTGTTGAACAATGTAAGTTGCTTTGGATAAAAGCGCCAGCTAAATGAATAAATGTAAATATACATATAGCTTTAATCTTAAGTGCTAGACTGCATACAATGACTCTTGCACAATGAACACTGACACATTCGACAACAAACGTTAGCAGTTACTGTTGCTATTGCACTGCATTATCCTCTGTTAATGGTTACCATGTTGATGATACTGCTCTGACAGTAGAGTATGCTGTGCTGAAGAGCTACATGAGTGAATGAATTTATTTATGTCTGATAGAGAGGCTAAAGGCTATTTCTTGCTGGTTCTGTGGAACCATTATTTGGGCCTTTCCCATGGCTGGCTCATGTTGCTTGTTGTTGTCCCCCTCCTTGTTTGTACAGCTTGAGGCCTCCTGAAGGACAGTTGATATTTATTGTTGAGGATTTTTCACTGACCACAAGCAGGAGGAGTTTTGGCTCAGGCTCAGGCTTAGACTGCGTTTACCAAGTCCTTGGGTGAAACAAATAGAATCAGAAAATGGCCTGAGGTTATACAGGTGCAACTCCATTTCAACAATTGTATGTCAATGTTTTTTAACCTTTTTTGGGCACAATTTTTTACATGCAAACATTTCGCACAGCACACCAACAGCCCAAAATGTTAAACAATGACACACTCCAATCTAAAACAGTATACAATGACTATTAAGTCTCTTAATTTGTTGCAGGCTGGGTCTGCTTTAGATGAACACAAAGCTGATATCCTGGAAGGAATTGACAAATGTTCTTGCTCACCTGCTCTCAGTCTCTGTCTGTGGTGTGTAAGTTACTTGGGACCATGGCACACACCAAACACAGCAGAGTTTAATCCTAGGTACGAAAAATTACTTTCTCTGGATGGCCCCAACCTAAACATATTCAGATGTATTAGGACCTTATCTGGGTCAGAATTTTGTTCAAGAACCAGTCCTGAGTCCTAATGTTTGTCCACTGCTGTCACTCGCTGCAGTGGTGCTTCATTAACTCTATTGACATCAATTAACAGGATCATTTAAAGCGGTACCTACTGCCACCTACTGACATGGAGTAGGAGATATTTCCATTTCTCGGCCAGTCAGTCATTGTTTGTAGAGCGCTGTACAAAATATTTCATTTTCAACCAATTATGTATAATTGGATAAATTTCCGTGGCACACCTGACAGTCACGGCTCATTGGTCGAAAAATACGGTGACCCAGAGAGCTCAACAAAATACAAAAGCTAAAACACACTTCACAAAAAGAAATGGAATTACAACATATAACTGCATTACATTACATCAGCAATGACCACAGGAAATTACAAAAACATTAACCACACAGCATTACAAAAGCATTTTAGAAAGTCCGTAGCTGTAGATCTGCAGCAACTATTACCCTCTTCTATAAATATCTGCATAAACCACCATTTATAAAAGACACTGCTCCAGAGCCACATCGTCTTATAACTTTTTATTGTTCACTGTTGGATGTTTGCTGCAGTAAAACACCACTTTGCGCACATTTCTTTACATTTGTGAGAAACAAAACTTAAGAAGCATGACTAATTAGCATACACACACAACGACCATGAGTCATTAATGACCACTAATAAATGGAAAGAACGTGTCTTTGGTGGATTATTTGACTAGACCAAGACCGGACCAGGACTTGGGTGGAGTACAGCTGTTGGAGATGTTGCTGTTGGTGAGTCTTTTATGTATTGAGTAGGTTTAGTTAATGTTATTGTAATTGTGTGATTAATATTGATGTAATGTAGTCTGGTTGTTGTTGTAATTTTGTTTAGCTATATTCTTTTTGGCCTATAAGTGTTTCGGCCTTTTGTATTTTGTTGGGCTCTATGGGCCACCGTAGAAAAACACCGGTATAGAGCTTTGGAACCAATGGGACTGCGCAATGCATTGTAGGTCATCGGCGAAATTTTCAGAGGCCATTAACCAAAACAAATATTAATAGTGCTGCTGTTTATCTGCATCAACCTCAAAGGTATTGCAAAAAAAAGAACGGCTATATCAAGACAGACTACTGCCAGATAAAGGGAAATAGTATCTCAAAAAAATAGAGTGAATCGGAAGTCTTAACCACGAGTGGGGAAGAGATCCAGGCAATTTACCTCCAGTAACATTTCTTATTATTTTCTTTACTTGTCTGCACATACACTTTGATTCAGTTTATCCCAACATGTATGTACACATATTTAATTTACAAATGGCTGGGTACATGATTTGGACATTTTTAAACCTCCAAATTGTGAATATGTTGTCATTAATGAAAAGGTAAGTTTGCTATGCAAATTTAGCCCCCTTGTAACTCTACCACTGTTCTTGTTGCCCATCATATTGTAAAGCCCCGTACTCACAGGCACGTAACAGCCCACTTGAAATCTTTAACGTGTTTTATTAACAAGCTGCCAGTAATGACAAGAGCTGCTGTCACAGCCACAGCTCACACTGAAGTCTCAAAATTTGATAATCACTTCTAACAGGCTCTGCTTCTCAGTAATAAACATGAATAAGTCTGACGGTAAATATGTGAAAATATATTTTAATGAAAGCAATATTTATTTCTTATTATATTTAATATTTTGTCATATTGTTATTAATATAATTAATATTATTATTATTATTGAATTTATGTTGAAAATGCACAAGACAATGTTTATTAAGATATTTATGAGCTGTAATTTTGGTCTCAACAAAGCACTGGCTGTTGACATATGCTGATTTTTCCCAATTTTATTTTTGCTGTCCTTCTCTCAGCCCCACACTCACCCCCAGCTGCAGCGTAGTAACCTTTTCTGCTTCTTTTATTTAATAAAAAGATAAAAAACACACAAAATACTATTACACTATAAAATAAATTTTAGAGCTTACTTGAGTTGACCAAAATCCTGCTATTCTAAAGCCTAGATGATGTCTTAAGGTCTCCTATTTTTTACAGATAATTCCTGTTACAATATACTGTTAGGTAAATAAACTGTCAAACTAAATGCAAGACTAAAATAATTGGATAATCCCCATTTAAACCTAAAAAATATCTAGATATTTTGCTATATTTTTTAGCTCCATGTTGATAATACTGCCCTGACTGGTAGCACTGTCTGTAACATACTGTATTTTAGAGAACACTGCGCTATACATGAAAATTTAAGCTTTTTTTTTTTTAAGTTGTATTAAAAGTGGATTTTGAGATTCAAACTCATGTTTTGGAAAACTCCTGTGCTTTGTGTATCCATCCAACCGTCATCAAAAAAACCCCAAAAAAAATCTTAATACTTTCCATTCTCTTCTGTGTAACCCACCAGCAGCAGGCTTCATCAATAACAGCTGCTCTTACACACATTTTCCACTCTTCTGGATGCTCCTCTTTTTTTTTTGGTTCATGTTCCATCTGAGTTCGGCTCTTGAGCATATTCCAGTGATAGCAAGTCCCAGCGCTGGATTGGCTGAGGCTTTGGTTCAGACTGAGGTCAGAGGTGTGTGTTGGTGTCATCCGCTGCCCAGAAAAACACAGCTGGCCTGAGCAGTGATGTCAGAGAGAGCAAGAGAGCAGGATAATTAAATAAGTGTAAGGATGAATGACGGGCGCTAATAAGACATTTGCTGTAATGCAGCATAAGTGCTAGGAACAGTTTTAGGGAGAGGGGTCAGTAAATCACTGCCAATCACCAATCAATATGGGGAGGCGCCTACATCTGCTGAAGTTGGCTGAAGTTTGTTCATTGTTATTTCTTATGTTTTCTTCAAAGATCAAGCCATGACATGGAACCTTGTTAAAAATCACCGTATCAACACAAAACAGGGTGAATTTCAAGTATTGACTAACCAATATAACATTAGTACAAAAAAAAAAAAACAAGAAAAAAATATTTTTTAAAACGTAGTAGATGCTCTGAAAGTAGGTCGCCGAATGAGAAGAAGGTTGGTGGTTTTGTCTCTATCATCTGTTTGTATTCTAGACAATAAACTTTAACTTGCTTTAGTTTAGTCTCTTGTGTTACCTTTAGTTACAATGGCACCTTATGGAAGGTGAGGGAAATAGTTAAATGCATCTGAGAGATTGACGCATTTGGAGGTGAACTGGGTCACATGTATCTGGATGTGTTTGAATCTCTGTGAAAGTCAGAAGGATGCATCCTGGCACTCAATTTTTTAAACATATTGTTGGGGCTTTATATGTCTTTATTGGCAGATTTAGTGCGCAGGAATAGGATCATTCAGGACGCACCACTTCATGTGGCTTGTGCTCTAACCAGGACAGCCACCGAGGCATCATGCTTTTCTGTTGATGTGAGATGAACCCTGATGTTCTGATGCCAATAAAAGGTAGTACTTGGAGATAAGCCAGAATTGTTGAGACTAAAAAATATTTCACATTTTCTTTTTATTCCTTGTGGTACTGTAGGCTACAAGCTGGGCAGACATAAAGTGCTGCTTTGCTTGGCTCCATTGATATATATACTCCCTTGCATGAGGCTGATCTTTACAACAGCCACAATTTTATATTGTAAATTGTAATTTTTTTCTTGTACTGCTGTATATTTGGTATGTGTTAACATATTAGTTCAATCTTATCACTGATTTCACATTGTGATATATTAAACCTTCTTATCTATACACTTTTGAACCTGACTTAAATGCAACTATTTCCAGATTTTCCGTTAAAGGCCAAACCAGTTCACCAGACAATAGGCCGTCCTCCCTTTGCACTGTGGGATCCTGAGTTTCTAGAGGCCATTCAGCCGAGCATTACAGGCAGGTAATAAAGAAGCATTTGTGTGATACGTCAGCGGTTAACAGTGAAGTGATGCGGAGGCCAGATTACATTGACATTTCTCCCACAGGGGAAAGCTACACTATTATTACCAGTAGCCGATGACACAGCTACACTGGTTGTGTGAAATAAAACGTGGCAGAGGCCCCGTCAGACGATACTTGTGCGATCACAGCCACATAAACTGCTATTCCCCAGGTCTGTTCGGCTTTAGTTACAATGGCAGTTACAACAAAAGAAAGCCCAAGTTGATCAGAAAACACACAAAAGATATGACACAATCCCTGTGTAATCTACGTTTAAAGTTACCAAGAAGTCAACTGTTATTGTGGTTAAATAAAAACATTTGCGAATGAACTGTATGAATCTTATCCCTGGCCTGCCCTATCTCTGAAGTGCCTTGGGCTGTTTTCATAGTATTCCAGGAGTCACATGCAGCAAGTTCAGGTTGTGACAGATTATCTTATCACACATTTACTCTTTGTGCTATTGTTGATGCTACTGAAAGAAGTCAAGAGCTAAAGATATTTTCAACATCAAACTTACAGTTAATCATCCATCTTACTCAGTTAATATGTGGTATTTGCTCCGATCAGATAAACTTTACATAATGTGGCATGCCTATAGAGCGCTGGCTGTCACATGACTCAGCACTAGGGTGACCACATTTCCAGCCCTCCAAACTGGAATACCTTCCTCAAACCCACTGCATAATCAAAATCTGATCAGTCACAGAATCTGTGCTCTATATAAAACAATGAAAATTCCACTGTTCAATTAATATTAAACACAAAACAAGAACTGCATTGGTGAATATGAGTAATGAATGAATGAATGAATTAATAAGTGATAAAAAAAATTAAAAGAACCAAGACCTTTTCAAAACATAATCTAAGCAGCCTACATTATGACTACCTGTGTTGCCATTGAAGCCCTCACCTTGAATGTAATTACTGTTTGAGGGTAAAAACCAAACCAAGGCAAAGTGACATAAGTCTAAGTATTATTGTTTTGAAGTTTGCTGCAATTGTTAAAATTTGGACACTGGAGACAAGGGCTGTTCAAAAGTGGGACATTTGAGTGTTTTTACAGATCATTTTTGGGAAATGGACAGGGTGTAAAAGTGGGACTGTCCCCATTAAATAGGGACACGTGGTCACCCTACTCAGTGCGCCACAATGACAGGAAAACTGGAATAAGACATGTACCAGTGTAGATCGCAAACTGTTGGACTTCATTTAGTACTGCCTTTTAACAGTTAATGAGCTTTATAATCCCTAATCCCAATCCCGTTCTTTTATCACGTTAGAGGTAACGTCTCTGCTGGTTCTGCTGGAGTCTACTGTACAATAAATACAGTGTCACAGGAAAACATTACCACCTGTAGCCTTATATTTATGCTAAGCACTTTTTTCCCCCTCTTTTTATTTTTACAGCTTTGTAATGACCTTGTGTGATGGGTACTTTTTTGTTTATTTGTACCATACATGTTCCTTTATTTGAGTCACAATAAAGAACCGTTTTGTTGTATCTCTTATTCTTGGTTTCATTTTACTTTGTGTGTCTTGTACATCCTGATGGATTACACTTTTGTCGCCTGGCATTGGTAAGTAATTCAAATATACTCATTCTGATGGAAGTATTGCCACTTTCCTACTCTGAGACAAAATCAAATGAATCAGTTTGTAGTCAGGACCAAGTTTGTGCTGAAAATTTGGGCTATATAAATGTAGATCATATTAATCTGTGCTTTGGAAAATTTGTCTGTAAAGACATCTCTCTAGTGCATTATAAACAACACTTTTGTGTAATGGATTATGAGTCACATAGTTAAGTTGATGTCCTTGTGTCATGTGGTTAAGTGTGTGGAGAAACACCGGGAGCAGTGTTGGTCCAGAGCCATAAAGCTAGTCTGTACATGTGTGTTTTGTGCATGCTTCTTCGTTTGTTTAGTCTCATCTGCCGCTGGTGTAACCGGGAGCTACAGACTTATTAAAGCCATTCATCATTCCCCCAGCGCAGCGTGTCACAAAAAATGTACCCGGAGGACCAGTTGAGTCTTGGAGAATTTTTGTGACAATTTTACATTTCCATTACTCCCCAGGATGAACAAAAATCACTTTTCCACCTCTTTTCACAATTGTGCATGATTTATATATTTGAAAAAATGTGACATACCAGTTTTTCCTTGTTTTAACAGACATGTGATTTATGAGCTGTAAGATAAGTCTGGGTGCTGGATGGGACACACAACCCAAAGTTTAAGTGCATGAATTGTGGCAAATACATATTGAATTGCAATCAATAAAAAAACTGTTTACATTTATTTATTTTGATTATCTTAAACAACCTGTTAATAAGAAATGTTTAAATGATATATTTTATGATTTATTACAGCTGGTGTGTTTAAGTATGCAGTATTATTAAATGAATGCGCAACTATTGTTTTAATAATAGTACTGTGCTGTAAAATCTTTATTTTCTACAAAATGTATAGTTTTTACAATAATAATAAAAAACACAACCTATTACTAGTGCTTTGTGGGCTTTGGTTTAAAAAATGGCACCACTTTAGAATAAGGGGCACATTTTATGCATGAATTTATGCATGAGTTCATGAATTCATTCATAAATTTATGCAAAAATCTATGAATTCATGCATGTCTTATGCATGAGTACATGCACAGGGTTAAGGTTAGGGTTAGGATGAAAATATGATGAAAACATGATCATTCCTGGTGATTCATTAGAGTTTAATGTATGTACTAATGCATGAGTCCTGCATTAATTAATGCATGAATTCATGACAAAATGTACTCTCTACTCTAAAATGTTACCAAAAGAATTTACATAAATTATTAACTGTCTAAACTATCAGGTGTGCCGTAAAAGTAATTTGGATTTCTTAGACTTTTTATAGTTTGCATAAAACACCTACATATACAACTTCAAATATGTCTGTATCTGTAACATAAACTTCTGTAAATTTCCCATTGAAAGTTTGATATTCTCCAGGTTTAATAGATGTGTTAAAGTTTACATTTTGTTGCCATAAACTTGTCCACTCATGATGTATGTTCCACGGACAAACTTTAACAAGCAGGGCTTAACTCTAACACAGATGTTTGGAAAAATATATACAACACTCTTAAACTCATAAGCTGCACTTGAAATTTTGAAGAGGACTATCCTATCACCTATCAGCTGACCCGCTGATTGGTGATAGGTAGGATATCAGCTGCTGTTACTTTTCCTACCAAACATCTAAACCAATATGAGGAATGGATTTTCACATTATAGTATAGTAACAGCCTTTTTGAAATGGTCAGAATTTGAAGAAAGATCTAATTTTATAAGTAAGTATAAATAAGACTTTAACTGGCTTTGGCTGTAACCAGTTATGGAGTAAAAGTGTAATAAAGTGTCTAAAACAAACAAATAGTCACAAACAAGAGGAAGAGAATTTTTTTTTTTTTTTTGAAGAAACAGAAGTGGACCCAGAGTACATCTTTGTGGAACTCCCATACTACACAATCTGAGGTAAGATAACCAATTTGAACTGTTGCTCAAATAAAAGGAGATTCAATGTATAGTACCGGTAATGACATGACTTTTGTTTAGTGCATAACATATACACATAAAAACAAAAAACAAGAAAAAAAAACAACGGATTTCTAAATTACCTTAAGATATAATTTAAAAATTGCTCTTGTGAAGGAGTTAAATCACAAGATGATTTATTGTGCAGTTTTTCAAAAGGAAGCTAAAGCCTGATGCACTGATTACTGATTGGGATTTTTAGCATCAGTCTTCTGAAAGTGCATTTTTAACAGTTTGTCACAAGTTTTTTTCAAACTGAAATGAGAAGAGTCATTAAACATAATTACAATCTTTTTATGTTCAGGTTTGATTTTATTTATTTAGTGCCATTGATAGATGGTATTGTACCGTTTGGTAAAACCAATCCTTTTAGCCTCAGTGCAGATACACAGTGACAATGAGCTCCACAAAGCAGCCATCAGAGTAATCTCATGGCTGTGGAGATGTTAGACAGCCTGCTGCGAGCTGCTCGCTCCTCAGGAGCAGCGTTCCTCTTCAGAGAGGCAGTATTTTTTGTAGGGCCTGGCTACTGAGCGGTGATAGAGCAGCCTGTCACATTTTTCTCCCTGACGACAGCGGCTCCCTTTCAGAGCGTCTTTCCGGCCTTGTTTGCATTCAAATGTGCTAAAACTGAGGGTGACTTTCCCCGCAGCTGGGCAGATTAGGTCACAGTGACAGGCACTTGGAGATCTGCCTCTTTGACTAGTCACACCGAAGAAGACAAGAGGCCTCACTAAAGCCAGCTTTAGAAGCCAATTGAGAGGCTTTGCGATGCCTTTCACAGTCTCAGTGTTCCCAGTGGCAGCCGGCCAGACATAGACCGCTCACACACAGGAGCAGCCATTCAGCCATTCACACACACTCCCAAACGCACAACACACACCATTACTCTTAAACTGAAGACTGTGTGGACTGATTATCAAAAACTATGACTGTATGATGCATTATTTAAAGTTTCTGTCCTGATGGCACCTGTTGCACTGGCTGCATTAATATAGCATTTTTCTACCAAGAATTTACTGCTTTACATTTGGCAGCCATTCACCTATTTGCCAAACACACACACATTCTTCTTTTAGTGACACACACTGAGGTTTGGGTTTAGTGTTTATTCCAAGGATAGTTTAGCCTCGCATCCACAAGAACGTTATAAAAGCTGGGGTTTAACAGCTATATCAGCTGCTTCCAGTTTCAGCACCAAAACATTGCATTTACTGTCAACAAACAGAAGCAGAAATGGTGGCTTTAAATTGTGAGTCACTAAATTATGAGAAATTGGTGCAACTCTGTGAAAAATTTTTTAGAACGCTGGAAAACAAATAGAACCGTGAAAGCCGTACGTAGATGATCAATACCACACCGCTTCTGTAGAAACCATTGATTGTTTATATAGTGGATATATATATATATATATATATACGCCCATTGGTCCCCTATTCACTGATATTGTCGTTACGACTCGGCAATAAAATGGCCGTTACATCCGGGCTTTTTGGCTTTTACTCCATGGTAAAATAAATAGTTTTTAGATAGCATATACGGACGTAATAATCAAAAATTCACCCCCTCCCCCAGAGTTGTCACGTAGTAAAAACTTAGCTCTAGAGACCGGAGCCATCTTTTGTACCAGGCTGTAAACATGATTTTTACACTTGTAAAGTCGCCATTGTGTTTCTCCTTATATTTCCACTTTTGGAGCCTGCCTTCTGATGGACGTATTTTGGCGTATGGCGGCGCCCTTATGGAACGACCATTTAGGATTCTCAGAAGGTTAAAGTGGACACCCGAATAACACTGGTCCTGATTGTTATCCTGAAGCATCACAATGCAACTCTATGCTGCTAATTAACATTTATTTTGCAGTAAAGCCTTGTTCTACAGCTGCTGGTGTTTGTAACGAGCCCTGGACTAAAGCACAGTCTGTGTAAAGCACAGTTCTCTGTTGACTTTTCCTTAATCCGCTGCAAGACACAGGACGCTTCTGTTCTGAATACTGACACTACAGCACACAGTCACAATGAGGTCTTTGGACCTGTTGTTTTGTTTACTGATGGAAGGTATTTGATGTGAGGCTTCTTGTTCATTAAAGTACACTGAGTTATGA
The DNA here is from genome assembly GCA_024349245.1 of Neodontobutis hainanensis. Classification (NCBI taxonomy): domain Eukaryota; kingdom Metazoa; phylum Chordata; class Actinopteri; order Gobiiformes; family Odontobutidae; genus Neodontobutis; species Neodontobutis hainanensis. Next base: position 15,585,971 of record JALDNG010000005.1, read on the forward strand.
TTTTAATAACAGTGTTTTTATGACAAACCACACTTACTATATGAATAGTATAAATAAATATAATAAGGCGTAAATTTCACAATGTGTCACAATTTCTGATCACACACAAGGCAAATTTGCAGTCTGTGAAGTTTTACAGAACAACACTGAAATAACTGACATGTGCTGTCTCCTCTTTAGGGAGTTTTTTTCTCCACAAGTTTAAAGAATAGATAAGACAGATAAGCTCAGTGAGAAAAACCTCTGTAATTTCACTTGGTGATATTGAGCTGCGATAATAGAAATGAATCTGCGTCAGAACTGGGGCACCCCCTGCAGGTCACTAAGGGGGCCTTCTTTCAACAAGTTAATAAGATAATAAAGGTTACATAAGATATCTTTACATTATGTATGCAGGAAATGAAATAAACCCAAATGTTGGCTTTGTTGATAATAATAAAATTTTTTGCCACAGTATATAAGTCCTTTCAGAACAGAAATACGCTGCCGGACAGGTGCTAAGCTTCAGTCTATGGTCCTATAACCAAACATCACCGCATAAAGCGAGATTCAAGCAAAGTTTTTATTACAGTACTGCTTTTATTTTGCCCTTTTTTAACCTAAAATGTGTGAAATTTAGTTCCACCCTTTTCTTGCAAGTCTGTGTGTTTCTAGTTTAAATCGTCAAGATTGGCTTTTAAAATCTTTGATGAAGTACTTATCTGTGTGCGTTGAACAAGAACACAAATAAATATCAAACAAATGTACTAATTAACAAAGTATATCGTATGTGTGTTAATTTTTGCAAATAAATGTCACTTAAATAAACCAATCAATATCAATTTATAGTTTAGTTTTATTGTTTCCGAATCACTCTCTTGTCCCTAACCCCTCGGTCACTATAGGGCCATAAAACTGGTTAAACTTGTGCTTTTAACTTGTTTCATTTAAACTTGTGAACAGACATAATTCTATTATCCTCTGCAAAACCAAGCAAAGCAAAGACGATGGCTGTTCACTAGTTTTTATGATGGACTGTGGACAACATTTTTTTGCACCACATTTTACTCAAAATTCTGGTGTACGTGTTTTCAGAAGCAGATACAGAGTGTACAGTATATTATCAGCTCACCATGTCTTTCTCATGCCCACACGGGAGAGCTTCAGGAGGGTCTTCTGACAGATTTCACTTTACTAAGATCTGGAAATGTTACTGAGGATCAAATTACAGATGTACTTTTCTAAATATCTAGAGCACAATTTACTTATATTTTGAGTAATTATTAAATGAATATGGATGAAGCACCGTTATAAGATTGGCAGGACAAAACACCAAATCACCGTATAATCAAAAGTGGGTTTGAGTCCAACATGAGTCAGCTCAGAACCACCAACGTTAGTTAAAATGCAAAGATGTCAATAATTGCCCTGGGGAATAATAAAATAAAAACAACCTAAATTGTGTTTGCATTAAAAGGAATGGTGGGTGAACCATTGGGACCAATTAGAGCAACAGTGGAAAGAACAGGTGGAAGCCAAGAGGTAAGTCAACAACAATCACTTTACCAAAGAGAAGAAGCTTCCTAAATGTTGCACACATTTTCTATTGTACATGATAGAAAATGTATAAATAGCTTAGGAGTGATTACTCAGTTCCTGTAGTTGAGATCTAATTGACTTTGACAGCAGAATAAAACGTTATACATACATAAAGTAATTCCTGCAGGCTGTGTGGGAATAAGATCAGCTCAGATGGTTGTGAATTTGAGTTTCATGCAGCAAAAACCTGGAACAACCTCCCAGATGAAGTAAAACAAGCCTCAACTTTAACAATGATCAAGGGGAGGTTAAAAACCTTTAGCTCCACCTACATCACAACTTAAAGTGTTTTATATCTGCACTATTCTTTTAAAATGTTTAGGTTTTTCTTATGTTTCTAAATCTAAACCTTGTAAATGTTTTTTTTATTTCTGTAAAGCCCTTTGAGTTACCCAGTGTATGAATTGTGCTATATAAATAAAATTGCCTTGTGCACCTGGTGGCCTCAGTGACATAAATAATTAGATAGATGATGTGAATTACAGGGCAAGTGTTTTATCTCTTCTGTCATCACCTGCGTATAGCCACACTTTGGCGCTAAACTGATGCATTTATTACATGTGCTGAGAGAAGCGGGCTGCAGGTGAACGCTGTTGTGTAATGTGGAATAATGAGACACAGCTGCTGTTCAAAGAGACGTGGATCCTTCAATTACAACAGGGACAAATGTTTGTTTTGAGTCATCAACACAGTCCTTGGCTCAGTCTCTGAAAGATAATTACGTCTGACGAGTGGGTAAGGTCACCAAAATTTGTACTCAGGTAAAAGTACTGAGTCTAACAGTACAGGTGTGAGTACTCCCCACAGTGCTCGGACATGGGTCACCTTCTCAATACTGGCATGGAAATCTATAATATGTATATCCACATACATGTGTTTGTGCAGTATATTTAATGTGAGTATTATACTTGGGAAAGAAGATAAAGCGTTTACATTACTGATCATATGTACAGCTTGACTTAGCTCCAAAGTTGAACAGATATTTGTGACAAAATGAGCCACAAAGTCAGTAATGCATGAGGCTGGCTCTTGGTTGATTTTCGTTGTTTTGACAGACATCAATCTGTTCTTCAACAAAAAGATTTTTCACAATAATGCCAGGTCCCTGTGGTGGCGAGTGGAGGAGCTTTTGGCATTGTATAGATCAATTCTTCCTAGAGAGTCCATACTAAATATGTTATTTTACAGCATGAAACAGAAACAGATAAAGCAATGAATGTATCTGACATGATGCACACAATGGACACAATTATGCTGTAACTTACTGTAACTTTTACTGTAATCTGAAAATGAGACCAATAGCCATGGCAGATAGATAAAGCATCTTTCATCATCATCAAGTAAAAACAATCCCAGTTTTTTTGTATGCATGATCAGGTTTGTATTAAAACCCTTGTATTTCTCACTAGCCTGCTTGAATGTTTATAGGTTTGATTTTCACATCTTAAGCAGTTGTTTATTTTGATCCTATTCTCACAAGTACAAACTGCTTGAATATAAGTAATAAAGACAAATATAGCTCATACTACCCACCTCTGTTTACATCTGGATAATGGTCCATCAAAACAGAGAAATCCTACCTCTGCAGAAAATAACAACCACTTTCCTCAGAACGGCAGCAGTCCCAGGTGGAGAACAAGATCAAGAAGAGTCATAATTATGAGGATATTAGTCCTGACATCAGATGAAGCAGTGGTTTACCGCAAAGACATCCAGGTGGGTCCTAAACTGGCATTTTCAGATTAAAAAACTATGACAGATTTATTAGAGTTTAATTAACCACTGCCCCATCGAGATGCAATAGAATTAAATTATCTACACTGACGTTTCAATTCTTTACCGTAAGAATAGTAAGATAATTAAATAGTCGCTAGATATTATATACTATATAGGGGGCATATTCATTTGTTTAGGCTTAGTTCTTTTGGTTTCACATTGTGAGAACATGTCCCAAATTTTAACTAAAATCCTATACAGGAAATTGTCTATCCATAAGTAATTTCAAGAAACCTTTTTATAAAAAGCGTGGAATATTCCTTTATCACTAAAAGACTCTAAGGACATGCTGAAACACTACACAAACGATTAGATTATGTTTATCAGAGCTTTGAATGAATCCGCTGCCGACAAGTGAAACAGTGACATTTGCACAATTTACTTTGTAACTGAATATTTCTGACAGATTCTGTGTCATGCTGCAGGGCTTTAACACTAATTACACATGTAGCACAAGCTCCGAGTCTATACTGCCTCATTTACTCATTAAAGGGCAGTGTCTCTGATAGCCACAGTTAGCATATGCTAAAGACAGTTAATACTAATGGGGGGTTACCATGGATTTCACTAAAAGCTTACGCTGCAAAATAGCCCTACCACTTAGTCTACTAGATCAACAGAAAACAGCAAGTTTGTGTCTGTTGCCTCAAATTCCTATTGGCAAACTGCTTACCAGTGCCTTGCTTGAGTCCATATGCCAGGAAAGGAAAGTTACTCTTCTACCATTTTATGGCATGTAAAAACACCCAGATTAATGAAAAAGCTTTTGAAAAACAGGCAGAGAACAAACCATGGGCAAACAGACTCACCAAGATATTACAATAAAGAGCCATTTTTGTACAGTACAATTGCCCCTTGTGAGCATCAATTTTATTTTTTATAAAAGATTCTGCTTATTATAAAAGTGCAATAGTTACTTACATGTAGTTCACGCCTTCTCAAGCGGTAGCTAGCGAGCCAGAACCAGCCCTCCAAGATTTTTGGACCGTCCGTTACCCATAATTAATACATATGTTTTTTAATAGCTGGTATTTTCTGTCCATTTGCAGTACTGCCATATAGCGCCCATAGAGCGCTATTCATTCAAATAAAAACATGGCACTGTCAAAAGAGAAGCAACGTAATGTTGACATGGAAAGTAGAAGATTCAATGTGCACAAGCTATGTGCCTGGTGTGTTATGACGACTGCTCGGTAAACAGGTAATATAACATGCTGAAGCACCTTAACCAAAGTTAAGGACCAGGTAATGTGTTCTATCAAGTCTGTGCTTCAGTCAGATTTGACAGCTGCAAGACGCGTACATTTTTTAGCCACGGATATTTTTAAGACTCTCATTACTCGTTTGAAGAAAACCGAATACATCTCCACGGCAGTGGATGAATCAACGGACAATTTGGATGTTGCTCAACTTTGTTTGTTTGTGTGTTTTTGGGCCTAATCCCACTGGAAGGACATAAAACAGAAGTAATGTTTTAAAGGATTGTTACTTTATACAAAGACAATGGACTGGACTTGGAGCGTGTTAACCTGCTGGTTACAGATGGAGCACCCTCAGTGACTGGGATGCTTAAAGGACTGTGTGCACGACTGTCTAATCTTGCCCCTGAAAATACCATCTCTTGCCTTGAGCGTCCTCTGCTCACAACTACTGTAAGTGGAGAAAATACAATGAACTGTGTCACTACAATAATTAACAACATCCAGCCTTCAGCACAGACGGTTTCGATAACTTCTTGCAGACATGTCAGCTGAGCACGTTGACCTACGTTTACACAATAATGTGAGATGGTTAGGTCAGGGAACCTTACTCAAGAGGATCTGTAAACTATGGGAGGAAATGATCACCTTTCTCCGTCAGTGAAGCACAGGAAAGCTGAGACATTTCTGACAAAATGCTTGATGTGAAATTTGTTGCAGAGATGTGTTTTTTAAGCAATATTCTTTACTATTTAAATGTGCTTAACTTGGGACTTCAGGGCAGGGAAATGAATGTTGTTGATGTGGTTGGAAAGCTTACTTTTTTCAGACATAACTATACCTTTTCTCTTCTGATGTCAATGACAGACTGCTGCACTTTCCCACATTCACTTTATCCAGTCAGGTGCCAGACTCACACACATTATGTCAGATTTACTGGTCAATTTAAGGCACAACTTTGCACAGAGATTTGATTTGATTTGACTTTGACATTCCCAAAGAGTTGTTGCATATTGTGAGGGACCCATTCACCAGCACACCCATTTCATCAAAGACCGCAGAGTTTTGTAGGTTGCATAACATTGATGAAAGTCCCATGCAACTGGATATTATTGACATGCAAACATCATATTGAACTGAAGGATGCTTTTAAGAAAGAGGGCTTTACAGATTTTTGGATCATGTGTGTTGTTGCAAAGAAATTCTCAAAAATGAAAAAAAAAATACTTTTTGTGTGTTGACAATGTTTGGATCAACATATACTTCTTCAGGGACATAAATACCATAAAAACAAACAATCATGCATATTAAACCTCACTTCATATGAGCCTAACTTTTCCAGCCTAGCTCAGTCAAGAGGAAGTATTTTCTCTCAATACTTGTAGCTGGTTATGTTACTTATCTTGTTAAAATATGCAGGTATTGTAATATTGTTTGTTTTTCTTTGTTGCCCTTAAACCAAACAGCACCTGATGTTGTTTTGTATTCAAACAAAAGATGGTTATGCATTTATTGCTTGCGTTTGAAGCCAGCATGTTGTTGGTGATGTTACTTTTACAATTTGCACTTGAAGCCAACATTAGCTGTTGTTATTTTGTATTCAACCAGAAGATGGTTACCTTTATTATTTGCGCTTAAAGCTTAGAGTAGCTGTTGTTGTATTACAGAACCAGCTAAATTGTACATTAAACAACATGACAGTAGTAGTAGTGTAGTAGTAATAGTAGTAGTAGTAGTAGTAATAATAGTAGTAGTATTGTTAAATATCCGGCCCACAGCCCTGAAGCCCTCCCATCAGGAACATATAGTTGAATAGCCCTGCTGTAGTTCATTCATGGGTGAACAATGACAACCTGGATGAAGTGAAGAATTTGATGTATTATGAAGAATTTGGGGCTAATGAGAGAGAGCTTACTGAAAATGGGTCTTGAGGAAGTCCAACACCTGGTCCGGGCCTGAGCCGACGCATGCAGCCTGTCTCCTTAAATTATCACGTCTTCATCGAGCCCCTATGATCACAACTCCAAATGAACTCATCAAGTCCTCAGCCTCTGCCGTGATCATTATTAATAGACATCATTGGACTTAATAGCAGGTTTATAAGTCAGAGGTAATGATAGGAAGCAGTGTGCAGCTCTTTGAAGTGATGGATTAGGCCTGGTCCTGCAGATTGAGCTGATAACTTCATGTCAACAGCCCCAGGGTTGTGATCATTCTGTGATCATTCAGAAAACCAGGATTGCTTAACTTGTTCTTCAGACATACGGACGATTTATTCATTGCTGTTTTAAGTTGGAAGGGTCTAAGGAGAAACATTTATGGTTTCTCCATGTAGCAACTGGACACACAATGATCCTCCATTTTACTACAACCTCTCACAAGCTCTTTACAGCCTTACTTACTGCTGTTAAGGTGTATGATCTCTATGTATAGGATGTTAAATTTAGAGTTAGTGGTTACCACTTTCAATAGCTCATCAGTGGTCCTTAATGACTTGCAGGGCCATAAATCAAGAAACTTGAGAAACTTTATCTGCAAGGTAAACTGAAGAGTTAATTTAACCAAAAAAATGGCAAAATGGAGTAAAAAGTTAATGCCTTGGTTTATGTGGGCTAAATGGACGAAAATGTTACATTTACAGAAAACAGCAATGATGTCTGAAAGCCTATGTAAAGTTCCTAATAGCATAAATTGCTCCTCCAATGAAGACGTAGAAGATAGCCTATCCATAAAGCTGACTGTAAAATATAGCCTATTATTCCTCCATTTAGCCTTCTAATCTTAGATCGTGAATGAACTGTCAACTGTCCATTCATAAATACTACTTCAGTAATGGCAGAATGGAAGTGACTAGGTTAAAACAATATGTTCTTTGTCATTCTGAATCAGTCAGCCCATGCCACGCCTCCTGAGAGCAGTCAGACGCCCGGGGTCAGTCTGTCAGGTACGCTTTACCTGCCGCTGAACTCTGGCCTGCCTCCTGCCGCAGCCCCCAGCCCCGACAGCCCGCTCTTATCCGCTAAACAAACGGCAAATTCCACGCTCGTGCCCTGAAGCGCTGATACTTCCACCACATGGCTCACTAATATGTCTTTACACGAAGCCTCTGCAGCTTATGTCAAAGATCAGGCTCATGGAGCTGGTTGGCAGAACATCTGTCTGCCCTATTGGTTTATTGTTTTAAAAGTTTTGATTGTTCAGTTAAGTGTCCAGTTGATTATGTACCTGATGTTAACATGTATTCTGCAGCGTTTGTACAACAGTTTACAGCTGATATGCATAATACATTGACCATTTCCCGTTATTTTGAATTTCAAGTCAAGAAAAAAAGAACATCAGCTGTAGCAAAATCACTTGTCAACTTTGCTGACTTATCGCTCACTTATAGTCAGCTTCCTTCCACTGACAAGGGCATACAGTGCTTAAATATTCATGAGTAATGTGATTCAAAATACTACCTGTGCATGGTTTCCTGTCTATTTGGACTTTTATATTGTATATTTATATTTGGAGTTGAAGGTGGCGCAAGCAAGTTTTAGCCCTCATTTTGAGTGTTCTCAAGCTTTATATATGAGCCGCCAGATCTTAATACAAATACATCAGTAGCAGGTATTCCAGAATAAGTAAGGGCTTATTATTTTTCATCAGTAACTCAGGTAAATGCATCATGATAGAAGGTTGGGACATGTTCACACTTGGCATTACCTCTGTACACTTGAGATCCCAAGTCACTTTAAAATCTTGCATTTCAATCCATCTTTTATCTATCTGAACCCTTGTGACCAACTCGCCTCAGTATATTCAGAATCATATTTAGATGCGTTTTCTCAAGGATGCATAAGATCAGTTTTCACTTTATTGGGGTTTTCTTACTGTTTACTTCTAGCATTTCTGACATTTTAATATGTGAAAATCTCAAAGGTCCAGGGTATGACTTTTTAATGTTTCTTCTCAATTTTGTGGCAGAATATATGTTCTGTTCTGATCTCTCAGGGCAGATTTATTCCATTTCACATCATGCTTTTAGACTGACCTCATTAGAAGCGATGGTTCTGTCTGACTCTAGTGCCAGTCTGAAAGAGGCTTTAGATTAACTTGGTCTGAACAGGGTCAGTTCTAGCAAATAAAGCAATCAAACTCAGGACTCTGGAATCCCTTCACTTCTTCAGACAAACATCTCAACAGTCTGTCTTTAGAGTTCAACACAAGGTTGTTGCAGGCCTGAGTATTTGCCCCCAGGTTACACTGCACTATGCCTGTGTTCACTGAATGTACAAATACAGAAGCAGTAAATGAATTCATGTACAGCTGGACAAAGGCTCGGGGACACTGGGCAAACTTTGGCAGCTGAATCCTCTATGAAACCTCTTACATCATTTCAGAGAAAAGATTCTAATTATGCCAAAAATATCTGAAACTCATGATTGTTATGGACCATGATATAAGCATTATGACATGACGTACCCCAGCCCAAGCTCAAGCACAGATGATTAAACCTGAGCTGTTTGAAATCAGGCCCACAAGCAGGTTTTACTAGTGAGGACAGGGCCGTGCTGGAATTCCTGAGGTGTGCACAAAGTCGGCAGTAAAAACACTGTCCCAGACCCCCACACACAGGCAGCCAGGGTAAAGTGGTCATGCCTCCCGACGGATCTGTCACCAGCTGCTTAGTGTGTCCCACAGTCGCTGACGGCCCGGGCCCGGCTCTTTGTCTGCCTCACATTCCCCACAACCAGCGCTGGGAGAATACCTCCAAACTGACACACATTCGGCCTTTCGTGATTTGTCATCAGTGAAAGCACCTTCATTAGTGTAGATGGGTTTCCAGACGCACAAGTGGAAAGTCAGGGTACATTTAGTGTCCATTCAGATGCAGAGTGTGTCTTTGGAGAGGTGTAAATCACTTGGGGCTTTCTGTTTGAAATAAGATCCAATGAAAACCCTAACATCACATTGAATGAATTGGAAGTATACATTACCAATAAACCATGAAACAAATATTAGTTTATGTAATGTAAATCAAATGACCACAGCTCAGGACATTCACAAGGCTACAGGCTACAAGGATATAGAGAACTCTGTATTTTACAATCAAGACTGGTCAAGGCCACAACTGGTTTGTCCACATCATTGTTGTGATTTGTAAAAAACTTGCGGGAAGGGTTAGTTCTCTGATAATCTCTTCAGCTTCCTTCACCAGGCTCCAACAACTCCTCCTTATAAGTGTACTCTTGTTGTTGCTCTACCATTATTTTTTATATTTATAATCCTAACTCATTTCCTTTCATTTCTGAATGATGTTTTGATTTGGTTTTGGTTAACATCTGCAAAAAGGTTCTATACCAGGTGAATCACTAAGGCACCCAAAGTTCATTGCAAGCCACAATGTGAGTCACAGATCTGGTATGACCATTTCATGGACACATGTAAAAACTATGTTGTAATCATAGATTGTAAATAAAAAGGATGTAATCCACCCATTGGTCCCCTATTTACCGATATTGTCGTTATGAAAGGGCAATAAAATGACCGTTACATCCGGGCCCTTCCACTTTTACCCCATAGTAAAACAATAGTTTTCAGATAGCATAAACGGACATATTCATCAAAAATGTACTCCCCCCAGAGTTGTCACGTAGCAAAAACTTAGCTCTAGAGACCGGAGCCATCTTTTGTACCAGGCTGTAAACATGATTTATCCTTGTAAATTCGCCATTGGGTTTCTCCTTATATTTCCGCTTTTGGAGCCTGCCCTCTGGTGGACGGCGGTATATCGCTGTATTTCGCCGTTTGGCGGCGCCCTTATTGAGGACCGTTTAAGAGGTTCCATGAGAGAGGCTTGGTTGTAATACAGGTTAAGAGAAGAGGTGAGATGTTACAAGATGGGTTGCACATAAATGTGTCCACCCAATGGATTTTACAGAAAATCGTTATCATGATGACATACCAGGTGTGTGTCGCCGTATGTGCACAAAAAAAAACATTTGACTCAAAATATGCAAATTAGTAGGGTTTTAGTTAGTAGGACCATTAGTAGGACCAATTAATGCGCTCAATAGACAAGACACAAGATAGGATTTTGAGAATAAGAATTTCACACTATTTTTAGGTGTGGATGGTTGAAAGCTGCGTATTTGCATAGTGCTTATGTTGGATGCAGTGTACGGCATTGTTTTCATACAATGTCTACATATTGTTTGTGTCTTGTCCATCACTTTTCTGCTGTTTCTTATTTCCACCAGAAAAGCTCTAAGATGCTTCATTTAGGGAAACTGTTCTCCATCTTTTTGCTGTGTGCTCATTGAGAATAAATGGGGCACAGGAACGTGACAGAGATGGGATATTGATTGGGGAAAGGTGTACAAAAAAAGGTTATGTAGGTGCCATTAGAATAGTGCCATATTTAGGTTAGCTTATGAAAGCATTCACATTCATTATATTTTATCTTGAGATTTGGACCGTGGACTGAAAATCTCTCTATATTAATTCTTATCTCGATATACAAGATATATCTTAATATATTTTCCCCAGAGAATAATTGTCTATTACAAAAACAACCAAAAGGACCAGTGTTTTCTTTTGTGACAATGATTACAAAAGTTTAAAAACAAAATGTCTCAAATTTTAGCATGTCTCTCAGACACTGCTCAATAGCACTTAACTGCTTTAACTCAACTCGTATCCACAACCAAATCTCTCTGACCTCAGCTGGTACAGTGTGGAACAGAGGTCACGCTGGACTTTCTCATTCTTTGTCATTTTGACGGACAGAGTCGTAATACTTCTGACCCACCGCTGAACAGTATTTCCACATTTACTCGTAGCATTACCAACCTGCCTGTTGCTTTACAGTGGCCCAATACAAGTTTGTATCAATACAAATATTTTCAACAAAAAATTTGCAGAAATTTGGCGACGGATTCAGCCATAGGTAATGTGTCTTCAGAGCACAGTATCGTAAAAAAGTATCCTCAAGACACATTCTGGTTTTGTTTAGCTCGTCTTAAATTCCTCAATAGGAGATTTTCTTTTGCCACTTCCTGTTTCAGGTCGTTTCTCTGCGGTCAGACCAGCGGAGCAACATGAAAGCTTGGGATAGCACCGGAGCTAAATAAACACACATGTGCAGCAACTGGAACACATGTGCATAACGTAACGCTTGTAGAAACAGTGATTAAAAACAACCACTGTAATACTTTTAATTCAATTGATGTTCTGTAGATCTGTCTGCCCTGTTCAGTGTTGTCTGTTTATCCTCCTCCCCAACAATATCAGAACTATTTGGCCGTATAAAGAACTACTCACAAAGATGCTTTGACATTTTTACAACTGAATGCAGCATGATCAAGACGAGATGATTCAAGATAATCCTAATTAATATGTACATTTGCCATTAACTGTACAGGAGTAGGATTTACAAAAAATCCCCCTCAAAGTAATCCCTCAAAATGACGGGCATTCAGATTTCTCTGTCACTGCAAAAAAAAAAAAAAAAAAACATCAATGACAAAATATTTGGTTAACGCGACTTCTGGTGTGGAGTTAGTTGTTAAGCTACCTGTTTCTGAGTTTAGCTCAGTTGGCTCTTCAAATTGCTAGCAGGTCTGTCTGTCTAGGCGTCAGGGAGAGAGCGAAAAAGAGAGGAGCGAACAGCTCTTATATCTTATATTTTAAATATTGATATTTCGCCCAGCACTACTTGAGACAGTGATCTTTTGTGTCTGACCCGCTCTAACTCCATAGATGTGTAGGTGTGTTGAAGGCTTTACTCCAACAGGACTTGTTTCATCAAAGCCTTGGAATTAAACACTGATGTCTGGTGAAGCCAAAATATTTTTTCCATTAAATAAACAGGAAACAAGTTTTAGCTAGAACTTTACAACCTGCTACTGTGTGGGTAACATCCTAGTTCCATACACAGAATACAAGCAAGATGGTGGGGCACATAGGAGATTCTGTAGATTATATGGTTGCATCAATCTTATAGAATTTATTAAAAAAAAAACTACATGAAGGCTACACCAAAGTAACAGTCGAAGACCAGTGAACCCACTGACAGTTATACAACAGCACTACCAGTGGACAACCAAAATACTGGATATGTATTTTTTGGTATATCACAACAAAGACAGCTTCTTCCATATTGCTCACATGGATGACCTGCTGCTAACCTAACTGTCACGTGTATTTCTTTGTATGGACATGCCAGAGGTTTTGACCTAAACATTATGACCAATCAAACTTAAACTCCTTTTATTCAAAGTGTAAAAAAAATGCATTGCGGCCTGATGAGTAAGCCTGCAGGCCATTGCTTGCTGGTCGGACTTGTGCGTGTATGCACTTGGGTAAAACCCCTGCCAGCGGGATTCACGCGTAGTCTGTGGAAGTCTATTCAGAGCGTAAATAAATCACCTTGAAACTGAGCTGATCTTGGCAGAGCCCAACAAGTAGCTTTGATTGAGGCCCGGGTTAAGTCACAGTGAGTGTGTGTGTAGACGGCATGCCACACAGTGAGGTAGGACCGGGATCCGTCATCAGAACCATTATCCTTTGTTGTAGCCCGAGCCACCTACAGCAGGTGATGAAAGTCCAGGTTAAAGTGCACTGGGCTGAGAAAAGCTGTCTGTTGCGCAGTCGTCTCAAATGCCCAAATTAATTCAAGTTCAGACAGACGTGTGTACATTGCTTCTAGTCTCCTCACTGTGTCTTTACATATCTATGTATTTAGGAGATCAAATCTTACATTTGACCTCCGGTGATACTGGATTTTCCAAATTCACCATTCCGACTGGACCACATATAGTTACTACTGATGAAAACCTGGCCTTAACTATAGGCCTACTGCGCTCAAAGGCAGAGCACAGAAAGTACACAACACAAAACAGTTTGTGTTGTTGTTCCTGCAATTAAAATATAATTCAGTTAGATTTAAGTCACACCAGTTAACAACAAAAATCACGTCAAGGCTTTTAACTGTTGAGCACCTGAGAGTGTCCCTCACCCGCTCCCGGTTTCAGCTTCCACGACAGGGAGCTGAAACTCCACCCACAAGGGGTAATAAGCCTGTGTACTTTTATGGAGAGGGTTGCATCAGGAAGGGCATCTGGTGTAAAACCAATGCCAGACAAATATGTGAGTCATATACAGTATGTGGCAGACAAAACAGCCAAAACAAATTGTTTCTATACAGTTTTTACTTTCAATATGATATTCTTTATCATGAAAAAAACTATCCACTACATAAAAATGCAAACACTGTACGTTTACATTGAATTTTTTTTTTATATATTTAATTTAGTATTTTTACAGCAAAAAGAGGTAGCCTGGCCAGTCTGCTTTCTTGTTGTATGCATACACAGAGAAATTAGCCTTAGAGGAAAGGCCTCGCCAATTGTATATTGAGCATTATATTTTTAAACCAAATGATGTCATTATGATGTCCGCCGCATCGGAGCGATTGTTTGATACTGCACTTGCTTCTGTTCATAAAGACCTGAACAAGTTTTTAAAAACCACAGAACCTTCTCTCCCGATAGCCGTGCTGGTATACGCTGGTGGTTGCTTTCCTTACGTCACATCCGGGGTTTCTCTGATTGGTTTACTCAAACGTTAGTTCCGCTCATGGTCCCGCCTTAAAATCCTGTTCAAAAGGTGAACAGTCTTTTGCATTTGGTTAGTTTGCATTCCACCCACTACAATAAATACCAATGTGCTAACAATTTGTGTCTGACCCACAGAGTCCTAAGAGGTCCTGAACGTAAAGTGAAATTTGCATGGTTCAGTTGTGTTTCATTTAGTGAAACTTATAAAGCCAGCCTGCGCAACTCGTAACATGTGTTTTTTCAAAAACATTTTGCTGGATCTTAGTCATGAGATTGTTAGACTCATGTCTATCTCACTGACACAGTATCCTCAGCTGGACAGAAACCTCCATAAATCTTCAAATATTGCAAGAGTTTACGTGAATGAGGCTACACACCACACATCTGTGCTGTCTGCTGGCTAAAAGTTTTGCAGTGTGGCTTGAAATTGGCAAGTTGGCAGTGAAAAAATTGGTTTAATAAATGCAATATCTGCACTTTATGTTTCAAAGTTTGAGGTAAACTATGCAGCAGTATATACATCACCAGATGAATTTGATGAGAGCCAGTCCAATTTCTCTACCTTTTCATAAAGCTGCAGTTACTGTACATCAATATCAGAACTAATTACTTTGCATGGCTTTTAAAATTGAAACAGTTCACATGAATAACAAATGAATTTGGGTTTGTCAGATATATCTAAAACATAATTACAATTTAAGAAAGATTAGATTCAATAAGACTGGGCATGTAACTAACCACGAATAAATGAGCGTGTGCTTGTTTGTACTTTAAGACAGATGATATGTCAGTGTTTATTACTGATGCAGAAATGAATTATGATTCAAAGCACAAGCTCAGGAGAGGCCACCCACAAAATTGTTTCTCCTCACACTTCCAGTGCATTCCAAGCTGAGGCAAGATAAATAAGATTGCTCTCCTCTGCCAGCACCCTGGTTTACTTTGTTAAAATTTGGTTGTAAAATAATATGCCATTTATAATTATGCTTATGTAAGAACCACACCTGATTATGGTTACGAGAAGACACCTGGGACTTTCAGTGAGGTGTAACAGTGCATTGGAGGCCATGGTTTTCAGTGGGAAAAGGGTGCTTTGAGAGTTGATGTATCAAGTGATAAAGGTAAATATCTCCAAGTCTTGTTGCGTTAATGAAGTCCATGTATTGGTCCATTGTGGTAAAGAAGGAGCTTTTTACAGATTCATCTACATTAATTCTGTCACCTATGGTCAGGAGATGTGGATCTTGACCAAAATTAAAACAATAATGAAGATTACTTTGCTTTAAAAGTAATCTTCTCTACCACTGAGTGGCTCAGTGGTAGAGCGGCCGTCCTTCAACCAGAAGGCAGAAGCTCTCCCCACTCTCCCCACTGTTCATACTGTCGTTGTGTCCTTGGACAAGACACTTAACCCACCTTGCCTTGTATGATTGTGTAAGAATGTGAATGTATGTGGTGATGGTTGGAGAGGCTGTAGGCGCAGAATGGCTGCCACGTCTCTGTCAGTCTGCCCCAGGGCAGCTGTGGACAGATGTAGCTTACCATCACCAGTGTGACTGTGTATGAACAAATAATTGATATGTAAAGCGTCTTTGCGTCCCCAGAAAAGCGCTATATAATAATAATAAATTTACAGGATGGCAGGGCACTTCTTTGGAGCTAGGTTACTCAGGAGGTTGGAGTAGAGTCTGCTTTCAAAAGCATGTCCCACTGGAAGAAGTCCTTGAGGCAGACTTTGGAAATGACAAAAGTTACCCCCAGAGGATGTGGAGGCTGTATGAATATATTTATTTAAGAGATTAAAATTTGCCCAACTACCCAACCAAACTTCAGAGCGTTTTATATCTTACCTACAATAATCACTTATCTCCTTTGCAATTTCAGCATGCCAGCTGCACCACACGTGTACAATACGACTGATTAACACCCGGTCTTCACAATCACCACACCAAGATTAAACAAGTTATGTTGTATTGGCACTTATATATAAAAATTCACCAATTCATCTGAAGGCACTTAAGAAAACCTTGCAATGTTATGTAAATGTATCATGTTGTAAAAAACCTCTGCAGAAACCAGGCTCAAGGAAAGTGGCCGTCAGGTCAGATGTTGCAAAAGAGAACAAAAATAATACCAAGTGATCCTCTTATAAAATAGTAAAGTTTGTTTTCTTTTGTGACAAACACAAAAATGAAGAAAAAACCCACTTGTCAGATATTTTCAAAAATGCACAAGTTTCATTATTTTTAGTTTGAAAAACTATTTTGCCAGCTTTCTAATCATCTTGAGACCTCAGTACAAACACCCTTTAGCTACAGCTAAAACTGCATTTTGATTTTATACACAACAATGTATTTATTAATTAAAATGCATTGAGAACCAACAAAACATCAAAGAAGTTAGCTTGCCACACTCCTGTTTTTTTATAATTACTTCAACTAATAACTATAATAACTAATTCAAAACAAATATTTTATTTTCTCGAGCAGGTGTTCGGGGATGTCTGTGCACTTGTTGAGCGGCTCAAACAGATCACTAAACGCCTTTCTGTTTATCAAACACACCTTGTGGTAAAATATCTGCCACTTCAGAGAGAAGAGGCGCTGTCGGAGGGAATTAACAGGAAGCACCAAGTCCTGTGTCGACAGACGGCTGATGGAAGTGAAGGAGTGCTGGGCTTTGTTGGCCGCTCAGGTGTCACCTCTGCTTTGACCCTGTAAAGCCACACCAAGACCTTACGTGACTTTGGACATGACTGTAAACATGTCTAAAGTTTTCCACAGGTACCAATCATGAGCCAAAAAGAAATGAAAGCAAGCACTGGTGTTTTGTGATGGGTGTGCCAGTGGTTAGGTCTGACCAGTCTGATAACATTGTCAAAGCCTTTCAAAAACCTCAACCTAACCAGTTTTATGAGTTAATATAGATTTAGTTCTCTCATGATCTAGTCCAATTCAAATCCAGTCTAGTTCCGTGCAAAGAGTCCATTTATTAAAGTTAGCCCAACCAGTTTTCAGCTCCCACAACCAGTGCATTACGACATAACGAGAACTTCACTCCAGGTTTTACCATGGACTTTAAAATCAAACACTGAAGACATTGAAGTCTGTATGTATTCAAAAATGGTGGAACCTTTTCTGGAGGCTTTGGATTAAAGTAGGAGGGGAACAGAACAGGTACAACTGTATTTATGGACTAAGACTTCATATAATATAGTTTTTGTTCTTCAATGTTATATAATTTTTACTTGACAAAGTATAAATCTCTTTTTGGTTTTCAGTTCTATCTTCAAAATTGTAATTCCCAAAGATGCTCAAAAAAATACTGGAATTGCATCAGGACTTTCTGATGTCACAGATGACTCCAGTCCAGGCCAGAACATCATTGGTCTCTGTTTGAACCGACTTGGCCATCAAGAAATTCCTTAGACCAGGGGTGGGCAAATATTTTTCCCCAAGGGCCACTTTAGAACATAGAACTCTTGTGGCGGGTCGGGCCAACACAGGGAACTCACTTATGCTCAATAAAAACACAAGGTATTTATTGTTTGGAGAATGTCGAACAGTGGAATCAACTGATTGCTGTGAAATATTGAAGGAAAAGGCAAAAATATATGCAGTGTTTAAACATCAATAAAATATTAGAAAATGCTTGGTGGGCCGCATTGACATTGTAAAAAAAATAACAAAAAAAAAACAATCACACAACTAGGCTTGGGCTTAAAGGGACAAATATAGCAAATTACCTCTGAGGCTCCTGAACATTTTTTTTCAGAAATGCAGTTAATTTAAGAAAGACTGTTTTTTGTTAAAATGAATAACTCAAAAGAATTTAGGGATCTTATTTTTTATTTTTTTTTATTTTCAGTTATGAATCCAAAACACATTTAGAATAAGAAATAGCAGTAGCTCTCTATTACCCCCTTTACACAACATCTGACTTTATATTATGTAGTACAATTTGGGTTTATCTATCATTTAAGTTTATGTTGGATTATTTCCAGTATAAATACCACAAACCCCAGCAGGAGGATTATACAGATCCTGTAAAGATTCTGGAGTAGCTCATGTTAAAACTAATATATCTAAGTGTAGTTTTTAGTCTGTGGAAATAGCATAACCTGTAATTATGTGCTATCATACAGACATCTTAAAGATATCAAATATTATCCACATCTTTTTAAAGGTGACAGCTCTGTCACTTCAGGCTTTGGTGAATTCCCCACAACAGTACTGTGCTGGAGGCCTTCTTTTAAGCCTCGTCTTGAGGATGTGATGATGAGAAGTCATGAACAGTAGAAAGAGGTGGTGTGAGCTGTAAAGTGGGAATTCCCCTTGGTGCTACAGGAAGTGCTAATAGACTTGTAAAAAGATAAACCCTTGAATAATGGTTATCAGTTATATATGTTTTCTTCTTAATGTCACTGATTAGGCATGGCATCCATTGACTTACCCAGTGTTTTTTTTGTGCAGCCAAAAAGGGGACAGAACTGAATTAACTTTTTTATAAAGATGCAGAGGAGCAGCCTTTTTTCCCATGAGCACCATCGCTTTGGACAGATTCTTATTTTGGCAACTACTTGCTTGTCTGAAAAGTAAAAGTATGGTTTAAAAAAGCTATCAGGACAACATTATCTGCAAAAGGCAATGATGAGATCCCTTGGTCTCAAAACTTTGACTGCCTTCAGGTCCTGGCTGCACCAGGAAATGTTTTACATAATGAATCTGAGGTCGGTCAGATCATTCGGATTGTACTCTTTCGTATCCAGACATAGACTGTCCTGGAAAGGTGTAGTGTGTTCCTCTTGTAAATAGAACTCACCGTTTAGTTGCTTTTCTCACACTCATGCTGATCAGAAGATTTAAGTTCAAATCTGAGCGATTCTTCGTCACTACCAGGTTTTTGTATCATAGCCCACGTGCAGAAGTCCTAAATATAATGACATTGCCATCCCAGCATTCCTTCAAGGAACTGGCTACTCTGCACTGTTCAGCTTCTAGGTACAGACAGCAGTAGTAGACTATTTACCAACTCAAAGGCACCGAGCCAATCAAACTCGACTAAGGGTCTGGTCAAATAACAAACATTATCTTAACACCACAGGCTTTTTGAAAACTGTACTTCCAAATAGTGTGAAGGTCCTTTGCAGCCAATAGCAGTAGCACAAGCAGAAACACATTCTTACATAAATCAGCCTTTTATCCTCTCTCTACGTTCAGATAGTGATCTACACATCTACAGGCTGCTCCGCATCAACGCAAGCATGAACGTCGGGAATGCCCCCAGGACTCTGAGCAGTCCTTAACTCGCTGTGCACTCTCTCTGAGCCCGTATCCCCCATCACAGCACCGTCCTCCATATTAAGACCTCATGCATGGCCTTGACTTGTACTCTATATCACAACTTAAGACTTAAGAATGCAGAATGATAACAAATAACTTGGTGAGACAGTATCTGATGGATGATCTTTTAATAGCCAAAATTCTCATCATCAAACTCCCAAACCCACTTTTTTCTTTGTTCAGAAACTCTGACTTTGTTTTGACAGGCCGATTGTCACACATTGTACGTTTGGGTCTATATTAAGGAAAGGTGGTGAATTTTCCGGACTCTCACTGAGGGCGTGGGAATACAATAACAAAGCACCTCCCAAAAAAGAAAAAGCTTCAACAGCCCATGTAATGGCCTACTGTAAGTGTTGTCATTTAACTGGCCCATTAGGCGTTGTGGGTTAGCATTAATGCACAATGATATCAATGATGAGTCATTAAAAATAAGGGAAGTTGTGGGGTAAATCCCCAAACCAGCTGATCTTCCTCCCACATCCATACACATGCATGTCTAGGTATGTTGGTCGACATTGCCGAGCAATGCCTAGCAAGAATTTTGACTTAAACGAACAAGATTTAAATATTAAAATCAGTTCCAAAATGGATAGGAAGCCAGTGCAGGGGGCCAGAACGGGGGTGATGTGTTTATGTTTTTTTCATTCCTGTTAAAAGCCAAGCCACAGCATTCTGGACTAACTGTAAGAGTGAGAGAGCGTTCTGATTTTTTCCAGCATATAGAGCCATAGCCCAGACGGGTTGGAATAAAAGCGTGCATTACTAGTTTAAAAAATTTTACATTTTACATTATTTTGTCTATATTAAAAGGTATTTACCGTTTGGAACATGTCATATAGTAGAATCAACTGATTCCTGCAAAATATTAAAGGAAGAGAAAAAATATATGCAGTCTTTAATTATCAATAAAATATTAGTAAATGCTCGGCGGGCCACATTGAACAGCCCAACGAGCCGCGTGTGGCCCCCTGGCTATAGTTTGCCCACCCCTGATGTACATAGTGTGCCGGTGGGCCTGAGTCTGGAGCTGTGCCAGCACCACACAGTATTATTTCAGTCTTGTCTTCATTCAAGTTTAATAAATGATGAGCCAACCAAGCCTTGACGTCAGTTAAGCCCTCAAGTAGAGGTGTCAGGGAGCTGCTGTTGTTTTTTCTGAGAGGAAGATAGATGATAGGAGATGCCATACTTCAGACCCAGAGGAAGGAGATGAAGGGCAAAAAGGATGGGCCCAAGAATAGATCCTTGGCTGACTAAAAGACAAAGTGGAGTCTCCCAGCATGGCATCTTCCTGAAAGATGTTGGAACCATTTCAAGGCTGTGCCCCTGACACCAACAAAGTTGTCTAAACAAGATAAAAGAATTGCGTGGCCAACTGTGTCAAAAGCAGCAGTGAAGTCTAAAAATATAAGCACAGCCGGATCACCATTGTCAGTCATAGGTCATTAAAATCCTTTTAAAATTTTTGTGTGATCTTCCAAGTTAGCCACCAACTTAGTCCAGTCTTCATGAATAAAGTCGTGTCATACAACAGGTGCCTGCAAAACACATTCTACCACAAACTACTCCAACGTTATGATTGACGTGAGTGTTGGAAGAAGAAAATCCCAGCTGTAACCGTCTTCATGTGTGCCTTCCGAAGAAGAGCAGAGGGAATTACCGTCAGCCCCGGGGCAGAGCTCATAATCACCCAATGCATTCATCATGCCAGCCACTGAGTCATTAAACACGACCTGTAGCTTCTTGCTGCTTTACAAAAAATGTGGCCAGCTCCAAAGGTCAATGTCTTAAACGAGTTCCACTCAGTTATAAATGGCACACTGAATGTTGATGGATGATCAATGAGTAGACATTAGTATGATTAAGGAGGTGCATTTATTTCAAGGGGCATCAAGAAGTGGTGAGCATTAAAGCTATCTTTTTACTTTGTTGCACCCTTGTTTTTTAGATGCTTTTTCCTGAAGTGATGATCGACAAGGGACCACTCACCTGCTGCATTGTTTTTTAAAAGCCTCTGTTTTTACTTAAAACGTTTTCTCTACATGTGCTTATACTGCCAGAACCAGGACAGTAAAGTCTTATGACAACGCAAGATAAAAGTCTAAATAGGTAGATAATGCATGCCATTCATAGTGGCTCAGACAGAGTTTAGGAAGCTGAAATCACAAGAGGGTCCTTTATGTAAGAAAATATTATAAGGTGGATAGTACTTCCTGATTGTTTATTCAACTTTCAACCCACATAATAACCAGATAATGATTTTTATGTGAGTCAGTGTTCTGATCTTATTCATTTCCATTGGTGTTTCTTCAGTAAAAGTCAGTTATATTAAACTGATCAGTATATTTAGATGCTGGGTTCACAAGGGTGACATTACAAGATCATTTTGAACAGTTTTTACAGGTTAATTGTGCCTCCTATTTGCTGCTGACAATATATCGGTAATATAGGGCTGCACCCAGATTGTCACCTGATGAAAATTTTGATTGCAAAAACATGCTTTCTAATTATGATTTAGCCAGCACAATAAATGATTGTTAAACCTACTTCCACCATTCAAATGCTGAAATGTCTGGGTTTTCTTTTGAGTATTTTCTCACAGATTTCTCAAAGCACCCTCAAGAGCCATAATCTTTTCAACCATTTAGAACAACCTTTTCTGCAAAAATTGAGTCTTGCAACAAATACATCAAATTGCAAGATTGTAAAATAAAATTGGAGAGTAGAACACACCCTGTGAGCTCCATAATCCTAGCTCCGGGGTGACCTGAGTGCGCTCCAGTCGACCCAGGATCAAAGCAGAGCGCTGGACCTGAGTGAGCATCACTTGTTGAGTACAAAGCACCGCAGCCGGTGGACACTGAACCCACACAGCCTCCACAAATACACCACTGGGCAACTTCAAACAGCTCTGGGTTCTCGACTTCATTAGCTCACTTGAAAGACATGCATTCATCTTACCGTTTGTTTGATGCAATGCACTGACCGGCACCGGACAGGCCCAGTTTATGGTCATTGGTAATTAAACTGATTGGCAGAGTTATAGCTCCTCCTAGTGTTCAGTCAAAATTAATCACTTGGCCATTTTTTCACCATTTTCCAGATGTGACATCAGATGAAAAACTAGAAAATACTTGTTGACTGAATTTTGCGGAAATTAAATTTGAAAAAACAAAACTAACTCTTTCATTTGATTCCATATTAAAGAAGAACTTTGTGGGATTTTTACCTTAACATATTTGCTTCGGAGTCACTGTGATGGCTTAATGAGTTATTTTGTGGTGGATGGGGTCTGTCCCAACTTCCCCACCATCTCTTAGCTGGAAATCTCATAGAACCATGCCTCAGTGCGGACGGGCTTGCGACTCTGGTGTTGGACAACTTACCATATCATTCAGTTTTGGGGTGAATTAGTTCGGGACAGGTGAATGTGCCGTGCCTGATGTCACCGGAGCTGAATGCGGTGGACAGATGTGGTTCCATTATTACTGCTCCGTATTTTGCAAAGTCAGACATAACTCATAATTTTTTTAAATTCAAACAAAAAAAGAAACAAAGGTGCAATGTTCACTGCATGTTCAATTCTGCACCACTGAGAGAGGAAGCATTGATGCATATGTTTAGTACACAAATCAATTTGCTGTTTTCTTTGAACATATCCAGTTTGCACTTATGACAACTTAATTCAGGCCCCATGTGTGTTAGCTGAAAATGCAAACACAATTATCTAATTCCTAAAGACGACACTTGTGGTAAATGATAAGTGTCTTTGAAGCTACTGTACGAATGCATGGGAGCCTCTTTGATTGACAGTTCCTGCTGAAAACACGAACCTGACTAAAGCCGAGGAGCTAGCTGTCAGCCGTGTACCCTGAAGGCCGGAAACATTATGTGAAGGCATGATGGAGTGAGCTCTGCCCTCTTTTACTGTCATTGCCAGAGGGAACGTTAGCGCTGGTATGTCAGGTTCGACTTTCCTCCTCTGCTCATATATCCATGTACCTTATGCATTAGCGTGCATCGCCCATAGTTCACACGATACCATTATCAGTTTACAGACACGGTTCACAATGCTGCTGTGCTACAACTTGCAAACATTGACTTATCAACAAAATAATCAACATATTGAATACAATCTTTTCATGAAACATTCAAGAAGCACCTCAAGAAATGACAAGACCATAACACAAAAGGATAAAACTGAATAAATTTGCCTTGTGATAGGTGGTGACCGGCAGGTAGTTCACCCAATCACCTTCAGGATTTCATCTTGAAGTACCTTTGCAAGGGTTTCTGTCTTCCCAAATAGTTACTGTGCTCCTTTACTTCTTAGGTAAATGGAAATTGCAGTGATCTAAAAAAAACTAGAGAGAGATACATAGTCACTCTATCACTTACTTTTCCATTATTTCATTTATGTTTTGGAATTTTCTCTACTTAGGATCAAGCTAAGTTCAATAATTTTAATATCACATTTCAATTTGTCCTTTATTGCGTACTATTGCTGATATTAGTTTTACTTTTGAAAATACTCCCTGATAGCAAACCATCTTTTTCCACCAGTGGCTTGTCCACATGTAGCTATTTGCTTTACAAATATAAATGTCAGTTTTTCTCATCTTTATCTCTTGTACAACTGCCTTTTTTAGTCACTTTTCCATTCCACCTCTGCTGTATAATTAAGAGAAGCGGTGTGAGTAATAAACACCCTACGACATAATGGAAACTTTCCATAAAGGTCTCATCCAAGAAAAACAGAAGCTGAATAGCGTTCTGAGTTTTACTGCAGTCGTTACAAAGCCCCATAAATATAAGTGAGATCTGCCACATCAAGGAAAGTTTACCTAAACCCATTAAATCTGAGAAGACTCACATCATGATGAGTCACGGCAGGTGTGGCAACAAGTGCAAGGTACACTGACTAACAAAAGCCAAACAAAGATCTAACTATTGATTCTATGAGATGTCTTCATCATCTCCATAAATTGGTAAACCCTGATTTGACTTGTGTTTCCACTCAAAAAATAATAATGTCATTTTTTTATGTTCAGTACCAACACAAAAAAACATTAGCAAAGCAGCAGCAAAGTGCATTACTTTCGGAGTGAAGTCTGAGCACTGGAGCACATGGCTAATTTTCATAAATCAACAAAGTTGGCTGCACAAATATGGCTATTTATGACATCAATAGAAATGAAACACACTGGACAATCAGCAGTTAATGGTTGTAGTAGTCTGGCAGGCCAGTAGGGGTGCTGCATTTACAGTCATTACACAGAAGAAGAAGTAATAAAATTCTGGGGTTTTCTGGAGCAGTGCTGATATGATATGAACTGTATGGATTTCTACATGAAACATCAGAACACAAGATTTGGAGAAGCGTAAACACTGAATTTTGTCAGTGTTGTTCTACTTGCTGTGTGTAGCCAGCAGCGAATATCTGCCTGGAATGCAGCTGTTGATCCTTGTTTTAACTGAGATGATAAACCTAAACAAAAATAGTTCTTTAATCAGATTTATTAAAAGTTTGCATTTTTGTGTAGAGAGAATGATGTCCTGGTATTAGCAAACACACAAACTACAACAGAATCTTTGTGTTTGCGGTGAAATGTGTTGTTGTGTAAACAGCCTCTCAGATTAAACTGTAAGAGATAGCTCCCAGTTGGAGATGGTAATGCACTATACTGAATGCCAACCGTCAAAGAAATCTTCCAAAAAGGAAAGGTTCTAAGCCGAAATGTACTCGTCTGAACCTAATAATGGGTGCCAGTGATTTCTCCAAATGCTGGTGTGGCAAAGTGAGCAATTACTTCTTACTTCAATCCACTTTTAGAGACATTGAGTATGATGTTGCAGCTGTATCATACGAGTGCTTCAGCACGGCCCTCACCACCTGCATTAGACCAGTGGAAATGAAAGCTGACAGGGCATGTATCAGGTGCTGCCTGGCATGAATTCCTGAAAAGCTACATCCTATTAGACCTCGGGCAGATGTCTTTCCATGAAATTGACAAATTCAGCTGTAACCCCAAGTCTCTATTTTTATAAGAACACAGCTTGAAATCAGCCAGACATGAAAAAATATATCACAAATAGTCTATGTGATTATGTGCTGGAAATGTAAACCTGTATTTGATGTGCTGCTGCTGCTTAGAGTCAAGTGAATAATACAGGAGCGCATTGTCTAATCATACAGTAAATACAGTCTGCTTCCCTCTGGTGTTCATCTTAAGCATGAACACTGAACGGCTTTTTACTTCTTATTTTCTCCTCACATTTTGGAGTAGATCACAGTAAAGATAAAAAGATGAGAGAATGAGAGAACAATGACTTATGTATAACAGAACATGAGGGATATCCCATGCACAGCCATCAGCAGTGAGAAAACTAAAAAGCTCTGTTATTTTATTTTTATATAATAGCTGAATGTACTCTGCTGATGTGGAACCAAATTGTGTGAACCACACATCATTCAATATCACTTATTTCACATTTTTTAACCATCTGTAAACAGAAAGCAATCATTTTAAAGAGAACTACACAAACTGGATTTTATGTAACCCTAAAAAAGGAGAAAACAGAAATGCAACTTATACACAAGACCCATTTTTTAAAGTTTGTTATTTTACCTATAACATGTTCAAAATTTTAAGATAAGGACATATTTTAAGATAGGGACATGGAACATAGGGACATGTCCCTTGCTGGCGGGAATGGAGCCTGAGCTTGTGCGGCAGGTTACCAACTAGAGATAGTCGGGCTCAACTCCACGCACAGCTGGGCTCTGGAACCACACTCCTCAAGAGAGGCTCTCCACTCTCTACTCTGGACTACTCTGGAATTGCCCACAGTGAGAGGCGGCGGGCTGGTGTTGGCTTGTTCATAGCTCCCCAGCTCATGTGTTGGAGTTTGCCCCGGTGAACAAGAGGGTTGCTTCCCTGCGCCTTCGGGTCGGGGATAGGTCTCTCACTGTTGTCTGTGCTTACGGCCAAATGGCAGTGCAGAGTACCCGGCCTTCTTGGAGTCTCTGGGAAGGGAGCCGGAAAGCACTCCGATTGGGGATTCAGTCGTTCTACTGGGGGACTTAAGTGGTCAAGTGGGCAGCAACAATGACACCTGGAGGGGAGTGATTTGGAGGAACGGCCCCCCGAATCTAACCCAGAGCTGTGTTCTGTTATTGGACTTCTGTGCTAGTCACAGTTTGTCCATAACGAACACCATGTTCAAGCTTAAGGCTGTCCACCAGTGCACGTGGCAGCAGGACACCCTAGGCCGGAGGTTGATGATCTACTTTGCAGTTGTTTTATCTGACCTCCGGCCATATGTCTTGGACACTCGGGTGAAGAGAGGGGCGGAGCTGTCAACTGGTCACCACCTGGTGGTGAGTTGGATCCGATGGCGGGGGAGAAGGCGGGACAGACTTGACAGATCTAAACGTACTGTGAGGGTCTGTTCGGAAAGTTTGGCTGAGTGCATGTCAGAGAGATCTTCAACTCCCACCTCCGGCAGAGCTTCATCCAGATTTTGAGGGAGACTGGAGACATTGATTCCGAAATTCTCCACCTCCATTTTCAACGCGGCCACACGGATCTGTGGCCGTAAACTCTCCGGTGCCTGTCGTGGCAGCAACCCCTGAAGGTGGTGGTGGACACCGGAAGTAAGGGATGCTGTCAAGCTGAAGAAGGAGACCTATTGAGCCTGGTTGGCTAATGGGACTCCTGAGGCAGCTGATGGGCACCGTCAGGCCAACTGGAGAAGGCATTCGACTGTGTCCCTCATGGCGCCCTGTGAGGGGTGCTCTGGGAGTATGAGATCCGGGGCCCTTTGCTAAGGGCTATCCAGTGCCTGTATGACCAGAGCAGGAGCTTGGTTTGCATGGCTGGGAGTAAGTCTGACCTGTTCCCGGTGCATGTTGCCCTTTGTCATTATCTTTATGGACAGGATTTCTAGGCGCAGCCAGGGGTCGGAGAGAGTCTGGTTTGGGGACCACAGAATCTCGTGTCTGCTTTTTGCAAATGATGTTGTCCTGTTGGCTCCATCAAGCCAGGACCTTCAGTGTGCACTGGGATGTTTTGCAGCTGATTGTGAAGTGGCTGGGATAAGGATCAGCACCTCCAAGTCTGAGACCATGATTCTCAGTTGGAAAAGGGTGACTTGCACCCTTCAGGTTGGTGGAGAGTTCCTGCCCCAGGTGGAGGAGTTCCAAACCTGGACGTGGTCAAACATGCCATGCTTAAAGTGTGAAATGTGCTTGGGTATGATACGGGTGACCAGTGTGAGCACACGATGTCTATTTTAAGTGAGAGCAATGTACTTCTGTAACGTCTGCTTGTTCTCACAATAATGTAAGGTGGAGCTCGTTTGTCACATAATGTATATTGAGTAGAGCTGATAAACCTTTAAAGAGCAGATAGATAATGAGAGTTTACACCCCTGAGTGTGTGGGAGGACACCTCAATAGCCGGATGTGCTGTGGCCACCCAATGGATACTGTCCCTGCTTTAGGAAACTAAGATGGTCTTTCAAGTGGCTTGTGTCCTTTATTTCTCTCTCTCTTTCTGTCTTTTTTTTCTTTCTGAATACTGTCGTGTTGTACCAGTGGCCAGAAAAAAATAACAGGAAAACATTTAACGATTGTAACAACTACAGGCCATGTACACTCAAAAAAATAAAACCTTGACTTTAATTAATTTTTTCTTGTCAACAGGTTCCACGTGATTTTATTATGTAAGTTGAAAACAAATATTTTGGTTATTAAACTTATTGTTGTTGTTTTAGAAGAAATTATATTTTTTGATTCATGCCAACTATTATCACCAATTTTTGTTTAACAAGATACAGTTGAGCTAAACTAACAAAAGTCAATTATGTTATATGGGCCAACCAAATTTGTTTAGATGTTACATATTACATTTATGTCAACTTAAAGTAAATTAATGATTTTAAAAGAAAACATTCAATTAAATCTTTGTTAATCAAAATTAAATGCTTTACCCAAATTAAAATCTTACTAGTTAGGTTTAAATAACTTAAGTTCGTCAACAGGTTCCACACAAATTACTCAAGTAAACTCAACTTAACAATAATTAGTTCCTTTATTAACCAACAGTTTATTAACACAACTGTTTAATTCAAACTGTTCATCAAATTGAAACTCTTTATGAGACAACAAAACATGTCACATAGAATAAGTTGTGCATGTAAAAAAGAAATAAACTTTACATGACAAAGTTACATAAAGAAATACACTTTAAATGACAAAGTTACATAAAGAAATACACTTTACATGACAAAGTTACATAAAGAAATACACTTTAAATGACAAAGTTACATAAAGAAATACACTTTACATGACAAAGTTACATAAAGAAATACACTTTACATGACAAAGTTACATAAAGAAATACACTTTAAATGACAAAGTTACATAAAGAAATACACTTTACATGACAAAGTTACATAAAGAAATACACTTTAAATGACAAAGTTACATAAAGAAATACACTTTACATGACAAAGTTACATAAAGAAATACACTTTAAATGACAAAGTTACATAAAGAAATACACTTTACATGACAAAGTTACATAAAGAAATACACTTTAAATGACAAAGTTACATAAAGAAATACACTTTACATGACAAAGTTACATAAAGAAATACACTTTACATGACAAAGTTACATAAAGAAATACACTTTAAATGACAAAGTTACATAAAGAAATACACTTTACATGACAAAGTTACATAAAGAAATACACTTTAAATGACAAAGTTACATAAAGAAATACACTTTACATGACAAAGTTACATAAAGAAATACACTTTACATGACAAAGTTACATAAAGAAATACACTTTACATGACAAAGTTACATACATACATACATACATACATACATACATACATACATTGTCAAAACTATTAGAAGAAAAACTTTGCAGGGGGTCACGCAGGTGTGCTGAGTTCCATAATGCGCACATGGAGTCTGACTTGATTTTTCTTCTTCAGTAGAGTTTCATGGCAATTGTCGCACTATACTGCCACCCTGTGGATGTACAATTTTTTACTTAACATAAATGGTTGCTGTTTAGACAACACGTTAAGAATTGGTAGAATTAATTTTGGGCATGATTAAGTGGACCTAAATAGAAAAATACATTTCAAGTCAGCAAAAACAATTATTATAACTAAACTAAATTTAAATTTATTATGTAAAGTGCACAACCTACCAAGTTCATTTTTTTGAGTGTAGTCCAATATCTATGTCAGGAATGTTTTCGAAAGATTAATCCTTCAACAACTGAGGCTGTAAGTAAGCAGCTTCCAGGACCTATTGCAGTTTTCTTACTGGGCCAAGGTGGGTGCAGATGATGCAGTAATTTTCTTGCTACATCGGGTGGGGTTACACCCGGAAAAGTCCGGGAGCAGTGTGAGAATCATGTTCTTTGACTTTTCCAGTGCCTTTAAAACCATTCAACCAGTCCTACTTGGAGA
Source organism: Neodontobutis hainanensis (assembly GCA_024349245.1). Classification (NCBI taxonomy): domain Eukaryota; kingdom Metazoa; phylum Chordata; class Actinopteri; order Gobiiformes; family Odontobutidae; genus Neodontobutis; species Neodontobutis hainanensis. Next base: position 15,615,968 of record JALDNG010000005.1, read on the forward strand.
GAAGCTCTGAGTGATGCAGGTTGATTATCCTAGTCACACAGAGGTGAGTGTCTAATTGAGGAAGGATTTAATTCAAAATGTTTAATTCAAAGATGTTTATTTAAAAAAACTGCTTCAATTGTCATTCTTACAAAATAAATATGTTGTGTTTGTAACTATCAAACTATCAATTTATGTAGATTTAAAGTCTTATTTTCTAATATATCTAATATTCCCCCCTTCCTTTAGTCTTTAGTTGTGAAATAGAGGGCCTGTATCTGAGCATCATACTGTCTTATCTAGGGTGATTGACTTATTTCAAGTTACTGCAGAGTCTGAAGTGTTGTAAAGCTTTTATGGATGGTATTTTTAAATAACAAAATAAAGCAAAATCAAAAGTCCTTTTATATCTTTCCTACTCCAGTCGCCATGGCTCTTTTAAAAAACCTATAGCTGCACAAATGTGACCAGTGTTTATTTATGAGGAGATACGAGAGAAACATCTGCCCTTTCTTTCCAGCTCAGAGCCTATCAGCTAGATATGTGGCATGTATTAATAGGACTGTGAAAGGATAGGACACACTTTTTCCGGGTGGGAATACTGCAGTGTGGGTGTAACAGTTCCTATTGAGCCACAAAAAATAAGATAACTCAAGCTCATACGTGTGAACCACTGTAATCTTAAAAATAATTCCATTCAGTGGAAATTTATTTATTTTTTTTAATTTTTCAAATTATACACTGTGTGCACAATTATTAAGCAAGTGATTATTTTGACCATATTATCATTTTATCCATAATTTCTAACTCCAAGCTGTAAAAACTTATATTAGCATATCAGGTGATTGTATTTGTGTAACGTGGGCAGCGACAGTGACACCTGGAGGGGGCGTGTCACTCAAGGAGAGCAACACTCTATATCAAGATGTATCTATATCAAGATAATTATTAGTCAGATTCTTCTCCTCAGAAAAAATGGGCCAAAAAAGAGATTTAACTGACTCAAAAGTCAAAAATTTTAAAAAGTCTTTCACAGGGATGCAGCACTCTTGAAATATCTAAGATATTGGGGCGTGATCAGGAAGGAACCCATTATCCTCCAGTGCTGCCATATTCCACAACTGCAACCTACCTGGAGTGTCAAGAAGTACGAGGTGTTCAGTTCTCAGAGACATGGCCGAGGTAAGAAAGTCTGAAACTTGACCACCTCTGAACAAGACAAATAAGTTGAAATGTCAAGAATGGGCCAAGAAATATCTGATGACAGATTTGTCAAAGGTTTTGTGGACTGAAGAGATGAGAGTGACTCTTGATGGACCAGACGGATGAGCCCGTGGTTGAATCAGTAAAATGCACAGAGCTCCACTTCGACTCAGACGCCAGCAAGGTGGAGGTTGGGAATGGGCAGGTGTTATTAAAGATGAGCTAGTTGTACCTTTTCGGGTTGAAAATGGACTCAAAATCAACTCTCAGACCTACTGCCAATTTTTAGAAGACACTTTCTTCAAGCAGTGGTTCAGGATAAAGTCTGCATCTTTCAAGAAGACTTTGATTTTTATGAGAGACAATGCTCCATCACATGCATCAAAGTTCTCCACTGCGTGGCTGGCCAGTAAAGGCCTTAAAGATGAAAAAGGCAAAAGCCAAAACAACACTTTTTCTACTTAAATGTTCAGGTTTGAGGGTTTGTTAAACTTTTGGCTTGACCAAGAACACTGTACTTGTACAATAACAAAATTAAAAATTGTGCAGTGTAAAAACAGGGTATTTCGAATTGAAAGCACCAGAGGGCAGTGTTGCCTCACTTTTCAGAGGAACCCACAACTTTTAAGCTCAGACAAAATGCATTATTAAAATGAAATTCCTTTTATTGACTGGATTCAAATAAAAATGAACCTGGGTTTATGGCAATATAATCCATTCCCAAACCATACACAGGAATGTTAGGTGTGTACATGACTGCAAGATATAACCCTGAGATAAGAATGATGAAAATAGTTACGCATACATAAGATAAACAGAAATATTAATACATTCTCAGTACAGACATTACTCATACATAATCAAGTAACTATTTACATCAAAAGCTGGACAAAACAGTAAAAGCATTTGCAGTTCCGGTTATCTTTCAAGTGCATTTTTTCCCCAACAAGTATCCCAATAAAAAATATCAATTTCATCAATTCTAAAAAAATGTGGTAGTTGTGGACAGTTGTAATAAATGTGATTTGTTTACACTGTGCTGCTGCCAGATGGTAGAAGGCAGCGGTGGCAAATATCCACACCAGTTTGAAAAATGCATCCAGAGACAGAATCCAAAACAGATGGAACATAACAGAAGTGAATGTGCCATATGCAACACAATATTTCAGGTCACCAAAAAAGTTACTTTATTATACAATAATAATAGATCAATTTGGTGTAAAGGTTGATGTCGCCAAAGCAACACAGTGTGATGAGGCTGTCATTTTGGAGTGTTTGCTGACTTGGTACAAATAGGCAGCAATACAAAAGTTTCCATAATGACCCAAAGCCTGATAAAAGCAAGAAACCCACATGTGTTTGGCTGGAGGGACTTTCTACACAGCTGGGACTTGGGATGTTTTGCTGGCAGTCAGGTTATGAAGTTCTTGGCACTTGTTTTAAATAGTCACTGCAACTAAGTTAACATTAAGCTGCAAGTTTTGAGATATTTTCTTAGTCACTGTGCTCAATTAAAAATATTATGCGTGACTTGTGTAAATTTTTATGGTATAAATTTGACCCAGATATACTGTATACCTGTTTGAAATCATATTTGAATAATGTATAATCATGTCAAAATAATACTTTTTTGCCTGTTCTAAAAACTATACTTGTAAAGCTCTAGAAAAGGAAGCCAATACTTTTTCTTACAATACACATTAATGTGAAATAAAATGGGTCTGGTATTCCTTTTTTTCACAGCAATTAAAATAGATACATGTGACTTTGGGTCTGTTGGTAGGACCTGTTGTGACCACTTATCCAAAATGGGGCGGCCTTATTGCAATGCTTTGTTTCTCTGATTATTTGTACATCTAGTCTCTTGCATTTCTTGTCTGTCCAATAAACATCCAGAGGAAGATTAATCTGCATCCACTGGTTCATTCCTCTGGAAATTAAACTTAAATGGACAGGGTACCGGACTAATTCTTTGCACAGAACAGAAAAAAATAATTGACTGGGCAGGCAATTAAAAAAAAAAATACAAAAAAACTGAGAACCGAATCATTGGTAGGGTTTGTGTTTCATCTTAGTTATTAATATTTATTTAGCACCAGTTAACTCATAGTTCATCCAATCACAGCAGAGCATCCGTCAGGCCAATCAAAACAGGCATCAAAAGCAAAGAATTACAAAAGTTGCAATTTTGTGTTCTAGGCACCATATGAAATCTTCAGTCCGTCTCTATCTGGGTTTGTCCTGTCTTTCACATGGCAGTGGACGTAATGAAAACATAGATCTTGGCCAAAAATGTGGTGAAAGTCCCTTGTCTCAGGAGCCTCATCTCCACGTCGATCAGGAAGTTTCTGGGCTCTCGGACTTGTCTGTGCAGGTAGACAGCGCCGGTGTAGCTGTTGAGTTTGCGAGTGCTGAAGTAGCCCTCGTCGTTGCCCTTGGTGATTCTGATGACGATGTGGTCCCCAGAGTATGCGGGTGACGGGCCTATTCTAAAGATCTGTGCTGGGATGATGATATTGGTCTGGAAGCTCAGCTGATAGTAGGTGATGCGTACTGGGGAGTTCTGACAGTCCAGAGAGTTAGAAGGGCAGCTGATCCGCTCACAGCGACTGGAAAAGAGAGGCCTGTTATAATATATAATAGTAACTAAAGTAAAGCATTTACTGTGCACCTTCGAAATGATCAAAGTTAATTCTCAGTTGTAGTTAGAATGATTAAGAAATCTACAGTTAAACCTTTGGGTGGCACCAGGGCAGTGTTATTTGTTGCCATGTTTCTGCCAAAGTCTACTCATAAATGACGGATATCTTCTTGTGGCTGACTCCGAAGTAAAAGGCATGAATGTTGATAACCCTGGACAGCTCTACTTCTGGCAGGTAAGTCCAAAAGCTGATTCTGTTCACTGGAGCGCAGAGCAGGGAGCACCTTGAAGACATCCTCTGGAAGCTCCCCCAAACCATCAAAGGTATCTGGCCTTATACGGTTCAATGAGAGTCACGTTTGTTTACTTACCTGCTGTTGATAACAGGCCCTTGTGGACAGAACACTGCACTGTATGGGCACGTTTGTACAGTATTTCTCATTAGAGGACCACAGATCTTACAGACGAGTTTGAACTAGCAGCTGCACCGTAAACCACACAACAGTATCTATAGGTGCTTTGCATAACAATACATACATCCATAGGGTAGTGGTGTCAAACTAACTGATGAAAGGCCACACTGTAGAACAGGGGTAATCCACTACATTTGCTGGGGGCCAGATTGTTTCTTCATTGTGTTGCCAGACTTTCAAACTAAAACTTACAAATAAATACATACCTTTTTTATTTTATTTTATTAGATTTCTTCACTGTTAAATATCTTTTTTTGTTTTTATTTTTTGACTAAAAACCTTTTCCCCTCTTGTTTTCTTATTTTGATAATGTAGGGCTCTAGACTAACTTTTTTCAAAGCAAGTTCCAACTGTGTGAATGTCAACTGTCCCCATAAATATTTAAAATACAAGCTAATGTTTGTCCAATTATATAAATAAATACATTTACATACAATGTAATTTAATAGTTTGGGTTGAATGCTAGGTTCTTTGAATAAGTGGATATGAACAAATTTTACTTCAAATGCCCAATAAACCAGCCTAACCTCTGATTTTGAATCATTTTCTGGTATCATTTCTCCTCATCAAATAGGCAGAGGGTCTCCTTTAGTAAGCTGAGTGAGTTGTGTTCAAAGCGTTTGACTAATGGTGAAGCAAGAGCAGTATTTGCAATTCTCCCCGCAGAGACTTAAGTTTACCCTCTTCTCACAAACATTCACAGTCATGTCTAAGTTTAACTGGAGACAACAAGACTCAATACAGTGTCTGTGTTTGGAGGCTTAAGGATAAATAAGACTCACGTGTCCGTCACTTTCTTGTAGTTGTGAGGGCAGTCAAAGGAGAGACAGCTAAAGCCTCCCTGGAAGTTATAGCAGCTCTGTCCAGTGGAGCAGTTGTGAGAGCCAGTCGTGCACTCGTCAACATCTGCAAAATAGTAATTGGTAGTAATTAAGCTATATATAAACAATTTAACACTGTTAGCTATACTTGTGTAATTTAATGCAATAAAACCTTTTTTCCTACTTGAAACTACCCTGTGACGTAACTTTAGATGCAGTTTGTATGAATGGTGACCTCTCACCTTTACATGTGCGGCCATTGGCAGCCATGACATATCCGTGAGGAGGACAGGCGCACTTATAGCTGCCCACCACGTTAACACACTGAAACACACACAGGTTCCCCAAACTCTGAGAACACTCATCAATATCTGCAAAAAAACAAAACGTACAAAAGTATGTGATTCATGTGACCTGCATTAGAATCAGAAACTCCATACGGCACAGACTAAAAGAAGTGTGCGCATGTTAACTTTAGATGTACATGGAAAAGATCAGACGCTGAAACTTGTCAAGGTAACTTTTCTAATACCGGTGCACTATTCCCAGACCTTGCCCTATGATCGTGCCTTTTGAAGTATCCTTAAGTTTATGAGGACCATCTAAACGTGACTAATGTCCACTGGAAGATTAACGGTTCGAATCCTGCTCTTCCCAGTTCATACTGTTGTAGTTTAAGGAAGACACTTAATCCACCTTGCCTGTGACTGTAGAGGTGTGTTTGGTGGTGGTTGGAGAAGGCGTGAGCACCTCGTGTATGGCAGCCCCCCTCTCTATCCGCCCCAGGTGTGAATGCGGTGAAAGGAAGCCTCATGCAAGGCCCTTTGGTACCAAAGAAGGGTACAAAAAAGCGCTATAAATGTAACCATTTACTATCAAATATGTTACAGGTATTAAGTATTAAGGTATTAAGTAATTAGTACTGAATTGACGCCCCAAAAAATGTAAAAAATCTTTAATTTTGGCTGCCAGTAAAAACATATATATTGAGAGGTACTGCAGTCTAAACCATGGAAAGGTACTTATTGTTTTGAAACTGATCAAGTTTCAATTTGTCCTAAGCAGAGACTAATCCAGAGGAGCAGTCCCTTTGGATTCCCAGACATCCCAAGTGTAGTAACTGGTAATAAAAACTTGTGAAGGGGTTTCTATTTCTTCAACAGTGTAAACTTCTTTTGTAGATAGAGAAAATGTCTTCACCTTCACAAGTATGTCCATCCTCCTTCAGGTAGTACCCTTCGCGACAGTAGCACTGGTATGAGCCGTAGATGTTGGCACACTCCTGGCTGCAGGGGTTTGCGTCACACTCATTTATATCTGATGGAAACATAAAACCAACAAAGGGTCATTAAAGGTGCAATGCATTAAAACAGTGTTGCATAAGAAAGTGTGGACTCATGTGAACTTGGACTCCAACAGTTTTTGATTCAAATATTTTAAGCAAACCCTAATCTTGAAGTTCAATGATGAAAGGCATTAAGTACTTCACATATTTCTACTGATTGTCCTTCTATACTTTCGAATGTTCAATCAGAATGTCTTTAGCTTGTGTATTTATTGCTTTGTCCTTAAAGTTTAATTCACAGGAAGGTGGCTGGAACGAATGAATCTGAGACATCATAATCAAAATGTAATCATGGCGGTCAGACTGGTTTTGATAATAAAGCCAGATAAACGCAGGTTTCACCTCTGCATTGTTGACAGGAAAGTGCACAAGTTGATTAAGTTGTCTGTAAAAAACTCCTGAGTTAATGTGATTCCCTGTCCCGGTCGCTGTCGAGCCTGGAGGCCAATCACATCGGAGCTCACTGATGACTGACGCCGCTGAACCTCTGTGAACATTATGTATGCGCCATCAGACGCTCCACTCCAGACAGACTCCGGCTAAATTAAATTCTAAGAGAAAACACTTTATGAAGAAAACAAAGGGCTCATAAACACTTTTCGATGTGCCAATCAAATTCTCTGTCGGCGTTTGGCGGCTGTTTTCTCCAAAGGCTCACAGGGAAAACAGTCACAGCATATCTAAGATAATAATAAGATCACAGAGAATTACGTGCTGTGGTTACAGTTTTATTCTTTTTTATCCTTATTTATATCCTTTTAACGTTATTGTATTTCTCACTGTATTTTTATTGCAAAGTAGAGCTGAAAAAGTAGACTGACACTGAATGAATGTCAAAGTTTATTAGTGTCAGTCAAGCAACTCCATATTACTTTATAAACTTTATAAACTAAGTGAATTAGTTACTTACTTTTCCCAAGAACCTATATAGTTTGTGCAATATTCAACCAACACCTCACATGTTCCGAAGTGGGCACCCCCTGTAGCAATATGTAATTATGTATAATTATGATAATGTTTAAAAAAGACACATTTTGTTTTGAACAGGAACAACATTCATTCATTAATTTTCTACTGCTTTGCCCTGTTAGGGGTCGCGAGTGACTGGAGCTTACCGCAGCAGCTTTGGGCCTGAGGCGGGGTACACCCTGGACAGTGGCCAGTTAGTCGCAGGGCTGACATTTAGAGACAGACAGTGACAGACAACCATTCACTCTCACATTCATTCACTAGAGACACAACGATTAACCTATACATACATGTCTTTGGACAGTGGGAGGTAAGCCGGAGTACCTGGAGAGAACCCACGGTAACACGTGGAGGACATAAAGACTCCTCACAGAAAGACCGGAGTCGGCCGAGAATGTTTTGAGTCGGCCAGGTTTTGAACTCACAACCTTCTTGCTGTGAGGCAGGAGTGCTAACCACTCTGCCACGTGCAGCCATGGAACACCATGTTGTCTATAATTTTTGAATATATTAAAAAAGATGTTACCTTTACAGTTCTTGCCGTCTGAGGCCAGGGAAAATCCGCTGGTGCAGGTGCAGTGATAGGAACCGGGGGTGTTCTCACAGGTCTGAGCACACAGACGGCCCGGGAAGCGCCAGCACTCGTTTATATCTGTCACCACACGTGCAAGTTTTAGAGACTAGAAGTTAGGAAAGGTGAATACAAATGATGTAGTTAATTATGTATATATACATATATACAGTCTATCTATATCTATATATATGGATATACTGTATATATTAAGGGGAAACAGGATGTATGTAGTGTAGTAAGTGTAGTATGAAATGACAAGATCAGGGTGGATCAAAAGTATTAAAGGCCCAGATACTCCAATACTTTACTTTGCTTGGTCTCAAAAAACTCAATCAACTTTTACTAACATGCAGCCTGCTACTCTCACTCCCACAGCAGCAGTGACTTCTGACGTACATACCGTTGCAGACTTTGCGCAGGGAGTCGTACTGGTAGCCCGTCTGACACTCACAGCGGTAGGTGCCAGGGAGGTTGTGACAGATCTGACCTGCTCCACAGCGGTGTGTCCCCACCTGACACTCATCCACGTCTGCTCCCAGGGACAAACAAAAGCAGGAAGTTGTGAACTCAACTTGATGCTCGACAAACATACATGTGGTTTATAGTACCTAGAAATTATAGTCTAGGTAAGGGTTAAAGGAATGTTAGACACTGGTTAAATTTAGTTTTAAGTCAAGGTTCAGATTTTGTGGAGATACAAAACTGCTCCTCACCGACACACTTGTCTCCTTCGGTGTTGGCGTGGTAGCCGGGGCTGCACATGATGGTCTTCTTCTGGCAGGTGTAGGAGCCCACCGTGTTGATGCAGCGAGAGCCCGAGCTGCAGGGAATTGTCAGACTGCTGCACTCATTAATGTCTGCACAAAAAACAAACACAGAACATGGAGGACAGCCATAATCCTGACTGACAGCTGCTATCACTATTTCAGCAAAACCAAACAAGTTACTGCTTCTGTCTGATTACTATAAATCTGCGCGGTCGGTGCAATTACTGCGTATCCATAAGAAAGCAGAAGGCCCTAATAATGACATTTGTAATAAAGAAGTTAAACGGGATCGATCCCCAAGTAAGATGAACATTAAATGGAATGTGGGCTACCCCAGTGTTTCTGTGAAGGGAGTGTATTGTGAAAAGCATATCCTACCAATACAGTTGCCATGGAAGTCCTGGGTAAACCCGCTGATGCACTTGAGTTTAGGCCGGCATCGAAATGAGCCTGGAGTGTTCTCACACACAAAACTCCCACCACAGTTATGAGTCTGCTGTGCACACTCATCAATGTCTGAAAGAGAGAACATAGTCATCTCCAACTACTGACAATGTACCTGCTGTCTGTGAGCTGCCCAGTAGGTGGCACTGTGGCCCAACAACAGCCTCTGAACAGCCCATGCATTTTACTGTCAGTGTTGAATAATATTGTTGGTGCAAAATGTGTAAAAACATCACTGCTGCAATTAACTCAGAAAACTTGTAATCTGACAGTTATTGAATCTCAGAAGTGATGGATAGGGTTTTATTGGAGAACTTGTCTTGTTTCTTTCTTTTTTTTTTATTTGTTGCCAATTTCTCACAGTTCATATCTGATCCTCTGAGATAAATGCCACAGTACATGGGGTCTTTATACCAAGCTTTTCTCCTCTAGTCAATATCATAAGGATGGATTTGTCATCCAAGAGTATTTTGGAATCACACATTTTTGGAAATCATTTTCCGGTACATTATCATCTGTGCTGACTCCTGTAGACCTGTATGTGGACCATTGCCTCTCAGTGACTACTGTTCGTGGAATGGCAGGGTGCATCTTCTCAGCCTCAAAAAGGTGCGAGCTCACAGCTTCCGACACCTGCTTCACAGCGCTGCCCCTCTGTGTCCCAGCTATTCCAGACTTCTGGTCTAAGTGAACTTTATGCAGTTTAAAATATAAAAAGAAGGCTCACATAAAGGTGCTCCATGTATACAGTGATGGCTCATTTATTAATGGATGTGTCTAACGTTGAAGGCAGAATATGCAGGGTTTCAGGTGGATTAAAACCAGGCCATGTCACCCAGTCCCAGTCGTTGGTGACACACTGATTGGGTAAATGACCATTCCAATGAGAACTACTAAAACATCCCCCCTATATAAAAAAGGAGTACATTTACATTTAGTCATTTAGCAGACGCTTTATCCAAAGCAACTTCCAAGTGAGGAAAACAATGGAAGCAATTTTAACAACACAAGGTAACAAAAAGCATAAGTGCACAAAAACACCTAAAATCCAGCACAGTATACAAAGCTAAGGATAAGAGAAATTTTTATTTATTTTTTAATAGAGAAGGAAATCAATAGAAAGTAAGTACAAGTCAGTGTTTGTCAGTCAGTAAATAGGCAGAGGGCAGTTTGTTTATGGCCAGTGGTAAATGTTTGGATATAATCACCTCAGATATAAGAGTGATTATATCCGAGGTGTTTCCACCATGCAAGGAATTACAAATAAAAAATCCTGCATAACACAGCTTTAATATCACCAACCTTACAGTGCAAGAACAAACATTTTATACATTTCAAAAACAACTGTGTCCCATCTGCGATTAGCAATAAGAGCCATACTTCAAAAGCTGGACACAACACTTGTTCTGGAAATGCACTGCCAATTACTACGATACTAAGATGTCCAGCAGAACAGGTCCTTCTCTGCGTTTTGTCCACGCCATCAGATGTTAATAGTCCAGGACATTGACATCAAGGGTATAAGACTCTAACTACTAACTAAAAATAGCTACTCAAATGAGTTAGATGTTGGCTATGTTTAGGTTTATGAAAAAAAAAAAGGTTTACAGCCTTATAGATTTATTTTCTTTTTACTGCCATAAGAAAGAGGTCACTGGGCAATAGAACTACCTTTACAACCAATTTATGACTCCTTCTAGTGGTAAAAAGTTATTCAGCAGGCCGCACGGGAGGATACTTTTTGAATTTTCTGCAGATATTGCCGTAATACAACTCTTTTGTTTGATAAAAGATAGTAATTTTGTGTTTTCCAATTCAGTTTTCATTATTTATTCTTTTTTAACCGATTAACAGATGACAGTGGTCACCCTAAAATTAACAGGATATGGTATGCTTACTTGAAAAAATGTTCATGTACTGTTTTTAAAAACATCAAAAATCAAACCTGACATTTTCAATCTATCCTGGATGCCTCCAGTAAAACCAAAAGATGTCTGGATCCTTTGGGCCCTTAAGGACAAATAACTTTGGATCTTGTGTGATACAATTAGAGAAAGCGAAACAGAGGACGTGATGTAACACAAGTATTTATTACACAGACTCGGATAGCGCATAAGTTGAATATCACACTCCAAAATAATGCATTAAAAGAGATGACACCATGAGGAGCTTTGAGAAAATCTAACTCGTTTAGAATTGAGTACAAATCTGTGGTAAAGCAGTTACAGTTTTTAATTGAGCTTTCACCACTTGGTTTTACACGCCAGAACTCAATGAGTCATAAAAAAATGAGCTAGCCAGTTATTTTGGAGTTTATAGAATCTCTTATAGATTCTGTTATATTTAACCACATTGATGTATCTTCAGGTGAAGGACAAAAGACTGTATGTGCTGGTGTTGAAAAAGTACCATAACATGAGAAAGGGGTTCATGTTATGACCCGGTGGGTGTCTTGTCTGTAGCAGAGTGCAGTGTAGAACATAGACTCACCCTCACACACTCCATTTTTCAGCTGGCGTCCCGGTGGACATGAGATGTGCCGCTCACACACAAACGAGCCCACTGTGTTCCTGCAGCGCTCGGAGGGTCTGCAGCTGTGAGAGAGAGTTGCACACTCGTCCACATCTGGAACAGAGGATCACAACAGTGATGGTTTTAGCCCATTCAGCTCAATTTGTTGTTAAGTAGTTCTGTTCTTTCTTACATCTCTTCCTGTGTACATAGCAGTATATGCAAAACATAGTAATAATGTGTGTACAAAGTAAATGGTTTGTGTGAAATACAGTATGTCACATTTATTTGACCTTTATTTAACCAGAAAAGTCCCACTGAGATCACAAATGTCATTTGTGTTGATTATGCAAATAAGCCATTTAGTTTTTTGGTTTCCATTTCAACTGCTTTTTTCACAGATTGCAATCTACACTTAACACTCTTCCCTTTTAGAATGTGTGCACAGCTACGGTAACCCTGCAGGGACATGCTATTTTCCATGAACAAAGCCAGTGGAAATAGGTCTGATTGATGATTTCACTATTTTTTTTTAAAAGTCCTAAACCTTCCTGCAAGAGTGTGCACATTTCTTCCAGCAGTGCTCAATATGTCCACTGTGGGTAACCATAGGAACAAGAAGTACATAACTTTCACTGGGTTTTCTAAGCGTCTATTGGTTGTATTTTTTCCAAGATGCAAAGAGGATTATTTGGATGTTATTATAGACCATCATATGACTATACATACACTACATTTTACACAATGTGCCTTTACATTTTTGGAGATACATTCAGTTTTTCACAGTTCACAGTTGTTTTTACATTTCAGTTTTTAATTGAAATAGACACTTGTATTAAGTCACTAACTTCCTCAGGCCTGTGACAGTTAAAAGTACTATTGTTGTAGCTCATATTTCAGCTTCACATGAGAGATTGTAATCTCAGTGGGACTTTGCTGGATAAATAAAGGTTGAATAAAAATAAAAACCTCAGCATGTCACATATCACACAGTGGAGCTGCTGAAAGGCTGTATATCAACTCTGAACAGGGACCACTTTGTAAAGCCCTTTGCTTATTTCAAACATTAGGTCTTGGCATGATGTTTCTGATACGGTTATTGTTGTCAGTGTGAAATAAAATCCACAGCTGAGAGCCTTTGAATCTCTATCTGACAAACGGTGTTGATTCATGACACAGGTGGCTCGTGCTGCAGCAGTGGAAGTGTGCTCTGCCATGATTTGTGCTGCGTTCTCTTATCATGCACAACAGCACCAGACTGGGACTACCGTCAGCCTATCTGTGCATCTGTGTGCGTTCAGAAACACGGTGCTAATCCAGGTTTCAGCATCAGCGCAGAATCTGCCACATTCCACTGGGAACGTGATTGAAAGCTCTGCCACACAACTCTGTGAAAAAGAGTGTTAGAGACAAAAAGTGAATAAGAGGGAACATATTTTCACATATTTTGATGCACAGCCGCTGGATCTGCCAGTTGACTTTAAAAGCTGGTGCTTGAGGGAGTTTGAATGAAGTGTGCATATTCTCAGAGGAAGCAGCTGGAGGAAAACACCGATCTGAGGTTTGCAGCCTGTACCTGGTGTGTGAGAAACATCTGACATCGCTTTTCCATCGAGCTTATCACCTTTTAAGACATAAGACCTGTTTCTCAGCACGCACAAAGTCTGGTATTAAAGTAGGGCTTTGTGGCATGCAACACAACAGCCTTTCTCTATGGAGTCTGCATGTCCACCCTGTGTTACCGTGTTTTCACTCAGGGTAATCCAGATTCCTACCACTGGCTAAAGACATGGATGTGTCTTTACCTGGCTAAAGACATGGATGTGTGGAGGAATTGGTGAATCTAAACCACCCATAGTGTGTTTTTAAGAACAATTAGTTGCATTATTTACAGGCTACTGACATTTTTATGTCTTTTAATTATTTTCAAATACAGACCGACACAAGAACCTCCCAAAAAATCTGTTTATTCTATTACAATGCACTCAGAGAGTTCAGGCTTACAGCAATGAGTCTCCCCCGTATATGTGTTGTTCTCTCCAACTAAATGATTACTGGTTAGCAAAAAGATAAAATGATAAAAAAAATCATCATAGAGTTACCAGTTTACAATTCAGTATACATGCACAGCCACAGGCAAACCTCTCCCTCTCAAGGCTCATTTATACGCTACATTAGATACACATTGAGTACCGTTATTGATCTGGACCAATGGAGTAGTACATGCGCTGGACAGTATGGGGCAGAACTTATGATGACTGACTGAGTTGGTTAGAATTTATAAACATCTTTTTGTTGTGACTTCAACTTGTCAAAAGCCAGTGAAGACTTTCGAATTGGTTGAAAATTACATTCTACATTATTTTCTCGCACCAACAGGATGAGCAAAACAAATAAGTTATCCTGAAGACACAATGCATTCAAAGACCATCTTTCACACCTCATGTTAAAACTTCCTCCAGTGTCGCAGTATTGGTTGTTGTTCTTGTAAGTGTTGATGTTGTTCTTAAAAGCTGTGACAATAAAGTTTGTAACGGAGAGCTTGTAGAGAGCAGGCAGCAAGACATGGTAAAACCTAAATTGTGAATCTTACATGTAATACAATCTTATATAGTATACTTCTATATGAGTCATACTGTGCAGACAAGGAAGACAACAAACTATTGCTTTGGGGCTGCTTCTCCAAACATCCCCTGTGTTTTCTCTGCAAAAGACATCTGTTGAAGGCGGTTTCCAGGGGTAAGTCACTCAGCTGTCTGTGTGCAGCCCGGGGACGGACGGGACCGGGGCCAACGTTTGACTTATACCAGTGGTGCAGAAAGTCGACTACTATACTGCTCAGCTCCGGTGGCCAGCACAGTTTCCACTGCATCATTCAAACCCAGGGAAAAAAATTAAATAAATAAAATGCCTACCGCCTCAAGGTCCCTGCATTCAGTGACTGCTCCCTGAGGACAGCCACATTACACGGCAGTGAGGAGTGAAGGGAGCCAACATGGAACAAAGACTCTATTTTCTGAAAAACATGATTGCTTTGCCGAAAGGAGAAGGGTATATAGAGTAAGAGTTCTTTTTACAATTCTTCTTTTTACATTGGACACAGCACACATCACATTATCAAACTGCTGGCAGGAGATTGACTTAGCCTTTTACTCATAAAAGCAAATAAAAGACCAGTTTTCAATGGGAGTCCTTGAATTTGGTCTAGGTCTCAGGAACTGTCACCAGAGACTTCGATTTGCGTCTTGTGACCTGTTCATTGGTCTTGGGATACCAAACACAACCGAGAACATAGCTCATTTCTGTTTTTTTTTTCAATCCTTGATAACGCTTCTTTATCAAACACAAGCCATTGAGTTTGTCATTGCTTTGAATTTTGGATGAGGACTATTTGTGTCCTGTTTTTCGCGATGTGCATAATGCATTTGTCTTGGGCTGAACTTGGCCACAGTTCCTGAAAGTCTTGGGTCAGAGTAACAACAACAACCCAAACCTCAAAGATAATGGATGTCTTGAGGAGGTTTGACCCTTTAAAAGTTCAGCTGTGGTATTACACGGCCCATAAACAGCAGACACCCTGAGGTCTTTTGCTCAGGGTTACACTGGGTTATCATGAGTCCTGCAGCTTCTATGTGTATTTAAGACAAACTCTTAGGAATTGTCTATGAAAAATGTAGACCTCATCTATGTTTTATATACAATTTTTAAATAGATGAGTATGTTTAGCACATACCGGAGGCTTTTTCCAATCGTACTCACATGTTGTGAGGTCTTCTGTTGGTTCACACCAATGACAACAAGGAGGTAATAGCTAGTGGTAATACAGAAAAGTGTATATTCCAGTGCATGGAACATAGAGAAACAGCTCAAAAAAAGAAAAATATACATTGAGAAAGTGAATTAAGGATAAATATTGGCAATGCATTCACGCAATGTTTAACAAGGCAGAGACAGACGCTAAACTCTAAGCTTACGGTAAGTTTGAGTTCAAAACAGTCTTAAAGAGAAGTGACAAAGTGACAATTCCATTTGTTGCTAACTACAGCAGTCATAGCCATTATGGAGATCAGAAGAGCGTCCAAACAAATAAACCTCTGACAGCAAACCAAACCTACGGAGCTGACAAACTTACAGAGCTGACAAACCTAAAGAGCTGACAAACCTACAGAGCTGACAAACCTACGGAGCTGACAAACCTACAGAGCTGACAAACCTACAGAGCTGACAAACCTACGGAGCTGACAAACCTACGGAGCTGACAAACCTACGCAGCTGACAAACCTACAGAGCTGACAAACCTACGCAGCTGACAAACCTACGCAGCTGACAAACCTACAGAGCTGACAAATCTACGGAGCTGACAAACCTACGGAGCTGACAAACCTACGCAGCTGACAAACCTACAGAGCTGACAAACCTACGGAGCTGACAAACCTACGGAGCTGACAAACTTACAGAGCTGACAAACCTAAAGAGCTGACAAACCTACAGAGCTGACAAACCTACGGAGCTGACAAACCTACAGAGCTGACAAACCTACAGAGCTGACAAACCTATGGAGCTGACAAACCTACGGAGCTGACAAACCTACGCAGCTGACAAACCTACAGAGCTGACAAACCTACGCAGCTGACAAACCTACGCAGCTGACAAACCTACAGAGCTGACAAATCTACGGAGCTGACAAACCTACGGAGCTGACAAACCTACGCAGCTGACAAACCTACAGAGCTGACAAACCTACGGAGCTGACAAACCTACGGAGCTGACAAACCTACAGAGCTGACAAACCTACGGAGCTGACAAACCTAAAGAGCTGACAAACCTACAGAGCTGACAAACCTACAGAGCTGACAAACCTACGGAGCTGACAAACGTAAAGAGCTGACAAACCTACGGAGCTGACAAACCACGGAGCTGACAAACCTACGCAGCTGACAAACCTACAGAGCTGACAAACCTACGGAGCTGACAAACCTACGGAGCTGACAAACTTACAGAGCTGACAAACCTAAAGAGCTGACAAACCTACAGAGCTGACAAACCTACGGAGCTGACAAACCTACAGAGCTGACAAACCTACAGAGCTGACAAACCTATGGAGCTGACAAACCTACGGAGCTGACAAACCTACGCAGCTGACAAACCTACAGAGCTGACAAACCTACGCAGCTGACAAACCTACGCAGCTGACAAACCTACAGAGCTGACAAATCTACGGAGCTGACAAACCTACGGAGCTGACAAACCTACGCAGCTGACAAACCTACAGAGCTGACAAACCTACGGAGCTGACAAACCTACGGAGCTGACAAACCTACAGAGCTGACAAACCTACGGAGCTGACAAACCTAAAGAGCTGACAAACCTACAGAGCTGACAAACCTACAGAGCTGACAAACCTACGGAGCTGACAAACGTAAAGAGCTGACAAACCTACGGAGCTGACAAACCTACGGAGCTGACAAACGTAAAGAGCTGACAAACCTACAGAGCTGACAAACCTAAAGAGCTGACAAACCTACAGAGCTGACAAACCTACAGAGCTGACAAACCTACGCAGCTGACAAACCTAAAGAGCAGACAAACCTACAGAGCTGACAAACCTACAGAGCTGACAGACATCCCTATGTAGAGTCAAATCCAGCTCTGTCTGTGTAACTATTTCACCTGATCCACCGTTTCAACAGCATTGCCTTCTCATTTGATAAAGTGGACAGAAAATAATCCTCTGTTTAGTGCATAGTCAAATTGTAAAGACTCAAACTGAAATGTTATGGTTATTTACAGTTTCCAGCCCACATGGAAACCCTGACATCAGTATTTTGATATTAAATGAAGGTAACATACAGCATACTGTAAACTAATATTTTTGTAATTTTGCAGTGGCATTACACCCATTCTGTTTTGTGTAGCAGCCTGGGATGAACTTTTGGTCTCTGTTGAACCGGGTGAGTGAGTAATAAAGCTGTGGTTGATCAGTATCAGTTTGAGCAGGGGAGAAAGTATTCCAACTATGCAAATCTAATCATTAGGTCTACAATCTGACCACCGTTGGACAACACTGAAGGTCTTAGTGGAAAGAACAATCATTAAGACGTTTGGAAACATCCAAAACAAACACACACATTAATGGCTTTGCTGAAAGCCACTCCAGTTCTGTCTAAGGTCAGAGGGTCAATAGTTCTGTTTATATTTAAAGTGAATTTCAAACTAACCTTTAAAATATTGCAAATATCTTTATACAGCTTATGTATATTCCTATTCATCTATAGTACCTTTGCAGACTACACATTAGATTTTGTCAAATATTCTAGTGCATTCATATTTAGGGCAATGAAAACCAGCTTAAATGAAACTCTTAGTAGTAGAATAAAACTGTTTCAGTAAAAAAAGCAAGGAGAAAAAGACTAAGGATAGAAATTTAAATCAGATCAAAGTTTTCAAATGAGAGGCTGAGAAGAGGGTTTTAAAAAGGTGCTTGTCATGAGGTGGAGTTGAGAGGTTCGGAAATGGAGCGCAGATTTGGACTGAATTGTCTCATAAAGAGAAAAAGTAGTAAATGGGAAATAGGACAAGAAACAGGAGAAAGCACAGTAAAATGAGAAAGTGAGTTATAAACAGTAAAGTTGTATTTTTTTCCAGTGCAGCAAATACTAAGAGAAAATAGCAGATTAAACTACATTTGAGTGTAAAAGACATACAATCATAACTGATTGGTAAAGCCAAGCATTGGCAGATGAAAAAGGACAAAGAAGTGTAGAGGCAATTAAGTGAAAATATATCAGTGTAGACATAGCCTTGGCTGGTCTACTGTGTGTTTTCTGTCTGCTCAACACAACACAGGAGCGGTTGAAACTCCTTTGTTTCCTTCTTTCAAAGCCACACTTCGCCATCACACTCGGATCATTCCAGTCTGGACTAACGCTGCCCACCCAGTGCTCACATGTGGAAACACTTTGGGCTCACTCAACAAAGTGATACAAGTGGAACTCTAGCTCTTCTAATGGTATGCGTGTATTACCTGCCCTCACTGAACTGATGGAATGAACAGGCCCCAGTCTGGACATTCAGGAGAGAAATACAGGGTAGTTATTATTGTCAGCATTGTGCATTATGTTGATTAAAGTAGTTTGGGTCAAAATACAGTATGTCATAATGCACAGGGTTCCCCATGCCTTCGTATAGAGCAATTTTCTAGGACTAATTTTTTATTTTTTAATTATATGTTATTTCCTACTTGGAAAGTGTCTGTGGAGGTTCTCAGTCATCCAGGGCATCTTGAAGAAAAAGGTTTGAGTACTTGGAAAGAGACAATGCAACCATAAGAGGGATCTCCACAATAGACATGAGCGAAAGTAAGGTTTCCATTTTCCATGACTTATCACTTGTTAACTGCATTTAAAAATATAAAAGCATAATTGGTATTGAAATGCAACAAAGTGATAAATTACAGTTGGATGGTACTGCAAAATGCAAAATTTTAATGTAGCTTATTGTAGGGTGACCATGTGTCCTACTTTCACACTCACTGTCCCACGTCCCAACAAAAATCTCTAAAAGTTTTGAACAGACCATGTTCTTTTTGTCCCCATTTTAACAAGTAGCCTAATCACTGCAGCAATCTTCAAAACATTTATCCATAGAATTTTGCCATGTCATAGTTTTTCATTCATTCATTTTACGTTTTGCTTAGTCCCGTTAGGGGTTTGCTGGTGACTGGAGTCTATTCCAGAAGCTTTGGGCCTTACACCCTGGACAGAGGACAGTTAGTCACAGGGCTGACATTTAGACATAGACACTGACAGACAACAATTCACTCTCACATTCATTCACTAGGGACACCTTAGATTTACCGGTTGACCTATACATATGTTTACGCGGTGGGGGGAAGCCGGAGTACCTGGAGAGAACCTACAGTAACACGGGAAGGATATGCAGACTCCTCACAGAAAGTGTGGTTACATTGTTAGACTAAGCTACACTTCTACACTTCTTCATTTCTAACGCTTTACTCTATATAATACTTTGCCAATAAAGTTCCATTTTTAGAAGTGGTAGTAGTGCGTCCACTAATAAGGACTACTTTTTTGAGTAGCCTACTTCTACCACTCACTGCATTGGAATATTTATTTTCAGCCATATTTTATTAACTGAACTGAAGATTATTTTTGATTTCCTATATTTTTTTCCTATAATATTAATGATTAGTATAAGTGAGCACTTGACCTTTGCTAAACCACCTACTCACTTGCAGCGGAGACATATCAAGATGCTGATTAAAGATTAAAGAGTATGATTACAATGAGTGTACACTGTAAAAATGTGATTAGGACAACACAAATAATATATAATGTAATCTTATATTGCATTTTTAAATCTTGGGGTGACTGTTAATGATTGTGGCCTGTGAAGAAGAGGGTCCACTCTTTTCTTTTTGTCCAGTGCTACAAATTTGACATCTTTGATAGATTTAGTGAATATGGAATGTCGTTTTTATCTTCATCGTCTTGTTTATTATACTGTACTGTAAATTAATGCAGTGTATCCTTCTTTAGCTTTAAGTTCCTATGCTGCATTTTAAATGAGAAGACATATAACTATTGCAGTTTTGTGGATTACTAAAAACCTACAACATACTGTTGTAATGTTCCACGGGAACTTCATACAAACATCAGGAGCCAATCAGGATGCAGCAATTGTTAAGTATTGCAAGACCTGCACTACCTCTTTACACATCACTGCTCCCAATTACAACACGACTCCCTCTGTGGACAAACTGCTCCATTTCTCTGTGGCATGAATGTATAGTGGGCTGGAAGTCATTAATGCTGTGTGAGCTTGTATGCAGTCAGTACAAAAAAGATTTGCCCACACATATTTAAATTCAAGTATATTTCTAGCCTTGACTTGATGTTGTTGATTAGGCCAAGTTATAGTGCAAAACGTAAGTAAAGCATTGATGTAGCTGTGGTTTTTCAGAGATTTTTTGAGCCCATACCTTGACAAGTGTGTCCATCTGCCATCAGAGAGTAGCCTGGGTAACAGGAGCAGTGGGCGTGTCCCCTGATCACACTGCACTGCTGACTACACCGACTGTCTGCAAGACACAAGACACAAAAATTAGCATAACTGCAGTATACTGTATAAGTAATCTTTTTACATCAGCACCAACATTATTGCAGCCTTATAGTAATTTCATTGATTATGAAGTCCTCCGGAGTAACGTCAGAGTTGAGTAGTTACAGACTACAATAAAACCACTCTAAAACTACGTTGCTGCTAGCTCATTAAAACAGGAAGTCGGCCATGCTAATTATATTGGGTAGTTTGTGCATGGTTAAGACACCAGAAATATTCATTTGTAAAAAGTATCATTATGTGTGAGATGCAACGTTATTTCAAAAACTGGTAAAATGTATACATTTAATATAAGCCAGAACTTAAGGTGTGTGTTTCCTTAATCCAGTAGTGAGCTGTTATATGGTCTTGCTTCAAAGTAAAAAAGAAAAAACTCATTTTTTTTTGTCCATTAACAAATAAGATTAAGAGTTGGGAAAGAGTTGTTACATATGCTTATACTGTACCATGATTACAGCCAAAAATAAATAAATGAATAAATGCAACAGAGATAAGGTAACAAAAAACTTCAACTCCTCTGTTTTTTTCCCAACTCCAGTATATTCTGTGGAACTAGGGACAGAGTTGTGAATAAATTTCAACTTACATTAAAAAAAAATAAAAAATACTAGAACCAATTCTGAGATAAAATAATTAGCTGTGACTAGGCGGGGCTTATGAGCACTATGAGTTACCCAGTGTATGAATTGTGCTATATAAATAAAATTGCCTTGCCTTGCCTATGTTGTCTACTACAACCATGACCAAATGTCTAATTCCAGATTGGACAAGTTATGGCAAACAGCATATGGGTTAAATATTGGAACCACAAAGTTTTGTAGTTATTACCTGCACATGGGTTAAAGTAGACCGGGCTGATTGTGGTGGTAGTGCTGGTCGTGGCAGACGTCGTGGACTTAAGATGGCTGTTGTCCTCCTCTGAGACTCTGTTGTCTTCATCAGGGCTCACTGTGGACAGACAAAAAGACTTCCAATAAAACTGAGTTCAACTGGACTGGACTCCACTGCAGAAGGGAAACTAATTCAGACTACTTTGGCCTGTTGACTCATATGTTCTTTCCTCATTTTTAAATCCAGTTTCAAAGAGTCCACAGACTATATCACCAAATGTCAACTCAGGCCAGGACTCCATTTGACCCGTGCTGAATGTTTCTGCCATTAGTCCCATCATAAAAGCTCAGAGAGGTCGCAGAATAAATTATCTTTCATTTGAGGTTGCGGGGAATTTTGATGAGGCCATTTATAAGGCCTCTGCTCGGGTGCCACACCACTACGTATGATAATGAAATCAATTGGAGTTTAACCGCCGCATAATCATCCAGAGATGACTATAAATGAGCATATGATACAAATTAACTTCCCTGTTTCATAAGTGTGGTTGAAAATGAAATATTAAAATTTCATTGTGCAGTGATTTTCTCATATCCCGGTGTAATTAAATTAGAATAACTTAATGTGACAAAAAAAATATGCAAGGGTGAACGAGAGGCAACCTGGCCAGCATTTTAATACTGCTTTTCTGCACATCTCCATTACTTTAATGAAATGCAGTGGAATAAGGGTTTTTAATAAAGCTGTACAGCAAATGTAACGGCAACTTAACTCTGTATTATTTTAATGATATTTGGATAAGACATTGGAAAAATGTGCAACAAACTCAATTGAAAACATTACCAACAAGAAATTATGTTAAGTGATACATGGCATATTCCATTACTCACCAAACATCACCATCCAATGAACAGGTAAATAGACAAAAATATTACACACAATAAATATATATAACTCATAAAACTAATATATCTACATACTATAAACATACTGTATATTGTGGCATATGGCATTATGGCTTATAGTACATTCGATTTAATGTCCAAATCCTATTTTATTAGTAGGAACTTTTTTCCCTTGTATCCTTGATAACCAGTAGTTATAAATCACTACTGACCATTTTATTTATCCCTCTCCTAAGTAACACTAAAATATTTTAAAAGTAGGCATCTGGGCATAGTTTTGAAGATTGAAGACATTTGACTTAATTGATATGCATGCATTCTGTTTGAGCAGATTGGCCAATTCTAAAAGATTGAATAACCATATGACTTTTAGTGACTAGTACATAGCAAACAGCTGGTAAACTGTAGGTGTGAGTGACCTGGAGCACAGGAGTGCCCGTCCTGCTGCAGGATGTACCCGCGGTGGCAGCCACAGCGGTATGAGCCCCAGATGTTTGTGCACGTGTGCTGGCACAGCTGGCCCGGGTACATCTGGCACTCATCCACGTCGTCCTCCAGCGTGTTGGCCGCCTCTTCAGTTGCAGCGATGGAGAAGGCCTCCTTGGGGAATGGGCTGTCTAATACTGGAGTAAAGAGAAGGGCAGGGGCCAAGGATGGGAGAGGGACGCAAATAAGAGACAACACCAGATGCCTGTGTAATTCATCTGCGCTCCAACTCGGTGAAACTGACATGAACAGACAACACAACATCTGCTCCTTCTTGGCATTTACATCCAGAGTGTTTGCTTTTACCACGGCCGCATTTTCCTAAATCACCGTCATTACAAGAAAGTAACAAGTGCTCGGGTTAGACCCAGGGTGCCTTAACACAACTGTGGTGACCGCAAGACAGAACAAAGAGGATGGAAAAAAGAAAGCAATTAAAAAAGAGATTTTCAGCTGTTCAACTTTTAGTTGAACTTTGCTCTGGAGTCACTCTGCTCTAAAGATATTACACTATTAAACTATAGTTGGAATACCACCTTCAAGCTAAGCTTTGTAATAGGATGGCACAATATGTAGCCTTGAAATGTTTCAGATCTTAACATGCACAATGCATAATAATAATAAATAAATAAATAAATAAATAAACAGCTTAAATGTGCCAGAAAGTCACAATATTAATATATCTGACCAGATAACACCTTGCTGCCCTAGATACCCAATGCTCAGTACATGCTTTTCCGATCTTGAAGGGGCTTCAGCGGCAAACACTAAATAAATATAAAGTACATAGTTGTGTCACAACGCACAAACTCCATTGGCAGATACTGATGTTTTTAAAGATTTTATGCGTATCTTTTAGTAGATCTTGAATTGTGGAGATCAAAAATAATATAGCAAAGACAAACAAGAAAGGCATGCTGGGTGAATGTCAATAGATTTTTAGGAATCAAAAAGTTAAGACTCCTGCAGCTAACATGGCTAACCCCAGATGCTAACACCTTGTTTGTTGGTGTCGGAATAAAGGAATCGGTATTATGCAATATTTTAATGCAATAAGCCGGAGATCAGAAAAATCTGTAGAATATAAATAGAACTTCAATGAACCTTTGGTCAAATGTATAAAAATATACATTTAAAAAAAAGGGCAAATTAGTCTTTAAGTAACAGTAAATAACACTGCTTTAGAACATCACACTCAACTGTATAATCTGGAAAAGTTTAGGTGAAGTCAAGAAAGCTGCAAACCACGTGTAGTACACTCCACCTTGTTTGGAAAGAACACAAGCAGACATCAATGGATGGTGGCTTTCTTGCTGCTTGTCTTTTTAAGAAGTTGAAATTGTGGAAAGGCTCTAGACCAACTTTTCTCATCACCGCCCCTGTACTGTACCGAAAGACAGTTCCAACAGTCCCTAAGTATGTCAATATATATACTGTATATAAAAATTGACATTTGTATACATACAATTTAATTTGCCCATAAAGCTAGGTACTTTGAATAAGTCGATATTAAAAGTTTACCTAAAACCTCTTTAGATCAAACCCAATATTAAACACTAGTCTCATGTGTTTCCCTAAAAAAGTAGAACTTTCTCAAAACAACTCTCATGTGTTTAACTGTTACCTTTATATGCATTTTTAACTATTATTTATTATTAATAACAAGAATGTATTAACAGTAATAATTAATGTGAGGACCATAAGTATGAGGACCTGATTTGGTCTGTGAACTTTAAGCTGGAGACCCCTGGTCAGGTTATGGCTAGTTGGGGTCTCAGTGGCTGCAGCAGATACTCCCAGAAGGCAGCACATGATTCTCCAGAACATTATTACACATTATTATCTCTCTGGTTATTGCTCACATTCTCTCTGTTCTCCACCAGTGATGGGACATTTACGTGATCTTTTGTCGGTTTTGTAGAGAGTAAAGCTCATTCTTTGAGTCTGCACGGAGCCAACTCGGGCCGGTAATGGCCTGTGCAGCAGGAGAGAGACACAGACGATGAGCGAGTGAACGCCTTTTGCTAAAGTGGATAAAGCGCAGCTTGGTGTGCCTGTGGCTGTTGTCTGATTTAGATCAATTCAAAGTGGAAACTCTACATAAACTGCATAGGCACATTTATCGTCATTTATCGAGCCTTAAAAAATGTATAGAGTATGTTTTGTATATTGAAGGATAAGTTGAAATATTAATTATTGTGACAGGTCTTTCCACCGCCCTAACAGCTCTGGGAACAGTGGGCAGGGCACGTTCACCTATCCCGATCTAGAGCCGTCTCTGGCCCATCTGCTCAGACCAAGGGACAGAATTGTCTGGGGCTGCTGCAGTAAGACAGTGGCTGCTCTTCACAGCTACAGTTTATCTAGCTCTCGTTGTTGTGGCCCAACAGCTCTAGCAGAACTAAATTTATCACCCGGGTTTGTGGTGGATTGCACCACAAATCCCTCTCTACAGCCGACCCACTGCTCTTTGCTCCGACACCATTCCCTCCTGCCCCGTTCTGAGCTGCCCCGGTCTCTGCAGTCCTAGTCTTGCTGCTGATGAGGGTGGCTACAAATCTTTAACAGGACCACTCCAGCGGGGACAGCCCACTACAGTTCTCGGTGTAGCCACAAGGCTAACTGGTAGCGTGGCTACATAGACCATCACATATTAAAAATGGGATATTTTTCCATTTTAGTTTATAGGAAATAATGGCTTGTTTTTCATTTTCCAATATGCATTTTCAAAACAAAAACAGGGTAATTTCTGGATTTCCGATTTCCTTTTTTTTGTCTGATTGGTAATCGTAAAACCATTGTTTTCTGATTTTGTTTTTCTTACATCAAGACAAAAATCTATTGGCCGGAATTTCCCACCTGGAATATAAAAATTATAAAATTATTTAATTCAATATTAGTAAAAATCTCTTGCTTAGGTGTTGAGTTTGTGTTAATGTCCTTGCACACTATGCAATCATAATCAAGGGACTATGTTACTCAACTGTACTGCAGCCAGCTGTAGGAGAACACTTTTCTCACTGTCATTGGTTTAAATCTAGAGGAGTTAGACGATTAAATGTTTCATTTTTAATTAAAAGGCAGTGAGTCACAGACTGAAAGCTTATCCCCACTGGAAATAATTACATCTGTTTTCATCCATAAACACTCACTAAAGATGCACAGTGTTCACAGCTCTCTGCCGGTTAATGACTGCCCAACCCACCTCCCTCCAGATGACATCACCTAAACGTGTTCTTCGGAAATAAACTGCAGTCAATGGTGAGAGCGAAGCCAATTAAACTGCCCAATAAAACATCATTGCTGTTAAGTTATGAATGAAATCACAGACTGAGACCGACCTTACCTCATCACTGAGCTCAGATGTAACTATTCCTCTTAAAACAATCTGGACCCAATATAAGACTTAAAAGTTTACAAGTGTTCCAAATCCATGGCATTTACGCTGCATCTTAAGTTAATAGCCTACTCGAATAATGACATCTGCTGAAAGTAATCAAAGGAAGCAAATGGAGAAAGGTCAGACAAAGGAAGGGGTTTAACAATGCCTTACAGTTGTCAAGAATGGAACATATTAAAGTCCATTGGGAAAGAAATTTATTATAAAAAAATGTGCATTTTCTGCTGTTACACCTATGTGCTAAGGCTAAGCCATAGTCCCTTTCATTAGTTACATTAGAGGGATTTCAAGACTGGATATTCTACTGGTGGACTTGCTAATATTGCTAAGAAGCAATAGCCTTTACAAAGTTCTGCATGACCTTGGAGCTGGAAGTATGTATTACTTACTATCTATTACTATTACTTACAAATAGTGTTTTTGCCAGTAATGGTGATGTACATGTTACAGAAGGTTTGCAGCTCTAGTGAGGTGTATGTTAACTTTGTCTTTATTTAACCACCTTCAATGAAGAAGCATAGATTCTTAAACAATTTGTGTTTAACTCCTCCATGTTGTGTGGACAAGTTGTCCAGTATAATAAAGACATAAGCATTCACTGATTTTCTGGAGTAGCTGATAAAACATAGAACAGTATTGAGCTTCTTGCTAATGTACTTTATTGATGCACAAATTGCTACTTTTGCTGGCCATTGTTCTTTTGTGTATTGAAAGGGTACTTCAGTCCAAATAAGTTACATTACCTTAACGCACACACAGCTCATGTTAATCACAAAGCGTAAAAGGGTCTATATATAAATATTGGTTTATTATGCAATCACTATAGTGACAAAGAAGAGAGACTGGTAAGAGTATTTTTTCAACATATTCAACCAACTTTTGAAATCTGGGCTTAGCTTAGGCAATGACACACACTAGAGTTTCTGCTGCACATGTTATCCCGGTTCCATAAGTGGTGCAACTTCAACAGGGCCATCCAAGAGACAACTTGGTGAGTGGCATAACTTAGGTTCTGGTAAGATGTTCATTAAGCTGCAATGGGAGATGAAACACACAGATCTGATCATTTCAAAAGTATGCATGCAGTTTGGATTTCAGAAAACCCAAGTAACTGTTTTATTATAGGCACAATATAATATTCTTCCACTTGTGCAACCTCAGCAGTCAATACATGAAGCATCTGCCTTGAAAACCTTTGAACTCCTTAACATTTATCTGGAATGTTTGGGTTTTAGTGCTTAAATAAGTGTATTATATAGCTTTAAATACAATTACTGGTACGAAAATGCTTGAAAAAGTCTGTTGTTACTGTTCCATCAATACTTTAGTGATACGACTGATCCCACTACGGAGAGGCTGTACTGACAGAAGACACATTTATGCAAAATTTTACAATACTTTGACAGTTGCGCAGTTCTTTTGCTTCTGCCTTTCCTCCAGCTCTACCCTCTGCTATAAATAAATGCCCCCAGTGGCTTATAACTTATACTGTTGCTTTAATGTATGTGCCCCTGGACTTTAATATTTGGGAGGTCAGATTCAGAGCAGAAGTTTGAAAAAGAGACAGACCAAGCTTCCATCTGGTCCTGATTGAACACAGCTTGCCTTCATCTTTACACATGACTCTCAAAGGTATCTCCTGACCAACAGCAGCATATGTCTTCTCCAACATCAAAACACTCTGAGTCAGGAGTGAGTCAACACTATATTTAAAAAAAATTACCATGCTTTACAAAAAGTAGCAGTGCCCATGGAAGTTTTCTGCTTTGCCTGTTTTTTATGTTAAAGCAGGTAACTAAATAAATCAAGCGATGAAACAGTTTGGGTAGGTCAAAAAGTTAAAACTCTCCAATCTTTATCTTGCCAAATGTGTTTATGCCCATCCACATCAATGACTAATAGCTTCTTTGTGATCCATTTTGAGCTGCCTTGTGCACCCATGCAGTTTTTTCACAAGTGCTATAAACCCTCTTTCACTCCAACTCATACCAGTTCTCAAAATGGCATATGAGAGAAGGTAAGAAGGTTTCAGAACAAAGCCTCAAGCCTGTAACTTTAATGTTCCTGGGAGAGGGACATATTGCAAGAGAGTACCTAAACTCACGTAAAACACTATGCATATAATAAAGAAAATAGCCCAATAAACTGGACCCTAGTAGATACACATTTGTACAAAATTCACGAAAATTATCCTACCGTTTTAGAAGACATGCTTTTTCTTCCAAACTTCATGTCTTGGGGAGTCTCTACTTGTAAACAAATATGACGCTGCTGACTGTGTAGTTGCACAGAGAGGAATCTGCACCCTCTACTGACTAAAAGGTTTACAGTTCTGCTTTAAATATTAATTTCGGCATAAATGAATTTTTGACCATAGGTGGGATAACATTTTATTTTGTATATTATAGCAATTCATGCTTGGTATTTTGGTTATTCTCGTTGTTTTGAGTCAATAAACATACAGATTTTGATGGTAACAAGAAACGGTAATGGCAGTTGCAGCATCAAGTTTTCTAGTGACCAGTTTGAGAAAATTATTTGCAGTTTTGGTCACTTTTTATTGTGATACAGCTAGGACATCTTTTGTCCATGCACAAATTCATACTGCAGCATTGGAAATTTTTTGGGGATACTCTTTACACTACCTTCCAGCATTATGCTTTACCCCTTGTCTCAGTGCACAAACTAATGTTCATTGGCATTTGAATCTGGAAAGGGACCATTCCATTTTTCCCTTTGTATTTTAAGCTTTACGTAATATGGAAACACAAACCAAGTGTCAGTACACCATTGTATGTGCAGGCTCACATACGTTGCCTGGGCTTAGCTGTGGGTCTCGGCTTCTGTTTGCTCCAGAGTAGAGTCTGGCTCGGGGCTGGGTCTTCCTCGCAGCAGGTGAGGAAGATGTGACCACAAGGAAATCCCAGAAACTGATGGGCCTCACAGCTCAGTCCCTCACTGCGCACCTGCAGACCCAGGGCACAGCAGCTGCAGCATACCTGTCCAGACACAAAAGTAGAATGGATTTATTAAATGCTGAATTTTGGATCTCCATACAAGCACAAGTTAAGCTACCAATGAATATGACATTGACTCTAACAATAAAAAACAAACACACAAGACAGAAACAAGAACAAGACAGAAATGGACAAGAGCGAGACATTGTCTCTGTTGGAATGCTACTACTCTAGTAACCCTAGTCAGGGGGTTACATGACGTGAATGTGGGAAACATGGTTACTTCGAAACAGCAAAACATCTAGTAGCTCAGTGTTTTTTTTACCCAAGAGGTAAGACCAGATCCCGATACCTGAAGCATTGGAAACTGTCAAACAAAGGCTACAAGTAGAGGGTGACACGAGAGAAGATTTTTAAACCACTCTCATCCCACTCCCACAAAAGAAATGATGGGAAATCCTTCCCAATCCTAGAAGAATGACTCCCATTCCCTCACATTCCTATATTAGTGTTTTTTAGCTGGAATCAGGTAGTCACAGGAAAAAACTACAGTTCTAATCATCATTGCATAAAAAGCGTCACCTTGAAAGTGTGTCCTTGGAAACTGTGTCCTTGAGCAGAGACCAACACAAAAGCACATATTACAGAGGCCTACTCAAATCATTTCTGATTTATAAAGAATTTCATCTGGAAAGTTAGGTTTATTCCTTTAATGTCTTTTATGTTTGACTCTAAAGTAAACTTAATCTAATTGCCTGTTTAACCTGTTGTGTATCAGCTACTGTTAAGGGGAAGCTCTGTTTTGTAAATTTAGATAAAGCCATCCGCTCTAATGCTGTGTCCTTTACTGCCACAATAAAGTGATTTAAACTGCAGTCAAATGACATAGCTTTTGTTTTGACAGGATCACAAAAGTGTAGAGTTGCCACAAGGTCTGAGTCTACAGACACCGTCAGTCTGAAGCCTCCTCTCTCAGCACTGTTCACCTTTGATTTTCCCGTCAGTTTCAGTCCAAACATTTGGGGTTTAAGATACGGAAAAACAGCACTGTGTATAGTCTAGTGCACTCCCCCTTACTGCTTACTTTTGTTCTTGTCCCCTCCCAATCACATGATTAATAGTAATTAGTATAGTAATTCCCATGTTCATGTTTCCCATGAAAAATGTCAGCCTTTAGCTCCAAGCCTTGGCCAGCCGCCTAAAGAGATACATGAGAGAAATCAAAGCCAAATAAACCAGCCGTTCTCTACTCAACCAGCTGCCCATTAAATGTGACATATAGGAGATGTTCTGTCCCCACTGCTGATCTGCATACTGTGAACCCCCTCCGCCCAATAATCACCAGGATTGGCTATGGATACTGACCCAAGAATTAGGCCATCATCAGTCCCCTCCTCACATGGATGACATCAAGCTGTACGGTAAGAGTGAGCAAGACATTGAATCACTGATCCACACAACCAGGCTCTACAGCTCTGACATTGGGATGTCATTCAGACTTGAGAAGTGTGGTCGGATGGTGACCAAGAGAGGGAAGGTAATCCATAGGGAAAGGGGTCTCACTCAGAGAAGGAACAATATAGCAGATATTGAGAACAGTTACAAGTACCTTGGAATCCAACAAGCAACTGGAAACCTCGAAGAGGCCACAAGAAACGCAGCAATAGTCAAATACCTACAACGAGTAAGGCAAGTCTTAAAGAGTCAGCTCAGTGGCAATAACAAGGTCCATGCAATTAACAGCTATGCCCTGCCACTCATGAAATACTCAATACTGGAATAATAAGCTGGCCAAAGAAAGAGATACAGAACACAGATGTGAAAACACAAAAGCTCTTCACCTTGAAGACTACAAATCCAGCACCTTGAGACTGTACACTAAGAGCAATCAAGGAGGCAGAGGTCTAGTGGGTGTCCAAACCACTATCCACGATGAAACCTTCAAGATCCTTGAATAAATTAGGAAAAGGGTCCTGATCAACAAAGTACTTAGTGAAGGCCTCATGCAGTGGAAAGAAGCGAAAGAGGTGCTGGAGATCCCATCATGTGAGGAAATATCACTACATGGGATGTACCAACGGCGAATAACAGAAGTGGCTGATATTAAGAAATCCTACCAATGGCTAGAAAGGACTGAAGGACAGCACAAGAGCAGGCCTTGGGCACCAGAGCAATAGAGGCCCAGATCTACCACACACGACAAGACCCCAGGAGTAGGCAGTGCAAAGAGGCAGGAAAAGCATTAATGGAGCGCCATAACCAAGTGGCTGGTTGAGTATACAGGAACATGTGTGCAGAGTATGCTATTGGCTGCCTAATGCACATTAAGAATAATGGATTGGATTTATATAACGCTTTTCAAGAATCTTAAAGCACTTTATAGAGTCCATCATTCATTTACTCCACAGTTACACACTGGTGGTGGAAACGTGGCAGCCATTTTGCGGACTCTCCAATCTGCAAACATACTCACACATTCATACACTAGTGCCACAGTAGGAACAGTATGAACACGGGGAGAGCCTTTCGGTTATAGGACAACCGCTCTATTAACCAAGCCACTGCATCCCACATTATCAATATTAGGCCCGAGCCGGTGATGACCGGGACGGCCTATTGTTTTTTTGTTTTTTTTCAATTAATTAATTTTTTATTCTTTTTATTTTTCTCTAAAATGATTATCAATTTGACCCAGTAAACCTGTGCGAAAAGTCATTTTTATTGGTCCCAAATTTCAAAAAAATATGAAAAATTTGGTACACATATCTCTTGTCACATCACATGTCATGACGAACATAAAAGCCAATGACAACCAACCTTGATCTATAAATGTGTTGCCATAGCAACGCCCAGAATATGTGGAAGTCAATGGGAAGTGAAAATTTTACTTTGTTGTAGGCTAATGAAACTTGGTACACACATCCAGCATAGGCTTATAGAACAAAAAAAACATTGGGGACCACACCCTATCACACACGGGAAGGCGTCCATTTTGAATTGAATATGTAACTGCTAGTGATTCCTGCCAACCCAAAGACCCGCCACAACCTCTCCATTCAACTAGGCTCATCAACCATTACACCGTCCAGCACTGCCAGAAATCTGGGAGTGGTAATTGATGATCAACTAAACTTCACAAGTCACGTTGCCAGCACCACCAGGTCCTGTAGATTCATCCTCTACAACATTAGGAAAATTAGACCTTTCCTATCGGAGCACTCGACGCAAATCCTAGTTCAGGCTCTTGTCTTGTCCAAACTGGATTATTGCAATGCTCTTCTGGCTGGACTCCCTGCCTGCACAACCAAACCTCTGCAGCTCATCCAGAATGCAGCAGCAAGAGTGGTCTTTAAAGAACCGAAGAGAGCGCATGTAACTCCTCTCCTCATTAGGTTACATTGGCTCCCGGTTGAGGCACGTATTAAGTTCAAAGCTATGCTCTTGGCCTACAAGACCACCACTGGCTCCGCCCCTCATATCTTCACTCACTGATACAGACCTATGTTCCTACCAGATCCCTGCGATCTGCTAATGAACAACGTCTGGTTGCACCATCCCAAAAAGGAAAAAAATCCCTCTCACGTACTTTCTCTGGATCTGTTCCACATTGGTGGAATGATCTACCTGCTGCTACAAGATCAGCAGATTCTGTAGACATATTTAAAAAACGCTTGAAAACATATCTCTTTTGTCAACACCTGACTGACAAACACTAAATTCTTAACCTCCTTTCTATCAATTCCTTCTTAAAAAAAAAAAAAAAATCTTTCCTATCCTTAGCTTTGTATGCTGTGCTAGGTTTTTAACTGACTAGTTTTTTGTGCACTTATGCTTTTTGTTACCTTGTGTTGTTGAAATTGCTTCCATTGTTTTCCTCACTTGTAAGTCGCTTTGGATAAAAGCGTCTGCTAAATGACTAAATGTAAATGTAAATGTAAATGTAACCGCCTTAGAATAAACCTCTCTTTTTAAAAAAACAACAGAAAATAGCTGCTTCATTCGACAGACACCAAACTTGGGCAAAATGAGCTAAACACATGTGTGTTCAATAGACAACACTTTTTCTTGTCGTTTTTGCTCGAGTTTTTATTATTTTTCTGCAATTTTTCCCAGTAAACGTGCGCAAAAAGTAAATCTTATTGGCCCCAAAATCCAAGCCTGCCGAAAAATGTATGTATTTGAAAAATGCAATCCTCTGAGTATATGTGTCCCTGCGGTCTCAAGGATGGTGAGGGCCTTTATTGCAGCTTGCGGCTTTTATTATTATTATTATTATTATTATTATTATTATTATTATTATTGTTGTTGTTTTTAATATTATTGTTATTGTTATTATATTTATACTGTGCTTTTCTCCCAAGGAACCAAGGGACTCAAAGCGCTCACAGGCCATCTATTATTCATTCACTCTACCGTCACACACGTTTATTAATTATTGTCTATATTGCCTATATTGTTACTGTAGCATTGTTTATTTTGTACAGCACACAAAAAAATAAATAAATATGAGTAGTGGCATAATTATGACAAAACTGAAGAACAAGGTAAAGTGTTTAAATTTAAATCTGCTCCCTGTTTATTAAAGCTTGGAGTATTCCAAGTAAACCTTTCTTAGAAACTGAAATGAAAATAGTTGTAGTAGTGTTTATGCTTCTCGGCAGTTATTTTAGGCTACCTAAGTAGCATGCTATTTTTTAAGAAAGTACTTTAAATTGCTATGAAATCACAATATTTGTATCAATATGTAGCAGACCACAGGTTGCCGTTCTAAACAGCGCCACAGTAAACCAAACTGTACTGTAACAAAGCTAAATGGTTCTTTCAGAGAAAACCAGACATTCACCTCATCACAATGCAGTGACCTGGCAGCGCTGTATGGACACATGAACAGTTGGCCCTGAAGCCAAACCACTGGGTTTCCTCCCAGAGAAATGGAGAATGCAATGTGAGCCGCCTCAGACTAAAGGCACGACTCCCGCTTCATATGGAAGTGCTCTCAGGCTCCGAGGATGAGACTCTGGCAGAACATTTCAGTCTGTTTGCAATTACATATGAATCGCACTTTTGGAGGTGGAAATTTTATTAATACAAGCCATTTTTTATTCTGTGTTTCTGTCCAAATCCCAAAACTACTCATCAATGCAATATGTGGAAGTAAAAGTAACAAGAAGCAAAAGTACAAAGAGAAAAATGCTAGAGCAAAAATGTTTTTTACTGCATATTCATGTCATAGAACGAAAATATGGAACACATTTACAGCCAGTAAATACTAGCCACAAGTACTGTAGACACCTCAGCGGGAGCAAGTTGTGAATAGAAAAGAGATTTGGCTAAAAATAAACAAACTCAAGAGTTCAAATATCAAGTACTTTAAAAAATCCACCATGTTTGTATTATGATTGTGTTTGGCCTAATCTTGTGGTATATCTGTGATGGTGCCCATCTACTATAACAAAAATAACACAAAAACTTTCTTTTCCTATACCGCTACCCAGAGTGAAAGGAATATTATATTTTATTTATTTGAACTTTAATAATCAGTAAAGTAAAATTAAAATCCTTTTTTTATGGCTGAGGAAAGCTGAGCCTGACATGAGAGCTAACCACCTTGTTACCTTGCTGCCAGTAGTTTTTATTTTTCATTTTTTAATGTGGAATCTTGCATGAGGGCTATGGGCAATTATAAACTAAATGGATTTTGTACATTTCTAAAGAAAAATTTTAAATCTGTCCAGCATAGATGCTCATATAAAACTGCATGTCCCTGAAAGACTACTGTAGGTTAAAAGGAGGGGAGTGGGGTTTTGCATGTTGTGGTGCTACTAAAGCAGAAAAAAAAGGATTTTATGACCCTCTGGTCTGCTCCAGGCAATTTTTACATAAGCATTAAGGAGGTTAAACCACATTACACTAGCCACATGTTGAGAAGAAAGGACATGATGCTAGTTGTTCTCCATTGTAGGGCTTTGTAAAGTGTTTTTTTTAATCCATCTTATTTTGACCAGAGTGAAAGCTTGACATTTAAATTGCTTGTATTTTTGATAATTTATAAACCATAAATCAAAACATGCCAAAAATGTCATTTAGGGTGTCTTTCTTGTTCCTGTTTGAGCCATGAATGTGGTACTTATTGCTGGATGGGACTTGCCTGAAGGGAGTCGTCTGCACACTGAGTGTTCTGGTGCATGTCACAGGTGTGTCCAGCTTTGGCTGCAGTCAGGCCGGACTCACAGTGGACCTCCTTTACTGAGCTGAGACAGCACTGCTTCTGAGCCACACTGAAACAAAAAAAATTATAATTTATCATTTCAGTTTTACTATAGAGACTAGTGTTATGGAATTATGGAATCCTGCACTATTTACATGCAAATATATGTGAGAATACTGAAAAAACATATCATGCCCATGCCAATAGATACTCAAACAACAAGTATGTCTCAGGCCTGATTTTCTACTGTCTTTGTGAGTACTGGTATATACAGCTTTAGTTATTTTAACTACTAAACACAGACACACAAAACAATTAAGAATTACTTGATATCAAAGAACTAAAAGACTTCCAAAAACCTGCCCAGGGAATGGTAAATCCTTGTTTCTACTGAAATGTGTCAGAAGGAGACAGTTTTCACAGTCAAAAAGGGAGGCATCAGTAACTATGGTAATCTTAGTGCTCCTGTTTTGTGAATTATAAACTGCCTTTACCTGTCTAAACTTCATAAAACATGAGCATAACTTGTGACATTTAGGTGTACAAAACTGGTCTAATAGAATCACTGTTAACTTTTCTGGTAATGTTAGATAGATTTCATTTGGAATCCAGGGTTGCACTGAACTAGAAAAATGGCTGACAACAGCTGTAAACGTTACAGTGGATTTCAGCCATTGTGCCAGCCTACACTGTGCTATACCCTGAGAGCCTGGTATTTACCTGCATATAGGCTGCCTGTCACTGCTGAGGATTGGCAAAAGGTCACAGTTGTCTTTCTGTTTGGCCCACGCCTGTCCAGCAGCACAGCAGCTCTGCACCAGGTCGTCATCCGCTTCACCTGTAAACATCAGCACACAAAAGTCATGGAGTGAAAAGTGTTGGCTGTAAATCCAGAATGTCCAGTGTTCCACTGTACAGAGCAGCCAGGAGCAGCTCAGACAAAAACATATGGTAAACTACAGCAGGTCTCAGAAGCGCCTTCAACATTTCAACACGCTCTCCAGAGGTAAACTCTACACCAGACGACAGCAGGATTTTTATGAGGAACGTTTTACTACAGTCTCAGGGACCAACCGGTAAAAAAGCAGTAAAGGATATGAATCAGTGTTAAAAGCTTTATATTCAAGCAGACATTGCTGTTTAGTGTTAGGTCACTAAGTCCCAGACCAGTACCTCTGCTTTACAACAAACTGAGAATCCATTTTCTGGTACCCCCTCCCCTTTTATCTATTATTGAATAGAACTTCTTAAAGAGGCTGTGTATGGTTTGGAGCAGGTGAAAATGGTATTATTTTATTGGATGTACTTGTTTGAAATAAATGAGCTACTACTCTCAATTATTGCAAAAACTGCCACTAACACTTTCTAAACATATGGGAATGCGTGTAAATAGCAAGAGCTAACTTTGTACCTGATAAATTCTTAAAGGTAACGTTCTGCTCAACACGATAGGTGACTTTAGCATAAAATCATCTGTGCTTTGTGGCTTTTTGATTGAGTTTAGCATCACATTTAAAAATAACCAGTGGTAGAGCGTTTGTCCTATAACCCAAAGGTTGGTGGTTCGATTCACGCTCACTCCACAGTTCTGTGATGTGTCCTTGGGCAAGACACTTGAACCTCCTTGCCTCAATTGTCTGTGGCATTGGTGAAGGAAAGTGAGAGAAATGTTTGGTGACGGTCGGAGAGTCCATATGCGCAAAATGCCTGCCACGTCTCTGTCATTCTGCCCCAGGGCAGCTGTGGCTACAGATGCAGCACCAACAGTGAGTGACTGTGAAATGAATAATGTTAAGATATGTAAAACATCTTTGGGTAAAAAGCACTATATACGTACTATGCCTTATTATTATGCTAAAGAGGATCAGGCACTGGTCTAGACCATGGGTTAACTCTGGGCACCAAAAATAGCTGCGCTCCTGAGGTTTCCAGAACTGACTGTTCCAAACTGTGATGTTGCACATAATTTCAAATGTAAGACCTCCGTGAGATGGA
Source organism: Neodontobutis hainanensis (assembly GCA_024349245.1). Lineage (NCBI taxonomy): Eukaryota > Metazoa > Chordata > Actinopteri > Gobiiformes > Odontobutidae > Neodontobutis > Neodontobutis hainanensis. Next base: position 15,653,618 of record JALDNG010000005.1, read on the forward strand.
CAAGTTTACAGGACATTGAAAGTAAGTACCATAAAGTATATTAGAAAAGGCTAACATAGCTAATTACAGATAACTGCTCTATCAAATGAGGTGGATGTGGCGTGCTGCTGCTGTTAAAGTCTTGAACTTCTACTTGATTTGAACAACATGGCTAACATGGCTACTCCATGATGCATCTTGGTCTTGGATGCTATGAAATGGACAGGTTTTACTGTATATCATTAGAGTTAGTACCCTTTCTGGTGACATGAATGAGCTGGAAGTCTGACTGAACAGTTTTATCTCTCTAACAGCTATTGTAACCAGAATTTGCCTTTTGCCTTAGAGGTAAATACAGAATCTAATCTTATAAGTAAGAATAACAGCATATTAAACAATTGATGTTCATTCTTAGATTGTCAAGTCAGGATTCTGCAAACTTTTTTTTACCATGCATTTAATATTCCTTTTATTCTGAAGAAGTACAAAAACATCCTGCAATGCAAAGGCTGGGAAAAATGAGTCTATATCAGAAAGCTACTTCTGTTTGGCCCTGGAGAAACAATGAACATTCGCATCAGCCCCAAAGCCGTCTCAGCCCACTGCCTTCATCCAGACATTATTCTAAACTATCCAGCCGCCACAAAGAGCTTTTGTACTTTTGACTCAATAAACCTACGTTAGCTTCTACACTACAGAGCATTTGCATATTCTTCTGTATCCCACTGCCGCGTAATGATGTTTTGTTTTCTCAATTAAACAACATGAGTCTAATTTATGTCAACGAAAAGATATTTAGTCATGGAAAGATTTAGTGTTGTCTTATTGCACGGAACCCATTTGCCACATTAAAAACTACAGCATGCAACTTCCTGTTCGGGCTTATTTCTTCTAATGAAACACAGACCCTGTTGGAGAATTAGCTCCACATGGCTTTGAGCTTGATCAGATTTAACAGCATGCTTTATTTCCTTGATGTAAACTCCATTGTTTTCATCTCAATAAGCCTAAACTATGCTAAGCTCATACAGCACAAGGCACGTTGAAGAGAGAAGAAAGTATCAGAGAGTTAAGAAACTCTCAGATACCGCCTTTTTATGTCCCACTTTGAAACTTTGCTAACTTCATTCTGCATTTATTCAACTCCATTCACTACGAGCAAAGCTGTCTTAATGTGCATCATTTATAAAAAAAATAAATAAAAAAAAGGCATTGTCTCAAAAACAAGTCGAGGGGAAAAGCTTAAAAGTGAGAACGGCGTCGGATTTTTTTCCCAATTGTTGAGAGTTTTATTCAGTGCAGCTGAATGTTCTGATGGTAGAATGTGAAGGATCTAGTTTAAAGAGGCTTTGATCTGAGGTTTAAAGCTGATGTGTCTGTGTTTTATAGATGAGCCTCAAAGCAATCTGTTTCTGATCTGAAAGAGGAATAACGTGTGCTTTAAGGTGCTTCATGTTTCATCTCATTATTAAGGACAGAGTGCCTTTTTGATTTGGGTTTTAAATAAAGGGGTAGAGCTGACATTAACATCCAGTCTCGGGCCTGCACTCAGAGGATGAGTGAAAGAAGGGAAGGTGAGGTAACTTTAGGGTTAAATCTGTGTGGGTTTTCATTGACACAGAATGTTATTATTGCATTTCTGAATGGTTTTAATAAACATATAAAGAAAAATATGTAAGCATTAACCATTTCTCTTTTCTACGAAAGAAGTAAACAAACCAACATGCCATGCAAAAACATCTTTACATGATGTAAACATCTTTACGTGACGCAAGGCAACACTCCAGCGGCATTCGAATGTGATTGGTCGGTACGGAACATATTCGAGGAACTGACTGGCTTACAAAGCTTTCCTGCAAATTGAATATAGAGAGAGCTCACTTCTACCTGTGCCAGACAACCAAAAGACACCAAGAAACTTGAATGTATGTTCCTGATGATAATGATTTAAAGTTGTGTGTTGGTTCTGAACCATACATATTCCTGAGTAATATTAAAAATGTATGAAAGGAATAGCACCCTCTAGCATTCACTTAAAATTTGTTTTTTTTCCCCACCTTTATCCTTGGTGTGACAATTAGAGCTGAAAACAAAAAATCTGACACCAAAAAAAAAAAAAAAAATTAAAACTTTGATTTCCGACTGGCGTCCTTATTGGACAATTGGAATTTACTTGTTTTCTTTTTAAGTAATATTTAAGTACCAAATCTCTAATTTCCAAAGTTTTTTAAATATGCCGCTAGATAAGCCTCTTCTTGCCATGCAAAATTGCACATTTAAGTGAATCTGTCCTGGTTTTAGAGTGTATTCACACCGGATCTGTTTGGCTTGTTTTCATTAACTTTTAACCTTTTGAGGAAATATGAAAGCTCATTATACTACTTAAAGCACCCCCTCAGGTGGGAGGCTTGTTTTGTAAAGTACAATGTAAACGTGAACCACACCAAAAGACAATAGTGGTCAAACGTTAGTCCCAGAAACACACACGCACAACCTTGAGGCGGATGGGCTACAACAGTAGAAGACCACTTAAGGTACCACTCATCTCCACTACAAATAAGAAAAAAGAGGCTACAATTTGCACGTGCTCACCAAAATTGGACAGTTGAAGACTGGAAAAATGTTCTGGTCTGATGAGTATCGATATCTGTTGAGACATTCAGATGGTAGAGTCAGAATTTGGCGTAAACAGAATGAGAACATGGATCCATCATGCCTTGTTACCACTGTGCAGGCTGGTGGTGGTGCTGTAATGGTGGAGGGGATGTTTTCTTTGCACACTTTAGGCCCCTTAGTGGGCATCGTTGGGCAATGTTTAAATGCCATGGCCTACCTGAGCATTGTTTCTGACCATGTCCATCCCTTTATGACCACCATGTATCCATCCTCTGATGGCTACTTCCAGCAGGATAATGCACCATGTCACAAAGCTCAAATTATTTCAGATTGGTTTCTTGAACATGACAATGAGTTCACTAAAATGGCCCCCACAGTCACCAGATCTCAACCCAATAGAGCATCTTTGAGTTGATGTGGTGGAACGGGAGCTTCGTGCCCTGGATGTGCATCCCACAAATCTCCATCAACTGCAAGATGCTATCCTGTCAATATGGGCCAACATTTCTAAAGAACCTTGTTGAATCAATGCCACATAGAATTAAGGCAGTTCTGAAGGCAAAAGGGGGTCAAACACAGTATTAGTATGGTGTTCCTAATAATCCTTTAGGTGAGTGAATTTTCAAATTATGTTAATTAATCAGTATAAATAGCAAGAAAACTAAAACAAGGATATAATTAAAAACATCATAATAAAAACAACATATTATACCATTTCTGCTGATAAATCTCATGCACTCATCCAGATGCTGTGTGCTCACTTTCACAGCAGTGTTTATGAGTGAGTAGCCATTGTCTAAGGCCTAATAATCTGATCTCTGTAGACAACTATGTCTATAAATCAGTAGCTTATTGTCCTGTTCATAACACAACCATGTGACAAGCTAGTGTATAAGACATTAATAAAGCCAGATGTATCCAGATGTGTTGCTGCTCTTCCAGATGTGTCTGACATGTCTCTGAGCTGCAAGACAGGCCGCTGTTTGTCCAGACTGACTAATGAGCTGAGGTGTTTTTATTCCAGGGTTCCACGTGTCCTGAAAAACCTGGACCAGAGTTCACAAGTTTTCAGCCTGAAAACTTATGAACTCTGGTCCAGGTTTAGACCTAGACAGAATATTAGAGAAAAGCTTATTCATTTATTTTTTTCAAATATAGAAATAAAACAATCCATATCTACACCCTCCACTGGGGAAGCTCATGAAACTGAAGTGTATATTCTGCTGTGGTGGAAATTTCTGCTTATTTTGGTCTTTTAGCTGTCATAGCTAGGATATTGTTTTTAAACACCATCTTAACCTGAAATGGATGAGGGGTGTTAAGTCATTCCATCTTTTTCCTGAAAAGATTGGCATTTACAGAGGCAATACAAGAGAGGAGAGAGGAATGAACTCAAGATTCAGTCCTGTTTTCATTTTGTTGTAGCTACACACATTGAGTTATACAACAGTGACATTGTTTTTATTTTTTTAAATTTTTTGTGCTGCTGTCATTGTTTTACATTAATGGGACTGTGTTTAATCTATGTTTATCAACATGCACTTTCCCAATTGGGTGCACGTGGCAGAGTGGTTAGCACTCCTGCCTTACAGCAAGAAGGTCGTGAGTTCAAAACCCGGCCGGCTCGAATATTCTCGGCCGTCTCCGGTCTTTCTGTGAGGAGTCTGCATGTCCTCCACGTGTTACCGTGGGTTCTCTCCGGGTACTCCGGCTTCCTCCCACCGTCCAAAGACATGTATGTACAGGTTAATCGGCAAATCAAAAGTGTCCCTAGTGAATGAATGTGAGAGTGAATGATTGTTTGTCATTGTCTGTCTCTAAATGTCAGCCCTGCGACTAACTGGCCACTGTCCAGGCCCAAAGCTGCTGGGATAGGCTCCAGTCACCCGCGACCCCGTAACGGGACAAAAGCGGTAGAAAATGAATGAATGAATGAATATTGATATTAATAAATCTATTCTGATACATCTGAAAGTTTATGTGTCGTGCGCCAGAAAACACCAAGGATAAAACTGCTACTTCTTCTCTTGTGTAATGACTGTTGTGGTGGAGCCTCTACAGTCCAAACATACCTTTAGACAACCGAGTGTAGATTGTTTTCATATTACATATGCAAGTAAAGGCATAGGGACATGCACTGTTTGGTTTGGGTGTACTTTTTCTGCCTTGTTAATTAATTTTTCCCATTGTCCTTGCATGCCATGTATGTGATATGTCATACCAAATATTGTTCTGTCAGTTCAGCAAACAGGGTTAGACCTTTTTGTCCTCTCAGCCACTTCTTTGACCTCTAAAGTTGACAGATGCCTGGCTCTATATCATTAGATATGGACTGCTGCTGTTCTTGGCTCTCTTGTCATCTATAAATACTCCTGCTTGTTTCCATTGTTTCTCAGGTAATTAGTGGACTTACCTCCTGCTTGTCCTTTGGCTAAACATCTGAGAACATACTTAACACAGCAGTGGGACTTAAGATGCTTTCCAACTCTCACATTTAGTCTCTGAGTGATAAATGAAGCAAGTCCGCCATGAAGGTTTGGGTTCATTACCAAAAAACAGTAGAGTTATAGATAGAGCTGTTCACACCTGATGAACTCCTCCACCTGATCTGTCCAACTATATCAGAGGTGGCCTGGTGCACATATGGATACATTCCTTGAACTACCTTTAATATTTAATGTCCTGGAATCTGGATTGCATCAGAAAAAGCTTTATAACAGGCTGCAAATGCATCAAATTGCTTTGATACTTTGTCAGGCACCGGACAATCCCTGAGACATCCGTTTGGTGTTAATTAAATGTGCAGCGCAGAGGTTCTGCTAAACTTTCATTTATTTTGGTCAAATGTTTATTAACCAAGCAAATAGTCTAGCTATACATATTTAACACAAACTGGAAGGTATTGTTGCAGTGATAATGTAACAATTTAGCCCAGGCATGCAGTGAGACAACAAATTGTCAAATTTACTTGCAGCTGCCTGGGCTCTATGCTATGTAGCCTAAATGTTTTAACTGCACTGAATCCTGTAGCCAATGACAGGTCAACTTGGCCTTGTGCTTTGGATAATTGTTTCAAATGCTTTGTGGCATTTGCGTAGTAATGACTTTCTTTTGGTGACTCGACCATGCAGCCCATTTTTGTGCCTCCTTATTGTGCATCTTGAAACAGCCACACCACCTTTTTCATAGAGTCCTGTATTTCAGCTGAAGTTATTTGTAAGTTTTTCTTTGCATCCTAAACAATTTTCATGGCAGTTGTGGCTGAAATTTTTGTTGGTCTACCTGACCTTGGTTTGGTTTCAACACAATCCCCCATTTTCCACTTAATTAGAGTTTAAACACTGCTAACTGACATTCAATTCTTTGGATATCTTTTTATGTTGCTTTCCTGTTTTATTAGTTTAATTACCTTTTCCCACAGATCCTTTGACAATTCCTTTGCTTTTACCATGACTCAGAATACAGAAATGTCAGTGCAGCACTGGATGAAAGATACAAGGGTCTGTTAGGAGTCCAGAAACTCACTGACCTTTAATAAACACACACTGATTACAAGCAAACAGATCACAGGTGAGGATGGTTATCTTTAGTAGCCTGTCTCACATGTGTATGTTAATAAGCCAAAATCAACAGGTTATGTAAACTTTTGATCAGGGTAATTTGGGTAGTTTCTGTGGTCATTATGATATAAAAAGAGTAAACTGTTTTTTTTACAATAAATGGCTTCACCTAACCACTAACTATGAGTGTTATCATTCATACTCTCCCTAAAAAATGGCCCAAAAAGAAATCACAAATTCTCCCCGGGTATGTAAACGAATGAGCACAACTCATAACTATAAAGCAGGAGAAAATAAATGAATGATTTTAAACTACAGTGCTGTAATAATGGAGATTGTAGGAGATCCAAAACAGACATGTTATTTCTGTCATTTAAATCAAATTTATTTCAGGTTTTTAGATAAGATAATTTTTTGAAAAATCTGGTTACACTATTGTCTGGTCCACCCTAATCAAACTTAGTTAATTTCTATAGAAAGTAACTAGTGAACTGTGGTCCACCTAAAAACATAAGAAAGGATGTGGCTCAAAATTCCATTTTTAAGGTGAAATTGGGCAAACCATACAAAACAATATGTAAAAAATATGGCATTTGAAATATAGGCAATGAAATCTATAGTTTTTACGCGATCTACATTTAATAAATTGAGGACAAGACATTTAAATTCAGGTTGCAACTTGTTTTTGGCCCAAGCTCTGGACATAAGGACATTGGATAACTCAATGGATTTTAGTGGATGAAAGAAGACAACTTACCTCTGTCCTTAAGAGTAATTTGAAAAGGTGAGAGGAAATGACATTGATACAGTAACCATGAAGACTAGATGTGAGCCCCATAATCTGACAAAACCTCCAAAAAAACAACATTGTTTATACTACATTTTCAGTTCACAACTGGACATACTGTATAATCTTCCCATGGGTTTTTAACCTCTCCAGATTGCTTCAATACCAACCTTTATTTTCCTTGGTCCTTACAAAAACCCACAACAGGTGTAATGTTACTCTTGAACCTCCAAGCAGCGCACATCCTAGCATATCATCGCAGCAGCAAAGACCTCAAAGAACAGCATTTCACTGCCAAATTCCAATTAGTGGCTTCCTGTCTGCAGAGACCTGACTTCTTTCTGCCCGAGATCACACCCATCGAAGCTATTCCATTTGGCCGTAGACATTTCTGCAGTTCATTTGCTCTGGAAGGTCAGGTGTATTTTACATTCTCTTCCAGTGTGTCCTTCTGTGGAATAACAAAGCTCTGCTCCATCAGTGCATTATTACCTCAGGTGGAGTCTCTAGTGTAGACTTGGCAATAAACTATTTTATTCACACTTTGTGGAGGTCAGCTTAAAGATCGGTGAATTTCTATATCAACACAAGCCTCTTTGTCAAATGGAAATATTGTGGCTGCCTGGCTGAACCCCCAGGGGGTCATATATAAGCAATAAGAGAATTTAATGTTTTGAGGGCTGTTTTTGAAATATGCCATTTAACAAATGTGGAAAAAGTGAAGCCCCTACTGTGTCCCTTTTGTGTTTTTAAAATGATCATACATTTACATTGATCTTTTCAGCATTGAAAACAATCTTAGACCTTTAGGTAGTGCATTTAAATACTGCAGCTAAGGATTAGCAAAGCCTACCCACAACAATGGACATTGTTTGAAATTTAGCATGTTCTAGAGCAGGAGTGCTCAATACGTCGATCGCAATCTTACAATCAATCTCAAGGTAGAATCGGTAGATCGCATGACATAAAAAAAAAACAGACGTCAGCCTATCATCCATCAAATCACTTGATTGATATACAGGGCAACCAGTCAGATTACATCTGAATTTTTCTAATGCTTAGGTCACTGCGCATGAGCTAACAACGGCACTAATAGCAGCAAAACTAACAAGCTTAAGTGAGTTACTTCCAATTTTTAAACCTTGTTTTTTTTCTCTTAAACTTAAGAAACCTAACCCTAGCCTAACCTTGAACGTGATAACGGAATAGATGTTGTTTTAGGGACTGAAATGGTTGTGCTTGTGTGAAGGCCAAAAATCAATCATTGAAGTCATTTTCAAGAGAGAGCAAGTTGGGAACAATGAGGGAATATAGTTGTCCGGAGTGTAGACTGGAAAAGGCAGAACTTTGTTAGAGTTTTAGTACTGCTCTCTAAATTTTAAATAAAGTCAGTAAAATCAAATTGACATCATAGAAAGATGTATAAATGGGGCTATTGAGTCTAGAATATAATCATATGTGATGTTTTGATACCAGACATGAAGTGATAACCTCTCTTATGTGGAAGTATGTTTATGCCAGGTCTCAAAAGAATCACTGAATATAAACATATTTAAAAAATCCCCTAAATAGCCTGGTCTGAACTAACCTGGCTACTAAGTTGTAAACTACAGAAGTGCACTTGCTGTTCTCTTATTGCCCTGTGCTGACAAATGCTAATCTCATGCAAAGCCCAGTGTGCGTACCCGGCCTCTAGCACCAGTCTGGCCTTTTCATGTCTGGTAATCTATCAGCTGCACACACCCATGAGCATCAACCAGTCTACAGCGGCACCCTGCCCAGTGCCTTGCGGGAAACGTCTGTGTGTGTTTACTCCAAATACCACGCAGCAGGGAGTTCAAATTTATATACATACAAAAGATCCATTTGCCTTTGAAACTCTTCAACTTTCAAGATTGTTTTAGGATCTCATTTACTAAAGAACTATTAACTTTTGTATACTGTTGTTTACAAAACTGGCAGGGAATCTCTGAAGTCAGGTTTGGCCCATTAAACCTGCTTTATATTGATTTTCATTTATGTTTATTTGCCTGATGTGTAGGTATATTACTATAATAAAGAATCTTTTGACACAAACAAACAAACAAACAAACTGATATTGGTCTTGTCACACTATGCATAACAACTCTTGCTACCAGATTCAAAGATACATTTAACATACTATATTCTAATATAAACAAACTCTTAGTTTGTTAGACCATTGCTTCAGTTTGACTACAACCACACTTTAAATTCACCAAAGGTACTAGTCCAACTGGAACTAAAAAAAAAGTGCAAAATATTCTCCTGTTAATGACCCCTGAACGGCCGAGTATCGATTTCTAGGTTTGTTTTTATTGATTTCTTTTTATTAAGAAAAGCCTGAGAGGCTAAGGAAAAAAAATATGATCTTTTCGTTTTTAGGTCTTTTTTTTGCTCTGCCTGTGGCCCAAAACAACAACAAAATTTTTTTTATTGGTTTGTGTTGTAGTACTTGTTTTAACCACCAAAGTGGTGAGCAAATCATTGTCTTAAGGCCTGTTCACACCGGGACAAATTTCACCAACGTTATTCGCCGACGTTTAACGCCTCGTGACTAAACAATGGGCGCCAATGTGAGTGTTCACACCGACGCGAAAAACGGCACGCGTAAAACGCCACATGTAAAAGCGTAAATTTTAAAAAAAACGCCTCGGGTTCGTTTTTTTGGTTTGACGCACCGCATTAAAAACTATACGACCAATGAGATTAGCGCTTTTCCTCACGTGTCTGGAGCTTCTGAAGTTACAGTAAAACACAACTTGGGGGCGCTCAAACACAAAACGGTCTTGCCGAGCACACATACGTAACGGGGAAGAAGATATACGCCAAGTAGCGTCTACACTGCCGGGAAGAAATAAGACGAAGAAGATGCAAGGCAATGTGAATGTACAGCTGCTGGTCTCGTTGGTGTCGGAACACAAAGAACTTATGACAAACGCGACATCGATTACAAAAATTACTTGCTCTCTTCTTCTGAGTGAAAAGCGAGTGTCAGAAGCGTAAAGTTGTGCAGCGTCACCTTGTATACCGGGGTATTTCTGTTTTACATTAAGCGCCATCTAATGTCAGGGAATGAATTTGCATGTTCACTCGGCTCATCGTCAGCGAAAATCGCTTGGGTGTGAACACAGAAAATGCGCTGAAAAACGCTGCCGAATAACGCTGCCGAATAACTCGCGACGATATTCGTCCCGGTGTGTACGGGCCTTTAGATTAGCTCACTGGGCTGAGTGATAGACTTAGGTCAGGGGTATCCAAACTTCTTGAAAAGAGGGCCGTATCTGATGAAAGGAAAATTTCCAAGGGCCAGCTTTTGATTCTTTTTTCACAAATGCAGGTATTAGTTGGAGTTGAACAGATTTTAGTTGGATTTGAACAGGTTTTAGGTAATTTTAAACAGGTTTTAATTTTTTTCATCATCACCACCCCCACAAAAGGAATGTAGGGCCTACCTTTAGTAGTAAAACACCCCTCTCATGTGAGTTTTTTTGCTGCCATTCTGGGCCTTAAGCAGAGCAAAAAAAAAAAAAAAAAAAAACACTTTGAAAAGATCATATTATCTTTCAGGCTTTTCTCAATACTGAGACAAAGTAAATAAAAACAAGTAAATATATATATATATATATTTTTTTTTTTTCCTGCCATTCAAGTGTCATTAACAGGAGCAAAAAATATTTTGTACTTTGTACTTACGGTAGTTAGACTGGCTCTGGACTAGACAATATTTCCTTTTCTTGATTCTCCATGCTTCAGGCTTCCCAAACTCTGGAGCCCTTTTACTTCTATTATTTAAGACATCGGTGGCTTCATATGAGGTTTTGTAGTGTTAGGGGGCAACTAAGTTTAACAACAAATGTACTTTATCAAATGCCATCCACATTACACTTAGTTTTGTAAGATGAGGAAAAAAGAAAAGGATAATTTTATTTGTGGAAATGCTGATTACAAAAATTGCAGCTGCGGTTTCTCAGCGCTTTGGAGCGGATAAATAAAACGATTTATTACTGATTGAGATTAGTCAAATACACGGCGGATAATGAAATGTCCTTGAACAAGGATTTTACATCAGGCCCAATTAATTATTTTTTAATCAACATTATTACTGTGATTGAATTAAAGCTTATATATAAATACAACAAGGAACAGTTCCATTTCTAAATTTGAACTTAGATGACCCCTTCATGCCTCCATCTCAACCTTTGGTAAACAAAGGTTCAAGTAAATTCCTGAGACAAACTATACAATTTACTGGACATTTTTTTAATTATTACAGAAAAAGAAACTTAATATTGCATATTTGAAAATTACTCAAAATAGTTAATGTAAGAACTGTTCCCTGGTATCTCCTCAAACGGTCAAAGCACTGGTTCTGGCCGTCACTCGGTCGTGACGACAGCACTACCTCTCTGCTTTCCTACACGCCTCCTGAAACAAAACAGTTGACTGTCTCTTTCTTTTGCCCCAGAAACACTGAAATAATGCAGGTTTTGGATGATTAGCTGCTCAATGCACCACTTTATTGCCGTTGTGAGCCCCACACAGCAGCCTGACTAGGGTCATAGCCCAAGCTATCTGCTCTTATTCAGAGATAAGTTTCCCAGTGACAGATCAGAACCTCTTTACATCAGCTTTATTTAGAGTATTCCCGCCAATGAGCTGCACAAACAAAAGATGTCTGCAGATAGTAGGTTAAAGAAAGAACACTTTTGCAGATCCACTTAAGATTTGTCTTAGAACACCTTTCAAGTAGAGTTAAATGTAAACAATTTAAAATAGAATCAAAATTAGTATCATCCATTTTATGCCAAATCTGTTGCTTTTAAGGCTGCCATCTAAGAGCCTATTGCAGGGTAATAAAAATGTGATTTTAGTTTTCTACCCGGAATGTCAGTGAGATGAGCTTCTTTTATACAAGAAGTATACAGTATGTTTCTTTGTGACACTAATTTATCTTACATCCATTTGGAGTTGTGGGTTACTGAAGCCTATTCCAACAGCTTTGGGCCTTAAGTGGTGTACACCATAGATATTGGCCAGTTAGTCGCAGGGCTAACTTAAACAGACAACCATTCACTCTTGCATTAATTCACTATAGGGACAATTTACCCAGAGAGAACCCCCGGTAACAAAGGAAGGACATGCAGATTGGAGTTGATAAGCTAAAGGGCAAGAAGAATACAAAATAATTATTCTATTCAAATTCATTTGACACAGCTCTAGCTATATGTACGCCACATCTGTTCGGCTTGTGTAGTGTGTGATTGAAGGGTACACTGTCTTGTACATTTTGGTAATCTGTGTGCTTGGTAGTAGAGATTACAGAACTACATGAGAGACTGGGCTCATATGTCATAAGTCAGCGTGAGAGCACACCTTCATCACAACAGTATCAGTGCAAGTGTTGGAACCCAGGTGAGTCATACGTGTTGCCCTCAAGGTTCAAGATAATACTGACCTGTACCACCGCAGACATTAAATATGATTGAGAGCCTCAGGCATGAGAAGATTTGGTGCTAAATCAGTGGAGAGGAGATGGTGCACATGCCAGACACCTAAGAGTCATCCATCTACAAGCAAATCACTGAACTTCACCAAACCTGTAAATAAGGGGCACTCATGGACTGAACATTACATGATGAAATAGCAAGGGGTCAAATACACTTTACAGCATTGTTAAAGTAGAGGTAATATATTTGGTTAAAGTTAGGGGTCAAATGGCTGCCAATTAAAAATTACCATGGTTGTTCCATTCCCTCTGCTTTGCAAAAAGCAACAATGTTTTTCAGCTATGCAGCCGTCTTTCAGGCAGTGATTGATGGCTCAGTAGGTCAGCTTTGTTATAAGTAGAAGATGATATTACTTGACATACATGTTTGAGGTAAATGAGGTACTGCTCTTCATTACCGCTTTGTTTTTTGTCCCAATGCATTCATCACTGCAAAAGCTGACAAAGTTAGCCATTACATAATATAGTTTATGTGTCTTAATGACATAGAATTAAAATCATGCTGCACTAAAGCCATGATAAGATTTGAAATCTGATGAATGGCTATACATGGACATCAATGAGAGCAAAACATGCCTGCAGTTTCCACATAACTGCAGTTAAGAGGTAGCCTGGTCAGCCGTGACTAACTCTTTTCCTTTTCAATACAAAGAAGTTAGTTTGGTACCCTGTTGCTTGCATTTGATTTCAAGGACGGAGAATCAGAGAAAGATCAGAGAAACTTCGGACGTGAAGCGAAAAAAGGCGACACTACACAGCCGGAAGTGCCGGTAGATAACACGGCCAGCAGTAGACACCATCATACACAACGTATGATGTGGCCAGCAAAACAAACCCTGCTGCCCACAAACGGCTTGTGATTGGTTTGTCTAAATAGCTGACAAAAAAATTTGCTGTGAGGAAGGGACCAGACCATCCTTCTTTTTTAAAAAAAAAAAAGAAAAACAGTCTGTATACCAGGCTAGTTAAGAGGCTGTTTACAGAACATTGCTATAAGCCCAAAACCCGTTGGCTGCTTGTTTAGATAAAGACAGCATTCACACCTTACAAAAACACAAACCTTTAAATCTAGCTGAGAAGGTGTTTCTGTTTTGTAATCTATGAAGATGGTCATCAATGATGTAACAGACACTTCCAGACAGATACTGTAGGTATTGTATAGAAAAATACCAAATAATGACTATAGTTGTGGGGTTTACAGTGCCCCTACTGGCATACTACAGTGTTCACAACAAATGAGCTTATCCATCTTCACTTTGGAAGACCTTTAGGATGCATTAAGTGTTTTAGACTTGTCATTAACACTGACCATTTCAGAAAACATAATCACATGTTTGTTGTGGGCTTTTAAAAGCTTCAAAAATTGCATCTATATAGATCAACTATAGCCCTTGTTAATTATTCTGAACCACCTTTCACAAGCTTTAAAGCACTTACAGATTGCCATTTGTTTCAATATATTTCTATAAAACATTGTTAGCCAGCCCCTAGGTTTAGAAGTGCAATTGTTAAAGTAGAGCAAAACCTTTTTGATTATGTATTAAGTACTAAAATATATTAAATTCAGACATGACCTTAAAAGTAAAGCTCTTATGGAAAACAAGAAACAGGGAGAAATAGGACTGTGACACTCTGTGAACTCAAGAATCAGTTTGTCACATTCCCAAGTCGATGTAAAAACTTATTTGACCTTAATGATTTTAGGTGGTATATTAGAGAAATTATAATTAACTTTTTTGATTAATTCATCTGTATAAACAACATTAGCTCCAAAATTGTAGAATCATGGGGCCATTAAACCATTAAATCAAAGGAAACCACTGAGATTAAATGGAGCACCACACAGCGAGCGGGGAACAAAAAAGAATCATTACCTTTTGGTAGCACAAATTATTTAGTTATGAGATTTGCTGTATGCACAAACATCAAAGCCAAAGCCGTGCAATGACATCAGACTGTATTTATCTGCTTCGTTTGTGCTAACATGAAGTATTTCAGAGGCATCTTGATGGATAATGACAATGATGATGATAATGGGTTATAATAAGTCATGTGCATTTGTTCAGTCATGACTTGTTTTTATACATCAGTGTTTTGTATTTGTGTAAACAATCTCTAAAAGCATTGTATTTTTAAAAGTAGTAATGTAAAATAATTTTGTTATATAATTAAACAATACCATGGGTTGTGTTAATGAGAAATTTATGTCGGCAGCAAGTGAACAATGACACCTCCCTAGTCCCTTCAACATCTGGTTTGAATTCTCTAATGTACACTGTAAATGTTCCAACATGACAACTCCAAAGGATGTGAAAAAAATGAAGATGAATGGCCGTTGAGCCAGGAAACCTAGTCACAGTGACTTCAGCCAACATCCCATGCAACACAATCTAGATCCAATCACTTCCACTGTATGTTATCCATAGCTCAGTCTCATTGCGGGTAATATCATTCTGCTAAAGAGCTAAATAATTTCCGTCACTAATCCAAACATAAGAAGTGTCTTTAAAGATTTGTATATACACTCAACATTTGGATGGGGTCCACATTCCAAATCAAAGTCTCATTTTTGCAAAGAGCACATGCTTAGTGTTTGCAATTGTATATCCCAAAGGAAACCGAGTGATTATAGGTGAACAGATGGAAACTTTTGTCTGGCATTCAGCAAACACATGCCCAGGACTTTAGTGCAGGCTGCAGAAAAAGCATATGCTTCAAAGGGATCCTATGGAAACACTTAAATAAAGACTTATTTTTCTATTTGTGTTTCAACAGCTTGGACAGCCATGAGAGGGGCAGATTGTGCGAAGCATATCCCATGACCATCCGATCTGTCAGGGCCTAAGAGTGTGACTGGCATTTTGATTGCATTTCATCTCAGGGGACTGTCTGAGACCTTGAATGTGGAACACACATAATTCAGTTGGGCTCATCTTCGGAAAAAGAAGATTCAGCTCAACCGAATTAAAATCCATTTCATTTTCAAGAGTCTTTTTATATTTTATAGAGCTTAAAGACGCTAGAGGTTTCTTCAGTGCTTGGTGGAAATACCGAGTTCAAAAATTATTAGCTTTCTTTTGAGGATAGTGTATATAACATATATAAATATTGAAATATGTGCATTTTAACATTGTTCAAAAGTAGGGCTGTGCCACAATAGAAAATCAAGCGTGTGATAACTATTGGAAATCTCACAACACTTTAACATAGTAAAAAGTTTTAATAATTTAGAATATAATAACAAATGCAAGGCTCTGGACTTAATAATAAATATCAAAGACTGAACCAGAACTAAACAAGGACTAAACAGGTCTAAGCTAGGATTAATGTTGGAATAAACAAGGTCTAAACCTTTTTTTATTTGGACACACCAGTTTGATTTAAGGCTTTGTTTGGACAAGATATTGGTCATTAAAAACAGCTAAATATAAAACTTTTTTATGACCGTCACCACAACATAAACTTTAGCCGGAAACAAAAAAAAAACTAAAAGAAACTGAGAGCTTTGTCAAATGTGTAAGGCTTTTTCAGGTATTGCATGCCTTGCTGCTGCCGCTACTATCCTGAGCTCATGCGTCATCGGCTTTGATAAACTCTATTATCAGCTGTGTGGAGCGGCCCTGATCCTCCTACTCCCACTGTCACCTGTCTGTGGTCTGAAGCACCACTATCTGAGGAAGCATTACATCTGGGATAGAAGCAACGTACCGTAGTCGCTGATAACTCCCAAGCTCAGCAGTACATTCTCAGCAAGACTTTGCAATCTTGCTGTGAAAACATATAGGGGAATAATGCAATGGTTTGCCTGTTTACTCTACAAATACTCATGATGGCCTGAGAACAAACTGACCACTCCACCCAGTAATTACAATAACTTATTAATAAAATTATAAAAATCCACTTTGGAGCAATCTTCCACATGGAGAGGGCTGCATCAGGATGGGCATCCTGCATAAAAACATTACCAAGCTACTCATGCAAACTTCTTTACTGTGGTGGCTTCTGACAGAATATGCCAAAATTCCTCCCATTTTTTTGCCAGCTATATTGCTCAATAATACAATTTAGGGACATCCACATCTACTATTTCCCACATTGTAGGGGTCAAAAGTCAAGTCAGTGGTATTGCTTGTGATCTATGGACATTTATTTTTGATTATGTATTACATTAGTAAACTAACTACCATTAATGTGCCTGTAACATATTTGTTGAGACAACACAAAACACATTTTTGGCTATTTTACAATTACCGCAGATAATGCATTTGTAGGACAAACTGAGCACGGCTGGAGAAAAAGTTTTTTTTTTTTCTGCACATTTTTTTGCATTAATGACTGCATTTATGATGAATGACATGAATCACAATGAGTGCTATGAAGTTTGCTTATCAACAGCATGTTCTTGTAGGACACCATAGCTGTTCACAAGCTCTATAAAAGGAGTGAAAAGTATTGAATTGCTATCTGCATTTTAATCACCAGATGTCACCAAAAAACACACTCTCCACCTTTTATCGGCGCTTTATTCCATTTTGCCAGTGGAAAACTGGTGTTCAATAAATTCATTAGCAACAAAACTTCAACATTTAATTCTGCATAAAATCATCATACTATAAAGTATTGTATTGTGTCAGTAAACTACATCAAGCTGCTACATATATCTATTACAGTTGTTAGTTGTTTATATTTTTGAGTTTTGATGTTGAAAAGCCTTTAGCCAAAAAAATGAATTCATTGATGTGCAAATGTTTTAGCTTTACAAATATTCTGTCATATAAAAGCCCTTTTGCTTCCCTGTGCCATCTATGCACAATTACACTGTAGTTCCTGGCACTCTGTTATAATGAGAAAGACGAACAGATGTACTTTTCTTTTCTCTTTGAGGGGGAGCAGCTGTAGTGTTTAAGCAGAGAAGATTTTTTTTTGTGGTGTTACACAAAGCAGACATATATTGACAGGTAAAGTCAATCTTACCCACAAAAAGTTACCACATTTAAGTAGTTTTAAAAACAAGTGGACTTCAGCACACAGCAAGACGAGCATGATGAGGATAATTGCTATGTTGAAGTTGAATTTGTCTGAGCTAATCGACTGTTTAAGCAGGTGATGTGCCTGGGGAAACATTATAAAATGATTTCAAGCCAGTAGAATTCTTGACCTAGAGGGGCATTCCACAATCTTTCAGCAGTTTTCATTGTAAAACTTTGAGTTGCATCCTCTTTTTTTTTTTCAACATGACTCACGAAGATTAGTATTGTAGCATTACCATTTTTTATTTCATCACTCCCAGCTTACTAATTAATGTAAAAAAAAAACTCTTGCTGTAAAAAGCATATACCAATTCCTTAATTAAAAATGTATAGTAGTAAAGGCTCCACTGCTAAACAGTTTTTAGTTATTCACACAACAAATGGAAAAAAATGTACTTTAACGTTAAAGGTTTAACATTAAAGGAAGTGTAGTATGTATAATGTTGATAATTGTATTAAATAAAATCTAGTTACATATGCACCTCTTAAATATACATAATTTCATAAAAATTTTGATCAGGTTAGCTGAGAAGTTTAAAAATTTACAGGCTCTCAACTAAAGTTAAAACCTCTCCAGCGTTGCTACACAAATGACAGTGATTGTTTTCATGCATTCACAATCATATTTGTAAACAAAATCTAGTCTTATCAAAAACTCCCCATATTTTAACTCTCTTCTAGTAAATAAATTCTAATATGTTGATGAATAGCCTCACACAGCGGCCTTTAGGTGGCACATAAACAATAATTAAAGACAACACAAGCACCTAAGTCCACAGGCAAACAGAATTTATGAACAGATCCATTCCTCTGACCTCACTGTGTCTCATATGGGAGTTCTGAGGCAACATGCAGTAAAACATACTGGGGATTAGTGCTCAGACTGAGGGGATTGCTGAAAGAGGATGTTCACTGTGGTGAGCAGTCCACTCCCTTATCCAGACAGATACAGAGCTCACTATTTATGGTCCTGTTCAGATATCTGGGGATATACCCTCCCTCACTACACTAATGACAAACTGCTTGGCCAGGTATGTAGAACAAGCTGCAGAAACGGACCACTGTTCAACAAGAGAATTATGAAGTACTATGGAGTCCAAATGAGTCTCAACTAAGTCTCAGCTTATGACTTCATATTCTGGTGTCTAATAAACCACAAACAGCACTCGTGTTTGTACACCAAGTGTTCTACATTTTATCTTAGGTCGTCCTGATGTATGTGACAAGAGTCATCTACTGTATTTCATTCTGCAGCTCATGTTCATGTAATCTGAGGGTGTTACTTGCTCGTGGTAAAGTGTTAAAGTAGCATTCAACAACTTTGAAGTAAATTTCTAACTAATAGTGACAGATGAAGACAAAAAAAAAAACATGCTGTGGACCAAGTGGTTGTGCCATGCTTTTAACTTACCGTCAGATTTGTGGTGTAAGCCTGACCGGACATTCCTCTCTCCCTCAGCAAATACTCGCTGTGGTTTATCCAGTTTACTGGGAAAATGAATCACTTTGTCGTTGGCCTTTTGACTAGTCCATTGATCATCTGGGTTGACAGTTGAAAGTGGCTGGGTAGTGGTGCTGAAGTAAGATGTGGTGGTTGTTTGGTAGTCTGAATTTCTATCAAAGCTGGTGGCAGGTTCTGCTGTGGTCTCTTCATAGCTGCGAGTCAGATCTCTGCTCTCAGACTCCTCATGGTTGGTCTCATGTTGAGCTGCTTTCACATCGAATGGCACATTGTATCCTTCATATTCAGTGACATTCTGTATGTCTTCACGCTCATCAAAGTATTCCTCCTCAGATAGTTCCTCTGGGTCTGCAGTTCCCTGTGCATTCTGGAGTGGAACTGCAGTCACTGGTCTTTTTAAAGAGTATAGTGGAAATGTCCGTTCACTTAAAGGTTTCTGTTTATTGTTTTGACTTTGATTTGTGTTGAACAGACTTCCGGGGTTGGTTAATTTGACAACATCTGTAAAGTTTTGATTTGTTATCGTCTCTGAGCTTTCGTGAAGATGAACTGAATTGTGTGAGCTTGGATGTTGAGGTTGTTTTTCACTACCAAGATCTCTATTTAGTGGAAGAATAAATGTACCAAAATGTTTGTGTACATTCAGTGGATACTTGAAATCTGTCAAGTCACTGAATGTGAGATCCTTCGAAGGCTTCCAAGAAGCTGTGGCATCCTCATAGTCTCGTGGCTGTACTGTACTTTGCTCAGCTTCTAGAGGGCTTTCCATTGGTTCTTCATCTGTTTCTGCAGGATAGTCATGAACTCCATACTTCTCTCTAAGTTCAAGTTTGCTGGTTCTCTCTTCACCTTGTGGCACTGAGCTCTTGACTTTGTTGAATGAGGCAGATGGGGTGGCAAAGACCAAAGATTGAGAGTAGGTGTCTGGGAAATCAGTTGGACCATAGTCATATTCTTCCAGCTCATCGTCTATAGCAGGGGCTTTAAAAAGAGGAAGATTCCCTTCAGGTGGAAGATGAAACGGTGTTGATAACTGACCCATTTGATCTTGCTGGTCAAAAATGTAAGGAGAGTTGTTGTGCCTTTTGTCTGAGTCCTCTTGAGATGGCCCAGCTAACATTGGTTTCTGAACATTCATAGGGTCACAATTAGGCACAGGGTAGCACATTGGCTTCCCTCCTTCATTGGGGCAATGGCAAACTCGGCAAGTGTCAATGTGAAAAGAATGTCCAGCTTCATACTTTTGCCCATCATGGATACAGCCAACACGTTCGCACTGCATACAACCATCTGCAGGCTCAGAAACCTCAATGCAGTTGGGTGGCATCTCAGGGCAGCTGATGAAGTGACAGATGATTCGGCCACCTCCAGCAGGGCATGAACACTCAGTGCTCCCATAATCTACAAAATAGGAGTCCCCTTGAGGCACTTTTCCATTTTTAAATCCAGCACTGACACAGTCATAATATTGGTACCCTTCACAAGTGCATCCCTTTTGTAAGCAGGAAGCGCAACAGGCACCCCTTTCAAGAACTTCTTCAATGCAATTATCCAATTGAGGGCAGTCCACCCCAGTGCAGTCTCTTTGGCAAAATGATCCACAGATGTAGAAAAAGACAAATATATACTTAAGTAGCGCTAGTGCAAGATGGGCCATTGCAACAGGTAAATGTACAATCAGAGAAGATGTGATGTCATCTAAAACATAGGTTTGTTTGTTTTAAATATTCAGGATGTTGTATTCATGATGAACCTAAAAGAAAGACAAGACAGAATTATTTCCTCATGATGTAAGCAGACCAACATATGGATTTATTGCTGAGCTTATAGAGTCCATTTTTTACTGTATTATTCAAGCATAATGACTTCAGAGTCCCTATTAACATTACCAGTACCATCAACATTACCATTATTAGTTCAGTGTTTTGACTCATTAGGCCGTCTGGATAAAAGTTGGAATGTATCCAACACTTAGATGACTCTTGAGTTTCTCATAAAACAATCATCACATGAGCAATTGTTCTCATGTACACTTATTTATCTGAATATTATTATGGGCTACATCAATAATTTCCCTTATGTATGTGGTGGACTTGTAGAGTTCTTGAAGAACACTTGTAACTTCACCTAGCTGATTCAACTTTATGTATTCAACTTAAGCACTCTCAGGTATCTTCACATAAACAATCATCACAATTGCTTGCTGTTTCACATAAATTGGACTAAAGTTAGAGGTCAGTTAGGATTATCAACATTATATATATTTGCTAAATGCCAGAATAATAAATAAAGATCATAATGCCTTTAAACAAAAAATCCCAGATAATGATGACATCAATTGAACAATTATACAATATTTTATATACAATTACTGTAAGTATAAACACCATGGGAATGTCTAGCCATCATACCACTCAGGAAGAAGGTGGGTTCTGTATCCCAGAGATGAACGTGCTTTAGTGTGAAAAATGCATATCAACCCAAAACAAAAGTAAAAGACCTGGCTAAGCTGGTAAGAAAGTGGCATTATACACAGTTTGCAAATGCACACAGGGCAAAATACCATAATTGGAGACATGTCCTGTGGTCTAATGAGACTAAAATTGAGCTGTTAGGTCTAAATAACCATTGTAACATTTAGAAGTAAAGGTGGACGCTTGCAAGCCTTAGAACACGATCCCAAGTGTGAAGTATGGGGGTGGCAGCATTATGTTGTGGGGGTGTTATGCTGCATAAGGGACTTGTGCACTTTACAAGATAGATGGCATTATGAAGAAAGAATAATATGTAGAAATATTGAAGTAACTACTTATGACATCAGCCAGGAAGATAAAGCTTGGGTACAAATGGGTCTTCCAAATTGACAATGACCCTAAGCATACTGGCAAATTAGTTACAAAGTGGCTTAAGGAAAACAAAGTCAATGTTTAGGAGTGGCCATCACAAAGCCCAGATCTAAATCCTATATAAAATTTGTGAGCAGGTGTGAAAAGTTGTGTGCAAGCAAGGTGTCCTACAGACCTGACAGCAGTACCTCTCAGGAGGACTGGGCCAAAGTTCCAGCAAACTATTGTGAGAAACTTGTGTAAGGATACCCAAAACTTTCATACAGTCAAACAGTTTAAAGGCAATGCTACCAAATACAAGAAAAATTCTAACTTTTAATAAGGTAATGATTAATTTATATATTTAAAAAAAGTATATTTTATTATTCTGCCATTTAGCAAATAGAAATAATTTTGGTAATCCTACCCAACCTGAAACAGAAAATAATTTGTTTGAAAAAAAAAAAAGGTTATGTGTTTTTTGTTTTTTTTATACAGTGCAACTTTTGGTTTCAACTGTTTCACATCACATCAAAGTGAGTAGCATTTTCAAGTTGCTTCAAAGTCTGATGACTAATTACATAAAGACTGAGATTTGATAAAAATACTGATTTTAATTAATAAAGTTGTTTGAATTTTAAACTCAAAGTGAATTTTATTGGAAATGCAGGCACAGAGTAAATTTACAGAGCTTTAGTTTGCTTTAAGTTTATATATTCTTTGTAAAAGAAAATTATAAAAATAATTTGAAGAAGCAACAATTTTTATTCTTAAAAAATTATACATATTCAAACAACATGATTGTTTATTTATTTTTTTTTGTTAAAATGTTACCAGAACAAATAAATGCCCCACAACTAACTTTAATTTGTCTAAAGTATTTAATTTAAAAATCCACCAAGCACTGGCAAAACAAAAGACTACAGATTACTGATAAAAATCCTGAAGCTTGATCAGAACCAAATATTTCAATAATCTTTGTCTGCCAGTAACTTTAGGTTACATTTTTAACTAACCAATGCTTGACCTAGAAAAAAAGCTATCCATATTATTGATTTTTAACACTTTCTTGATGCAGCTCTTTAGTAGAATCAAGCTGTGCAGTTTTAATAGCCGACAGACTAGGCTTACCACAACCAAAGACTTTAAACCACAATACACACAGTGTATGAAAACTACATGGAACACGCTGGAACTTTCTCCTCTGTAAATCTGTACCTTTCCCAGATCCTGAAACAGTTTCTCTTGGGGACAACTAACCACCGCCTGCTCCCAGATTTTGTCACTAGCTCAGCGGGCTGTGTAGAGAGGATATACTCTGTCAGTCAAAGTGAGACACACTGCTCTAGCATAATACCTGCAACACATGGCTACAAAGAATGCAAACTGCAAAGCAGTGAGGTGGTCTGCTGAGTGGTGAGAGATGGGGTTTCCTTTCTTGACTCAGCCTGCAGCACTCACTCAGCTGATTTCTAACAATGCTGTATTATACACATGCCAAAGATCAGACCAAAAACAACATCCATGTAGGTACACTTGGTGTTACTTCCTCCAAATACCCATAAAAGCTGTACTTTTGAGTTTGCGGTTGCTTGAGTAGTAGCCAGCATTTTATTAAAACCTAACGATAATGTCAATATAAAAGTGCAACTTGCTAAATGTCTAACATGAAACTGGCAAGTTAACATAAAGATACAGAACTTACCCAAACTTGTCTCTGTATTCCCAACTTCAATAAGGTTAACCAATGCAAAAGTCAAAACACATGTTTCCAAAAAAGGAGGCAGGCAAAATTTGAGCTCCAACTGTAACTTTTTTTCAGAACTAAGCTAGTTTTAATGCACTTCAACTGTGGAACAACAGGCAGCTGAAGTTCTGCATCTACTTGTTACGTCTGTGCATGAGGAGTGATGTTCTGAGAGCTGCTATCTGTCAGTCTGTGAGCCTCAAAGTGGAAGCCTTTTGTCCAGTGCAGCCATGCAGGAGCAGGCGGGGGCAGGGGACCAGGGGGAGGGGAGGCAGCCTGAAGTTTGCTGGCTGGCAGGAGGAAATCCCATTAGGAAGAACACTCTATAGACTGCAGGCAGCCTATAGAAAAGGTCAGAAGGTACCAGTCAGTCACAGCAGGTACCCTAAAGACTGACACACATACAACATACAAAATCTGTATTCAAAAGAGTTCAAACACACAAAAAAAAGGTTTAGGAAAGTTTTTAAGTTTTAAACAATTCCAAATAGGAATCATGGTTAAAGAAAAAAATAGCAAAGAAGAAAGAAAGAAGAAAAACACAATAAAAAGAACAGACTAAGCTAAAAGCTAAAAATCTTAATAGTGCAAAAAGTCTGCTGGCTGAAGTTGGGTCATGATTGATTCAGCATTTGTAAAGTCCTTTAGGAGAGTAACTATGGGCTAATCTAAATTATAAGATAATGGAGAATGATGATTTAACCATACTGTTTTATATTTTCTGCAGCAACAGAAAGCTGCTAATTCCGGCGTACTGGTATTAAGAGTTATGATAGATATAGTTGAAATTGCAGCCCAAGGTGTACTAATAAAGATAATAATATTGTTATTGTATTAAGAAATTATTAAATTGTATCTAGTCTGGATTCACAGTGTCTTTTAAAACTGTACCAAAGAACTACTACAAACTGTACTAAAGAACTATTTGACAATATCATGTCTCCTGTGTTGGATTATTTCACTATTATTTTGAGAAGATTATTGTTATTTTATTTTTTTAAATAAAGGGATGTTGAATCTGTGAAACTGTTTTTAATATGTGACTGAAAAGGCACTGTTTAAAACTTGCTTATTAAGAAATAGGACAGCTGTGCTATAACAAAGGCACATTAGTCATACAATAACATTCCTATTTTATCAATTGGCATTAAACAATTAAATAAAACAAATCTTACAATATAAAAGAAATAAGTCAGTAAAATAAGCTAACATTTATCCCAGGCTTACCTT
Source organism: Neodontobutis hainanensis (assembly GCA_024349245.1). Lineage (NCBI taxonomy): Eukaryota > Metazoa > Chordata > Actinopteri > Gobiiformes > Odontobutidae > Neodontobutis > Neodontobutis hainanensis. The sequence goes on from JALDNG010000005.1 coordinate 15,678,381, forward strand.
GAAGGATGTATGCGGAATGTTCCAGAAGCTTGTAAGTAGGTAATTGACACACCCACATTACTTGAACTTTAAGGCTGTGTGCTGAGGTACACTTGTTTGTGTTTGTTTGATGTTAGCCAACTAACGTGCTAACGTGAAACAAATGTTAACGCATGCTACTACTAGCTACATATCTAAACTATGTGTAAAGTTGTAGCAGAAATGAACTGCTGATGAATTCAAACCTAAAAAATAACATAAGATAAATAATAACAAATTAAAGCGATACATTCTGGCAGAAGGGGAATACTTTTTGGGGGGGTTGATGATTTAATGTTATAATGTCACAATAGCCTACTAACATTTATTACTAAAATCTTGTTTTCTTTCTTCATATTCCTAGCATTTACATCAAATCCAACAGCAGGTCCAACAATCCAACAATCGGTTATTTTAGTTTTGAACAATATTATCACTTCAGTACCATTTTCTAAATCCCATATTAGCTTCCATATAAGGCTTGGTGAAATGGCTTTGCAGCAAATTTTTTTAGACCATTTTTATCAGCCATCATAATTGCTCTTTATCAGCACAAACGTCACACACATTTGAATGCTGTGTTGATTTGATTTTTCTGCTCATATTTTGCCTTCTACAAGCCTTTACACTTGTATATCACATGACAACTGACCGTGGCAGTGCACTCTTTTTTTATTTCCTTTAGAGCCAGGTTGTAGGGCCCGAGGGTAAACTTCGGCTGTGATCCCCTGCTGGGTTTTTAAGGGTCTTGCATGTACCTTTTAAGTAGTGGGCCATAACCTTTGCTAAACAACTCCAACCACTTTATTACTCATGTGGCTCTATTGTAAGCTGTAGTTGATGCATATCGTTGGACTATGGGCTATCTCAGCTCAGGTTGGAATCCCCTTCACATTCATGCATGCATGGATTTAATTATCTCAGTGAGCCCAAGCTGAGCCATGCTCCCAAAAGGGCTGTGAGAATGAATAGGTCAGAACATGTGGTACCTTGTATTTTTTATGCCAATTTAATTTTGTCTTTGCTGTTCATATAAAAAAGGTGTAAAGCACAAAGCTGCCGCATGGAGGAACATTTTTCTCCTAAAGACTGTATTTTCCTCAGTTGTCAAATAACTCTTACCCATGTCCCTGTGTTTGTGCCTCTCCCTGTCACTCAGGAAAGTCTGCTCGTCCCAGTCAGTAGCGCGCCCCCCACCAGCCACGCCTACTCGCAATATTCCATTTATACTATTTATGGAAACAGAAATGTACAAAATCAGCTAAGCTACATTTAGAAAATACCACAAAAAACAAAAAAAAGTAATTTTTTATTTATTTTTTTATACCATCCCTTTGGCGCCTCCAAGGTGCTGCACCCCTATGCGCCACATATGGTGCATACCCCCTTTTAGCGCCCCTGGTCCCAGTTCTTGGAACTATATATAATTTATATCAGAGTTTTATGTCTAGCTGAGGGCACTGTGTCAGTGAAATAGGTATGATTCTACCAATTGTGTGTCTAAGAACCGTTCAATCAATACGAGAATATAAATTTTTGTACTTTAAAGTTACGTGATGCTACTAGCTAATGGTTAGTCAGTGCTGCTTTAAGCTCAAAGAGTCCTTGAAGGGTTGTTGGATTAAATACAGAACTGAAAGCCTGAATGGACTCACTCATCATTTTGGGGCAAAGTGACCTGATCGACAGTTGACCACTTACAGCAGTCCAGTTAATGAGGTGCTGTCAGGACCTTGAGTTAAGTGGTGTCAGTGCTGTGATAAGCAGACAAGAGTGCTGCCAGGAGAGAAGCAGAAGCTGATGAAAGATGAGCTGAAGTAGTGTAGTGTGCACTTTAGGGTTAATGAAGGGACATGAATGTACTTAGTAGGCTGAGGAGGTCAGTTTAAAGTTACTCTGTGATTTCTAGCAGATAGGACAGTTTAAATGTTGTTTAAACAAGTGTTATAACTAAATTAATGTTAATTCGGTTTGTGTTTATAAATGTGCTTTTTATCGTACCCCAAACGTTGTATTATATGCTATGTGACAGCTGTCAGTGCTGTCATTGGTCAGTGACAGCATTGATCCCCAATGACCCACCACACGTTTCCATGACAACCAGCATGACATGAAGAGCTAGCAAAATATGGAGATAAACGAAGCCTGTCTGTTGACCCTGGTGCTGGCCAATTGTTTTTATGTAATTTGTTAATATAACTCATGTCTGTGCATTTATAAAATAATTGCCTCAAACCTCCAGGAAGAAAATAGGAGAATTTACTGTAATTGATTTGGCCTGAAATCGGGCAGCTTTCACACCCCAGAAGGACCGCACCAAATTGCGGCAAAAGCTGTTCCGAGACCACCCGTTTTGAGTGGTCTCGGTACGGCTGTTTAGTGCGCACCAGAGTGCGGCTGTTGTGTTCACACAGACCCAAGCAAACCGTACTCAGGCCTTGGGTTGCCATTTGAGGTGTTTCTATGTCCCATTTGTCCATATAAGTTTAAAAAAAAAAATAATAATAATAATAATAATAATAAAAAAAAAAAAAAATAATAATAATAATAATAATACATTTATACAATTCCTGTCTCAATTCCAGCTTTCCAGTTTTATTTAACATTATCTTAAGGGATACGATAAATATTTTAAATTAATCCAAACCAAGTAAGTAGGTAGTCTTTAATTAAATACATTCGGATTTAGAAAATCAAGTTTTAAATTAGCAACACTTTTGCGTTAGGACAGATTTTGTCTCTACTCTCCTGATAGTGTGGGCCTGCTATTAAATATTTCACCCATAAAACGGGGCTTGGCTGTGACAGACTTTGCCCAGCTTTAGTTGAGTCTGCAGTCCCACAGTTGACACTATAGTAAAGATCAGAGAGGGTTGTCACGGTGGAGTGAACAAACTAGGATTTTGTATGCACATAAAAGCTCAGTTAAAAAACACTGAGATCAGACAGCTCCTGGGTGAGAGTTGTAGAGTCTTGGTGTGATCTCCAGGGAAAGCCTGCAGACAGGCAAAACTTTGAAATGGTAGCCGGGAGCTAGCTTCTAGTTAGGGGTCACAAATGAAGTGGCTGAAAGCTGCCTGGTGTTTAGTTACATGCCAACAGTATAATTTAATATTTCCTTAGTCCGACTATATCCATCAAAATGCATGTAAACTATTCTGATGACAGAGATTTAAGTTTCTCTTAGTCAAGCTATTGCCAATATGATTCATAGCACGACCAAGCGCTTTGTGCATTCACCAAAGTGTCAGACAGGCAAAGACACTGGCGTAACACAAGTGAAAGACTAAAGCCAGTGTGTAGAGAGATAGTAGTCTGGCAAAGATGCATAGCTTATTTGTCCAGGACTAACATTGTTGATGTCTTTCAGGCGTTGTTTTTCTGACTTATGTTTTCAACTCACTCACAGCGTTTCAACATTGCTGTTCACACATAAAATGATGAAGACAAGACAACTATATTAATATAGTAATTTCAAGGCTCTTTACATGAGAAATCCCAGCAGTATCCCCTGGGCAAGCCCAATGGCAACCGTGGAGAAGAAAAAACTCCCTTTAACAAGTAGAAAACCCTTGTCAGAATGAGTTGGAGTAAGTGATGGAGGAGAAACAACGAGACAGGACAGACAGATATGGAGCCAGTGTGTCAGGACTAAATAGACATCCAATATCCAACCCGGGATATTTCTGCAGAAAGACTTCTCTGATGAAGAAGAAGAGGGAGGGACAAAAGATGAATAGAAATGAACTTTTAAACAAAAAAAATTACACCCAACGCACAACAATTCTGACTGTGCTTTAGATTCCAACAGAAGCCACTAAAAGCAAGACACATTTACTCCCAACCAATCAAAATAAGGGAAAAGAAAATGTTTGGGATCTAACTTCACATACAAAACAATACACTGCCTTTGCTCGATTTGGCTGCCCAAATGCAGATTTAGTATCAGAAAGACAGATCACATTAGTCACCTAATGATCCACTGTGGCCAGTATTAGACCGGACAAACAAACACCATACCACCTCCATCAACCACCACCACTAACATACTGGTTGGCACAAAAACAGACAACTCATTTTAATACTGTGGTTTGTCCAGGAGTGGCATTATGGGATTGAAGACATTTTCTGAAAGTTCCTAATTCAGTCAATATGTTTTTGGATGAATATATGCATCTAATTACTCCCAGACAACTAGTTATATGCTTTGAAAGTAAGCATGGGATATATACATTTGGTTTGGAGTAAAGCTGTTTTTGAATAAAAGTGCAGCAGATTGCAATTAAGTCCTGGCACAGACTCAAATGTAGATTTCTTTTTGCCTCAACAGACAACAGACAGACAGACAACAGACTGTAGACAGCACATACCTGTCCATTTTCAGAAACTGTGCACAGGGTTCATGAGTGCAACATTTTAGTACATAAAAAAGACAGACAATGACCAGAGATGCATAGAGAATCCAAAATCTGAACTGAATTAAAAGTGTTATATAAATAAGTAGATCAAAGTAATAAATAAATAAATTAAATAAAGTTAATAAATATTATTTATCCTTGAGAAAGGCAATTCAGACTAAAACACTAAACATAGCAGAATTAAAACTATCCATTTACACTTAAGCATCTGTGATTAATAATCCTGGCTACATCTTAACAGTAGAACATCATACTTTATGTGTTATACTGTACATCATGCATAGCCATACCCTCAATTTGATTACAACTCTAAAATCTCCCCAGAAAAAAAGGGGTCTCTGTGCTTGTAATAATATTCAGTAGAACAAGCCTCTCTGGTCTATTATCTGCACCAGATGTTAACAATCCAAACTTTAGCATAATAGCCATGTTACCAACAACAAATCTCACTGTCTCCATCCCCATTGTCTCCTTCAACTTATTCTTCTTGAAATATTTGTTACTGAGGCCTGGTGTCCACTGTAAAGGTCCGGTGGGTATTTATATTTGAATGTATTGTTTTTTTTTAACTATGTTTGATGTATAATAAATAACTCTTACCCAAGTTCAGTGGTTATGACTGGTGGGGATATTGGGTCGGATAGATGCATTGTTATATTTAGTAGGGCAAACTACAGCAACAGCAGTATCACAATTCACACTCAACCGCTTCCACATACAACTTAAGACATGACTGAAAACTAGGTGCTGCTTTCCTTTGGTTTTGGTAAAAAAATATATATTGACAAAAATATAAAGCTTTCTACAAGAAATTAATAATCAATTTAACCAATAATAAATGTAGCTGATATACTGTATCCAATCAGAATGTCACCTGTTGTAATCAGTCAACAACACTCAGCTGCAGTAATTAGTTTGAGATGATTTATCTCATTCTGCAAAAAATCTCAAAAATATACATGATTAAGACTTGATTTAAATCCTGCCTCCTCTAGAGAAGACACGGACTGTGGCCAAAAAACAAATTACAGTAGACACTGGTGATAACATGAGCGGTTATAATGTTTCATTCTTTTACACATTTGCAGCTGAAAGACAAATCAGATTACACTGATGGTTAACAGGTTGAAGCTGTAACTTTTACTCTGAAGCAGCTAATGTGAGTCACGTTTTTGCACACCTTGAGTCTTGTTAAGATAATATGTTTGGAGCTGTGGACCAAAGCTACTTTGACTGATTTTAAAAGACCCTCAAACTTTTGGAGTTTGCACTGCAAAAGAACACATTTATGTGAGCCATGCCTCACCAAAAAGCTTTCAGAGGAGCTACGATCAAGAATCGTTGCTTTACATAAAGCTGGAAAGGGTTACAAAAGTTATTTCACAGACTTTAGAAATCCTGTTCATAAGTCTACAAAACATAAAACACTGAACAAGCAGGGTATCCACAGCAGGACACCTCGAAGGAAGCCACTGCTTACTAAAAAGAACATTGCTACAGTTTGCACAAGAGGACATTGACATTCTACAGCAATATTGGCAATATGTGTACTAATGAAACTAAGATTAAACTATTTGTAAAAAACACTTGGCAATCAGGCTTACGGCATATCATCATGAAAACATCCCAACTGTAAAGGAAGGTGGTGGAAACATCATAAATTGGGCCTGCTTTTCTGCATTAGGGCCTGGTCAGCTTGCAATTGGTGAGGGAAAGATGAATTCCCAAGTATATCAGACAATTCTTCAGGATAATGTGAGGATGTTTGTACGTCAGCTAAAACTGTGTAGAAGGTGGGTGATGCAACAGGACTACAACCCAAAACACTGGAGCAAGTCCACAACAGAATGGCTTCAGAAAAATAAAATCCACCTTTTGGAGTGGCCAAGTCAGAGCCCAGACCTCAACCCAATTGAGATGCTATAGATTGACTTGAAGAGGGCCACACACATGAGACGTCCAAAGAATGTGACAGAGCTAAAGCCATCCTGCAGGAAGAATGGGCTAAAATTCCTTCTCAACAATCTGCAGGTCAAAAAGCCCAGATTCAGCCATTTTATTTCCCTGTGGTGAGAACAATTTCGGTAAATAGGGGGACCAATTTTTTTTTACAGTCATTGGGTATAACCAGAAGTGACATAGTAAAGTATGAATGCATCTCTTGCTGGCTCAGAATGGAGTGGTCTTCTCAGGCCTCACTGCTGCTTATCAGAGGGACACGGCAGTGATTTGCAGGACAAAAGAAAGGAAGTGTGTGGTGTAGTTCTCTAGAATCTCCATTAGCCCGGCTCCGCAGGGTACACATGGCCCTGCCCTGCAATGCTCAGTCTCCTAACACCCTTTCGGTAACCAAATGCAGAGCACACAGTCGGAGCACAGCTTTATATGCACTGAATCAAGCCCCTCCAGGTAAATTCACTTGTACCGGCGCATGCTGCGTCCATCTGTATCCCACCTTTTTTCATTTGTCTGAGAATGTGCTGCACGTGCCCCTGCATTAGTCCTGTTTTTTATCAAAACTGCTTTCTCTCAGTCAATGCTCTGCAACTGTAACAGAACTGAAAAGGACTAAAAGTAGCAAAAGGAAGCTGTATGAGAAGACTGTGTGAAAATATAAAACCAATGTAATCAGGTTACTATTTCTAATTCTGTACTGCAGTAAAAATGTTCAAAACAAACTGCAAACACATTTTACTTTTGTGTGATATAAAGAATATAATAATAATCATAACAATATGAACAACAACAAGTTATTCTTTGCATATTGGGATGAATAGTGGGTGGCTTCACTGAAACTGAGGAGGGCCTCTGGCATCCTGTTGTATCAAATTGTACCACAAAACTGAGGTGAGTTCAGAAAATGAAAAAGTACAGCACTGTAAAGTAAAACACAACATTTACATGACACTAGAAGAATTAGAATTATTGTCTTATGTTAAAACTAAAATATATATGTCAATATATGTATGTCTGATTGGAATTTCTTAGTCAAGCAAACATTTTATTTTAAGAGTTCATGTATACAGCCCAGGCAGTAACTGGACTTCCCCATGCTGTGAAAAGGTTTAAAATGAAAAGGCTCTCTTTACTCTCTGTTTTATCTACTGACATGGTGAATAAAACAACTGTCTAGACTTTACATTTAGAAGAGCCACACAAGTTTACTAACAACACCTGCTGGCTGTTACTATGGCACCTGTATTTCAAACTGCCTTTACAACATCTACAAACTTTTTTTTTCCAAAATTTTCCTTGATATGTTTTGTTTGGCCCTTTCAGTCTAAGAATGAACTTTAAAGTCATTTTTAGATATGTGTGTTGTTGCAACTTGCCTCATACTCCAGACAAGAGTCATAGTCCTTGTATGTGGTTGCCAGCCATCAGCTTGAGGGGCACTGGCTGACCCGTCCTGTCTGGCCGTGGGCTGTGTTTGGATGGGGCTCACAGGACAAAGAGCCGGGCACTGACAGACGTGCACTCTGCTGCGCCCTGTGCCAGTCAACAGGAAGCTGCACACTTTCATCTCTGCCCCTCTGATTGAGGTTAATAGCTCAATGTTGACTATGAAGAATAAACAACCAAGAAGGGAACTTGGCATTATGTCATTCTCATTGACAGAAACTAGGAGTGGGCTCAGAAGTGGCTGGTTTTGAAGCTTATGTGGAAGGAGGGGTAGGCTCCATGATGACTGTCTGGCTCCCTTTGACAAAATACTAAGACAACATTTTTTCAAATTATCTATCTTATTTACAACAACACTCCGATTTAAGTTTATTACATAATTTTGAGGGAAAAAAGCCCTCTAACTTTCACTTTCAGAGTTTCAGCCACAATGTTCTTTCAACCATGCCAAACCAAAAAATGTGCCATACAATTGGGAACACTCACAGTAAAATGTACGATGCTTTAGTTAACTGCAATCTGAGTGCTCTCTAAAAGAAAGTCCATAAAGACATTTCCTCCTTGCCCAAATGGATCTTGACTAAAAATGTATTTTGATCTCTTACATCAGCAAAGACAAAGTTACTATCAATAATGAGTAACTCTGACAGCAAAGTTTGCTGCTTTGCAGTCACCCATCAGCTTATTGGATGTAAGTTCACTCACTCCATGTCTTTCTTGTCTGAGACATTTTTTAATAAAACATTATTATTGTGTGTTTTACTGAAACAAAAACTTAAGCATATCTGCCAAAACTTAGACAACATCCATGCATCAAATGTCAAAGGTCATGTTCTTATCCAAAAGTATCTGTATTCGAAGTAAAAAGGAAAGTTTGACTGATTGTTTTGTCAAATGCAGCCACTCGCTCTCTTTAGTTAATCAGCCTCTGATTTCATGAAATATGCATGTGGTGCCAGCAGGCGCTCAGCGGGGCTCTGGTCTCTGGGGGATGGAGCCCATAGAGGAGGCATTCAAATTATGCGCCTCTCCAAATTGGCTCCCTGTGTCTCCAGCCTTTTACACTGCAGCATAAACCGGCCACGGCATTACAGCTGAAAAGTTTCAAACTCTACACAAGTCAACACACAGCCATTTACAAGGTCTGTTCTGGTGATAGTAATTAGGCAGAGTTTTTCACAACATTATTGAGAGAACCAAACAGCTCAATTAAACAGTGAATGTAAATGCGCTTAACTAAATGTTTAAATTTTCAAAAGAATTCATTTTGATTAGAAACAAACTGTTCAAGTCTATATCAATCCATTTACTAGATTAGCGTTTCAGAATCATATTCTTTACTTCTTTACTTTTTCTTTACTTTACTGCTTCAGTTGTATTTAGTGCTGCAGCTAATGATCATTTTAGTAATCAAGTAATCTATAGATTATTGGTTCAATTAAATGAGCTTTCGGATACATAGCGTATCTGCATATGTACTGCCTAAGTCAGCAACACAGTTCAAATAAACAGATATAACACAAAATTTTGAGTTTTAAATAACAATGACATATTTATTCTTGATTGCACATCCATCAGCATTGTAATGGCATTTCCATTTCACATTTTATGTGCACTATAAATGAAAAATTAAAAAAATAAGATTAAAAAGCTAAAAATAGAATAAATAAAAATAAATAAGAAAATACATAAACAGAAATACTGTCTAATAGTGTATGACAATGCAATATATTGCACATTCATTATCACATGAAATTTACCTTTGTATGTTTCAATGTATTTCAAATGCCTAAAGAATGGAATTAAATACACATTTAAATTAGAAATAAAGGTTCATTTTAAAGCTGGCTTTTAAAGTTTACAGTGCATTTAGTGATGTGCATAAGACTCGAGGTTCAGGTACAGGTGTAAAAGTTGGGGGGAATCTTGTTTATACAACCAGGGCATGAGGATACAATCGGCGCACGGTGCAGGGCTCAGGGAATGTGTGAAAGTGTCTTTAGTTGCCACAGGCATGGATGAATGTGCCTGCCTGAATTATCTAGGCAAAATAAAAATTATTGAGGCATTTTGCTAATTGAATTACTTAATTTATTTGATCAGTTGTTTGAGCCCTAGTTCCATTAGTGCAAGAGAACTAAACAGTTCAGAACAGTATTCGGACAACTCTTATCATAATGACCCTGAAATACCTTAGTTGAAAGGAGTTACAACATTTCCTAAGCATTCTGAGGAATTTGGTGAGATTTATTAAAGCTAGGCAGACATGTGTAACATTTGAAATGGAACACCTTTTCAATTCTGCCACTTTAGATGACCCATATCTTCCATGTTTTCTAGGTAGGTTGGGAACCAGGATTTTCAAGATGTTTTTTTTTTTTTTACCTTTGAAGGCTGATGAATTGTGCTGTACTCACTTCCACCTCTCTGTTGTTGTCTCTCTTTGTGGCAGTAGACAGTGCTAATCTGATGGACAAACAACCGTTTTTTACACCCCCCAAAAAACATACCAAACACCTGGAGCAGTCAGCTGTTTCCCTCTCAGGAAGGTGTTCACTATTTGACTGTGATGTCAATGAAGTTTAATAAATGTCACATATCTAACCATTAAGACTGCACCCTTTACCAAGTGTGAATAAGTTTGTTATTGGTGTATTGGGGGCGCAGTGGCTCAGTGGTTGAGCGAAATACCAACCAGTAGGTTGGTGGTTCTATTCCCGGTTATCCCACAGTTTATATTGTTGTTGTGTCCTTGTGCAAGACACTTAACCCTCCAATGTCTGTGAGACCGGTGTGTGAATGTATTTGGTGATGGTTAGAGAGTCTGTAGGCATGGAATGGCTGCCCCAGGGCAACTGTGGCTATAATAATAATAATAATAATAATAATAATAATAATAATAATAATAATAATAATAATAACACTGGACCTGTTGCAAAATTATGCCAGTAAAATTTTGTTTTGTATAAAGAAAAGTTATATTCTGTAAACGGCAATGCATTATTATAAGAATTATGGGCTATTAGATATTGACCAGAAATACTGTAAACTGCAAGATAATTCTCTTTGTTGGTACAGTACCACGTTCTTCACTTATTGTAGTAGCCCTACTGTAAAATTCACAGTAAAATTCAGACTGAAAGACATGTACTGCAGTTCAGCAAAACAGTAACAATTGTTGATAACAATAGCCGTACTGTAAATTAACAATACAATTGATGTTCAGTATTTTGCCAATAATTTACATGGCAATCTTTTACATTCACAAAACAAAATAACTGCTAAATAACTGTAAGTTTTAAGTTACTCTATGTGTGAACTCCCACAGAAAACAACATAAATGTGTCCATTGTATAAAGCCCTATCTATCTAGTCCTACTAAAGCATGTAATGAGTCTCTAAAGATCATAATGATGATCCACGGTGATGATTTCATTGTAGAAGCTATTCAAATGAGGCGCTTGAGGAGTGCAAATGGCAGCACAATCGACAGTCTCTCACCGAAAAGTGACCACGTTCCATGTATCCTTTGGAAAAACTGTGAACAAGCTGTGTATTGTGTGTCAGTTACAGAAGTGTTTTTCCACGTGTACAGCACCTGAAACGCCTCACTTCTGTCAGCAGCAGAAAGCACTGTGAACAATAATAATACGCCATTCAAACCCACAAATACAACAACATTGGGCAGGCGTATTTGTTTGCATGGTGTTAGAGTCCACAAAGAGGTGTCAGGAGTTTATTTAGGGTTCTTTCCATGTGAATATACTGACTGGATCAATGTGTATATTTACATGAGTTAAAGCAACTCTATAGTGACTGGTGACGCTTTCACATAAGCTAACTTTTACAAAATAAAATAAAATGAATGAATGAATGACACAATGAACTGGCTCTTGACTTTATGTAAAATTTGCAAAAATTCTTTCACTGATATCACCTCTCACAGCTTTGTGCCCTCATTTAGGTTGAGTGAGCAACAGCAACCTGTCATTGAGAGATATACAGTTGTGCTCAAAAGTTTATATACACTGGTAGAATTTGTGATTCTTTTTTAGTAATTTTTCAAAGAATATGAATGATAAGACAAAAACTTTCACTTATAGTTAGTGGTTGGGTGAAACCATTTATTGTCAAACAACTGTATTACGCTTTTTATATCATAATGACAACAGAAACTACCCAAATAACCCTGATAAAAACCCTGGTGATTTTGTCCTAATAACATGCACACAAGTGGGTTTGAATGGCTACTAACCCGTGAAAGTACCTGTGTTTGCTTGTAATCAGTGTGTGTGTATAAAAGGTCAATGAGTTTCTGGGCTCCTGACAGACCCTTGCTTCTCTCATCTAATGCTGCACTGATATTTCTGTATTCTGAGTCATGGGGAAAGCAAAATAATTGTCAAAGGATCTGCTGGAAAATGAAATTGATCTGTTTAAAACAGAAAAGGGATATTAAAAGATTTCCAAAGACTTGAGAATGACTTCAAACTCCAATTAATTAGTGTAAATGAGGGATTCTTTTGAAACTAAACCAAGTTAAGGTAGACCAACAAATATTTCAGCCACAACTTCCAGGTGATTTGTTGAGGATGCAAAGACAATTCCTCAAATAACTTCATCTGAAATACAGGACTCTCTGAAAAAAAATGGTGTGGTTGTTTCAAGATGCACAATAAGGAGGCACTTGAAGAAAGATGGGCTACAAAGAAGAAAAGGTGTGGTTATAGAACAAACCCCTCTCTTGGTCTTGACCAGTTCTCCAATCTCGTTTTCTTGATGTTAGCTGATTGCTCCTAATACAATTTTTTTTATAATTTGGAGGTCGTAATCTATAAAATAGATCTTTTTGGACTTCAGCTGATGTCTCAGCAAGTGTCCTTAATATTAAAGTAGCATTCCATGTTCCTTAGGTATAAGAGGTATGGGCAATTTTTAGTAGTGTTAGTTTAGATTTTGGGAATTAGATTTAGAACAAATGTCAAACTAAGTTGTATACATTTTTAAAAGTACTGTTTTAGCAAATGGCTTTTTTCTAACTTCATGTAAATGTTTCTTTTTGCTGGTGAAATCCTGTAAGCCAGGTGTGTTCTGCCTGAGTGCTCTCATTGGCCAGCACAGATCTGTGTTAAGCTTAATGATGTGTGCAGTTGGCATAGCCCTACCGTGTCATCCCTGATGGATAAGAGCAGACAGAACGGCTGTGAAAACATCTGTCAACAGCCTAATTCCATTATACCCAAGGACTGTTAGTGATAAACATGAATTCAAAACATATTGAGGTGATGTAGTGGCTCTAGGAAATTCAAACGTGATGATGAAAAGTGCTTTTCCAATCACATAATTACCCCCTAGGCGTAAATATTCCAACTAAGCTCCAGGGTAAAAACAAAGTGAACATCTGCTTGGTCTAGGAAAGAGAATACCTTTGTAGTTTGAGTAGACCTTAGGAGCCAGGCACATGGAAGAAATGTGTTTTTAGAGTGCAGCTAGGGAAAAGAGGCCCTCGGCTTATTTTTGGTGGGACAGATTTACTTAGCTATAGTGCCAGCACTTCAGTAAATCTGGGCAGAGACCTTTGTGTAAAAAATGTGATTTTCACAGAGCTACTCAGTGCACCAAAGTGTTGACTGGTGATTTACCTAATTTATGGTTTCTCAGTGCAAAACCGGGGGAGCCTATACCCTGATTTATACAAAGATGGATAAATTCTAATAAAAAAAACAGCATGTATATAAATATCTATATATGTATGTACTGTATTTATAGTACAGTATAAGGATATATATATCCTTGCATCATGATCAAGACTCAATGTGGTATTGCACACACAACTTTTTTAACTAAATATTTTATTGTGCAAGGTTCTTATGTTTTCTAAAAGTCATTGCAGACGTATGGTATGATATACATCTGTTCTGTTAAATTTTCCTGCTATTATACAATGCAGTTGTGTAAAAAAATACAAAAAAGGGACACACATGTCACTTTTTGTCTGTCTACAGTACAACAGACTCCAGCATCTGGGCTTGAATGCTTGGCTCAAAGCTTTCTGCTGCTCTGTGGAGCTTTGACTCTCTTTTTAGGTGGTTTCCTTTACCTCGGTAAGTTTTGAGGTTTGAGGATAGTAAATGCTCCTAGACATTTTTCCACATTTGATCATCTGGGCTGTCAAAACACATGTAAAAATGAACCATCTAGGGTCTACATGTTGGATTTATTCCTGCATAAAACTTTCTGAATATGTCGCTTTCATATATGAACTCAAAAGGTAAAAGCAACTGAACCAGCACTGTCTGGGAGACAGTGTCGGTTCTCAGAAGTGAGCTGCCTTGTGGCAAGTGCGGATGCATCTCATGTGATCCAGAGCCCCGCTGTGGCCTCTAGGGGTCGAAACGGTGGGCAGCCTGAAATTTTTCACCGAACAAGGCTTACTCCATCTGTCTCCACAGCAAATCAGACTCCGATAACTTCCGGCACTAGCACACATGAGTGTCTATATATTTTGGTTCAAAGCAGAGCCACACATGATGTCACCGGTTCATCCCAGTGACATCTGCTTTAGCTTAAAGACCATCTGCAAGGCTATATTCAACTAAAGCTCAGCCTGTAAACTGTATATTTAACCTGTTTTTTATGCTAAGTGAGACAAGCTGTGATATGCTCAATAAGAAGAGTGCAAACGGCGCTGCAGAATGACTCGCTTATTTTTCCACCAAGCCATATGATATAGAGTCAAAATAACCATATTATACATTTTTAGTATTGTTTCATGGAGTTACAAAAACTCGATTAATGTCATTAAAGCCATAGCTTAACAAGAAATAATATGTAAGACAACATCATTGGTAAAACAGTAGTAAAGCTTTATTAAATGTGTAATTAACAATGAATTAATGAATAAACGATTTATAGATGCTGACTTTTTATTTGTATATAAAATCATACATGAGCTTGTTATTCATTACTCAAACATTAATAGCAATGTTTATAACTTAATGATGCTCATTATTGCAGGAGTAGTGCCTTGTAAATGATCAATTATGTTGTTATCTATACCTAATACTTAACTAATTTAATACTGTGTAGTTATTAAGTTTTACAAAAGCATCTTTAAAGAGAAAGATATTGCATATTATTTTTTGTGCAAATTGCAAGGTTGGTCTCACTTTCTTTCTGTCATTGGTTATTACAACTTTTAACCACAAAGTTGTTGGATTTTAAAGAGTGTGGGGGCAGCCTTTTGCCTCTAGAAGGAGGCTGCTGATGCCGTTCTTAGGGCCTGCCTGTTGAAACCTGACTATTCACATTTTTAATGATTGAGTTATTGCGAGAATACAGTAACGCTACAATGACCTTGTTTTCCTGCTACTGTTCTGCTACTGCTTTTATGCTACTGTTTTAATTATACTGTATTTCGATTAAGGTCTATATTTGAATTAGGGCAATACACTGCATTTGGTGTTTAAATGCACAGCATCTGTGGGAATATCGCAGAGTATATTTTACACATTAAATAAAACATTGACTTGATTTAAAGCTAGCAGCCTCCTGGCATAGCAGTATTTTTCTGCATCAATTTATTAGCCATGTATAAAAGAAAATGCACATTTACCTTCTTGGCAGCAGCTCTGTTGACCTCTGGACCCCACTTCATCTTCATAAAGTAATCTGAAAATATATGGCCCGCATGCAAAAGTGAGGTTTCAACCTGCTGTCATCAATAAGAGCTGCAAGGATATTGTAACATTTACTAAAAATACAGATCAATATTCATGCTGAGTATAAGGTTTTCCTGTGGATAGTATGGATTTTACTACCTTGTTAAGTTTGTTTTATAAGTTATAGCATTTTATACAGCCCATATAGTCTGGCCTTGTTGAGTTAATTTACATTAAAACATCAATAAAAAAGGATCCATTTTTGTTCTCATTCTGTCACAGTCCTGGTTTTACCGGTGTTGTGTTTGTTCCAGTATGGCACAATGATCCAAACACATCCAGATGGCTGTGCCGGGAGTCTCCTGCAAGATTCAAAACGTCTGCCTGATCGTCTCAAAGGCCTGCAGCCTTTTCTTGGCATTATGTGAGAGAAATGTCTGAGTCCAAAAGGCCTGTGATGAATTTAAGCCACACAATATCAGACACACGTGAGCTGCAGAAAAGGGAATAGGAAACCATAACATACCGAAAATGATGACATTTATTGTGGTATAGAGTGATGCAGTCAAATCTACAAAGTGCTAAAGGAGTGACTGACAATTGTGTCGAGGATCAATATTGGTCTTTATTAAATAGGAAATATCTTTGTACCTACATCAGAATGCTATGTTATATTTTGTATTTTTTTACAACATAAGGCTGTATAAGCAGTGAGCTCCTTGTGCAGTTCTAATCTGGTGGCCCAACATGTTTTTAAGCATTTTTACAGCCTAGCCCTCTAAACTCGTTTGTTCATTAGACTTCTACAGCTTATTCTTTATGGTTCTGCCACAAGCTGAAGCCTATCCCATCGGGTGCATGAGGCAGGGTACTTTCAGAGAAACATAGAGACGAACCCTGAGAAACAACCCTGCAACACTCACACTGCAAATTGTAGGAGGCTGGAGTGCCCTGACATTGCCATCAGACAGAAAGAACTTTGCCACTTGCCTCAGGGATTGATTCCACAACCCTCTTACAATGAGTTTAGAGTGCTACACTATACCAGATTTCTCATTTTGTTTCCATCAATTCCAAGCTTCTATCCACTGAAAAGGAGATAATGTAAATCATAATAAATCCACTGCAGTTTATTCTCTTCCCTTTCCCTAATCTGCCACACCTGTCTCCTCTCCTGCAACCCATTGCAATCTTCTACTACTATTGCACTCCTCCTGCTGTTTTCTCCCACCACCAGAGAAAACAGCCCACCACCGGTTGGTTGTGAGTTCTTACATGCTTGTTTTTCATCAGGCCTCCTTCTCTTGGGCTTCTGATCCATCTGCACACTATGTTAAACCAGTCCAATCAGAGACTCTTTTTCCTGAGAAATCTAAGGAACAACCACCTCTCCCCACCCACCTCCCTCACCTTTGTTGGTGTCCTTTTACCGATGCTCTATAGGGAGAATCCTCACATACCCTTTCTGCGTGTGGTTTTACAGATGCACTGCAACAGACAGGAAGGCCCTCTAGAGGGTCGTCACCACAGCCCAGAGGATCATCGGCTGCCCCATCCCCTCATTACAGGAACTGTCTGAGAAAGGCCCACCACCCTCCCTGGACTTCTACCATCAGGTAGAAAGTTCCTAACATTGAAGGCCTGTACCAATAGACTGGGAAATGGCTTCTGTGCAAGAGCTAGAACAACGCAAGCATTAAATAAACAATGTGAATGTGCAATAATTTAGACAATAGCTCTTATAATAATGACAACACATTGTGCAATATGTGTATTATTATGTGT
The DNA here is from genome assembly GCA_024349245.1 of Neodontobutis hainanensis. Taxonomy (NCBI): domain Eukaryota; kingdom Metazoa; phylum Chordata; class Actinopteri; order Gobiiformes; family Odontobutidae; genus Neodontobutis; species Neodontobutis hainanensis. The sequence goes on from JALDNG010000005.1 coordinate 15,695,665, forward strand.
GGAAGGGATTGATATGTGAAGTTAGTAATTTTTTTTTTTTATCTTAAAACCGTTTTAACCTGTTTTATATTATTCAACCTGTTATTTTAATTGGGTCACCTTAATTTTGTTGTTTGTGTACAATGACAATAAAAACATTATATGTATATATGTTCAGAATTTCTTACTACTTATTGCAGTAGCATACAGCTATACCTCCAGCTGATTTTCTCCACAACCTCTCTGTCAATCATGCTCCAAATGTGGAAATAATGTGGTTGGCCTTCAGTTTTTGGGCACAGAAATGATGCTATAGACATTATGAATATTAAAGACCAGACCTATTTGACCACCATTTGAAAACCTGTGTGGCCCTGGGCTCTACCTTTAACCCAATGACATCCATCTTCCTCAAGTCCTTCCTTCATGGAACAACCCCATCCTTCAACACTAACTCCTTTCCCAGTCTGGTTTTGGGAAATGGACTCAATTACAGTCAGCTACAGAATCTCTTTGTTGTATATTTGATCTACTTGGTTTTCAGCCTTGGAGAAAGGTCTTTACTGAGCGCCAATAATCACAAAACTGATGGAGTTATGTTTGGATAGAGCTCTGATTTGTACAGTAAGAGCAAGGACTGAGGTAAACTCATGTTCCAGCGCCGAACCGGGCTCCAGAGAGCACTATGGAAGCAGCCTGCTTTTCACTCTCTTCAACATGTTTTCTTTCCTCCCATTGCTTTACAGTTTACATCATTAATACATCAACATTACCCGTAAATGTCTTCATTTACAGCCTATGGCGCAGAAATAACTTTTTACTTTGATTACGTCCACAGGGAGCAACTGCATCTGCTGGATTTAATGATTTTATATTCAGAACGTTAAAGCAAATAAAGAAAAAGCTGCTTCAGTGTACAACATGAACCAGAGAGGGCGGGTCATTAACCGTCTCAGGTCAAGAGGTCAAGAGCAGATGGCACAGACTAGACTCTGGCTGATTTGTTAAATTGCAATCATGGTAACAGCAAGAATATATACATAAATAGCTTGCTTGAAATATCTATTTTAGATGGAAAAATGTATTAAATTACTATACTTTATTTGAAAAAACTTTAAACAATTTACCAGAAAGTCCAAGACGCTGATTAAGAAACACAAATCCCTCCTTGAGGAACGAGGCTGTAAGATTAGCTGGGAGTTGTAGACTTTCATGAGACATTAGACAAGTCCACCTTGTCAAGTATGTTTTTATGTTTTTGTTGAAATGATTGATGTGGCGCTTGAATTCAGTCACTCAAATTCATTCACACGGGGTCATTTTGAGTCACAATTTCACCTTTGACATGCATGTCAAATGGAACTCAAGATTCATATTTGTTGCTTGCTCACAGTGACTTAATCCTTTTGGCAACTGTAGAGCAGTACGGTAGGATATTAGCTCTATAGAAAAAACTAAACAGTAATGACAGGATATTACTAACATCCCACAATCCACTGCACCATCACTGAACGCTACATGAAACAAAATGTGGAAAAAACTGTCAGATGGATCATCATATGAGTTTGAAATTCCGTCAACCACTATTGAATTAAACTTATGTAACGTATTGACATACCTTAGTCAGGCAAAAGTGAAACTGAAACCAAAAAGCACACAGTATAAACGAACACATGTGGAGTACAAGGCACACATTATCCTTGTTTGTGTGCAAATCAAGCAATATGTGCAGTCGGAACACTACACTTTATAGGATGAGGAAAGGTGTGTTAAAGAAAAATAAAGCACAAAAAATGGTGAGCATAAAAGGAGCAAGAGACAAAACATACTGTATGAAGGGCTCTTGTTTAAGAAATAGTCACGTGCTGTCTCCAAAACTGTATTGGTTCTGATGATTTATGGATAAAAAAAATGACATTACCTCTTGGTCTGGCATAAATGCACTGTTTGTATATCTTAGACATGATAACTTACTTAAATATACGTGCATAAGCCAAACAATGGAGAATTTATGTCTGTGTGAAAGATTACTTCTGGTAAAGAGTAGGAGCAGTGCAAACTCCTGAAGCATATGGACAATCAATCTATAACAGAGTCAGGACAGAGAGCCAAGGACAACAAAGATTTTCCTCTGCTTCAGTCTTGTGCTTTTGTTTTGTAATAAAGAGAAAAAAACTGAAGGTTCAGTCTGACATCTTTTTTTTTCCACAGAGATATTTAATGTGTAACAAGTTCAAACAGAAAGAAAGAGTTTGTTTGCGCAGTCAGATCCATTATTCATGCTGTTACGGCTATACACAGACTCACAGGAGTAGACTTGTTTGGGCTCCTTTTGAAAAGTTGATGAGACAGATATGTTTTATACCAGCATGTGTGCGGTAATAGATCTGTACTATTTACCCTTTTCTTAGCACCCCCTGCTGGTTAGGGCCCAACATTACGATGTAACAGAATGAACATGGTGTAAGCAGAATCAGATTGAGGTAGAGTTCACACCAACAGTTTTTTCAACAACATATAATATATCTGTATCTACCAGAGGGGAACTGTCAGAGACTTCTACGACTTCAGAGAGGCCACATTTTTTAATGTTATAAAACATTATATTGCATACTGTATGTATTTTATATTTCATATTCATTCTGTGATCAATTTATTCTATTGTATTTTTACTTTAGGCCTCTGTTAAAATTGCTTAAATCATGAAAGGGTTAATGTCCTGAATAGTAAAGTACAGTTGTCCATTCGTATTAGTGGTTTTGTGGGACTTGAACTGCTCTCATTGGTTAGGCCTTCAGTGGCCAAAATGAATCCAGTGCAACTGTGTTTCTGGGGGAACAAATGGAGGAATTAATCAATCAGAGGTTGATTCACAGTCACGTGTCAGATGCTTAGGACTGTGAGAAATCCAAAACATGGATGTATGTGTCTTTAACCACTAGTTGGCGCCAATAATGATTTTATAACTTCAAATACAGTAAGCTTGATTTTATGTTTTTAACAGAAACATGGTTAGACAGCAATCCACCCATCGAATTTCACCTTTGTAATCAAAATGTGGGAAAACAAAAAGGGTGGTGGTGTATGTGCCTTTCTTAGGGATAATATTTTTATCCAGAAACTATCACTTGGGGAGTTTTCATCATTTGAGTATGTGTCAAAATGGAGTTGAGGTTTTCTCTATCTATTTTATATGTTGTTCTTTACAAACCACCTCAACAATATCATGATTTTATTGATGAGTTACTGAAATGCTTTCTGTTGTCTGCGCAGAATTTGAACAAATAGTCATATCATGATTATATTGTGCATGTGGATAATGTTTGTGACAGGAATGCCAAAGAACTTTCTAATATTATTGATACTTTTGGTCTTTGTCAGCATGTTAATGAGCCGACCCATAACAGAGGTCACACTCTGGACCTGGTCATTACTAAGGGTGTTCATATTTCAGAAGTCACTGCGATTGATGTTGCTCTGTCTGATCATTCTTGTGTCTTTTTCCATCTGTCCATAATTCCAAAACCTGCTGCTGGACCTACAGTTGTTCAGAAGAGACACATTAATGATAACACCAGGACACAGTTTATGGAGGCAATCAGGTTTGAAAATGCCTCATCAGGTCAAGTTGATGATTTGTTGAATTGTTATACTTCAGGTGTTTTAAATGTTATGGACACCATTGCTCCTGTTAAGGTTAAAGTGATGAGGAAGAGGCAGAAGGCTTCGTGGAGCAATGCTCCTTCTGTCAGGGCACAGAAAAGGGAATGGCGAAAAGCCGAAAAAAATGGCGTAAATTCAAACTCTTGAAATAGAAAATCTGCAGGTTTTATTAATCAAACTTTACAAAAAGCAAGAGAAATATTCTTCTCAGAGCTCATCAACAACAGCAGTAACAACTCACGTGTCCTGTTTGCTACAGTGAACAGATTAACAAACCCTCCAGCTCCATTTCCTCCAGAATTAGTTTCCACCACTAAATACAATGAGTTTGCATTGTTTTTCAACAACAAGGTTCAAGGCATTAAACATGCTCCAGTCCAAAGGACATACAACAACACTGCAGCCATTTAGGAGACACTTGGTTGGGTTAACACATTTTACACCCATTAATGACAGAACAATTGAAAAAACTGTCTCCAGCCTGAGTTTATCCACCAGCTTCCTCGATGTTTTACCCACTAGATTTCTAAAATCAGTACTAAGCAGTTTGTTTCCACAAATTGCTGATATAGTCAATAATTCCTTAAAGTCTGGAACATTTCCAAGGGCCTTAAAAAATGCTCTCATTAAGCCTCTCCTAAAGAAGAGCAGTCTTGATGCTACAGTCCTCAACAACTATCGGCCCATATCAAACCTGGCATTTTTAGGGAAAGTCATTGAAAAAGTTGTATTGTAGCAAGTTAATGACTTTCTATTTTTCTATAATTTTACTTAACAACTGCTTTGATACTTTTCAGTCAGGTTTTAGGCCCCATCACAGACTGTGACTGCACTTATCAAAGTCACAAATGACATCCGTCTGAACACTGACGCAGGCAAAGTCTCTGTCTTAGTTCTGTTGGACTTGAGGGCTGCGTTTGATACAGTGGAACGTGAAATCCTGTCACAAAGATTAGAGGAATGGATAGGCATCTCTGAAACTGCTATTAAATGGTGTCAGTCCTATCTTGAAGACAGGAAGTACTTTGTTTCGGTTGGTAACTGTTTATTAGACCAAATGGCCCTGACATGTGATGTTCCACAGGGGTCTATCTTGGGACCTCTATTATTCAATCTTTACATGCTTCCTTTAGGCCAGTTAATACGCAGCTGTGGCGTATCCTACCGCAATTATGCAGATACTCAGATTTACATTTCACTCACAGCAGGAGAAAATGGACCAATACATTCACTGTGTCACTAGGTGTGTCACGTAGGGATGCATAATAATTTTCTCCAATTGAACAGAGACACAACTGAACTAATCATCTTTGGGCCACAGAAACAAAGATAAAGTGTCAGCAGTCACCTCGAGTCTCTTTCTCTAAAATCTAAAAACCAGGTTAGAAATCTAGGGGTCATCATGGACTCAGACTTAAATTTCCAGAGTCACATTAAGTCAATTACATCATCTGCATTTTATCACCTTAAAAACATTTACAGAGTCAAAAAGGATAATGTCTCAACCAGACTTAGAGAAACTTATTCATGCTTTTATCTCCAGCAGGTTAGATTACTGTAACGGCCTGCTCACTGGTCTCTCAAAACGAGGGTTAAGACAGCTGTAGCTTATTCAGAACGCTGCCCAGAGTTAAAACTAAACAGGGTGAAGCAGCGTTTAAGTTTCATGCAGCAAAAACCTGGAACAGCCTCAAGTTTAAAAACCTTCCTCTTTAGCTCCGCCTACACTACAACTTAAAGTGTTTTTTATCTGCACTCTTCTTTTAAAATGTTTTTAATTTTTCTTATGTTTCTTAATCTAAATCTTGTAAATTCTCTTTTATTTCTGTAAACCCCTTTGAGTTACCCAGTGTATGAATTGTGTTATATAATTTTAAAAATTGCCTTGCCTTGCCTTAGGCAACCCAAGTCCCTTGTTCAAGATGGCTCGCGGGAATCCTAAGAGTTTGTTTGCCTCTGCTCTTCAGTCAGTTTTAAGTAATCAAGACAACATTGCGTGTTTAAAACCTCAACGTTTTTACAAGAGCGTTCCCTTTTAATGAAGATGTTTTTGCACGCCATGTTGGTTTGTTTACTTCTTTGTATATTTTTGCCTAGTTAACGTCATGTCCGTTGCAATTCCGATTGGTTGGCCCAGAGTAACTTTTCCTGACCTTGAGGAAAACAAGCTGGCATTGAGCTTTTCCCAGACTCCTTGCTGTATCAGTAAGGCTTGCCAGGCTAATCCCAAACGATCTTTTGGCTCTATTTATGTTCATTTAACCCAGCTGGTACCGCACTAGACTTTGGCCGTGTTGCAATTATGGTACAGCCCACGAGAGAGAAAATATATCACACATGAGTATAAGTAGCCTATGTATGTACCTGCGGACAGTAGCAGAGCTGCTCAGAGGAAGAGAGAGACATCAGCACACACAGACACAAGGGGAGTTTAGAATTTTGAGTAAACAAATGAAAAACTAAAACTTATGTCAAAAACATGTTTGACGGTAGATATTTTGTCCAGTGAGCAGGAAAGATTAATAATGTGGCACATGAGGCAGCAGGCTTTATTGATAACCTCTGTCAGATGCTTCTAAAGGCATTTGGCTATGTCTTTGAAAGGAGGCAATTTTTACGTTTACCGTCCCCAGCAATCTTTGTTAAGCAGGTTTTGAGAAAAGTTGACGCATTACAACATTTATTAATTATGAAATTATATTTTTCATTTTAAGGACCCTGTCAGCAAATAAGAGCTGCATCTGCTGAGCTATTTAAAGCATTAATTGACAATGTTAAAAAAAAAATTTCCGCCTGTTTTTGCCCTTTTGCATATCATTGCCCACCTATTATTTGCATCAGCCGACCCTAATGCAACAGCCTGGAACCTGCCCTGATTTGAAAGCTATATTTATATTTATCCATTTAGTAGACACTTTTATCCAAATTCAGCAATCTTACAGCTGGAACACCACTGGAGGCAATGTGGGTTAAGTGTCTTGCCCCACGACACAACAATAGTATGAACTGTGTGGAGAGTGGGAATCGAACCACCAACCTTCTGTTTTTTTTCAGTTTGCATATAACATTATTTTTTGTTTGCAATCCTTAAATTTTCTGCTTGTAAACTTTTAAAAGTTTTGCAAACATTTTGTTTTGTAGATATATGTGAATTGAATTGACTCTAAATAAACCATGTATACACTCACTCAGGAAACCCACACAGTCTTTATTAGGAAGTAGGCTTGTGGTTTTTCTGTTTGTTCTGTACAAGTGAAACACTACTACTCACCCCTGAACTGACTTCTATAGTCAGGTTCCTGTGCAGAAGCCTCATAGAAGAAAACAATGCAGGTGGGTGAAATAATTTACATGCTGGTGGAGGTGCTCATCGCCATAAGCTGCTGTCTGGGTAATTTGCTGGTGATCTTGGCGCTCTGGACCAGTAAGAGTGTCCGGCAGCCCACCTACTGCCTGATAGTCTCTCTGGCTATGGCAGACTTTCTGGTTGGATGTGTGGCCATCCCTCTGGCAGTGATTGTGGACGGACGAGTCAGGACTTCAGTCAGTGTTTGTCTCTTCATCAGCTGTGTGGTCATCCTTCTCACACTGGTCTCAGTTTTGACCCTCACAGCTATAGCAGTGGACAGATACCTCCGAGTCTATATCCCTATCAGGTAACAATTTATCTAAAAACAAAATAGCTAAATGCACTTGTAAACATGAATTTAAAGTGAGTTTTTTTTTCACCCCATAAGGTACAAAAGGACAGTGACTCAGAGGCATTCTTGGTTGGTGGTTGCTGTTTGTTGGCTTGTTGCATTCCCACTCAGCTTTGCACCAATGTTCGGATGGAACAACCGAGAAACACTGTCTATTTCAGGCAACTCCACTGTCTGTCAGTTTGTATCTGTCATCCCCATGTCATACCTGGTCTACTGCAGTTTTTTCCTCTGCACTTTGACTCCTCTGTTGGTGATGGCGATCCTATATGGTATTATCTTTTGGACCATTCAGGGAAAGCTTCGAGAGAGGCCGGGGAACAGGGTCCAGACTCAGTCTCATATCTGCCTGAAGAAAGAGAAGCAGCTGGCAGCTTCTCTGTTTCTGGTCTTGTTGCTGTTTGCAGTGTCCTGGCTGCCACTGCACATCATGAACTGCATCGTTTACTACGGTCATCTTAGCTATGTACCACAACCAGTGTTCTATATCGGTATCCTTCTTTCCCACGCAAACTCAGCCGTGAACCCTATTGTGTATGCATTCAAAATGCAAAAAATCAAAGAAGCATATTTAAAACTTTGGAGAAAATGTATTGCACGTGAAGTGGAAGGTCAGGCAACAGAAAGTCAAAGTTGTCAAATGACAGACAACAATCTTATAAGTAGTGAGGTTAGAACAGTTTGAGAACCCGTTTACTTGCTCCATTTGTGTCATCTGTGGCTCTCAGTGCCCACGTCACTGCAAACATCAACTCAATGCTTTGATATACTTCTTTCTACTTCAGCTGCAAATGTGTACTGAAGCTGCTTTAAACTTAATCTAATAGCAATAAATTTGACAAAATGAAGAACTTGCGTTGTCTTAGCGTCCTTTTGTATGCAGCCAGCTGTTTCAAGTTCGGGCAGGACTTTCTACTATCATTAAAGGCAAAAAGGCAGTGGCCAAGGAAGCTCAAAACATGCAAATACGCATTAGTACAAGCAACAGTTTCACAGCACATCAACTTCAAAACATGCATACTGCAAATCAAGAAACGCATGCAAATGGCCAACAGCCTCACACATGCCTGACAAACATACAAAACAGGCAGCATTGAGAAGAAGAGCTGCACTGAGGAGAACCGCTGCAAAAACAAAACGCACTGCATTGAGAGAAACATGCAATATGACTTTTCGCTTTATGGTGTAGTGGTTTAGGTGTATGGTGTAGTGGTTTAGGTGTTGCTTTTAGAAAATTCTTTTGCTGTCAGCTCATCAAGGTATACAGGATCTAAGACTGAGAGACGAAACAAGAGGTCTGTGAATCCAAGTGAATAGGACACAGAGCTGAGGAAGACAAAGACAAAATAATATCCCTGATATTTTAAATTTTATGATAAAAAAAAACTAAAAATACTTGCTCAGTAAAGGGGGAGGAGTCTTCAGTTGTTTTTGGTTGGATTAGTTTAGCAACTGTCCCAAAGAGAAACTTGGGGTTATGCCCGTTTTCTCTGATTAGAGAGGAAAAATAGGCAGTCTTTGCTGAGAGCGTGCTTATAGGTGTTTACACACAAACACCACGTTTGATAATTTAAATATGTTTTCAACTTGCGCCATTTGCGTTCAAAAATCCTGCAGGCCTGTTTCAAAGCCCAGGTTTCCTCATTATACCATGGCGAAGGTTGTCTGGTTGGTCTGGGCTTTGTCCTGAGGGGTGCCACTGAGTCAGTGATGGCCCAGAGGGTAGCATGGACCTCCTCTGTGTAGACCTCTACTGAGGTTCCAGGTGTAAATAAATTAGGAAGAACATCTGGTTGTCTGTCACCATCTGTCTCTATATGTGGGGGCGGCAGTAGCTCAGTGGGTAGAGCAGTCATCTTTCAACCGGAAGGTAGGCAGTTCGATTCCCACTCTCCCCACAGTTCATATTATACGTTGGGTCCTTGGGCAAGACACTTAACCCACCTTGCCTCCAGTGGCTGTAACACTGGTAATTACTGTAGAACAATGTAAGTTGCTTTGGATAAAAGCTTCAGCTAAAAGAATAAATGTAAATGCAAATATGTCAGCCCTGTGACTAACTGGCCACTCTCTAGGGTGTAATAAACTAAACATAAAAAATATTTTGCACATTGAAAAGTGTGATTCATTTTGACTAGAGACTATAATTTACTGTTATTTGACTCTGATCTGTAAAAAGCTCTTTGATCACTACTATTAAAAGTCAGTTGGTATTCTGTGTGTTCTTATGGGGGTGCATGTGGCAGAGTGGTTAGTTAGCATTTCTGCCGCACAGAAAGAAGGTTGTGAGTTCATAACCCGGCCGAGAACTCATTCTGTGAGGAGTCTGCATGTGTTACTGTGGGTTCTCTCCAGGTACTCCGGCTTCCTCCCACCGTCCAAAGACATGCATGTACAGGTTAATTAGCAACTCTAAAGTGTTCCTAGTGAATGAATGTGAGAGTGAATGGTTGTCTGTCACTGTCTGTCTATAAATGTTAGCCCTGTGAATAACTGGCCACAGTACAGGAAGTACAGTGCCTCAGGCCCAAGGCTGCTGGGATAGGCTCCAGACACCCGCAGCCCCTAATGCAGGGGTCTCAAACTCAAATTAGTTGGGGTCCGCAGGAGGCAGAGTCTGGGTGAGGCTGGGCCGCATCAGGTATTCCACAAAAAAAGCTTTGTTAAATCCTCTCAAACGTCATTACTAACAGTTCTTAAACTTCAATGGGTTCTTCTGAACCTGAGCTATTCTGAACAAATCCACATGGATAGTGGCAATCAAATTGCCATCAACTTTCAAACAAATCAGCCCATTTCAAACGGGCCACAAAATATCATCTTGCGGGCCGCAGTTGGCCCCCGGGCCGCAAGTTTGAGGCCCCTACCCTAATGGGACATGGCGGTAGAAAATGAATAAATGTGTTCTTCTGATTTTCCAGTCATTCAGCAGAATCAGCATTTGGAACACATTGCAATAATCATACTTTTGCAGATGATGTAAAGGTAAAAGCACTTGGAACCCTGGCTGGAAAACAGTGACATATCTCTAAACATAATTTAAAATCTTTATTTTTGCTGAAATTAGTTAGATTTTGCACCTCTCTTACAGCCATAGTGCCTCTTTGATTCATGTGTGGTCACCGGAAATCTCAGTTTGGGGGGGTGTACAGCCCTCGCCCTTGATCCAAACGAGTATTGGGACACTCCTTGGTCTCTTGTCTACGTGCAAAACAAGGAATAAGGGGTAAGAGGTAGAATTTAATTGGGATTAAGTTTGCCAGTCACAGGAGCACATTTAAAACAGTCAACTGTCTGATCAGGTTTCCATCTAAAATCGTCTCGTTTGATTGGCCGGATCTGTTCGCTATGACAGAGCAGCCAGGAGGCCATTTTAATGAGGTAGATTTTGAGACTCTTCTGAATCCTGATGCATCGTATCCTGCTCTATTAATTTTCTCTCAGACACCTTCTTGTAAATAAAGATTTGCAGACATAAAGCATAACTGAAGAAGGTGTATGTGCTTTAAGGGTAAACAAAAACTGCTGACAACACTTGTGCTGGCGTAGTTTTGGAGTCTATGGAGCTATTTTTTAAAGCGGAGCAAAACATCAGAGTGTAGCTAAATAAAAGTAAGGAGTATAAGTACATGTTTGCCAAATTATAGTTGGCACATCAAGTCTACAAAATCAAGCATTTCCATTTCACTTGCCCAAATGTACATGGCAGTTGTGCATGTTAAAAGCCACCTTGAGGGTTCTTTATCCTAACATTGTCAGACACTTTTAAACAGAAACAATCAAGAAATGAAAAATGAAAAAAAAAAAAAAAAAAGTTCAAAGTTCACTTTTTAGTTTTTGCAATGCATTGACATAGCTTCTTTCTAGAGCTTATTAGCACCAATGGTATCCCTGTAGGATTAGCCCATGCTGTCGTTTAACACACCACATGGACATGGGTCAGGGGTCAAGTCAAGAGTTTAAAAACAAACCCAATATTGTTTATAGATGAAACACAAAGGTGCTTCTCCTCTGCTGTGTTCACTCGCCACAAGTGGAGTGCGTTATGACACATTAATATTCTTCCGCTTAGTCTCGTTAGGGGTTGTGGGTGACTGGAGCCTATCCCAAGAGGCTTTGGCGGGGTACACCCACATTCATGCACTAGGGACTCTTTAGAGTTCCCAATTGACATTTACATTTGTGCTGCAGCAATTTTTTTAGTAAATTGGTTATCTATTAATTATTATCGAGTCTTAGGATAAATAGCGTAACTGCATACTTAAATTTTTTTTTTTTTAAATGAGCAGAACAGATATAACAAATATTATTAAATTACCATGTAGCAAAGTATAAAGCAAAAGCATCTGGACTCAAGTTTTCAAGGTGAAGACATTTTGTCTCTAATTCCAAGAGACTTTATCAGTTCTGAGATCCACTGGTAAGAGAGTCGATAAGCTCAGCTCTCTTACCAGTTGATCTGTTATTCATACAACCAGGGCACGCAGATACAATTGGCGCACGGTCTCAGTGGATATGTCAAAGTGGCTTCAGCTGCCACAGGCATAGATGGACGTGCCTGCCCTAATCATTGTGGCAAAATAAAATAATCTAGGCATTTTTCTAAATCGAATTACTCGATTTGTTAATTTATTTGTTTTAGCCCTACTATACATGCATGTCTTTGGACGGTGGAAGACAGCCAGAGTAGCTGGAGAGAACCCATGGTAACACGGGGAGGGCATGCAGACTCCTCACAGAATGACCAGAGCTGGCCGAGGATATTCCAGTCAAACCTTACTGTGAAGAAGAAGTGCTAACCACTCTGCACCTCATTAATTATGAAACACCTTTTATTCATTCATGCCCTCTCTTGATCACTTTGAAATATTATGACCACAACCATATTACCACAACTGGAGAAAATGATTCTCAAAGATCATTTCTCTTTGGAACATTTCAAATTTTGGAAACAGTGCATCTTCACAACCCAAATCTTTCTTTTGCCATGAACTAATCAATGTTTTCACAGCTGCCTGAGTCATGTCGGCCAGCAGTGGACTCCAGCCTTTTCAGGTGGGATCTTTTGAAGAGGCCACATTGCACTGAAGGAGCCAAGCCATCTGAGGTAAGAGTCCAACTCCAGGCAAACAGCCAGGGGTTTGTCTCTAATGAAAGACACACAACATGCTCTCCATCAAATGAGCGGTCGGGATGAATTCTGTTTGTGGTGCACACAGCTGGGAAAACATAATCACAACAATGGTTTGTAATGAGGTTTACAAGCTCATCCACTATAAAAGCGTGCGTGTAAGACAAAATACCTCCCTTAAAGCCACACTGCAGTTTTGATAATCTGGTTGCTGTGTTCAACTGTGTGTGTTGTGGGGTTTTCTCCTCCGCCGTGAGTAGGAAGCTCTGGTGTGTCCTTACTTATGTCTCCTCTCAGAAGCCTCCTAGGACCAGTGTTAAGAGCTTTGGCACAGCACTCAAGAAGGCTGGGAAGAGTCTGACTTACGGTGCAATTGAGGAGGCATGTTAAGAAAAATGAGACGTAACCAACTTGTCAAAGTGGAGATGAGGTTTGAATACTGGCTGGCTCTATTGCAGATGACAAACAGGTGAGTGCACAGGAGACTGAAGTAAGCCTGATGAGGTGGGCGAGACTGGGTGTGAGTAAAAATAAGAAAATTGCTTGGGACAGAGGATATAGTATCTAAATTCTCCAAGGGCCTTTCCTATTGTTTAGGTTTACTGTCCATTTTATGTTTTGCATGCCATTTCTTTTGAGTCTTTTCCTGGCATCATGTTGTTTTGTTTGCCAACCTGTTTGGGGGACAGTTTGTGTAGCGTGTGTGATCTCTGGTCACTGTCTTACCAGGCAACCACAAGACTCCCAATCACAGGTCACACAGTTGTGTAGCATGAACTGAAAAACAAACTGATAACTATCAAAATTGTGTCGTCCCTCATTTACTACGTGACTCTGGATCTGGGTCAAGGTTGTGAAATCAGCTGAGAGTGTCACTACAGAGTGTGTATAGTGACCCTGAATAAGTGGGAAATGAGTTGCTATAGACTGGGCTGTGACATAGACTAGAAAATGTGAACAGATAATCCAGATTCAAAAATAGGTGTAGAATGAAAGAGCAGAAATAGAGCTGGCTGGTTCAAATAAGCAGTATAGAAATCCTAATTAAAGGTGGACTTCACTAAAACTTTGAGCCACATTCAGAGGTCAAAGACCAGATCAAAGCTGAGGCTAATTAGTGCCAACACTGCTAATATGGCTCACTGTTCTGCGGCTGCTCTTTTAAACATTTCTCTCATCTATAGTTGCTTTTTTGAACAGCTACAAAATTAGAATGATAAAAATATACACTCCACAAAACTAAGTAACACTTTTGTTCATCTGTTCAACTTCATTCATTTATTTTATGTTAGAGCAGGGGTCTCTAATGCTGTAGCTTACTGCGGCTTAAACGGTGTCGTCACAAACAGCACAGCGGACAGGGCTCCCCACAGCTCCACTGCCTCAGCAGCATTAAATGAGTCTGTTCTGTTTCAGCGGACGTGACGTTATGTTTTAACCATTTAACCCATTTCCCTGGTTTTCACTTCCTGAATTGCCAATATCGGCCGATTCGTTTGCGCTCGTACAAGCATGTGCACAGACAACACTGGATGCATTACCGCTAACGCCAGAGGTGGCACACTAGTACAAAAACTCTATAGCTTCTTTAGTGCACCTTTAAATTGAGAATATATTCAGGGGACCACCTTTAATGTGTTTTTTGTTCCAGCTAAACGGTAGTTAAAAGAAACATTCTAACTAATGCCCATGGCAGTAGTAAACTTCATCTAAACAATACTAACCTTCAGATTTTGAATACACAAAACTAAAATGTTAGGCTTTAAACAAAGTCATGTCTTTTTTGAAAAAAATTAAAAAAGATGACGAATTAAATGTTACACAGAGCAAATTAACCGAGTAGGGAGTAGATAATGGATTTGGAATGGTCACAACAAAAGGACATAAAAAAAAGTCAGAATTTTGAGAAAAAGAAGTGGTTGCACTGGACATTTTGAGTTCAGTCAACTTAAGAAATAAAAGAACGTTTTGAAAATACTTTTCAATGTTTAATAATAATTACTATTTACTAATAATTATTAAAAGTTAAATCAACTTAATTACTGTTCAGATTGCTGCCTTTATTATAAATCACTTGTTGCAAACTATGCCTAAGTCTAATAAACACACATTTTCCCATTTATTATTTTTTTTATTAATAAGAATCAACCTTTACACAATGAAGGGACTTCGGAAACATTAGCCAATATTTTTGGGTAAAAACAAAAAAAAAAAGCCACTCTAAAATGTGCACTCTGTCAAAGAACCTAATACTTAAATTTAATCTACAACACACCTTGTTTTTAAAGTAATTTTTTTAATTCATAGGAGTAAATTAAGTTTTTCTGCACTCCTATTTACAATGTACAAACCAACCCAAACTGTCGTGTGACTGCAGGTGGACATTGCGTCCCCTTTACATGTATCAGCACAAAAAGTGCATTCTTTCCGGAGACTCTGCGGAAGGCTGTGATGCTGTAGCTGAGGCATTAAATCGATCTAATCAATGTGTCCTCTTTAGCTACCGCTGCATGTGCAAACATCATTAGGAGTGTGCTCCTAGACCGAACTGCTCATGAAGCACACGTCACACAAACACGAGGCCACATTGATTTGAGAGTTAAAATGTTGGCACCACACATGATTTTTAATGCTTTCACCACGTGGAAGTGTTTCAGATGAGCGTAAAGTGAATTCATATGGGCCCCATGTAAACACCAGAGATATGAGAGTACAGTAAAGCACAGTGGTTTTTCTGAAAGAATAAGATGCATTGATGACACACATTTATAAATATGTGAGGAATAAAGAGTGCATCCTGTTTGTTCAATACAGTGTTCAATCATAACGTTCAGCTCCATTTCCATGTTATTAACACCATTCCAGTGTATCTGTAAGACATCAATTCTCTAATAATATGGCAAACATTTAAGACTGATAAGATTATTATACTTCCTGAGATAAAAAAAACAACAAAAACCTCTTTAAAACTTAGAAGCTATCAGTTCAGCGATGATTAAAGGTAAAAAGCGTTTTTTTCTTCAGTATATATAGGGTTAAAGAGGATTCCCTTTGAAAAAAAACAAGTAAAATCTCAAAAGCTTTTTTCTAGTTTGAATCTCAAAGTGCAACACAATGTCTAACTCTTAAGACATTTACAGTATTAGAGAAGACAACAGGACTCAACTGTGTTCTCTGCCTACAGAAGTTTCTAACAGAAGTCCAAATAGATGTAATTGTAAAACTTTGTTCTAGTGTTCTTAAGATAGAAGTAATGTCAAACAGGTTGGTGCTCAACAACAATAGCGTACCATAGGAAATGCCTTGTTAATGCCTGACATAGCAGTGCAGGGGAATGTGCACCAGTGATGGAAGAGCTACTCAAGAAGATAAATAGGCAAAAAGTGAAGTGTAGTAGGTCTATTTCTGCTTCCAATGTAGTATGAGTTTGGAAAAACTAAGGATAAATATTAATTTAAAAGAAATGACAAACAACAGTGTAAAGGTGTCTGGATTCTGGGCACTGCTGCAAACTCAAATGTAAGAACATTTACATTTACATTATATAATATATTTATTAGATAAATATATTTATTTATTTTTAATAAATGTGTGGGGAGCTGTGTTGATTTGGAAAGCTCACACTTTCACAGGTAAGTGTGAGTCTGTCGCACACTTTGTCTACAACGTGGAGTGAATTATTCCTTTGAGGCTATTTATTCTAATGATTTTGGTGCTATATACAATGACATAATAAAAGTATTTTCTTATTATTTAACTGCTTGTATTTTTATCAACAGTACACACTGAAGGGAACACTGCAGCATATTTCTGTACTATTCTGTTATATCATGATATCTTAGTTTTATTACGATTGGACAAATGCACTTTGTTTACTAGGAGAAGAATACAGCTGAGAAGAATCCTACTTAAACTTCTGTCAGAAAATCTCTTTTTTGAACTGCATATTTGTGAAAAAATCTTAAAACATCCTCACTAGATCAGGTCAGGCCCATAGTGTCCCTCATTAAACAGTGGTGAAGGTGGAGCCAGACATCATGCTGGTCACCAGAGAGGAAGACCCCTCCCCCTCCATAGCCTCTGGACCAATCAGACCCTGTTGATGCAGGTTGAGGATGGAGTCTGCGATGATGCGTGCTGTTTTCTTCTGGTATCCCCCTGATGTGACCATGAGGATGGGGATGCCGCGCCTCCGGGCCGCTCTGAACACCAGCTCGTCTCGCCTCACGATGCCCTGAACAAAGACAACACAGACTTTATTGTAACACTATCAGTCACTGCAACTTGATGAACTGTTCGCTTTGACAACAACACTAAAAGACACTAAATGAAAAAGAACAAAGACATCATTCACAGCTTTTACTCCAATTACTTTTTAAACATGAGTGCATATACTATTTGTTGCAAATGGCAAAAATCATTAGAGCCAAAATGAGGACATTAGTCTTTTTCCACATTTAACAAATGTGTAAAAATATTCTATGACTTTAGCCGATACCTCGTCCATGCTTGAATAAACTTGAAAGAATGAATGAAAGCACCAATAAGAAAAGAGTGGGACCTTCAAATAGTAAACTGGTTTGGTGAAATGGTTTTCCTTTTCAACCTTTCTTAAATAATTCTGTGACTGACTAAACTAGCTAATAAAGCATGGTAGCAATAGTAGTGCCAAATTTATCACTAGTTACTGGGTATTTTAAAATGAAGACTGCTTTAAATATTATTAAACACACAACCTCAAAATAATGAGTTATAAAGATGCACTAAGCATATTTTACCACTTAAGGGTCATTATTTCTAAGTGACCTTGTACAAGAGTCACTAACAATTTCTGCTGATTTAACCTATTTGTTCCAATTATGATCAAAATTTGCAGGAGCAGTGGCAGCAAATCCCGGCACACCGGAAGTAACAGATCCACATTTAGTATGGATTCAGCTTTTCAGACAAAATCCTAATCACGGCTTTGTATTCAGAGAAGTGTATTTGAAGCTATCACTCGGACTAACTGTTTTTATAAAATGAATGATTAAATGCTTTAATTAAATAAAAGTTCAAATGCAGCAGTACATGAGGAGAAATGGAGAGTCCCCCGAGTGGGTCTCCGTCCAGGATGTCAGTTCCTGCGTTGTAGATGACGACATCAGGCCGGACCTCGTTCAGCGCCCCCTCACAGTGAAGCTCCACTTTCTGCAGGTACTCTGTGTCCTCAGTGCCCCAGTCCAACTCCACCTTCCTCTTTATGGCTCCTGGAACACACCCACAACTGAGATTAGGCATAATATCGAAACCATCTGCAAATCCTCTAAGATCTAGTTTTTCTCTTCAGAAAGGCTTAGTCAAAAACAAGATTTCCTTTAGTTGTGCATTGGGGAAGTTTTGGGAAGTAACTGGTGAATTCCCGACAAAGCCAGAACCTTACAAATGACTAGGATGAACACAATGCACATGTACAGAAAAGTCGGACACATCAATCTGCTTATTATCTAATTAATGTCCATTTGCAATAATTACTTCAAATTATGAAAGGTTGGTTGGGAGACCTTTATGTTTCAAGTAGAAACGCAATTAAATCCAAAGAAAAAGAACAATGTATGTCCAGCTAATTTTTCACAAAACCCTGAAACACTGAGCGTTGGCCTCCAGAAGCGAATGGTGAAATATGGCTGTGTGGTTTTATCTTCAACACAACAGAACAAGCAGTTGGTCTTAAGGCGAGACACTTGTTCTATTCAATTAATTTGAGCGGCAAAGACAGATAGCTGTAGGACGGAGAGACTTTTATGGAGGGGATGTGACATTTAGTAGACAGCTAGTTAATGTGCTTCTTGTCAAATACTAGCCCAATGTATCGACAGGTCCATTTGTGTAAAAGCTATGAGTTCCCCAAGCCTCAACTGTCTCCTGCAGGGTGCAAACAGAGTGGTAGCACTGAGGGAACTAATTAAAATGATTTTGAATGACATCTCGAGGAGAGGCTGCCCCTAATGCCCCAGCAGAAGTTTAGTTTAATTAGAAACGCGACAAACTCATTTACCTTTGGCGTATCCGTCCCTTGGATAGATGTGCCGATTGTACATGTCCATGATATACACGCGCCGGTCGTCCAGGAAGTCACGTTCATGTCCATTTCCCTAAAAAAATAAAAGGGACAATTATAACAATATAATTAATAAATGAAAAATTATCTTTTCAAATGAAAAAAAAATCTGCATCATGTAGTATTAGTCTATGCTTCACCAGATATTTGTGCAGGCTGTGGATCATATTTCCCTTCATTTTTTCAACCCCATGGTTTGTAATTCATTTCCATATTCATAACAAAAGGAAGGTGTGACTGCTCAAATATATGAGACAACTCATGTTACAGTAAATCACTTGCATAATGCATGTATGTTTATAGATGTAGAGAAACAGTATCTGTGTAAAGGTGATAATGTAGTATCTCTGAGTCCACACTCCACTTCCTGCTTGTGAATGCGTACAGTAACCCAGCAGGGACCTTCTGTTGTGTGTGTGAACAAATTTAATCTAAATCTGTCAGATGATAATTTGCTTTAGAGATAATTAAAACAATTATCTTTTCCAAAAAAAAAAAAAAAAAAAATGTTTCTGTCAAAACAACGCTCAGTTTGTCTTATGGAGACATCAAGTTTTTTTTTTTTTATGTATTTTGTGAGTTCAAACCCCGGCCGACTCGAACATCCTCGGCCAACTCAGGCCTTTCTGTGAGGAGTCTGCTGTATAAGTAAATTTCCCCACTTTAAAGTTCTATCTTATCTTATTTTTAAAATGAGACCTGAGCAAATGACAATAAAATAATTTCTTGCCAAGATGTTAACTAGATGCATATAAAACATCGAGAAAGAGTTATCCACTTTCATGTCAGAGGAGTTAAAATAATTTCTTTAAGAGTGATCTAACTGTTTCACTATAAGCTTCATAAACGTCACTCTCAGCAATGTATTAACTAAAGGCACGTCTATGAATGACAGCACCAGATGACAGGTAAATAGTTTTATTATCTAGAGTCAAAATAGTGAAATCTAAAAGCCGTAACTTCTCCATCACTTCTCATTTCCTCCGCTCCATTTGTCCCCTGAACAGGCTGCGCTGCAGAAGACCAGGCTCTGTGCCAGGACTGGTATTAGAGCACGACGACGAGAAGGATGTAGAGCAGGCACAACAAGACAATGTCAGCGGAACAACATCACGACTTTACATTACAGAGACATTCTGAACAACCTGACATCAAAATGGATTGGATCACAGCCATTGATATTGAATATTAATGCTTTCTGGGCAAAGGGCATTAAACCAAAATGCTATTTGTTTTGTGATGAATGACTGCATTTTAAGTTTTTTTTGTCTAATGTAAAATAGTCAAATAAATTCTTATTACTTGAGGAAGAGGTCCTTCATAGTTTTTTTTTTTTTTAATGTTTTTAAACTCTTTTGAGTATTTACCAATGTTTGCTTGGTATTGTTAAATTTAAGGTTTGGTTAATTAAGCAGAGGTTCTCTTTATGTTTGATGTTCTCCGACCATTCAAAAACTTTAAAAATCCATTGTTCTCCCTGAAATTTATGCATTTGTATTACATCGTAACAGTTTCTCTAAAGACTGACAAACATTAGTCAAATGGAGATAAAGAAGCCCACAAATCAAAATAAGTCAGAATTTACTGGAGAATAATCCTACGCTACTAAACTGTATTTTTAATCTTTAGTATGAACACACACTAAAAGGAGGAGTCACATGAGAAAGCCAAGCTGACGGGTTTGTGGATGTCTTAGGTAGGAGAACTTTATTGACCAACAGTACAGTGTAGTATTGAACAACCAGTCTAGCCTGCTTATGGAATTCTTAAGACTATATAGCCATGGTGTTTAACATTAGTGTCTAGACTAAAAGCACCTGCCCAATCTGAAACACAGGTGAAGACACTGCAGCTACAGCCTTGGTGCTGAAGGAAGGCTACCATCTCTCACAGGCTGTGCTGACCTAAATGAATAGACAGGCCCCCCTGAGGTTTAGGACATTTATATGGTTAAAGATATTAAAACTAAAATTCTCCAACAATCACCAGGCAAGCAGATATTGCAACATGTTTCTTTTTTCCTCTTTTTCCTTTGTAAAACAGCAGCTAATAAGTGCAAAAAAATCCTATTAAATAAATAAAATTATATAATCAAGTTAATTTGTCATTGTGCATATAAATGCAACTATTTTAGATATTTTTACTGACCAAGCTTGTAGAATTGTAATACAATAGTTTTAGTGTAAATCAAATTGGAACAAAAGTGAATCTTTTGAAGAGTACAAGCTGAATCTGTTTTAAGTTTTCCAAAGTGTGGAGGAAGAGAAGAGTTTGCTGCACATAGCAGTGAACCATAGATAAAACAAACAAAATAAAATCAGAAAGAGAACATGTGTTTCAAACAATTTGAACAACAAACATTTAACTCCTCCTTTATCAGCTCTTGGTTTGAGGTAACTTTGGTAAAGTTTTATAAACAATGCTTTATGAAGGAGCATCATTTTGTTCTTTCCTTAGAATACAGTGCAGTTTCTGTCAAGTAACTCACACATTCCTTTGATTATTCAACAGCTGCCTTTATGACATCAATCAGAGAAATGGTTAGTGCCATCCTTCTCAAAACACCCCCTTCTCTGGCTGTCAAATGTAACCATGGAAACGGGCTAGGATTGATTTTTTTTGTAATTGCCTAGCACATGTAATACAACCATTTGTGTTTAAAATACAGAGAGCAATGAACTTGGTAAGTTCTCAGCTGTCTCAGTGCAGCTTAGTTTTTCCTTTTCAAAATGCGCACCTTGAGTTTTCTGCAGCTGTCTTCTGATTGCACTTCTTCAGGCACTGCACACAGCAGTTGCTTTCCTCGAGCATGTGCTGATGTAATTTTCAATCCAATTTATAAAATCTACCAATCTGCACTGCCTCCAAGTGGGACAAAAAGCAGCTCAAATGACTTATTATATCCTCTTTATCTCATTGAAACCTTTCAAAGTCACCTATTTTTTAGAACACATCTGTGTCCCATCAGCTGTCACTATTAAAATCCCATTCAAAGCAAGGGCAGATCATCAGTTAAATTTAGTTTCGAAAGGATAATAAAGCGCTATTATTTGATATAAAATCGAGTTCATAGACTAAATGAGCAATTGAATGTTGTGCTCAGACGATAGCATGAGACTATAAATCAGTCCGTTCTCTGCGGGAGCCCCACTGCCTGCAGTCTTATTAGTCTTATCCTCCGCCGCACACACCGCACCAGGAAAGACCGCTGCCTGCGTGCCATTTGTTAACGTCAGCCCAAAGCCTTCACTGCTGCCTTTCAAGCGGGCCTTTCTCAAAAATAAATATCCTCCTTTTGCAAGTTCAGACGTCACTATTAAATATTAGAGCCATATATCAGCACTTAACAAAGAATCATCTAAAAGTCAGGCAGGATGTGGAAGGGAGAAAATGCTGAAAATAGTTTTTAATATCCAGTAAAAAATGTCTGCTTCTTGTGAGATATTATGAGGTTATTGATAGAGAAGAGGCTGATGTAATACGATTTATATGGAAATCTGTCATGTGTCAATAATAACTGACTGGTAATAATACTTTTCTAGAGAATAAAAATATGAGAGACAGGTGGAAGGATGTGACTGATATGAGTTCTACTCTAACTGAAGTAATACAGTATTCAGACTGCACTAGGTTTGCAACTAACAATTTGTCACTTCAATTAAAATGTTAAAATGGCACTCCGAGACTTTTAGCCTGCAGAGGGCTCCTTCTACAGACTATCTGTAAAATGCTGTTTGTTTTTGAGAGGAAATTGTTCGAATTGGCAAATTAGGAAGAAAAGAAGCATGTTTTCTGGGACGGTAGGTCATTTTAGTGTATTTAGTACAAATACAACTCTGCTAGGGTCCAGTGTATCAGCCTATTTCTGCTTCCTCTGTCTAATCTCTGTGTGTCCCGGCGACACAAATTATATATTATTTATATTTTAGGTTTCTGTCCAGCCAAGGTTACTGTGTCAGGCATATTTCTACTCATGTCTAAGTAACTATCTAACTATTAAATGATCATCTTTTAGAGAATCACTCACACAACTTTGCACTGCAAATGGTGCAACTAAGTTCAGCGTGAAAGGAGATTAAAGATTACTGTCCCAATACAACTGAGTGATAAGAGTACTGCACATTGCAATTCATTTTAGCAACAATATCACAATAGAGCAATGTGAAGTGGGTCTGGAGGGGTCAACCATTGAACATGACTTCCCTCGAGTTGAATATGACCAGACCAATTATAAACGTTTATCTAAAATGGGGCAGGAGATTAATGCAATGCAGGACATACTGCGTTTGTTGGTACTGTTGATATGTCTATAGAATTGTGTCCAGAGGTAGTTTAATTTGTGTCCATTTGTTCAGACCCATGGCAGTCAAAATACTAGAAAATCTACATAGATCCATACTTTGTGTTAAGGCCAGAAAAAAGGACTGTTTTTTGTTGAGGTATGATATTTTTTTGTAAAAAGGTGATTTGTTTCAGACACAAAACTAAACCAATAGAAACAGCATGTGTTCATGACTGTTCTGGAGACCACAGCAGTTCAACACAGAGGGAAGTGAAATCCTTCCTCTTGAGGCTGGAAATGCTATGAGTCAGGTTTACTTTTATATGATTAAATGGTTGTTCACTGTGTAGCACTTACTGAGCTTAGAAAAACGTGTACATAATGCACTAAAAGAAAAGTCAAATGGGGTTTGTTTCCCCATTTAAGACTTAGTCAAGCTGAGTCCAAGGTTTCATGTGGTAGCCTTTGTTTATACATTCATATATTTGAGAGAGATATTTTATTGAATATAGTAAAGTATAGTACAAAAAAAACCACCACAGAGCCTTGTCCACATGAGGGCCTCGGTCAGTGAAGTCCACTGAAAATAGAGCTGTTGTTGAGTGAAAAACAACAACCCTGTCTCAATTTGTATGAAGGACGAGCGCTTTTTAAGCATCATATTTCAGTGCTGTAATTAGGATTTTACTGCTTATGCCCAATATTTGTGCGAGCTAATGATGTGCTGAGAGGGGCACTTAAGGCCCGGCTCCCAGGTTTCCGTGCAGATTTGCTCTTTTAAACAGCCCTCATGAATTATTTACCCTGCATGTGCATCGATCGTCTGCCGGTGTCGATAGGTGGAGGTGCGTCATTACAGACATGAAGAGAGCTGCGTAGCTGGAACGTACCCACGGCCCGAGGAGCCTTGAGACTTTATCAATGTTAACAGAGTCAGGCTAATTGGTGCGGGATAAATCATTATGTTGAATAAACAGAAAGAACAAAGTATGATAATGCAGCTTCGGAAAGTGATGAGTCATTACAGAGGTGAGCTTAGTCCACTGTGTGACCGATTTAACAAGTACAATACAGACATAATGGTGCACTATCATAAATCATGCATTATACAATTTGTTCAAGGGTTTTTACTATATACCATTACAAATATTATCACAAATCATCGCAATATCAACATGTGCAATATTCCTACTGGAAATCTGCTTGGACTACAATACTAAAGATTTTTGTCCATGAGCCAGGCACACAGAACTTTAACTCACCCTGACCATTTAGTATATTGCCCTACTCTCTAATTTGAGTCAAAGACAAAAGGAAGCCATTTTTGTGTTACTAGGAAATTGACAGATTGACATATTCAAAATAAAAGTGTGTCTTAGTATGAAGCAGTAAAAAAAACTCCAGCAGCAGTATTTTTAGTGCACTGTAATCAAAATTACAAATGATAACATACATCAAAAAGTGGATCCAGTGCCACAAGAGGGCAGCACCTACAGCGTTGTAGTGAGAGCAGCATCATTTACTGTAGGAGAAATCACTTTGTTTACATGGACAGCCTGGTTAGACTACTCTCATAGCGTGATTAAACTGGACTCCGTCTTTGTCCGAGTTCACATGCACATGAGTGAATGTAACTATTGAGTCCCCAGTGCTCCTTTCAGACTGCATTCATGTGGTCTTAGTATTTGAACAGCATTAAGCCTTTGTTAAAAAGAGAAAAATCTGACTTCTTTGTAGCATTTTTACCTTTTAAAGTAGTATTGTAGAAAATAGCACATGAACATAACAAGGATGTAATAATGCACGATAAGCTATAGTAGACTGAGTTTTTTTATTTTATTTATTTATCTTTTAATATGAACAATCAACTAACAAGTCTAGGCAGTGTCAGGGTGACACATTTGCATAAACAATGGTCTTTGAGTTTTTTCCTCTTTTCTTTAAATGTTTTCCAGCATGCACAGCCACTTTGTCCAATCTGAAATTGGAAGCTCTGTACAAGCCACAACAGTCTGTATTATCCAGTTGTGTTACTCCAACTAATAAGACTCTGGAATTTCTGCCACCCTATGATGACCTGGACTAGCACATTTATGTGCATTAAAACTTCAGATATGGACAGACTAAGGCAATAAATACAATTACTTGCATGTAATTGCACTGATTGTTAACCATAAAAGCATGTTTTTTCTCTTTTACTGAAAATTACAACATGCAACAAAGTACATTGACTTTCATTCTTCCTTATCATTATTATTCAAAAAATGTACTGTAGACAAAAGAACCAAGTTGTTTTAAATAAAAACTGAAGAGGTGAATGAAGCGGTATAACATTAAAACTAAAGTCTTTGAACACCACCATCATGAGCTGGTTGTGCAGACCCCTGGTGTTAGTCCGATACAATCCAGAACCGAGATGCACTCTGCTGTGGCCAGTAGAGATGTTTTTGATACATTCCACTAAATGTGACAGTAAGGGCCAATTTAGCCAGCAGGGAGCCACATTGATTGGTGCAGCGGTAAAGGGGCTTATCTTTTCATCATTGTCAGCCCGAGTGATGGTATCGGCTCACCTGATGAGCGTCCAGATCGATGATGGTCGCTTTGGAGATGCCTTCCACTCTCTCGAACAGAAACTATGAGAAAAAAAGAGAGAACATGTCTTTGTCACATTTACAATTTACTTTGAAGAAAAAAGTTAAAGATAAAGGAGGAAAATTCCGTCACAAGCTGAAGGACAGAACAAGTTGGTTAAAGAAGGAGAAGAAGCAGGATTTTCACATTGACACACCACCTTCGGAGTAATTGTGATGGATTAATGATGGCTTATTTCGTGGTAGTTGGGGTCTGTCCCAACTCCTCCAGTGACCAGCGGAAAAACCATCCATGAAAAAAATCGTCCGCCTTCAAGTCAAGAAGTATCGCGTAAGTATAAGGTCTCACGAGAAACAACACAACACACATAAACACTCGCCCCAGTATGTCTCAAACATTTATCATGGCAGAGCCGACAAAAAAGAAGCAAAAACAGAGAAAACCGTTGCTCATTGTCAGACAGGGGCAAGAGAGGAGGGCAGGGAGATGCTCATCGCCAGTGAGTTTTCATGACAGTGTTTATTAACATTATATCAAAGCTGTAGTGTGAGCTCAGCAGGGAAAAATACATAATCTTCATCCCAACCTTTTGAGCAATGTTATTAAGTTTTAAAGTTTTCTTTTACAAGGGTGTCTTGGAGAGATATAGGGCCCGATCTTGCAGATGGTGAAGAGCAAATAGTGGCGAATATGCTCCTTGACCGACTGAAGACTGAGATGTAGTTTTAGTCACAGAAGCCATGTGTAGATTAGAATTTTAACAAAAATATTATAATATTAACAGTGTGCTTTTAATGCACAAAAACAAAACCCAATGTAATCTTAATCAAAAAATATAGTCCTAATATTGGCTATAATAATCTGGATATTCATAGCTATTAAATGTTGACAATAAACTAAATTATATAAAAAAATATATTGTGTAGTACATGTTAAAAAGCCTAGTAGAAATAGAAATGATTACAAAAAGACACAAAACAGACCTGATGGCGGTAACATGGAACCTGTTTCAGGTTGAGAGACCAGCTTATTCCAGTGATGGAGCCTTCAGTGAGTCTTTCTCATCTGGCCCTTCAAGAAAAGGGGGAATGCGGACGGAAAAACACACGGCCAGAACCAAGCCAAGTTTGGACTGGTGTGAGCTCGTAGATGGCGCAGACTAACTGAACTGTCAATCTTCAGGGGAAGCTCCGCCCACTTTCAGTATGTCCATCCTTTCATTAAACAATGCGCCAGCTCTGGACATGCACTAAAAATGAGTGCACTATCTGCCAGGCACCTCTTCGTTTGATGCCAGGGAAATCTGCAAAATCTAAGTCGGGTGTTATTTTCTATCTGATTTTTGTCCAATCATTTTAGGTTGTTTCTTTTATCATTCTAAGGAAAAGCCGCAGTGACAGCATGCATCCTGACACCTGACTTTTTGACTCTTTGTATTGAGAAACACTGAATGGCGAGCAACTCTCTGCCTGAACTTCATTGATTTCCAAAAAGCTTTTGATAGTATCCACCGTCAAACATTGGGGAAAATCTTGAGACTTAATTGTATCTCAATTAAAATAATCCAACTTATTATCTATAGCAGCTTTCTATGCAACATCCTTTATGATGACTTACTCATGACAAGAACACTGGTCGACTATATTTCAGAGCTTACAGGAGACATGACATTATACATCTGCTTTACATGATAACACAACATATGCCAGCATGTCCCACTTCTTCCTCTTGTTTCCCGGCAACCACTGAGCAGAGGAGCAGCTACAATGCTCCTGGCTCAGCATGTGCCAGCCACAGTCACTGGAGAACTCAAATCACAAGATATGTTTACTCATAGGCCGACAAGATTATGTGGTTAAGTGTGACCATCTTACTACAATTAATTAACTTGCGTGTGCATATTGTGCAACTTAACGTGTTGTGACATACAGTCTTATATATATAGCTACACGTTTATTTAAAATGGCATTGCTAAAAGAATGAATAAATAAAATGGAACACATTGGTAAAAAACACTGACAAAAACACTCTGCATTTGTCTATTTTAAAAAATTTTAACATCCCAGTGATAGAAGCCATTTATTCCTGTTCCCTTCACTATAACTGTTAAACACAAATGATCAAGTTGTTAAACCCAGCTAATATGATGCTCATATTTTATTAGCAGGTAAATATTCAAACATCCTAACTTTTTCTCTTTTGAGATTGAAAAATGTGAAATTTGTTCTCATCATGCAGCAGTTCACTTGACGCTAATGAGCACAACTGTGGTGGAATATTTTAGGGGAATAAAAATATGTAAGTGGTACATGGTGTGAACACCCACCTACCACGATTTCAAAACAGAGTGTTCAGTCATATTAGGCTCTACATGCCACAGTCAGCAGAACAGGAATGACACTGTTGAGAGTACATTTATAGTTAGTTACACTGAAAATGTCTTGTAATTGTGTAGTAATTAAGTGTGTGCGTTAAAGCTAGAGCTGAAAATTACAATTGTGTTCATAAGTTACCCTCATAAGATACCCTGGCAGAATGTAATTTTTTTTGGGCCATTTTTCAGAGATTAGGAATGATAACACAGATAACAAGATGAATCTACAGGATCGGGTGGTGCTGGCGGCTTGACTTGTGAAGTTTAGTTGATCATCAATTAAAACCCCTAAATTTCTGGCAGTGCTGGACGGTGTAATGGTTGATGAGCCTAGTTGAATGGAGAGGTTGTGGTGGGTCTTTGGGTTGAAATTACAATGAGTTCTGTTTTTGCAAAGTACAGCTGCGGGTGATGGTTTTTTTATCCAAAGTGAGATGTTACTCAGGCATGCTGAGATGCAAACAGAGACTGTTGGATAGTCAGGTCGAAGTGGAGTTGAGTGTCATCTGCATAGCAGTGATAGGAAAAGTCATGCTTCTAAAT
The DNA here is from genome assembly GCA_024349245.1 of Neodontobutis hainanensis. Lineage (NCBI taxonomy): Eukaryota > Metazoa > Chordata > Actinopteri > Gobiiformes > Odontobutidae > Neodontobutis > Neodontobutis hainanensis. The sequence continues at coordinate 15,724,033 of JALDNG010000005.1, forward strand.
GACCGTGCCTTTGCCAGTCTAAGGGCTTCAATGAGTGAGAGCAGTGCAGTTTCGGTGGAATGGCCGCTCTTGAACCCAGACTCACGGAACAACAGGAGGTTGTTTCGTGTGATAAAGGAGCAGATCTGGTTAAACATAACTTGCTACAGAGCTTGGGCAATGAAGGGAAGGAGGGAAACTGGTCTGTATTTTTCTAACAGTGTAGGGTTGAGAGTGGGTTTCTTCAGTATTGGTGTGATGTGGGCCTCTTTGAAAGCTTTTTAAATCATAATGACAAAATAAATTACCCAAATAACCCTGATAAACCCATTTCTTAATACCATGGATTGCCACCTTTAACATCAATGACAGCTTGTGGTAGTTGTGGATGAAGCTCTTTATTTTCTCAGAAGGTAAAGCTGCCCATTCTTCTTGGCAAAGAAAAACTCCAGTTCCTGTAAATTCTTGGGTTGTCTTGCATGAACTGCATGTTTGAGATCTCCTCAGAGTGCCTCAATGATACTGAGGTCAGGAGACTGAGGCCAGTCCAGAACCTTCACTTTATGCTGCTGTAGCCAATGACAGGTCGACTTGGCCTTGTGCTTTGGATCGTTGTCGTTGTCATCCAAGTACGTCCCATGTGCAGCTTCTGATGAGGGCAAATTTTCCTCAAATATTTTTTGATAGCATGACATTCCCTGTTTCTTTGTGGATCACACATACCCAAAACATCAGAAATCCACCTCCATGTTTCACAGCAGGAATGGTGTACCTTTCATCATAGAAAGAAAGCCTTGTTGACTCCTCTCCAAATGTAACGTTTATGGTTATGGCCAAAAAGTTCAATTTTGGTCTCATCACTCCAAATGACTTTGTTCCAGAAGTTTTGTCAAGTTGAGTCTTGTCTCTGTGCTGTCTGGCATATTGTAAGCAGGATGCTTTGTGGCATTTGTGTAGTAATGGGTTTCTTCTGGCGACTCGACCCAATCAGCCCATTTTTCTTCAAGTGCCTCCTTATTGTGCATCTTGAAACAGCCGCAGCACTTTTTTTCATAAAGTCCTGTATTTCATCTATCCCGAAACAATTTTATGTGTAGTTGTGGCTGAAATGTGTGTTGGTCAACCTGACCTTGGTAAGGTTTCACACAGAATCCCTCATTTTCCAATTCTTAATTAGAGTTTGAACACTGCTGATTTACATTCTTAATTCCTTAGATATCTTTTTAAATCCCTTTCCTGTTTTATAATGTTCAATTACTTTTTCCCGCAGATCCTATGACAATTCTTTTGCTTAAAAGACTCAGAATACATAAACATCAGTGTAGCACTGGATAAAAGATGCAAGAGTCTGTCAGGAGCCCAGAAACTCACTGACCTTTTATAGATGTACTGTACACTGATTAAAAGCAAACAGATCACAGGTGGTTACCTTTAGTAGCCATTCAAACATGTTTGTGTCAACTTGTGTGCATGTTATCAGGCCAAAATCACATGGTATATGTAAAGTTTTGATTAGGGTCATTTGGGTAGTTTAGTTGTCATTATGATTTAAAAAGAGAAAACACAGTTGTTTGAGTGAAATTCTTTGAAGAATGGCCCCAAAAAACATCACAAATTCTGCCATGGTCTGTCAACTTATGAGAACAATAAAATAAGATTTCTAATACAACATCCTCCTTAACAATAATATTACAAAACGGTCCTTCTTCAGACATTAATTTACAATATGATACATTTGAAATTGTAGAAAGACAGCTTCCAAGATTACTTCCAAGATACTCTACTCTCTGTTATACACTACATTAGTTTTTGCTTAGTCAACCTTTTTATTCCCCTATGTTTGTACTGTGATTCATTTCTATTTTTGTTTTTTGCTGTTAATTGTTTAGTTTTTTTGGTTTGTTTATAGATAGTTATTAATTACTTAAGCAAATTAACAAGAGCACTGTAAACTGACAAAATAAAAATCTTCTCTTTTTGAGGCAAATCTTTGAGCAAGCAATACAAAGATTTCAGGGGGTGCTTTATATCTTGGGAAACGTTATATTAGTTTTTGGTGAACAGCCAACAAAGGCATTCAATCCAACACCCAGCACGACTACTAGTTCTTCCAGTTACCTCGAAGATGTTGCATTATGGAGCAATGAGTGGTAATAATTTCTTTAGAACATCAGCAACATTCCATAAAAAACAATGTTCCATACTGTCTTTTGCTTAACCACTGAGAACACTAGGAAGTGTACACAAATAAAACCTAATGAACTACTAATATGGGCACATGTTGAAGGATGAGGATATAACAGTATATAACAGTTATACAATCACCCACATAATGAAGCATTATCAGTCATATGGCAAGCGCTTTGAGTGCCTACTAGGTGGAAAAGTGCTATATAAATACCAAAAAATAAATAAAAAAAATATATAGTAGCTTGGATTGGTTTGTACAACGGGCTTCTGTGTGAAAACAAGGTCCATATAGAATTTATTAAGAGGATTTGTCTTACCTTTATGGCCAATGTGATGTCAGCGTAGGCACAGAAGCCCCCTCCCCTGTCTCCGGAGCAGTGGTGGAAGCCCCCTCCTGGAAAAAAATTCAGCGAGAGGACCAACAGGTCAGCACACATCTCACAAGTCCATTATTCAAACATCCATAATTTGCTATTCAAAAGGGCTGTTATTGAGTTTATTGCCACTGATTAAAATGGCTTCCGTCTCCCTGTAGTGGAACAACAATGGAAGTGTTGTGTCACCACTAAAGTGCTTCAAAAGCAAAGTAGCAGAGAAAAACTGAAAATTTACTTGAGTTATAAGAGTTACTGTCTCCTCTGCCCTGCATAGGCTCATAAACTAGTGTGGATGTGGATTTTAATAAAGGAGACAGCTGAAATATGATCATCATTTACCGTTTGGCCTCTATTAGAAGTCTCTTCCATATAATAAGCTTGTATGTATCTTTATTAGACTCATGTTTATTGAGGCAGAACCGTCTTCCTGATTCATCAACACTCAAGTCGTGAAGTTGCTGAATATGCAGTAAGCAGGTACAAGGAAAAAGTCTGAAGATTCTTTTTTTATTCCCTACTTAGCAAAAAAAACTGGGGGCGGGGGCAGCTGAGGAATAAACAATGAGAGACCTCCACTCATTCAGCTTCATGGCCGTCTGCCAGAAAGGACACGGAGCCGGTATTGACAAAACTAAAAGATCTTTCCAAGAAAACACACAAAAAAAATAACAAGTACAACACTGTTGGAAAGGAAATAGCTATTTCAATTTCTAGTTTCCCCCAAGCAGTATGGTATGGATCATTCCAGTATCACATGGTTTATTATGACAATCCTGGCTCTGTTTTTTGTAAGTCTTAGTAACACTGCTTCTTTGACCCAGGAGTGAACATCTGCTCATCAACAATTTTAGTAATTATGATTTCCTTCTTTCATGCTTTGAGACTAGATCTGAGCACGATGAGACACTAATTTACAATAGCATGGAAAGGTGTGGCCTAAAAACAGAATAAAAAAACTTTGCAGATCAAGATTAGTAGTGCAAATTAATGCCGTCACATAAAACTCCACTACCCAATTCTCTTTTTGTCATCCCTGCCGAGCAGCACAAAGGACCTCTCCTTTTCCTTTATTAAAAAAGTTCAACTGGACCAATTTTCCTACAAAAAATACTAATATATTACACCAAAATGAAGATTAGAGCTGAGTGTAAATATTTAGGTCCAAACTCAGCAAGTTTATTTTAGTATAAAGGTGGCTCTTTTCACAAGTAACAAACTTTGTACTTCACTTAAACACTCTTCCCCTCACTTTTTAGGCTGTAAAACTGGAACGTCAAATACATAGGAAATGAGACCAGTTGCACCAGTTGTATGTTATTTACCTTTAAAGGGTCAATCTTTACCTTAAGCATCATTGTGGAAATGTTGGTCTTAGTAAATTGTGTTGAGGGTCTTTGAGACTTTGGTCATTGTGGTGTGAATTTTATTGTGCCATTTTTTTATTTTTTGGTAATTTGATTTATTCTTTGTAGTGAGCACTAGTTGGAAGTATATATATATATATAATATAGTACCAGTTCTCTTCACAAGTCATTTAATAAAGCGAGAAAGAGAGAGCAGCACTCCTTTATGTCACAAGTTCTGGTCATGACTAATGCAGCATACCCAACAAATTAATACAGTGGTATTCATTTATAAAGTTGAAGAAAAGGCAATAAAAGAGCTGTTGATACAAGATAAACTACCTTCTTGACATTTTGAGTTTATCACAAGTATGTATTGTATCACAACAAGAGAAATGTTGTTTTTACTGACAATTTTGCCCAAGGGAGTGCCCACTGAGGCCCAAGTCAAAGCATTGCAGTGTCCTATGCTTATTTAGGAACTATTTACATTTTTTTTTTTTGACAAGTGCAACTAATACTGTGAACCGTACTGATTGGTAATTCCCACTTTCTTCATGGTAAGCACTTTTCCAGGTGATCAAGAGACTTAATGAATTAGTTAAAGGGAACAAAAAACATGCAAAAATGAACAAATCAATGCAATTAAAACGATGCAAACAAAACAAAAAAATATATATAAATAAATTAAATTACAACACAAAACTTATTCATAACCATATAATAAGCTATTAAACCAGCTATCGTTGTTTCTCAGTTGTTTCAAATCAATTTCAAAGACGTACCCACGTTTATGGCCCATCCTCGTTCAATGGCCAATTTCCCTGCCTGCAAGACAACAGTCAAAGTTTACATAATTCACATTACACAAAGAAAATTGGTCTTGCAAATTAAACTCAGAACAAAAGCAGATTGCATTGGGATCTCATAAAAAAGAAGAAAAACACATATATCGTGCAAAAAATTTAAAGCCATGCCTTGAGGTAGTATATTCAAATATGACTTTTCAGTGCACACGTGACCTGTAGGTTCAGAAATCTATAACATGTGAAGCATTAACAAGAAGAGAAATACATTACGCAATTCCTCCTGGAGCTTTTTGTGAAGGTGCAAACATAAAATGTAATCACACATTTTAAAATAGACACATTATTTCATTTCCGTGTTGCCCTTTCCAAGTTGGACCTATAGCCTTAAACCCCTCGTGCCACGCTAAAGCCACAGCAGAGGTGCATTAATAACAAGTTTACAGGCTGCAAAAAGATTTCCCAGGGGCTGACAAAGAAGAAATATGAAATACTCAGTGCTGTGAAAACTAGAAGAAAAAAGAAAAGTCTCAGACTAAGATTACTGTATATGATATTAACTGCTTTCTGTTAACAATGAGAGAAATGCTAAAGTTAGGGTTAGATCCAAGGATACACGTTCCCAAGGCCTCCTATTTAAAAACTTTAAATTTACTTACTTACCTGCCCTAAAGATTTGCAATTTTACCACAAAGATAATTAATACTAAAACTTAAATTAGGTCAGTTAAGAATATTAGTGTGAAACCTGCCTGTTGACCCTAAAAGCTACAATCAAGTCAGCTTAATCAAAACAATCTGCAGTCACTAAGTTACGTCCAGCTGATGACAACGCTGTAGTATGTCTGCCAGGCCAGCGGAGGCACTGTAAACACCACTGCTGCTAACATTATTTATTTTTATTATTATCATCCCAAGGGGAGTGGCTGCCAGGGATACCAGGGAATTCCCCGTGGGTTGGCCCGTTGGTCCATGATGGCGCTTCCGCACGTGGCAATTGGCCTTCTGACAGCCGGCCAGGACATCATCGTTTTCATTAAAGACAGTTTACAAAACAACACAGCAGGTGCTAAAACAAAACAAAATCACCTCCTCGGATGGATTCAAAAATTTGTGTTTTTGTGGCGTGAGAATCTTTGCGTATCAGAAAAGTAAAAACGCAAAGTTGTGCATAATGTATCCATTCACTTTAGTACGTAGTACTGTGTTTTCCACACACTAAAACGGATAGGCTGCCGACCAAAATGGACACAACAAATACTTAAAAAACAAAAGCTGACTTGTTTTTACTGCTTGGCTCATTTTCTCTTGATTTGTTGAGGGAGGAAGACAATATAGCATCCCCGACCAACAGTTAATTCTGAACCATGCAACACGATTAGAACCTATTGCCATTATTGCTAAAAAGCTAATGTGGACAGAGATCTACAATGCTGATTTCGAATATATCAGCGTGGGAGCAAATATAAATCCAAGGTACTGTAGGAGACTATACAGCCAGTTCATCAAGTGTTTTTATCTTCCTTTCTTGGTTGTCTACAAACCATTCAACATGTTAATTTTACCTTTATCAGAGCAGTTTCCTGAGAAATGACACAAGCTGTCTATGTTTGTCTAATAGGTTCATCACTCTAATCCTGCTACACATGTCTCCGCATAAACAAGGTGCTTATTTGTCTGCTCTTGCTGTTGCTTTATCCCCTCAGAAAGCCACTGGAGGTTTATCTAACACACTTCACAGGAAAGAACTTGTTTGTCGGTGCAAGATTGATGAACAAGTGTAATCAGAAAGACCATTAACGGTGGCGACGTGCGAGCTCCATTCAAGGTTAGAAGACGCTCTGTGAAAAGTGACAGCTGCTCCTTTCAGTGCAGGTCAGGATCGGTCGACTGAATGGAAAGCTAATGTTGTGGAAGCCTGAAGGGAGCAGATATGAGGTGGGAGAATGGGTGTAAATGCCAATATGGTCTCTGATGGAAGAGTAATAACAAGCATTAGCATGTATGCACACACTCCAGCCATGGCTCTGACACTCCACTCTGTCTGGGGAAAACAAGCACTAACAATATTAGGCGTGTTTTCAAATCAGCCTATAAGTCAATATACAGCAATCTAAAAAAAATAGATTGAAAAGTATTTTTGCCATGATGCAGTTACATACACAACACAAGTGCAGCAATGTCCGGGGTGCATTAAGTTGTAATGGTATATTCTTGAATCCTCGCTGGAGCGTAGATGACTTTCAGACTCATTTCTTCTACCAAAGTAAATAGATGATATATCAATTAATAAGGATCCCCAAAACACTTTATTTATAAATGTATGTAAATTTAGACAGCGGAAACTCAACAACAATATCTCTATATTCAACGCTATCCCATCAGGGAATGAGATACAACATGAGATTTTTTGAAAGTGGAAAAAAAAGCATTTTGAGCAAAAAGATTCTGTTGCAATTAGGCCACTCATTTAAACAAGAAGGCAGTATTCGCTCTACAAAAATGCAAATGTTTGAAACTGGCCGAGGCCCGGTGCCATTCTTGTGTAAAGTCTGAAGATGGCGTCCTCGGTTAAAACAATGATGCAGCAGCCACATCCCAGCAAAACTTCTAGTCTAGTCTAGGCGTCTAATGTAGGTAAAAGCTACACAGAGAATTGCGCAACAATAGCAAATACTTATTTTTTACCCACCAAAAACGATGTTCTGAATACATTATATTTTAGTTAGTTTTCCCACCTTAGAGTCTGCACAATAAAGAACTAGTAAATTATTACGCACTAGGCCTATTCGCAAGTGTTCAGAAACTTTGGGTTTCACACAACATACGGCTTTTACTGTGGTGAATGTGTATCTGCAGAGGCTCACTTTACAGTTGCACTGGAGAAATGCAATAAGATGACTGGAGTAAGGTTGACATAGTACTATTAGTATAGAATACAAACAGCTGAAACGTCAAATATACTGTTTAAAACATGATTTGAATCACTATAACACTCATTAGGAAGCTGTCGGCTTCACGGGAGGCATCTGTCGTAGTGTTGCAATATAAATAGATCCGTACAAACGTAAAACTAAGTAATCTATGTGTGGGCGGCAGTAGCTCAGTGGGTAGAGCAGTCGTCTTTCAACCCGAAGGTAGTTGGTTCGATTCCCACTCTCCCCACAGTTCATACTGTCGTTGTGTCCTTGGGCAAGACACTTAACCCACCTTGCCTCCAGTGGCTGTAACACTGGTAATTACTGTAGAACAATGTAAGTCGCTTGGGATAAAAGCGTCAGCTAAATGAATAAATGTAAATGTAAATGTTTCTAAACCCGATCAATATCTGTTTACCCTGTTTTACTTTCTTCATTCAGTCTTCTTTCTTTCTTTCTTAGAATCTGTGTAGTTGTTCATTAAAATATTCATCTATACCCACCTATAACATTTACCAACAAAAATACATACTCAAGAAATAATACATAAAACTAACATTTACATATTTAAGTATTCCATCCCACCCACAGTGAAAAACACTCACACGCACAATTCAGGAAAAACTTTTCCTAATGGTCCTAGCTACACCCTTTCCCATATATTTATATCAGGGGACCCCAGATTTGGAAAAAAAAACAACTTAACATTTCCATTTAGAATATAGGTTACTCTTTCTATAGGAAGCATTTCTAAAGTAATAATTCTAATTCTAAAATTCGCTCTTCTCCGAGTGTTTAATTGGCTGTGACTTCCTACTTTGGTCCAAAATATCAGCAAATGCACTTTCACACTATAAACGAATCAGACCTTGGTTCAGTTTGTTCTGAACCAAGAGGACCTCTTTTTGCTGGACCAAGGAAGACCTGTCTGGTCCAGACCATGGTCCGTGGAGCTTTCACACCTGAAGGTTTGGTCCAAACCAAACAGGAAAGTCCAAAACTCCAGACCAAACACTGCAGCTGGGAAAAAGCACTCATCCATTCAGAATTTATCAGCTTTATTGCAGAAAACACTTGGCTTAAAAAGTTATCATATTTTTAAGGGCATCTTTCCAATAATACTTTTTGTGTTTAATGTAGCATTAGCAGCACCTTCCACTGGCCTGGTAAAGATAGCCTACTGCAGTGTTCTCAGCTGAGTACGTCTGTGTGAATGCAGATTATCTTGAGTAAACCACCAGCCAGCGTTTGCGTTTTTAGATAAAAGAGTCTGCTAAATGACTAAATGACTAAATGTAAATGTAAATTGCATTTCCATTGTCAAAAAGGGTAAAAAGGGCCCCAAAATAACCCTCATGTTTCACTTTGGGCAACCCTCCACTTGAACTAAGACAATGAAAAGAGTACATGAAGGTAAAAGTAAACAGCAGTCTGTTGATTAAGCCATGTGCTGAGAACTGAACACACAAACTGCTGTACTTTTTTATTTTCAGGGAGCTATTGAGCTACACCACAGAAACTGATTTCTTCTTGTCAATCATAGAGAATATCTATGCAGGCCATTTTACCATATTCCCCAGAAGCAGGTGCTCACTTATTCCCCTCAGGCCATCATCCATCAGTCTAAAGAATGAAACAGCATCTATAGACTCGCCTAAGCTGCATAAAACATCCAATTAAAATGTCACTTTTTAAACAACATTGTGGTTAACATTATTGTATAACTTGCAAAGCCTGATGATGTGGGGTCTTAAGGTTAACTAAACATTGTAAATATTTCCTGTTCTATACTTAGTATTAAATGCCATTGTAATAAATGGCTCCTGTCTCAGCAGTTTTTCCACAGAAGATAAAGTAGGCAACAGAGCCACAAATATAAATTCTGTGGAGCTTAACATTTCACAACAGACTCAGCAAAGAAGAGCCGGCAGAGATACAGCACAGGGTCCAAGATATTCTGCAAGGTTAGTGTATACTTTGTCAATTCAAATAGAAGAAAAACTATTGTTTCATGGACACCATAGTGGTTCTTTTCCAGTTTCTCAAGATTCTACCGTAATTAGGGTAGCGTCACCATTTGTAGATTGTTTGCCTAACTGTAGACTGCTGAATTTCTAAAGTCTTTGAAATTACTTTGTAACCCTTTCCAGCTTTATGTAAAGTAGATTTTGCAGGTGTGCAATTTTTTTTTTTTTTGAGGTCATTAACTCAAGGGTTCACATACTTTTTCAACAAGCACTATGAGGTTTTTTGGGTTGTTCTCAATAAAAGACAAAAAAAAAAAATCATAATTTAAATAATAAATCAATTATTTTAAGGCACATTTTTTGTCGGTACCCTTGATTTATATAAAGATCAGATCACATTTTAAGACAAATCTGTTCAGAAAACCATTCAATTTCGAAAGGTTCACATACTTTTTCTTGCCACTGTACTAACCTAGCATAATCACCAACATAGTCCGTTTTACAGAACCATCTGGGAAGGCTCGCTTTCAAGCATTTGCAAAAGGGAGGCGCCTTCTATCGGAAACCTGTTTTAACCAATCATAGCAACAATTAATTTGACATAAACAGAGTGTGGCTGATATGAAGAAACCACAAACTGCTGTAACAGTAACAGTTTTTGAAAAGTGAAACTGCAAATAAAAGGAACGTTCACAAACACTAAATTGGTGACTGGAACAAGGACATCGGGTGATAAAAAGAGCTTGTAGAATATGCAAAAGCCAGTAGAAAGAAGAGCACAAACATATTTTTCTTCCAGAAAATCTTTTAGTGCCACATTTTTTAGCGTTAGCAAAAGATGTTAGCATTCAGCGTAACAATGTTGATAACAAAGAGAAGAAGAGGACACTTGTTGCATTTGTCAAATTAAAAACCCACCTCTTCCTGTTCCTGCGATATTTGAATTTTCAATTATGCATGACATTTCTTTATAGAACTGAACCTTAATAAAAGCTTCACTGGTCACATTGGGGCCTTTTATTTAGTTGAACCACGTGGCTGAAAAGGTAGGCAGTTTGATGCCGCTCTTCCCGGTTCATAATGTCGTTGTGTCATTGGGCAAGACACTTAACCCTCCTTGGATCCAATGTCACAGCACCGGTGTATGAATACGTGTGACTCTAGAGGTGAGTTTGGTGGTGGTTGGAGAAGGCAGTGGGCGGCCCCCCCTCTCTGTCTGCTCCAGATGTGAATGGGGTGAATGGAAGCATAATGTAAAGCGCCATGGGTGCCCAAGAAGGGTACAAAGAAGCGCTATATAAATGCACACCATTTACCATTTACCAAGTGATATAATGATCCAACTAATGATGGTGTTAATATGCAAAGTGTGGATGCCTGGAGCCTGGAATATAATCACTGCATCATTATAAATTCCCAACATTATGCATCAAAATGTTTATTTAACCAGTTCATCAATTCATACATAAAGCCACAAAAAAATAAGTTTGGAGCAGGATGGATTTTCTACTTTCCACTTTCAACTTGCTGTAATAAAGAGGGGTATTTATACAATTTTTTTTCTTCCTTTTTTTTCTTTATTTGATAAAGTAAATTACCGGGAAAATAAAATGAGAGATGAAAATGAAATTAAGCATGTGTTTTTGGGAGACATTTAAAGCATATTATCTAGATTTGCAGGGAAGAAGCAGACTGTGTGTTATGGAAATTTTACATTTTATATTTCTATCATTATTATTTCATTATTACTGTGGGTTATTATGTTCATGCCCTGTCCTTCAACATAGACCTAGACATATTACCACCTGGCTTCTGGGTTGTAGGTCTTTAGAGGCGGTTACCATTGTCACTGTCCAAAACACTGTCTGAACCGTCTGATATAAAATGCAATGTAATGTTTACTTTGGGAGCAAAACCATCAGCCTGTAACTGTGTCTGACATGTATTTTGCTTGATTCCTTGCAAGGAATAAAACCTGACCCCTTATTTTAAAATCATTTTCAGTCTCCATCGTCTGCTCATTTAATCTGTAAAGTTAAAATTATAATAACACTGTGTAAAACATACCATTATGGTCCCCCCAGTCTGCGTCCGCAATGGCTTCAACACCCTGCGCTGCACCAGGAAATTAGGCAGAAAAACCAGCGGTGGGATTTCAGTGATCGTTGCCACCACAAGGGACCACTAGAATGGACAAATCACTTTTAGATACAGTAGAGAAAAAATACATTATGTTTATAAAGCAAAGACAGTCACAAAAAGCCCAAGAGAATAAGCAATCCAATGTAAGGCTGGATATAAATGTATAGCATACTGAAGACACATAATAAACCTAGTGGTTGTTCTTTTTAAAGCAGATAAAGTAAATTCAGTGGAGTGGGGAGACACTTCTTCATGTCTGAATGCAATAGAAATGAGCAAATAAAACCCCCTTGACAGAACTGCTCTTATCATTTTCACTTTTCTTGCAGCACAGAGCCCTATATGAGAGAACACTTCTTTTTATATCACTGGCTGTATAAAAAGGCCCCAGAATGTACTATTAATAATAATAATAATCTTTATTTTTATATAGCGCTTTTCCACCTACTGTAGTAGGCACTCAAAGCACTTTACATACATTAAACTATTTACCAGTGTTACAGAACTTCACTGTTCACTATTGTCCCAAGGACACAACGACAGTATACGGGGGAGAGCGGGATGTTATGATGTTTTGGGATGTTTCGAGCGGGGATAGATCCGCCCACCCGCCGGTCGAAGGACGGCCGCTCTACCCACTGAGCTAAACTGCCGCCCATTAAATGAACGCTAAAAAAGCGTATTGAGGTACACCGAGTATTTTTATAACTATATTAAATTGAGCTTCACTTAAGGTCATTTTTTAAACAGGGGAAAGAAAATGGCAGGTTACGTATAAGTAAAAAGCAATGGTGCCAGACTGAACCCTTGTGGAACTCTGCGACTGCTAATTACAGTCACATTTCTTCTGTATTGCAAAGGCATAATAATCAAGGTGATTTAATATAAAACAAATTGTATTTTAATGTTGTATAGTTTAAGAAATTTGACAAGCTAAAAGGGAATGAGGATATACTTTGAAAACATGGAAAAGTGTATGCTATATTTAAGGTTGGTGTTACTCTACAACATTAGGAAAATTAGACCTTTCCTATCGGAGCACTCGACGCAAATCCTAGTTCAGGCTCTTGTCTTGTCCAAACTGGATTATTGCAATGCTCTGCTGGCTGGACTCCCTGCCTGCACAACCAAACCTCTGCAGCTCATCCAGAATGCAGCAGCAAGAGTGGTCTTTAAAGAACCGAAGAGAGCGCATGTAACTCCTCTCCTCATTAGGTTACATTGGCTCCCGGTTGAGGCACGTATTAAGTTCAAAGCTATGCTCTTGGCCTACAAGACCACCACTGGCTCCGCCCCCTCATATCTTCACTCACTGATACAGACCTATGTTCCTACCAGATCCCTGCGATCTGCTAATGAACAACGTCTGGTTGCACCATCCCAAAAAGGAAAAAATCCCTCTCACGTACTTTCTCTGGATCTGTTCCACATTGGTGGAATGATCTACCTGCTGCTACAAGATCAGCAGATTCTGTAGACATATTTAAAAAACGCTTGAAAACATATCTCTTTTGTCAACACCTGACTGACAAACACTAAATTCTTAACTTCCTTTCTATCAATTCCTTCTTAAAAAAAAAAAAAAAAAAAAAAAAAAATCTTTCCTATCCTTAGCTTTGTATGCTGTGCTAGGTTTTTAACTGACTAGTTTTTTGTGCACTTATGCTTTTTGTTACCTTGTGTTGTTGAAATTGCTTCCATTGTTTTCCTCACTTGTAAGTCGCTTTGGATAAAAGCGTCTGCTAAATGACTAAATGTAAATGTAAATGTAAATGTAAATGTCTTGACTAATACATCTACCTTTAATCTGTTGAGGTAGCGTTTAGTGTGAGCCACCAGCAGGTCCTCCTCAGTGGCTTCCCGGGCTTCCACAATGTCTGCATCAGTCAGGAAATGCTCCTCTAAATCACAAACAAAAACAAAAAAATAAAATAAAAAACCAGAGAGAAGGATATGATACTACAGATATTTTAGTATCAGGGTGGGCTATTTTCTGATATCAATCTTACTGTTCTTAACCTCTTTTGTCAATAATATGGTAGCATCTAAGAGGTGGGCATGAATAATTAACTCACATATGCTAAATGTAAGTGTGTAGCAGCATATCAAAGTATTTATTGCAATGTAAATAAATGCAATTGTCATTTGATGTACATATAATTAACACATAATCATTAAGAGGTGCAAATAAGTGACACATACTAAAATAAAGTGTGTCATCATAGCTTTGTATAAGTAATATACATGTTTTTGACTTTTTGTTTTTCAGAAACATTTATTGCATGTGATAACTTATTCATTTTCAATCACTAAAGCAATGTAAAAACCCTCTCAGTTCATCCTCCTAAATGGTGTTCTGCAGGTAAACTTCCATGGTTCACTGAAGGTTACTTGGTATTTAAAAGTATACTCTGACTTCTACACTAAAGGAGACAGCTCATTAAAATTTGAATTCAGGTGGGACTCATTATTGTTCTTGTGTAATATCTTCTTCTGGTGATTTGATTTTTAAAACCCCCATTTTCTATAACAAGGATAAAAATAGTACAAAAGTCAAGGTTTTCCGCTGTCAGCACTGGGTTATTTTATATTTATTTATTTACCCATAGCTTCAAATAGCTTTCAGAATTCATTAAGCTGCGTTTAGCACTTTCTGCAGCAAAGAGCTTTCAGAGTGTAATTTGACAACAGTGCCATGTGAAGTGGTGCCAGACTCTTTTCCTTGGCCTTGAAGCAGCAGAGGGCTCCTCTCTACCTGCTCTGACTCCCACAGGGACCTATTTCTAATTATCTGTCCTCTCTCCACTAACTACAGCATACCTCTTTCTTCTTTCCCTCACTTCTTCAGTCTTTGAGACTTTTTTAATGCAAAGTTTTGAAATGTCATCAAACAAGCTTAGTATTAATAACTGGTAAAAGCAAAATTGCAGCATATGAAAAGGTATGTTTTTAATGTCATTGTTACATGACCAGATAATAAAACGCCGTAACTGAGGTTTTAGGGGTTATATCATATACGTAAATTCCAGTAATTGTGTACTAATATATCTTAATGATAGCTCTCTTTACAGCTGCCTCATTGCCACAGAAGGAAAGACAAAGCAAATCAATTATTTGTTAAGTGACCAGGCAATAGAACTGTCAGGCAACACAGAAGTGAGTGAGGATTCTCTATAGCAGCTCAGAGAGATGTCATCCAGCTGCTGTGTTGTTTGACACACTTACCTTTCAAGAAGTGTATGACTTTCCCCCATTTTCCTGCATCAAAAGGATGGAGCTTTTCCAGGCCCATGAAGGTAATGTTGTAGTCTGAGTGGTACACAATGGGCAGACATGAACCCGGGATTATTCCATACAGTTCAGTGTTGTGAGAGCTACAAGCATAAAGACACACAGATTTTAGTGCCATACATTCACAGAGAGAGAGGTAGAATGAGCATTATAGAGATGTAAAAAAGACAAATGGAAGTGTCTGTGGGGAAGTATATTTATGTTTGAATTAGGCTCTCTTTTCTACATTCATACAAGATGACAACACATTGGTTAGCACCCTCACCACCTTTATGGGTGGCATTTGCATGGTGGATTTCCTCCGGGTACTCCAGTTTCCCCACCAAAATCAAAATGTATGCTGACTGTGAATTTTTCCATGGAGATAATAAAGGTATAGTAAAAAAATGATGCCAAGATAGAGATGGAATGTTGAAAATACATGACAGCAGATCTGCCAGAGACTAATTAGTTCTCATAATAACTGAGTCAGCGTTCAAATAAAGTCTCCGTGAAACAAAGGTATAATGATTTGGGTGTCTACTTCTTAGAATAAGGTCATAGTGTCATAACATAAAAAATAATAAGACTGGATCATTTCTCTAGTCCCTACTGACTATCTTGTATGGCTGTTTTTGCTCACCTTCCTTTACCTCCATTATCTTCCTTGAAAGACATGTTTTTCAGGCATTGCTACTTATGGCATCTGTGGAGAGACAGACAGTTAAAAACACATTATAGCATGAAATATTACCATTCCTTCTAATTTTGTGCTTGTGTGTTAGGATGTGGAATATATTCCACAATGCACACGCCACAATGTGAGTGTCCTACTGTTATCACATGTGTCGTGTGTTCCGCACATGCGCAGTCCCTTCTGAGTGCTTCCAAAGACGCAACAGCAGAGAGGAATGTTGACATGACTAAACCGAAACCTTTTCGTACAGCTATTCAAAACATTGTACGAACGTTTTATTTAAGCACGAAGACACGATTTTGACTAAAGTGTCACTGACAAACAACGCAGAGCATTTGGAGTGACAACTATCAGCTTAAAACGATGTAACCTACCTGCTAGTTCAGGTTGTAATGACGCACGTCACTGAGCTGTCACTGCTAACCAGTCGGCAAACGTCTTTTTTCGACAAGTTTAACCGCCGATGTCCCTCTTCAGAGTTAAATTTCTAGTTAATCTAAAATAGCATTTACAGCTGAATGTTCTGCTGCAGCAGCTAGTCGCCTTGGCTTTGGCGCTACGAAGAATGCGTAGGCCTACGTTTACTGCGTGCGTGCCCTGTCATCTACGCTGTTAACGCACTGTGAGATTTAAAGATGAAGAGACTTATAATTTAATCTTCACTGACCACATGTATATATATTACATACATTTATTTTTATATATTTAAAAATATTAATATTTCACTATTTACTCTTTCAATTCACATTAATTTTGGTAAAAGCATTTTAACAGTTTATGAAAAAAATAATAATTGCCTAGAGAAAGAATTCAATTAAATTCAAATGGAATTACCCCGACAATGTTATGTACAAACCTTAGGTCAAAATCACAAGTTTTGCTATTAAAAATAAATGCATACAAATACAAGGCTAGGCTATGTTACTCTACGGGTTGACAGTCTATCAGAGGCTCAGAGAAGCTCTAAATAGCCGTATAGTGGGTCTTTTCAGAAAGATTAACATAATTTATATACATCACTCATTTGTTTCTAAAAAAGCAGCACAGAACCAACATGGCCAACTAGTCAAGCTGATGTTCTCATCCAGAAGTGTTGTCCTCTGCAACCTGTCAGGAGCACCGTCCAAGGACCCTCTACAGATCTTGAGCTATCTTGGTCATGGTGAAAAAAGGGTTAGCCTATAGTGTGCATGTTTTGTGGGGGATCCTGATGCACCCACAGAAAACCCACCCAAGCAAACTCAAGACCAGGGATGAAACCCGGGCTCTTCTTGCTGCAAGGTGACCGTGCTAACCAAAATACCATTGTACCTTGTTTATTTGGAAGTTTATGCTTGCCATTATTTAATGAGCACATTGTACTGGAGCAGCCTCCAGTATATTACAGTGTCAGGAGACAAATGTTAATTATTAGAAAAGGCTGGCCCACTTTAAGAGTGTTCCATATTAAATCCGCAGTTTGTCATCAAATATTCATGGAACATGTTTACGTAGAAATTAAACATCTCCTAAATGCAAAAAGACTAGACCACAGAACGTCTAAAGTTTTGTGTTAATTATTCAACAAACCCCACAAACATGAAGCCTGTTGGGAGTCATTTGTCATTATGTAACATGACAGCTTATTGGAGTGCACTGCTAATATATTCACCTTTTTTTTCTAACCCAACAGACTACAGCAGTCCTTTCATGTTTCCTTCTGTTTTGACAGAATAGTGATTTCCATGATAAATGAGCTATAGATGCAAAGTAAACAAAAGTAATATGTACTGTAAGTTATTGGACCACTGCCTCCAGAAGTTTGTATCTTGATAATTAAAAAGGCAGTAGCAGCTTTGATGCACCGTGGCCTTAAATGTGTTTGGCGGATGAGTACTATTCTCTTTATTTGTTACTTAGCAGATTCTTTAATGATGATGAGAAATGCTATTTTGAATAGTGCTCTAAAATGTCCCATCTGTGTGTGTAATGTAGCAAGTCTATTACCTCTCACATGCAGTGAATAAATAAGGATCTGACCTGTAAAAATAAGAGAAAGGTAGTGCTGGGACGTACTGTGCTGAGGCTTCTGTCGGGTAATCTAGAAAGTATTTAGTGAAGCGTGAATCAAGGTTTGTGTGAAGCGGTTCACGAAGTGCTTTGAGTTTTGCCGCGATGTATTGAAGCCAAAGAACTCTCCTCCTAATTTGTGGGTAGTGTCAGAGTTTTGAGAGTTTATGGTCATAATGGTTTATCAAAAAGTTTTCAAATACTATTTTTAAATAAAAATGAATAAAGTGTCCTCATCAGATGCACCAGTGACGTGCAATCATGAGGAGTAAAAGCTAATAATGTTAATGTTTCATTATACTGCATAGTCTGAGAGACTTTTTAAAACCAAAGAAATTATATAAAATAAAAACTTTAACCAATAGGCAAATAACGAGACAAACACATCCACCATAGACAATAATTACAAGAAGCCCGTTCTGAGTGTCACAGTAGGTTGTATTGGAAAGATTTTAGAAAGAGAATGACTGACCTTTACCTGTGATGTAATTTTGTTGGTGCTAAATGAGGGATATTCTCTACAAAAGGCCGCTCTCAGAAGTCAGAATAGAGAGTGTGCTGCATGTAACTGGAAGCTGCAGACCTTGTACTTTACACTTTGTTTTTTAAACCCTTGTCCTTGTCCTATTAATGTCCTTTTAGTCTGGCGAACCAATGCACTTGTGCTTTTGCCCAAACAAAACTGTGCTTCTGTCTATGTTCCTCCTGACTGCTAATGTGGCTAGCCTACAATGTTATGTGTGCTTGACTGTACTAATTATAGCAAATGCAACACAATGCTCATATTCACTTTGCTCACTCAGAACAGTTGGCATCTTAATTTCCACTAGTGGCCACTTATTGTACTGCAGGTAATAAATCACATCCACCTAAAAAGATTTTCAGATTAGCCAGACATTTATGAGCATGCTTTATATTCCACATAAAGTTGAAATTAACCTTCAAAAGAAACATTTGGTATGACTTCCTATTTTGAGCTTTTACTTTGTAACATTTCATGTGTAAATCATTTTCCGTGCCTCCACTTTCCACTCCTCATTACCAGCCTGTGTTCACCTGTGGCTCATTACCTCTACTTTCTAGAAACTGCTCCGGCTGTATCCTCAGTGCGTACCCTCAGTGTACCCTCAGAACGGAAAACATTTTGGCACCAAACCCAACCTTAACCAACACAACCCTTCATTTTTCATTGGGACAAAAAAAACAGTATAATGATGTTACTTGAATGATTTGGGTTTTAGTTTATTCTTATTCTTACTAGTAGCTATCTTATGAAGTTGTCTTATTTTTCTTAATTGCATCCATATTTCCTTGCGTCCTCCTCTTCTATCAGAGTCGTGTTTTAGGCAGCAGTATGAGGAGCGTCATTCATAGCCAAGTCTTTTATATAAAAATTTTATTTATTTATTTTTGTTTCTGTTTCCCACAAAACCTTAATTAACATCAGGAAACTTAGTTTGATCTGATTGGTTTCCTCAGCTGTAAGTTTATCAAATATTAGGTGTGTCCTTCCTTAAATCTTCTCCATCCTCAGTTTTCAGAGCATTGTTAAAATCTTTAAAAAAGCACTTTGGTGTGCAGTAAAATGAGACATACCTTTAATCTATCCTCCTGTGTTAAACCAACTATATATTATTGTTCTGCATGGTTTACTTGTTTGTCCATAATTTTGTTTGCTGCCCATCTGTGTTAAAGTCTATCTTCCGCTTCTCTCCAGGATCCTACAGATTACGTTCCATCTGCATGGCTGAACCCAAAAGGAGCAATTATCTCTTGCCTGGAAATAATCTTTCCTTAACACCGATTCATGGGATAGAAAAGGATCTGCTGCAATCACATGCAACGGAAAAGACTCTGGGCTTTACACAAGCTTAATCTGAGAAGATAAGTGGGCTTACAGTAAGAGCAGATACTTCAGATGACCTCAGGGCCTGCTGGGTACAAGTCTCAAAATGAATGGGTTTATGGAGAGCTGTAGTTGCACAATTGCAAAAAAATATTTGCCTTATTTATTTTTTGCGCTGGTCTAACAATGCCATTCAAATATAAGCGCTTCATAGCCTTCATTTATTCTAATTTTAACTTGACATTTCAATAGTAGACTCCACATTTCTGCCTATTCATGGTGTGTATTTTGAAGGTAGTGTATTTTTGTGCTTCTCTTCATGTTGACATGTCTGACCTGTTGCTGTTTTCTTGTTTCACATGAGTGCGCTCTCAGCTCCACAGCTAAACCCAGGCTTGACTAAGTTGGTAGCCTGCTTTATGATACAACTTATCGAGACTAAACTTTTGTATCCAGTATATTTAAAAGGTTTCACATAGTACCGAGCCCAGATGTAGGACTTGTATTAACATTTGCGAAAGGTCTGGTCTTATTGTTCCATACAAACGATGCCTCTCAGTTTGCTCTGAGCTGACGATGATGTAAATGTAATCGAATTACCAGAGTCATCCGTTCATTGTATAAGTCTCATTGTAAAGGGCTTGCTCACACTGGCCAACTTTATTAGGTACACCTGTTTAATTGCTTGGTAACACGAAATACTATTCAGCCAATCACACGGCGGCAACTCAATACATTTAGGCATATTGATGTGAAGTCGATTTGCTGAAGTTCGAACCGAGCATCAGACATGGGGAAGCAACATTGAAAGTGGAATGGTTGTTAGTGCCAGACGGACTGAGTATTTCTGCTCGACTGTCATTTTTATGCACAACCATTTCTAGGGTTTAAAGAAAGTTTTTCCAGAATAAGAAACTATCTAAGTGGCAGTTGTCAGTGGAGAATGAGGTCAAAGAAGACTGGGCAGATTGGTTAGAGATGACTAAAAAGGCAACAGTAGCTCAAACAACCAAGGTATGCAGAATATCATGTGTAATATGTGTTAAATATACACATCAAACCTTGAAGCAGATGGTTTACAGCATCACAAGGCCGTTGCTGTTAGCCAAGAATAGGAAACGGAGGCTACATTTTAAACTCTCACCATAATTAGACAATAGAAGTATGGAAAAACATTGCTTAATCCGATCGGTCTTATATTGTGCTGCAACATTCGGATGGTAGGTCAGAATTTGGCAGGAAGAAAATGAAAGCATGGATCCATCCAGCCTTGTCTCAACGGTTCAGTCTGGTGGTGGAGGTGTAATGGTGTGGGGGATTTTAACTTGGCACACTTTGGGCGCCTTAGTACCAATTGAGCATCGTTTAAATTTCACGGCCTACCTGAGTATTGTTGCTGACCATGTCCATTCCTTTATGACTACAGTGTACCCATCTTCTGAAGGCTACTTCCAGCAGGATAATGCACCATGTCACAAAGTTCAAATCCTCTCAGACTGGTGTTTTGAACATGACAATGAGTTCACTTTACTCAAATGGCCTCCACAGTCACCAGATCTCAATCCAACAGAACACCTTTGGGATGTGGTGGAACGGTAGATTTGCATCATGGATGTGCAGCCGAAGAATCTGCAGCAAGTGCGTGATGCTATCATGTCCATATGGTCCAAAATCTCAGAGGAATGTTTCCACCTAGTTTCCACCTATGC
The DNA here is from genome assembly GCA_024349245.1 of Neodontobutis hainanensis. Lineage (NCBI taxonomy): Eukaryota > Metazoa > Chordata > Actinopteri > Gobiiformes > Odontobutidae > Neodontobutis > Neodontobutis hainanensis. Next base: position 15,745,325 of record JALDNG010000005.1, read on the forward strand.
CATAAAGAATTAAGTAATTTGGCAAATGGGTGTTCGTTTTGGTCCATTATATTTCCAGTATCTTAGCCACAGCTATAAAACCGATTTTGAATGTAACAAAGTGCTATTTATAGACACCGGACATGCTGTTCAGTGTGAGGCATAGTCAGGCTCCTGGGGGTCCTGAATTGTGTACCCAGCATGTCTCTGCCACTGCCACTCACGGCAGTGGCACGGCACAGTTGTCCTCCTGACACATCTGCTTCAGAGCTAGGGAAGTCAGCGTAAGGCCCACCACGTGGACATCAGTGGGCTGTCACACAGCAGTCTTCTTATCCCGCCACATCTGACAGCTGCTCCCATAGCACCACTCTACACAGTTTTGACAGGGGCGGGCACGGTGGAGTCACAGAAAAGGGAAACTAGACTTTTCTTTGAAGGGCAGCTTGGGGACATGTGATTCTTGGCTCTGAATGAGACTGCAAAACATTACAACACTGTTGTATTTATAATTACTGTGCACTTTACCACAGATGTATAAAGGCTAGATATTGAATTAGGCATACACTTACCTAAAGGATTATTAGGAACACCATACTAATACTGTGTTTGACCCCCTTTCGACTTCAGAACTGCCTTAATTCTATGTGGCATTGATTCAACAAGGTGCTGAAAGCATTCTTTAGAAATGTTGGTCCATATAGACAGGATAGCATTTTGCAGTTGATGGAGATTTTTGGGATGCACATCCAGGGCACGAAGCTCCCGTTCCACCACATCCCAAAGATGCTCTATTGGGTTGAGATCTGGTGACTGTGTGGGCCTTTTTAGTACGATGAACTTATTGTTATGTTCAAGAAGCCAATCTGAAATGATTTGAGCTTTGTGACATGGTGCATTATCCTGCTGGAAATAGCCATCAGAGGATGGTGGTCATAAAGGGATGGACATGGTCAGAAAAGATGCTCAGGTAGGCTGTGCCATTTAAACGATGCCCAATTGGCACTAAGGGGCCTAAAGTGTGCAAAGAAAACATCCCCCACACCATTAAACCACCTCCACCAGCCTGCACAGGGGTAACAAGGCATGATGGATCCATGTTCTCATTCTGTTTACGCCAAAATCTGGCTCTACCATCTGAATGTCTCAACAGAAATCGAGACTCATCAGACCAGTCAACATTTTTTCTTCAACTGTCCAATTTTGGTGAGCTCGTGCAAATTGTAGCCTCTTTTCCCTATTTGTAGTGGAGATGAGTGGTACCTGGTGGGGTCTTCTGCTGTTGTAGCCCATCTGCCTCAAGGTTGTGCGTGTTGTGGCTTCACGAATGCTTTGCTGCATACCTCGATTGTAACGAGTGGTTATTTCAGTCAAAGTTGCTCTTCTATCAGCTTGAATCAGTCGGCCCGTTCTCCTCTGACCTCTATCATCAACAAGGCATTTTCGCCCACAGGACTGCCGCATACTGGCTGTTTTTGACTTTTCACAACATTCTTTGTAAACCCTAGAAATGGTTGTGCGTGAAAATCCCAGTAACTGAGCAGATTGTGAAATATTCAGACCGGCCCGTCTGGCACCAACAACCATGCCACGCTCAAAATTGCTTAAATCACCTTTCTTTCCAATTCTGACATTAAGTTTGGAGTACAGGTATTGTCTTGATTCCTGGTCGAGACAATCTCCTCAATGCACTGAAGCAACTAATAATAAACTTTAATAAACTTTATTTTATAAAGCGCCTTTAAAGGCAACTTCTCAAAGCGCTGTACAAAAACAAGCAATACAAAGCTCAAACAATAAAACCAGAACTAAATGCACTGAAGCAACTAAATGCACTGAAGCAACTGCCATGTGATTGTTTGCTTAGAATCTTGCATTAATGAGAAATTGAACAGGTGTTCCTAAAAATCCTTTTGAGTGTAGATGCAATTCAATTTTATCAAGGAAAGTTACTGCGTACGCCAAAGAGTTTAGGCTTCTTTGGCTATTTCTGCATCTGTTTAGAGCAAGTTTTGTGTTTTAAACCTGCTATCTCGTTTCAGGTGCTCTGTTCTGACCAATAAGCTCAAATGTGACATTTCTTTGATAGCACAGTAGATAGGCAGACAGGAAACAGGGTGAGAGAGAGGGGAGTGACCGGACAAAAAGGTGACTTCTTAAAAATGTATGTGTCAGCCGATTGAGGGTATGTAAGAGATAAAATGTATTTTCTCAGGCTGAACGATTCGAGATTGGATTACAGCCCACTAAGCAACTGACAGTGAGAAACAAGCCTGTGTGGAAAAGAGAGGGGGGGCTGCTGTAAAAGTGAGTTGACTGCAACAGCAACATGGACGTATTTAATTATTTTTGTAGATAAACTTTGCATATGAGGTCTTGGGTTGTACGTTTTGTTGTGTTCAATGTGATTTGTTCTGACCAAAAAACCATCCTGGTCATATTTAAATTTATCTGGAGGCAATACCACATCTCCATTAAAACTTTCTTTTCTATTATTTTGAGCTGTTGTTCAAAGAGCTGGTTTAGCAGAAAGGGGACACACGGCTGACCCTTGACAATAAGATACCAACAAATATAACAGAAAGGAGCATAAAGGTGGCTGGAGACGTAATGATGAGGACATATACAGGTGGCGTTTATGAGCTGCATCCCAAAAGAATGGGAAACTTTGCACTGATGAGCATTGATAAGCATGTGCAAGACTATAACTGTGGTGCATTCAGCTCAGGTTTAATGAGTTTGATTAATCCTCATCTGTGTTGGAGCCTGGGGTAAGTCTTGTCATCAGCTCATCTTGGTTTATGGCTGGATTTAAATGAACAATGGGACACAGGAGCAGACATGTTTTAATTCATTGCCAAGGGCACAATGATATTAACTAGTGGCTTATATTTAATCAGACTCTCAATTAACTGAGCTGTAATTTTTACTGTTTTAAGGCATTTTGAGGAATAGTATAAAAAGAACCTGGCAATAACTTGTAACAATTGCTTTACTTATGTTACTAAAATAACTAAAAATAACTTGGAGCTTGACTAAAAGTCATAATTCACAATAGTAACTGTAAAAGTGGTTCAAAGAAAGAGGAAAAATATATTACTTTGGAGGGAAGAGTATGGTGGTCGAGAAAGCTCAAAGCATGCAAATACACATTAGCCTAATACATGCAACACTTTCACAGCACATATTCTGCAATTCACAAATGAAACATCGCACTGCAAAATTGTAAAAACTTTGCATTAACTTCACAACATGCATACTGCAAATCAAGACACTCGTGCAAATGGCCAACAACAGCATAAATTCAATTCAACACATATGCTGCATTTCAATATGAGAACACAGCACGCTGCATTCAGTTTACAGCACAGGTGCACTGCATCCAGGAGAAGCTAGCGCTACCTTGAGAAGAAGTGTTGCAAATAGAAATTGCGCTACATTGAGAAGAAGCGCTGCATTCAGGAGAAACTAGTGCTGAAAGTGTGTAGTTAATAATTTTATTGCCATTTTTAATTGATTGTTATTATAGAGAAGTCTGTTTATAATAATTTTTGTTTATAGTTAGTGGGTGCTTATAGTTCTCTTCAATATAGTTCTCTTCATGTCATGTCCTTCTGGGACTAGACAAGACATGGCTTGCCACAGGACCTGCTCTCTGCAGCTGGGGCCTTGGGGAGTGAGTGTGTGTACGATACGCCCCCCTACGACCTCCACTTGTAATGTTATAAAATCTAATGTTTTCTTTTGTTCCCCAAGCAAACCTTCCCTTGTACCATTGCTACACATGTGTCTGGTTTGCTTCTTCTTTCAAGAAATAAACCTGGCCATTGCTTTGAAATTATACTCTGTCTACGTGTCTCTCTCTATGTATAAATCTCTGGATAAAACCTCCACTCTGAGTGCGTGAGGCGCAGTGACAATATCTGTACTGAAAAAAGAGCAGAGAGATGGAGAGAGGACAGAACAAAGACGTCTGGCTGTGGAACAACTGGACTATTGGAGTATCAATACAGGTAAACAGCTGTTCTTTTTTTTTTGGTTGATAAAACTAAGCTTCCTGGAGTAGAGCTTGGGTTGCTCCTACTTAAACTGTTCGGTGATTGCATGTCATTTACCTGAGACTTCCATCTAGTAAACTTACTGTAGGAGATCGCCAAGTGCTGAGATACCGTACGAGGGATGAAGAAAAAGTATGTGTTTTTATCGAGACCCTGCCTATGATGGTTTATGGTGAGATAAAAACTGGATGGTTTGATTTTGATCTGTGGTAAAGATTGTAGACTTGCTGGATTTTAAGCTGAATCAGATACACTGTGCTCTGTCAGTATTTTTTCTGGCATCTGAAAGAGTCTCGCTGTGATCAAGCTTCATCCTAAGAGAAATAAGATAACCGATTACGATAAAGGAGTATATGGTCTGGAGATAGCTGATCTGGAGAGTACATGATTTACTTCAGTTGGATAGCACACCTTCCTAATACGCCACTTTCACATTGTCATGGCCCGACTAGAAATGTTGGTTTAATGGTGCGTTGGATGCACGGGAAAGCTCGAGCTGACTCTTAATCGAGACCCTGCTGAATCCTCATCCTATTTCTCACTCACTCACAGGAGTGACTGAGAAATAGGAGTCACATGACGATACAGGAAAAAATGTAGGCCTGCGATGAACTGTTCACTGCGTGAGACGTGAAGAGAAGAGAAAAAGCCCACAAGAGTGAAGGGGCTGATACTGAGAATAATATAAGGTTGACCTAGAGAGATAAAGAGAAAAGGTGTGTGTGAGAATTAATGCGGTATAAATGGGCCATTGTTGAAAGGAGGAGTCTAATAATGTAAATCAGAACAAAGGTGACTTCCAACAAACACGAGAAAGAAAGGTAGCTTCCATAAGCTAATTTTCTAGACTCCCTGTGTAACGGCGAAAGGAGAAGCCAGTTTGAGATAACAGAAGCAGAGAAGAGATTTAAAGAAGTACACACATTGACTTCAAAACACTAATCATTTATATTTTACAAACGTTTTCTAGGAGTCCCTCCCTCCGCTTGGACAAGAGTGCCCTCTCCAAACTTCCTCTGCCCTCCCCTTCCCACCTTGTCCTGAAGTAAGATAAGACAAACGTTTATTTTTATCTATTAGGATTTTGTAAATTGTATTTGTAAATTGTATTTGTAAATTGTATTTGTAAATTGTATTTGTAAATTGGAGGAAACCTTGCCTTAACATGAATATAATGTATTTCTTTGAGGAAAAATCCAACATTGCCATTGGCCTGGAGCCCAGAGCGAGCTGGAGGTGAGCGTGGCAGACGAGAGGTCACTAAGAGAGCTAATTTTAGCTTTAATTTTAAGAGCTTTTATGGTTTCGTATGACGAAAGCCTAGGAGGCACTTTCTATTGGTCTATAACGTAAGATAACGTGCTGATTTTATTATTATTATTATTTATTTTTTTATTTGGATGGAAGCTTACTAAAAGTATCAGTTCAGAAAAGAAGAATTGACAATTAATATAGCCACCAGTAAGAGCTAATATTAACATAGTTCTTTGAACTTATAGTCATCTTGGTTTACACCTGGAGTACACCTGTGAGCAGGGCTACTGACGGGAGTCACATGACTTCCTTTAACATCATTCTGAACATCAGTCGTAGGAGCTAAATAGCAGCTCCCTTGGGTTCATTCGATAGCCCCATATACATCAATGACAGAGGGGTCCTTCGAGGTGTCCTTAATGAATATATGAAAAAAATAAAATTCAATTTGCATTGTGATTTGAATTTTTACCTTTTGAGACAATTTGCAAAGATGGATTAAATTAAGTATATTTACAACCAACAAAGATTTATGAATTGCACGAGAGATGCTGTAACTGTGAATTAAAAAACTGGAAATGAGAGAAATCTTGTCCAAGGACTGGACAGAACAAAATAGCACTGAGCATGCTAGCAGAGGAATTGGCAGAGTATTCTATTCAACTGGAATAGAGAAATTGATTTTGACCTGGTTTTACAAAATAGTTACAAAATATTTGAAAAATTGACTGGGATTTGAAAATCTGTATTGAAATACATGTACTTGTTGTTGCACTTCCATGTCTTATAACTTTTGTTTGTATTGGTTTCATGTATATGGAGCTTGTTGGTGAGATTGATGGATGTGGCCATTGCTGGGTCAACATTCCTGGACGACTTTGGTCAAGGCCTTGACCTCAGATGAACACTTTGATATCTTAGGGACATTAACGTTTGCATGTACTCCAACGGGACAACAGCTCCAGGACGGATCATACTACAGTCCTAAGGGCCGTATGGTTCATTGAAGTTATTATGATTAAGAGAATTGATTTGAATCATTATGAATGTGCATAAGCCTCACTCCATGTGTTTTTCTTTTCGTTACAGGGACAGTAATGGACAGGCAGGGACAGACCGGAGATCTTGAATCCAATGGGGCAACCAGCTTAACCAACATATTTTTCTACTTTATTTTGGAGTGACAGTGTGTTTTTGATTTATGGACTTTAAGAATTTGATTTTGAAGAATCCTTGTATTACTCTGTGGGTTCCCATTTGATTGGGAACATATCCCATTATAATAATTTGTTGTATTTGATTTGAAATGTGTTGTGAGGTGATCATTTAAAGTAAAATATTATAGTAAAATGGAATGGATCAAAAATGGGTGAGCGGTATTTAAAACTGTTTCTGGTAAAACATTTTTCTTAGCAATCATCTTAACTTCTCCATCGAAACGATGATGTTTATACAATCACATCTATTATACAAATAAATAAATTAACTTATCAAACTCTTGTGAGGGACATGGGGACAGAAGTTGTGAACGCTTGTCCTTTGCCGAGACAATCCATCCACCTCACAGGTGTGGCGTATCAAGATGCTGATTAGAGAGCATGATTATTGCAGAGGTGTACCTTAGGCTGGCCACAATAAAAGGCCGCTTTAAAATGTGCAGTTTCACAGTACTGAAGGGGTCCGGTGGGGTCCAAAAACCAGTCAGCATCTGGCGTGACCACTATTTGCCTCACACACCTCCTTCACATAGAGTTGATCAGGTTTTGGGGTTTTTGTGGTCTGTGGATTGATGGTCCACTCCTCTAAAATGGCTGTGCAAAGTTGATGGATATGGGCAGGAACTGGAACATGCTGTTGTGTATGCCGATCCAGAGCATCCCAAAGAAGCTCAATGGGTGACATGTTCAGTGAGTATGCTGGCCATGCAAGAACTGGGATGTTCTTCTTCCAGAAATTGTGTACATATCCTTGCAACATGGGCCATGCATTATCATGCTGCATTCACAACTTTGACATCAGCAAATCGCTCACCCACACAACGCCATACACCCTGCCCTGTACAGTAAAAACTGGGATTCATCCGTAAAGAAAACATCTCTCCAAAGTGCCAGATGCCATTGAATGGGGAATGTTATCTTGGTTACGATGACAAACTGCAGTCTGGTTGAGACCCCGATGAGGACAATAAACGGAGATGAGCATCCCTATAACGTTTTCTGACAGGTTGTGCAGAAATTCCTTGGTCATGCAAATGATTGTTGCAGCAGCTCTTAGTGTGGCCAGTCTTGAAAGATCTTAGAGGTGAAGATGCTGAATGTGGAGGTCCTGGGCTGGTGTGGTTACACATGGTCTGCGGTTGTGAGGCCGGTTGGATGTACTGCCAAATACTCTGAAACAGCTTTGCAGACAGCTTATGGTAGAGAAATGAACATTCAGTTCACGAGCAACAGCTCTGGTGGACATTCATGCAGTCAGCATGCCAATTGCACGCTCCTTCAAAATGTGCAACATCTGTGGCATTTTGCTGTGTGATAAAACTGCTCATTTTAGAGTGGACTTTTATTGTGGCCAGCCTATGGCACACCTGTGCAATAATCATCTCTAATCAGACTCTTGATATGCCACATCTGTGAGTTGGATGCATTATCTCAGCAAAAAACAAGTGCTCACTAACACAGATTTGTAAACAATATTTGAGAGTGTACATAGAAAGAGTGTTAGATCTTTGAGTTCAGTTCTTGGAAAAATGGGGGCATAAAACAAAAGTGTTGCTTTATATTGTTGTTCAGTGTATCTTTTTTATTATGAAAATCATGAAATCCCTAGCTATTGATTGGAGACTGTTTTCAATACATGGGTTTTATACAGCTTGGAACCTGATACAAACGTATGCTCTTAATTTTCAATTCAAGATGCTACATTGGTGGATACCCAGAAATGTTTATCCTTAGTCCCAAAATATGCCCAATGGATGGTGTTGCTTTTCAGGTAAACTATTCTCAATGGGCTTTGAGGCGGGGCAGTGCAGTGACATCAGGACTGTTATTACAGTCTACTAGAGAATCCATAATATGTCCCTTCTGCAGATGTCTTATTATGTTGTGCTCCGTATACTGCATTCCTCATTGGCCAGTGGTAGAATTCCAATTCCATCAATGACAGCTTGAAGTCTTTTGTGGTAGTTGTAGATGAGGCTCTTTATTTTCTCAGATGGCCAGTCCAGAACCTTCACTTTATGCTGCTGTAGCCAATGACAGGTCGACTTGGCCTTGTGCTTTGGATTGTTGTCATTTTGGAACCTCTAAGTTTGTCCCATGTGCAGCTTCCAGGTTGATGAGTGCAAATTTTCCCCTAGTATTCTCTAATAGCATGCTGCATTCATCTTGCTATCAATTTTGACCAAGTTTCCTGTGCTTTTGTAGATCACATCCCCAAAACATCAGCGAGCCACCTCCAGGTGTCACAGTAGGAATAGTGTATCTTTTATCAAAGACCTTCTTGACACCAATCTCCAAATGTAACGTAACACAGTGTGGAGAGCTAATCAAAGGCAACATTATATATATATATATATATATATTTTTTGTGTTTGAGATCCGAGAGGATTTGTGCTAAGATCCATGTATATGACAATTTACACTTGTGTGGACAATTTACAATGAGAATCAATCACAAAAGTAATAATGGGTTAGATGTTGATCACAATAATCCATAATGTGCTAAAAACTATGGTAAAGGCCCACCTTCATACACCACTCACTGACCAGTTTGCTTAGAATGCAGCGTGCTATATTGTGTTTATGTTTGTAGATCACTATGTGACGGATGAAGCCTTATGTGTCTGCAGTGTGTGGAGTGGGGTAATCCATTCGCTACATGCTCCATACCTTGACCTTGATACAGAGTTACACTGAGATAGATGCTTTGTGTTTGCATATATTCAAAAAATTTAATGAGGCCAGTTATAATTCCTTATGTTTAATTAGTGGGATGACAAATTGGGTTTGCAAATGTCACAGCAGGTTTTCTGTGTGAACGAAATGATGACAAGAGCAACAGAAACATTATTTTTCAAACAGTGCTTAAGGCAAAGGCCACAAAGGCGCTTCAATCCCCTTTTTTGAGCTCGAAGCCACTTGCAGGACGTGTGGCGTGACATTGACCTCCAGGTAGTAATGTTGTATTGGTTTTATTGTGTATTGTTTGTCACCAATTTTTGTTTAACTTTCAGTTAAAAATTGCCCAGATGTATTGCTGCATCGATTCTTTGAGATATTAATGTATTAGCTGCTAAAGTTTTTTGGCTTGTCTCCCTTCAGGGATTGCCACAGTGAAGTAGCTCAAATGAGTAGTTTGGCAATATTTTTCAGCAGATGCCCTTCCTCACGCAACCCTCTCCATTTTTTTTCCAGGCTTGGGACCAGCGCAGACTGGGACTGTGTCTTGAGTTGCTCCCCAGGGAATTTGAACCCCCAATCTCCCAACTACATTTGGCGGGTAGTTGACAGGATTGCTTATAGTCTTAATTATTGAACCACCGGTCCTTCTCCAGTCACACATACATTTTTGGACAAAAAAAAGGGAGCCAAAAGACACTGCATCCAAGCATCAGTCAATATTTATGGAGAAATTAAGGCAGAGTAAGTTATATAACTCATTAGAGTCAAACACTTTCCTAGATAATGTTCAAAGTCAAACACTGAGTGTGGCAGTCTGCTTAGGTTCTATCTGCTGTAGGATTAGATCTTTGGCAGATCCGGTGATTGAAGTGGCAAACAGAATAAAATCTGGTCCACAGATTTTTTTATTTTTAATTTTTTTTTGGCACCTTGAATTAATGACATGGCAGTAGAAATGGTGTCTTATTTTCTTCTAGAGCCATGAACATGAAGAGGTTCGCAAGCGCTGTTCTTCCTAGTGTAGCTAGTACCAGTGTACATTAGACTCCTTATTTGAAAGTTGTCTGCACGTCTCTATTTTACTGAACAGAAAAGAACATATGGCACTGCATCTATTACATAACCGCCCATGAAAAATAGTGGCTGGGAAGTTTGTGGCCAGGTGAAAACACAGCCACATAGAGCTACAATGGAATGCTAATGAGAGACAGACTGTCCAGATTAATTCACAGTGCTTTCCAATGGCTGAGAATTTGCAATACTTCCTGCCTTTATTTCATCCGTGCTTGTCAAGATGCACTACAGCGTAGTTAAGAGTCTGTGTCTCTTTGGAGAGGACCTGGAGTCATTAAGTCAGGAGTCAGGTAATAAGCCTGGCCATGCAGTGGAGGCGATCATTTTACTTGCGATGAAGGGCTGTGCTCCAGAGCTGGATTTTATTCCACTCATCCACAAGGGTACTTATACACTCTTACATAGCCAATGAACTTTTGCCCTGGTTGGTTTGTCGGTGCATGTGCCAAAGGAAGAGCTGGTTGTGTGATTGGAACAGGGAGTTTCAGTGTAAGGCAAAAAACAAAATGAAAGTATTGGAGCGTATTATGGTGTTGCTTTTAACTACTGTATTGAAAGTCAAAGGTGTGATTACACTTGTCTTCTACATTTAGTTCAAACCAAAACAGAAAAGGACTCTCTATTTTGATACGCTTTATTATTTTTTTTCCACTAGACTTTACTCTTTCTGTTGTCGGGACTTTGTGAGGTCACAATAGAGACCTAGTCTTGTCTTCACGCACTTCCTGTTTTTATGGTTGATGTGTGACCCCCTGTGGTGTTTACATTTCTACTTAACTGTTCCAGATTTTTGCTGGAAAAATGAACTCAGTTTTATGCATTTTCACCGATGTGTGCACACCAAGATTTGCATAGTATTACAGTTCATTTTTACCACATTAAGCATGACAAGTGGTAACAGACCCAACACTTCTAGTTGTTTAAACCCTAATTAGAATATTGTAAAAGCATTAGTCTGTGGAAAAAGATGCCATCTACTGTCTATTATTAGGTATTTTAAAACGTTTGCCAAGTCTAGCAAACCTTGGCCACTCAAGCCACATGCTCAAAAAAGAAGCGTTCCCAGTGTTCTACACCAGCTTGTCACATGTGTCAGAGCTGCCAATGAAGTGTATTTTCATGTCTTTAACAAAGAAAAAACACTCAAAAAAGAAAACATCAACAGTGAAAAGGGAGGCAAGTTAAAACACAGATAAATACTGTCAACTCAGTTGTGTAAAGTTGAACAAGGGGGAGATAATTGCTTGTCTGACGCTAAGGTTGCAGCTAAGCTATTGCTAAGCGCTAAACTTCAGTTTGGTGTAATGTATTTTTTTGAAGTAAAAATTGGTCCAGTTTAACTATTTTGAGACAGTGAGGGCAAAAAGAAAATCGGGTAGTGGAGCTTTAATCAGCAATACTGAGTATGTTTCCTTTTCTTATAGTTCTCATAAAACATACACAGATTTCAGTGCCAAGTTGTAATCATTGAATAAAATAAATGGCAACACTAGATTACTAACTTTGCAAACCACAGAAGCAATCTCTCACTGCAGTTAATAAAGTGCTCCAATGGTAGTATCAAAAAATGTCAAACAAGTACAAAAACCTACAATACTGCTATCTTCATATTCCTGTTAAAGTAAATAAAGTACATTTGTTAGAGTGGATCAACCCTTTTTCAAATCAAATGTGTCCAAAATCAAAAATGGCTATTGATTTAACAAAGATTAGTTTTTTTTCTTGTCAGTGACGTAGCCTTGAACCAGATGCTGCAAATCATTATCAAAGTCTGCAACCAAATGGCGAGATCTTTTAATCAATCTGAGAAACGTATTCAGTGCCTGTCAGTCGAATGGACCACTCAACCTTTCCCAACCTACGATATGGAAAAAAAGAAATCTTTTTATGTTTTGTAAATGTATGGGCACCTAATCTACTTAGTGCCTATCGCATAGTGTATTTTATTGTTTTATTAAAACCAAAGAAGCAAGCAAGTCTCTACACTTTGGAAGTATTGCACTCCTATTGCAGTGACATTTGGGCCTAATGAATTCTCAGCTTAACTAATAGCGAGCAATTCTGAAGCTTAGAGACAAGGGACCGCATGTGTACCTTTAGGCTTTAATGGAGCATAAACAGATAAAATAAGCAAATATTCATCCCTGCACAGTAGCTGCCGATGTAATTATCTCCAGAGACCAAAGCATGCTGTAAATATCATTTTTAATGCTGTTACTGTGTTCTTGCTCCCTTTTGACTTTTTTGTTCACTTGACTGTTGCACTGAACACAAAGTATTTTGTTTTTGCTCCAATTTTTTATTAGCTACACTCGAAGACTTTTTCTATGTAAGCAAAGGCCTATTTCTCTCAAATTTTGTTGACAAATCTGTCCAAATCTGTGTTAGTGAGCAATTCTGCTTTGCCGAGAGAATCCATCCACCTCACAGGGGTCCGAAAACCAGTCAGTATCTTGTGTGACCACCATTTGCCTTACACAGTGCAACACATCTCCTTTGCATAGAGTTGATCAGGCTGTTGATTGTGGCCTGTGGAATGTTGGTCCACTCATCTTCAATTGCTGTGCAAAGTTGCTGGATATCAGCTTCTAGGAATTGTGTACAGATCCTTGCAACATAGGGCAGTGCATTTTCAGTCTGCATCCACAACTTTGACATCACCAAATCGCTCACCCACACGATGTCATACACACTGTTTCTCATCTGCCCTGTACAGAAAAAAGCGGGATTCATCCGTGAAGAGAACACCTCTCAAAAGTGCCAGATGCAATCGAATGTGAGCATTTGCCCTCTTAAGTCGCTTATGACGACAAACTGCAATCACATCGAAACCTCAATGAGGACGACTTGCATGTAGATGAGCTTCTCAGAGATGGTTTCTGTCAGTTTGTGCAGAATCAAATCTAAAGTGCTCTATAACACACAGATTTAGACCGATTTGTGAACAGTATTTGAGAGAAATAGTGTGTAGTGCCGTAAGAGCCAGCTGACTGAACCGTGTGTGACCATGCTGTGTTCCCCATTAGTTCTTTACACACTGTTTGCACTGGCTCAGTTCACCACCATTTAATAGGACTCTCCCACTCATTAATGCAGACTGCATTTGGGTTTCATGTTGAGACTAATAAATGAAATGAGTCTGCCTGTGTTACTATCGTCTGGGAATGTAATTGCAAGTCGGAACAACTCTCATTTCTGTTCTCCCCTGGAAGTCAACAGGAATTTAAACCTTTATTGCATCTCACCAATAATGTCCTTCCCATTTGGCCTCATGTGAATACAAGGTGGTCCATTTAGTTGTCCATTGAGTCTTTTAAAGAGGGACACTTTAATTACAATGGACAGAAACAATAAAAGACAGTGTAAAGGCCAAACTTACACGATTTGGTTTTAAATAAACAATGCAAGACTCAGTGCTATTCCCAATTTGATTTAGATAATGCGCTAAGTACCAAAAATGCACTACAAATACTCATTTAAGTTTCAGACAAAAAGTACAATGTTTTGGACAATTGTCTTTTTTTTTCATGAGTAGAAAAGAGCGAGCCACTAATTCTAATCAGACTGGCATCAAAGACTGGGGAAAAGAAACTCAATTGTATTCATCGGCCATTCGGCCGCCAACTCTATATGGTAATGTCTCCATGTAGTTTCTGCCCTGAGGCCACTTCCGTCATCTTGAGCCATCTCTTATTTTAGATCTAAAATCAGAAGGCCTGAGATTGTGTTAATCGAACACTTCACAGAAGCTTGGTTTAGTTCTTCTGTTTGTTCTTTTTCTGAAGCAGTATCTGAAATATCAAGGAGCTCTGTGAAATGTTTTGATTTTAAGATATCTTATCTAATCCAGCAGTCCTTAGTTATGTCTCGACAAGGTGTTGGATGCTTGACAATAGGATTAATTAGTCTCATTTAAGCACTTAGATTTTTTTGGGTGAAAGCTTAATAGAGCTGTAATTTGATGCACTTCTGTTTCTCAAGGAAAGCATAAATACTACTGATTATATGCATGTTTAAACTGAAAAAAAGAATTTTTTTACACTTAATTGGAAATGTGAAAATTATGTATTTTTTGTCGCATCACAACAATAATGTCCTTATTGGTGTGATGTTTCTTTGTATCAAAAATAGTATTGTGTACTCAGAGTACCGTATTTCAGCTAAAGTTGTTTGTTGGTTTATCTTTGCATCCCGAACAATTTTTCTGGCATTTGTGGCTGTTTTTGTTTTTGTTGGTCTCCCTGACCTTTTCATTTTCCAATTGTTAATTAAAGTTTGAACACTGCTGATTGGCATTCTCAGATCCTTCTATGTCTTTCCTGTTTTATACAGTTCAATTACCCTTTCCCTCAGACAATTTGACAGTTCTTTTGCTTTTCCCATGACTAAGAATACAGAAACGTCAGTGTAGCTCTGAATGAGAGACGCGAGGGCTCGTCAGGAGTCCAGAAACTCACTGACCTTTTTATATACACACACACTGATTACAAGCAAACAGATCACAGGTGAGGATGGTTACCTTTAGTAGCCATTCAAACTCGTTTGTGTCAACTCGTGTCAGGGTCATTTGGATAATTTCTGTTGTCATTATGATTTAAAAAGCGTAAACACAATTGTTATACAATTAATGTCTTCACCAAACCACTAACTAATTTTTTTGTGTTATCATTCATATTCTCTTATGAGCACTGCTGTACTGACAAAAGCTAAAGAGTAACAACAACAGAAGTAAGGAGTCTTTAAATGTTGCATTAAAATAAATCTATTGTGTCTATTAATCTGTTAATCTCAATAAAACTGACTATAAAACCCATTCAGGTGTTTAAACCTCTAAGTTACAGTATGATATCACTTTAGTGTCGCTAGATTGCTGCAAATTTGTGCTCCATTCAGCTGCTACTTGTGCACACACACTTTTTTTCTGTCTCCGCTAGGAGTGGGATGATATTAGAATTTTGTGTCACGATTATCCTGGCCAATATAATTGCGATTCACAATATAATCGCGCTAATTATAAAATTATGCTTGCAGTTTGAAAATGTCACTAAAACCTCCTGGAATTACTTACACAACAATACTTTTTGTGGTCAAACAAAATTGCACTTTGTTGAAAGTGAAAATTACATCAAGGTTTGACATTAAGCACTTGCCCACCATGCGCAAACAAGATCTACCTGTCAAAAATGTTGATTTTCTTTTTTTCTTTAACAAAAAAGGATATTAGTTTTATAGTATTTTTTTTTAATCTAGAACTAGTGTAAAAGCAGATTATAAAAGGTTTTAGGCAATTCTTTAAAAAAGAAAACTTCATTCTGAAAAAGCTTAATTTCAATTTTAGTTCAATAAATTAACGTAAGACATATTGTGTCTAAAACATGTCCTGTGATGGGGGGCCCAACCCCAAATATAGTTTTAGCCCATACGCCCACACATTTTTTCTTCTGGCCCTGCTGTATGATGCTCATGTTCAGCGTATCTGCCAGATAGAAAGTGTCTTTGTGATACCGAAAACCCAGGGTTAGACCTAAACTTACATCGCTAACCTCCTAATCCGAGCATTGTAGGATAAGGGCCCAAGACAAGTTTTGTAAGATGGTCACCTGGGGCAGACAGAGAGTCTGCCAACATGTTTCCATTGTAATTTTGACATAGGTCACATGAGCAATGTAGGCAGGCACCATTTTAATGGATTTGCGAACCATTGGCATTATGCTTTGCATTTATTACATGCTCACTTCAAACTGAATGAAATGATCAATAGTAGGTCATATGTTGAGTTCAGAGTTCTCTTTGTAAAATAATCCACACTGTAGCAGGCATGCATAATGGCCAGACTGGCAGCTCGAACAGATTTAGACCCACTCAGCCAGATGACGTCAATCCACTTTGGCCCAACATTTCTGCACTATTGGATAAAATATCAATATGTCCCTTTTTCCCTTAAAAGTAAATGCTACAGCAGTGACTCTGGTGAACTCCTGTCCTTTTCATTGGTCATTTCACTGTGTGTAAAAAGTGGACAACTTTTTTTTTTTTTTTTTTTTTAGAAAGCAGACTAAAAAAGCTTCATTATTTTTGAGGTTTTAATTTGAGTAAATCTATTTTAATCAGGTGTACAGATGCTGTATGTCTGATGGCTCATTTACATAACTTATTACATAGTGCTATCTAGAACTCCATGTGCTGAAACTGTACCGAGTGAGTTGAATTAGATTTAAAATTCAGCAAACCTTGGAGTGCTATCGTAGCTTACATGGTAAAGGTTGAGGGATAGTGTGGCATAAAATGTAGCACCATTTTAACTAACATTAAAAAAAGGTTAACACCGCTGTTGAGAGGAACTGACCTCCATTCCTCAGTCTTTATCAAGGCTATTTGTTTCAGCTGTTTTTTGTCTTTTGTTGTATGCACCTTAACCAATCATAAAAACAATGTTTGCAGGTACTTTGCTGGAGATCAAACTCAAAGCATAAGACCAAATAGACTAGTTATTGGTATATAAACTGTTTAGTTAGTCCCAGGAAGTGTGCTTGCAGTATGATTGGAAGCACCTAAAACAGTGGTGGCCAATTTTTCCCCCATGGGCCACATGGGGGAAAAAAGAAAAAAAAAAAAGAACATGGAACTCTTGTGGAGGGCCGGGTCAACACAGGAAACTCACTTATGCTCAATAAAAACACGTTTATTTTGCCTATAGGAAAGGTATTTACCGTTTGGAATCAACTAATTGCTGCAAAATATTGAAGGAAAAGGCAAAATATATGCATTGTTTAATCATCAATAAAATATTAGTAAATGCTTGGCGGGCCACATTGAATAGCCCAGCGTGCCGCATGTGGCCCCTGGGCCTTAGTTTGCCCACCACTGACCTAAACCTTGGTTGTCAGTTGTGCTTGAGCACAGGTTGCTTAGAACATTTTTCTCCACATATATTGGCTGTGGATGAAATGTGGGTATAATTCACTTTGTACTGGGAGTGGTGACTAGACTTTAGATCCAAACCACTGTGTGGCATCTTTAGTCTCATATTGAGCTTGTTTTCCCCCCAAAAATCATAGTGAAAATAAAAGGAGTTGTTATTCACCACTAATGTATGTATTTCAGTAGGGTTTAGTTATAGCAACACCATTCCTTTGAGTGCAATATTAACCAACCCTGAAGTCTTCATTTACATTATACTAATCAGACCTGGGGGAATATAAATAGAAAACCCAATGTATTTACAATTTATTTACATTTATCACCATCAGGAGTTGGCTAACAGAGTCTTGAGAGCTGGCTGCACATCATTCATCTCACTTTTCACTGGGATGATGGAGTGGGGGGGTTTGGGAATCTCATTTTCAAAAGCTGACACCAGATGGACTTTAATAGCTTTTTTCCGCTGCTGTTGTTTTCTGTTTTGGTGGTTTTGTTATTATGTATTATATGTAATGAGACCTCATTGTGTGTGGCCATGACAATAACAGTGGCTGCTAATGTATCAGAACACTAAGCACCTCAGATAATAGGCTTCCATTAGAGCCAGCAGGTGGCAATAGGTTCACTGCATTAGCATTCACTGCTCTCCACTCATCTGCGCTCTACTTACTGCTTAAGCAAACTGGATCTGATCACTCCGCTGAGAGGCTGCCATGGATGAGGAAAAGGAAATGGAAGGATTGCATGAAGGAAAGAAAAGTTCTAGTATATTATCACCAGAGCCTAGTTTGTTGTATTATCAGATTGTCCATCACCAGACCACAATGCACCTCTCTGCTGCAAAAATAGTAAATTACTTATTTAGATACTTTTGGCATATTCAACACCAAATTAATACTCGTATGAATTTTAATAAAACAAAATGTATTCAATAATGCTCATTTTACATTCATTATTATATTTATTACTTTCATTTGCTCACATTTGCCAATACAAAACAACAAACCTTTGTAAGTGCGTGGAAGCTATCAAGCACTGATTTATAGAGTCTTGTTGTAAATTAAAAGTAACCTTTTCCTCTTAACTTTTGTAAGTTGGTCTGCAAAGGTCTGCAAAATCCCAAAAACTCAGTTCAACTTAAGGGTCAGTGGTAAAAGACATAGCATTCTTGTGCCGTTTAAAACTTGACATGCTGGGACTATACACTTTGGTTGAGATTAAAAAAATAACCCAAACATATTTTGATGTGGTTTTAAAAGTTAGTTGCTTTATAGTCTGTAGCTTGTACTAAGTTTGAAAGAAGTGCCTCATGAATTTAGACCTTCTTTTTAGGCTTAATTTTCAGGGAACACCCACCTCCTAAATATTGACCCCGGACTTATTGGATTGGATTCGGCATCTCTTTTTCATCCAAGTCTTTTAAAGAATTTTAATGTAGCTTGTTTTTAAACATTTATAAATCAGCCGGTCAAAATTGTCCATTAGTTTGTTAAAATGCCATAATTTAGATACAAAAATGTATAATGTATTCTTTATAATATTATGTGATCCTTGTTGCTGTTGCTTCCTCACGCCAGCTTGCTTAGGAAATGAATTGTCACTTGTCGCTGTAGTTGCTTGTGATGCTTTAAGCGTGACTCAAACTTTATACTGGCTGCTACTAATGTAAACAACATAGTAAAAGCTCTGCTTGGATAAAATTGTTTAGTGATAAGCAATTATCGGCAGGTGGTGCATCATGGTCAAGGTTCTTTTGAAGCCCAGATTGCACTAATTTAATTAAAGCAGAACAAAGTAAGACCTGCAACTCGTAAATACTCCTAGCACGCTTCTGGACAACAATGTTCACCTACGCACTAGTTTTGCAAAAGAAACAACAAATGAAAAGAAATGAAAACCCAATGTAATTTTAGAAATTGTCTTATAAAGTTAAACATATATTGTTTTATCTACTGTCAACCAAAAGGTTATATGTAAACCAAAAACACTTAAATAATATTTTCTCTTACTTTATTATTTTGACATCCATTTTATTATTATTATATTATTATTATTATTATTATAACATAACTGAGTAGCCTCTTGTAAAATCTTGCATTGGGTCTAAAAGTGAAGCTAGTCACTGAGGCTATGTAAACAATATTTGGGGCATTTAGTACAATATTAAAACTACCGTTTGAACTGCCGTTGTTAGAGAAAGTATCTTATAAGTTCAACATCATAAAAGCCACGTTCAAATTGGTTTTAAGCCCTTCACTTTGTTTGCGCTGACGTCATTCTGTACAAGCCAAGGATGACTTGAGTTTGCGATATCTCTCGGTCTAACTGAAGTTTTCTCTTCGTAGAATCTTCAGACATAGGTTTTCTTTTGTCTTTTTGGTGCCTCCACCATGACTGATGAAATAAAGTGTTTGCCATTTTAGAATGATCTTAGCGAGATCATACACTTATCGCACTGCGGGAGGTTGCTATGTGTTTATTGAATTACCGTAAAGCAATTTGTCACTCTTGTTTGAACATGACCATGACCCGAGACTTGCGTCGGGTCGGTGGCAGCTCAACTCAAGTGCTGTTTTTGGCTTAGATGTGCCAAAGGGGGATAGTGCTACCTTTAAACACCGCTAAAACTCAATTAACCCTCGTAAGGACTTAAACTATTTATGTTTCATTTTTAGTTCTGCTTTAAAGAAGAGCTTGGGGCTTTTGTAAATGAGAAAATTTGTACTACAACAGAAAAACTTTAAACTATTTTTGTTTTATTTGAAGCAACAACTAGATACTAATATATAAAAATCGTTTAATGTGTTTAACGTTATTCATTTCTAATGATAATGGTTGAGAGTGGGATACAGGTACATGTTACACTGTAGCATAATTATTTATTCCAATTATTTCATTGTGATCTTATTGGTTTCTGCCTAACTTCTTGGTCTTGTATATTCAGATTTTTATCTATGTCCGACTAAAATCTGAGCCAGAATCAGACTAATTTTCCTTAGTTGAGCTTCCATACTCAGATAATTGGGTTTGTTTCTGAGCTACATCTTCTCATATACAGCTTTGTTGGACTGGAGCTGGACTGAGTGAAAGCTTCACAGTTCCCTTCATCAAACCTGAAAACAAGAGAAATAAAGAAATGTTAAAAGACAAATGGTCTCAAAGAGCATTGTAATTTTTAGATGAATAATGAGAAAACATTTGTGTCACTGCTTTTAAACTATTTTTAATAGTATAAATCGATATGTAGCAATGGCTGCCAACATGGCGGAAACTGTCGAATATGGAGTTGTGTGAAAATCCCAGGGAAGAATTTTCATGTCCCTATCTGAGGGTTAATAAAACACTCCCATTTCTTGAGCAGAAAAATTACACCTTGATCTAAGTGAATAACAGGTTTTAGTCAATTCACCTGAATGGCTTCCATTGCAAGGGAGGCATTTATCTAGCCAGCTTTTATCGAGGAGTAAACAAAGCAAAACACTAGGGGAAGCATTTTCATTAAGGCCCAAATAAAGGATTGTTCGCTCCCTCTGAGATGTATTTAGCTATAAAAGAGAGAGAGTAGAAGTTAGAGGGAGTTAATGTGTTTTGGCAATTTCACACACCTCTGTAGTGAGTGGGAAGTCAGGTCAGAGGAGGGCCATGGGTTTGGATAAGCAGATGGCTCGTGGAAATAACAATGTGCAATTACCAGTAATAAAAGAGAATATAAAGTAAATATACATGAGGGAAAAAATGTGTTCATTCATCTTCTACCGCATGGAGTAAATAAAGGAACTGATAAAAGTAGACGTGATTAAAGTGGATGTCAATAAAAAGGTGAAAGTGGACAGAAACTCATCATCAAGTTTAGGGAAGGTGGAGTAATTGCCCGTTGATAAATGATGCCCATCAGAACTGCATCTGCCCTGTCATGTGCCCAGGTTAGTGGGCCCAATATCTTCCTGTTTATATCCAGCTTTAGTAGTTTGGACAATGACTTGCAATTTAGAGGCCTTTATTTTGGACAATCTTCTTCTTATAAAATCCAAATCTTCAACTTTCACTATTATATTAGCTTGTTAAGTTTTCAATTGATCAATAATCATTTATCTCAGGCTGAAAAGAATTATTGGGGTTAATAAATAAAAAGATTTACTGACTGTATGCATGCTAATATGCCAAGCCAGTCAAGGTGCTAATACTTGGCATCTACTTGATTCAGTAAAAGTAAGCAGTGCCATCAAACTGTGACGTCACATTTTATCTAATATCACACAAGCAGCAGCCTTTTGTTGGCTTGGTGTGGGGCATAATGAGGGGTTTAAGGCACTATATCAGGCTGTGTGTAAATAGGGCTATTTTCAGCTTAAGTGAGAGAGCAGAAATAGCCGTATAGGTCTATAAATACTGAAAGTTGTCACTCTGCTGCAGGCTTTCACAGACCACCGCTGGATAAAACAACACTCCAGATACAGTCGTCACATCTCTGTGGACAAGTGATGGGTACATCTAAGAGTTGTCAGATTAAAGTGCAAACTGCGGATAGTCCATTGATAGATGTATGTGAACGTAAAAAACAAAGGGCCTCAGTGCTCTTTGTCTCACAGTTTGTTCGCTCACTCACTTTATATCTTCTATCCCTTCTGCTCTGGCAAACTGATGCAAAAAACAACATTCTTCCACATTCCTTTAGCTCCAGTGTTTACAGGATGTTGAAGGTGTGCATTTCCTCGCTGTTGTTTCTCTGAGGTGTGACTGAATCAACGCTTTACTTCGGTGTTCTGCCAACACTCTGTGTAATCGCAGCTTATCAAGTATTTAAAAAGAATGGGGAGGGTAAAATAGTGGCATGTCTCTGAAATAAATATGGTAAATGGTAAATGGTAAATGGTAAATGGCATGCATTTATATAGCGCTTTCCTGCACCCTTCTCAGGCACCCAAAGCGCTTTACATTGTGCTTCCACTCACCCCATTCACATACATCCACTCCTGGGGCAGACAGAGAGGGGGGCTGCCACACAAACAGCGCTCAACCTTCTCCTACCACCACCAAACACACCTCTACAGTCACACACATTCATACACCAGTGCTACGGACACTGGAAGCAAGGTGGGTTAAGTGTCTTGCCCAAGGACACAACGACAGTATGAACTGTGAGGAGAGCAGGAATCGAACCTACTACCTTCCGGTTGAAGGACGGCCGCTCTACCACTGAGCCACTGAGTTTTATTTCCTGTGGCCATCAGAAATGGGTTGAGACGTGATGTTGGGAGTAAATGTAAAAGTAAGCCTAGCAGGACGGTTTAGACTAAAGCCTGTGGGGTTTTCATCTTGGTCTGGCTTATTGACTATAGGATGGCCTTTTCCACTGCCTTCCTGAACTCTCTAAATGCCAGCTTTTGGTCTGATGTGTCCTGCCCCAACTGTCATCTCAGGGTTTGAGCTGATTAATAGCGCACAAGCCCAGAGAGCAGACCTATTTTTATTTTTTTGCAGCGAGATTGCTGTGATTCTTGCACTGACAGTGAGGATAGGGCAAGGGGCAGGTCTGTTCATTCAGCACAGCACTGTTCAAGCTAATGGGGCTTTTGAGGGCTTTGTAGTCGTCTTCATAATGAGAACAGAGGAGTACAGGAAGAACAGGGCTCTATCTTTGCCTTGGCGTAAGTCATGTGACTGCTTATTTAAGCCCCACTTCCAGTAGTGCGGGTTGGTCTGGCATGCCTTTTCTTTGTGCTATGTTCTGAGAAGATCCAAAGAAAACACTCGGAAACTATTTAACATTGTGTATGCTGTAAGCATTCTTTAAAAGTACATAGAACATTTTGGTAGGATGCTCTTGCACAGATTTACCATCCTTTTCTATAATGTTTGTGGAAGACCATCTGTGCTGAACTAAGATGGGTTTACCCTGACGTCCCACAAGATAATTCAGATAAATGTGACAGGGTCATGCTTCATCGTGCGTGCTGTCAGCGGTGGTCCATGGACAGAAAATAAACAAGACAATAAAATGTGTTGTTATGTTTCCACTTATTTCATGTTTTTCTTAATGGCCCAGTGTGTGTTTTGTGGCATGTAGTGGTGAAATTACAGATTGTTATTATTTCTCACTGCCCACCTTTCTACAGCCTGGGGGCTCCTATGGCAGCCATCGTAACAACATGCTGCAGTCTGGGACTGTGGAGTAAACCCTGTGAAAATGGGTGATGAGTTTATGTAAGAAGAAAATTAGAAACAAAACAATTTAGTTATTAATGTTCTAAGCCTTAGTGGGAAATGATGTGTCCAAACCAGACTTCTGTCCAGCAGTGCGCTCTTTGTTTACTTTGTGTTCAGTTTGTCTTTTCTGGGCAGAGTGTTCTTTTTACTGAAAAGTAGGTTTTAGAAAGCTGTGTGTAACTCTTTGATGCAATTATGCACTTATGTATTAGTTCAACTGTAAACTTCAAAATGTCTACAAAATGTCTGCTGGTCTGTTTTGAACTGTTACTACAATAGCAACAGTATAATAAATAATAAATGTAAGGATTTTAGTTTTTCTTTCTGGTGAAAATGCAATAAACTGAGAGAATAGACACGTTTACTGCTAAGGTCATTTATTTTTTGACAATAATCTTGGATTAGGACAGCTTTATCATAAATGCAAATTAATTAAAACTATTTTTTCCCCTTGACTTAACCAGGACAATGGGGTTGTAGAAATGGGATGCAGCAGGTCCATCTTTGAAGATAGCAATTTTAAATCAAATGGTGTAATATTGACGTGTAATGACGTGTTGTATTTAAAGTTTATTTTAAGTGTTGGTCCTTGAATTGTCAACGTTTGAATAGTTATACATGTTTATTTGTGTATTGTGTACTGTATTTTATGCAAGACAAATTTCAGAGCTATGATCTGACAATAAAGTATTTAGCTAATTAACTTAACTAAATCTTTTTTTTTTTGAACATTATAAGATATTAGGACTAAGTACTGTAGGACAAAACCATACACAATACACTTGAGCCAAAAAGTCCCAGGTGGTGTCCTAGGCTGACGGTCCTCACTTTTAACCCAAGATTCTCGATTTAAATTATGAATAAATCATTCTATTTTTGGTAACTGCTTGTGTGGTCTGTCTTTGTTATGGTTCTTGAGCCAGAGCTATAAAATCTATCAAAGATATTGTTTTTGTGCCTAGCTTTGGGGCACCTCTGTGGCTTCCATGGAAGACCTTGAACCACTCAGGGCTCAGTGGTTCAGGTTTAAATCCAAGCTCGGGCCACTTTGCTCAAAGTCATCCTCTGTCTGTCTACCTGATCTCCTGTTTGTGTCTCTTCTGTCTAAAACAAACTACAGTTTGATTTTAATAATCTCAAGACACAATTAAGTATTGTGGTTATAGCATTTATAGACTTAAAACACATAACACAGCTGCGTATCATTTAGAGGGGTTGTATCATTACAGGGGTCGGCAACTCGCGTCTCTGGAGTCTTTCATCCCTCTGATGCGGCTCCCTGTGGCTTTTGAAAATAATTAATGAGTATTTAATTAAAATGTATTTTATTTTAGTTTGTTCGTTTTTATGTTGTCGCTGTTACTATGCCTCACAAATGCCGCACCGCCAGTGCGCAATTTCTTTAACTTCTTGAATCGCACTATGGAGAACTCTGAGAAAAGAAAAGTGTCTGAAGAAAACAGAACGAGGGTCGATTCATTTGATTTCACTGCTGACGAGACTAGTTTACCAGTAGCTATGCTTAATATGTAATGAGGAGATGTGCAGTTGTTGTCCAACATAAACTTTATTAAAAGCAAACAATGTTTTTTAAAAAGAAAAAAAGATTATTTTTTTTTTGTATCACATATGATACATTGGGCGATTTGATAAATTAGAGGTCTCAGAAACTCGAGTGGCAAAAATGTTACAAAAGGTTTTATAGGGTTAAGTTTTTTTTATAAATACAATTAAAACTCAAATAGACATTGAGAACTTTACTTTAAATTATCCTTCAACCGAACATATTTTTTTTGGAGTTCAAAATGTTTTTATTGCATGCAGAAATGTAGTTTTGTTTTTTCCGCAGTTGTTCATTGATTTCATAAATGCAACACATTTATAAAACACATTTATACAAAAAGGGATTTGTGGCTCACAGTGTTTTCTTTACTTTAGGAAACGGGTCCAAATGGCTCTTTGAGTGGTAAAGGTTGCTGACCCCTGATTTAGAGGAATAAGATGTATGTGCATTAAGTTTTCAGCAGCAGCCCGTACCCTGTGTGCAATCCCATATTTCAGTGTCACTGTGATTGCATTTTGATGAAAGACGCACTTGTTTTGATTCATTTTTAATATTTACCACTGCAAGATGGGTACACAACTACAAAGTGTCATCACACTGAAATGTGTCTGACTTGCTTTCTCTTGCTTTCCTGCTTTCTCATTATGCAGGTCCCAGAACGTGGCTTTGAAAATATAGCTTTAAGTCACACTTGCAATTGTGGAGCTTTTTCAAAAATGGGTCAATTTAATCAAGGCAAAAAACATCAGCTTTTAGACAGACTGTTATCAAAGAGAAAATTCTGTTAGCAAAATACATGATTTCTACAATACGAAAAGAAGGTTTCAGACGGTTTCATCAAAAGCTTCCCTCTTGAGACTGATGATTATTGTATCTCAGGAACAGGCTGTATGCACTTGGATGGATATTATCCCCCTTATATCCCGGTCCATTCAAATGCATTCAGCAAAATCTCTCTGTCCACATGGAGCCACTACAAAAGCACATACTCTTAACCTCTAGGTGACAATAAATGACACTTCAGAAAAGTCAGACTTTTCATTTAGAGTGGAAAGTAGATTTAACAAATATTTATTTAGACTGCAGTTACACTATTGCGGTCAACACAATTACGCAGGTGATTGGAGTCTATCTCAGCGGCTTTGGGCCTGAGGCGGGGTACACCCTGGACAGTGGCCAGTTAGTCGCAGGGCTGACATTTAGAGTCAGACAGTGACAGACAACCATTCACTCTCACATTCATTCACTAGGGACTAGATTTGTCAACCTATACATGCATGTGTTTGGACGGTGAGAGGAAGCTGGAATACCCGGAGAGAACCCACGGTATAATTATTATATAATTAAAAATTGTCCAATGGTCTGTTAAAAGGTCATCATTTATTTATAACTACAGCATTTATACAGCCTTCATAGTAATAAATGTTTTGATGACTGATTTCTTCCTGCATTGTGCTACAAAAACATGTCCCCAAAAACCCTCTCCTTGTTCTCTGACCTCAAAATTAAGCACTGATTACAACCTATGCCCGCGACTTGTAACAATGTATGCTGAGGCAAGAAAGGCCGGGTCAGGCAACACAAAGTCAAATATGCTGTCATTTCCCAGAAGAAAGTACAAACAGTTTCTTTCAAACCTGCCCCGATCAATCTCCCAAGTTTCTGATTGCCAGAATGTCTCACACTCCCTCAGGCACATACGGTGGCCCTTCAGGGACATGTCACTTTTTATCGGCCAAACTCTGGAGTTTATAGAGGATACTGATATCAGTTTACAAGTGTAGCCTGCTATGTTCATAGTGAAACACTGCTGGAATGCTCCGGGGGCTTCTCTCAGGTGTTGATGGTATGATGGCTGTAAAACAATGAATGCCCCGAGAGACTGCTAGAAAAACAAAGGTGACATTATGCAGTAACTGTCAGACTAGTGCTAGGGGTGAGTCATTTTAATGGTTTTGTGACTTCAAACAAGGAGAATAAGACATTTGTAAAATTTATGAATGGAAAAGGGCTGCTTTAATACACTCATACTATTAGCATTGTTTCTGAATGTCTCTTGACGGTGCCACGCTGACTACATACTGATGGAGTATTGAGCAAATTCAGTATTCAACTGAGGACTCAGAGCTTTCCCAAAATTGTCTTGTCAGCCAGAAAAAGGATTTTTTTCTGGAAAAAGGATTCATACATTTTCAGTATACATTGTATTCTGCAAGCCTGTTATGTATTGTGCATTTAAAGACAACCAAGTGCTAGTTAGAAAAATCAATATTCTTGCCCTTTTTAACAACGTTGTTATAGAATATACTTAACAATAACAATCACATGGTGCACATGCAGGCTTTAATGTTTTCCCAAATATCTCAGCACAGTCACTAAATCTTGCAAGGACAGGACAATGTGTGACAGTATTTTTTTAACAGGTTAATTGTTTTGATTAGAACACATTTTCACTTTTCTGGAGGGCCACCTGTAGCTTTTTGGTCTGGTGAACAGGTAGTTGAACGAGGCCAGTGAAAACCTGTGTCCCCATTTGAGAACATCTATTTGTTAATGTGGAATTAAACTAGTTCTATACATATGAGGAAATGGAAATATTAAGTGAGTGACTACTGATATCAGGAGCCTCAGTCACACCTATTCAAGAACACATAGAAAAACTGTGAAAGGAAGTCAAAGAGGAGGAGCAAACAATCTTTGAATTGCCATTTTTATCAATTACTGAATTCTGAGAAATCTTTTGAAATGCAATTCCAAAAATATACATCTTGTTCTACCACTGGCCATCTTTATTTTTTTCTGTTTTGTTTGATTCACAAGCCACTGTTGACGTGCAGCTCTGCTCTGATTATACTGTACACATGCAGTTTGACATCCCTCTGCAAATCTATAATTATGGCGCAGCATCACAAAATTTTCTAGAGGTGATGTGCATACTGTGATCTTCTGACAGCAAAAAAATCTTATTTGACCGGTAACCTGACGCATGTCACTGTGCAATGTGAGGTTCCAAGTGCGTAGTAGACTACATTCAACTATTAGCATTACTAGCTAAATGCAAGTAAGATTTCAACATCAGGCTTTGCATCTTGGGGACAAACATAATTTTGGGGGTAAATATACATGCTCTATTAATAATGTGTTAATGATTGTCTCAAAATGATCAAAATGATAATTTCACCTCTTTGGACAGTCAATGAATCCAACTCTGAGCTAAAAATAACCTTCATAGGCCCTGTCTGTCGTGTAATCAGAGATGTTATTGAATCTGCTCAAGGGCGAGGATGAGAGGTTGCAAGGCCAATCAGTTACAATAGAATGGACATGAACTTCATCAGTCTATCAAACCTTCAACATGACAGGCTGACAAAGACAGAGTGAGGAGAGACAGGCTCCAAAAGGCTTAATGTAATTGTCGGCATTGTTTCAGAAGCTGCAGTGATAGGAGCTCATAAGAGCACAACCTCTTGCTATTTAATTTGTATGAATGGTATAGGAATTTCTCTTATCAATATCTAATCTTGGTTAGCCTTGCTCCTTTTTGTCCCATAGCCGGAGCTTAGCAACTGTCATTTTTTTTGCTGTCCCCTGGAGTCCTGTTATACTCCACTGGCTTCTTATGTCCAGTAATACGCAAGATAGCACACAGAATCCTTATAGAGGATAGAATAGGAAAAATGAAGGCTAATTTGCATAAATAAACACAAATGCATTCTTGTTTTTGTGCATTAACTGCTCTGAACACACCTAACAAGGACAATGTCCCACACTGCTGAGCTGTCCCGTCTATGATCGCTCTGTCCAACCTATGTGGCATGTTACAGATTGCACATGTATGTATTGTATTTGCATTTTTTGGAAAAGCACACTTTAAGTTTTCAAGAACGACATAAATGTAACATTGAAACAAAACAGGGCAATATTGTGTATTAAAACTTCTCCTTGATGCTGTTGTACTATAACAGCATCCAACCTTTGTATATTCAAAGCGCAGTTACGTATATGCATGTCTGTATTTAAATATCTATTTCTTAGCCTGACACCTTGTTCTGCTGTGTGTGTTGGCCTGATCACTGACACACAGTTAAATACGGTGTTGTCTCCGAGAAGCTTAAGTGTCAGAGGAAGTTTAATGTCCACCTTGTGACTCGCTGCAGTGGATAAAGCAGCAGTTGATGGCGTGGACATTAAATCTTTACTGGCCTTTGGAGGTTCAAAAAATTAATCTAGGGTCATAAACACGCAGGAACCAAGCCATTAGGGACGTAAGCTTGTCTAGGCTGCTTTACCGAAGGTGCTGTAAAACTCCATGTGCGTCTTAAAGTATTCAGAGGCACACTCTTGAACCTAGTTTCTATGAGATTGTTTTTTTTTTTCAACGTTAAACTGAAATATGTTTCAACAGCCTTGGTGAGTTATATACGATTGATTACAGATTACAGATGACATAAATCTACTGAGGTTAACATAGTGTTTATGGCTAAGGGGGAGTGGTTTCATTTTAAAAGTAATTTGTACTGTTGTGTTTTTTTTTATCACGATGTACTGTCTACATCAAGACTATCAATAAAACCCCACAAAACACAAAACCTGATTGACTTGTATGTGTAACCTAAACCTTATGTGTAAAATCCTGCTGAAACTCAAGATGCCGTTTTGTTTTTACATGTTGCTAAAATATATTTGATCGTTTTTAATAAGATCTTTCCGGAACAGTGGCACAGAGCTCCTCCGATGGCCCTGTGGAATCTGTGGGTAACCAGAAAGGCTTGCCCCTCTGTGGGGAGAGGTCTAACAGTATAAAAAGGTCAGATAAATAGTGTAGGGCTAAAGAGCTTTAAAAATCAATAGTAAAACTGTGCTGTGCAATGTCTAGCTATGCTTTAAGAAATAACGCTCACTCCAATGTCCACCTCCCAACTCACCTAAGACGATATTTTTTCTCTTCTGCTGCTGTACTGCAGGAGACAAACACACACAGCGCTTCACTAGGTTTCTCTTTTATCAAGTGCACATATGGGATGCTTTATAGTGGCAGCTCTTGTTGTTACTCTGGCAACCTTTGATAGGTCGGCCTTTGGGAGGAGGACTCTTAAGACGGACTTGACAAAGGCTCCTCACACGAGTCCTGTGGTCAGCTGGAAGTGCTCAGCTGATAACTACATGTCCATTTGGCACTTGCATCAGGCGCAAAAACAAAATAATGGACAGTGCCTGAATATAGCTTCTGAAAATGGACCACCCCTTTAACTCAGCTTTGAAGATCAGTCTGAGCAAAGATCACAGAATCTTTGTGGATTGTGCCACTTTTTTTTAGGGTTTCCTCTCTTTTATCTTTTCTTAAGATCTTCTTCTTTAAGATCTTTAAGCTGGATGTTATATATTAACCCATTCATATTACGAGATTTTAGACAGTAAGCAGGTCTTTTAATATACTTTCCTAGATGAATGCTGCTGGAAGCAATGTCTGACTAAAAGTTTTTTAGCACTTCTGCCTCACATAGGTCAAGGTCATGGGCTTGATTCTCTGTGTTGAGGCTGCATCTCCACTGTCCCTAATGTAGGATCTCTCCAACAATTCAATGATGTGTGGACAATAACCAGGCTCCTATACTAAAAGACAAGTGAGATGGCTTTTCATTCTACCAGTTTGATAGTTGTATCAGCAGCTGAGAGCAGCACTGTTGGAGCCCCATCTTTAGCCTACTGGATTAGCTGTGAGTTAAT
The DNA here is from genome assembly GCA_024349245.1 of Neodontobutis hainanensis. NCBI lineage: Eukaryota > Metazoa > Chordata > Actinopteri > Gobiiformes > Odontobutidae > Neodontobutis > Neodontobutis hainanensis. Next base: position 15,776,008 of record JALDNG010000005.1, read on the forward strand.
GTTGTGCACATAACAAACCATCCTGTGCACATATTGAACTAAAACATTGATTTAGTGCTCTCAAACTGGGGCTGCTCTGTGATTGGTGGGAGTGCTCTGGCCTCCAGAGGGCGACAGCGAGGATACAGTTAGGTCAGAGCTAATGACAGGCTTCACATGTGGGCTGCTGTGAGTCTGTAAACACCAGAAAACACAGACAACAATGCAGTCCAGAGACAGTAGTCATCAATCAATCAATCAAACCTGGTAAAAGCAGTTCATAATTAAAAACATAACTAGGTGATGATGAAATAAATATAAAGTATTTTATCATTGTCCTATTTTATCTATATTCTTCCTATAGTATGTCGTCATCTGCAGCGTTAGTTCAGTAAAAGTCTTAGACCTGTAACAATATGACACTGTAGACAAGCCGAACTTGGAGCAGCTGCAGGGGCAACATTAGTACAAACAGCTCTGCGGCAGAAAACATATAGGCAAGTCTTTAATCTGTGCCCTACACAGAACATTCTGCACACATTAACAGTTTTACTCCATTTATTGAAAGTCTTTATCAATCTCCTATATTTCTTGTGTCTATTGTGTCTGTTTATGCACCGGGTTTTATAGCCGTGTTGTCAGAATTGGGCTAGTGTCATCTGGTAACGTGAGATGACTTGTCAGTATAAACTTCAGTCAACATACTGTACAGGTCTGCCCACATCCACTGAAGGTTAATGTGGCATTAACCACAAGAGGGCGGCTGCTGGGGTTGTGATCTCATCAGAAAATTCAAACCAGAGGCACAACCCCGAGGACAGTCTGCTCTTAAACCTCAGAGATCTGCAAACACTGGCTCTTCAGGACATTAGAGAAAAGTGACCTCTTCAGAAATGTATGGATGTTTAATGCTATCAAAAGATTTTAAATGATCTGTTTGGGCAAGTTGCTCTGGACAATAAAAGTTATGATAATGTTATGGTATATTTTGGGATGGCATTTTTGAAGTATACCACTAAAGAAGCAGCCAACTTGTTCATATTATCTCTCGGAGCATCTTAACTATTCTGCAAAGAGTGTAGCCTATTTGTAAGGCTGCGGAGAACACCTGTTGTCAGTTGCGCACACACAAACGTACACATAGGCGCGCTCTGGGCGCTGAAAGAGTTAACACGCTCGTTGTGGAGCGGTTGTCAGTGGGCTGTACTCTGCTGCGCGGCGCTGAGCGTGTGGCGCGGCAGCAACAGCACAACAGTGGAGCAGTCTCCGGCAGAGAGCAGCTCACACCGGACAGTAGGACTAAGGGCAGCGTAGTGTGGATAAAGGCGCGGACATGTCAGGGCTCAGCGGGTTCAGCGGGGCCGCCTCTCTCTGAGACAACGGCGAGGACGGAGAGAACAGCGGCAGCTGGTCTTTGATTCTCGCTTTAACGTGTGGATACCTTGTGGATTGACGGCGCGAGGCGTGTACAACAAACATGGATAACCCGACCGAGAACCCGAGCAAAGCGGCGGAGTACCTGCAAGAGCTCAATAAGATCATCGAGACGCAGCAGGGACTGCTGGACAAGCAGCGGCTGCGCATCGACGAACTGGAGCTGCAGGTAGCAGAGCTGTGCGCGGACAACACGCGCCTCCAGGAGCAGCACCAGAGGCACATGTCCACGTGCAGGCTCGCCCAGCAGAGCGCGAATCTGGGGGCGCACCCCGGGACTCATCCCGGCGCTCACATGGGTCTAGGGGCCGTCAGCGAGGGCGCCATGAGCGACAGGTAAGTTACCGCTAAAGTTTGTCAAGCTGTTTGCGTGCCGCGCGCCGCACGCAGCGAGCCCAGTGTCACGGATCAGAGTGGCCCACTGCGTGTCATGTGGACGTCAAGGATTAGTACAGGCTCAGCGCGCACACGCCTCACACGTCTATTGCGTAACGTGGCCCCACCACGCGCAGCATCACGAACGCAGTTTAGTGAAGTATGTCAGACCCCACCGCGACGGGTGCTGGTCCCACCCTTCACACAGCCCTCAGTGACACGGGTCAGTGCTGTGTTCACAATCTAGGCGCATGGAGGGTTATTGTGAACACGGAGCTGATGGTTCCCCGCGTCTTTCACAAATCCACCCCACGGCACTCGCTGCTGGAGCAAGGTTAGCTCTGAGGTTGAGTCCTGCTGTTTGCAGGTCAACACCGGTCTGTCCGGTCCAGCAGTGGACTGTAAACAGATGACGAGGTTATAATCCTTACATTAAGACACTGCTTCGCAGATAAAGATTTATTAAGCTCCAGTGGATTCTGATGATGAAATAATTGAATGAGGCAGTCGAAGTTGAAGTTCATGTTGAAGACATTCGTTATGTTCTGTTTGACATGTTTGACGGAGTGCTAATGAATGACCTTTTTAAGCCTTTTAAAAAAAAAAAAAAAAAAAAGTCTTACCATCATTGTGTCTACTCTTAATCAGATTAATATCTATTTTTTGTAAACTGATCCTAATGATAAAACCAGAGTAGGCTTGGGTGTGTTTCACTTTCACAGAGTTTGGTCCAGTGACCCCTGATAAGAGGCATCTGCTACCAGTATTTAACAGTGGACTACTCTGCTTTAATTTTATCTAGAGATAAAGATAAGGAAAATGTGTTTTTCATTCTCATTTTGTGAGGATTGTTACCCATCATACAAAAACAGTACTTCTCTCTACCTTTAATACCAATACCATAGTGTAGGTCTGAAAAGACGGGTTGTACCTCTGGACATTTCAAACCCAACTAAAGGTGTACAGTACTTAACTCCATCCACCATAGAGCTTGGTGTAGACAAGGCTTTAGCTCATATCTACAGCTGAATCATGCTTTACATTTGAGACCAAGTTTAAAAGACAGAGCATGTCTTCTGAAACAGTAGGATCATTTTAGTGTATTTTGTACAAATACAACTCTGCAGGGTCCAGTGTATTACATTAATGTATTTCTGCTTCTACAGCAATGCTTGAGTTTATTTGTGCTGATGCAACGCTGTCATCTTTTTAACCTATGACATCATTATCATACTGCATTTGCTCACTCATCGGTTGGCTATTAATAGTTATCAGCACCGAGCAGAGCATGGTCTCTCAGGAGTTTCCAACAGAACAAACGTGTGTCCTGGAAAAGTTGGAATATAGTTGACCAGTTTTGGAAAAGTTATGGAAGGAAGGTGAGAGGGATAAAGTAAACTATTTAAAGATGATTTAAAGCTAAAATGACAGGCCTGAATCTGATACTCTCAACTTCCTTTGGGTTTAAGAAATTGTGCAAGGCTGATAGTTGCTCTTGTGCTGCTGTGTTATTTTTTCTTCTTTTAGTAGCAACAGGTATCTTTTATCTTTGTTGTTTTTAAGTATTTCTTGGTCACCATGTAGCAAGTTCTGCTCCCTTTTATCTTTAATTAGTTTTTGTTCTAATAAAATGTTGCTTTTTTGGACTTGTTTGGTTCCTCTTCATCTGTTTTCATTAATGTTTCAAAACACATGGTAAAAACGTGGTATTACAATTCCAAAAAAAGTAGAAAAAGTATTTTCCTCATAAAACTTCATGTTTAATTTGTGGGTTAGTGCAAAGTGTTGTAAAATGTTTTAAAACACATAAGTTCAAACGCTGATAATATGCCACTAAAATAAGTCTGTTGGTCCTACTTTTATGTACATACAAACATTTTGAATAGACACCAACATACAATTAAGAAATACTTCACATAATAATGTTATTAGTATATTATTATCATCGTAAAGTTATATTTCCAACAAGAATTCCCAACCCCTCATGGACAAATAACGTGTTTGTTTTATGTAATAGGAGCTTTTTACAATTTTCTATCAAGTGCAAATTTTACTCATCCCTTCTGTACCTCTCCTGAATATTTTGAACTTGTTCATATTCCCCTAATATTACTTCAAATGCGTTCTTTGCAGCCATGTTGACTTGTTGACTCTCACTTAATGGCGTCTGTCCTAAAAATCCTGTGGAAAACGTGTTAGTGCCATTAGGTATTTAGAGCTACAATTATGCAACTAAGATGGACCAGATGTTCTAATTTAGTTTTGGCTTTCTTCAAATATAACTTTAATAGGGCTCATTCAAAGGGAGCATTTATTCTGGTTAATACTGAAGCAGTGCTGTGCATGTAAACACAGTGATTGGTTTGGTCTTTTGTAACCTAGATTTGCTCCTGTAGAGCGTGCAAGTCACGTCCCTTCCTGGGTGATCGCATGGGACCAGTCTTAAAAAATTTGAATGCAAGTCAATATGGAGCAGCCATCTACTTTGTTTATTCCCTTCGTGCCATGCTGCCATTTTTGCATTTAGTTGTTTATGAATGAGTTACAAAGATGTAATATAGGCCCCCATTGTTGTAAAAAAACGGATTTGTTCCTGGGCAACATAAGCGTCTGTTGACCAAAATTTCAGTGTAAATACATATCATTGGCTTTCTGTATAATATATATTATAGGTTGTCTTTTAAGTGGACCAACAACATTATGTGAAATAGACAGCATTACACACAGGGACCCAAAACTAATTTTCTGTTCCCTATTGATTTAGATTCAAAATCAACTTTAGATTCAACTTATCAACTTGGGGAGCAATGTATTTCTGTATTTGGGTTAGGTTAGTCTTTTGACTTATAGTGTTCATTTTCTGTTAGTGGTTATTAAATATTCTGGATGCTATCTCCACGCTCTGGACACATAGCTGACACCAGGCCTGTCCTCTGTCCAGTCCACATGGACCCACTCAGCTGTTCATTGTGCTGACTGTAGTCCTGGCCTTGACTGGAGCACGCACATACACATCTGAACCCAATGTACTGTGGGAAACTCAGCAAACCTGGTGTAATTACATCCAAGTGTCCTGCTGCTGGATCAGGTCACTTGTACAGTAACTTTAATGAGCATTACTGCTCTCATTAGATTGTAGCTGATACACATCCCCGACTAGTCATTAACTGGAGTCACTGTTTCAGCATGAGTCTTGTTACAGCAGGGTCCAGGCCATTACTCAAACTGGAATTCCAAAACTGAGAACTTTGTTCAAGTCAATTGTAAATAAGGTTTCTAGTACCTTTATCTGGATGTAATGTCATTCTGAGCCAAAAACAGGGAGTTTAGGGGCACATTTGCAACATGCCATCGGATCTGGTTCATGTTTCCTTGTTGGAGTTTTAATGACTTACAATTGACTTAGTTTTACATTTATGGAAAACAACAGACCAAGTGTATTATTACTTATACAGCAGCTGCACATTTATAAAAAATAAATAAATAAAACCACATTATATACATAACAGAAGTTTTAAATCAATGTTTTGGTCGACTCTGTTCTGTTAGCGAATTGGTGCTTTGAGAGACACATACTGGTATCAACAGCATGATACCAGTATGGTATCATGCTGTTCACTGTTTACTCCTGGCTGTATTTGGCCGTTAAAGCTAACAGCTCACAGCTCAGTCACTCACTGCTCTTATCGAGGTCACACTCAGCATGTGTTATAAGGCAATGGAAAAAGTGAAGCATTTTCTTTTCTAGCAAGTACTTTCCCCATTGAAGTTCATGTTTTTAGTGCAGTGTTCTATTGTTGGAAGCACACCAGCACCTTTAAAATATAAGTTCTTAGTACATTAGTTCTGTTGAGATTGGAACTCCTGGAATATACAAGTTTTGCAGTCTAAGAAAAGTTAAAGCTTTTTGGAGATGTCATGCCATATATATATATATATATATATATATATATATATATATATATATATATATATATATATATATATATATATATATGGCATGACATATATAATCTCAATTTGAAAATGTTTTCTTTAGATTAATTTGATGTATAATTGGTGCATAATTTTTGGGCCATTTTTAGTCATCTTAAATAGCCCTCCATTGAAAATGGTTTCAGAGAAACGATAGAAATCTCTTTAAGCTGTATCCATTCTTAGCCAGGGTGGTCTTCAAATGCTGGTTTGAAATCTACCGACACTTAATGCGATGTGGTTTACAGACATTAACCAGCATGAACATTATGGCTGCTCCAACTGCTAAAGGGAGTAGTGTCTTGGCTGATGGTGTTTCAAAAATGAGGTACAAGGAGATAACGACACGGTTGTACCAAATTGGAAAGGAAGCAGTTAAACCTTTTTCTTTTGCTCATCTGAGACCATTTTGCTACCGTGGTCAGCATTTTAGAAGGCCTTGTGTTTATCCAAAGATAATTTTGATAACCTTGCGCTGCGCTGGATTCTTGAACCACTTGAGTCGAACCATGGGCTCACCGGCCTCTTGTGACCAATGATGTGTCAGCAGGAACAGGAAGGGGTGGGTTTTTAATTTGACTAATGCAACATCTTCTCCTCTTTGTTATCAACATGGCTACGCTGAAAGATGTGGTACTAAAGGATTTCCTGGTAGAAAAAGCTGTTTGAGCTCTTCTTCCTACTGGCTTTGGCATATCCACACTTTCATACACGCTCTTTTCATCGACCAACGTCCATTTTACCAATTTAGTGTTCGTTAACATTCTTTTATTCACTGATTCACTTAGCAAAAACGGTTATTGTTACGCGTTTTATTTTTTTAAATATATGTTCCACACTCTGGTTACAATATGAATTGTTGCTAGGATTGGTTAAAACAAATCTCGTGGTAGGCGGATACTAGTTGGTGCCTTATCCAATCAAATAACAGAAGGCATTACCCTTTTGCAAATGCTTTCAACAAGAGCCATTCCAGATGGTAATTTGTTAAAGTCATTTGGTTAAACAGCCCCAGATTTATTTAAACACAAAGGCTGTGTGTCAGATGATCAACGCAAAATGGAGGACTGAAAGTGGATTGTTTGATGTGAGAAAGTTTGGGCCGGACAGACGGTCTACTCAACTGTGATTGGTTATTTCAGCAAGTAGGGAGGGATTAATGTGCTAACTGCTGCGATTGGTTTCCTGTCAATGTCATCAAATTTATGACACTAGCGTTCATTCAAGGCTTGGTTTACACAAATACTGCAGCTATTATTAACAGGCTGCCATTTAAAAACATGAGGAGAATACATACACTTTCAAAAAGGGTGGATATTTTCCAGTGAGGCATTCTTTTACGGAGGGAACTGATTTCTTTATTCTAAAGTCAACAATTTATAAGAACCGTCTGGTGCAGCCTTCACTTGGGACAGCCGCAGATGTTCAGGTTTTAACAAAGCAAAGACATTAGACAAGCAATGCAATCTGTAGGGCAACATAAAACAAAAGATAATGTACATTTGGTTTTCTAAAATTGCTTTAGATTGGCCCACTCGGGAAATCATGACACAAATTTGAGAACGTAATTACTCCTTAATTTACAGGAGAATCAGGTTTAACACAAAAATGTCAAGTGTGTTTAATGAAATACTGTGAGGATTTCTAATTTAAAAACCACACATTAAACTGCTTTATGACATAGAAAAAGATAGTGTTATCTGACAAGGATTGTTCAAGTACACGCACTTAAACAGTAAATAAAATAAAATGGACTCCAGTAGAAGTAAAAGTAAGTTTACTGAACTAGTACTTAAGTAAGACGAAACAAGTAACTAATACGTTTATGATTCTTTGCTTTGAATGAGTCAGGTTAGTGTGGCCCAGATAGGTTTGTAGGATTTCTCTAAAAGAACACACCTTCAGAAATGTGTATATGTTGCCAATAATTAATAGTGAAGAGTTAATCTTGGTGTGCAGTAATGTGAGAGGTACAGCCATGCACTAAACATTTTTACTTTTTAGTTCATTTCTGGCTTTAAAGCCATCTTGTAAAAACTCAGCACTGCTTTTTTGTGGCCAATGCAGTGTTTAGTGTCCTGCAGTGATCAGCTGGATGTGTGCTTGGGACTGAGATGAGAAGGACTGGGTCTGGACTCACTGAAGTCTTTAGCTCCCGAAAAGAGTGGCAACTAGAACAAGGTCCAGTATTTTTGTAAAAGGTCCTCACTTACAAGTTATTTATTAAGTCATTGTTTCAACATAGTATTATACAATATTCATTTCAATGTATAATTAAATGATGTATTAAATATACTGTATATATGTATATATGTATTATTTCTGTATTTGGACTACTAAAAATGAATAATTCATACATTTTAGATACATTGTGAATATTTCATATTGTAAAGAGTTTTATTTATATATCTCAAATAGCGAGCTACTTTGAAGCCTTCAAATACATGAGTGTTATCTGTCCTCAGTCCGTCTTGTGCCCAAACCCTGCCTTAGAACTTAGCCACAGTGGCGCATGGCGGCTCGTCCACACCTGCGTCAGGTGGAAGATGTCAAATCAGCCATGAGCTGACTATGAGCTTTTTGCCGTAAGTGGCTCCAAAGTGTGTTGTGTTGTTATACACTTCTTTGTAAAATAAAAACGTTTTTTAAATGTCTTACTAATTCTATAGACTCACTGTTTCTATTACTGCCTGCCTAAAGAAATCTTAGGCAATGTGTGTGTGTGTGTATGTGTGTGTGTGTGTGTGTGTGTGTGTGTGTGTGTGTGTGTGTGTGTGTGTGTGTGTGTGTGTGTGTGTGTGTGTGTGTGTGTGTGTGTGTGTGTGTGTGTGTGTGTGTGTGTGTGTGTGTGTGTGTGTGTGTGTGTGTGTGTGTGTGTGTGTGTGTGTGTGTGTGTGTGTGTGTGTGTGTGTGTATGTGTGTGTGTGTGTGTATGTGTGTGTGTGTGTGTGTGTGTGTGTGTGTGTGTGTGTGTGTGTGTGTGTGTGTATGTGTGTGTATGTGTGTGTGTGTGTGTATGTGTGTGTGTGTGTGTGTGTGTGTGTGTGTGTGTGTGTGTGTGTGTGTGTATGTGTGTGTGTATGTGTGTGTGTGTGTGTGTGTGTGTGTGTGTGTGTATGTGTATGTGTGTGTGTGTGTGTGTGTATGTGTGTGTGTGTGTGTGTGTGTGTGTGTGTGTGTGTGTGTGTGTGTGTGTGTGTATGTGTGTGTGTGTGTGTGTGTGTGTGTGTGTGTGTGTGTGTGTGTGTGTGTGGTTGGGGGGGCCTTTGGTATTGACTTTGCTTAGAGCCCCCAAAATGGTAAACATGCCCCTGGGTACAGTACAATTTTTTGGGACTATTTTTGATTACTTTGCATCCCTTCTTTTTAGTTCTGTTCTTGTCTGAACTGAACCATAACAGGGTTCACCTCTAAGTGGATCAAGACTAAAAAAATCGATTAGAAAATTTCATATGTGGTATATGGACATACAAAGCAACAAAAACATCATGTGAGCCCGTTTACCAACATATGCCTCTTCAGTCTCTCATTTTATAACCGCCACATATCAGAAACCATATGTCCAATATTGTATTTTGGCATGGCCACTTGGACATCCATGTAGTCAGAGAAAGTGACATTAAAAGTTACATTTATTTACCCAATGGGAATGTTTACTTCTGTCTTTGTATAGGCTATAACCTACAGATTATGACTTGCACTGTATCATATTCCAGACCTGACACTGCCTATCAATTATATACAGCTAATGTATTGTGAGCTGTAGAAATCCCTTTCAATCACTAATCCACTTCCTTCTCCATCACTGCGTTACAACAGTTCACAGTGCATTAGCAGCAGCAGCTTCACTGGCCTTGTGCAGTCACCAAATGAAATTACAAGATAAACTGCAAGAAAGGCTTGTTTAAAAACCCACCACGATGTTATTGCACGGCAACAGCTGGACTTTAATTGCTAATTTCATAGCATTTAACAGATCACACCCACTCCGTAATTATGACAGCCTGTGTTTCTGATGGATGTTAGCATAAATTTAATGGCGCCACAAGTTTGAATGCAACAATTGTCACGGGGGATCAGGACTCGGCACAGTTGGCCGTGGCCTCCGTGCCGGACTCCCCCGCCCCTACGGATTCGCAGAGAGGAGACAGGTGTGCGGGAGCGCCGGCGAAGCAAGCCCAGCTGAGCCGAGTGAACAATCAAGAGGGAATAAGAAGCACCGCAGCCTGCTCCTCGACGCCAGATCGTAACATTGACTACAGTTAGTAATACGTCTCGCGTTCGTAGAGTTTGGATTTATGTATGTACTTACCTGTTTCCTTTGTTCACCGCAGATCCTTCCCGTCCTACCTCCAGTCCGGTTCTCGCCCCTCCTCGGTCATCCCTGAGCCTCGCCGGTCCTTCAGCTCGTCACGCTCCAGCTCAACCCGGGCCGGACCCTGCTACCCCTCGTTATCCCCGAAGAAACCGACAGTTATAAGTTGATCATTTAAATAAACTTGTTTTTGTGAACTGTACGTGTGTGCCTGCGTTTGGGTTATCCGACCGGAACATAACAGTACGATCTGGCCAGAATGAACCCAGCAGAGCCACACACCCTGCCACAGACGGTCGCGGCTCAGACCGCGCTTCTGGAACAGCATGACGCTACTCTACAGGCTCTCATGGACCACATGAAGGAGTTTTCCCGTAACCTATCGGGGCTGAGCGACAGGATGGCGGCCCTCAACACACCACCGTCTACTGGCGCTCCCAACCTCTCCGCGCAGACTACGGAGGCACCGCCTCCGGGGTACAGAGAGGGGTATGTACCACCGCCGGCACCGTATAGTGGAGATCTGGGGTCATGCAGGGCGTTTTTAACACAGTGCTCCCTAGTTTTTGAACAACAGTCACAGACTTACAAGAGTGAACGTTCAAGAATCGCCTTTTTAATAGGCTGTTTGAGGGGGCAGGCATTAGACTGGGCCTCGGCTGTTTGGGAGAGACAGGAAGCTGTATGTTTCTCCTACGCTGCCTTCATCACGGAGATGAGAATGATCTTTGATCATCCGGTTCGAGGAGAGGAGGCTACTAAAAGACTGTTTTCAATTCGACAGGGTAATCGCAGTGTGGCGGAATTCGCGGCGAAGTTTCGATCACTAGCCGCGGAGAGCGGGTGGAACGAGGAGGCTCTTCGTGGAGCATTTTTGAATGCCATTTCCGAGGAACTTAAGGACGAGATGGCGGCACGGATCCACCAGAGAGCCTAAATGAACTCATTACGGGGTCATCAGGATTGATAACCGCCTACGGAGCGACAGAGGAGAAGGCCGACCTACAGGCATCACAGAGGTCAGCTACAAGTCCACGGCCGGGAATCACCGCGCCTCAAGGGGTTTTTCCCAGCCCAATCGAGAGAACCGCGGGGTGGCGGACGCAGACTGAGGAGGCCTAACCAGCGGTTATCCGGATCCACCGAGTAGGCCACTGCAACCAGCCGCACCTGAACCCATGCAAGTGGGCCGAACTCATCTGACTGAGGAGGAGAGACTACGCCGAGTCAGTACTGGGAGCTGCCTCTACTGCGGGCGGTTAGGACATTTCCGGGCTTCGTGTCCTCTCCGTCCGGGAAAGGGGGCTCGGCAGTAATGGGAGAGGTACTGCTGAGCCAAGTCCATTCATCTCCCAAGCCTGTGAGAATGGAGGGAACGATTATTTTAACAGATCGGACCCGATCTTTTGAGGTTATGATTGATTCAGGAGCGGATGAAAGCCTTTTAGACCGGGAGTGGCTAAGAGGTTGGGCATCCGGACTGTGCCGTTGGAGGTGCCGTTGGAAGTTAAGGCTTTGAACGGAGAGGTGCTGACCCAGATCAGAGAACAGACGATTCCGTAACCTTCCTCCTGTCGGGTAATCATAAAGAAACTATTAGTTTTACATTTTTGAGTGTGTGCACACTCCTATTGTATTGGGTCTACCTTGGCTAAGACAACATAACCCCACATAGACTGGGCAACATACCAAGTGGTGTCATGGAGTAACTTTTGCCATTTATCTTGCCTGCAGTCTGCTTTGCCCCTGTTTCCTCTAGATCCAACCCGGTACCTGAACCTACGGATCTGTCTTCGGTTCCGTCCATCTACCACGACCTGTCGGCGGTGTTTTGTAAGCATCAGGCTTTGTCGCTTCCACCTCACCGACCCTATGACTGCGCCATCGACCTCCTTCCAGGTGCTCCTCTCCCCCACAGCCGTCTCTACACCATCTCGAGACCAGAGAACGAGGCGATGGAAAAATACATCCAGGAGTCCTTGGCAGCCGGGATAATACAACCCTCGTCCTCTCCGGTAGGTGCGGGGTTTTTCTTTGTGGACAAGAAGGACAAATCATTGAGACCATGCATAGATTACCGGGGGCTAAACAAGATCACCATAAAGAACAAATACCCACTCCCGTTGATCAGCTCTGTTTTCACTCCTCGGGGATCCAGGATTTTCACTAAACTAGACCTCCGTAACGCATACCATTTGGTGCGTATTAGGGAGGGGATGAGTGGAAGACCGCTTTTAACACTCCTTTGGGCCATTTCGAGTATCTGGTGATGCCGTTCGGACTCACGAATGCCCCTGCGGTTTTCCAGAACCTAGTTAACGATGTTTTACGGGACATGATTGGACGGTTTGTTTTTGTTTATTTGGATGATATCTTGATTTTTCTAAAGACTTGGAGGAACACCAGAGGCACGTCCGGAGAGTACTACAGAGACTATTAGAGAATAAGCTGTTTGTGAAGGCCGAGAAATGTGAGTTCCACGCACCGTCCGTTACCTTCCTCGGCTACATTATCGCGCAGGGACAGATCCAAATGGACCCGGAGAAGGTTACGGCGGTAAGGAGTGGCGGTTCCGTCCAGCCGCAAGGAGGTTCAGCGATTTTTGGGTTTTGCTAATTTCTACAGGAGATTTATCCGGAACTTCAGTAGACTGGCAACGCCTTTGACGGCTCTTACGTCCACTGCGCGACCTTTTGTCTGGACTCCGGAGGCAGAAGGAGCATTCAAGGACCTGAAGCAGCGGTTTACGTCGGCCCCTGTACTCATACAGCCAGATCCTGAACTGCAGTTTGTGGTGGAGGTCGACGCCGAGACGGGAGTAGGAGCAGTTCTTTCCCAGCGCTCTTCCACTGACCAGAAGCTCCACCCCTGCGCCTACTACTCACGTAAGCTCTCGGCAGCAGAGCGGAACTACGATGTGGGAACAGAGAGCTCCTGGCGGTCAAGTTGGCCTTAGAGGAGTGGCGTCATTGGCTGGAGGGGGCCATTCAACCGTTTGTGGTCTGGTCCGACCATAAGAACCTGACCTACATACAGACAGCAAAGAGACTGAACTCTCGGCAGGCAAGGTGGGCATTGTTTTTTGACCGTTTTAATTTTGTGCTTACTTATCGCCCAGGTTCCAGGAACATCAAACCAGATGCACTATCCAGAGTTTTTCCACGGAGCAGTCGGCGCCTGAGGAGGAGCACATCCTGCCCCAGTCGCGCATTCTGGCAACCCTCACCTGGGAAATAGAAGATCGAGTCCGGGTGGCTCAACGTCTGCACCCCGATCCGGGGACAGGGCCGGCTAACGCTATGTTTGTACCAGATCCTGTCAGGTCGGAGGTGTTACACTGGGCCCATGGGACCCGACTCACGTGCCATCCAGGGATGGGTCGCACCCTGGCTGTCCTACGCAGCAAATTTTGGTGGCCCACCATGGACAGAGACACTAAGGACTACATCGCAGCTTGTCCAGTTTGTTCCCAGAATAAGGCCCTCCATCGACCCCCAGCAGGACTGTTACAGCCACTACCTATTCCCAGCCGGCCGTGGTCTCATGTGGCTTTGGACGTTCACGGGACTCCCGCCATCGAACGGACATACGGTGGTGCTGACGATCGTTGATCGCTTCTCCAAAACAGCTCACTTTGTGCCGTTGACCAAGCTTCCATTCGCCAGGAGACCGCAGATCTCCTGGTGAAGCATCTGTTCCGCTACACGGGATTCCTCGGGACATTGTGTCAGACAGAGGTCCACAGTTCACCTCCCAGGTTTGGAAGGCATTTTGCACGGCGTTAGAGATCAAGGTTAGTCTCTCCTCTGGGTATCATCCACAGACAAACGGACAGACGGAAAGGGCGAACCAACAGATGGAGGTGGCCCTGAGGTGCACCTCATCTGCCAATCCGGCAAGTTGGAGTGCTCAGCTGCCATGGGTAGAATATGCCCACAACACGTTGGTGAACACCTCCTGGGTATGTCTCCTTCCAATGCTGTTATGGTTACCAACCCCTTTATTTTCTGACCAGGAACAAGAGCTGGCAGTTCCGTCCATTCAGGATCACTTGAGACGGTGCCATCAGGTCTGGAGAAGGGCCCGATCAGCTCTGGTGCGGGCCTCGGCTCAATCGCAAGTCCAAGCCAACCGACACGCACCCCGCCCTAGATACTCTCCGGGTCAGAAGGTCTGGCTGTCATCCAGGGACTTGCCGTTACGGGTGGAAGCTACAAAATTGGCACCACGGTTCATCGGCCCGTTCGAAATAGAGAAGGTCATCAACCCGGCGGCAGTTCGACTCAAGCTCCCTCGGTCCCTTAGGATTCACCCTACCTTCCACGTGTCCAGGATCAAGCCGGTCAGCTCCAGTCCATTGAGTCCCCCCTGTCCTCCCCCGCCGCCGCCCAGGATGATTGACGATCACCCAGCTTACACGGTACGGCGGATTATGGATGTACGGCGCCGGGGTCGAGGCCTTCAGTTTTTAGTGGATTGGGAGGGTTATGGGCCGGAGGAACGCTGTTGGGTGCCACGGAGAAACATTCTGGATCCATCCCTGATCCGAGAATTTTTTCTACGCCATCCGGAGAAAGCGGGATAGGCCGCCAGGTGGCGTCCATAGAGGGGGTACTGTCACGGGGATCAGGACTCGGCACAGTTGGCCGTGGCCTCCGTGCGGACTCCCGCCCCTACGGATTCGCAGAGGAGACAGGTGTGCGGGGCGCCGGTGAAGCAAGCCCAGCTGAGCCGAGTGAACAATCAAGAGGAATAAGAAGCACGCAGCCTGCTCCTCGGCGCCAGATCGTAACATTGACTACAGTTAGTAATACGCCTCGCGTTCGTAGAGTTTGGATTTATGTATGTACTTACCTGTTTCCTTTGTTCACCGCAGATCCTTCCCGTCCTACCTCCAGTCCGGTTCTCGCCCCTCCTCGGTCATCCCTGAGCCTCGCCGGTCCTTCAGCTCGTCACGCTCCAGCTCAACCCGGGCCGGACCCTGCTACCCCTCGTTATCCCCGAAGAAACCGACAGTTATAAGTTGATCATTTAAATAAACTTGTTTTTGTGAACTGTACGTGTGTGCCTGCGTTTGGGTTATCCGACCGGAACATAACAACAATACACCCACTGTATTTATCTCTGCCATTACCTTTCACAGTCTATGTTTTGGCAGAGCAATGGAGCTAATGTTGGCTCGTAGAAATATTTTTAAATCAGACATCAAATAATCTGTATGTCTCACTTTTTAAAAAAAATCACTGTATTGGCTAACTGCATTATAAAAAAACATGCATAGATCTTACAGTGGTCAACATATAAGGCCTCAAAACTGGACATACTGGTATTTATGAATGGATGGTTGGATGACTTGCATAAGATTGAATTGCCCTGCATGGTATTTTTTTTTAAATAAGTGCTTAGACGTTTGTTATAAGAAATTAAGCAAACCTCTTGCTGTACCTTTGTTACTGTATCTGCTTTGCTCATCCTTGCAAGGATTAAAACCTGGCCATTGCTTGTTAAATTATAATCTGTCTCAGTGTCTCTCTGGATAAATATAAGGAGATAATAAATTCCAATAACAACGTTTCAGTGGAATTAGAGCTCAAGTTTCATCATAAGACCACAGTGGACTTTAAAGAACTCGCTGATCAAACTTTGAATCATCAGTTTCAGGTGAATGAAAGGCCACAACTGTGTGTTTTAAGGTTGTGAGTGAAATAAGAGACAATTTACCGATTCCAAAATCTGGGAGATTCAGGTGTTCAGCAGCTCACAGAGCAGCTGTCTGTCAAAACATGTGGGAAA
Organism: Neodontobutis hainanensis; assembly: GCA_024349245.1. Classification (NCBI taxonomy): domain Eukaryota; kingdom Metazoa; phylum Chordata; class Actinopteri; order Gobiiformes; family Odontobutidae; genus Neodontobutis; species Neodontobutis hainanensis. The sequence goes on from JALDNG010000005.1 coordinate 15,791,879, forward strand.
TAAACCGTGAATGAACAAGACGAATAAGATAAGATAAACCGTAATCCCACAGCAGAGAGATTTACTTGTTAAAGCAGCTCACAGACAGGTAAAGTGCAGAATGGCTTTACAAAGTACAAGAACAAGTGTGCATGCATTACAAAACTCACAGGTCGGATCACATTAGGGATCATTTTTCAGATCAGAAAAAAAAGGGGAGAAAACTCTTGCACTTAAAGCCAGAGACATATTGAACAAGATTTTGTTGTTGATAATTTCCTAAAAACGCCTTGATTTGAGCCCTTTTCTGGACCTTTGCAGGCTCATGATCACTGTGTGTTACGATGAATGCTGAATTATGAAAGAATTATGTAGTAATTGGCAGTGTTGGGCAAGCTATTTGAAAAAATATAGCTAAGCTCACAGTTACTCCACGTTAAATGAAAATTAACTACACTAAAGCTACCCTCCAGAGAAATGTAGCGAGCTAAGCTACATCATCATGGCAAAAGTTATTTACAAAATTTTAGCTTTTTTTAATATTTTGAACCAGCTGCATTTCAGGTCAGTGCTATCAATGTTCAATTAAACTGTTCATTTAAAATGACAAATGTTGTTCAAAGCAAAGGTAGCATTTAATTTCATATTTATATTGGCCTTAGTTCCATCTGTAGAATTTATTTTTTGAGCAAGTGTGTGCATGTAGCCTTTTCAATAGCCTACATGTTCTGGAGTGTTTTACTGCAGCGAACATTAACAGTGAACAATAAAAGTCAAGTATAAGACGTTGTGGCTCTAGAGCAGTGTCTTTTATAAACTGTGCTTTATGCAAATATTTACAGAAGAGTGTAATGGTCAGTGTTGGTCATCTTACTTTAAAAATAGTAATTAGTTACAATTACACATTACTTTTCCCAAAAAGTAATTGAGTTAGTAACTCAGTTACTAAATTGTAAAAGTAACGAGTTACTCAGAAAAGTAACTGAAGATATTATTTTATGTTCTAAAACGCTATTACGTTCTATAACATCTTTAATATAAATTTCTTTATATTAACTGATTGAAGAATAAAAACACTATACAGTATTTTAGAACGTTTGGAATTTATTTGAACTCAATAGATTGCAGTCTGCCATATAATAAACATAGGAATAAAAACATAAAAAAATTAATATTGAAAATAAGATGCAAAATTAAGTCACTGTTTAGCAAGAAATAGTGTCAGTACTTCCAGAATTTCCCCGGCTCCTTCCCGGCGCCATTGTCCCTGACGCTGTCTTGTGTTTAGTCAAGTCAGCGCGTGCAGTGAGACCCACACACCCTGCTCTCTCCAGCAGCAGCTGATGTGTAGCCAAAGCATGACACCTTGCGCTTTATTCAAACGAATTGTAGTAACGCGACCCTTTACATTCTCAGTAACGATAACAGCGTTACAACGATGGGAAAAGTAATTAATTAGATTACTGGGAAAATTAACTCTGTTAGTAAGACTGTTACACTCTAACGCCGTTACGTCCAACACTGGTAATGGTTGATACAGATCAACAGCTACGGACCGTCCGGTGATGAATGTTCCGGTACAGAAAAACTGTTTAACCGGTCCCACGAACACATAGACCTGCACAGATCACAAATCCATTGCATCCCTGTGCATGCATGAAATATGTATATCGGAAAATGTGGAAATCAATAATATTTATAAATAACCTGTAGTCGAGGCTACATCAGACTCATAAAATGTCCTCAGCAAAGGCCTGCACACGCTCAGAGGGACCTCGGTCTCCTCAAAAAGTGTAGGTGACTGTAGGTGGCCCTTCTGGTACCCAAGCCCTGGATGTAAATATTTGGCAGCTTTACATGACGTCATTAAAAATCCTTGTGTGTCTTCTGTCTTAGTCAACTACCAAATTAAAATCTACAGCATGGCAGTATAAAATACTCCACTTTTTCCCTTTGTGTTGATACAGAGCATGTGCAGACATGCACAGTAGCTGTAGGTTTTGTTGCAAAAGATTTGCACAATTAAAATGAGCACACATAAAAATCCCAATTGTGCCAAAATAATTATAATATATATTTTAATCTGGATGTAAGTGACTGTTTATAATAAAATGAGTGATAAGAAAGTATAGGCTTGTCTGAATAATAAGTATTCATAATAGTCTGCTCATCCAATATTAGAAGGACTTAACAATAAATTAAACAATTAAAGAGAATAGATATGCATTATATCACTGTTCAATGAAAAAAAGGTTGATGTAAAAGCTCAGCTCTCATATCAGTTGATCTCAGAATTGATAAAGTCTCTTGAAATTAGAGATGAAACATCTTCACCCTGAAAACCAGATGCTTTTACGTCAACCTTTTTTTTTTCAAGATGTCCTGGATGACTGAGAACCTTCACAGACATCACAGTCCAATGACTAAAATAAAACTAGAATAATAAAAGTAATATAATTCAATGATAATAATAATCCAGTTGTACTGGAGGAAAAGCTTTGTGATTAAAAAGCAAAACACATGTGACACATGAATCTAGCCTCTTTATATCTGCGCCGACTCAAGTCCTGCCTCTTTGTACCACTGTCTTTATTTGGACACGCCCCTCAACGAGCTTCAGTCTCCGCCAGATACCTGTGTTTTGATCCGGAAGACATGGCCCTCTGTCTTTGTAACAACAGGAAATCAGATCAACTATATTCTAGGAAACATGAGCACCTGAGTGTTGTGTTCTTTTCTATTATTTCTAGCAGCTGCGTTGTTTATGCTCATTTCCTTTTCCTCAGTTCTCTGCCAGCCGCTGCAGTGCTTTAGGCCTATACCATTAATCACTTTTAAACAGAGATTTTGATTTATATTTTCAGAATAAGAAGGCAGCACTGTACCACCTTCTGCCAAAGATGTACCGACAAAAGAACGTAATAGAAGAACTTAATGTAACAAAACGTGCAGAAGTAGAAGAGGACAGGAGGAAAACAATAAAATGGGTCTGAAACAGTGCCAACAGTGTTAAGGGAAACACTTAAAGGCCACCTGCAACATCAAAACTTTGTGTATAGAGTCAATAATGAAAGAGCTGGATTAGATTCAAAACAATGAGCTTTGTTAGTGTAGCCATTCGCAGCCAGAACCTTCCAGCTAAATGTTTCTTGTTACGGCTGCATACAAATGCAGTGTGTCGTTTTGGGCAGGGGGGGAATCCAGTGGTCACATTGCAGATTTAACACCTCACACCCAAAAGCCCTGCAGGGACATGCTGTTGTCTATGAACAAATCTTGTATGGGTCAAATGAAGAGTTTGCCTTAAAAGTTTTGCAACAAAATCAGTTTAGTTCAAAGAAGTCTTTGCACTTTCATACAAGATTGTTTTACAAAATAGAGTGTGCTTCTCCTCCAGCAGTGCTGAGTAAACATTCAAACCTGAATGCTTAGATTTAGTCCAGACTTTCCCAGTTGGTCTGAACTAAATGGTCAGATTTGAAAGCTCCACGGATCAAACTAACAGCTGGTCTTTTGTTTGGGGAAAAGAGGTGGTCTCAGGATAGTTTGGACCAAATGCAGAAAGTCACAAACATGAGTACACAGAGGACATAAAATGGGGGATTTAAAAATACATTATACACACCAATTTATAATGTTTTAAGCGCAACTTCCATCCTTCCCATGCAGCACACAAACTGTTCACACCCCTCTCCTCATGTGGAAGGCTATGCAGCCTCAAAGACAGGACAAAGAGGTTAAGACACAGCTTCTTCCCAAAGGCTGTAAAACTGAAAAACAATACGCCTCCTCAATTTGCTGCTGGACCTGAGTGACAATTTCTGTTTACCTGCGTCTTGCAGAAGAAATGACAATGCAGTTACTTGTAAAACTTGAAATATTGTACATTTCTATTCTAAAGTTTCTGTTGTTTGTTTTAATTCCTAGCCTTATATTACTCTGATTATATTGAAATATTCTATTTCTCCGGTCAAATTAGCCTCTAAATGAAAACATATTCACATATTGTATTACATTTACATTTTACATTTACATTTATTCATTTAGCTGACGCTTTTATCCAAAGCGACTTACATTGTTCTACAGTAATTACCAGTGTTACAGCATCTGGAGGCAAGGTGGGTTAAGTGTCTTGCCCAAGGACACAACGACAGTATGAACTGTGGGGAGAGTGGGAATTGAACCTACTACCTTCCGGTTGAAGGACGACTGCTCTACCCACTGAGCTACTGCCGCCCCGTATTAAACACTTTGTACAGGAGGCACACAGTTGTTGTCAAAACATAGCATCAAGGACAGTTCGATTTAAATATATGACACCCTTAGTGGGACCACATAAGAGATTAAACATCCTAAAGTGATGTAATGTTTAGTCTATTCTCGGAAGATTATTGGTAAAAGGAGCCAGACCTCAAGTCAATTCCTCGAATGCAAAGAAATGTTCATGTTTGGATCTGTTCAATCATGTTATCTAAAGGTCCAACGTGCAGTACATCTAGTTTCACAAAGTCTCACAAAATCTCTCATGTCTAAATGTTACTTTAATGTAAACAGACATGACTATCAACTGTAATGTTAAGGGTTAGACCAGAAAAATCTCTTTGGCTTTGTTTTGTCAAAAATGACAAAGTACTATCCTTTCTGAGGGCAGTAAGAATGCTACGGGATGTGCAATGCATTTTAGTTGTTTTTTACTTTGTCGTTGGTTTGCTTTCTGGTCACTAAATTTCTCACATTATGTTAAATTTGCTGTACGACACATCAAATTATTTCCATGTACCTACAGCTCCTACAGAGGAACAACAATCCTGATCAGGGATGGCGGATCAATACCATGAGCTAAATGAGGATATATGTATTAGTTGAACAAGGCTAATAAGTTATTTTGCACAGGAACTTATGTAATAACACGTTTCACCTGTGCTTATGTCTTTGCACACATTACTGTCTGGAAAACATTTATTTGCCGTTAGCTGTCAAAACGAATTTGAACAGGCTAAATATTTACAGGAGCAGGACTCACGCTCGGCTCAGCCCCACTGCTGCGCTGCTGTAATGGAAAATTACTGTCAGCACTGATCAAAACAGGAAGACTACTCCTACATCAACAAATAAAAACATATTTCAAATTTGACATGCAGCGGAGTAAAAACAACAGGAATTGCAGAGGTAAAGTTTTCTGTGTGGAGCAGTCTGGCAGTGCTCAGAAATGGTCAGAAAATGGGGTGGATGTGTAACTTTTGGTAGAAAATGTGATGTTTTTTCATGTAAACTTTGTCTAATGGTGTGGATTGACTCTTATCACATATTATGGGGCGGCAGTGGCTCAGTGGTAGAGCGGCCGTCCTTCAACCGAAAGGTAGTAGGTTCGATTCCCGCTCGCCCCACAGTTCATACTGTCGTTGTGTCCTTGGGCAAGACACTTAACCCACCTTGTCTCCAGTGTCCATTGCACTGATGTATGAATGTGTGTGACTGTAGAGGTGTGTTTGGTGGTGGTAGGAGAAGGTTGTGAGCGCCGGTTGTGTGGCTGCCCCCCTCACTGTCTGCCCCAGGAGTGGATGTGTGTGAATGGGGTGAGTTGAAGCTCCATGTAAAACACTGTTGTAAAGCACTTTGTGATAATTATCTGTGAAAGGTGCTATATAAATAAATTACTTACTTACTTACTTACTTATCACAGATACGTGAAGACCAGATTTGGGGGAGTGTCTGGTTGTGCCTGATGTACACGGTGGATTTGGGAGTTGAGCTCAAGTGTAAAATGGTGTAAAGGTCATGCGTTGGTGTAAGTGAGCTCAGAGAAGACTGGTGCAGTGTCACTCAGGGAGATGTGTAACAGTTCCTCTCGGAGGGGCCACTGCTTTCATCCTGACATTTACAATTACACTCTTTGGGGAAGTAAAGACATCTTTGGGCTTTCCACTTGACAAAAGACATTTAAGATATTTGATCAACATCGCAGAGGGCTTCTACTGCCCCAGAGCGTATTCATCCCTTAGAGTGTTAGGCCTTAAAGTTTTGTATGTGCATTTGTTAACAAAATATCTTCAACATGACCATGGTGGCCATACTACTCACCACTACTCGCTACTATATACTCTTTTTTTAAGGTCCTGTTCCCAGATTTTGAACAGCCCTGTCCCTGTTAGAGAATATTTGAGTTGCCCTTAGAGCTGAGAGGAATTACATGAGAGAAAAAGACAGGCTTGAGATATTTTGGATGTCTTAGGTAGGAGAAGTTTACGGGACAGTATGGGACCCAGAGAGAGTGGACATTCAACACTGTGTAGTATTCAACAACCAGTCTAGCCTGCTTATGGGATACTTATGGCTAAATAACCTTGTATTGTGTTAAGGTTCACTCCATGCCACTGTGTTTTACATTAGTGTCTTCTAGAATAAACAGGTGAAGACACTACAGCTACAGCCTTGGTGCTAAAGGAAGGCTTCTACTATGCTACTAAATAACTGGACCAATTGAGGTTAAGAACATTTATATAGTTAAAGATATTTAAACTAAAATTCTCCAACAGTCCAGAGTGATCTAATTTTAATCGACCATAAAATCAAAGCTGTGCTTGGAATTCCTTTGTATTTTATTTTACACAACAACCATGGCCATCTTATCCAATTAAAGTATCAACAAAGCTCGCAAGCTCCAAATGTTGACAACTTGACCTGTCATCAGAGTGCCAACAAAGTTAGGTATTTTCTGTGTGCTACAGTAGGTGGCAGGTCCGTCTAAGCTTCTACTAGAGGGACTGTGAGATACCTAGTTAAACCTAAAGCTTTTAATTTTGTGGATCTTTGTAAACCAACCTTATCCTTTTCTTGGCCTTTTGTTTACACACTTTTTTTTAATAACCTCAAAAGTAGCTCTCAAACTGCTTCTTACCAGTGGTGGGTGTGTGGGTCTATTTGATGACACTTTCTGTGCTGTCCTTAGTCAAAAGGCATTAGTCAGATAAATTATGAACTTACCTAGAAGACTGTTATTGAACTGCTGAATATTGTGTTGTTCAGCCTCATTATCCAGCTACATGTACCCTATATAGACTGTGCAAATATGTTTGACAGTTTTTGATGTACAACATTTTGGAAGTACCGTTGTTTGAAATGCAATTGTAACCAGAAGCAATATGGCCGTTCTTATATGGCACCCAGAGTGACGGTTTGTTGATTGCTTTGTGGATTTCATCTGACTGTTTACATTTACATTTATTCATTTAGCGACTTACATTGTTCTACAGTAATTACCAGTGTTACAATCACTGAAAGCAAGGTGGGAAGTTGCTCATTGGGGCAGGGACTCAAAAAGTTTTTTTCCTTCCGCGTTCTGTGTTGTGCAGCCCATAGAGCAGGCATACTACAGCACTTACGCATGTATTCATGTTTTTTACCTGTAGGCTGGTTCCACTTGATCCGTTTGGCCCATGGACACAAAAGCAGAATAGAATGGTAATGTCACAAACAATAAAATATATTTTTAGCGAATATAATTTTTTTAATTATTAGAAAAAAAAGTCTAAAAAAAAAAAAATTATGTCTTTGACATAAAAAAAAAGGTAGTAACAATTTTGGTAGCTGTTGGTGTCCTGTCAGTCGAATAAAATATTTATATAGAAAAATTTGTGGAGGGGCTGGACAATCAGCACAGATCCAAATCAAATACATTTTATGTAATAATATAGTATGTATAGATAAACAAGTTGGCCAAAGGACGCACTTTTAATTATTACACAACCTGTGTATTGCAAATGCTTGTAAAATGTGGCCTTATTGATAGGCTATGTATAAATAATGGTGATGTGTGTTAATGAGCTGGTGGGATTGAGACCAGCTCCCATACAACACACACACACACGAGTGAACTTCAGATTCAGAGCTGAATATTGATCTTGATGGTGCACTGACCAAATGTCAATACTCAAAGCTGGTCACATGTTTATTTACTCATGCCTTCAGCATAGTGGTTGGTTATAAAATAAATTGGTGAGAGGGATAGGATGGCCTGCCAATGGTCCCAATGGTTATTTCAACAAGCATCTATGACACTTCATCATAACACAAAAGTCAGGTTTTAGGCTACCACAATATTTCAAATTCTTAAGGTCTGTTGTACTTATCAGCTTTACAGTTTGTCTATCTGAATCTTTTGGTCTCAACCTTCTTTCATAAAAAGACTGAATCACAGTTTATCCTTTCAGAACCATAGTCTCACTTTGACTGCCTCCGTTTGATTTTCTGCTCTCTCCCACTACCTGCCAGGTCAGGTCAAATGTGAGGGGTGACGCCGAGATTGAAAGCTAAATCAAGAGCTGTGTTTGCGGATCGAGCCCTCGCTCCACTGCAGCGGTCTGGTAATTACATAGAAGGGACCTGCACTGCTCTGTTGTTAAAACATAATTGCCTGCTTGTCCACCCTCTCGCCTGTAGAGCTGTGAAAGTATGAGTGCCACCGGTCAAGATGTCACTAGAATGTAAGGAGAAAATAACATGATGCTCTATATGTTTGTTTCTCCAGTGTCTCTTCAATTCTATATTTTGGTTCTTATGTACGCGAGTCAGGCTTCCATTGAAACGTGAGCCGTTTTTGAAAAGACAACGATGACTTCAGATGAGCACACTCTTAGTTCAGATTTTACAGTACATTTGATTTTGTCCTCTCATTTGGCCAACTCAACTCACAATATTTACTTTTGGTATTTTATTGCTTGTTCAGCCTGACCCATTCCCTTTCTCCCATTTAATGCACGCGGGGGTAGTTTAAGCTGCTTCTATTTGTTCCGCCTCCTGGAAATCAAACTTGAATCATCAGAGACCAGACTAATTCTTTGTGTAGAATAGAAAAAAGATAGCTGGACAGACTAGGAATTGCCATGAGATCTCTTGAGTCTTCATTATATCCGTTCTCACTTTCCTGCTTCTTATGCAAAACTCCATCAACACTATTCTGACTATAAACTATACTACCTTTAGACTGTTAATTCTGCCGCCTCTGGTATCATTTTTTTTACTGTGCATTAGGATTCATAATTAAAAAAAATTGTAATGTTTTATCTCTGATGACCTAGAAAACTTAATTTCTTCTAACTTATGTGGACACCGTTGTTTCACTGATGCCCTTTTCAATACATTTCAACTTAATTTAGTGCAAAACAAATGGTTGAAGGTTGGTTTTGGCTGAAGAATGTCACTGATGTAAAAGGTCTCTTAATACAACCAAGTAAATATTTACCTATTCACACCTCAACAAGATTCAGGTATGTCCAGATGCATGCAAACCCGGCCGACACCAAATGTATAATCAGGTACATACACTTTCAGAACACATTTGGCACATTTGCACCTTGTATTATGGCTAGATACATTCACTCTGTTTGGATTTGGATTTTAGTGCCAGAGACCAGATCCAGCTTTGCTGCCTTCTAATTACACAGAACTCCCTTAAATGTTCTCTCTCTGCCACTCTATTACAATTTCTGCCTTGGTTAAAGACTTGGGCCCAATCCCAATTCTAACTTACTTGTTCCCCTTGATTCCGCTATGATTATACCCCTAAGAATTGGGATACCACACCTGTAAACGCATGAATGTATAATATAGCTTTCTAGTACCGGGAATTTAGAAAGCAGAAAGTAGTCTCAAGACAACTTTGTAAATGCTGCGTTCTCATAAGACTCAAACAATTTTTATGTTCTGTCTCAATCTTTTATATAGAGGGCTTTGGATTTTAAATCAAAAGTGGGTTACATTAATTTTTCATCACTGATGACATTAAAATGTCTACTTTACCAAGTCTGTGAAGGTTCTCAGTCATCCGGGACATCTTGAAAAAAATGTTTAAGTAAAAGCATCTGGTCTTAGTTTTCAAGGTGGAGATGTTTTGTGTCTAATTCCAAGAGACTTTATAAATTCTGCGATCAACTGGTAAGAGAGCTGAGCTTATATCTCTAGATGGAGGGGTTTCCCTGAAGCCAAACCTGATGGACTAGGCTGTTCTGGTCTCATGGTCGTTGGCCATGAAAGGGAAGTCTGACTCCTGATGTGGAAGTCATTAATGCTCAGGAGGGTCATTAGTGGCACTGCTCCATTCAGGTGCTGTGTTTGTTGTTCTAGGGTGAAGCTCTTTGTTGGTTGGTTGACGTCACCAAGGTAGTTAGGAAGCTCCTCATTTGTAAGGCACTGGGGGTGGATGAAATACGCCTGAGTACCTCAAGTCTCTGGATGTTGCGGGGTTTGTTGTCTTGGCTGACATGCCTAGGAAACATTGCGTGGCGGTCGGGGACAGTACTGCTGGACTGGCAGACCTGGGTGGTGGTCCCACTTTTTAAGAAGGGGGGCCAGAGGGTGTGTTCCAACTACAAGGGGACCACACTCCTCAGCCTCCCTGGGAAAGTCTATGCCAGGGTACTGGAGAGGAGAATTCTGCCAATAGCCGAGCCTCTGATTCAGGAGAAAGAATGCGATTTTCGTCCTGGTCGTGGAACACTGGACCAGCTCTATACCCTCTCCAGGGGGCTGGAGGGTTTATGGGAGTTTGCATTTGACTGTGTCCCTTGCATTGCCCTGTGTAGGGTGCTCTGGGAGTATGGGGTACAGGGTTGCTGCACGACCCGAGCAAGAGCTTGGTTTGCATTGCTGGCAGTAAGTCAGATCTGTTCCTGGTGTATGTTGGACTCCGCCAGGGCTGCCTTTTGTCTCAGGTCCTGTTCATTATCTTTATGGACAGGGTTTCTAGGCACAGCCAGGGGCAGGAGGGAGTCCGGTTTGGTGGATGATGTCCTGTTGGCTCCATCAAGCCAGGACCTTCATCATGCAATGGGACGGTTTGCAGCTGAGTGTGAAGCACCTGGGATGAGAATCAGAACATCCGAGGCCATGGTTCTCAGTCGGAAAAGGGTGGCTTGCCCGCTTCAGGTTGGTGGAGAGCTCCTGCAGTGGAGTATCTTGGGGTCTTGTTCACGTATGAGGGAAGGAGGGAGTGGGATGTTGACAAGGGGATTGGTGCAGCTTCTGCAGTGATGCAGTTGATGTACTGGTCTGTTTTAGTAAAGAAAGAGCTGAGCTGTAAGGCGAAGCTATCGAATTGTTACCGATTACCGATTGTTCCTACGGTCCTACTCTCACCTATAGGCTTAGATCACCGCCCCCGCAACCTGGCCCAGGATAAGCGGTAAAAGATGGATTGATTTTTTCCATTCCTTCTTCTTCCTGCAGCTATGCAAACTGAGCACTGTTGGGGGAGAAGCAAACTCTTGTTTCAATTGATATGAAGGCTAAGCATATTTAGGTAAATGCAATAGACAAAAGGAATAAACTCATAATCTGACCCATTTCGACCTGGTTTGTTCAAAGACAGCAGCAAGTCCATGCAGGGCTATCGTAGGTGTCTACATGGTCCAGAAAGGATAGGTGTTTGAACTGCAGTCTTTATAGTTGTCTGGCCTTTTGCCCATATTAGTTATATTAAAATCTTTAAAGCAGAGTATTCAAATGTGGTCAAAAGCATTTTAACTATTGAGAGTCATAAACTTGTGAATTGTTTAGTGTCTACTCTGTGCCACTGCCCCAGGGCTGCAGTAATGCCAATAAAATATGTGTCAGTTATATGTGTATTTCTCCTGGATGTGTTACCTCAAATCCAATGTGACTCACTGCTCAGCCTTATAATACATTGTGGTGGTTACATTCACAGGAAAAAGCTTTCTGTAAGTTAATTATGTACAACACTGACCTGCTCTTTGCCTGCGAGGAGCTAATGGACATTCATACTCCACAAACATGCAGGCAGGCTGTCCAATATTCCCAATAGTCTGCAAGCCCAAGGACTCTGCTATTGATTAAAGATCTCTTCTCTCTGATTTCTCCAAAGGGCTTTAAAGACTTTAACTTTAAGATGATCGGAAATAGATCAAGCGTCTCTTTTTACCAAGCCGAGAAATAAGGAAAGGCATTTATAGCCTTTTTCCCCAAATTCTTCAATCAGATGTTGAAAAGCATTCAAAGTCTGTGTTCGTCATCTAAGGAGTTATAATTGGCATCTTCAGAAGCAAACATACAAAATAAAGCCCACCTGCAAATGCGAGTTTCCTGGAACCAAGGGAGTGCAGCTGCATTCTGACTGTACCTCACTGGGAACCATTACGCCTTTTGAAAGTGGAGAGCTTGTGAATGAGGATAATGAATACCAACGGTGATGCGTCCCCATGGATTTTGTCAGGCTGAGTCATTTCTCATTTGAGACCCCTGCATTCCCACATTGGTCTGTTGATCAAAGTACTTGCACTTTAAAGAGATGCTCTTTATAATATATCACATCAACAATAGCATACAGCAATAATGCCAACCTCAATTTTCCAAAGTGGTGCAATGATAAATGAATCATAGTAGCTGCCAAAGCTATAGCCTATCTACATGCTTTTACAATTTTTTTATTTATACTGAAAAGGGCTGAGAATTACTGTGTCAAAAAGAATACACTTTTTGATACAATTGTTCAAAAGATAACCATGGGTGGCCAAATATTTGCAGCTAACCAAACAAAATTGATTGGTGGGCAAGAAAAAAGTAGTTTTTTTGTACATGAGAAAGACTAATAAACCTTCTCCAGTCATTTGTAAATTATTTTATTTTTAAGTTTATCTTCTCTAATTTCAATGTCAATGGTTATATTGGGCAGAAAAAAGACTGCTGCTGACTTTAGTGGTTTGGGTTGATATGTATTAGATATGTAGCAGTTGCAGCTGTTATTCGGTTGCATGATGTTATAAATGTCTCTTCTCTGAATTAATCATCCATCATAGACCTGTGACCTGAGCAATGACAAACTTCCATCATCGATTCATAACCTTTGATTACGTTGAGTGTATAAAATACTGCTGTAGTCTGATGTTAATGAAGTGTGCTGATCTTTTTTAAACTGTTTTTTATATACATATATGCATTACATATATATATTATATTCATCTGTTTAGTAAATAAGTAAGTGAGGCCACTGTGATCATTGACTTAATAAAGATAGATTTTCGTTTTTTAACCTCAGACATTGCTCATATGGAAAGTATGTGAGTGTTAATTTTAATAACTCTCAGGGTCTGGTGATGATGGCCCAAGAAGCCGTTGTGCCTATGCACACCACCATCTTTTAACATTCACTTATTCAAACAGTTCTGACACCCATGAATTGTAAAGGATACATGCTTGAACAGCAATCAATTCAATTATTATTCTAATAATATGCCTCATGCGAATGGTGTCTATATTTAATTTACTGTTTTACATAACTCAGGACCGCCACAGAGACTTTTCACGCTCTGTTGTTCTCTTCATCTACTGAGTCCAGCCCAGCAGCCGCAGTGACAGCTCCATCGAGCCAAAGGTCAGCAGCCACAAATCAAAGGTAGTGCCTGGGGGCCGCCCAATGATTGGTGGAGTGGAAATCACTCAACAGCTAGATTTCCAATTTTACACATTTCCCATTCTGCTGTTTTCTCTGTTGTTAATTAATCTTTGATTAATGACAGTCATTTAGATTTATGTTCCAGGTCAGATTCATGCAGATCTGTATGAGCAGTGTGTTCTCTAAGGAACTGGGCAAACTGGCGGTGTTTATCAAACTGTTGCCTCCCTCTTGGTTTACACAATCACTACACATACACCGCTATTACCATAAGAGTCAGCTGTCTTTAATCATAAGTGTGGTGTAATGGACAAATTGATTAGGATATATCAATGGCTAGTGTAAATTCATTCTCCCACATGATGAATAGGTTGGCTATTCTGTGTTTTGTTGAAGAATGGGCTTAAGTGATTTTACACAGCATTATTCATGCCTGGAAATTTCATTTTTGTGTAAAATATTGTAGTAACTGGTCTATGAGCAAAAATATTACTTTTGTAGGATGATTGTTAGTTAACACCAGTGGCATTTCCTCCCAGACGCCAAGGGAAACCAGGCTTCCTCAGTTTTGATATAAACTCTAAATACAATTTATCTTTTTTGTTGTTTGCGTTCATTTATTCTTTATTTCTCTGTAATGATTCTCATTTTATCACGTATCAAACATTGCACTCTAAAAGTTTTGTGTTTAATGAGCGTTGAATCACAGTGCTGCCAAGCTGAGGTTGGCATCCCTTTCTGAATATTAAAAAGGATTTTTAACCAATCAGGTAAGACTTTCTCATGGCACTGCTCCTCTGTAATTGGACAGAATTGAGCCAGAGGAAGGCACCAGAACGTTTTCCTTTTTATCAAAAGGAGGACAGTCTGGTACCTTCCTTACAGCAAATTCTTTCTCTATGCATACACAAGTAACTCAGCTCGCACGAGTGGTCAAAAACATTCAACATGGCGGACGCTGCTTCCGAGAGGCAGTTTATTTCTGCTCTCGCCTCAGTTTGGGATAACCACCAAGTATAAAAATGTTAAAACCGCTCTGGCGTTTACTCTACTGCCGGCCATGTTAACTAGCAACGCTCATGTTTGGCTTTGGGGTTTTGCCTCTTTTTGTGTCACATCCAGCGTTTCTCTGATTGGTTAACATTACGCCCGTAAACCCCATCCTTGAAATTGTATGCAAGCTACAGAATACCAAACTACCTTCTTTGTATAGAATAGGAAAAGAGTAAGATGCAGCTGGCCAGACTAGGCTTCCCTTGCTCTGAACACAAATGAGATTACAGTATTGATTGCACGACACAAAAAGCACCTAGAGAGCACGATATTTAATGTGTTAGCTAAAGTGTTAATTTTAAGCTAGCATTTTATTTGTATGGAGGGCAGCCATTTACAATACTTCGTGGAGAACAATTTTACGAAGTTACCCATTGAACAGCAGCTTAAAATAAAATCTGAAGGCAGACCTATATAGAAGTTTGCCTGTACTGGCAATGGATTATTTTTTGATGGAATAAGGATGGCTGCTTGACCAACAATTCCAGGACACAGACTAAAGCTGGATTAGGAGGTTTAGAGGTAATTTCAGGGTTGAATCAGGATTTTCAGTATCACCAAGCTCGTTCACTTTCTATTGAGGTAGACATCTGGTAACTTACGCTGAACGGCTAACCTGCTCTGGAGCTCCATAAGTTACAGGTAGTCGATAGAAACAGGGATCACGGACCGATCCTCAAAAAGAAACGACCTGCAGGTATCACATGAAGGAAAGACGCAGCAGAGAAAAATTTTCATTACTGGCTACTGAATTAACTGAGCACTGATTTTGTTTTACTTGTTCTTCTTTATATGCCTTTAAACTGCCTGGTCAGTCCAGTTCATTTGTTAATGTTGTGGAGGCCTGTGGACAGATCCCTTAGGATCAGTTTGTGTGTTTTTTGTGCTGTGGAGCTGATGTGTTTGTTTTGTTGTTGTATCGCCTATAACTTTTAAAATATGTTGTTTGGGACATAAGCCTGATTATTCTATTATTTATACTGTGTTTGCATTAAGGAATGAATGGTTTCATAAATATATAAGGTTTCCGTAAGTTCCAGTCTATTACTGAAAGGGGATTGGACGAGGAAGGAGTTACAAATGCAAATGATTTGCTCTAAATTAGCTCTGCTACAATTGAGAGAGAGAGAGATATATATATGTCCTTACCCCGTAAGGACATCTACGCTCTCTCTCTCAATAGTCCCCATCTGACTTCCTCAAATAAAATACCCATGCCTCGCCATTGGGTTTCATGGGTTAAAAATTGACATAACAGGTTGATTTGAGTAAGTCACTGTTGTTTTTTTCATTACTGAAATTGGATCGGGGCTTTGGTCACAATGTAGGATTACATATTTTTTAAGCAGAGGCAGCCAGAGTGGGAAAGGAAATGCACCGGAAATGAGGAACTGAGACTTTTCCTCCAATCTGCTGTGGCTCTGACGTCAAAGGCCTACTGACTGCTTTGGGGCTGTTATATGAGCTCACAGCTGTGCAGTGGGGACTGTAGCTCAATCTGTGTGAGTTTAATCCCCCCAACACACAAGACAGAGGTGGGGCCGGCGTTTGTACCGTTTGAAGTGCCTGAGGACTTTGTGGACAGATTGGGATTATGGCCTCATGTACAAAGATAGTTACGTAATACTGTGCCCTTGTTGGAATGATGCAAATGTTGGCAAACCTATGTCTAAGTCCCATTTCATTTACATTGTGCAACTTTTACCGGAAAAAATTAACCTGAGACTACTATTGCTTTTACCTTCAGATGTTGGTTCTGAGCCTTCCATAAATTATGTCATCAAAAAGATACATTCTTAATATGTCAAGAATGAGCATGCAAGGTAAAACACAATATTAGATACATTAAAATCTGCAAAAACCTGTCTGTTTTTTTTTTGCATTTTTACATATCCATAAATTCACATAATTTGTATTTGTTAATGCCTGTGTCTACAATAACGATGTGCAAGTGCCTCTTAAGCACTGTGTATGCTAATTTCCTCAGGCAAATCTCTGTTTAACATGCTTTTAGGAGCTGAACCCAGAAGGCTAAAACCATGCATGCATAATAGTTTGTTCTTCATTGTGGTGTTATTTAGCGTTCTATACAAGACACGCAAACAAAGAAAAAATAATCCAATGTCTCTGCAGCTAAATATTGAGCCACATACCAATGTTCTCTACCTACTCACTGTCAGCACACAGTTAGGCAAAATCTCCTGTCTTGTTTATACATAATTTGCTGTTTTTGGTGGTTAATAGGGAGCACTGTGTTTTGCAGTGTATGCATTTCAGGCATCAACTCCTTCATGTGAATCTAGATAATGTTCTTTTGTACAGCATCCATCTTGCTAAACATGAATCACTCCACTTCTTCACCTAAATTCTCCAAACTTGTGTCTATTGCTAAACAAGCTATTTCAGTCACTTTTCCAAAGCCTCCATTGCTGTATATACGTAAACAAATGGATTGGGGGTTAGTTCAGGTTCAGACTATACCTAGACTGAGGTATTTTGTTCCTAAATAAATAATGGGCTATCTGTTTGTTTGATCCCTGTATACACTTGGGTATTCTATATAAAAAGCAAGAGAATATGCAGAATGGCAGATGAATATAAGACTGCTACCACACAAACCAGCCTGGTTGCCCAGAAAGCTTATTTTACTTACATGTTGCAAGATTATTTATGGCCAGTAAAATCTATTATCTACAAGTGGTTTGAAAACTTAAAAATCTGCCACTGTCTCTGTTTGATATTTTTGGTCAAATGCTGTGAGCCAGAGAGTGTGAGAGTGACTGGCAGGATTTTGGCAGAAAATATCAATATCTTCAATCTCCAAGCATCTGTTCAAATGTTGTGAAGATCTGTGCAGTCAGGTTGTACTGTGAGGAGACTGAGATGAGAATAGCACCAGGACTTCCTTTCTGGGTTGCTTTGGATCTGAGTATGTATTAAGGCACAGAGATCATCAACAACTGCAGTAACAAATCACGTGTCCTGTTTGCTACAGTGAACAGATTAACAAAACCTCAGCTCCCTTCCCTACAGATTCAGTTTCCACCAATAAATGAAATGAGTTTACATTGTTTTCCAATGACAAGGTTTGAAGCTACAGTCCACAGGGCATAAAACAACAGCCATCTAGGAGACACTTTTAGGTAGCACATTTTACACCCCTTTAATGACTATAATAGTTGAGTGTTCAACCAGAAGGTTTGGTGGTTCGATTATGTGGTTCAATAAATTAAGCCTATCCTAAAGAAGAGCAGTCTTGAAGCTACAGCTCAACAACTATTGGCCCTTATCAAGTCTGTCATTTTTAGGAAAACTTATTGAAAAAGTTGTATATCAGCAAAGTCTCCGTCTTAGTTCTGTTGGACTTGAGTGCTGTGTTTGATACAGTGGACCATGAAATCCTGTTACAAAGATTAGAGGACTGGATATCTCTGGAGCTGCTCTTAAATGGTTTCAGACCTATCTCTAAAACAGGAAGTACTTTGTTTAGGTTGATAACTGTATCAGACCAAATGGCCCTGACATGTGGGGTTCCACAGGGGTCTATCTTGGGACCCCTGTTATTCAATCTTTACATGCTCACTTTAGGCCAGTTAATACGCAGCTGTGGCGTATCCTACCATAATTATGCAGATGACACTCAGGTTTGTACATTTCACATTACATTTCACTCACAGCACATTTCACTCACAGCAGGTGAAAATGGACTGATCCATTCACTGTGTCACTGCATTGAACAGATTGACGTGTGGATGCAAAATAATTTTCTCCAACTGAACAGAGACAAGACTGAACTAATCATCTTTGGGCCACAGAAACAAAGAGAAAGTGTCAACAGTCACCTTGAGTCTCTCTAAAATCTAAAATCCAGGTTAGAAGTCTGGGGATCATCATTAATTTAGACCTGAATTTCCACAGTCACATTAAGTCAATTACATCATCTGCATTTTATCACCTTAAAAACATTTTCAGAGTCAAAGGGGTAATGTCTCAACCAGACTTAGAGACTTATTCATGCTTTTATCTCCAGCAGGTTAGATTACTGTAACGGCCTGCTCTCTCAAAACGAGGGTCAAGACAGCTGTAGCTTATTCAGAACGCTGCTGCTCGGGTTCTAACTAACACCAGGAAGTACAACCACATCACTCTAGCTTTAATATCGCTTCACAGCCTCTGAGATGAAGTGAAACACGCCTCAACTTTAACAATGTTCAAGAGGATGTTAAAAAGCTTTGCCTACATTCAGTGCAGACAACTCAAAGTGTTTTATCTGCAATTTGTCCGTGTGCTTTAAATTTGTCTTTTATTTCTGTAAAGCCCTCTGAGTTAGCTTTGTATAAATTGTGCTATATAAATAAAATATCCTTGCCGTGCCACAGTGAAAATAATGGAAAAGATCTAACATTGAGAGATTTGGTCCTATGTGCAAAAGACCACTTCTGTTGCTTGTATGGGGTTGACTTGTTTTCAGTTAACTAGCATTTCATTACCTTTTGTTGTTGTTATAAAGCTTAAGACATGCCTTGAAGGCCCCACTACCTGAAAAAAATGTTTCCTTCATGGCTCATCCCCACCCCTCACCCATAAACATAGCATAGTGACCTTTTCTATTGAACTTCCTTGTTGACATGTATAAATAAGAAATGCCTCTATTTATTACATTTTTGCCTTTTGCCTTTGCTTGATAGTATAGTAAATAGACAGAAAACAGAGTGTATGAGATTGGAATGACAATGGGCAAAGAAATGCTTAATTTGAGAAAACAATGATGTTTTAACTTCTTCACAGTATCAGCAGTAGTGTATAGCTCCGCCCTTCAGTACTGGACCACACTGTGTACTAATAAAATAACAGTTTTCCACTTGCAACAGAATGTGTTTATGACTACTGATTGGCTATTTATTTTAACATGCAAAGTGGAAATGCCGGACATAAAATATTACAGTCCTTGTGATAGATAATCTGTCTGTTAGTGTTGCAATGATGATAGATGTGCAGCCTTAGAGATTATCCTCACTGACAACCATTCAGATATGTGTGACTAAGCATCACTATGGTGCTGAATGTTCCGGATGACAATGTCCATTAACTGTGACTCAGTGTATGATTTGCACAAAGTGAACTGCTGAGTTTTCGCACTTTTTGTCAAAACATTTGAACACATTTTGCCTGTTAGCTGTTAGCCATGTTGGGTTGCTTTTATTCATTCTTGGATCTCTGACCTTTCACAGCTTTTATCTAATCTTGAGTGAACACAGTATGGTTGCATACCTTTGGGCTAATCTGCTCTGGAGCTGTGTGCTGAAGGCTCCGTAATGATCTCTGGCCCAAGTGTGTGTCAGAGATGGCGCACACACTAAAGCAGCTGCCCCTGTCCATGATTGATAATGTGGCTCATTATTTGTGCCATTTCATCTGAGGCTTCCAGGGAATGCTTCAAGCTGGGCTTGTCTGTCTGCTTGGAATACCTGCTAATGATGGCACACAGCCCTGCTGCACATTTGCAGAAAGAAACACTGGCCTGAAGCTCAACGCCATGTTCAAGAGCCATAGCTCAAGATATGTGCAGGCACATGTATCACAGAAAATACAATGGTAATGACTGAGGGCTGGCCTGGAGCAGGTTTCTCTAATGCACTAGCCCATTTTATGCCTCATTCTGTTAGTGGTGAGAATTTTCTCCCATCCCATCTCAGCTAGCCTCATGTCCCATTTATGCCTCACCCGCGACCATTTTCTAAGCTGACGTATCATGTACATGCCACATAACCTCTAAGAAAACATAATAATAAAGCACTAGGTGAAATCTACAGTATATCACAAAACACATGGCTTATGTACATAAATGCAAATGTGGCATAAAACACGTTTTATTTCATTAAAAAAAATATTTGCTTATGTAACTTGATTAGCATGACGATCAAGAGTTTATCTTTGCATATTTTATGTAACTGTCACACAAAATGTGTACAACAACTGTAATTGGATTTGCTGAAGCAATGCAGATTTTTTTTATTTTTCAGAGTTGTTGGCTCATTGTTCCAATGGCTGGTTGAACAAAGGTCAACAATATCAACAATGACAGGCTCACAGTCCTAATGATTTGTGTGAGTCTAAAGTTGAGGTTTGATTGGTTACTTAATTCAAGTGAAATCTTACACATCTTAAAAAAAAACCTGATGAAATCTTTGGTGTACTTCAGTCTTGATTCAAATTTCACCTACATTAAAACCATGGAGTAATAAACATTATGAACATTTTGTTGTATTCAGTAATAATATTTGCTGTTAAAATGTATTTTCTCATTTTTAAATACTGTTATACTTTCCTAACCTGACATTCCCAGTTAAAATTGCTTCACAGAAAATAGTCTGGGAAATCTTGAAAGTGTTTGCAAAAGCATTTGGGGCACAGTAGCTCAGTGGTAGAGCAATCGTCCTGTAACCGGAAGGTGTGACAATGGTGTGTGTGAATGGGTAAATGGAAGCTTAATGTAAAAGCGCTCTGTTGTTGCTTGGAACTGTTCAAGATTGATTGTCAAGAAGTTTGTAAACTTTCAAATCTCACAAGAAACCAGCAGCAGTGCAAGATTAATAGTTTCCTAACATTTAAGCCTTTACAGTTTTTGCCCAAAATTCCGTTTAAATCATGTGTGAAAATTGGCACTGATGAGACTCAGATTCAGAAGCATTGTAATGTCATAGTAAAAGAAAAATTTACAGTTATCACAGTTTATTGTAACATTTTAGCCCAGTGTTTGCCCTTATTGTGTTATTAGGAACTGACTCGGTCCTAATGAAGTAGTGTACATATTTAAAATTAATTTACTAATTATATTGCAGATCTGCATACAAGTTATTGAAGGAGAGGTGATATCTATGAAATATAATGCTTCATATACAGACAGACATCAGTGTTGTAGAGGTTTGAGTCAGTAACATTGCAGACCCAGTACCTCTGCTTAGCAACCAATAATAAATCCATTTCCTTGTATCCCGTCTACTTTGATCCAATCATGAGAGAGAACTCTCAAATTGGCTAAAAAAAGTATGTGCTGCGTTCAAAAAGTTGAAACAATAATGAAGTAGCTGAGCTATATTCTACAGTAGCTGTAAGGATGCTTGCTAGCTCAGTGCATTACTTTTTTGTCTGTGAATGATTTATTGGGTGTACTTGTCTGAGCACCTCTAATACAGCTTAGGTTGAAAAATCCATTGATTTTTCTGCAAAAAACAGACATATGGGTTTAGATTGGCTGGCAAAATATATCTCTACAGCATGTCACTTCATACAATGTATTTGCTTGAGCTTATTTTGTGTCAAATTCAAACATCCATAAACAATGTATTTTTTTATTATTTTGAGACCATGAACATCACCATTTCAGTGCCAGTAGTCCAACTGCCTTGTGCCGCCTCAGGCCATTCATTAAACAAGACAAAAGCTGTTGTGGTAATTTACACTGATGTCTTTTCTTGCATTATAAATGGCTGCATTAAGCTCCCCGTGAGATTAGAAGCTACCTACACCATAAATCAGGTCACTTATTTAACATTTTTATTAGCGCGTACATAATCAGTCAGCGCCATCCTTTCAGCATCACAATAACGGAGTCAGCATTGTAAACACACAAAGAGCTTACGTGGACTAAATCCTCTGTAATGGAGGTCTCTCACCCTGTTAGGTGTCCAGGGATCTGTGCACAATGGTCGCTCTGGGTGTAAGTAAACCACATGCTAAGTCTTTTGAATACATTGTGGCTCAAGGAAAACTGTTGCTTTCTGAATGTGCTGAAGGTTTAACTTGAGTCAGCTTGCTCATAAAGGTCAGTTTTATGCTACAGACATTAAAAATCTACTGTAGATTTAAAGCTAGAAACATGGTTTACACCAGTGGTCTCCAAAACATGACATTGCTGCTTGTAACCATTTTCCAAGTAGCCTGCCATAGGCTTAATGAACATAAAAAATGCATCTGGAACAGCCAAACGAGCCACCTCAGCTTGCTCCTCTCAAGCGACTCTACTCTGATAATCTGATAATCGCAAATATCAAGCAATTTTATAATTGTTTTTTTTTTTTTTTAAGTCAGGGATGTCAAACTCAAATGTAAAGGGTCAGACAGGAAAACTTCCCTGGCCCGCAACTGAAAAATACTAGAATAAATAAAAAATACTATAAAAATACTTGGCTTACTTAAGGATCAAAATTGTTCCCTGTTATAAAATTAACAATACATACTATAAATATTTGTATTTTATTAATATATTTTTTTTAGTTTGTGTTGGTGGGCACCCAAAATGACCCTGGGCCTCCTCCTTCATTGTTCTGGCCCTGTATGACGGTTATATAATGACAGTAGTAACAGCATGTTGCTGACATCTTTCTGCAGCCTCGAGGCACATACAGCTACTTTTCTAACTTTTATCTACCTCTCTCAAACCATGAGGGGGCCTGATTTAGTGTGCACATTGCAGGTTGCTGCTGTGTTTCTGGCCATTTCTCCACCTATTCCATAACACTACTTCATAAAACCCTGCCATCACTTTTAAGTCCTTGACATCGACCTCAGCGTTTTCCTGGCAAAATTTCCACGCAGGAAGTGCGTCAGGAAGTGAGGCCTGTGCTCCATGCTGCTCCATGAAAGGCCTCTGAAAGACAGGAACTCACAGGACAAGCAGATAATGAACAGGAAGACTCTACTTTGAGAAGAGGTTCTCAACTCTGACTTGTGTTGGCCTTGTCTGGAGAAAAACACAGGAGGGAGTCTGTCTGAGGTCTCCTGATGACATTGTGCACACATCACAGCTTTCATACATTATCAAAGAAGACAGGCTAATAATGGCTAATAACGAGAGCACCAGACATGTATCACATGGTCAGAAATGTTCACACAGCACTGGACATAACAGAGACAACATACAGACATGGTGTCAAGAAATAGTTTCAAAGTAGGCTGTATAAGGATAAATCTGAAAAACCTTGTTTCTGTTGACCAGTGGCAATATAGAAGTGGCAGTAGTATCTCAATGACAAGACGTTTTTTACCTGCTGTGGTTTATTCAGTCATCTTCTCAACAGATGATGGCACAGTTGCCTTCCTCTGACCCCTTTATTTTCATTCTTGCCTGTTTCTTTGATCTATGGAATTACAATTGAATAGGCTTCTGTTTGTGGAAAAGGCCTTGTAAGCCTTACCAGCCAATGTTCTTATCAGACTTCCGCAGGTCTTTAGAACTGGAACTATTACTTTAAAGATATTTTTTCTCAAGGCATATTTGGCTTCTTCTATCCAATAAACAGAAATGGTTGATGGAGTGTGACTATAATTCAGGTCAAACTTACAAAAGAGGAGTTCATATATCAGTGAGCAGCAGCCAGCGACAAGAATGCTGATGATTGCTGTCATTAACCAAAGCTAAGACCGATTCCTACTTTACCTCCTGCCCAATGAAACCAGCTACTTACAACAAATCTAACTTGTTATATGTATGTTTAAAATGTCTAATAGTTAAAATGTCTTTCTGATCCCAGTCTGAACAAGACACTACACACTGCCTGTTTTATCCAGAGCTGTCAGATATCAAAGATCCTATGACTTTTTTTAAGGTGCCACTCTGCCAAAGGAATTCACCCAGCGCTTGGAGTTGTTCAGTGCTGTCTTTGATGGGCAGCAGTGTTGAACTAAACACAAGCCAGAGCTGCAGGACTCTAACAGCTTGTCGTGAGGCTACTGCCAAGTGCTGCGTTTGTAGGCCACTGACCAACAAAATGCTCAAGTAATTCAAATCAGCACATCTTTGGACACCCACTTTGCTGCTCATGGTGTTAAAGACTTTATAGCTGTTTGGTTTAATTGATTACACTTACTCACCACCAGACAAAGTTGAATGGTCTTAGTGACTTGGTTTTAGGCTGAGTGCTTTTAAATAGCGAGACCACATTAACTTACTTTAGAAAACAGTCAGAGCGATTCAGTAAACGTATGATTGATGTCTTAAACAAATCCCAATGTTAATTAATATTGGTGTTACATGTTAATTTTTTTTATGCCAAGACTGAGGCCTGGTTATCGTTGGTTTACCTTCGCTCCCTTCTCTCCATATAAATGAATGCAGACAATCACAAACTGCTGTCCTTGATAAGCATATGCTTTTATTGCATAACACAGTTTCATTCTCTTAATATCTGTGTTTTCTGTCAGTGTGGCTCTACAAGGCTGTTGTACTATGCCCTCCAATAGGACAGGGGCAGGGACATGGGTTGGTTTAATATTATAAATCCAGTCTTATGCTCTCGGGATTTCCTCCGTCTTCCATTAGTTGTTGTTGTTGTTAGTGGTCATGGAAAGCCAGAGCCGATTCCATCAGCTTTGGGCTTGAGTACACCCTGGACAGCACCAGTTAGTCCCAGGGAGACAGACAGTTAAAGAAAACCATTCACTCTCTTATTCATTCACAAGGGTTTCACCTACGCATGCATGTCAATGGACGGTGGGAGGAAGCTGGAGTAATTAGAGAACGATAACACAGGGAGGACATGAACTATGTATGTAAATGTCGTTTCTGTGACCTAAACAATCATTCATTCCAGTTTCTCACAAGAACAATAACAAATTGGTAATTTTCCCTCTTGCTTTTGAGTCTCTCTCTACCATCTGCTGCTGGCTGGGACTCAGACTCCTTAGATCCATGTGCACTGGCACTACGGCAGGTCTAGTCATGCTCTGAGCCATAATACGGTCCAACAGACCCCAGCCAAACCCGACACAGCAGAACACAAGTCAAAATGCATTCAGTAACAAAGAGGCTGCCAGTCCTTTTCTCAGAGGTGCTCTCATTTGTTTCTGCTAATTATACCCATTTCAACAAATGATGGAGGGAGGAATTGCTCCACACCTCCTCCTTAAACCGTTTGAGTTAAAGTGCCACTTTGCATGGTTGAGGATATGCAACACCTAAGGCTAAAAGTATGTTTATACTACACACCGTTAACATACAATAGACGTCGTTTGGTCACAGGTATATCACAGAGCAGATATCCCATGTAATGCTTCCACTTTGGTGCCGTCACTCAATATCTACAATAAAAGCTACAATGTCACATCATGCAGAGGTATGTAAATGCTACTCAGTAAACTTTTCTTTAAAACACTCACTTGTGAATGTGCGCTTATGTTATTATATTTGCCCACACGACCCCTTGCAGCACTTCCACCATCCGCTCAGTGATAAGCGGTATTGCACCTTACTCATGCAAGGACGTGGCAAGCCTGCGTGAGGATAAGTGAGGGGATTTCAAGTGCTTGCCTGTGTCTTATTTAGTCACAGTGGAATGAGCCAAACAACAGCATTCTTACACTGTGGGAAAAATATGGTCAAGAATGTTAAAAGAAACTGTTCTAATTTGGATAAATCAACACTGTAATGTCTTAAATTAGTAGACCATCATAAACATGACAAGCTCAAGTGGAGATGTACAGATAATTCAGATATACCACAATAGAAAATGACTGTAATAGATGCTACAAATCTGACAGAGTTAGTGTCATATGTGACAGCACAGACACAGTTTTATGTGGCTAATGTCACATTAGAGCTAATCCTTTCTTGCATGCAAAGACATCTGAGATATTAAAACGTATAAATTAAACTTGTTAAGTTGTATGCATGCAAGTCACAACATTGCTGGGTTTTATTCAATGACATTTAATACTGGTTAGCATGAATAAATAAGCATACATTGCAATCTGCTCCAAAACCACCTCCATTAGACGGACTGTTATAACTGTTTAGGGAGCAGTAGAACCACTTAACAATCACATATTTGTTACATGTTGCAATACTGATATCGTAAATATGCATTATAAAATTATAGTGGTAGAAGTGGAAGTCAGGTCAGAGGTGTTTTTTTTCTGTTGCCAGACAATCGACTAAAGTAACATAGTCTAGTCAGTGTGAGTGGGACTATTCTCACAATGCATTCCTTAAAGTATTGGTCCCAGTAAAATGTATTGATCCCACTCTGTCACTAGACATCTCTCTGATGTACTGAATTGGATTTTCTTAAGTTGCATATTGCATTAAGTTGTGCTATATGCAAGCTCCTGCTCATTGCTAGTCCCATTAGTTAATGGAATATTCCCAAATGCATGGATTAGGTATCGACTTTACTGCAGGACAAAATGCTGATTGGCAGATATAAGGCAGATATGAACTCTCATTTCTTTGTGGTGCATTAGGGAAAAAGAGAGCTGTCTGGGTGTTTGGTGGAATGATGGGGATCTAGAGTGGCATGTGCATAATATTCAATAAATATTCTCATAAACTCATCTCTTTCTCTTGTCAGTAATTTGATGTGGGTGGGCGAGAGGAAGTGAAGTGGTGCCAAATGTCAGGAACAAAACCTGATTGTGGCAAACATCACGGCTGTTTGGCAGAATTATGGGCCTTTCTTCTCCAAAGCGGTCTTAAACAGAGCCAGCCCAAATGACGTCTCGTGTTCTGCGCTGTGCTGGCAGCGACGGTGATATGTTTGATGCTGTCATCTGCGGGCCTTGCCGTTGATAGATTTAGATCATCCATTTGCTTTAATAATCCGTGTTCTTTAATGTAGCAGCCGTTAGCAACGCACATCTTTGGGCTTTCATGTGCTTATGACTTCCCCCTGGTCACAGATGTAATGAGGAATAATATCAGTTCTGTGTGCTGGCGTACATATTGAATGCTCTCCTCAGGGCTTGAAGGCATTAGTGTTCACACCTCCTGTTATGGCTGCAGTATGCTGTGGAAATCCTGCCACGAGCAACTATTATACAGCAGAAAATTAAAATGCAATGGCCATTACTATCAGACTATTAAGTGAGTTGTCACCTGGCAGAGAGCTCACTCTGGTGCTGTACAACTTGTCATTGTTCAGTTATTGCAACTTGTTTAGCCATAAACAGTGTCCTTATTGTATTTAATAGATTTATCAAGCTAAAATTGTTTGATTGTGTGGCTCATTTGAGTTCAATATAGTTCATTTAGTTTTAATATGTAGCAAACAAAGTTACAGCTTCATTAGAATGAACCTTTTTTGAAGTGGCTTGAACATGAGCTTACTCTGGTTTGTGGTTAAAGGGGTTATGCAACATTTTAATTATAAACAAAAGTCCAAAACATCCTCATACGTCCATACATATGCATACGTAGTTAATTTTTAACAAGTAAGCCTAAATTCTAAAAAATAACCATCTTTGTTAATGTTACATCACTAGTTTCATAATATTTGTAACCATTAAAAAAATTTATTTCGACCAATTGCAGTCTTTGATTCAAATGCCGCAGGAATGGAAAGTAATTAACCAGTATCTGGAAGTCACTTTTTGTTGACTTTTTGATGTAGTGGGTTTTAAGGATACTAGATTGTAAAAAATGACACCTATTAGTAAGCATTCACATTCTTGCCCCGCTGGAATGTGTTTATATGTGACCACTCATATTAGAGCTAATGTTACTCTTTGTAGCCTAACTCTCAATGAGAGTGAATAATGACTCTTAATATAGTTCAAATCTAAGCCTTACCTACTGTTGTTTATTGTTTATTATTTTATCTCTTTCATTTATAGTTGACCTTTAACCCTCTACATTGTTGTTTGTTAACTATTTAAGAGTTCTAATATTAACACTTAGGTGCTCATACAAAATTATACACTTTCAAAATAATGTTTCATTTAAAAATACATTTACTAAAAATATGCACAACTTAGATATTCACCACAAAGCTGTACAGGTGGTAAATTATGGCTGGATTAGACATGTACAGTGTTTTCAGAAAGAGGATGAGTGTGGACCTCAGACTGGAGCCCAGTTTCTGTCAGCCGTCATCAGGCATTTGTTAAAGTCAGACACAAAACATTTCAAATAAATTAACTTTACATTATAAAATCATTCCTAAACTCACTCAAGATTTTGTAATAGCAGTAGCACATTTTCATAAAATTTATTTTTTTTATTTTTGGAATACTTGCAGACTTACAGCTGACAAAAAGTGATCAGTAACAAGGAAAAGAGTGAAGCCCTGTTTATTTATCTCTTAAAGTGGCTCAGTGGTAGTCCTATAACCGGAAATTAGGTAGTTCAATTCCCAATCTCCCCACAGTTCACACTGTCATTGTGTCCTTGGGCAAGACAGTCATGTAAAGGCTCTTAGTCATCCAGGTCATCTTCAAGAAAAGGTTAAAGCAAAAGCATCTGGACTCAGTTTTCAAGGGGAAGATGTTTTGTCTCTAATTGGGCACTTAACCCACCTTTCCTCCAGCTGTAACACTGGTGGGTGAATGGAAGCTTAATGTAAAGCGCTTTGAGTGCCTACTACGTGGAAAAGTGCTATATTAACTCAATGCCGTTTGCCAAAGATTAAATTCAGGCACTCTTTATTATAACTCAAGCATTTTGACTTGAGTTAGGAGTTTTAACTCTTTATAAGTTAAGAAGAATTTAACCCCTGGAAATTTGCTGTGTACATTACATAATATCCTAAGTCAGAGTTCTAGCCTGTTTAGTTGTATGTTGAAAGTCAATTGTTGTTTTGTATGTTGGGTTGATGATTTGAGGAGACGCATATTTGCCCTATACTAGTTTATGTAAGAAAAATTTTTTATTTCAGAGTTCTACTGGGTTGATGCTTTGAGGAATCATTCCCAATGCTGGCATTTGGTGTTAATAAATGGGATATTCTTAAAAATACAATACATACAGTATACAGTATTGTCCTCTAATTTGAAATTATGCTGTGTGTTGTAATTCAGAGTTCTGTGGTGTGCTATAGGTTGCTGTTTTGGGGGTACACGTTCTTTCGCTACAATCGATCTTATGTGGTCGATTCTGATTTTAACACTAACATTATCTCTTGCAATTTAGAGTTCAACAACATACTCAGAAGGATACAGTTTGTTTTTGGTTTTTGCACAATTCTGGAATCTCACACGAACAATAGGCCTATTGATCACAACAGTACTCTAGGTCTGTGTTTATACAGCTGAACTATCCGCACATCTTTAGTTATGAGCCATTCCCACTCAACACAAAACGACTGCATTAACCGTATTGTTTCACCCTGCTGATCTGCTGTGCATCTGGGACTGCCGCTACTCCCACAATGCAGTGCACACATAATAGACTAATACCTCTCCAGAGACAACGGTCGTTACACTGAGTAGTGATATGCAGTTTTTATCCAGAGAAGAGATGGCTGCCGTCAGACTTTATGTTACATAATGGACAGTGTGGAAATGAACTGTGAGGAAATGGAATGAAAGCTCGGGAAGCCAGTGGCACAAGTCTTCAAGTGTGTTGCCGTAGTAAGCTTAAACGTGCATGTTTAGTGCTTGTGTGTTTGTCTTGAGGAGGAGAGTCATAGATACTAGTTTGACGTTGGAATATTTACTGTACTGTTAAAAATAACAGTATACTGTACCTAATGAACATAGTGGCTTAGTTCAGATATGTACAGGAGAACCATTACAATAACAGTACACAGACAATACTTTTAGAAAAGCTGACACAAAGATGTTAGTTGCATTCTGATTATAATATGCTCTAGTGTATCCTAATAGGATTTTTTTGGGGGGGGTGAACAAGGACCTCCTTTCGAGGGCATCACTTGGAAAATATGGCGGCCTGGTTGAGAAGGATCCAAAGTGCTTTTAATTGCTTGTTAAATTGCACATCTGGGGTAAAGTGGTTCAACGGATGGTAGGAGCAGGTTGCGTTACCAGACTATTATGGATGACATGGGTATGCTTTGGATGACATGTTCTGGGGTTTGGATAGCCACACTCCACTGTTGTATAATTTGGTATTGAGTAAAAAAAAAAAAAGTCAACTCCATAGGTCCACTCTGTAATTGTTTCTCTAAATTGCTTTGCTTTCAACACTTCACCCCCTATAAGACCTACAATTGTAGTCTACCCTTTTTAAATCATAATTACAACAAAAACTACCCAAATGACCCTAATCAAAAGTTTAAATATTTTGGCCGATAACCTGCACAGAAGTTGACACAAACAGGCTTGAATAGCTGCTAAAGGTAAAAATCTTCACATGTGATCTGTTTGCTTTTATACTGTGTGCACAATAATTCAACTAATATAAACTTGAATCCTTATTGGATTTAATGCATATTGGGTTATGTGTATTTGTGTAACGAGGGACGGTGTGGCCTAAGGAGATCAAGACCTTATATCAATGTGTGTATAATTATTAGGCAGATTCTTCTCCTCAGGAAAAATGGGCAAAAAAATAGATTTAACTGAATCTGAAAAGTAAAAATGTGCACGTGGCACCCCATGGGTAATTGTTTAACTGGCCCCTGCCCCAAGCCCCGAAGCTGGAATAAGCGGTAGAAATGAATGAATATCATTTTACATGATCTGATTAAGTGAGGTGAAGTTGTAATGTTTCACAGTCTTGGTTTAATAGCAAAAAGTTAACGCAGACAATTTTAGTAATGTATTTTTTGGTGTTCAAGCATTTCACTGCATCGTTTTAATTCAGGTATCTCTTTTGTACTCGAGTCACACCGCTGCAGCTAATGTCTCAAAAGAGTTCAAATCTATTCATGCAGATAGCTCATATTCCACATTACCAGCCTTCACACACACTATTTACTACTGCACTGTATCAATCATCCTCCAGTGGCAGTCATGCTTTTGCACAAGTAATTTCATTTCAGCTTAATGCTATGAGTCATTTTGAAAATACTCAAAAGACATAATCAGATTTTTGTGGTTCAGGCTATATGGCTTTATTTTGCAAAAGAATGTTTTTTATTGAAGCTGTGTGTGGAAGCTAACTCTGAAATGTATTACAGGTCACAATGGTCCATCGCAAAGTATGTCATTGAATTTTGAGTGATACATTTAATAGCATACACAAAATGCATACAATGCACTGTTGTTTAATGTTGCTCACAATGCTCTATGACACCAGCTATGTTCATATTTATAATTTTGAGAGCCCAAACACAAATTCCATTTTAGTAGCAGGTTTTAGTGTGTGTTGATGTAGGGTGTTATAGGGCTTGTATTGCCAATAGTCCCAGTTTCCATTGGAGCTGTATTATATGTGTCAGATCAGAACAGTGCACTCAAATTTCCATTGTCAATAGGGTAACAAAGTGTCCCAAATAACATTGAAAACCAATGTTGAGGGCTGATTCAATCGAGCTACAATGAAGAACTACGGTGACCTACCTCCACAAACATCCCTTCAACTCACAAAGTAAACAAGAGTTGTGCAGAGAGAGCGGAGAAACTAAACTTCAGAAACTTTTGGTTTCACACTACAGTTTTTAGAACTGACATTGAGATCATTGTTGTTCTGACAATGGGGATGTGCCTCTTTTTACTTTGGTGAGGCTCATTTACAGTTAAACTGGAGAACTACAATAATCCGACTGGAGTAAGGTGGACTATAAGTGTAGAATACAAACACCTGAAACTTCAAATGCACTGTTTAAGACATGGTTCTTTAGGAAACAGTCGGCTTCACTGGAGGCATCTGTTATAGCGTAGCAAGAAAAACAGATCCATACAAACATAAAACAACGTAATCTAAGCATTGTGTGTGTTTTTAAACTCAAGATCCAAGATCTGTTTTCTGTTTACTTCCTCTTCTTTGTGTGTTTAATTGGCTGTGACTTTCTACATTTGGTCCTTAGGTCCAAACTTTCAGTGCTTTCACACTACAAACCAACCAGGCCTTGGTTCAGTTTGGTCCGGAACCAAACAGGAAAGTCCCAAAAAGTCCAGCACACAAGATTATGTTCCATAATTAATTATGCATGGCTCAATTCAAATCTAATCAAATAAAAATAAAAAACGCTCTGTGAAAAAGTCTGACTTTGTCTTTTGAAACCGTTATTTCCAGAAACAATAACACTATGGGAGAAATAAGTAATCCACAACTTTGTAAATTACATGTGATGAATATCAGTAAAGAAAAGGTTGTTTAGAGCTTAGATCACTGTGTCTCAGCCAATTGCAACCCTCCACCTCAAGTTTTCAGCCAGTAGTCATTCAGAAGTCAAAATTTAAAGCACCTTCTCTCTTCCTTATCCAGCTGTTCAGCTACGTGCTGCAAACCTCCTCCACCCCATCACCTCCTCAGCAGTGGAACCATCTCTGTCTTCATCAGCAGCTCAGCTCACGCTCCGTATCCTCTCATTGTCACCACCAGTGTCGAGGCCACATGTTTCCTATTAATAAACTATTCATTTGAATCATTTGTCTGTCTATTCTTTCTATTGAGTCTCTCCTTACGTTGAAATAACCTTGATTTCACAATACCATGATAATTATATACTAAAAAAATACATGTTGCAGAGAGCATATAGTAGGCTATTTATATAAACACTCAAACATGTCTGAAGACTATTTCTCTGAGGACACTCTGCCGGTGCATTAAGCTCATAGCAACCCTTCTCCATATTTGAAGCACCATAGATAGTTCCATAAGGATCTGTGCTAACCCTCCGGCGCTCTATACTATAAGCACAATGACTTGGCTGATTACTAGTCATTTAGACATACCACCTCCAAAGCTGTACTCAGGACCCTCTGAGCAACGATGAGGGCTCAATTAGACACAATTAGAAGCGTTTGTGGAAAGTGATCGTGTTTTGCTTGCAAAGTATTCAAATGGCTGTACGATGTCTGGATGATATGAGGAGTTGGTGAGGACCTATCATGGTGACGTTGAACCTGAAAGTGGAAAGTAATTATGTTGCTGACGTGGGAAGTGAAATTTTGACGAGGTTTGAACAGCTGCTGCTCTGCGCTCTTTTCATTCCTTTGGCTGGGACTACTGTAAGGATTTTCTCCTTCCATTCCTTCCATTATACCAAAGCCTAATATGACAGTGTTTTGTCCCATCTTGCCCTCCACTGAAGCTGAAGTAGTCCTTTAACTTCATGTTAATGCAGCTTTGCCGTAGGATTGGATGTTGACCCCTCTATATTGGGATTGGACACAATGAGTCTTCCCTGTCTGATAAATGTTTTTTTTCCCATCTTGATATACAAAATGTTTTAGAATAATACAATTTACAATAAAGAATGCTGTTACCAACCATAAACCATTAGTATGCAATGATCTAAATCAGTTCTGGTCTGCTGGTGTTAAAAAAAGACTTTATATTGTTCTTCCAAAACATAACCATAAGGAAAAATTGTTCAAAGGAAAACATTGCCACAGGAATTACAACTGTAAAAAGAATCTTTTAAATAAATGTTTTGAATGGGAGTCAGTTGGAACCAAAGGCTTTTGTCAGACTAAACTGCGTAAAGAATTTAAACATATTTGAAGCCAACCCTTTTTTAACTGATTCATAATTTCCCTGTTCGTTAAAGTAGGAGTGTAATGATTTAAAAATGTCATGATTTGATAAGATCATTATGCCTCAAAAATGCAATGGTACACTATTCATTCTAATAAAATATTTTTATAATGTTCCCTCCTGCAGAAAAAACTAAAATTGCTCTCACTTGGGACAGAGAAAGCTGGGTCAAAGAGGGTCAGCAGTCAGTATTTTTACTGTGCATTACCTCTCTGCTTCAGAGAGTGAAAAAGTGGTCTCTGTAGCACACTAGTCTAAAAAAACAATTACATTTCTACTGATATTACATGATATTGTTACAGGTTTCAGAGAATTGACACAATTGAACATTGTAAATTTTGACAATACTATTATCTGTATTAAATTTATTACATTTTGTTTACGTAATAATTTGGCTTGCCTATAACCTCCGAGTGTTATTTGGTTGTTCTGGATGTCTCGTGAGGTCTACTTGGATGGAGTAAGCATGGAAAGCTGGATGCATTAGATAGTGTGTTGCCCAGGGGGCTAGCAGAACCTGTCGGCTGAACCTCTGATGTATTTTTTACAGTGTGAAAGGGTTAATTGCATTGCTTTCTTTAGTCAAATTTAGTCATAACTTTAGTTATACAATGTTCGGAACTCCCTTTTCCTCACCTCTGACCCTTGCCTGACTCTACATACTAAGACCACCAGAAAATTTAAGACACAGAACCTATTATGAATTTCAGAGTGTAGTGTAATCTCTTGTTTATGCAGAATTTCTATCCATTGAAGTTATAATAAATAATTAAAGTTTTTTTTTACAGTAAGTCAATTGGAATTAACTGCTCAATTGAGCAATGACGAGCCAGATCATCCACAGGCATGGGGTCTTTTTGTCACTCAGTGGGTTTAAACAGAATGCAGTGTAAAAGCAATTGAAACAAACTATACTTTGAGTGGCTTTCTATATTTTTTACATAATAAATTTTATCTGCTAATAAAACAAAAAAATCATGTTTTTGCATACTGTATTCTACGGTTTTTCAAGTTTTTAGCAAAGCCCTAGTCACTGTAGCGCTCCAAAGGAGTGCTGTTTGCCGGTATTTAGCCATGAGTTAATTGCTTTACATTCATTGTCAGCCTAATTGTAAACCTTTGCTGGAAAATAATCTAGTTTATCAGTCATTATGGTGACAAACTATTCCTTCAAATAATATCAGCTTGTGGTAATCTTTTCTCAGAACAACATAATAAAATCATTGTATTTATCCTAATCAAATTGGATCATGTCAAATCGATTGGCCAGTGTGTGCAATGATAACATGTGGTTGCAGTGGTTTTCTTAAGGTCATGTAATAAAACCCACTTAGGGCCAGCCTCGTACCATGTAATTGACTGTAGCCCTGTGCCAATTCATTATACTACTATACATGTCCACTCTGATGCTTCCATTGCACCCACTGGGAAATCATTGATGCTGCTTTCTTGGTCTGGACGGAATTGGAAGAAATGTTTATCCATAGTTTTTATTGTTTAAATGAATGTGTTTTAGGGTCTACAGATAATAAACTGGAGTAAGTTTTGCCAGTGTTTTTTTCCTGTATGAAAAATGGAATTGTATTGTCCTTCTGCAGTTTCATTATTGCACGATTATCTAAAAGTTTACATTTGATGAGAAAGTCTGTAGGTCTAGAGAATGTTCATTATCATAATCCTGGCTGTGATTGGATGGACAGCTGCTGGAGCCGGCTGATTGTCAGAACGGCACACGCTGCACGCACACAGCCTATTTCTAATTAGCTTTTGGTGGTTCATTACTGCTGGATTTATTGATTTGTGTGTTGAATTATAATGAGAATATGAGGAGTAAGAGAACCTTTTAACAGGATATCTTAAAGCAACACTGCCTGCCAATGCACTGTTGATTGTTATGTGTCAATGTGCATTTTATATTTATTTTCAAATTATAGGAGTTGTTGAAATTTGTGATTTAGCCCAGCACTCATAGTGGAGATGCATTGTGGTGTTGGACTTATAGTCTATAAATACATTTTTTCCATAAAACCACAAAGCTGTCTTTTTGTTACTTACATTTGAATGTTATAGTGCTGGTGTTTTCCAAACGTATTTTTCAGGTGACCCATATTTCAAAGTCCACAGCGACCCAAAATTTCTGGGTCTTCCTTGTCTTCTTTTGTTCCCCTTTTAGAACCTGCATCTGAATGTTTGAATGATGCAAACAGAAGTATAAATGGATATTTTTTTTGCTACCCAATTAAAAAGCACAGTGACCGACCTTTTGGTCCAGTAAATAATTGTTGAGGTTGCAGAAATTTTTTACAGGACAGGACAGAAATAATGAAGACTAAATTAAAGGAAAACTGCACATTCAGGGATTAGTCTGTGGAATGGTTCTATTAATGGTTCCTCTTACTTAATCTAGAGTTCCATCTCAAGCTGGTGGCTGTTTCAAAGAAAGCAACTTTAGCCACGTTGCTAATGTACTAATGCCAGATGATTGCTCTGCTGTCTTGTTGCTATTGTTCTTGAGGAGAAGCACGGAAATTGCTGGTTTCATGGTAAGCTGTAGTTGATGCAACAACATGGGGTTATAGCTTTTAGTAAAAATCTGGAATCCACACCATTGACTTTTTGGCTTTTTGATGTTTGGCGTGTTGAATAAATTTGTAAGTGTCGGTGTGCTTCATAAATATTGAATTCCAATTAACCAGATTGGCCCCATGTACAGTTCATCAAATGGGAGGGACAGTAGGGTTTGTCAGTGTGCTATGATTTTCCTTGTCATAACACCGAAGAGATTACTTTTAGTCTGGCCTTTAATTTGCAAGACCAGATGGTCTTCCGTTTGGTCCTGTTTGGAGTTGTGGGTGACTTGAGCCTATCCCAGCAGCTTTGGGTCTTTTCACCTTTTTACCATTACTAATGTGAACAACATTGCATTAATTTGTTTAGATACAATTGTAGTTCACACAACCACCTATCAGGCAAAAGTATACCTGCTCTTTAATAATGCTCCCTGTGGAGACCCTCAGGTTTTCTTTTCATACATTCTCTGCTGATACAGGACAGTTTGTAAAAATCCATTGAAAGCACAGGTTCTGTTCCACATCTTATTTCTCAAGCATAACAGTTGTTCATAGAAAGAACTAGAGCAAATATACAATTACATTAAATCAATTAGCAATGAACTGAAGGGATTGACTCTTACTGGCTATTAGCACTACAATCTAGTGGCCTGCTTTAGACTTCATAAACTTTGACCTTATTCAAAGTAATCCTTTTGATTCTATGAACCACAAAGGTCCATGGGCCCATTGCTGGTTTTTATTCATATTTAAGACTGCAGATTATGCCAGTCTGGGGCGCAATGCAAACAGACTAGGTATGAATGAATACAGAATATTTTCAATGTAAATTATTTGGTGATGTTGAGTTTTATTGCTAAAACTGCATAAAAATTGAATACAACAATCTTCCACTAACTGTAAAATGTTAACTAATTACTTTACATTCTATGTAGACAGCAATGTGAACATGTCTGACAAGTGACTGCCAGTGTGTAGTGGCTCTGTTTAATTTGTCTCCATTAACCGCTGTCTGCGCAGGCTGCTCTCTCATTGAGTGCCCCAGAAGATTAATCAGGCGTTAGTCAGGCGCCGTAGTTCTGCTGGTGGCATGGGGTCACATCCTGCACTTTCATGCTTCTTCACACCTCTCTTCTCTCATGGCTGCCCTTATCGCCTGAACAAAGTGGGTCATGGGATGTCCGATGTACATCAGGAGAGAGGATACGGAGAAAAAAAGTTGCAATGGGCGTCCAATTGCACTTTGCCATTGTTCCTGTTTCACCAGATAACATGGCTAAGATCTTTTTTCTCCTTAAGCTGCACTAACCTTACTATAGTTAAGCAATTAAATTTGTTTTTCACAATTTGATAGCCTGGAAATCCATCCTAACTGTTTTTCAACTCTATACAAAGAATATCTTTGTAAGTTAAGAAGCAGAACCAACGGACACAGAGTAAACTGCTTCTGGACAGAACTGGATCGACATTAAACCATTCTGAATAACATGGATAGCACAAATGCAGACTGTGAAGGTAAGTACTTACTAAGAATTACCCATAATATAGAAAGAGCCACTTTAGATGAAGTGAATGGGTAATGTAAAAGACCTTTGGTGGTTATGTTTTTTTTTAATATAAAGGTTTAGCAGAAAATGTATTTAAAAGAGAAAATATGAAACATAGGTTTGGGTTTTAGTTAATGGCAGGTGCCATCATCACATCATCCACAACGTTGGTGGTGTAGTCTTACATTTTCTCTACTCGTTTTTTTTAGACTTCTGTTTGTTTTTTGTTTTTCAGGTTATGAGCAAAATGTAACAACCCCATAATGAACCTATTCATTTTAGACTTTCTCAGCGGGGTACACCTTTAGTAATCGTCCAGGTTGATACTCATTTTATTAATAAAGCATATGGGAAAAGCAGAAGCACAAACACTTCACAGCTGGTGGCAGCGGGCCACCCCAAGAAATAAAACCTAACTTTTAAAAGAAAAGTGGTTTAAACTCTGGCCATTATGTTAAGTTTGACCTTTAACTGTCTGAGATGATACACTAGTGCAGGGATAACAGTGAGCATCCTTCCATTTCTCACAGTTTGAGGTGGCTGTGGCCTGCACTGATCTCATCTCAGCACTTCACTCCTAATGTGGTCTGTTTGGTAAATGGGGGCAAATTTTCAGAGAAGCTCAGTCGCCTCGTATCCGCAGATAATATCATTATCTGTTTTTATCTGACCAGTGATTTTAATCTCTCTGCCTCTCACTCTCTAATTGAATTTAAAAGCTGTCATGCTTCTTTCTCCTCTTCAGCCCAATCTCCTAAATTTAATATTTCTACGTAACATTTCCAAAACTGTAGACACATAAATGATCCAATAGGAAAAAGTATAATATATCCCAAATTAAATGTAAGTTGTAAGTATATCCGAATTTAATTATATTGTACCATCATACAAAAAAGGAAAATGTAGAAACAAAGGTTGTAACAATAGAATATTGACTTGGTGACGTGAATGTCCAAAAACAAACCCTGGTTGGAAACAGGATGAAAACTCTCTTGGGACACAAACTTGTTTCTGTGTTGTAAATGGCACATTCTGTGTTTTCCCTCACTCCAACCTGCCTCCAATCTCTTGCATTATACAGTGACTATAATAATCTCTTGTGATTCATTATAGCAAGGAAACATTATGTAAAGATCAGTAAAGGTCACTAGAAACACCATTTTTTTTACTCTCGACTCTACTATCTGTAATCTGCGGGTTTGATCCCTGGGAACTTGTACAGGAGAATGGGTAAATCTAAAGAGTCCATTGTGAATGAATGGGAGAGTTTGCCCCCCAATCAACTGGTGATTGTCCAAGGTGCACCCTGCCCCATGCCCAAAGCTGCTGGGATAGGCTCTAGCCCCCCCTCCCCCCCTCCCCCCTTTTTATAATCTGTAAAAGGAAATGAGGTGAATGGATATGTTAATTTAAATGTATCAGTAAATATATGCCAGTGCTACTTCAGTAACAGTATTGTCAAACTTAGTTCAACTGTCTTTAGTACATTAACAAAAATGTAAATAGTAAATGGCGGTAAATGGCGGTAAATGGCGGTAAATGGCGGTAAATGGCGCTACTAGCATTAGCATTTTTACACTTTTTCATCAAGCATCCATTCACCAACACACACTTTTACATTCATTCACTCATGTGGCAGTCATTGGAGTGTCTTATCCAAGTTTACTTCAACAGCATGAAAATGTGCAGTTAGCTACTACCAACCTTTTTAGATTATTTGGCAACCCGACCCAAATATATATTTTGTCTTTTTAAAAATATTGTTCTGGAAACGTAAAATTTGTGTGTTTGGCACAATACAGAAAACTAATATCAATCTTCAAATGGGTTCTTCTCTTCCGGTTCCAGATGACAGACCCATCACTTCCAGGCAGGGCTCTCCACCGCAGACTGGTTGTTTACCATTCACTATTGATTTTGCTTCTGACAAAGGACAGGTTAATCTTTCTGTTGGTCTCAAACTGACAGCTATGATTTCCTCTGGGCTTGACGTTTTGTTTTCAATCAGTTCTGGCTTCCACCTCACCCCTTCCCTCTGCCCGTCACAGTGCCTGCTCCTCTTTTGAAAGTACGTGTGACACAGTAGAATGGGAGAAGTTCACAAGTGTCTTGTCAAAGCGGCTTTGTTCAGGCGGGGTACCATTATGCCATTAGCAGAGCATTTGCTGCGCTCTGCTAGCTTTGTCTGGAAAAACACAGTACGGACCGAATGTCAGAGCGCTGCCTTGACCTGCGTTTGTCACAGCCACCTTTTATGAAGTGGAATTCAATACAGCTGATAGATCACCTCCATTAGATGAGTACTGAGCAGCAGCAGCCAAATAGCTGACTTTTTAGTACTGAAGGGAAGGGGGGATAAGACAAGAGGCCTATTAGTAGGATGTGGTCGGTTTTGAAAGACAACCTGGGTTTAATAAAGGACTCCATCAAACGTATCAGGGTTGGCTGGTCCTATTCTCTCAGCTCCATTACATGGGGCTAAACTGAAGCGACCTTGCTTTACCTTTAGGTGCAAAATTAATCTTTCATTGTAATATTTCTCTCCATGTGGATATGTCAAATTAAAATGTTCCAGAGACAAAATGTCAGAAAATGGCAGTTTAATGTTGCCTAATGGGTGGCACTAAGTTTGCTTGCATCATCTTCAGTCTGTGTTAATGAAGAAAAGTGTCAAGAGTGTCACATTTCTTAGCTGTTTCCTTTGTTATCTTAAAGTGCTACAGTTGCATGTTAGCAGTGTATAATCTATTGATTGTGCATTATCAATCTCTAATCTATCGGAATGTTATGCTTGCAGCTCTTGTCAAGTCTTTGTTCATTGTATACTCACTGCAGTCAGCTTTAGTGTTGCCTTGTTAGGTTACGGTTGTAACTTGAGTTCAGTGAGATGAATATAGTTAGCAACTTCAAGTTAAGAATGTTGACAGCAAATTATAATTTTTTTATTTCAACATATTTAAAAGTCTTCAAGAAGTTGATGTGCTGTTGCAACATTAGGTTATGTGTTTCAAAAGAGTCAGGAATGAGCCACAGTGAACTGCTTGAGCGTGGCTACCTGTAGCTACCTGTAGCCTGTTTTGTGTGCAGTTTGCCGGTTTGAATAATTTTTCCGACAAGAAAAAAATGTCAAAATTGTGACAGAAATATCAGCGACTGATTTGCTAGGATTAAACTCACAGGTAATGGTTGTTTGTCAGTGTCTGTGTCTAAGTCTTAGCCCAGCAATCAACAATAGTCCAAGATGAATGTATTATTAATTCGGACCTTGCCTTCTATAGTACACTCTGTATGGACAAAACTAATGGTTATACAGTACATGTGTTAAAATTATTAATAAAGCATTTCCTTTCCTTA
Source organism: Neodontobutis hainanensis (assembly GCA_024349245.1). Lineage (NCBI taxonomy): Eukaryota > Metazoa > Chordata > Actinopteri > Gobiiformes > Odontobutidae > Neodontobutis > Neodontobutis hainanensis. The sequence continues at coordinate 15,833,165 of JALDNG010000005.1, forward strand.
ACATTTTGATGCCTATAATATTAATTCAGAAAGGCAGCTACCATTACAGAGTCATCCGTGGGATTTGAGCAGGACCTTCATTTGCTTTTTTATCACTCAGAATATTGTCTCTCCTCAGAATTTTCTTCCTCTTTGTAGTTGACAAATGCCACAGTGTTTGCCCTTGGTGCTTCTCAGTGCTGTGTCCTTTCATAGATGGGACTCCCAGCCTTCATTTTCCCACTGAATGGAGAGGCTCTATCTGCTTGAGTGTCCGTGGGGCTCTGACATAACATTTCTTGAAAGCTGCGCTGAACCGCCATCATGCTGGCATCTGTCATTACACACATGGCCCAAGGTTACCGTCACACAGGTCATTTTCCTATATTTGCCATGTCCCTAACCCTTCTACAAAGCTGTTCTCCTAAAACTTCTCCTCAATCATCCATCAAATGTCAGACCTCATAAGGAATCTTTGATGGTGGCAAGTCTCATGCAGGTCAAGGTTTCCAAAAAAAAAAAAAATTGCAAATCTTGAAATAGGATAAAATAGGATGGAACATTAAAACCTTGAAGACTAGAACCATCCCGGGAAGACTGTACTATGACTTAATCAAGATACTTGCTGTTCCAATTGGTCTGTTCTAATTAGAGATCAGTATTCATAATACAAATTAAGTTTCAAATTCTTCTCCTCCACCCCATAGCCCTAATTGACCAGACCCCAGCATATCTCAAAGACCCGATAGTGCCATTCCACACAAAACTCCCTTTTTGATAAAGGTAATACATTAGTTAAAGATGACCTAAGCTATAGCCACTAGTTATGCTGTTATACTTTCAGACAGGAGGGGTGATCACTCACCACACACACTCTCATGTCTTTGACCTTAGCCAGGTTTGGGTCTGTGATGATTCTGCTTCTGGGGTTGAACCATCTGGACCTGCCAGATTAGATAAGAAACACTTTCATAGGTTTTATAACAGCTTAAATTTGTGCTCAGAAGTGCTGTGTCATGGGTTTAGCGTATGTATTTACAGTTTCCATGCTCCATAAGCAGATTTCAACATGGGTTTAAGTAGTTGTATGTAGTTTAGTAGCTCCATTGGTCCTTCTCTAGAGAGCTAGCCAGAACTCAAATGTACCCCACTGATGCTCTTTTCTATCATGCACTGTCTCATTCAGCCTTGTGCCTCATTTACACTCCACATAAGCATAAGTGTAAAACAGAAACAGAAAATGGAAAGCACATGCATAATTTAATAATTTGGCTTCAACAAATCTAGAGTGAGAACAGGGGTCATATCTTGTGGCATTGCAGGCCTGGCTGTGATTAAGTCGGTGGTATATTTGCTATCTTGTATACATGCTCTGGTATAATTAAAATAAAAAAAATCAAATGTAATAAACTGCTAATTAATTGTATACATAAAATAAATAAATAATTATTTATTCAATTTCTACTGCTTAGTCCCGTTACGGGTCGCGGGTGACTGGAGCCTATCCCAGCAGCTCTTGGGTCTGAGGCAGGGTACACCCTGGACAATGGTCAGTTAGTTAGTCAGTTAGTTGAAAATAGTAGATTTGTACATGCCCCTCAATGAGCTTCTGTCTCCACCAGAAACCAACGTTTTCATCGGGAAGATATGGCCCAGGATATTTCAGGCATGAACTGTTTGCTCACACTGTTCAATATTTTTATTATTTTGGTTTATCTGTAGCCCTGTGAACATCTTGTTGTGCAGCATTATTAATGATAAAGAACTGTCACTGTCATTTTTAACTGTGTTCTGTAATGGATCCCTCCATAAAGATAGGGTAATCATCTGCACTGATATTCCCACTTAATGTCACATACTGTTGCCCAAATTTGGTCACAGTTGTTTACTATTTTACAAATGACTAGGTAAATATACAGTACATTGTTGTGCTGAGAGTGTTTTGAACCCTTTTTGACATAATAAGACGTTCCTTAATTAGTGCAGAGCATGTTCACACCTGGGTGTGTTGTGCGATCACTGCTGTCGGTTGGGTGTGAACGTGTGGCAGGCCTCATTATGAATATGAGCATCAACATCTGCACAGCCCCAGTCTCTGCTGACAGACTAATACAGCTCACACTGTTCCACATGAGACAGGCCTCAGTAGGAGCAGTGATCTTTTTAAAAAAAAAATAATTTCTCATGTCAAAATAAACTATTGTTTTCTTAATATGAAAAACCGTATGTGAACAAACAATGACAAAAATCTTCAGCTGCAATCTAACTGCAATTTCAATAAAAACGATTTCCATTTGGGTGGGGAATGTTTCTCTGAGACCTTAGACAGTGTGGACATCTTGTTCTTTGTCCATCTCTTGAAGCACAGAGCCTCGTTACTCTCATAGACGTGATCCGAACCGAATGGAATCTAACGGTGGGAGGCTGACATACTGATGGATGACAAATGGCTGTCAGCAGGTGGACATCATTATCTGCCTATTCCTGTGACACTAAGATTCCAAAAAATTGACATTTCTCATATTCCAGAATGTAGAATTATTTCTAGTCTCCTTTGGTTGTGTAATACATGTTCATAAAATTAAAAGACAGATGACAGGTGCATGAGTTTTGGAGAATGCTACAAACCTAGAGTTGTTGTAAAGCTGTTCTTCCTTAGCTGGATCAAGGATGAGCACAGGCAAACTAAGTCTGAATTAGAGAATTGTAATAACCTTCAAAGTGTTTGGATCTCCCTCTCTTTTGCCTACTTCATCCATACTTTTGTGAAATTCTTGCTTCTTCAAATGGCTAAGCTACATTATCTGATGAGCATTTAAGACACAATTTATGTACAATAAAAAACTGAGGAAAGATACAATTTCTTTCTTTTCCGTCAACACCTGACTGACAAACACTGAATTCTACTTCCTTTCTATCGATTCCTTTTCGAAAAAAAAAATTCTTATCCTTGGCTTTGATTACTGTGCTAGGTTTTTAACTGACTAGTTTTTGTGCACTTATGCTTTTTGTTACCTTGTGTTGTTGAAATTGCTTCCATTGTTTTCCTCACTTGTAAGTCACTTTGGATAAATATCAAAATGTCAAATGTCTTCTACAGTATGTTAAGTCATATGGGGTTAGTATTGATGAAGACTTGAGTTACAAATCTCATATAAATTACACAAAAGGAAAAATTGCAAAAGCCACAGACATATTACATAAAGTAAAACACTTTTTAAATAAATCTGCATTATTTATTATCTACATTATTTGATTATTTGGTTCAGTTCAGCATCATTTAAATTATGTATAAAGCAAACAACAAAGCATTACCATTAAACATCCAAAATAAGTTTGACAAAATAAATAGTCAGTACAACCTTAAAGGAATGGATATCTTTAAAAAAACAAAACAAATGTAGGACAAAAATAATGGAAAGAATAAGTAATAAGAGGGATCAACCAGTGGAATGAAATACTCAATACAATCAATGGCTCAAAAACAATTTTAGACATTTAAAAAAAGTACCAACTTAAGAATGTTGGAGATGGAGGAGATAATTAGATTGGTGTGGGTGATGGTGCAGGATGAGGTGTAGGTGTGAAATACACATTTATTTAATTAATTTTTTTGTTATTATTAAATGGATCAATTATTAATGGTTGTTTGTTTCCTGTGGTGACATTGGTAAATTTGCACTTCAATCCACTCTCCTTTAGACATTATTATTTCAATTTCTATTTTATTTATTTTTTAATGATTAAAATAACTTTAAATAAACTATAAAAAATATGCCTTAATTACAAGTTGAATATCACAAACATATTTCTATGACTGGTTTGTGCCAAAGGATCACACATTAGCCCATAATGGCTGATCAGTCTTTGTCTTTATCCGAATTATCAATCCAAAAGGATGATAACTGTTCTCTAAAGGGCCGTACTTGAGTCAACTGCGTTCTAATGCGGCTATATGTTTTGAGCTCATAATGTCGTGAGATGACATTTTCACACTGAGACTAAAGCTTCGTGCTGAGGGCATAATTCATGTAAAGATGCCGGCAGTGAGAAAGCAGATTTTATCAGCGTACGAAATAGAAAAAAATGACGGGATTGAGTTGTTGACAGAGTAAAGCTGTTCCTTCTTTATCGGATCAAGGAAAAACTCTGATGAGCTTATGCTTCACAGGAATTTGGAAGCGGTACAACAGCATTTTGTTCAGAGAGGACTTTGCATTAGGGTTTGAGTAGGATTGTTCTAAAAAGACAAGGCCACTTTTTAAAGGTTTTGGTAACGCCTTGCATATAAATTTTTTTGTTCTTGTTGTTTACGGCGCAAAGAATTGACCACAGCAGATTTACGATCAACTTCATATTGTGACTAGATGAACGTCTATCTTAGAATATACCAAGGGCACAGCTTATGTCATATTTCTATATTTTTCCATAAAGACAACAAACAGTTTGTCATTGGTGTGAGGCTGGACTTTGACCATTTTTAATGTTTTCAGTGTTGTTCTGTTCTGCTGTCCCGAGACTGGGGTTTGTCCTGGTCTCGGCATACTCAAGTCTTAATAGGGATTAAGAGGTTTTTGGGCTTATTTTTGCAGGACCTTGGCACCTTGCATTGTTTCAAAAAGGCTTGCAACAAGACATTGATCTGAAGCACAGCTGCAAATCTTCATCATAATGGCTTAAAACGAAAAAAATCAAGGTTTTGGAAGGGTCTTACCAATGGGTAGACAGAATTTGGTAAAGACATACTGTAGTAGTGTATTGCTGCGAACATAAACAGCTAGTGTGTTTTTAAAGTTGCTGTGAGAAACTGGAGTACCTGGAGAATACCCACCCAAACATGGGGAAAACTCCACTCTGAAAGACCCTGACAGACCCGGAAGTTGAACTCAGATACCGCCAAAAGGAAAAAGTTAAAAAACTCAAACCTAAACTCAAATTTTATGTAATCATTTATCTATAATAAAAAATTTTAATAAATTTTACAACAACAACTTACATTTAGATTTGTAAATTGTCTGTTTATCAAAAAACAATGCAACTTTTCTTTGAGAAAAGCTTGTGTTTTTAGTAACATTTTATTTTACACTACACATTGTATCTGCCCTCATTAAGTACAATGAACTGTGTAACAAACTGTAATAACATGTAACTAAATAGTACATAATACCCTAACCCTACCTACAAAGTACACATAATATCCTCATGTCTGTACTGTGTAGTTACATGTTATTACAGTTTGTTACACAAGGAGGTAGATACAATGTATCAAGTGTAGTGTCAAATAGAGTATCACCATGTTTTGCCGTTTCCGTTAGACTGTACCTTTTAACCACACCATTCCATAACCGCTCCACACCAGAAGAAACAAAGTGGTATAATATGATGGGGTGATTTTTACCACCTTTCACAACGCAAATGACTCGTCATCATGTCCTCCTATTCACTGCGACTGCTATCTACCCTAAACTGCAGACATTTAGTATAGTTAGACATTTTCCATTATAACTAAGCACAGGGCGTAAATAATTCCACCTTGTTCTTTGCTTGAATGGAAATGGGATGCTTTTTTGATGCTGTTGACACTGCACTGCTTTCTTCACACTGCATTCACATCAGGCTCTCCAATGGCTGCCTCTTCATGGGAATTTAATGAGAGCCCCGAGTAACAAACTCTAATTTTGTTTGTTGCCTTTTGTTGAGAAGGTAAATGGCAGCACTCAGTAATAATGCATGGGAATATGACTAGTAGCCAAATTATAGTACTTAGTATTCTGAGCTACAGTCAAAGCTGTTGAAATGACTTTATACTTGAACTTTGTGGTTCTAATAATGCATAGTCCCAGATGTTGCTTTTACTATACTGCCATCAATATAATCCCTGGCATCACCTAAAACATTTGCTTCTTTGACAGTAGGTGCTATAAAAAAGGTTATATCAAGCACCTATTCTACACAGTAATTCAGATCCTGCTCCACAGCTTATTGGTTGGTCTATTCCTCTTATCAACAGTGAATTAATGGCTTTGGAAAAGACTCATGGTACAGTGACTATTCCAGCACTGGCCAACTCTGCATGTGATCTGAATGTAACATGTTAATATAAGGTAAACACAATTTCAGATGAACAACGGCATAATATATTCATTTAACAGTAATTAAGCTTGAAACAATGATTTTCTGGTTTTGTTGGTCTTTCACATTGTTGTGATGAAATTTTACATTATTCTTTTTTTTACTATGGCCAGTTATATACTGTGATTCATCAGAGGCTGTATTTACAGATAATGTTTAGCACAATTCTCTACAAAAATATATAAATAGCACTAACTATTTCACATGACTGTAGAGCCAACTCTTCAAAATAAACGTAGCCTTTTCTACCTCAGTCCTGTTTACGGTCAGTGTCCGCTTGTGTTCCTCTGTCCTCCCTGTGGCCTCTGCTGAATCCAGTCCCAGGAGCCAGTGCTGAACAGCGTGACGTGGTTGTTCCTGTATATCCACGCGTTGTATGGCTATATACAGCTCCAACGGATGCAGCAGTCCAAATGCTTACATGGCATTTTGTGAGCACATGCCAAGGTTAACCGAGCTGCAGGGCCACTGGCTATGTGCCGTCACAAAAAACGCATCAGCGGACTTATGTGAGCCAACATCTCGAGGCTAACACTATGTTACAATAACTGACAGCAACTTCTTTCTTTCAGCCAAGTAAGTCAAAGAGCTCATTATTGCTTAGCTGCATACATTTGCATTGTAATGTTCTGAACGTACGACCTGGATTCTTTATGATATGGCGTTCTTATATGATAATCTTCTTTTATTGGTTTTTGAAGAGGAACACCTGCTATTTTACACTACCAACAATACCTCAAAGTAAAACTGAGAAAAAAAAATTCTCTGAGAATATTCTGGCAGCTGTTCACCTTACAAAGTAAATGGGTCTTTCATGAAATAGAAATATTGTCTGAGCAATCATAACCATTTATCAAAAATAGGAATGGTTTTGGTTGGTTGTCTATCCAATTGTTTCTAGAGAAATTTTATTCTGTGTTCGTTGGTACTGCACCCTAGAAATCAAATCTATGAGATCATACAGATTCTTTTAGTAGAATAAAAAAAATAAATGTAATGCTACTAGAGATAATTTGACCTCATTGTCATGTATTCTGTATGTGTGGGAGAAATTTTCCAATGACATTCTTTTAACATAAAGAAGGTGCATGGTTTTTGTTGCTTTGGAAATGTGTTGAAATTGTCAGAAGCAATGTGGCAAAATTTAAGAGGAACAAAACAGGACAAGGAAGCACCAAAACTATAATAAAACAATGCAACCCTGATGAATACAGAGTTGGGTCGTTACACACTTTTTTTTGCCACAATGTATTTATAAATCTGAAATATGGGTCTTAAGAAATAAAGTTGCTCCACACAACCGATACCACTAACAAATCGACAGAGAGTTAAACATGTATATTAATTTCACTGATGCTGATTGCTGGAACACTCTCTTTTTGCTCCATATTGCTTTCCAAATTCACTAGTCCTACTTGGAAAAAACCCTGAATATCACTTTTGAGTACAAACTTTGAAAGGACAAGGTTCAAGTTGCTTATAATAATCTATTAAATGCTGTTAATGTTTGAGGTGGTCCTGTGCTGAGTAGTGACAGGGAGGGCTGTGGCGGCTGCTGTGTTGCTTTAGGACGTGCCGAGGCAGACTTTGAGCCAGCACTACTGATTAAGCTTACATGTTACAGTCCTGTGTTTGTTTTCCACTCCTTGATGTTTTCCTGGGGGAAGAGGAGATATAGGCCGCGCACACACTGTGAGCCGAGCAGAACAAAGCCTGCGGTGGTGGCAGAGCACAGCAGCAGCAGCGTCTTGTGGCCCAGTTCGACATGCAGCCTTGAATGCACTGCTCCAACCATTTGAAGTCTGAAGTAATAATTACTAGTCAGGTAGCCTTTACTTTTTGACAGGTCTAATATGGTGCATTGGGGGTAATAAAATGCAAGTGTTTCTGAGTGATGCCTCCCTCCGGACCTCATCACGGTGTCGCTGATGAGAGGAGTTTCAGAGCACGGTTGATCTACAGAGGCCTCGGTGAAGAAGAAAAGGTTAATTGTGTTCTGTCAATGGGATTTTGTTTGACGTTGTTTCATATCTCCCCATTACCATTTGAATGCTATTGCTGTTTTGTGGCACATGAACTGAGCACATAATAACGCATTGTTTGGTCAGTACTAATGCGGGCTGTGCCTTTGTGCCTCTTGTTCCATGTTCAGGTGACATTTGTTAGATGATACTGACACAAACCTAACCTAAGGAGCTAACAGACCATATCGCTGCAATCCAATACAGCTCAAGTACAGCTCCAGCTGCTCTCACCATTATTTGAACCCTGTGAACACAGCACACACCGCCTAGTTAAGGAGTTTTCTCTGATCATTGGATGAAAATGGATTCTAGGTTTGTAGGAGCTTTGTGACAACGGTAAAGAGGGTGCACGAAGAATAATGTCCCGTCAAGGAGATGAAAAGGAGCACTTTGAGGCATACCCTGGAATTTCTGTTGCTATTTAACAATAAATAACCCGAAATGTCCTTTTTACCTTAACTTCAACACCTCAAGGTTCCCACAGGTTCATTTGGCAAGTGTGTCAGTAAAATAATACAGTATCTCTATTGTTAGTGTATTGGATTCTTAACTGACCATTCAAGTCCGAAGATGTGGTCTATACAACAAGTAAAGGGTTCATCATCATTTGTGTTTGCCTTTACATTTTACCCAGGCTGTTAAGTTTGATGCTTTTGTCTTTTTAAATGTATGTGCAGAACAGTGCACTGTAGCTTCATAATCTCAGTGGCATTTTGTCCGAACCATGAGCCAAATTTAACACATCCACTGACCTCACCCCATTCACCCTTGAACTCTTCAGTCATAATGTGCTGTTTAAAATCTGGGTCCATTTTAAGTTCCTACCACCACCTCAACCAGCCTACAGTTTAAAATATATTTCTGTCAAAACCATATTAAATGAATCCATGTGTCTCCACAAACCACTTACATGGCACATTGTAGATTGAAAGGACGAAACATTCTGGGATTTTAGACACTGCTTATCCACCAGGCAGATACAGTTGTTCGTTTTATTTTGCCTAAAACGTATTCCTTTTGTGGAGCCTTTTGGCAATAAGATACAGTTATTACACTTCTCTTTCACAATGCCATCTTTCTGGAATGGGGGATGTTTTTTATTCAAAGGAGAAAGTGACAGAGGCAACATTTTATCTGTATAATGCAAACATCCTCGGTTTTACAGAAGGAGTTAACTAGTGTTGCAATTATGAATCAAAGTGTGTGCAAATGATACTCAATTGTTTCTTCAACTGTTTACTGCTTTGGACAAACTAGCCATGTGCTGTTAGTTTGCAATGTTGTGAGGTACTGTTCTTTTAAGACACACAGAACCATCCCTTTCTTCCAGAATACCTGCACGCTGAATAAAAACTGCATTCTGTGTAAATATGACGTTTGCAAACAAAGTTGGCATATTGGTTTGACAATTCTCTGGGCCATCTATGAGACTAATGTTCTCATAGATGCAATGTAACACCATTGTTTCCACATTGCCTGACCTTGTTGTACTGTGCTGATTAGGAGAGCCAGCAACAGTATTGACTCTTTACCAACACCATCAGCCTGAAACCTGACCCCTCCCACAGAAAACAGGCACGTGATTGGATTAGTGCACAGTCAGGGTGAGAGAAGTGACCCTGAAACTAATGGTGTCTGCACAATGCCAGGGACGCTTCAACATGTGTCACTGATGGCTTTTTACGGTGGCCGTGAAGTGCAAACAAAATTACAAACTGAAAACCAAATAACGAATAAGAAATCAGATTAACAAAACCGAAAACAGTGACAATTCAGACAAACCAGGAAAGGTAGGTATTGTTTGTGGATAGAATTCTTACTGCTGTTGCTCAAGATATACAGGAAGTAGGTATGTAACTTTAATTATTATAAGTATTCTGCTTTCATATTTAATTATTTAATCTAAGAAAACAAAAACATTTTTCATTCAGCACTACTTTTAGGAAGTATATTTATATTTTGTAATTTTGGATCTGCTGAGAGCAAATCATTGCATAAAGATTTGTCTACCATCTCTATACAATATCCACAAAAAGGACAGTACATGTTTGCACATTCATATACACACAAATCTACCACTGCAGTAGGCTGTACTTCTTGCATATCTTCATTGACAGATGCCTCGTCTGTCCAATCAGCAGTAAGAAGTCTGTTCATAAACAATACCTACCATTTCCGGTTTGTCAGAATTGTTGTGTTTTCGGTTTTGGTAATTTTTTTTCTAATTTGTTATTTTGTTTTCAGTTTTGTTATTTTGCCTGCCCTTGTGTCTGCCACATACTGTTATAATGGAACAGAGTTTAATAAATCTAGGCTTTGCTCTAGACCCCAGTTTAAACCCATCACTTTTGCCCACATTGGCTGATTCCTAAGGTGAGTCACATTTGACTCCTTGAATCTAAATTGTCTATAGTGAATGAGTGTGAGAGTGAATGTGTGTTTATCGGTCTGTCTGTAAATGTTAGCCCTGTGACTAACTGGTCATTGTCAATGATGACGATGCCTAAAGCGGCTGGGATAGGCTCCAGTATCATGTGATCCCCAACAAAAGAACTGGTAGAAAATGACCAAATTAATAAGTGTTTGTGTGACAAACAAAGACTTTGTAATCATTCTAGTTACTAGAAAGGTCAGGGTTAATTCAGTGACACTCAACATAAAAAAAAAAAAATAGAAAACATCCCTTTCTCACAAGGATTTGACAAAGTTCCCTGGTTTAGGAATGACCAACTATGTCCAGATGCTGTCTCCTGTTTTATGACCTGGGTAGCATGTTATTTCAGTGCTAAAGTATTAATGCTTTTGTTATCCCAACTACACAAAGTGAGCAAGGTTTGTCAAAATATAAAAGCTTTTGTAATTTGTATAGTAAATATTGATGATAATATTTCATTTTATTCACCAGACTTATTAAGCAGGGCATTTGTGATGCATAAAGTAGAGGTCAATAAAATCCTAAGACAGCTAGTATGCACTGCTTTAAAAACGTGGCTATTGTCAGCCATATTCGGCAAACACAGCACATTGCCATTGATTCATACAATTTTTGAAACAGTTTTTAAGTGCTGACAATTCAGAAAACCCAGCAAACATAAAAGAACAAAAAGTGGCACAACACACAAGAAACAGAAAACATAAAAAACAATGCATTTAAAGGAATCAGTATTGTAGAACCTTTTTATTTTTCAACTGATGCATTTTTACTTCTACTGAAACTAAAACATAGCACAATGTACAGAACTGGTCTGCTCCCAGTACTTGCTTTTTTCCCAGTATCATTCATCTTAACCCGTCTTTGGTGCCACTTCCCGTCAGCTGACAGCGTTACGTAAGCAGAGACCCTGCACTCGACTGATAACGGCAGGCTTTGGGGAAATCTGCATTTGACTCTATGGAAAAGAGATTATTACGGGAGCTATGAGTCATAAAGAGCACAGCCCTTTTGCCCTTGAGTTTACCCATAAGGCACTCTGCTTTACATTTGCATCGACATTAGCCAGGATAACATAGGAACAGTCAGAGTTACTGGGTAAAGCCATTGAAGTCCATAAAGTCTGTAATACCTACCGAAAGTATGACAAGGAAAATAAAGGAGCCACTGTTCAATGGCTATCCATATAAAAGGGGAAAAAAGTCTTCCACCTGCTGTGAATAAATTCTTACTTAAGAAGCCTATTTAAGAGACTGCCAACACTTGTGGTCCAAATGATAGATATACTAAACTGACTTTCTAAAGTAGCATGTAAAATAAAATTATGCCTTCGAGTCTAAACTGTGGCTTTTCACAGACTGCTGTATCACCAGCGTGTTCTTTAATGTTTGTTTTATGTCGGTCAATAGAAGCCCAGTTAAAAGTAAAAGGCTTTGTCAGGTGTTTCCTTATCTGAAAGTTCCCACAGACTGAACTACCCTTATATGCAGAGACATGCTGTGAGAAGAGTCTGTAAGATTTGAAGTACAAACCCAAGACAGAACTGCTCACAGAACAGTTTTACAGAATCATCTGGGAAGGCTCCCTTAAAAGCGTTTGCAAAAGGGAGGCGCCTTCTGTCGGAAATTTGTTAGGTGATTGGATGAAGCACCGACTAGTATCTGTCTGCCCTGAGATTTGTTTTGGCAAATCATAGCAACAAATCATTTGACATAACCAGACTGTGGCAGATATGAAGAAACAACAAACCACTGTAACAGTAACAGTTTTTGCAAAGTGACTCTGGGAATAAAAGAAACATTAACTAACACAAAATTGGTAAATGAAACGAGAACCTCAGCCGATGAAAAGAGCATGTATTAAAGACTAAGAGATTTAGAATATGACAAAGCCAGTAGGAAGAAGAGCACAAACTTATTTTCCTTCCAGAAAATCTTTTAGTGCCATATTTTGTAACATTAACAAAAAATGCTAACGTCTTTTAGCATAGTCATGTTGATAACAAAGCGAAGAAGAGGACGCTTGTTGCATTAGTCAAATTAAAAACCCGCCTCTTCATGCTATCACATCATTGGTCACAAGAGGCTGGTGAGCCCGTGGTTCGACTCAAACGGTTGGCATGGAACGAGACAAATGGATTTACCCGAGTTTCAAAAGTCCAAAATCTTTCAGCTGCAGCACAGTTACAAATATGCATTTTGTTATTTACATTTTCATTCATTTAGCAGACGCTTTTATCCAAAGCAACTTACATTGTTCAACAGTAATTACCAGTGTTACAGCCACTGGAGGCAAGGTGGGTTAAGTGTCTTGCCCAAGGACACAACGACAGTATGAACTGTGGGGAGAGTGGGAATCGAACCTCCTACCTTCCGGTTGAAGAACAACCGCTCTCCCCACTGAGCTACCTTCTGAGTTCCTTCAGTCTCTGGTAGTCACTGAAAACACCTAGTCAGGTAGGACAAAAAAAAGGCACAGATCATAAAATATTCTCATTTTTAGATAGCCCAACTCAAATAAACCTAATAAAAACATGAATCAAAAACTGTTTCCACTTTAAGACATGAAAAAGTGACTCCCTAAAATGCAGGAAACTGTTCTGGAGTTTAGAAAGCTGAGAAATAACCTTAAACAATGTTATCTTCTACTGTTTGTTGATACAGAGTGATCTAGATCCAGTCTCTGACTTCACTAGAGGCACGTCTGGAAACACAGTGTCTCTGCCAAAGCTGGAGCTCATGATGTGAAGCGGATGTACAGTTTATTGTTGTTCTCCTCATCTGCCATCAATAGAAGGGTTCCGGAGGTTGAGCATTATGTATAGTCCACCAGTTGGCATTGGTAATGCCAGGAAAAGCCTCAATGACAAATAGCTGCTTCTTCTGTTACTAAGCCCAATGCTACATTTAGTATCCAGGAGCAGACATATTACTGCTATGTATAGCTCCTGCATTGACCCTGACCTTCATGTCCTACACTATCGGCCTTCTGTGACTCTTTTGTCCACTGAAGGTTGCACTTTGGATCAGGCTCATGGAAAATACTGGTCCTAAGCCAACTCTGATCACTCCTGTCAGCAGTAATGTAAAGGGCTTGTTGACCATGACCCTCCCTGTATAATATCATTCCTCGAAACATTGTTGCTAGGCATAAACATGGATTTACAAATGATTCATCCTTTGTGTGAAATGCCAATAATGGCTATATTTCTGTGGGCTGCTAAATGACAAATAACACCGCATAGAGAAACCAGATGTCCATCAGTAAAGTTTTTATTTTTTATTTTTTTATTTGCACAAACATATAAATGAATAGAAAATACCAGTGCTTTTGTTGTTGTGGTAAGCATGTTTTTCCATTGCCTTGTCTGAGGAAGGGTCTATAAACAAATATGTTTTATTCAAGTTGACTTTTATTGAGAAAAAAAAGTCTTTATTCTTGTTTATGAAACAAAACAGAGCTTTTGCTGATCAGTCAGATCTTCATAATGAATAATAAGTTCAACATAACTTCTAATAATGAACTGAATAACAATCTCTTTTAAATCAAAATGCATTCAATTTGATATTTATTATTAAAAGAGTCATATATGTGCTTCATTTGCAATGTATGTTCTAGAAGGTCACTTGTGCTCTATGTTAGCACACCGAAAGTCATTTCAAAGTGTCTTGTCTTGTATCAGTTTTCCACGGGCTTCGGTGCAGTCTCACGTTACGCCCAAGTCTGGTACATCCTGGTCTCCTCTGTGGGATACTACTACTGCTGATTCAGCCTGTTGAGACAATACATAGATGAATGTCCCCAATGCTCATCTGAAGGCCTTAAAGCTGCAAACAGTGGACATGAGCAATCTGCCAAAGCACAATTGAGCAATAGTCTGGTTATTTTAGCTAATGCAGGTGCTATGGAAGGTTTGAAGTGGTTGGCTTTGGCGCCCCATGGCTGCCATCTGATTTAAAATAATACTCATCAGCATTGCTTTGACCAGGCATATAATATTGTCCATGTATTGTTGTCAACTTTCTTTTTATACATATGCCCCCTTTTTTACTTTTTAATCATGTGCTTCTGTCTTTGCATTGCAGACATCATGCCTCACTGCCTTTGGAACTCTCAGAGAGGCCTCTAAAACTCATGGCTCCTCCTTGTAGAAGAGGTTACCCCTGTCGCAAATGGAAGTCTGCATCTTTTGGGTAAGCTTAAACTTTGTATTTTTACAAATGTATTCCCAGTGTCTTGACTAAAATGTTGTCATTATAGTAAATAACAACAACAACAATATATATATATATATATATATATATATATATATATATATATATATATATATATATATATATATATATATATATATTTCTGGCCCGGTATGTGCTTGAATAAAAAATTCTGTGGTAAGGAATTCTATGGAAGCACATTTCGGCCAATATCTGTATGGCATGGCATGGCATTGCATGTCTATGGTAATGAAGAGTGCATTTTATATTTGATCTTATTATGAAGAAATATGAATCAAAATTATTACCATTCTTTTATTTAATATTATTTGAATCTGCAAAGCAACTGTGGTTGCTTTTGGTAAATAAGAACAGTTATAGACATTTACATTTATTCATTTAGCAGATGCTTTTATCCAAAGCGACTTACATTGTTCTACAGTAATTACCAGTGTTACAGCCACTGGAGGCAAGGTGGGTGTAAGTGTCTTTCCCAAGGACACATCGACAGTATGAACTGTGTGGGAGAGCAGGAATCGAACCAACTATCTTTGGGTTGAAAGACGAATGCTCTACCCACTGAGCTACAGCCAGATATTAAGTGCTGTGAATGCATAGCAAAGGTACAAGATTGTCTGAAGTTTTTGCAAATTTGACTTTTTCTACTGCAAGTTATTGAACACAACTAAGCAGTTCTCAAACCTGACTTGGTTCACAAGTTTGATAAGCCCTTTCCATAATTCCACTATTCTGAGGACTTTGTCCTGACAAACATTCAAGAGCTGCATGTATGAAAACAATCCACACATTAGTTTCACCTGGAGGATATCCCACTGATGACCTCTGGAGGGGTGTCAAGTATGAACAATGTCTTCTGGTTAAGTGTGGCAGGTATTTGGGTGACTTTTTTAAATATACATTAAGGTGACACTGCACATACAGTATGTCCAAATGCAGGTAGTATTGCTATCAGCACGTTACTTGCCGTCCCTGAGAAGGTGTCAGCCCTTTTGACTGCCAGTATACTGAAATGTATATTGTATTTTTGATTCAAGTATTAAACTCCCATTCACAAAAAAATGGGCCCACATTATATATATATATATATATATATATATATATATATATATTTTTTTGCACAGCAGAATGCATCCTAGTGGAAGTTACACAATCCCACTGTTTATCAGCAGATATCAAATGTGACCTCTGACCTCACCATTTCCCATGCTGCTTACATGAGATACTTGTTTGTTTGTTTGTGCTGTTTTGCTTCAGAACACTTCTACCTCCTGCTGCACACAACCTGTTAAGATTCCCATCTCTGCTTCCAAAAAGCACTCACATCCAAAATGAACCCGTATTACTAGCACAAACAGAAGGGTAGCACAGTGGGGAGTGGGCTGTTGTTGGGATAGAGAAGACCGAATGGACCTCTGTCACAACGACGCTCAGGATGTTGTGTTCCAGGAAAAAGGGGTTCTAGTAAAATGAGCAGCAAAAAACAGATTGTGTTTGCTGCCTCTGGACAGGTTTGTAGAATAAATGCTTCAGAAAGTGTGTTAAGAATATAACTGACCTTTTACTGTCAAAAATGTATGAAAATAATACTACTACTACTACTAATAATAATAATAATAATAATAAAGGGTTACAGCTTTAAGCTTTGTAAAGCTTTTGACTTTTTGGGGTAATTTTATCTTGTGTGTAAAGGTCTATTTTTTTAATTTGGTCATTTAAAAAAAAAACAAATAACAGGATTTAGGCCAAAGACTTAGTATGTCTAACCCTTTTAACATTTAAATAAAAGTGCTACAAATCACAACAAAAAAGCCAAACTATTACAATAAATTCTATTCACCAAACAATAGAGAAAAACTATCAAAACCAAACAGTTACTGTTATATGTACTGTACTACATTTCCAATTTACATCCCGGTATAACTATTAAAAAACATATTTGTATAAATAGTTTTTAATTGTTGTAAAGTTACCACACTCTTTATATTACTGTCCAGTCCATTCCATAGTATTACACCAATTCTGGTAACACAACGTCTCTTTCATGTAGTACGAACACACTGTACCTTTAAATTATGTTCTCCCCCTTTAATTGTACCCCCTTCTCTATTTGCAAACCTTTTTGCGATGTTGCTAGGGATTTGGTTGTTTTTGGCTTTATAAATCATTTGAATAATACTGAGATCAACCTAATTGTAGAATTTTAGAACCTTACATTTTACTAACATTCTATAGCAACAATTCTAGCAGAATTGACAAAATGGGTAGGTGTAGTGGTGCAGCTAATGCATGGGACCCATTTTATTATACCTGTTTTTTGGTAACGTACAAAATGATGTGCGTCCCAAAGACAAGGAAAATTTTCAGCATTCTTTGTCTTTGTCTGTGGTTGATAATGATGTGTAATAATGTCTACTTGAACTAGCCTGGTTCTACCAGACTCTCGTACATTTCATTTGTACAGAGAGTCTGGCCTCGCTCCATTGACAAGCGTTTACTTCCTTGTATGCGGGAACTCTGTTGAAGTTTAAAACTATTGGATCTGCCCAGAGTCACAGGATCTGCCATAGCCAATCGCTAACGTGTTGTCGTGACGTATGTCATGCGCCGAAACCGACCGGAAACAATAAGTCACTCCCTCTGTTCGCTGATTGGTCCTACAAAAAATTGATTTCTGGAAACCTAAGAATATACAGCGATCCCAGACTAAGTACTAAAGCGAAATGAAATTGAGCGGAAGTACGTAGGAGGGCGGAGCCAGGCTATACTTGAACAGCCTGATAGTGAAGTTTATCATCCCAAAATGATTACGCAGATTTGCCTGAAGGATAGAAGAGTGAGCCAACGCACCAAGGCAAGGCAATTTTATTTCTATAGCACAATTCATACACTGGGTAACTCAAAGTGCTTTACAGGAATAAAAGACAATTTACAAGATTTAGATTAAGAAACATAAGACAACATTTTGAAAGAAGATTGCAGATAAAAAAAAAACACTTTAATTTGTAGTGTAGACAAAGCTAAAAAGGAAGGTTTTTAACCTCCCCTTGAATATTGTTAAAGTTGAGGCTTGTTTTACTTCATCTGGGAGACTGCAACAGGTTTTTGATGCATGAAACTTAAACGCTGCTTCACCATGTTTAGTTCTAACTCTGGGCACAAGCTGAAGGCCTGTCCCAAATGTTCTAAGAGTCCAAGGAGGTTCATAAGCTACTAGCATTTCAGAAATATATTCTGGTGCTAAACCATTTAGAGACTTGTAAACCAGCAGTGCTGTTTTAAAGTCTATTCTCTGAGCAAACATTTGTGTTATTCTCTTATTTCATCACCTTCAGTTGAATAGATGCGACAAGCCTCACGTCTCAAATCAAACTGTCTGAAAGTCATACCCTGTGTTGCACATCCAAGTTCAGAGCCGTTCATGTCCGTTTGTGTTGTGTACAGTCAGTAATGAAGAATCTGAAAAAAGTCGCAATGTAACATTAAAACTCATTCTGAACCTTAGAGAACTGTCTGTTTTAAGAGAACTGTCTGTTTTAAGAGAACTGTTTTAAATAAAAAAATAAAAAATAAATCAATGAAAAGTAGCAACTTCATTGTGAATGCCATAAAGAAAATGCTTGACCAGATGCATGTTCCATATGCAAAAGTGCAAATAATTTTTAGGGAACATGGCAATAAACACCCATGGATTGTTTCATGTAATAATCACCCCTTGCAGCTTGTCATCAATGATTGTAAAAATTGTGACGCCGGCAGGCATATTGGACATTTTAAACTCACCTGCATATTAATGACTATAAGCTATTTAGTTCCAAATACAAATGCAACCCAAATGACTGAAACAATACACAATGGAACAGTGCCTACTTCAGGACTTTGAAGTACTGTGCTAAAAAGTTGCAGATGAACACTTAATAACAATAGATAACCATAGTACATTTATATTTATGGAATAATTTCATCCCATTTATTATATTAGAAAGGGCATTTTTTTACTATGGCTTCTTAAAGCGTCCTTATGTTACTTGTCTGGGTTGTTAATTTTAAGAGGAAACTATCCAAAACTGGCAAGTTTGGAAGAAAAAGAAACATCTTCTGACACGGTAGAGTCATTTTAGTGCAATCTGTTTAATTACAACTCTGCTTGGGTCCAGTGTATCAGCCTATTTCTGCTTCCTGTGTTTGAGCTGCTAGGCGTGCCGAGTCAGGAGAGGTCTGCGTTCCAGCGACAGGAGTTAAAAATTAGAACTGTGTCAGTGAAATAAGTATGAATCGACCAATCCCGTGTCTAAGAGTCATTAAATCAATACAAGAATGTATATTGTTGGAATTTAAAATTTTGCTGTGCTACTAGGTAAAACTTACGCAGTGTTACTTTAAACATTTTATACCCTATTAGTGTTATTTTGATTCAATTTAGCTCCTTACATTCCTTTTTTGTGTCACTTTTTAGAGTTTTTAGACTGATTATCAGTGTCAATGTACTGGAAAACGTCTGGAAAATTAGCTCCCTAGAACAGTGTGAGAACCCTGGTGTGTCCTGCGCCTGTGCAGTATGGTCTCTGCAGAGTTTCCTCCTTGGAGTTCATTACAGCCGCTCTGCAAATGAGCCAAGATGGGGCCGAGATGAAAACCCTGAGTGTGCCGAGCAGTGGGACAGAGGCTTCAAAAGCTCCACTGCAATTTCAAAGGCTTTTTATTCTCCACGCTCTATCTACTCTATCCAGTTCTGAAGGCCCATTTGTGGTGCGAATGTGGATACAAAAAGCTGTCCAATAGGTAGTCTCTGTTCACTATGTTTATTGGCTAATAAGCATTTGGATAAAGACACCACAAAGATTTAGCACGTAACACTTGATTACACTCAGGACTGGTGCTGTCCTGCTCTATTATCAAGTATTTGCCTAAGAACATGTGCAGATCAATTCCAGCCCCCCATGGACTTATATAGTGAGTGTTGCTTGACTCAGGCAGTGGTGTACAGTATTGGATAATGAAGGCAATTATGTCAAACCCCCAACGACCAGAGGAAGTGACACAGGCTGTAGATAAGAGTGTAATCAATGTAGGTTAATGCCTTTCAAACATAGCAAGATTTGGTTATTATATCACGTGTACTCTAATGAAGCTGTAGTAGATATTTTTGACAATTCTGTTATATTACTTTGTAAAACAAGATGGATTTGTGAGCGACTGCAATGTTCAGCCTACCTCCGAATCGACAAAGTCCCATGGATGAACTTTCACAGACCTGCCTCAAAGCACTTAAAAGTAGAGCAATGGACATCTATGCACACGTTGTTTTTTTTTGTTGTTGTATTTTTGAAGGATTGAGCCCTGCAATAGAGTTAGGACTCCATCTAGTGGATTGCCAGGCTCACTACTCATCTGTGAATATCGCAGTAACAAGAGTATAATATATATTTTTTTGGCTTTGGAATGAGAACAGGCCTTTTTTAATGGCCAATAAAGTAGTTCATAAAAAACAAAGATCAGACAGTCCAAATCTGCTTTTCTGAACTTGGCTACTCCTATGCTTGTAGGTTGATGGGCCAGTTTCCAAAATCCACACTGAACATTAATTTTGTGATTTTGTTGTAATGAAAGTGCCCCTTTGGCAGAATAAAAAATTTTACCAGATACAGCCGCGCTTGAGCCTTGAGTTCCATGAACATTCACAGCTGATAGTGGCAACTTAAGCACGTCTCAGAAGCATCCTAGAAGCAGCTCGACGTTGTATCACTTAACATTAGCATCAGGTCCATTTTTAAGAATACTTTCAACGGCACAGAAGACACACAGGAAACCAGAAAATAAATGTTGTATTGAGTGATTTTTTAAAAAACAAGCACATTTTGAAAAACAAACTATGGGCTGTGTCATGTTGCTGACTGTTGTTTATGCCCACTGTGTGTTTATCGGCACCTTCTGTTGGTGACATGCAATTATCTGCTTTGGCAGGTCTTGACTTAAAATTCTGAGAAATCTTTGCCCAAAGAAAAATTACTTTTAGATAAGGGTGTGACCTTTAAAAAGTGTTCTTAAAATCAATCTTGAATTCTTTGACAGTTTTTTGAGCACAAATTTAATGAACAGTAAATGTGTATACACTATCTTCATTTTTATTTTATTCATTCATTTATTTTCTACCGCTTTGTACCGTTAGGGGTCACGGGTGGCTGGAGCCTATCCCAGCAGCTTTGGGCCTGAGGCGGGGTACACCCTGGACAGTGGCCAGTTAGTCGCAGGGCTGACATTTAGAGACAAACATTGACAGACAACCATTCACTCTCACATTCATTCACTAGGGACTCTTTAGAGTTGCCAATTAACCTACACATGCATGTCTTTGGACGGTGGGAGGAAGCCGGAGTACCTGGAGAAAACCCACAGTAACACGTGGAGGACATGCAGACTCCTCACAGAAAGACCGGAGACGGTCGAGAATATTTTAGTTGAGTTTTGAACTCACAACCTTCTTGCTGTGAGGCAGGAGTGCTAACCACTCTGCCACGTGCACCCATTTTTATTTTTTATTTTTATTTTTAATTTTTTTAAGCAAAGCTTGAGTGAACACTTTGAGACACAGAGCTGATGTTCACATACCACTCATGCATTTGGTATAAAGCTTGGGTTGGGAGCTCTTTTCACTGTCTGTTAATGGATGTGGTTATGATCTTGTGTGTTTAGCCAATGGAGACTTTCGATGAAATGCAGCGTGTAATTCAGTTAAATATTTTTCCATTTCATCCTCACTCGAGATAAAAGCTGTTTTGTATTGTATGGTGTAGCTTGTTTTTTTCCAATACATTTTCTAGGTCTTCAAATAACAAAGGTTATTGCTTCATTCCACAGACCGAGCAGTTGAGTCAGTGCTCAGTGTATGAATCAGAGGCAGGTGTTGAGCTGTGAAAACTCTTTTGACCTCAATATCAGGCTGTCTGTGAAGCGTTCAGCCCAGAGTTGGTTGTTGAAATGATTGCAGCCTCTCTCAGGTGACGGGTGGACAGGGTGAGGCGGGATGGTCTGTCACTATGCTCCCTGTTTGTGGCATATGTAGCGTTCCAGCACAAAGCTTACAAAGAGACACCTGGCCCGGGTTAAATTTCACTGCATGTTTTCCCGATGACTTCTTTCACACATGGTTACACCACTGAAACGTGACTTGTTTAATGCTTCGCCTAAAGTGGGAGGTTAAATCTAAAAGTTAATGGTTTGTAGTGTTTGTATGGTCATCCGTGACTAAACTAAACAAAAAAAGGCTACAACACCAAACACCCATTTTACAAGAACAATGTAAAGAAGGAGAGGCTCAACAGCCACAATTTTGGGTTTAGACGACGAGTAGCTTATTTACCAACAGTAGCTACAGATGTAGGCATGTCTCAGTTACAACAAACATAATCTAGGATAAATTTGTTGATAATTTTGTAGCTAACCCGTTTGAAGAAGCAGGAATATGCACAGAAATTTGATGAATTTAGCAAAACGGGGGAGATCCACAAAGGGTGCGTAGGAGCAGTGACGCTAATATTCTTGGTGTAAATTGACACTTTTAAGCAGAAAAAGTTAAAAAAGTTGACACAGCTGTAACGTGACGCTGCTGATTTGGTGTCAATTGGGGGTAAACCTCTTTTGTGTCACCATTTTTAAGCATAGCCAGATTCTTTTTCTATTCTATGCAAAAAAAAATTCTGGATTCTTGCTAAAATTTCTTCTCAAAGCTAAGCCACCAGTAGCAAACCCCTGCTGGTTCTGGCAATGTCATTGGTGCATGTGTTTTTGAGGAAATGACGATGAATTATTGCATCTACTAATTTAAATATATATATATATGGGTAGTGGGTAGAGCAGTCGTCTTTCATCTGGAAGGTAGGGGGTTCGATTCCCACTCTCCCCACAGTTCATACTGTCGTTGTGTCCTTGGGCTAGACACTTAGAGACACCTAGACACATATACATAGATGTTATGACTGTACATCTATAAAGTCATTCAGATTTCCTTTTCTCTTGTTGTTCTTCGAATGTGGTAGCAACACAGTGTTCGGTGTTTGTACTTGTAACTCATTCAAATGTATTTCAACCAACATTCTTCAAAGTCAAGGTGAAAAACCAACCTGCCGTCAGTTTGTGCTTTGTGTGGATAAGTCAAGGAAGAGGCAGTGGCTTTGAGTGACCTTTTCTAATAAAGTTTTTAGAAAAAGTAAGCCATTCCAATGACTTTTAAGAGATTCTCCTCAAAGTCAAACCATAACAAGTGTCGTTTGTCAATGCATGTCTAACTGAAAAATAATTATCAGATTGGTGACCTTTACTTTTGGCCGATGTTGTGTTTTCAGAAAATCCTACTGTCAGTGGGAGAGATTTTATTCAGTTCACGGACTTCAAGATGCAACTAAATATTCATTTTGTCTTGCATTGGCATTGCTGCCGGTTTGCTCTTCCCACAAAGCCCCTGACAAATGGCTGTGCTCTGAGGCTGTGTGTGACCAGCATTTAGTCCAACACACTTTTTGCATTACCTAAATGAGTGGGCATATGTCCCATCTTTATATAATCAATTATGTAAGAGGCTTTCCATTTATGGTCAGTTTGATGTGGAGTTTTAGGAACTTTATTTTTTAACTTAAGAGAAACTTAAGAGAAAACAGGTATACTGGTAAGACGTGCCTAAACTCTCTGGTGCAGTGAGATCAGAGGCTGAATGTATATGCTGTTAGTTTCTTGTGATAATGTCTGTATTTTTTTTTTTTTTTACAACATCTGATGGCAAAAGTGCAAATATCCTTTCCATACCTCACAATCTTTCTTGTTAGAGCATGTGAACAGCTACGGTTGCCCTGCAGGCACATGCTACTGTGTCTGAACAAAGTCAGTAGAAATTGGTATTAATGATGAGTTTACCCCAAACTTATGAAATGAAATCAGATGAGTTCATACATATCTTAAGCATCCTGCATTAGAGAATGTGTGCTCAAAAAGTGTGTTTCCCGCTTTGTTTACGCTGGTCATTTGTAGAAAGAGAGACAGGTAGTAATTGCATCTTGCACTGGATTCTATAGAATTAAATGACCATTTTACCAAAAAGAACAAATGCAAATTGTGTTATTTTATATGTTATATCTTTATACCTTTTAGTTAGAAGTGGTGCTAGTGTCAGGAACAGAATACCACTGGAGTTTCTGTATTCCCATTCTTTGGACTACAATCCTTGCTTGCAATATCTGCCATTAACCAACCCACTCCTCCAATCCCATGACAGAACAATTTCCCAGATCAATGGTGCTTAACTTGGCACTTCTACTGCTTTGTTCCTTGTACGGGTGTTTGTGCATTTTTGTCTCTCTTTAATGGCTTGCCTTTGGGGTCTCACCGTCAAGACTTAGTCTTGCTTTAGAATACACTATGCATTTCTGGACATCATGTTTCTAAGCTTGGTATTTTTGTATCTTTGTTTCTCCTTGATGCCACTTTGCTTCATTAAAGTTATTAATGTGTACCATAGACAGCCCAGATTGAGGCTGGGTACACCATGGACAATGGCAGATTAGATGCAGGGCTGATACTTAGCGACAGATACTGACAGACAACCACCGTGCACCTTCTCTAATAATCAAATGCTTTAATGCGGTCATCTTATCCCAAATTTAGGCCAATTTCTCTGCAACATACAGTACAGTGTGGAAATTCTATATGGTCCCTTAATTTAAAACACAGTTTGAGTGTGCTGATAACTATCTAATTTTTGTAACTATTTTTTTTTTCTTTTGGCCTAATCCACACATCTGAATTGGCAATCTTTTTTACACCAGATTCCCAACCCTCTCGATTTTATCTGTGCCATTGGGATCGCCAAAGATAGACTGTGGCTGGAGTTCACCGGTGCCACAAACACTGGGGCCAAGTTGGGTTAAGTATCTTGCCCAATGACACAATGACAGTATGAACTGGGGAGAGCAGGGATCGAACTGCCATCCTTTCGGTTACAGGATGACCACTTTACCACCTGAGCCACTTTTCTTTAGAGAAAAGAAATTAGCTAAAACTATTATTTTTGCCCTCCCTTTAAACATTGATCCTTGTATTTTCAGAGTGCAACACTTATTTTGATATTTGTTGCATCTTTTAAAATAAAAGCAATGTTTTTATTCCACGGGCCATAAAACACACACTGTAAATAAAATCAAAACCAGCTTTTGAGAGTTTTGTTTGCTGAGTTGAAGTTCATTAAAAAGTCAAAACAAAAACCACCTCAGGCAAGTTTTGCAGCTTTCTGGCCATTTCCAATTTTCCACAAACAATTTCTAATGCAGAACCTCAAAATGCAAATGAGCTGTTAACAGAAACTTAACAAATGCTTAGTCTCTGTTGCACACTTGCTTTATCTTTGTTACACTGCCAGTTGTACTCCCAGGATTTAAGTAACATGTCATTACCAGGCCGCTGTGCTTTTCTATTGAAGTCATTCACAAAAACACAGGCCTTCGGGATTTAGCAGCGGGCCATTATAAACCTACTGCTCCCATTCACTGTCGGAAGCCGTTATTGTCTTGTTTGTAATTAAAATCATGTTCAATTTTCTACCGAGCTGTGAGGAGTTGTGTCTTTGCATCTGTGTGATTGTCGGGAATTGTGACGCAGCATTCGGTGCATGCATGGGATTTAAAAATAACCACAATTGCTGTCACCGGAGCTGGGGGAATATTTATACATTTCTGTGAATAGTGTGCCCCAGTTAGATCAGCTCCTGTGCACGAGACGGCATCAGCAGAAACACACTGGTTTTCACACATGTGGGGGATAGGCTTATTAGCACGTCTTTAATGGTGCTAAATGCTAATAAGCTGATGTGTGTTTTGGTTCTCACGCTGATTTTCCCATTTCTTTCTCCAGGGTTTATAGCGTTGAGCTGTTATTCTGTTTCTAAATTTAGGCGCAATTGAAATGACACCAATACATCCAAAGGGGCTAAATTCCAAACTATAACAAAAACATCTTTCTATAACAAAAGGCCCTTGATCTTTGAATCTATGAACAACTTGCACTTGATTGAAATACACAGTGTTGTTAGATGTTAGATGTCAACCCAGAAGGTTTTGAAGGGTCTTGGAATGTTTGTGGTTCTAATGTTAAGATGGTGGTCAAAAAGCTAAAAGAGCTTTAAGGAAAATGTGTAGGAACACCGTACAATTTGTCTCCTCACAATGTCTGAACAAACTTTCTCTGTGAACAGGCAATAAACACCCATGGGTCCCAGCACTGAGGATTTGTCCAGACAAAACCCAAAGAGTAAAGCAGGCCACTGTCAACTGTACTTCACACTCAGCTAATCCAGACCACCGACCAGCTTACTATAGTCCAATGTTTGCTGTGCACCCTTTCCATTGCAGTCTTTTATTTGGTCAGTTTCAGGCTTGTTTTTTTTTTTTGTCTGATTTTTAAGCATTTGTAATTAAAGCTTGTATTCTTTCAACAAAAATTGTGTTGAAAACATAATTTGTTAGTTGTAGCTGTAGTGCCATTGTCTCCACACCCTCACTGCTTTGTTTGTGCTCTTAAGAGGAAGTCCTAATTACACTAATAGATTTGTTTGTATTATCTAAATTATTAGCTCCGGTGTGTGTCCCCACTGACTTTCCAAATGATGCCCCAGGTGTGTATCAGCAGTAATGCAAAGGCAGACTTCTTCTTCACATTGGAGAGGCCAATGATGCTGGCAGCAGAGGACTAATTTATCACTGTAAAAGGCTGGTAATAGTGGTCGGGCTATAACAGGCCTGTGCCTCCAAAAAGGCAGTTAATTAGCTTTCTATCGGCCGTGAGGGGACCCGGCCAGTGAGAAGAGCTGACGGGAGGCAGGCTGTGAGCTGTGGATATGTGGGGTCTACTGGTCTGACATGAAGAGTAAATAGGGTCTGACTTAGTGAACAGTGGCTAGCTTAAAGTCTTCAATCGAAGTGAGGTTTGATATAAAATAGAAGCACGACCACTGTTGATTTTTAATGAAGGTTGTAGTTGGAACTGTGTAGTAATGTCATAATGATGTTATGTTTTGCCATTTCAAAATGTCCTATGACCAAAAAAAAGTTCATGGTTCAGTAAATAGATGCCTGTTGGCCATTTAATTAACATCTCTATTTACATTCTCGTCTATGGGGAAAAAAACGTTTTTGGGGGTTATAGGAATTTTATTGCAATACTAAGAGTGGCCACTGATAGAATTTGCAACATTACAGAGATTGGCCACGAGCCACCAACTTTGTAACTAACATATTACATTTACATTACATTTACATTTACATTATGCTTCCATTCGCCAGTGCTACAGCTTGAGGCAAGGAGGGTTAAGTGTCTTGATGATATGAACTGTAGGGAGAGCGGGAATTGATCTGCCAACTTTCCAGTTGGAAGACAAGTGCTGTAGCTGCTGCCAAACATTGGAATATTTTTGTCTAGTTTTGGAATAATGCAGCTAATCACATTTTGATGTTTTTATGCCTAGTAGTGCTGTGACACTTGATTTCAAAACATGGTTGTTGTTAAGGTGCTGTACAGATAAATGTTGATTGATTGCTTATTTTACTCATTTTATTGTCACTGGAGAGGAGCACACTCTGTAGCTGCAGGACACAGTCACTTCTCACATAAATGCACATACATTTACATAATGGAGCGTTTGCTTCTCTCCAACACAACTTCCCAGCTGTAACATATTTGGGTTTTGGCTAAATAAAAGTGTCTTCTCTTGTGAAGTCTCTCTGTCTCACCAAGCTGCCAAACTCCACAGGAATCACATCTGCTTTTTCCTGCCCACAGCCGAGACTCACTGTTTTGCGACATGTCGCAGAATACATAAGTACAAGTGTGAAAAGACAGAACGTATTATTTTCTCTACAGTAGACATAAAGATGAAAAGACTCCTGCTCACTGTCTAACTTGCAAACAGTGAAATTTATTGATATACCAAACCATGCAACGTTTTGGCACTAGGCCTTCATCAAGCAAAATCAAGGCCTGATGAATGAAGGCCTAGTGACGAAACGTTGCATGTTTTGGTGTTTGTTCACACTTTACCGGTTAGACAGACATTTTAGCCAACATTGTTTCATATCATACATTTTTTCATGCATTATTTGTATGTTAAAATAATTAGACATGTAAATACAGCCCTAGGGATTGAGCCTTTTCTATTAAACCCTACATTTATCAAGCAAAGTGTTATTGCTGTTCACCTGCTATAAAAAGGAGGTCTTGTGTGGGATTGCATTTTGCTATCATGTATGAGAAACCTGCAGTACGACATGTGACCAATGGGTATCAGTTTGCAACATAGAATCCACATTAATGAATATATCAATCGTGTAATGCCCAGCTGTGATTGTTTTTAGCATGTCTGTGGAGTAGACATCAATTTGTTTATTTAAACTGCTTATGGTCACTCTGAATTACCACTAGTGGCCACTTTTAATATTGCAGCAAAAAATACCACAGGGGCTTGTGTATCACCTGTTGCATTGAAATTGTAATTTAAGTAGCACTTATGGTACAGTATCTTCTTTTGAATACGGCTTTCTTTCTGCTGGCCTCTTGTCTCTCTTGCGTCTCATCATTGGGCTTCTCCGTCTGATCAAAGAAGCTCTCCAGCGATAATAGTTTTTTGCTCATTTTAACTTGGTTCAGTGTGTGGCACATAGATGACCTGTTTCCATCTAAGTTTCCAGTACACATTGGAGCCCTGTAAGTAGAAAAATCTGAGCTTTCTTGCCGAATTGTCCTTCCTGTTTCAGCTTCATCCTAATCACTGAGTCAAACCGAAGCAGATCAATAGCAAACCGAGATCTGGCAGATAGTTTTTCAGCGTAGCTCTTGGGAGTTAGTGTTGAAATAGACTCTCTAGGCCCATTCTGGCTCTGCAGAGTAATGTGAGAGTGTTGTTGGTGTGAGCTGTGCTGACGGTCACACTGATTGGCTGCTCCCTCTTCATTAGCTCCGGCCGGATGACAGAAAAACATTCTCACATCAAAAGACTAAAATGAAATAAATGGCCCCGATGTGTTGCTTGCTGGGTTCTTAAAGAACGGCCAGCTGCTCAAATTGGCATGTCTTCCCCACACGGTCACTCAGCTGGCTGACATCAAAAAATAAAAGTAAGTAGGTTTTATGTCAACAAGCAAATATGTTTATTTATAAAACTATTACCTTAATATTTATTGTTTCTTTTTGGCATCAGGTTATAGACCCTTCCACAACTGACTTCTTCCAAAAAGATTTACTAATTTGTTGGCTGCTGGCACAATATGGAAACACAACATCTAACACAATTTTTTTAGGCCCGAGCCGGTGATAGCCGGGAGGGCCTATTGTTTTTGCTCGGATTATTATTTTTTTTTTTTTTTATTTTTCTGCAAAATGATCCTTAATTTGACCCAGTGAACATGCACGAAAAGTCATTTTTATTGGGCCCAAAGTTCAAGGTCGGCGAAAAATTTATGTATTTGAAGTCCCCGAAAAAAAAATATGAAAAATGACTCAGTGGCGACCCCTAGAAAAGTCAAAATACATTGGGCCTATGGAAAGTGAAAGTACATTTTTTCCAATGTAGAAATACAAAACTTGGTACATCCATAGGACACCTCAGGGCAAACAGAAAAGTCTATGACAGCCACAGCCTAAACTCAACAGGAAGTCCGCCATCTGGGGTGAAAGGCGCGGCCACCTAAATCGCACCCCTTACGCCAAAAGATTCAACTCATTGTGTTTTTGTCTAAATGGCCCCAATTTTGGTGAGTATCATCTAGACACATGTGCCAACAAAAGCTGTTATTTTGTTTTTGATATCTTATCGGGTGTGGGTGTGGCAAGCCTGTAACGAGGCGGCCATTTTTGTGGTAATAAATTATCCGTTAACTCTCAAACGCCTTCTCGGATCAAGTTGGACCCAAAAAGGCGTTTGTGCACATTCATGACCTGAACACAAAGATATGTAAATAAAAGGGTTTGCTTTAGAAATGGCCCTCTAGCGCCCCCTACAAACTTATAATGGGACCCAAGAATTTAGTTTGTCATAGAGACATAAAATTTGGCACACACATCACTTATGTCATGACAAACATAAAAGCTAATGACAACCACCCCCTATTTATAAATGTGTTGCCATAGCAATGGCGCAAATATGTGGAAAAAGTCAATGGGAAGGGAAAAATTTAGTTTGTCCTAGGCAAATGAAACTTGGTACACACATCCATCATGGGCTTATGAACATAAAAGCCAATGGGGACCACACCCTAACACACACGAGAAGGCGGCCATTTTGAATTGAAAATGTGAACTGGCTTAGAATACACCTCACTTTTAAAAATTGACAGAAAATAGCTGCTTCATTCCACAAACACCAAACTTGGGCAAAATGAGCTAAACACTTGTGTGCAAAATAGACAATGCCTTTTCTTGTTGTTTTTGCTCAATTTATATTTTTATTTAATTTTTATTTTTCTGCAAATTTTTCTGCAAAATTATCCTTAATTTTGACCCAGTAAATGTGCGCAAAAAGTAAATTTTATTGGCCACTAAACTTAAGCCTGGCGAAATATTGATGTATCTTAAGTATTTGAAAAAATAATAAAAGAAATGACTCAGTGGCGACCCTGGAAAATGAAAATACATTGGGCCTATGGAAAGTGAAAGTAATTTTTTTCCAACGTAGGAAAATGAAACTTGGTACATCCATAGGACACCTCAGGCCAAACAGAAAAGTCTATGACAGAAACAGCCTAAACTAAACAGGAAGTCCGCCATGTGGGGTAAAAGGCGCGACCAACTAAATCGTACCCCTCGCGTCAAAAGATTAAACCCAATGTGTTTTCATCTAAATGGCCCCAATTTTGGTGAGTATCATCTAGACACATGTGCCAACCAAAGTTGTCATTTTATTTTTGATATCTTATCGGGTGTGGGTGTGGCAAGCCTGTAACGAGGCGGCCGTTTTGTGAAAATAAAATATCCTTAACTCTCAAACGCCTTCTCGTATCAAGTTGGACCCAAAAAGGCGTTTGTGCACATTCACGAGCTGAACACAAAGATATGTAAATAAAAGGGTTTGCTTTAGAAATGGCCCTCTAGCGCCCCCTACAAACTTATAATTGGACCCAAGAATTTAGTTTGTCATAGAGACATAAAATTTGGTACACACATCACTTATGTCATGACGAACATAAAAGCCAATGACAACCACCTCCTATTTATAAATGTGTTGCCATAGCAACGGCGCAAAAATGTGGAAAAAGTCAATGGGAAGGGAAAATTTTAGTTTGTCCTAGGCAAATGAAACTTGGTACACACATCCATCATGGGATTATGAACATAAAAGCCAATGGGGACCACTCCCTATCACACACGAGAAGGCGGCCATTTTGAATTGAAAATGTGAACCGCCTTAGAATACACCTCACTTTTAAAAATTGACAGAAAATAGCTGCTTCATTCCACAAACACCAAACTTAGGCAAAGTGAGCTAAACACACGTGTGCAAAATAGACAGCGCCTTTTCTTGTTGTTTTTGCTCAATTTATATTTTTATTTAATTTTTATTTTTCTGCAAATTTTTCTGCAAAATTATCCTTAATTTTGACCCAGTAAATGTGCGCAAAAAGTAAATTTTATTGGCCACTAAACTTAAGCCTGGCGAAATATTGATGTATCTTAAGTATTTGAAAAAATAATAAAAGAAATGACTCAGTGGCGACCCTGGAAAATGAAATTACATTCGGCCTATGGAAAGTGAAAGTAATTTTTTCCAACGTAGAAAAATGAAACTTGGTACATCCATAGGACACCTCAGGGCAAACAGAAAAGTCTATGACAGCCACAGCCTAAACTCAACAGGAAGTCCACCAGGTGGGGTGGAACACGGGACCACCTAAATCGCACCCTCGGGTCAAAAGATTAAACCCAATGTGTTTTTTTCTAAAAGGCCCCAAATTTGTTGAGTATTATCTAGACACGAGTGCCAACCAAAGTTGTCATTTTGTTTTTTGATACATTTACGGCTGTGGTCGTAATGAGCCTGTGAAGAGGCAGCCATTTCTTTGGGAAATAAATGCCATTTACAAAATGCCAGGATCCTTCCTTTAAAGGACGCTCCTCCAGAGCCAAGACTAGAGCCTTGGAAAGCTCTTCAGAATCTTTTGGAACTTGTAAACCTGTTTTTTTAGACAAGTAATATTTACATTTTTACTTTTTAACAGGCGGGTGCAGCGATTTCTGAGCAAATCTCTAGTCAGTATTTTGTTTTTCTCGCCTTAGCCCAAACATAATCTATTATTTTTATAAGTTCAGACAGATCCCAGGAAAACCAGGGAATGTGGAGACCTTTAACTCTAAATACAAGGTGGTGTAGCAGGCCCCAGCAGTAGCACAGGCCCGAGATGATGAAGCAGGCTTCAGTCAGAAGAAGATTCAAGCAGAGGAACAGGCCCGGTTATTTGACATTATCGTGAAGTTTACGCTTTAAAGCACGAAATGCATTCCTCCGAGTACATGTGTCCCCGCGGTCGCAAGGGAGGCGAGGGCCTTTATCGCCGCTTGCGGCTTTAATTATTTTTATTTTTTTACACATGCCAGGCTATATGTTTATTTGTATAATGAAGATTTTCAAAATTGTTGTGACTTTTTACTGACTTGCCATATTAACCTCCAGGCCATTTTTACATTTCCGAAGCAAACTCTTGGTGCTTGGTGTTGTCCTTGTGCACCAGTTTGAGCTGAACCACCATCAGATTTTGCTTTTAAAGTTTTGAACCAGTTTACAGTTAGGTTCCAGAAGTGACACAGAGCTTTAGTAGTGTGAAAGGAATAAATGAAACGCTGTAGTGTCAGCATTATTTAACATTTAAGACAATTTGTATTTCTGTAAATGCCAGATACAGTACAGTTACCGAATCATGGCCTTATATCAGATCAGGTTTGGGGGACAAAATAAAAGATGATTGAGAACCCCGATGAGATAGAGTTCATTTTGTACTTGAGTGTAATACATGGTTCCAACCAAGGTTCTGTACTTTTTTTGGACATGCCAATAGGGAGAATTTATCAAAAGTAAACTTCCAACTCCTGAGTTCACGCTACACTCACATATGTGGAAACTGTGAGGCAACAGCAAAACACCAGTCCATTCTATTTCCACTCCTGGAGTCTTAAATCTCACTTTTGTACTTCTGGTTGGTGATGGATCATCTCAGAGGTTATTTTGTGGAGTTATGGCTAAAGAAACAATCTCCGACATCCTAGGACTGTTCATTTCTCTGGCTGTCTGAATGCAGCCTGTAATTTGAGATTAGAGGCCATCTGTGCGAGCAGAATTGAAATGTAATCCCGGAGAGTTCACTTACTCAGTTCCAGCACAGCTTTTGGAACAGGACAACATATTGGATTTTTCTTCAGGCGGCGGTGTTATTGAGAGTGGAGTGGTGCTTTCATTTGGCTCGGGTTTGGTGATAACGCAGTGGTTCACAAGCCTCCATTCATCTGATGATCTGCCTCCCTCTTTTCCTTTATCTGCATCTGCAACAACTATGTTTTGTATCACTATAACGGTTTTAACAATCTTAGCATCTATCTTAGACAATGCAGTTTACCTTGGGATTTTGTATCACTATCTTGACAATTGCTAATATGAATAACATTTTACTAGGGATCTTCTTATACCTCAAATTTGTATGTCTTCAAATTTTTCTTTTCTGGTAGAAACAAACATGTATTGATAGACATTTTTATTCTCTTTTATGTAATTTTGGTGTTTCTGCCACCAGACAGGCAGATACAAACTTTGACTGCTCATTAAGACACAATCTCTTAAACCCCATAGCACACCTGCTTTGTAGGAAACAACAGGTGCATCCAGAGATGGTGTCAACTCACAATCTTTAATTAAGGTTTGACATGTGGTGTTTGAGCATCAACAAACCATTAGCATGTTAATTTGGACTCATTAGTTTAATTATTGTAAACAAGGCAGGCTATTGCCAACGAGACAGATTTGGTGTCACCGGGGCGGAGCTGATCTACAACTAATCCTGTCTTCTGTCTCACATGAGTGGGCCCCAGAGAGAGGCTGAGAGTCATGTTCGGTCTGGCTGGGATAAAGCAATCTGGTCTTTGACAATATTTGACTTCTATTATTTCACTTCTGTCTTAACCTTGCGCTACAGATGGATTCTCACAAGATTTGTGAGTTTACAAATCTCACAAAAATCCATCTTGAACTGCTCCAAACCTAGGCTGGTGTGTCCAATGAGCTGGCAGCACAGTGAGGTCTAAGTGTGTTTCAGGTTTGAAGATGTAGCAAACATTTAATTGTTATGAACATAAACAACATGGTGCTGCTCTAACTGGATAAAACTGCAGTTAATACCAGGTATTCATTTAAAGTACCTGCCCTTTTGCAAATGCGTTCAACGTGGGTTCAAATAACAATCATTCTAGACAAATCTAACACTGATTTTGTATTGTCACAAAGGGATCAATGCAAATGAATTGTGATCCCAAGAACAGTCAAGAAGTTAATAATCTTTGTATGCCTTTATCAGATCTTTATCAGAACGAGATAGAAGGTTACGTGTAGATTTTAAAGGAAAATAGATAGAATAGATCCCCTATCCAGCATAATATACGACAGGAGCTGACCCCATATGACGAAGCACTGGGTTAATTAAATGACCTAAAGTCGACCCACAGCAGAGCAGTCGCTAAAAGAGCAAGCTACAAACTTGGCTCTGTGCCTTTTTTAACAAATCTGTGCAAACATATGAAGAGCATGAGGGTCATCTGTTCTACTTTAGCTTTTAAATACACACACATGATATAAAATGGTCTACGTTTCAAGTTCTGAAAAAAGGTTGCATCAAAACTATTTTTAATAAAAAGAAGAGTAACTTTATGTTTACTAAAGAAGAAATAGAAAAGAGTGAAAAAAATGTTCTTGGTACTGTTGCACATTTTCATGACTTTACATTTACATTTATTCATTTAGCTGACAATTTTATCCAAAGCGACTTACATTGTTCTACAGTAATTACCAGTGTAACAGCCAATGGAGGCAAGGTGGGTTAAGTGTCTTGCCCAAGGACACAACGACAGTATGAACTGTGGGGAGAGTGGGAATCGAACCCCCGACTGCTCTACCCACTGAGCTACTGCCGCCTTTAGAACTTGAGTTTGTTGATGCATATCTTTGAGTATGTCAATAAAAGGTTCATATTTTTTAATTTCCCATGATGCTTTAGCACTCACTGTAGCTCATAATGCACTAATGGAGTTTGAAGTAGAAGCACTGAAAAATCAGAGACACTATATGGCTGTTGAATATGCAATTGATAAATGTGTGTTACAGCATCTTCTGAAAATGTGTCAGTAAACGGTGTATTTACTCCGGACCTTGAATATTTTCTCCTTTGTGACATGCAATTCAGTTCCATTTGTTATCTGTGTTGAAAAATAATGGTAGATACAAAGACCAACTTAGAATTTATCTCTACAATACCACTGTACACAGCCTGGCCAATAATTTTCTCCAACTGAACAGAGACACGACTGAACTAATCATCTTTGACCCACAGAAACAAAGAGAAAGTGTCAGCAGTCTCCTCGAGTCTCTTTCTCTAAAATCTAAAAACCAGGTTAGAAATCTAGAGGTCATCATGGACTCAGACTTAAATTTCCAGAGTCACATTAAGTCCATTACATCATCTGCATTTTATCACCTTAAAAACATTTCCAGAGTCAAAGGAATAATGTCTCAACCAGACTTACAGAAACTTTTTCATGCTTTCATCTCCAGCAGGTTAGATTACTGTAATGGCCTGCTCACTGGTCTCTCAAAACGAGGGTTAAGACAGCTGTAGCTTATTCAGAACGCTGCTGCTCGGGTTCTAACTAACACCAGGAAGTACGACCACATCATTTCAGTTTTAAAATCTCTGCACTGGCTTCCTGTTGCTCAGAGAATAGACTTTAAAACAGCACTGCTGGTTTACAAGTCTCTAAATGGTTTAGCACAAGAATATATTTCTGAAATGCTAGTAGCTTATGAACCTCCTCGGACTCTGAGAACATCTGGGACAGGCCTTCAGCTCGTGCCCAGAGTTAGAATTAAACAGGGTGAAGCAGCGTTTAAGTTTCATGCATCAAAAACTGGTACAGCCTCAAGTTTAAAAACCTTCCTTTTTAGCTCCGCCTACACCACAACTTAAAGTGTTTTTTTTTTTTTTATCGGCACTCTTCTTTTATAATGCTTTTAATTTTTCTTATGTTTCTTGTGTCTTTTATTTCTGTAAAGCACTTTGAGTTACCCAGTGTATGAATTGTGCTTTATAAATAAAATTGCCTTGCCTTGCCTATGCGTGGGACTGAGGATTCAAAATGAACACAGATCACACTGTATTCGGTACCAGGCAAGACAAGGAAGATTTACCTCAGCTGCTGTATTACCTTGTGTTCTTGAGTAACTATATCTGATTTGACAGAACGAAACTCATTTTTATGTTTGTCCAATAAATTCAGTTATATTGGGCTTATGTTACAGTTGGTATGGTTTATGTTATCATTAAAATATCATAAATTGTTGTAATACATGCTAAATTTTGTGAAATGGTGTCTTACAGCACCTGAGAAAGCGCAATTCCCAAATACGGTATATGATCTGTTGCTCTGAGCCTGAGGCGTAGTGGAGATGTGCTCATTAAGAATTGTAAGTTATACCGTAGCGCTGTCACAGCAGTAGTACAAGAGCAGGGGGTCGGTACTTCACACAAATCGTCATTTTATTTGCTCTGTGATGAAGAGGTAAACATGCATATCAATTTGTAAAGATCTTTTTACACCACTACTCAATTGGAGTTATATTTTGTGTTCTTGGGCAACATTCACATTTTTGGAATAATTACACTTACAGATCATCACACTATTTTTGTATATAAATTGGTTAATCTGTGCAGAAATAGTCTATAATATATAGGCTTTTCCCTACAACAGACAAGGCTCCTGTATTCTGAAGCTGGAATCGGGGGTAACTTTAGGGTTGGCCTTGAGTTTTCAGTATTTCAAAGCTGGTTCACATTTTGTCAAGGCAGCTCTCTATGGAAACTTGCACTGAATGGCAAACCTGCTCCAAAGCAGGTTAAGTTCCAGGTAAAGTGTAAAAATACGCACCCACTGACCAATCAGCAACAAGAAACAAGCTGCTGGTGTTGAGGTAGAAGAGGGAGGGAAATTCTGACTGTCAAACTAGATTTATACACGTTAAAACTGAATGACATTTTGCTCAGAATGGCTTTAATTGTCTAAGACAATAGAGTTCTAACATTACAGGGTATTTTAGAACAGGTCTGGAGCAGGATTAAGATGTGTTAAAGGGAAAGTTGCCTGTGACATGTATTTATAAAATCTGCTTTTCACCAGAGACTCTTCTGTAGTAGATTTTTTTTCACATTCTCTGGTACACACTAGTGTTGTGGTCAGGTTGGCGCTGAAAGTCATCCACAGTATATAGTTGCTATGGTTACGGACCAAATGGAAGTGGCTGCAGACTAAAACATACGCCCCAAGCAATGCCTTTGTCGCAAAACAAAGAAGTAGACAAAAACTTATACAAACCTGCTAACTTTGTATTAATGGTTTAATGGTCCATTTCTAACATTCTAACCATTCAGAAAAGAATAGATAGTTTTGCATCCCACATTCAGATTTTGTGTCTTTCTAAAGAATGAACAAACTGACCATTATCAATCTGTCTGCTTTCTAATGTCTCTGTCTTGTCTCATTTACTGTATCCTGTCTTGTTCACTGTAAAATTATTTTCAAATTGAATATGTAGGAACAAATTAAAAATGCGTGTTAATACCACCTGTGAGGAGAATCACTACCATGTTACACTTCAAGAATCATAAAAAACAAGCCTCTCCTAATTACAAGGATGTGTGTTTTAAAAAGGAAATTTAACACTTAGCAGCACACTGGGAATTTAACACACCTCCTGTCCCTCTCTACAGTATTCAGAATATGAAACCTGACATGAGACTAAACCCTAGACAAAATGACCTAGTCCACTGGGCTCACAGTCTCCATTATTTGTCTCACACTTTCAGGCCAAGTTAGCATGATCAAACATTTAGCTATTAAAAGTTACTAGTTCAGGAACAGCTCTCAATTCAATTCAACACTTTTACTTTTACACTTTTTTTTTTTTTGCAAGATTTGCACCTTCTAAATGAGTCTGCAGTCCTGCTAAGTCATGTGGGACGAGAACACCTCAACCTAATGTGTACGATTTGAATATCTAGTTAGCATGGTGCACAGGGTCCGTAAAACGTTAGTCTTTTAGTCCTTTTTTATGTTAGGGTACCATTAGATGACTGTGTATTTTTACTAATAGTATGTAAGTCATGGAAAGAAGTTAAAAAAGTAAATACTCTCAAACAAACTACAAAATTGTACTTATTCTTTTTCATTCTATACAAACAATTAGTCTGGTCCCTCTCTGAGTTTCCTTTCCAGGGGGTGGAGCAAATAGGCATATACAATAGCATTGGCACGGACAAACAAAATAAGCATCATTTCATTGTGAATTTTTGTTTGGTCATAGTATACAACATATGCAATCTTCACTGCAAAACCCGACTTACTTTATGTTGGACACAATCACTTTGTCAGCTCCACAATTCTTTGAACTATCTGAACACAACTGACACGGCCAGTGAAGCGGAGCCTGTTTGAGTGTGAGTTAGTGTTAGTGGATGATGGAGGATGGGCGACAGCTGCAGATTGACTGGGAGGCCGCCAGTGCATCCCATTAGTAACATGTAGCCCTCAGGATGGAAGTGCCGCTGGTTGGCACCCGAGGGTAACGCACTGCCTGACTCCAAGTCCTCTAAAGGGAAATGGAAAGAACATTTGTGGTCAGGAATTAGCATTTAGATACTGAGTGTGTGAGCAAACCACTGTGGGAGAAATATTAATGAGGCTCAAAGAACTGCAAAAACTTCTTAGAGACGTTGAACCCAGCTTAGGATAAAACCTGTTCCCAGTAAAAGATGTGTGGGTATTTCAGCGGGAGGAAAGAATGAACAAATGTGCTTCATGTTTTGGCTACAGGGATAATATCTCTATAATTGGCATTTGGGCTTTACATATTGATATGCTTTGACTGTTCAGCATTAAAAGCACCACTGGAAAATCTAAGGAATAGTATGAGAGAATAAAGAATACAGATATATTTACAATAGTTTTGTATTGTATGACAGGATTGGGATATGATGGGAGTGAGTGCATTGTTAGTCTATTTTGAGAAAAAAAAAAGGAGGCAAGGCAGCTGTTACAGGAAATATAATATCTATAGAATATGTATTCTGTTGAGACATGGCTCATTTCACTAAGCATAGTTGTTACAGTGCAACTTTTCTATGTCCTGTTTATGTTATATTAGAGTGTTTCTGTCTTGCCTTACAATGAGTGGCAGAGTGTGTTTCATCACTGCACTCCTTATCTGGCTTTGTAACTTCACTGCAGCAAAATGCTTGAGGCATCTTTAAATTAAAGGTGTGCAGAGAGCAGTGTTGTGCCCATCTATTGCCCCAAACTGAATCTGTACTTAAAGCTGCAAGGGCAAAGACAGGTTTGTGCATATTTAGTATTTACATATAGTTCTATCTGGTAGCACAAGTCCATGTCCAGTGTGTGAGACTACTTCCAAATATTGATGTCAAGTCACATTCTCAGCCACCATTTTTTTTTATTTTATTTTTTTCTGAGGCCCCTAGGAGCAACATTATTGTACACTACACTACATTTTAAACTATACACTAAATATGCACTCCTGTACTCCTGTCCAGTCCGCTTTACTATTCAAAAGCCTTTTATGGCAGATCTTTATTATTTCTATACAACAATGGATGATTTCACTAGTATCTTTTCACTGTTAGTGGCATCGTGTGTTCAAGTATGTATCGATCACTGCTCAGTCATCACTCTGAACATGGCCAAAGGGGGCCCTGGCCTTGCATGGCATCGGCCCCATTATCCACTGCGGCTGTAATCAGCTCATCAGTGGACTCAACATGCTCCACACAGTGCACATGCTTTGCTTTTATGAACTGAAGCGTCTAAAGCCTAATCTGTGTATTCATGAATCATTTAACTAAATATGACTGTGAATGTAGTGGGACTGTTCTCTTTGGGTAATATATTGTGTTGATACGTACCTTTAAGTGCGACAGATGGTGGGAGTTTAAGTGCTGTGTGGAAAAGATAATGCTTCTAGTAATTCAGAAAATGGTCATAAAAGATGAAAAATAAATTTGAATATAGAGCACCTAGTAAATCTAATAACATTGGAAACCAATGAAGCACACTCCCCGGTTTACTGCCCGGACATTTTAGATTAATTGTCTCAGCCTGATTAATATGTATTATCATTATTTAAAAAAATTGCAAATCTCACTTTGTTTGAATGAGTTTTCAAGATTTATGTGGATATTTTTAATCAAGATAAGATCACCTATATCTGCATATAGTTTAAGTTCTTTGTAGAGTAATTGGTTTGTGTCTTTCTCCTCTGCCTATATTGATTTCAAAATTGAAGAGCAGCATATTATCTACAGATACACTATATTGTAAAGGTGTCATTGTTGTCAGAAATAGTTTTTGAGTGGAATGACTATATCCTCAAATTACAGAGACTGCATGGGATGCAACAGGCAGTGCCAGTTTGCGTCAATATACACAGATGAGATTGTACCAGATCAGAAACCAAATAAACACAACATCTGGATTTTCACAATAATACAAAAAAAGATGAACAAATTTCACGAATTTGATAAGAAAGTTTCTCTTTGGTTAGAATTGATCATATGAATGCCTTATAACTATATAACTATGCAACTTGGTTGTTAATATGAATATTGTACCTAATGATCTGTTTGTAAATGAAAATATGGTGAAAAGCGGTAGGTCCTTACAAGCTCTTGGCTTCAATCGACTCCTTTTGGGCTCTGTGTACTTTTATGTCATTTATTGTATGTGAAGTTGTTGTATGTGAATAAAGAAAAAAACAAATAATAATAAATTATCTAAAAAAAGAGCTCAAATAAATAAGATTCAGAAACTTTCTCAATGACTTCATATCCTGTCGCACAAGCCACAGTCTGGATAAAATAAAATAGGAACAGACAAGTATGTGGTGTGTTTAAAAAAAAACAGGTTGGCAAAGAGACCTTAAGGTTGTTCAAGTTACTGTACCTTTATAATTGTTCACAGAACTAACCAATATGACAGACTCTTAC
Organism: Neodontobutis hainanensis; assembly: GCA_024349245.1. NCBI lineage: Eukaryota > Metazoa > Chordata > Actinopteri > Gobiiformes > Odontobutidae > Neodontobutis > Neodontobutis hainanensis. The sequence goes on from JALDNG010000005.1 coordinate 15,874,296, forward strand.
AGTGTAGTAAGCAGTGGAAAAAATCATACCGTGTGACAAGGACTTAAGGAATAGTAGGTTAACACCTGGAACACTTTCCAGGTGTGAGCTAGTAGCAGAGTCATAAGCACAACGTAGATTTACCAGTTCACCTCTACATGCGTGTCTTGTGCGAGTGGGAAGAAGCTGGAGTACCAAGAGAGAACCCTCATCAGAACCCACATTTATTCAATTAATCAATGTATTGGGTGTTGGCACACTGTGGCACACTGTGTTGTAGAACAGTTATTTTCTTGATCAAAGTGACACTTTTGAAGTTTGTGTATGATTCTGTCTTATTAGCTGTGAACATTTGTACAGTTGTGTACGAGCAGTGTTTATTCTCCTCTTTGTCCGTTGGTCTGCTGATATAAAAAGGCCACAGTGGGTAATAGACGGTTGTTGCTGTCTGTCCATTTGGGTTTGTGTGCTATTCCTCAAACCTTTCAGCCACTGCCACATGTATTTATTTCTTCCCAGGCTATTCCCAGGCTATTCAGAATATCCTGTTTCTGTTCACTGATGGCATCAACGCGGTTCTTTTGATTAAAATGAAAAATGGAGCTAATTCATCTCTCTCTGATATGGCCCAGCAAAGCACAGAATTAGATTTGGGAGATGCAGGCTTTTTAAATGAATGGTGCTGCTGTTTGATAATTCCCTCTATTTGGGGACGTCCCACGACTCAAATTATTTTGCATAGCGGGAGTGAGACCAAGCTCTCATATTTTCTGTTGTAAGCAAAATCCACTACCTCCTAAATTCAATTTATTCAAAGTGCCATGTCTCTTTTCATCCCTCCTTAACTGAATGACACTAACAGACATTATTCTGTAAATGTTTTATATTATAAATTGGAAGTTTATAAATGTGTTTCTTTAATTTGAGAAAAGTTATATCAAGTATTGAATTGGTTTTAGTGGTCTATTTATGCATATTTCACAGCTACTAATGACAATGTACATTACTTTATATTTAGTTTGGTCCTCTCCTGATGCTGAAGGAGTTCTTTGGCATTCTTAGAGATTTTGACTTAAACATAAGTGTTAACTATAGGGGTGGCAATTACATGGTTCCAATACACTGTCTATGATAACATTAATATCATGATACAGTGAAGACAAATGATGAAATCTACTCTGCATTATTAAATAGTTTTCATTGTTTTTAGCAAATATCACGATATCTGTATGAGTATCACGATAATGTATCACAAGAGGAAAAATTTGATAATAATATATATGGTACATTGTCCCATCTTGAGTGTTAACCCATGTGTGTTGCTATTCAAGACATTGCATCATATCTATTTTCTTAGCTTTTTCTAAGGTGCTGGGGCTGCAGATGTGAAACCAATTTGATGGGAAACCTGGCAGTAAAAACTGGGGGGAGCCTTAGGAACAACCACATAAAAGATAATTAGTATTGGGTGCACCCAAATGGCCAGATTAAATAGTACATGACATTATTGACATCTGTCATTTTTGTGTTATGAATTAGCTTCTTCTTGTGCAGGTGGGAACAGCTACCATTGCTATTTCACTTTTTGTTGTAATAACCTAGATACAATAGATAGAAATGTCTGTTTTGTGTTTTCATTTTGAGCCAGTGCCATTGGACGGTTGGTATTTGAAGCAATGCAGTTGCTCTCTTTACTCTTATTATCTGAAGGAGCCCTTTCACTCTGGGCATCTATGGGTTTAGACTTAAAAATGCTGTGCAGTAGCTCAAAACTTACTCGTTAGTTGTTGTAAGTATTTGTCTCAAAAAAAAGCCTATGGCAATTTTAATTTTTTTTGTATTTGAAGAAATTATCTTTGAGCGTATGGAGTCTGTACAGTGGAATGTCTGTTCTGTGTAAAATGAGATGACTATGTTCTGTGCCTATACCCTCGTCTTACTGTTCCTGCACAGGCCGCCTCAAGCACTAGCTCTGCCTTTTGGGATATTTGTTCAGATGTAGCCATGGTTACAAAAGTGAAGTGTTTAAAGCAATTTAAAAGCCCTGGGAAGGATAGTCAGGAAATAAAGTTCTGACGAAACAGCGAGGCATTGAAAAGACACACGCTGCTTGAGAGCTGTAGATGACTTCTGTGTATGTATTAGAAGAAATGTGAGAGTGAGTGAACAATGGGTAGATGCTGACACATGCAGAGGAGTGTGGGGTCAGCTCAGGCCCGGGAGGAACATAGCTACAGAGGCACTTTGATTTTATCCTCTCCATACACTCCACGGAGCTATGTTCTTCTCACTGCTGCATTTTGTCTTATCCCCACTTAATAGTCAGAATTTGGTTTTGTATCAGGTCCCAAATTCTGAAAGATTTGTAGTGAGTCTTAAGTTATTACAATAAAAAAGTCATTGCAATAAAAAACCAGAGTGGTCTGAATGTTAGTGAGCTCTTGTTTAATTTTAAATGGACGGCTTCTTGTTGGCCGCCTACATTATGATAGAACTGAGAACACGCTAACTGTCTGGTTTACAATATGGCAAATTTATGATTGTTAGCTTGAAAGGGATACCCAACCCTTTTTACTGTAATGGTAAAAAGTAAATGGTCATTGCGCTTTTCCATACCCTTCCCAGGCATAACTCCCATTCACTCTGTGGTGGTGGTAAGCTCAGTGGAAAACTGACAAAGAGATGGGCGCCACCAGCCTTCTCTGACCACACACATTCGTACACCAGAGCTGTGGCACTGGAGGCAAAGTGGGTGAAGTGTCTTGCCCAAGGACACAACATTAAGTACAAATGTTCCTTATTAGAACTTATTGGATGCCCTGCTCTACCCCCTGAGCCACTCAATGATGTGTCACATGCTGTATGCATTAATAGAATTAGCGAAATAAATAAGGTAAAAGTAAAGAGAGAGGATAACTTGCTCCATAATGGAACAATACATGGTCAAGATTTTAAATGCAATAGTTTACTTTTCCTCAGCACTTGGAAAATAGTTGCCGCTGCTTCACATCTTGAGCACTTTAAGCACAACCCTCTTCTTGTGGGAATCTCATGGGTAAGGCCAGGGCCGCGGGAGGTAATTTTGAACAGGGGGTGCTGTGAATTTATTTATTTTTTTGACAAAAAACCTATGAGCCTATAGGCCTATTTAAAATACATTTTAAAAATAAATACATTGAGATTTACTACTTTATTGTTATATACACTTCAGTGCACAGCCAGCCAGGGTCTGAAACACACAGACATCAGTTCTCAGAATGCGCTATTAATCTGAAGCAGAAGCAGAATCAGAAATAATAGTTTAATAATCGAAAGAAAACTAAATAATTACTTTCATTACAATTTCAGATAGCCTATACATACATGCAACTTATTCAGATACAACAAATAATATTACAACAAAATAAAATATTAATCAAACTTCACAATAACGCTAAAACAATGCAATCGATTTGGTCAGCTGGCTTGAGTCACTGCACGTTTATGTCACACGCAACTTTTTTAAGCACACCACAAGGAAATAATCTCTGACTATTTAAGCAATTTGTTTATTGAACAGTTCTCCACATCCATTACGCAAAGAACACACGCACAGTATAAAGCTTTCTGTCTCCATCTCCAACCTTTTTACACAAACCACAAGGAAATAATCTCTGACTATTTAAACGTTATTTAACAGTTCTCCACAACCATTACGCAAAGAACACACGAACGAAATAACACTCTCCATCTCCATCCCCACCACCTTACAAAAATACTATAGTGTACTACGTACAATTGCGTGGCTAGTCAAAGCTGATCCCACACTTGTTGCCAAAAAAATAAATGTTACAAGCGCGGCAGCACCATGCTCTTACCTGAGCTACATGCAGGCGGGGTGCCCTGGTTACAGGTGTCCAAATGTCTTTTCTGTCATTAAACTATGTAAATTTACTAGTCAGCTGCTGCCAAAGATGAATGTATTCTGGCAGAATACATCCATCTTACATCTCATTGCAGAATACATCCAATACGAGCGGGAAACCTCTTTACTTGGCAGACCGAACCTGCCTGCCTGACGTTGACAATGTAACTTCCGAACCTGTGTTGATTAGGCCTCAAAATATAAAATTAAAATCCAGAATATACATAATAGCCTACGTGTGTCAAAATCATTTTCTAAAATATTCATAAGGAATTTATAAATTGTGCAAAATATTTTAATAGGCCTACATTTTTTTTTTTTTTTTTTTTTTCACCCCCAGAACCCCCACTTCCTGCGGCCATGGGTAAGGTACTTTCCCAGCTGGAAGAAGTCTGAGCATCGTTTCTTAGACTGCACTCCTGATCCAGTCCAATACGAGTGCTTTACCTTCAGAAAAGGCTTGAGAAAAGAGACTTTATGGTCTTTACTTTACTTTATTTCATTAGGATTTTTGCCATAATATGTTGGCCATTTAATTTCCTTTTTCTGTAACATCTTTTTGTTCTTTGTAATATATGTGACCCATGCTATTCAGACCTCAATTTAAATTTTGGTTTGTAAAGAACAAGGTGCAGAATGTTTTGACATTGTTGGTTATACTGTATGAATGTCCACTCCATGCATGCAGACCTTTACAACATTGTATTTGTGCAGAGCAAAGAGTGTCTTTTATTTTCCAGCAAATGTCACCAGCCGGACTGCACCATTGTTCTGCTGTTCACAATGTGCTTATCTGATTAGAAAAGTTTGGAGTCTCATTTGGGAACGGAGATTGCAGAGTTTATAGAAAAGTTACAAACACATGTCAAGGTCCAATGAGAATCTTCAAATCAGTTTGTACCATCTAGTCTGTTCACACTACTCAGATTGTTGGAAATGTACTTGGAGACCCAAAACAGCTCAAATCATGTTTGTTCCTAGGGAAGCCAAAATAAATGATTTCACTAAAACTTAATGTGAACAAAATGTCATAAAAGATTTGTATGGCATTGTGCCAAGTGATGGTTTAGGTAGATCATTTTCTTGACATGTTGAAGCTACTCTAAGCAACTAACTTTTTCAGGATTTACACAATAAAGGACTCCCATAGTGGAGAATCTGGCAAGCCAAACATTGCATTAATGAAGACAAGCTTATTCTCTCGGTGTCATGTCAGGAAACCTAAGTAGTCTTGCATCAAGTTTTGACAGGACTAAGATCTAGCTTGGAGTAAATGCCAAGTTAAAACCAAGAGTGCTTATCTTTGTTCTGTTCCTGCAAATGCATCTTCCATCCCATCTGCTCAGCCTCTGCTTGCGGAGTGTAGAAGCCCCAGTGTGAGAGATTTCTAAAGAAGTCATTTGCACTGCCAGGCAATAACACTGGCCCTTTCACGGCTCCATCCAAAAATGGGATTGCTGTCACTTTAATTCAATAACAGTTTGTGTAATCCAGTCTTGGATTTTACAAATGAAAGAAAAACACATTGGCTTTAAGATGTTGTCTGGAGCCCCCATAGAGATGAGGGCTTAAACATTCAACACTTGGATTAGCTTCTAAAAAAGATCATTTTTAGGTTTGTGTCATTCATTTGAGGACATGCCCTACAATGTGAGAGTAATTTAGACTCAGTGGCAGAATACGGCTGAGGATTAGTCATAATAATAAAATAAAATATAAGGTTAGTAAGGAGAGAGAGTGTGCATGATTAAACTACAATTTATTGTGTGTTGTTGCAGAAATTTAGTCAGTGTCTTACAAGGATCAGATCTAGTAGTACCAATATGTTAGAATCACAAAGGCATTTGTACGTTTCAACCACCTCGAGCTGAGTAGGAGTGGCAATAGCATTGGAACATAAGATGTAGCATTTCATTTCTGTTGCAAGAGACTGCAGTTCACAGAGAGATTACTTAAAATCAGTGTTGAATTAAGCTCGACTATTTTGGTATTAAACAGAGGATATGCACTTTTGAATTTAAGAAAAATAGCATAATAGGAGTAATTTTTTCAGTCATTCATTTTCTACTGCTTAGTCCCCTTAGGGGTCGCGGGTGAATGGAGCCTATCCCAGCAATTTTGGCCCAGAGTACACCCTGGACAGTGGCCAGTTAGTCGCAGGGCTGACACTTTTTATTAGGATCATCTTAAAACACAACCCTAAGACACTATCTAGGCTTTGTTATTAAAGATTTTAATTGATGGGGTTGCACATACCACGTTAGGAACCATCCATTTAGTTTGGTTGCTGCAGTTTTTTTGTCATTTTTCTTGAAATGCAGTCAAATTTTAACTTCTCTGCATTTTCTGTATTGTCAGGTTTGGGTTTACATGGTGTATCTCATGGTTGGCAATTTTGCATCTCCAAACTTTGTAATTACTTTTTCACCTGTCTTTCCTGTAACATTTTGATTTGTCCTTTTGTTTGTTCAAAGTCTATTCCTAAAAAAATGTTTCAACTTTCTTTGATCTTTTATTCTGAATCTTTGAGTAAGCATGCTTTTTAAATCAGTTATTGCTTGTTCACTGCTCACAGCTATAATAAGATCATCTACCCTTATTATGAGGATTAGTTTTTCACCATTTGTTCCCTTGTATAAACACGAGGATCTACAACATTCTGTACAAAGTCTTTCTCACTTAGATACATGTGCAACACCATATTCCAGTTTCTGCCTGATTGCTTGAGACCGTACAAAGATTTCTTTTGGCTTTTGGTGCACGAGAAGGGTACGGAAAAGCGCAATTTAAAATGCACACCATTTACACATTTATCATTAAGTCTACATACCAGTTTTTCTCTTGTTTTTGAAATTTGTTCATAGCCTTGGGGTTGCTCAATGTAAATCTCAGTCAATGTGCGTGCAGAAAGCTGTCTTTACGTCCATTTGATGCAAGATCAGGTCCTCCTGTGCTGCCTTCTGCATCAGGACTCTGACACTTGTCATGTCAGCTGTGGGTGAGAATGTCTCTTCAGAGTCAGTTCCTGCTTTCTGGTTGTATCCTTTGGCTACAAACCGTGCCTTGTATTCGTTAGATCCATTTATGTCAGTATTAAGAGCACCGACCCATCTTCCGAGTGCTTGTTTACCTGATGGTAAATGGGTCAGTTCGAATGTCTCATTTTCTTTTAGTGATCACATCTCCACGTCCATGGCATTTTTTTTTCTGGCCGATGTTCCTGCCTTCTGGTAAGTTTGTGGAATGTCACACACTGCTCGTAACAATGGTCCACACAAATTTGTAATTTGTCCATTGTGTCATCAGTCGATGTCGTCATTGTAGATAAGATGGTTTTTGCTTTATTCTCAGTGGGCTCCTCACAGTCTCAGTATTTCCTTCTGGTTGCTCAGTCCTAGCTTGTTCACACAAAGCCTCATGATCGCTTTCTAAAATGTCTTTAAGCTCAACTGTGTTTTCATCTTTCTCATCATAAACTTTTCACTAACTTTTTTGTCATATCCCATGTGTGGCTCAAACATTTGTGTTTCTTTTTCTTTACTTGTCCTAGTTATGAATTTCACCTAACTTTTAGATTTTCTCTGTTTCAGGGTAGTATACCAGATAGGCTGGGCTGTTTTTATCATAACCTTCAAAAATGCGTTGTTTACATTTTGGAATCTTTTTCATCCTTGTAGCTGAAACATGTCGATCCACATTTTTGCATTTGAGACACATTTGGTAGTTTCCCTGTGAGTAATTTGTCTGCTGTTTTCTTTGTTTGTTATAACACCTGTTCCTTACATGGGCTGCTGTCTGAATTGCATAGTTGCACAAATTGTCTGGTCTATACCTTCAACTACAGTTTGGAGCTTGATTATAACTTTGTAATTACAGTGTCAAAGAATCTCGTGGCAGGTTTGCATTTCATGACTTTATATTGGCCACTATTGGTAGGTTGGTTGGTAGATAATACACACATACACACGTTTCTCATATTCACAAATGTTAAATCTGTTACCATCTAAGGTGATCATGTGACTGTCTCCTTTCTTGAAAGTTATTGTCTTTCAAGAAAGGAAAGAAAGTTAGCTTCACATTGTCAGTTGTAGTTGGTATATTGGTATATATTCCATTGTCTGTAGACTCAGCAGTATTTATTTTCTCTGACTTTTCATAAATTTGTAATCTTCTTTCAAAGTCTGAAAATGTTACACTGTCTTCATTTTGAGTAATATGTACTGCTAAAGGCTTATATGAGTCTGGTAAACTGCCAAGCATCATGTCTATGGTCAAATCATCACTTATAGTCTTACAGGAATCTCGTACGGCTGTTATGAGGTTCTCTGCTCTGATGATTTAGTCTATAGTGGATTGTTCTCTGTCTTTTGTAGCTTTTTCAAAGAACTGTACAAGTTTATAATACGGGGCTTGCTTTTCTCCAAATAGTGTTCCCTCAGGATTATTTTTGAAGCTTTTTTGCCGTTATATGTAGCTTCATGTCTTCTGAGCGAAAGGCTTTTATCATCAATTAGCCTTGCAACGCAGTCTGTAATTTTTGTTGCATCCTATCTATTCTTCACCAGCGGGCTTTTTCAAAATAGTGTCTTTAACATGAAATCCTGTTCCCCAAAGTTTATACCCTAAGAGTAGCTGTGGGAACACCGATCCAGATGCACAAGTCGCCATTTTCTCATCTCCAGGGATCGTGCTTGTACTTGCTTTTGCTAATTAGCTTAATAACTCGCTTAATACGCCGCTGCAGTTACTTTTTCTTTTGTATGCTCTATGTTATACTTCATGTTTGCTTTACCTTCTTTTCTTTGCCGAGTTATTCACTTCTGCTTAACGTTGAGTTTGGGCTTGTCCACTCCCGCACATGTCAATCTGTGCTTTGGTGCCTCGATGTCAGGGCGTCTGGGATGTCAGTCGGTATTCTTTTTAGCTTCTGTTGGGCATATTTATTATAAACAGCTTGCTGAATACGTTGAACTTATGCAAGATGCAACAACAACCCGTAACACTGACCGCCAGTGGTCTTATCTTCAACGTAATGACATCACATTCTGTACGGCAACTGAGCGTCTTTACAAAATGAAAGCTTCTAATACACGGGGAGTAAGGGTACTATAGTTACTAATATTTAACAGTATGTTTAGTGCTCAATGAGGTTTGTACAGCAACATTCACACTTACAGGGCAACTGCACCAGCATTCGTTTGTGTGAACACACCTTGAGATCTCTACTAATCTGTCAATCAATCTTTCTTTCTGTTCTTTTCTTACTTATAAAATGACTATCTAATAATAAATCACTATCTCTCAACTCTTATCTCTCTTATTTTTATTATCTCTTCAAGAATTACATTTTATGCCCAGTTTGTAAGACAGCTCAAAATACGCACAGTGAAAAAAAGAGAAGGAAAAAAAATGTTATAAGGATTGTTACATAATCAGTAATCAAGGTTTGGTTTCTATCACACACTCAAGTTTCTCCAAGGGTCAAATAGATCCAAAGTTATTAGCAATTCAGTTAGTTTGGTTGATAGCTCTTACTCTCCTGTTATACAGTAGTTAAGCAGTAACCATGAGTACATCATTAGAAGTGTAGACCTGAACACTAAGGGTTTGAAAAACACATTGCACATTGCCTCAGTTGACATCCTCCTGTTTTGTTCCTCCAACAAGTTGGAAATGGAAATAAATGCAGTTGAATTGAGCCATACTAGTGCCAATGAGCTTCAAAGTGAGATTAATGACGACAGAGATTAAGCCTCAATGTATCACTAACACAGATTTCAGGGCAAGAAGAGTTTTACTTAACAGTTCTAAACTTTCCATTCGACTGGAGGTCACTTGAAGCCCATTGAAACCTTGAGTGGTCCCATGTTATTTTGCACTGCATCTATGCTTTTTTTAGTGAGTGCGCTGTCCTAAGTTGTTTCTGATTATGCGCTGTGATGCAACTTTACATGATTACCTCGAGCTGCACGTCTGAAGAGAGCCCTTTTGGAAGTTAGGAAATTGCCCCAAAGATTTTCAACGTAGTGCACTTCCTTGTTTGGCAGTCCATAAAACTAATGAGCCAGTTGAATGACTAAAAAATAGCAAAGTCAAATGAGTTTGTTTTGCAAAGATCTGTGAGAATTATATGCATTCATTAGCCCACTTCCTGGTGATTTTTTTAGATGATGATGTGCTGCAGCGTGACCTCTTTTTGTTTGTTAAAGACTCCCATGTGGAGACAACCTCACGTTTCTGTGGACTGTGCCTCATCTTCATTTACTATGCTTATTATTAAAAACAGTTTTATGCATTATGAATATGTATCTTGTTGGGAAGCAGAGCCACATCGGTACGAGCTGGTCATCATCATGTTTACTGGTGGTATGTAAAGAGTCTTTGGAGTTTTGAGACAGATGCAGATATTGTCTGTATTTAAACATCTTTACTTTTCTGAACACCTGAATAGTTTTCCGGTCCGACAAGATTTTGAGATAATTAACCATCCCAATGAACTGCTACGTTCTTGTTAGACTATATGACTTTAAAAAAATAGTATATCCTTTCTGCATTTTTTTGTGCCATTGACTTCCATTCAAAATCTATTTTTTAAATACACTACCATTGCAACTTTATTTCGGTGTTAAATAAAATAAAAAAACATTTAAAATAGTTTTAGTCGTGTTCTATTGAGCCAGGTAGACCAATTAATTGTTTTATTGTAATAAAATATCTTTGACACTCCTAGATTTTGTTAGTAACCTCCCAAAAAATCTACTTTTCATCAAATCTGTTTTATTAGATGTCCCTGTTATCTCTTTGAGCATGAGCCTGCACCAGATACAAATAATGCAGTCCTGTATCTAGTTGAAAAAACAGGCATAACAAGGCACTTCATTGATTTGTTAGGCAGTTTTTTTGTTGTTGTTATTGTTTTTTTATTCAGCCTAAATTGAAACAGATGGTGAATGGTTGTCAAGGTGGTGGGTGCTTGTTGTCAAGGTTTCCATCTCATCAGTAGTTTGCTGCAGGAGACACTGGGTTGGGTAATGATCATAATCACATGTGCATGTTTTGTAGTTCATTAATCTTTCTATTTCTAAGATAGTTTAGGCTTTCTTGACATCAATATTTATTTTTAAAACCCAGGGCTTCATCTTATGTCTTTATCTAGTTTAGAGCTAATATGACAGATTTGAAATCATATTTATCATAGATGCTCTTCTACCCCTGCTTCTCCAGAAAGGCATGTGTAGGCGGGAAACCCCCCTGGTCCAAGTCCGGATTGATCGTTTTGACTATGTTACCGGGCCAGCAATGATGGCTCCCATCTCTCAGCAAGTCTGCCCGAGAGCCAGAGGCTGGGAATCAAGGCCAAATTGGATTAGATTCTCTCAGGATGAAGTTGTTCTTGGTGTTGACCTTGGGAATTGTTCGATAGTGATTCAATTGGAAGCCCATATAATCTGTTGACTGATCTCCACAAACATGGCTGCAAACACTTAACTTGTTTCTGTTGTGGCATCGGTAACGGATATCTCTTCCAGGCCAAGTCCAAACAGAAGGCCAGGGCCAGGCAATGTAACAAACACAAATGGTCTTTAAATTAGTCTGATAATTTTGCTGGTACCCCTCATTTCAAGTCAATGTAAAAAGTTAGTTTCTTTTGGCTGCTCGCTGTTTCAGGGATCAACACAGTGTATCATCACATGTTCAGTTTGGCATAGGTTTTCCATTTATCAGGGATTGGGGGCAAAGTAGGTATTAATACTGTACTCTTCAATCTTCAAAATGCACTAGCTAGTGGACGAGCTGAGGACAAAGGGTCTCATAAAGAAATGTGTGAAGAAGAAGAAGAAGAAGCCTGTCTCCCATCAACTCCATCACTGTGTGACTTTTCTGGAGATTCATTATTGCTTTAGTAAACAGTTTTTGAGTAACAGGTTACCCCCTGGGGCCTTCCTCGTAACTCATCTGAATCTCATTATGTGCACACTTCTCATGTAATATATATTATTATGGCTTCATGAGTGATTGACTGTATAATTCATGCAGACCTGTTTAATTAACCTAATTTTACTGTGTCACCGAGCTGCATGTTGACTGAGCTGTGAGGTGCTGCTGTCACATGATCAGTATTGTGTTGGAGCCCTGCTGTGAGAATCAGAAGGAACTATTCTGATGGGCCTCCCGCAGAGCCACGTTCTTTATGTCAAAGCTAGATTATTGCTCTGCTCTTTGTGCACTCGCATGCGACTCATGTCACACTTTGTACGCTCTGGAATGAGAGATAATTAACTGCAGCCATAATGACGGACATTTGCTGTTTCGATTAGTGCGATTTTAATCATCATTACATTGTTGTCTGGCTGTGACGTGACATTAATAGAGTGTGGAGCAGTGCTGGGGTGTATTAAGAGACAGTAAAGGTTTGATAGGACTAAAGCAGGGGTTATTGGAGGAAAATACAGCATGTGTGGTTCAACTCGGCTTGAAGATAATGTCCAAGCATAAACAAGGCCAAAAGTAATATCTGAAAAGTTAGTCAGTGGTTGATCCCAACTCATCCTCTAAAACCACTGAGCACAATAATAACTCCATCACAGACCGGTTCTGTGTACAATACAGATTAATACTTGTGTTCTTATTAGTTTAATGTTGTTTTTCTCTTGGACAGACACCAATATTCAAGTGTTAGTCATGTGGCACTCGAAGAGGAGTGTCAAACATACAGCCTGTGGGCCAAAACTGACCCCCTAGAAGCTATAGTTTTTGTGTTTTATGTCAAAAAGCCGTCCAAATAAATACAATTTTACAAAGTGTTGCCTTCAAAGTTCACTATTTTATCAACATTTAAACTTGAACACATTTTTGTTAAATTTAGCTACAACAAAAATTCAGTCTGGAAGACTCCTCCCCTTTGCCTTCCGCCGATGCTTCCTTATCTGCCTGTCTCAACCAATCATTACTAAGCAGCCTTTATTTAAAGCACCCTTTCTGCAACATCATCCAGCTATTTAAGCTTGTGTTGTAGCCCTCCTTCACCTTATCACCCCCTCAGCTGGAGAGCACAATCATTATTATCATCAGTAGCACTCACCTGTTCATCTCCCCACCACCACCAGTGTTCAGGCCCCAAGGGAAGACCTGCAAATCTACACTCCTCTCCTAACGTTTCATCCCACAATGTCTCAACGTCTGCCGGGGTATAAATTCCAAACATATACCTCCCCAGCACAAGTTAGTCTTTCAATAACTCTCTTGTCAACGTATATGTCCGTTTCTGTTTGAGTCTCTCCGTGTCATGACAATGGGAACAGCAAATTGCATTTTTCAGAAGATGCATTACATATTATGAATAAAAATTGATACATTTTTCTACAATCTGTTTTATCCCCACACACTGCGGTCCGCTGAGTGTGGGGATAAAACAATGCTCTTTTTTTTTTAATATAGTCTTTCTTAACCATTTTAATAGACCATGTCATTTTAACATGTTAAAATTGTCTGTTTTTCATGAATTTATTGCCACATAGTCATTTTAGCTAGCATCCAAGAGGGTTTAGTTTAAAGAGGGAGAGTTGGCTTGCACTAGTTGTGTTTAGTGTAGTGTCTTTAGCAGATCACTTTCAGTGTGGCTCCAGTCTGTAAACTTTCCATATACAAAGACACAGCAGCAGCAATGTCCAAGCCAACTTTTAAAATACAGAACAAAGTCACACCTGAAAACAGAAGGGCATTATCTCACAGTAAACTAGGTATTAAAGGCTGTCTATAAACTGCTGTGAAATGATTGCCTCTATGTAATGTACATCTGACTGGGTTCTCAGGTGGACCTGCTTTTTTCCTGGTTCAAGGTTATCTTGGACAATGTAAGTTGTTGCAAGCGCTCAGCCTTGTTGACAATACACTGCATAGTCACAACAACCAAGTACAACCCTATTTGAAACACTTGAACTATTATTTGAAACAATAGGACTTTGTGCATGCTCAGTTGTTCATCAAACTTTGAACTCTCAGTGGCATTTCCATCCAGTTCCGCAGCTTTTGTTCCTCTTTGACAGCAGACACTAGAATAAGGGGCTTTGTCTTTGTTTAGTGACACTGGAGGAACAATATCTGGTATTTTGCCACTGTATAGATTATCTTCTGATGCAGTAGTCTTTCTTTACACCCGAAGTTTGCAATATTTGCTATTGCTTTGTGTGTGGGCAGCATGTTCCATTGCTCAAAGAATATAATATTTGGGTTAACCTTTTTCTGTTGTAATTGATGAGTGCACTGACATTATGTATTTGTTCTTTCTTTGCATTATTGGTCTATTTGTTCAAACAAGCAAAAAAAATGGAGTTGTCATTATCTATGATTATTATGCTATCATTTTACTGGCCCACTTGAGATCAAATTGGATTGTATGTGGCCTCTGAACTAAATGATTTTGACACCCTTGTGCTAGAACAATAATTTGTTCTCAGGCAAGAAATCAGTGAATGTATTATGTGTGCCTAAAAACAAGAATAGCCTGTGTGCTGCATTTCTTTACCTATCCTATCACATATTTATTACTTTTTCTTGTCTGTAAAGATCTTGTCTAGGCTTGTCTTTTACCTGTTACGTTAAATAACTCACAAGTCTGATCAAGCCCGCTTTTGGTCAGAGAAACTCCATCCACTGCAGAAAAGGACATAAAGGAGCTTATTTTTCACACATTGTAGACTATCTGGGTTTATGCTCCATGTCAAAGAGTGACATTGTGAACAGATAGATGTCTCTGAGTGTTAGACTGAATCAGCTTTGGACCAAAACGTGTCACACTGACAATGACACCTCACAGTCAGCACCCCTGTCGAACAGCTGTAGCTCAGAAACTGCAGTGAGGCTCAAACAGCTGAGAACAGTGGCCTCAGATAAACCAAATGTCCAGAATGTTGTTTCATGCTGAAGTGAGTGACCCAGCTTTCAATTGAAAATGTACTGCCCTCTGTTGGGCCAATCACAGGCAGTAAAATATGACCACATTCAATGGAAGTGTCAGCCCGTTCCACTGAAACTTATTAATACTGTTATTAAATATGTGTAGGCCATTTTTCTGGGGGCTGTGTGGGTAAAATTAATCAGGTTTAAGCACAAGGCTGGCTCTTCAGTTTGGACAGCAGTGTGGAAGTGTTCATTCTAGTCATGAATAGGATGTCACTGGGATTAATGGAACATGAAAATATGTGATTGCATCCTGCACTGAATGGCAGATAAATGAATTTGGAGGACATTTGGTTCTAGAAGCAAGATGAAGGGAGAACAGTAAGCCAACCAATAATGCTTTGTTAATTTTACACATTATATTGGATCAATCAAGAGATCCAGTCAAGACTACATTAGCCAAGAGGAACTATAAGCACTACTGTTCATTTAGCTATCACAGTACATCCTGAGAGAGAGACAGAGGTGTTTCTAAAGACTCTTGGGGATCCTGGCAGCAGGTTCCTGGGAACTCTTGATGCATAAAGCATTCGTCTACAGTCAGGTCAAAAATCAGTGGCTTGACACTGGTGTATGAAGGTGGGTGAGGTGTCTTGTTCAAAGACACAACAACAGATCTTCTGGTTATACTACGCCCTGCTCTACCACCAGAGCCACTATGCCTAGAATATATTAATATACTCATAAAGCAATAAGTAGTAACATTGTGCTGCAGTTTGATTCTAGCAAGATTTGTGAGTTTAAAAACCCACCAAAATCAATCTTGTCCTGCTCAAAGCAAAGTATTTGCAAACCCTGGCTTTACCCGCTCGCTGTGTTCAGTGATGTGGCAGTTCTGACATGTCTGGACATGTTTTAGGTTTGAAGATGTATTGACCATTTTACTGTTACAAACATAAACAACATGACATCACTCTGATTCATAAATTGCAGTGATTCAGTTTTTTTCTATAAATTTTCATGTATTTGATTGGGACAGTGCATGTTGCTGAACATACACGAGACACAGCCACATGAATGTAAACATGAAAGACTGTAGCATGTAGAATGTCACAAACATCTGGGGTATTTACTTTTTTGTGTTTAGTTATATCTTCTATATTGTTACTGTTAATTATGCCGCTGGTCCTGGAGGGTCTGTTCCAACTAAAGAGGGATCACACTCCTCAGCCTCCCCAGGTAAGTCTATGCCAGGGTACTGGAGAGATGAACCTCGGATTCAGGAGGAACAATGCGGTTTTTGTCCCAGTTGTGGAACACTGGACCAGCTCTATACACTTATGGGAGTTTGCCCAACCAGTTCAGATGTGTTTTGTGGATCTGGAGAAGGCATTTTGACTGTGTCCCTTGCGGCACCCTGTGTTCTTTACATTTTACATTTATTCATTTAGCTGACGCTTTTATCCAAAGCAACTTACATTGTTCTACAGTAATTGCCAGTGTTACAGCCACTGGAGGCAAGGTGGGTTAAGTGTCTTGCCCAAGGACACAACGACAGTATGTGGGGAGAGTGAGAATCGAACCGCCTACCTTCCGGTTGAAGGACGACCGCTCTACCCACTGAGCTACTGCCGCCCTAGGAGTATGGGGAGTATGGGGTCTGGGGCCCCCTGCCAAAGGCTGTCTGGTCCCTGTACAACTGGAGCAGGAGCTTGGTTTTGCATGGCTGGCAGTAAGTCAGACCTGTTCCCGGTGCATGTTGCCCTTTGTCCTTTGTCACCCTTTGTTCATTATCTTTATGGACAGGATTTCTAGGCGTAGCCAGGGGCCGGAGGGAGTCTGGTTTGGGGACCACATGATCTCAGCTCTGCTTTTTGCAGATGAGGTTGTCCTGTTGGCCCCATCAAGCCAGGACCTTCAGCATGCACTGGGATGGTTTGCAGCCGAGTATGGAGCGGTGGGATGAGAATCACCACATCAGTGGCTCAGTGGTAGAGCAGTTGTTCCTCAACCGGAAGGTTCCCGCTCTTCCCACAGTTCATACTGTAATTGTGTCCTTGGGCAAGACACTTACCCCACCTTGCCTACAGTAGTGTTCCAACTGTGACACTGGGGAATTGAAGCTTAATGTAAGTCGCTTTGGATAAAACCGTCAGCTAAATGAATAAATGTAAATGTAAATGTACTGTAAGTCTGAAACCATTGTTCTCAGTTGGAAAAGGGTGGCTTGTCCTCTTCAGGTTGGTGAAGAGTTCCTGCCTTAAGTAGAGGAGATCAAGTATCTTGGGGTCTTGTTGGGGTGAGGGAAGGATTGAACAGGAGTTTTACAGACGGATCGGTGCACCTTCTGCAGTGATGCGGTCAATGTACCGGTCTGTTGTGGTGAAGAAGGAGCTGAGCAGCAAGGCAAAGCTCTCAATTTACCGGTCAATCTACGTTCCTACTCTCACCTATGGTCATGAGCTTTGGGTCATTACCGAAAGAACAAGGACCAGGATACAGGCGGCCGAAATGAGCTGTTTCCGCAGGGTGGAAGGGCACTCCCTTAAAGATAGGTTGAGGAGCTCGGTCACTTGAGAGGAGCTCAAAGTTGAGCCATGCTCCTCCACATCGAGAGGAGCCAGCTGAGGTGGCTTGGGCTTCTGTTTTGGATTCCTCCTGGACGGCTCCCTGGGGAGGTGTTCCGGGCATGTCACACCGGGGCAGACCTAGGACTCACTTAAGGGACTATGTCTCTCGGCTCACCTGGGAACGCCTCAGTATTTGGAAATCTGAGTGTCCGTGCTTAGACTGCTGCCCCCGTGACCCGTGCCCCAGATAAGCGGAAGAAAATGGATGGATTTATGGAAAGATTGAAACACTGACATTGTGTAAATAACTTTACAATTTACCATAAGCCACTGTATTAATCTGACTGAACATTTAGAGCAATACAGAGTAGAGGGGACAGACAGTGAGCATTTTGAGGGAGGAGATAATCATCCCTCGTTCACACAGACACAAAAGGGCTGTTACAAGTGATTAGAAGATCTACAATTCTTAAAATGGCTTTGGGCGCACATCACCGACTGCGGTTTTCGTGCCCTGCCATATCACATTGCTTGATTGAATTGCTACTTCACAGACTCTTTTTCATCACTGTAGTGTTTTCCTGACACTCTGATCTCTGGATGTTGCTATTTTCAATTGAGTCTGTAATGTGTTCACAGAACAAAGTTTGCTTTTTTGTTGTGGCCTGACGTCACTTCCTGGGCTTTTCAAAAAAAAGATTGACCATAACCATTATATCGTAATTCATATTACTACCCTTTTAGTGGTGAATTTATTGATTTAGAGCTAGATAGGCCCACTAAAATTAAGTTCTCAAGAATAAATCCTTCTAAAAGTGTGAATTGTTGTGTAGTGTTGTTAAAGTCCCTTTTTTACTTACTAAATTTGTAAATATTGTGTGCAACAAGCATTGAAATTCAGGACAGCTAAGGG
Source organism: Neodontobutis hainanensis (assembly GCA_024349245.1). Taxonomy (NCBI): domain Eukaryota; kingdom Metazoa; phylum Chordata; class Actinopteri; order Gobiiformes; family Odontobutidae; genus Neodontobutis; species Neodontobutis hainanensis. Next base: position 15,892,561 of record JALDNG010000005.1, read on the forward strand.
AGTAAGCGAAACCCAGTACCAGCAGTGGGCATTGGGTAGCAGTGGGTATCATAACCACATTGCACCACCTTTTACTGCAAATTGAAATTGTAATTTGAAAATCCCTGAAATTTATGTGGACAAACTGCCATCTTGACAATAATGCTCTGAAGAGCACGGGCCTGCAGATGATGTTTGTTTATTATGCCTTTAATTATGTGCACTCTAAATAAAGTTGTAGTTGCACAATTGTTGTCACATTTATTTCTGCTGTATTACCTACAATCATTTTCCAATTTACCGCTATCATGATATCACTATGACAGGATAATAACTCTGCCCTACTTAGATTAGATTCAGGTTTGAGTCTCCACTGTCAGTATTAGACTTTCATCAAAACTGGCTTCTAAGCAAACTCCAACAGACAGACTGCTGTTACATAATAGCCCATTAGACTCATTCTGCCCAGGGATTAAAGTGGTGAGTAATCTCTGAGCCGGAGACGGGTGGATAGAGACGTTACTGCCTCCAGACGTGGTTTGGGCTCATTATATTGTTTGTACTTTCTTTGGGGTTGTGCAGATATTTGATCACCATCTACAGGAGACAGTTTTATCTTGTTTTTCAAACTAAACTACACAAAATACATTTCCAGTGTTCTGGTAAGATTGAAATGTCATTCTTTAGCACTTTTTTGGGGATAGCATAGTTGGCACAGGACCCTATAGCGAGTAATAATGTTGAGTTTTTTGTTTTTAGAGAGAATAGAAACGAATGACAGGCTCTCCAATGTGAGCTGTGTCATTTGGTTTAGCTCCCCAAAAACATTGAACATTACAAAATGTTCTCTATTTTTGACACTTTGGGCTTAAAAAAATATTCAAAATAGATATTAGTGATACAGGAAACTCTGTACACATCTACAACAACAACAACATTACCAAAGCAACACATTTCCTTGTTCTAAGCATTTTGTAACATTACATGAGTTCACATTTAGAGGAAAGGATTTTCTGGTAATGCAGCTTTAAATTGTATAAAATAATGACCAGACAAATGATGATAAAAAATTTACTGAGGATTCCTATTATAACAGTCTAGACATGCTGGTTGGATTACCAGCATAGTGACACCCTTTAAAATAAAATGTAAATGTAAAAAAAATGTCTATCTGGAAGTAGATCCTTGTGTGGATCCCTTCTTATCGCTTTGCATTTTATATACTTCCCTTCATTGCCAAAGCTCTGGAGCGAGTTTTTAACCAGCTCTCCTCCTTACTCACACGGAACAACCTCCTGGACCAGAACCAGTCTGGGTTCAAGAGAGGGCATTCTAACCAAACTGCACTGCTCTCAGTCATTTACACCCTGAGACTGGCAAAGGCAACATCCAAGTCATCTGTCCTCATCTTACTGGATCTGTCTACTGCCTTTGACACTGTTAATCATCACATCCTCCTGTCTTCTCTCAGTGCGATGGGTGTCTCTGGAATGTTGTTGCAATGGTTCAAGTCTTACCTCTCGGATAGGTCATTCAGAGTATCCTGGAGAAATGAGGTCTCTTAGTCCCAACATCTCAATACAGGGGTGCCTCAGGGCTCAGTGCTTGGACTCTTGGACTCTTTTCCATATACATGACATCTCTTGGCTCTGTCATTCAGAAGCATGGCTTTTCTTATCACTCCTATGCGGATGACTCTCAACTCCACTTGTCATTTCAACCTGACGATCCGACGGTCTCTGCTCGCGTCTTGGCATGACTGAGTGAAAAACAGAATTGCTTGTGATTCCGGCCAACCCAAAGACCCACCACAACCTCTCCATTCAACTAGGCTCATCAACCATTACACCGTCCCGCACTGCCAGAAATCTGGGAGTGGTAATTGATGATCAACTAAACTTCACAAGTCATGTTGCCTGCACCACCCGGTCCTGTAGATTCATTCTCTACAACATTAGGAAAATTAGATCTTTCCTATCAGAGCATTCTACACAAATCCTAGTCCAGGCTCTTGTCTTGTCCAAACCTGGACCTGGACTCCCTTTCTGCACAACCAAACCTCTGCAGCTGATCCAGAATGCAATGGCAAGAGTGGTCTTTAATAAACCAAAGAGAGCGCATGTAACTCCTTTCTTCATTAGGTTACACTGGCTCCCAGTTGAAGCCATCTTTAAAAAAAACGCCTGAAAACACATCTCTTGTTTGTCAGCAATACCATCTATGAACATGTATTCTTCTACTTGATGTAGCTTGGTTGGTTTTAAGATGTTTGCATGTTCTCCCTGTGTCTGCGTAGGTTTCCTCCGGGTACTCTGATTTCCCCTACCACCAAAGACATGTACAACAGCCCCCCCCCAAAAAACAAACATGGGGCCAGGACTCCCCTGCAAAAGGGATTTGTAATCTCAGTAGGACTTTCCTGGTTAAATAAGACTGGTCTCTGAGGGTCCAGTCTCTAGTCTCCAATGTCAGATTTCTAGATACGTATGTAACAAGGCAGGCTCTTCTCTTCACACATCACCATGACAACAGCTGCAAAGGTCTCTGGGATGGATGTTGTTGGTGTTGTATCTGCCTTGCTCCTGTCATGTTAGAAAGGTTCATCCCACACGGTACATGGTGTATCCCTTTTGGGTGGTGGTATGATCCATCACAGCTCCTGACATAATCAGGGATAAAACATGAGTAATAACCAGAACTATTCTAAACATATTATCCTTTTTTCCAACTTCTATTTAAACTGGTTATTATTTGAGAATTTGACCGCTTTTTAAAAACACATGACAACCCTGTCCAAGCAGAGCATGTTTAGCATTTCTGTTAAAATGATTGGCTAAGCTATTTCTGATTTAGTTGCTTTTTATATTATGTTATGTACATCATGTTTAAGTTTGTAGGATTGAGCACAACAGTCAAAAATGCAGCATATAATCAGGTTAAAATAACATTTTACATTGCTCAATAGATTTTAGGCTTCTTATAATTTAATAGGAAGAGCTAATAATTTCATTACTTCCTATTCATATTTCTCTGAATGCTCAGAGCGGAAATGGGATTGGCCATTTTTGTTGTTCCCAAATTTATAAAGTGAGCCCATCATTGTATGGGCATTTTATCCACATAGATCTGGCGTTTTGGGAGTTAAAATGCAGTCATTTTTTAAACTGGATCCCAGAGTGGAAAAATTTCAAAACAATGTTATCACATTTCTGTGTTTACAACCCATTGTAAACCTAGAAGTGTAAACGTAAGCTTAGAAACATAAGCAAAGAAATGTAATTAAAAATGGAATTGTAACTGTAGTCTAGAAATTGTAAACAAAGTAAGTTTTATTTTGTTGTTTTATTAGTAATATAAACTACGTTTAGGCTCCCTATCCGGGCTTAAACCGGTTCGAGCTTAGAAAATTATGTTGGGAATATACCGGAATAAAGGAGGAAATTGAAAAAATGTTGCTACATTACAGCTAGATGGATGACACATGCTTATTTGAGGTAAGTGTATTATGTAAATTTTTTTCACTATAAACAAACATCCAATTGCCATTGTCCGACCTAACTTCCTGTACCTATAACATAGTTCAGCCAATAGGCTGTGAGCACCACAGGCTCATGAATAATTAATCAGCATTATTCTTAATCATCATTTATGGATTGTAAAAGCAAAGGACAGAGAGCTTAAACGGAGCTCATATAACTTAAAAAGTGAAAATATTTACTTTGTTACGCTTTCAAGGCAAAGTTTACAATTCCACTTTATTTACAATTTATTTATATAATAATTTAATTATTTTCATAAACGATGACACATTAGCTCCACCACTGCCTTAACCTGCATGCGCAAAACTGACAACAACAACAATGGTTCCTTACAGTGTTGCGTTCGTGCTGCAGAAGATACTTGGCTTTCAAGTGAACCCTGGTGTAATTTGATCGAGGCAATAATATACAGCTCTCATCACAAACCAAATGCAGGAAGTGTACCATTAAGCTGTTTGTCAGTGGCATAAAAATACTAAACAAATGAGCATCTAATGAGAGAATATGAAAAATGACATACATGGTCAAAAGGGAATCAGTTGTTATTAGAATTAATTTAAAATACAACCAAAAACATTTTTTTTTACTATTTAGTGGAGAATGGCCACAATTGGATTGTGCGGATATTGCTCTTCTAAACTTTAGGTAATTATTTATTAAAGTCTAGTGTATACAGTAAATATAATATATCCGCTGTGGAATATATGCAGCTGAAGGGGGCTTTAGACCAACAGATGAGAGAGAAACACAAAACACATTACTAGAAAACCTTTTCGTCTCTTGAAAGGTTATATCAAAAGAAAACAGCATGTAGCCATTTTTCTCCTTCTTGCATAAGGGCATAGTCTAGTTGAATGACCTATTTTGGGAGTTAACTGTAATTACTCACTTTCTCTAATGGTAACAGGTGGTGGAATATTGAGAGTGCCTTGATAACTCAAGTCTTTTAAAGGTCAGAGAACATTACTGTAACTTGATTATGTTGGTAATGCTAATAAATACTGTACCTCTAGATCCCTTTACAGACAACTGCTTTATCATTATGACTTAAAAATTGAAAGCAAGTGAACTCAGAATGTGGACCATCCAGAGAAGACATGAAGACAGGATTTGACACAGTTGGATATCTCTGATTAGTGCAGACATGGTCCAGGAGCTGCACATCCTCTCTGCTGCTGTCAGACGCAGGCTGGAGCAGAACGCTGTCAGAGTCTCTTTGCTAAAGCTGGCATTCTCCTATCGACTGCCTGACGTCTTCTAACTTTAAAAGAAGAAAAGGGCAGTTTGGTGCAAACAGAAGAAGCTGGAGTTTTTCTTGCCGTTCTCAGTAGTGTCAGTCAGCTGAGTGTTTTTTCCCGCTTCAGGGAACAAGATACCACCTTCCTGTTTCCCCTGAGATAAGACTATTAACAGATGTTTAAGCACTTGTACTGCTTAATGTGGAGCCGTTGGGCTGTGTAGGCACCGATAGTATTTGAATGAGAGGACTTAAAGGTACATTGTGCATCATTTTTCGTATACAGGGGATGCAAATGAAAGACAGTACTGTAAAATATATATATTATACTAGTCGAGCAGTAAAAATAAGATACAAAGGCAACAGGTGGACATGGTGGATGGGTAAAAAAGATCTGAGACATTTTTACTGTTGGGATTGAGTCTGTGCCAATTCTACTAAATCCTGCTAAATTAAAAAATAATTTTAGCTGTATTTATTAATTTATTTACCATTCCAGCTAAAATACAATTTGTAGTTAAAGCCTCCCTGTTTAACGTTTAGCCCAAAAATACTGTATATATATTCTCCAAATTGTTTGGATGGATCTTAGACTTGAAATCGGTAGAATCATGTCTATGACACTGTCACTACCCTCAGTTGGACCCTCAGCTCCTGTAATTTTCTTGACTTTCCGCTGGCTAAAAGTTACACAGGGCAGCTTTATTGGGTTATAGTCTGCGTATAAAAAAATAAAAAATAAATAAGATACGTCGACTCAAAAAATAAACACCCCTCATTTTGTGTTATAAAATGTTCGAAAATAACAGATTTCTCCATCTCATCTTAACTGTGATGCATTTGCAGTTTCAGAGAGTCCTAAAAAAACTCTAATGTTTTTGATTTTTCCAGTCATGCAAAATAGCTTTAAATTGTGTTATTACTGCATATTATTATTGATGTTTTAGTTGAATGCAATTTAGATTTTTTTAGGCATTTGTTTGGGCTTGTCGTGTCATTTTGGGTCCTTTCATTGTTGTTGTTTAGCAGGTGTTTCAGAAAAATAAATAAATAAATAGAAAATATAGATTCTCTGAGCCTATTTCCGCCAATGTAATAACTCTAGTACTGTATTTGTGAATGTACCATAACAAGGACAAAGTAACACAAAATCTTGACATCTTAACATTGGTGCTCATGTACAATAATACAGTCAGCCATGGCACAGTGTGTTGTGTAGCTGCTAAGTCTGATAATCCTAGTGGCCAACAGTTGAAATACAAGTCTGTATAGCCAACATTTGGTTGGGCGGCAATAGCTCAGTGGGTAGAGCGGCCGTCCTTCAACCGGCGGGTGGGTGGTAAGATCCCCGCTCGAAACATCCCAAACATCATAACATCCCGCTCTCCCCCACCTGCTGTCATTGTGTCCTTGGGCAAGACATATAACCTACATTGCCTCCAGTGATGTTGTGTAACACTGGTAAATAGTTTAATGTATTTGAGAGAAGATTATTATTATTATTGTTTATTATTCATTCAAAAAGTTAAGGCAATAGAGCCAGGGTCAAATTAAGTAAATTAAAAAGGGTAAAAAAAAAAAAAAAAAGAGGTCTAAAATGAATATATAATAAAACAAGAAACCACTTCAAAGATTTAAAAAAACCCTTTTAAGCCAACAAAACATGAACCTCAAAAGATCAAAATAACACAACAAAACAACTCTTCAAAAAAACAAATAGCGTTTCAATAGTAACAAAACACACCTTAGAAAAACAAAACCTTTAAAATGTAACACAACACGATTTCAAAGTAAAAAAAAAAGCAGAACTTAAATGGAACAAAACAAGACTTTAAAGTAAAAAAAAAAAACAACAACAAAAAAAAATCATTATCTTTGGCCTTTGACTTGATTCTTATTTACTCGTCATTTTTCAGTTTTACACCTTAACTTGACACGTCTGCTGTATTGTTTATCAAAATGGATACATAAAGAAAGAGAAGAATCATTTAAATAATTACAAATGATAATTGTGTAGTATTAACCTTGGTGTGTATTCAGTCTAGTGTGTTCCCTGATGGTGTATTTCACATATAGACTGGATTAAGTTTACTTAATAACTACAGATCTCAGAGTATGTCCATGCACCCATGTTTTTATGGATTAAGAAAAAAAAAAAAAAAAAAAAAAAAGAACACAACACAACTCCATTTTAAACAAAATGGGACCAAATGGGTGTAGGCCAAAGTCAAAGACTGCCTACCCCATTTTACCAATGAAATCAAATCACCATACAAGAAAACAAAACAGAAGAAACATAAGGCAACCACAACAACTCACAAACATCAGAAAAACAGATAATAATCCTGCCATTTAATCATCATCAATCAATTATATATTTTTTAATCTAATTATTTAATTCAATTATAAAAATTATTTTAAATAAATATTATTTGTTGCATTTAACACTTTATTTTTGATTTCAGTATTATAGTTGAAAATACAAATTTTATAAAGCCTTGTAATTGTTGCAATGTTGCTGCACTCTATAACATTATCATCCAGTCCAGTCCACAGTATCACACCACTTCAAGTAATTGACTGACTCTTTAATGTGGTACAAACACATTGTACCTTTAAATTTCATTTTCCCCTTAATGTATACCACCCTTCACAATTAACAAACGTTTTTTGAATATTTCTGGGACTGTTTTTAGCTTTAAATTTTCAACAGTTTTAGGGTATATAATTTTAAGAACAGTTTGTTGGTGTGATTTCTAAAACCCACATTATGAACAATTCTGTTGGCTTTTTTCTGGAGTCTGTATAATGTCTCTAATGGGTGTTGAAGGTATTTCCCCATATTTCAGTACATTAATTATTATACGGTAGGATGAGTGAACAATATAAGATGGAGAAAGCGCTCTGATATGTCCACGCCTACCCATTATGGCAATACCTTTCGCCATTTTTGTGCAAAAATTAGAAATTTGTGGTCACCATTGTGATTTAGGATCACACCCAGAAATGTATGCCCACTAACTCTATCTATTTATTTACCTTTTCAATTAATATCTCTATTTGTTTATCTTTACTACACTTTCCAAATATCCTCATTTTGTGTTTTTGTAATAATTATTGACAACTCGTTACGGTTGAACCAGTCCTTCATTTAGTTTAACTCTGTTGTTAATCTCAGTCACCATTGGTTGTAGGTCATCACCTGAATACAAAATAGTAGTATCATCCGCAAATAGGATCAATATAAATTGATTTGATACAAGACATAAATCATTTATATAAATCAGAGATTATTTTGGCCCTAGTACTGATCCTTGGGGGACCCCACATTTAATAATCCTCCATCTTAATATGTGTTCACCCACTTGTACATACAGCTGTCTTTTAGTTATATAAAGAAAAGATTAAAGCAAAAGCATGTACAAGGTGAAGACGTTTTGTCTCTAAATCCAAGAAACAATTCTGAGATGAACTGGTAATAGAGCTGAGCTTATATTTCTAGAGGGAGGGGTTTGACCGGAAACTAAACCTGATAAGACCAGGCTGTGCTGGTCTCATAGTTGTTAGCCATGAAAGGGCAGTGTAACTCCTGATGTGAGAGTTGTTAAAGACTCAGGAGAGTCGTTAGTGACACTGTTCCATTCAGGTGTTGTTGTTGTGAGAGAGAAACAGTTTTGATTTAGGTTTCAAAACACTGTTGTAAATATTAGGCAACATGAGTCTGAGGCAACCACTTCTGTTCAGAAAGGGCTTTTTAATTTTAACAAAAATGGCTTCCTTCACCCCTCTCTCAAACCATCTTGCCTCTCTGGCCAAAATTCGGATCTAAGGATCTTGTCTTTAGAATGGCCCATTTTTTGATACAGCGTATTCCGTGGTTTAAAGTGGGCTGGAATGTTGTGTTTGTAGAAAATCCTTTCAAGTTTTTCAGATAAACAAGACACATAAGGGGTAACTACACCCTTCCCATTTGTCCCTGGTTCGATCCAGGGACAACAACACCTGAATGGAACAGTAGCACTAACAACTCTCCTGAGCCTTTAACAACTCTCCCATCAGGCGTTACACTGTCCTTTCATAGCTATCAAGAGACCAGAAGAGCCTGGTCCCATCAAGTTTTGTTTTAGGTCAAACTAGAGGTCCCATTAGAGTTGATCTCAGAATTGATAAAGTCTCTTGAAATTAGAGACAAAACGTCTTTTCTCCAAGCTGACCTGGATGACTGAAAACCTCCACAGACATCTTTCAGTTAAATGGTCTGCTTTTATATAGTGCTTTTCTGTATCCTTCTAGGGCAGCCAAAACGCTTTACATCATGCTTTTATTTACACACGGGACAGACAGAGAGGAGGGCTGTCAGACACCACCAAACTCACCTCTGCAGTCACACACATTCATACACCAGTGCTACAGACTCTGGAGGCAAGGTAGCTTAAGTGTCTTGCCCAAGGACACAACAACAGTATGAACTGTGAGGAGAGTGGGAATTGAATCACCAACCTTCCGGTTGAAGAACAACCACTCTACCACAATGCCACTGTTAAACATTTGGTAGCCATCAAGTGTAAACTTAACTGGTTGTCCTTATTTATCCATGTTTCTGAAATAACAATTTAAAATTTGAATCCTGGCTTACTCGAATCCTGGCTTACTCGAATCCTTACTTGAATCCTGGCTTACTATATGGTGCTCTTTCACGGCTTGTAATGAGATATGTAGCACTGGTTACATCATGTATCAGGTGTACTGAATGCACTCAGCATGCCACGTCATACTGTATGTGGGAAAGACTATATGAACAAAGTAATCTTTGTGTCTAACCATCTTCTTGTTCTTCCCTTTAGACCTGAGACAGAGGTCCCAGGATCAGGCTTGACTCACCAACACCTGCACTTGTGAGTACCTACCCTTTGTTAATTTGTTTAAAACTTTGTTAATTGCTAATTCATTATTTGTATTTATGATATGATTGTTTTTGATTGTTCAAGCCAGAGAGGGGATAGACACACATATAAGGAGACCACAGTCACTGGTGTATGCCACTCACAATGGCCTTTGATAGTTACGCCTGATTAAACTTTAAAAGACTGAAAGTTTGGCACTGTTGCTAAAATAATTGGGAGCTTTAAAATAGTGTTTGATCTTTAATTCAGTGCCTGTGAAAGTGTACTGATGTTCACCCTCTGCACGCTGTTGTGCATTTACATTTACAGTTTTTAGCTGTCTCTGAAGCTCTTTCACTAGATCTTTTGTTTTGATTACTAAGTGTTTTGCTGAATCACAGAAATTTTCCACTCTGGATAATAATGCTGTATTTTGAGTGCTGTTGTATAACACTGAAAATAGTGCAATGGGCTTTGAATGAAGTTTTGTTATAGCCGCAGAATCTTTTCCCTAAGAACCCTACATACCGTAAGACTGTTTATAATAATAATAATAATCATCTTTATTTTTATATAGCGCTTTTCCACTTACTGTAGTAGGCACTCAAAGAGCTTTACATACATTAAACTATTACCAGTGTTACAGAACTTCACTTGAGGCAATGTAGGTTAAGTGTCTTGCCCAAGGACACAACGACAGTATGCGGGGGAGAGCGGGATGTTATAATGTTTACTGTTTTACAGAATACTTCAATATATTAGATTGAACAAATGTTTTGTTAGTGTTTTTTTAAACTGTTGAAAATACTAAAACATCCAAGTATATGATTGTTATGCAAGTATTGCCAATACACGATAGACTTCACTGTACAGCCTGTGATATTACAATGTACCACTAGATGAAGTGTTGCGCTAATGCTAGTTTTCTTTATTGCTAACTTCTTACAGTAGATGATGAAGGTCACAAAATATCACCATGTCTTGTTAAATCATGTGTACAAGATGGTTATTGCACTTTACTGCAGTTTGGATTTATTAGCAAACCATCCCAAACCTCTAGATACGTGCCATGACTGCCCAAATAACAATTATTAATGCATTTTTGAGACAGTCTATCTTATTATTATTATGACATGCACTAACATCAGGTACTGTAAACTCCATTGATGTGTGCAGGTGTGACACTTTGGTGATATACAGAACATTCTACTCTAATGGTGTTGATGATGATGATGATGATGACCTTTTTACATATGTCACATTGTACATATGTTCTTTTAACACTGCTGTGTGTTCTTGTAAGTGTATGATGACAGGTCTTATGTGGGTTGTTATTAAATCAAAGGCAATTCTCCACTCTGCTGGGCAATAATGCATGTATTCATTGCTTTTATAAAAAAAAGTACAGTGAGTGTTTTGTTAAAGCTATTCTGTGTGGCCCAGAAAATTACAATTATTATGCTACCGTCGGCTAAAAGCAGACTCCACACAGACTTTTCTGCTGCTCTGACACAAGTAAAGGTGGACGGTATTTGCGTAGTGCTGATGATGTCACGGCAGCTGAGCTATTTTTAGAACGTGGTCTAAAGAGGTCCAACTTGCTCCCTGCTTCCCTTAATATTCCAAGCCTTTTCTCCAGCTCCTTTTAGCCTGTTTGACCTCAGACTTTTGGCCAATTTGGAGCCTTCTCTTGTGGTTTTCACGGCTGTCACACACACATTACTAAATAGATTATTGAAGATGTAATTACTCTATAAAGGAGGCAAAAGGGATGAAGCTGCTCTTTGATAAAATGTATTGAATTTGCAGCTGTCTAACAAGTCCCGAGCACTTGACTTGAGCTGACATAATGAATTAATGACTATAGCTTGACTGGCTACGCTAATATTTATGGTAGAGATAAATATTCATGACAAAGCTGCAAAAACATTTATGTATTCGAGACACGCCACACTTACAACACTCGAGAATAGATAATAAGGTTTCATGCAGGCTTATTCATGATACATGATGCACACAAGTCAGATTTCTATCAGTGAGTGCACAGCTCAGCACTATCAGTCATTTAAAGCTCCCCAGAACCCAGTGGAAGAAACCATTAGGTCCATTAATCACTCTTCCCACAATTGCGCAGAGTGGACAAACTGAGTCCAGAGTAGACATTGGGAATGTGAACTCAAACTTGCATGTAGGCTTTGGACATCTACAAAATAAGTTTTTATTTTTTATTTTTTTAAAGTGAAGTTGTCATCTGATCTATTTCCTCTGAGTTTGTTCATAGACAACAGCATGTCCCTCTAGGGCTACCGTAGGTGCTCACAGGCTTTAGGGAAGTAGGTGTGTTAACAATTACACACATTAAATTCTTCTGCCTGTAGGTATACAGCTATAAGTATTTACATAGTTTTCAGTCATCCATAACCTCAAGTGTGCCCCATGTGTCTATGGAGCACATCTTTTGGAACCTGCATATTCATTAGTGTCTTTATTTTTTCCTATGTTCGAGGGTCACAGAAAAGTCATATTTTCTGCTTGACTGGAGTTGGATTGCATAAGAAAGTCTTCCATCTGGTCCACCACAGGCCTTTCTTGCTTGATCCTGTTATCACATTATTACATACACAAAGCTGTAGAGAGAGGCCATAGAACAACAGTGGGCTGTGATCACAGATTAATAGTCCAGTCCAGGCTTAAGGACAGATGTAGGTCTGGTGTACACCTCCTTGTTTACTAAAGAGCCTTGACTAAGACCATTATTGTAATAATGAGCTGCATACACATGTTTGCTCACGGTGGCTAAATTAATAATTCAAGATGGACAAGTGACCATTCAATGACCATAAAATACTATGTAACTTTTAGCCTCTAGATGACCCAATCCTATAAAACATATTTTCTAACACGGTAGGGTAATTTTAGTAAATTTTTATATAAATACAACTCTGCAAGGGTCTAGTGTATTGGCCTGTTTTTGCTCACTGTGTCTGAGCGGCTAAGCGAGCCGACTCAGGAGAGGTCTCCACGTCCCGGTGGCATGGAATTATAAATTATTTATATCAGAGTTTTCTGTCCATGTGAGGGTACTGTGTCAGTGAAATAAGTATGATTCTACCAATCATGTGTTTAAGAATTCTTAAAATGACACAATGCTACTAGCTAAAAGTTACGCAGTGTCACTTTAAACAACTGTTAATAATGGCATGGAAACTACCCATCGTATCTTAGTATGTGTTCACACTTGTAGTCTGCTTCATTAGTTCACACCAAAACTAAAAACAATCCATTTAGTTTGGTTTGTCAACTAAAAGCCCCGGTGTTTATAGCACTCATTTGGCATTTAAACTGCAGACCAAACAGAAAAACATGCATTTTTTAAGGAAGACAGTAGATGGTGGTGTTTGCCCAAACGCTAATAAGGATTCTATCATAGCATTTTAGCTTCTCACTGCTTCACATTTGACCTCTTCTCATTTCATTTATTTGGAGAATATTGTTTAGTTTTGTTCTTTTCCAACCCCGGAGAATCTAAACGTTTGGGGATATTTTTGTTGAAAATTTATGTTGCTCTTCCTGTTCCTGCTCGTCTGTCACTAACAGAACAACCACAGCAGAGTCTGTTTGAACCGCACCAAACAGGGCAAGTGTGAACGCACCCTAAGAACACCTTTCATTTAAATGGTTTTATTTGGGAATGGATTTTCTCTAAAAAGCTTTAAAAACTTATATTATTGCTTTTAATTAAGTAATATGTATAATCTTACTTATGTTTAGGACTCTTTGGTTCAAAGCACTAGCATCCATCCTCCAGGAACCCATTGAGGGCTGGCATTTAGCTAAGATTATACTTCTTACTGTATACACTCAGTCTTGTTGTCTATACTCACTCATTCCTGACCACATTCATCTTTGGGTGCAGGCTGAACAGTAATAGTACAGTAACACACTTGCACACACAGTGATTGCATAAATAAAGTACGAAGGCTCCAGCACAGAGCTTAACATTTTGATGCAAATGCCTGTTAATTACTGAATGAATAGTGGGGTTGTGGGTAACACAGCCACTGTCTCCGTTATGTGAGCATTTACACTGAGCTAATGTGAGCTAATACTCGGCTGTTTATCACTCTCCGTGGCAGCTGTGTCAAATAAAGCAGCTATACAACCCGGCACTGTTCTAGGTTGACTAATTGGAATAAAGCAAAATACTCCGTCATCATGTACACACGTTTCAGGGCAGCTGCCTCCCTAAAGCAAATCCAAGCCCAGATACCTGCCCGCTTGTCTATTATAAATGGAGCACTAAAATATTTAAGGAGCCGTGGTGTTTAAAGTTTAATGGCGTACACACTGTGGGCATTTACACAGTGAGAGATGGTTGTGGTCACAGTCAGACAGTCCCAGTGCACTGCTGTAAACAGTCGGCAAAATGACTCAATAGGTTTACACGGTGGGTTTAACTTAGGACTCAGGACTTAGGCTCCACTGTGATCAGGGTGTATTTTAGTAACGTGTCATATACATATAGTAGATATAGTTTTGACTGCAGTATGCATGACAGTGAAGCTGAGTCTTGTTGCTCTTACTTTGGGAAATGAAAGCGTAAGTGATTAAATGTTGGAAATGCAGCTTTCTGAATTTAGTTTTGAAAGCTTAGGTGGAAACTATTCTGTTCTGCTACTGTTTATCACAGCAGTATACAGTCATACCTCCAGCCTCTGGGACCACTACAAAAGGAGGATGTAGTCTAGTAAATGGCAATTTAAGTACGTTTAAACATTCAGATTACTCTGAAGAAACAATTTGTGTAGTACTTAGTGCAGTGGAAACGCAATGGAAACACAATCCTCTTTAAGAGTCACCTGTACCAAATGTGCTGACCCAACCTGAGCTGTACTGTTCAGCTCAGTGTCTAGCTACACTTAGGTTGTTTAACAATACCTCTGACCCTGAGTTTATATTCACAGAAGGAATGCTCTGCGCGAGCTATTATAAATTGGTTTTGGTAATCATTAGCATTGAGTTTTTGGCTGAAATTGCTTTGGAGCCCCAGGTGTTGTAACATCACCAACACATTTTGCACCTCACGTAAATCACACACATACAGTACAGTATGTCACAATTTGTCAAACCAATATGCAATTGTGCTGCCATCCATACATTTAAAAGCAACTTTATCTCTATCCGAATAGACAATATTGTAAAAATGACTCAGTCCTCAGCAGCAGTTAAATGACACTGTAGGGCTGTTTTGAAGATGCATAACGGCGACAAACAGCCATAAAGGAGCTAAAAACAGCTCCCATTGCTTTGGTGTTTAGCCTCAGCGTGTGACAGAGCAGATCAGTGCAGTTAGTATGCATCCGGGCCACTTCCGACGTGCAGCACATGTTGTTTTTAGTAGGTATTGGTAATTACAGCTGGAAATTGTCAGATGGTACATAAAACTACAGACACCCCAGCTAATTAAGAGCAAGCTCATATAAGCGCTGTCAGTGAGTGTGCCATAAATAGATTGGTCTTTTGCGTGTGCTGCTGCCGCGGCTGATTGTGTGGAATCGATCTCATTGTAAAGTCTCTTTCATGGCAATGCAGCCGAGCGCACTGAGGGATCAAAGCTGTTTCGTTCTACAGAAATCTGCATATACAGGTTAATTCACTCTCGGCCTGCCATATTTAATTCAAGTGTACTGGTGAGTACAGGGCACCAGGATCCCCATGGGCACTCAGATCTGTCAAGATTTTTAAAGACATGTCAGTCCTGGTCAGGTGCTATATCCTACCTAGGTGTGGTACATCTAGGGCATATATGAGCTGTTTTGCATTGACCAAAAATAAAACAAAAAACAATGAATGGTTCTTTTCTATATAAAGTAGACCATGCATCCACATTATTTCCAGACTATAAAAACTTCAATGCAGATGCAAAACCGTAATAGACAGTGTTTTAGGTTAATAAAATAAAATAAAAATCTGAAAAAAATGTTTTGGG
Organism: Neodontobutis hainanensis; assembly: GCA_024349245.1. Taxonomy (NCBI): domain Eukaryota; kingdom Metazoa; phylum Chordata; class Actinopteri; order Gobiiformes; family Odontobutidae; genus Neodontobutis; species Neodontobutis hainanensis. The sequence continues at coordinate 15,908,188 of JALDNG010000005.1, forward strand.
GCGTACCCAAAGCCAAGTATTGTGCATTCAGAAAAATTGATGTGAACTAAAACAGCTTGCTCTGTTCTCCTTCTCTCTCAGAAATTTCTACCTTCTATATTTTGTCTTGGTCAGTTTTGTGTTCCTTTTAGGTTAAGTGAACAATACAGAAAAAGGTACTAAAGAATGCACTACAAAAACATAATAAATGTAAAGTGTTGAATCATAACCAAAATGCACATGGCTAATTTCAATAAATGAAAACAAAAGCATCTTATTGCAATATGGAGCCTACAATGAGCATTGGTATCATGACATTATTTCTGTGTGTATATGCCATTCTTCTCCAAAGTCTGTACTGTGCTGATATTCGCTAATGCTAAGTCCTGGGCCTGATCTGATTTCACAGCTAATGTGGCTCTGAACTAATCTGGCTGCTTTTCTATTATCTGATGATTATCAGACTCTGTTGGTGCCTGGAAACCCTTACATGTGGGACTTAAACGTTGTCAGTGCCAAAATGCTTTAATGAAAAAATGAGGGACCAGCACAGATAGACTGTGGCTGGAGTTGCTCTATAAAAGGATTTGAACCCACAATCTCTCACACCCAAACCAGGTGCACTTACCTCCACTGCAAAGGAGCTACCTCTCCATTTGAATTAACGACAGAAATACAAGTACTTATTAAGATTAAGCATCATTGAGCTAGCTTCTAAAATGCAAATGATTAGTTCCTATGCCAGGTTTTTGTGCATGATATGCCTGGCAGATTAGGAGAGATTCAAACCCCTTATCGCAGGCCAGAATCACAGAAATAAATTGATTCTGTCAGCGTAAAAAATGAGAAGAGAACTCTTGTACTGACACACACAAGTTAAAGGAAGTGCTGAGCAGCTGTGAGCCTCATTTCTACCCACCGTGTGCTGCATACTGAATACTTCTGCCTGGAAAAGCTGCAGCCTCCACAGGCCGCTAACAAAATACAGCATATGTTATGTATTCTGCGCTGTGCACGGCATCTTGACAGTGGTCTGCTTGGAGTGTAGTGAGAAGTTCTTTGAGGTCACTGGCGGTCATGTATAGACATATAGACATGTACTGTATAGGCTCATTCATACACTCTGCTGAGATCTCTGCTTTAGTGAGTTGCCCGAGCCTCATCAAGCAATGTAGCTTTTATGACTATCACACTTACCCATGAACCACAATATGGTGCATGGACAAACGGGTTGTATTATTGTCTGGAAAATAGTCAATATTCTTTGATTGAACAAGACTATAGTCTTTGGTGTATGTTCATAAAAGCGCTCACCAGTCACCTCAATTGCACTGATTTCACTGGAAATATCACCCTGGCAGCATTAACATTAAGATAAACTGAAAACACACAGATCAATACTTATTATGGATCAGAGCACCCAACAGCACACAAACTCAGTTGTCAGGACACTTTATAACCGGGCCAATCTCATCACAAACACTGAGGACGAGGAGGAGGAGGCACACATCCAAAACGCACTCAAAAACTATCAATATCCACAATGGGCCAAAGAGGGCAGACAAAAGGTAAAAAACACAAAGGAGGAAACCAGAGGAACGAAGAAGAGGAAGAAGACACAACACACCAACACACCTGCCACAGTAACTCTACCATACGTCAGAGGGGTCACAGAACAGATTCACCAGACAACGAAGAAACACAACTTGAACACACCAATAAAACCACATAGAAAATTCAGACAGTTGCAAGTAAGACACAAGGACAAAATAAAACAAGAGAAAAAAATGTGATGTCATCAATGAGATCCTATGTTTATTTTGTAAAAAAACTTATGTGGGGGAGACAGGACGAACATTTGACACACGCAAAAAAAAAGAGAAATCAGCCATATCGGACCATTGCAAGAAGGAGAACCATATTATGGACTGGAACAATGCTAGGGTCATATGTTCCGAAAGGCATGGGTGGAGTGGTAATTGAGAAGCTCGGGAATTTTCCCCGTTGGGCCTGTACTGTCTCACAGTGCAAACATCTAGAATTTGAAAGAGAACAAGCGGCCCAGAGAATAGGCTATATTACCACCTTGGAGGCCCTGAGGAGCGTCCCCATTAGGCCCTGTTAATGACACACAAGTAACTGCAGCAGCAGCATCTCACACACACAGCCACACACATACTGCCCTGCCTGTGTGAGTGTGATGCGGGCCGGCCGCTGAGGACAGCAGGGCTTCGGCAAGGTGTTCCGAGATTTATTTTACTATACTTATCAGTTCACGTGATCCTTTTTTTTTGTTTATTGTAATATGAAATAGTTTCTATTTTTCTATTTTTCAAAAGAAGCATCTCTGTGTTAATTGGTCCAGCTTGTGTGATTTTTATGATATACTGTTTCTCAGGATCTGTTCATAGTCACTCAGTTTCTCTGGCCGCTCTGGGAACGGGTCAGGTAGGTACAGTTATAACTCAACAGTGCCAGTCAGTAAATTAAACAAATCTTTGCTAGTTCTGTGCAGCCTTGTGGCCTTGTTTGGCAGTTTTGATAGACTTATGTATGTAGCACCAATCAGCAACAACCTTGCGCGCTCTCACGAAGCCCCACAACGTAAAACAGCAGCCAAACCAAGCAAACTCCCACACGACACAAGTAACTGTGGCATGTTCACTGTAAATACTTAGTGTAGACATCCACAACATTAGGACAGTGGGCTCTGAGCTGAAGGGGGGTCTCTACAGCCCTGTCATTGCCTTAGTGTGCCAGAGTGTGCCGGTGCCTCTTGTCTGAGACACGGCCATGGCCTTTGAGATCAGTTAAAACTGAAGCCCACATTAAAAGGTCTGTGCTACATGAAGGATCAAATCAAAGGTAAAAGCTCTCGCTGCAGTTGTAGGTCTTTGTGTGTGCTGTCTGAGCGCTTCAGTCTCTTTCTAGTGACGAGAGAAAAGATGCTTTTAGTAGCTTATTCCATCAGAAATAGAGCTCATAAACAGAGATTATGTTTCTAAATACAAACCACTTTTTTAAAGCATGTGCAGGTGTTTTTTCTTTCTTTTGCAGAGTTGTTTTAATCTCCTGTTGTTGTTTTAGTGATGAGGAAACCTTTCAGACTGTTATTTCTCACTTTTACGTCCTGACCTCAGAGAGTGGCCACTGCCCTTAACTATCAATACTTCATACAAAGGCCTGAAAAGAGGCTAACGTTGCAGCCCGTTGAGTGGCGTTTGTCAAACAGAGGCAGATCAATTCGATGGGTTTTCAGGGCAATAGTCCCCGATTTATGGGCCCCATACCATCGAAGTTGCCAGCCCATTTTTAGGGGTTTAGCAGGCAGCCTTACATGTGACCCAGTGGTGAAGTATAGAGTATATGCTGGTAATATATATATATATATATATATATAACTTACTTACCAGACCGAGTATAAGGCTGGACTATCTGTAAAATAAATACTTAAAACATTCACATGTTTATTACGTTTATCAGTTCCTTGTCCTGCAGTCTCGGGTAGTGTAGTCTGTGGATTCTGGACTATTGTGCACTGCCTGTGCCCACCTCATGAATCCAGGGGCCAAGCTAATAGTGAGGGCCACCAATGAGAGAAATCTTCCGGTGAATTTCAGTACTGGATCAGAGCGGTTATCAAGATCCAAGAAGGGGAATAAGAAGTATGAACCGCAACGAGGGAGCCTTCACCTTATCCCACACCTGGGACGCCATCCTAACGGGAGCTCTCCCTACTGTCTAACAAAACATCTTAAGAGGCTACAAGACACAACATCATCACGTGACGCTTCTGACAAAAACTACAGGAAGTAGCAAAAAGCAGGTAGACAAACCATTACTTCTTTTTGACTAAAAGAAAAGTATTTTTTATAGTAGGACTATATTGTTGCTAAACCTCTGCCAGCTGTGGAGGAATGCAGTCCCATTTTGTCTTAATGCTATAATTCAAGACTAAAGTACCGTCTCAATAACATAAAGCACCGTTTAAAAGCCTGTGCACCAGATTCTATACAGAAAGAATGTGTTTCAGTAAAACCTTGTTTTGTGTTTAAAATGAGCTGTTTCCCCAACACTTAAATCAGCTCCCACAGCTTTCAGTCTTTTATCAGTAGGCAAGTGCTCATTACAGATATAGATATTTACAACTGCCATGTAGTGTATGCTTTTAAAATACCCAACTTAAACTTGCACAAAGAAAATAAATAATGGCATATTTCTTTATATACTGTATCTGGCTATCACATCATGAACAAAAATAGATATTATAGAGATAGTATAACATTTTTAATCAAAGGATTTAATGAACATGTCTCTTCCTTTTTTGCGCACATAACATTGATTCATGTCTGTTTCCAAGACAACAATAACTGCAGGCAAAGACTGAGCTACAGTAATGAATTCATATGCATCTGACCTTTTCCTTATGCATTGTTTCTTATTCTATGTTTAGAATGTAAACAACACCAAATCTGTAAACTGTCTACTCCCATGATTCCTGATCTTCTATTTTTTCTTTTTTTTTACAAAATATTTCTTGATAAATAACTCTCCATACCTCCAGTCCTGTTACAGAAGTGCATCTTTAAAGCCTGAGGTCTGTACCAAACAGTGCAGAAGAGAGGTTCAACAGAGTCTCTTCTGACATTTACCTTTCCATATGTGTGTGGTGTCGCCCGAACACCTGGCGCTTAAAAGTACTTAAATGTCTACCTCAGGGCAGAGTGGCTCTTTTTCCTCCGACCTCTCGTGATGCCTACTATACAGTCACATTTGTACAACACAAGAACAATACTGCTGGGTCACTTTTCCTTGCAGTATGAAAGCCTTCATCCAAGACTATTACAGTAATGATTGGTCATAATTGCCAATAGCTGTACATGCCACTGCATATGGTTCATGCTGTGAGTCCGTGCTGTTTCTGGTCTTGAGGGGCTGAATCCACTAGAGGGAGCACAGATCAAGGGTTTACTGAGCTCCTGGCTGTGGGACTGTAGGCTGCTATGCTCAATGGAAATAGACCACAACTATAGACAAAGCAGTTTAATTATGTTCTATGAGTTAGGTAAGTTAGTTTTGAGTCTTAAATGGGACAGTTGTCAGCAGTGCAGATATACAACCTAGGGACTAAACCATGTAAATGTTATACTGTATATTTTTGTTGTGCTTTATAATCCAAATGCATAAATAAATAAACCTCCAAGTTGATTTATTAAGAAAAGCGCTGTAACCTTTATGTGAAGTAGTTAGACATATGTATTGTACTAGCAATAGTCCATTTACATTCTCTACTGTAAAAAAATAAAAAAAATATTTGCTATGTAACTTAATTTGATTGATAGTGGTGTTTCTATAAGAAATACTTCACTTAAATTTGGGCCACTGTTTTAAGTTATGCAGCCAAGTAAAATATGGAAATTATGTTTCTGTCAGTCTGCATGCTATTTGCCTTCACTTTTTCCGTTGTTATAAACATGGCGTAATACTAATTACTTAATTTTTTTTATTAACATAAGATATTTAGCCAAAATGAGCAATAGTTAGAAATGTATCAACAGTAATAGTTACAAATGATTTTTTTTTAATTTGGGACATGTACTGCAACAGTTAGTATAATAATATCTTCTATGATAATTAATCAAGTAATAATGGATGACAGTATACGTTTTTAGAAAACTAAATGTGGCTTTGCTGACAGCAGCTCAACAGGATAAATGCTCTGTCCTGTGCTCGTCTCTACTCAAAGGCGTTCTGCTTCAGGTCAGGCCTACAGGCACTCACAGACCCTGTGTTTAAAGCAGTTGGAGACATGTATCAGTCAACGTCTAACTTGGGTTGTGTGAGGACAACCCCTCCTCTGAGCTCATCAGTCCAGATCGGAGCTCAGCTGGCGACGCGTGCCCTCACAATGGCTGCAATTACCCTGCGCTGGTCTCGGAGGGCTGCAGGCTCAGGGGGGCAGTTAGAGCCCAGCAGAAATGCCATAAAGCTTGGCCTCTGGAGGAGCTGATAAAACTAACGTTTGTCACCGAGTACCTACAGCTCGCACTGAATGAGGAGGAAAGTGCCTTTGAAACAAATCCATCCTTTAACAATAACTGCAAAAATGAATAGTGAATGGTTTTAGAATAGGAAATATGATGATTAACGCATCTAAACAAACTGTGTACATCTGTAAACTTTGACTTTTATTAGAGCTCATTCAGTCACTCCATATATCATGCTGAAGTAAATGTCCTGTCTGTGTTCAAGTGCTTCATGTGCCAAAGCCATGCCAAAGCCCATGTCTTCAAACTTTGCTGGTTTGTTAACCAAGTATGGTAATGTGGAGCACCCACAATATTTTGATCTCCAATCTTTTGTGACAAAGTCTTATAAAATAGCTTATTATTGTAGGGCCTTTTTTGTACTGCCTGGATGAGCAATATCAATATTTTTGTATAACTCTCACTGTTAATGCATGTTTGTGACAATAACCATTATGTTTTGGTCTCTGAATTACGTTGAGGGATAGCTCATTTACATCATAGTTAATGTACTTCTACAAGATACTTTCAAACTGGGGCTGACACATACTTAGTTACTTAGTTACCTATCCCTCATGTCTCATGATCTCATGTCTACACTTACTTACTGTAGTTATCCTTATACATTACCTTAGAATGCCTGTCCATTTTTACTGACATGTATTCTGCAAAGCACTTCAATACAAACAAAATGCCTTTACTTTGAGAAAAACAAGTCGGGATGAGGTGCCGACCCCAAATAATGACACCAATATGTCTCCCACGCTCCCTGCCCCTCAGATCCAGACATATCAAACTCCTATTGCTATCATATTCACATCTCTGAGCGCCAAGACAAGCATGAACGCCTCAGAAGCTCGCGCGCCGCAAACTCAAACAGTGGAAAAATGTAGGTCACATGCTAACTGTTCTATTTCCATGAGGATAAACAAGTTAATGGGATCGGTTCTGCCACTGATTCAGCACAACACACCGCCGTCAAGGTTTGTCAGCCTGGCGGCTTTTCTCAAAGAAACACAAACCACTCTCCTTCCTCCGATAACTTCAGCAGAACGTGTGTGATGTATGGAACATTAATAATAAAATATAATAAATTTATGAATGGAACATCAGAGACTGAAACAGCATAAATGTTGGGCAAATTGCCGCAGTCATGATGAAAAAGCACTGTTAAGCATTTAGCTTCACTGAACATGAGGTCATTTAATATAATAATTGGGAGTGGTTAATAGAGGTCTTTCTGCAGTTTGTAGTTACTCAGTATTAAATAATAATGTCTCTATAGGCCTTACATTTGTCTGATTTTGGTTTTATAACACCGTGTACAGAAGACACAGCACTGTTATCATGACATCTGCACCAGTTATGGTCTGCACTGAGGAGCACCTTGATAACTCACCGTACAAAGCTGTAACATCCTGGTCCACTCTTAATCTAATGTCTATAACCACATTGAAAAAGATTAACTCAGTCAATAGCACTGTAATGCCACTGCTATCATAAAAATGAATGTTTTTAGTATTACCAGCTTCCTGTCGAGTTAAGCCTATGACTTAGTGCAGAGCCCAGCTGGAACGAAGAGCCTATCATTCTGCTGCTGCCAAATGTACTCTGAGATTATTAGCATAACACTTTACTGCTGGTCATTTAGTTCACTCCACAGCTGGGTACAAGAGCAGATGCATCACTAAAAGTCAAATAACAGGTGGATGATAAGTAGAGTGTCATTGCAGTGTGACGTGTCAGTGCCTCCATCAAACGTTCTTTGAGTTTTTTACAAATATATTAAATATTTAAGTTGCATTTGTTACTAGATAGATATATATTAAATGTCCAAGGCTAAATCTATGACATTTCAGGTTTTTTTTTGTGTGATTCTCCTCCTGCAGTGCTCATTTTGTCTACTCTTGGCAGGAAATATACAGTGTATAATCCTTAAAGCCACTCTGAGTAACTTTTAGACAGTAGAGGGCACAGATCCCTTTCTGTGTAACCCATGGAAAGCGGGACAAGTAGAGACATTTAAGATGGCAAGTTTGGAAGAAAGAACAAACTGATAGGGTCCAGTGTATATGCCTATTTTCTTTATTAGATGTTTGTGTCCAGCTGGGAGTACTGTGACAGTGAGATAGACATGATTCTACTGATCTAATGTCTAAGAACCATCTAAATGATATGGTCAACATATATTTTTAGACTGAAAGTTATGCAGGGTGGCTTTAAATTGCAATGGAAATGACTCATGGCCAAAAAAGAGGAACTAGCTGTACAAATAGAAACAATTTGGCTGAAGTGACAGATCTTAAACTTTTGGGAGCCTTTGGTAAAAATGTGAACAAACACAGATGTCCCACTCTGTCGGTAATGGGCAGGCAGGCCTTGTGCTGTGTAGAAGATGGATGGTTTCCCATTTGGTGACTCTGTCTGCTCAGTAATGCCCTGCCTCTTCCCCCCTGAACGGGACACCCTCTGCATACTGTCACTGAGACAAAGGAAAATCTTTACAATGCGCTTTATAAATGTCCTGGGACATGTGTGGCCCAGTCCATAACCTGGCACAAAGAAATGAAGTGACTTTTACTGCACTAGTGGGAGCTGGGCTGTAAAATGACACTTGGTTTACGAAAGAGATTTACAACAGCATTTTAACTACACATTTAGTTAAAATGACCTTTGCTGTTTGCTCAAAGTTACAATAAAAAAGTTTTCAGAAGACTGGTGATGCTTGAGATTTAGTACTCAATTGGATAAAGCTTAGAAGGACAAAGATTTGTGTTGTTTGACAGCACCATCTCACAGTTTGCTGTACATTTTGTTTTCCTGACTCCAAGCCTTGTCCAAAATGCCGTCTGTTCTCACTTCAAAGCTGTATGCCAGTGTTTGCAGTATGACCCCCTCTGCAGCACATCAAACTGAGCTGATATCAGCTCTGTGTCTGTACATATCTGCCACGATGCACTGACAGCTAAATAATGATGTAGAGTGTGCTCAGCCTTCCAACGACCAGTATCTGTGGCAACTAGAGAGGGACCATGGCTCTGGGACTACAGTTGAGTTCTGGTGAAGTTAAACAAGTTCACTTCTATCTGCAATCTGTGAATGGTTCCACTATGTTGTATTTGGTTACACATAAAATTATATATAAGGGGGAAACTTGAAGTTAGCAAGGTGACTTTTTTAGGTTTTAAGTGCAGCAAGTGACAGATGGCTGACTCAGTTTTTGCAGTGACCATTGCATTTGTCAAAGATGCATTCTCTGTGTGAAACAAGAGAGGGGGGCAATCATGTTACTGGCTCAAAACTACACACATAGCGTCTGTTTAACTATGTAGCTATTTAAACTTTATTTTGTATCACTTATTTGTCCCTAATGATGAAGAAAATACATTTCAAATAAACTATAGTTTTAAATTGCTCACAGCCTCTGAGTGAAAAGACAGTTTTGGTGCTCATCTCTATAAGGCCTAAGGCCTATGCATTCTGATTGGTCTGTAGGATCATTTAATAATCTATACCATCTATTGTTGCCCCTAAGGCCCTTGTCCCACTCAAGCTGTTTCTTGACTAAGTGCCTTTCATCAGGCACTGATGATGTTCTGGTCTGGCCTGGTGGTTTTAGGAGTCAAATGTATAACAACATGAACTAGTTTCTCCAGGAGCAAACTCCAGGATTTTATCCACTGCTCCAACCTTCTTTAGGTCAATCAGGAAATAGCTCATAGTTCTGTAATTAGAAAAGCATGACATTTCCCATATTTTCAAATGCATTTGTTCTATAGCCTTAATGTTATAAACCTTATTTACCTTACCTTTGTGCTTTATGGTATATTGGTAAAATCCTTTGGCACAGGGTATTCTTTGTCTTACTTGGGGTTGGCATCTATCCAAAATGTGGGATTAACCCTGATCTGGGTGTTTGGCATTGTTATCTTTATTCACATAAAACTATACTGTTTTATTTGGTTTAGCAGCTGGCTGTGGTATGGCTAAATAAAGATGTATTTCTTGATGTACATCTCACTTGTCCTAATTTATAAGACCCTAATCAAACTTGAGACTCTGTGTTCAGGACAATAGTGAATGCTTAGATTGGGGTAGGAAAAAAAACATTGTTACATTTGTAAAACATTGTGTTAACATTATCAGTACTATCAGAGGTTTGCAGAAGCTTCATTATATTATCATTTTATGATTTGGTAGTCATCCTCCAAATGCTCATCATTATTCTTCAGCCAATCAGCAGGAATCACATCAAGGAGCCATCAGTGACAGTTGGTGCCATGTTTATGGTTGCCACGGTAACCGGCCCCAGTATTATCTGCTTTGGTGTATGGTGGCAGGGTCCCTTGTAGTGTTGGCGTTGTCCCAGGATACACCATGTGCTGATGCTGATTAGCTGTTCTAGAGAGTCCTGGGACTGAAATTAATACATCCATAAAGCTGTCATTGAAATGAACACAGATATTATATGGTGGCCCTTTACTTTACTTTACTTTGCATTTTATATATATATATATATATATATATATATATATATATATATATATATATATATATATATATATATATATATATATATACATGATGATGCCTACATTATGATGCTTTATAATAATAATTTGGAGACGTGTTTGTATCGTTTTCCCTGCTGTCAATATTGAGCAAAAGGATATCTTGCTTTAATAACTTGCTTTTACATCAACACAGTTTATCATTTGTGCTCAGCATCAGTTGTTGTCACTCTTAAACTGGACGAGTTAAAAAGCTATTTAAAAATCTCAGTATGATATTTCATTTGTGTGAGTTACATTAGCTGATGTTTTGTATGACTGATTACTGAGAACTAATGCAATCAGCAATGGGTCTGTCGTAAACAGCAACAATTACATAACGGCTTTCCAAGTTGAAAACCCCTTAACTATCCAAAAAACAAACCACTTTGGAGACCAGTGCCATTTAAGGACCACATAAATGTGGCATTAATACAGCAGTTGATAATTTATTTGCCTTTTGCATTTGTTGTTTTATTCAAACAAACCTGTTCTCTTTTGGTAATAGAGACTTTTTGTACATTTTATTTCTTAGACCTATTTATTAATTTATTTATGATTATGGGATTAATGGGAGTGTTCATACTCCATAGTCTGCGGTGCGTGCAGTGTGTGATTAACCCTAATTGATGGAGGCACCGGGGGAGGCCTTTGTGTCCTTTGTTGGCCCAGCGCGGTGCACCACACTCAGACCTTGTCAGCGTGGTTGCGCAGACAATAGCAGCAGCTGGAGCTCACTTCTGATTGAGACCGGACCGTCCTCTATTGACTGACTGACCAAGAGTACAGGGACAGGGAGGAGGTTGGGTCGTAGAGAAGGTTGTCCCAACAAGGAGAAATCTAGCTGACATTTCTATCAAGACCCAGAGGTAGAGGCAGCAGCAGTATTTTCCAATGAGAAGAGATGGATAGGTCCTGCCCCCTCCATGCAGGCCCCCCGCACACAGCCTCATTCTGGGTTGGAACGGCTTCAACAAAAAGGATCTGCTTTGTTCCTCTTAATTTGAGGTGTTCTTTTGTAACACAATGTTGCATTTAAATTAAGCTGACAAAATGTTGAAGTTCAAAGCGTTTTGTTTGGATTACTGGCAGTTCCTGTGTCTGCAGCCGCTCAACTCCTTCTATAAAAGGTAAGGTGCACCTCTGAGTGTTTCTTTTTGACTAGACGTAATACACAAGGTATGGACTGCTGTAAGTAATAACTTATCATGTCACAGTCAGTACGTTTGCATTACACGAGAAGAGTCATTGATTGTGTTACTTTGACTGAAACCAGACTTTAACAATACATGTAAACAGCTTAGACTGGTGGACAATGTGGTTGTAAATTACCTTAACCAGGCCAGGCACACAATACACTATACTCTTTCCAGCATCATGTCAAACAGCATTATAAACTGTATTAGAGAGAGTGAGAAAATGAAGATGGCCAGCTTTGTAGAACAAATGCCAGACATTTTTAAGACCTATTAGACAACACCAGTTTGTTAGATGCTACTGTTGTGGAGTGTATGACCACTTTTGGATCCAAGCTGATGTTTACTTTGTCATGTCATAGTGTAATATTATATCAAGACTAGCCAAGACTACAGCTGATACATTTATGAAGATAATTATTGTCACTGGATGGAAACCAAAAACATGGCTCATAAGATTTTTTACTGTTCTCTCCCTTTCTTTAACAAATTTTAGCAGTCTCCCCAATGGTGTTATTGTTTAGACTCCATGTGTATCATGGGCTTGACTGTACCATGCTGTCTTAGTCTTAACTTGGCCAAAGTTTTGCCTGATACACTTGGCAAAATGGGAACTTATTCCTCACAATATAATTGATTTATAATATATATATATATATATATATATATATATATATATATATATATATATATATATATATATATATATATATATATATATATATATATATATATATATATATATATATATATATTTATATTTATATTTATATTTATATTTATATATATGAGGCTGATGGATATGTAATGTTTGAAATGTAAATGTTGTTGGAGAATACCATGGCATGGCGTGAACCTTGAAGCAAAACAATGAAATTCTAAATGAATAGACAGGCCCAGTTGAGGTTAAGGACATCTATATAGATCAAAATATTAAAGCTAAAATTTACCAACAGCTGTATTATGTATTATATGATCCCACCCTCCTCTTCTCTGTCACCAATTCCTCTAATGGCTATGTGCATGATGCACTGCTGATCAAGGTGAAAATGACCCTTATATTTGTACTGTTGCCAACTTGCTGGCAGATTTAAAGACTGGAAGAGGTTCTGTTTTAGTCTGGGAGAAAATGTCAATACATGGTAACAAAATTGGTCATACTAAGCTTCTAAATCCACTCCCTCTGGGGCTTGTTAGTGAGACACAGACAACATTCCAATTAAATGTTGCGAGAGTATCAGTGGTAATTCGGTGGGACCAGCTTAGGCCGAGTGAGCCCTGTGCCATGTCAAGTCTGATGCCTGTGTGAGTGATGGACAGCCTCGGTTCCTCTTTGCGTAATGGTGTTGAGAGAAGCTGAATAGTGACATGGGGCCTAGTATGTGTTTGTGAGGTCAGCTGAGGGAAGTGCTATTGTTGTGCTGTGGCCCTGACGAGCTGCAGTCGATTGTGTGTGGTCTGTGTGCCTGGGCAAGTGTGAAAAGGCACATGCTGGAGTCCCACTCATCACTGCTGTCTAGACTTTACCCCCCATCCATGTTTATCTTGAGCAGTACAAATGCCTTATGACATGTTATGTACATGATTCACAAAAGGTGACTTGACAAATCTAAATGTACCATGGAAACTGAATAAAAAAATGTGTCTAAAGCAAAAATTACTTTTTGGGGATTTTGCAAAGTAAGAAATTGGATTCACAGTGCTTTCTATTTGATATTGAAATAAATTTGCAAGCAGAATGTGTCTTGTGCATCCCATCTTTTTCTCATGTTTCTTTGAGCATAAAGGTTATTAGTTTGATGTAATGTATTAATAATTTTCAGTGGAAAATTGATCCAGTTATAAAACCAGGAAAGGTCGCTATGCTGTTGCTCACGGTTTTTGGTTTGGTTTGGTTCAGTAGAATTTATGATGCTTTTATCAAATAATTTCATTTGATATCAATTAAACTAGGTGTAGTCATTTTAGGTGGATTTTAAATAAACAAAGGCTGATATATTTATGAAACGGTCTTCATTTTTACTAATAAAGCCAACATATCCTTCCAAAAGCAATGCCACATTAACCACTGCTTTATTTAGCCTGTCTGTATTTGGTCTGATTTTAGTGTGACTAATGACAAAGGTGCCCGAGGTTTGGGTAAAGTCTGCTTCAGAGCGTGGTAATCAAACCTGAGAGGATGAGCCTCTCGGAGCAGAGATCACACCTTCAGGTCATATTTATTCATGAGGCCACCCCTCCCCCCATTTCATTCAAACAGCCCTGTCTCTGGGGGGGTTTCAGACCAAAGCGCTCCCCCTCACATTAATGCCGCCGCCATTTAAATAGTGATTAAAGGCTGTCATCCAGTTTGATAAAGCTGAGAAAGAGATGGTGTTGTTTGAAAAAAAATATACATAATAAATCAAACTATAGCTTTAAATGGTTTTCTAGACTTATGACTAAGTACAGAGATGGCACCATAAATTATTGCTGTTCATTATTTTGCATTAGTTACATTGTGACTATCTCAGACGTCAACACTAACCTAGTAGGAGCATTTGTTTTGCTTTGTGTCCCATGAGCTGACCCCTCTAACTGCTTCTGAGTAATGTTTACTTCAGTGTTTAGCTCTGTCTCTAGCAGATCAATGACCGAATTGGTAAAGTGTCCGGTCCATTAATGTATTTACCTGTGTGTTAATGGCTGAGTTGAAAGGTGGTGGAGTTGACGGGGCGTGAGAAGACCCGGCAGTCAGGTGGAAATGTTTGATACCGCTCTACTGTGTGTTTTTCACTGGGCCACATCTGATCAGATCTGCTGTATGTTATTAGCTCTGGTACATGTTAGTTGGCACAGTTTCGGTAACTCCTAAAGTAAAGTTGCTGGATTGTGGTAAAAAAGGATTGGCAAATTTTGAAAACAAATTGAATTGAAAACAGCAACAAAGTACAGTTTATCTGACATTTAGGTATGTCTAGATTTTCGTTTTTCCAAAGGTGAGAAATTACTTAATCTTTCAAAATACTCCATACACATATCTGTTTTTGACAAGAGGCTTAGAGCAACATGTTGAGCCACTTTGGTAACATACTCATGTGTTGACTGTCTCTAGTCTTTGCTGTAAAACAGTGTTGCACTAATGGGACATTTAAGGTGTGTCTAGGGGCAGACGGGCACCACCACCATGGCATGTGGCCTTACCAACTTGTTTTCCCTTTTTGGTGTTTAAGCAGACATATCCAGCACTGGAACAAACCCACATTGAAAGAGGTCTTGTTATTTCACAAATCATTTTTATTTTAATTTACACATAAAGCGATACAACAGTTTTCTTGATTAAAAAAATGTTTAAACTTGTGCACTGCAAGTTTAAAGCAGTCATGAGAACAGATTTTCAACATGTACAATTGGAACTGTCAAAAAGTCTCATTGCTCAAAGTGTATCCAAAATATTCATGGTCTTGTCATTAAAGTAGACGTTTTCCAGAATAGGATGAAATAGAACATGTTTTAAATAAACTGGAGTTGCTAAGACTGCCATCAAACACACCACAGTAAGAGACTTTTCAGAAGTCAGCTGACTGGGCCGGAGCCTTTAATATGCAGCACTGACTCACAAGCTCCTGTCGAAGCCCAGGCCAAATCCCTGATCCTCTTGCAATGATCTCTATGATGAGCAGATAAACTCAGATGGATTTAAGTCAGCTCCTCCAAATAATGGCTTTAATTTGTTGTTTCATACCCGCACACATCCAACAACAAGGCATGTCCCTGTTGTGTGAAATATAGTGTTAAAGACTTCTGCGTCTCTAATAGAGTGCTAATTGCATTCATTTGCCAACTGTGGCTGTGCTGACTGACACTGAGCTCTGTCATATTGTGCCAGCAGCTTGTTCACACTGTAAGCTTTGGGGCCACTCTCTCTTCTGTCCCATTCTTCTCCTTTTACTCCATGCTGGCGGGTACACGATGCTGGACAGTCTGATATCGGTCACTTTCTGTGTGAATCTCCTGAAGGCGTGAAATGAAAACATCAGAGTGTGCAGGCCCTGTCAAATTGATGTGCCGTAGGAATGTGGACAAGCATGACTGTGCTGTACTACGACTCTAAAGCTCTAACAACACAAAGTCAGAGCATGCTGCAGATTGATTTCTGTGGAGTATTAGTATGCAGCGTGTGTCAGATGCCCAGACCAGACGTGAGAACATATGTGACATTATCACTACAAATACACCCATAAGTGCTTGTATTTAAATATGAAATACAATCACATTCAAGCATTGACCAGTAACAGAATGTATACGTTATATGTGTTTAGCACAATGGCACTACCGTAAGCTATGCAGTGCGTTGAAGAAGGTTTCCAAATGGTACTTGTGAATAAACAGGCTGGCCAAATGGAATTACAGCCTTTTTATCAAGAGTTTGTATGATTGAAAATATCTAGTGTAAATGTTGGAGCATATTCACGTCTAAGTTTGAAGTTTATTATTGTGAAAATGTGTCTTTTTAAAAAGCCATTGGTCACTTCATAATTTCAAAATCACTGCAATATTGTGACAAGTATGTTTGTCTGCAACTTAGATTTCAATAGACTTCTGTTATATCACCTTTTACCACTAGATGGAGTGATGAGTAATTCAAACAGGAGCTTTGATTTCCTATAAGGACACCCTGACGCTGATTGACAGGTATTTCTAGTGATGGGAAACAGAACCTCTTCCTAAATTTAACCCTAGTGTTATCTTTTATTTAAAACATAAAAAACTAAGTTGTTCTCTCTACTCTCTTCTCTCTACTTGCTCATGTTGTTTGCTTAGATATGTGTTAGTTGAGGTCAGATGGACAAACTGGAAAATAGAAAGACATGGAGAAAGGTTTGGCAGCTGCTCAGAGGAAGGCCACAAAAGCCAACAGGGAGTTAAAATACTTGGCTATTCTTAAACGTCTAGAATAACAAAGGCACATGGTCGATGTGTGGATTAGCATTACTGCATTTCTGCATCTACTTCCGATCAGGTAGAGTGAGTGTGGAACAGTTGCTGTGTCCGACATTTACCAACAGCAGGATGAGTCAAGAGTTGTCAAGAAATATGAAGTGTCACTCCTCAGGCTAATGTTTTTCAATGTTAAATTGCCCACATAAAAATGCTCAATGACCAAAAAGCCAAAATAAATATAGCCTCACTAAACGGAAAATTAAGCAATTTAAGTGACTGATGGCAGCTAAGCACTCCAATACACAGGCAGCAGAAAAAACTGTGTTCCCAAAGCAATGTTGTACATGATGGAGTATGGAATTGGAATATATTTAACAGTAAATGTTAATCAATGATAATATAAAGTATACAATCTACTGCTTTATGTGTTTATTTATTTTGGAAATCACCTGATCCACAAAAAGTCTCTTGGAGATCATTGTTCCTGAAGTCTTCCATATTCATTCTTCATGTCATTTTTTGCAGCAGAACTCTATGGGCTGATATTTGTGTCACTAGAATCTGAAACTGAATTTGTTGTATGTGAATTTGAAGCGTTCAAACTGAATTTGCTAAAGTTGAATTAATTTGCTTTGGAACTGCTTTTCCCAAGTTGGAAATTCAGTTCTACAATACTTTTGTTTCAATGTCAGTTTTTGAGCCGCACATCCTGGCTTTAGATATTGAGCCCAAATTATGAGGACTGTGGTTCTGTGATGTGTAGCTACCATTAGGACTATATCAGGGCAGGTGAATGTGCCCCACCCGTTGTCACTGGAGCTGACTGGAGTGATGGACATGTGCAGAGGAGTCTCACTGTAAATACTACACAAGCTATACAAGAAGCTATCTCTACACTAATGGTGGGTAACTTATGAAGATTGTGACGCAACAATCTTGAACTCTATTTTCCTCCAGAGAAAATGACTGATGATTTAAGTTATTACACAAAGGTGCTGCGTGACAAAATTGTGGGCATCAGTTTTACTAACAGCAACTGAGACCTTGCAAAAGCTTCCAAATGAGGCCGATTGTTGTGTTGTGTTACATTAACAACTGGTTGACATACTCCTCTGGGACAGAGCCTGTAGTGACTGTGACTCAGCCTGACGCCTGGGAGACAGCTGGACTTCCTGTCAGGGTCTGGAGCCACAACACTGTGAGCCCAATGCTGATGGAGGATCAGGCTTCAAGTGCTGCCCTTTGGTGACACAGCCAAGACTTGTGGGACAACTAGGGGATGTAAAGGGTGACACAAAGAACATTATGATAAACAGGCATTAAAAATGAAACTATTGTACCTCTTCTTTGTAGTAGTTTCCATTTCACATTTGAAGCCTTTGTAATAGTCCTCTGGCTGCATAGCTGTTTACATCTCACACTTTCACATTCTGCAGAGAGTTTTTATTCTCCCTCACCTCACATATCTCAGGAGAAGACACCTCACATTCCATTGGGCTGAGTCAATACTCACCAGATGTTTTATTATGCTCTGTTTTGAAAAGTGACTTATGCATAAAACACTGTCTCGTCTGTCTGAAAGAAATGTTGCTATTATTCTTCCGCCCATGCGTACTATGTATATCTGGTGCCTTTTGTTATTGAAGGATTTTTTTAAGGATACTTGCACTGATGCATGTCAACAAGCCCTCAGATTTTAGGTCAAGTGTGGCTTTAAAAGGGGTTCTTAGTCTGGAGGGGTGGCTGTTAACCCCGGTTCTGCAGGAAAGTGGCTACATAAACCGTGACACAAATTTGGGTTTTTTACTAGAAATAAGTATGTGTGTTGCCATTAATTTAATTCTAAACTAAAAGAAGCTGGTCAAACCTCCTACAGCTATTCTGTATACTGTACTGTACTATACTGTATACTGCTGCAATAAACAGTAGAAGGTTTATTTCCAGGTTTTTACAAACTATAACAGTCTGGAGAACTTTTGGACTCAGTCTACATTTTAAAAGTTTAAAATGTTAACAGCCAATGCAGTGTTTTAAATTCCAAAAGTAACAGCTGTGTAATGCCAACACTAAAGCCGTAAACAGCTGCTGATTAGAGACACTTTGTTTTAGTGTATTTTTTTAAAGTACATTCCCCCCTCCTTTTTTTTTTGCATGGATGTTTGTCACAGAAACAAGACAAGATTAATTTGAGGAAATGTTGCAGTCTGGTGTTTTCCTAATTTAATGGTTGAGTGCCCAAAGTGGTAATGTATGCCATTTTGAGAGTGTTTGTTCCTGTTTGGACAATTGAAAAACTCTAAAAATGTGCCAAATTGAACTGTAACATATAAATCTATAAGAACACAGCACACAGACAAATGAGAGAAATAGAGGCCAACTTCATACTACCTTCACAGCAGTGATATGGGGGTTAACTTCTTGGTCAGAGAACTATTGCTGAGCACTGATTTATACATGGTCTGGTGTTGAGATAGGCTCCTGGGGCAGGACTGCAGTCAGCTGGTGGAACGTGAACACACGGTACAAAGTGAACCGAACAGGGACTCTTCCTCTGCGTGTGCTCCACTGGCAGCTGGCCTTACTTGGTAACACTGTAACACTAGGTAAGCCTCAGCTCTGCTTTCAAACAGCCGGCAGGGTCACCGAGAGGAACACAAGGCAATAGGGGCATTTTGGCAGCAGTCACAGAGGTGGGTAGTGACAAGTGACAAGTGATTTGAATAAATTGTACTTTTACTGGTTAGTTTTCTTCAACTTTTCACCCACTAAGCTTTTATTTTTGATTTCAAACAGATTTTGCACTTTTTGCAGTTTTGCACTGCCTCCAATAGTTTTAAAATATACTGTATGTTACTGGTGACTTTTTGATACACAATTTTATTGAGCTGTATTATTGTGAATACTGTTTTCTTTTCTGAAAAAAAAAAAAAAGAAAAAAAATTTATACAGTTACTTAAACTCAAACCCAAGACAAGATATACTGTTAATGAAAATCTGGTATTATTTTGTTTTTGTTGTATCATACTGTATATTAGTTACACTAATTAAATAACTGATGACTGAACAACTGAAATATAAAGCCTGATGTTGCCTAAACATTCATTAAGAGCATAATGTTGTTTTTTAAGAAAACAGTATAGTTCTGTTTTAAAGAATTACAATGGTGCTTTATTTTTCAATAGTACAATTCTGTATTTATTAATAAGTTTGTGCTGTTGAAAATACTACATTACCTGTATATACATACACAGTATAGAGCTTTTAGAAAAAACTTTATAGTTCTGTAAAATAGACAGTATGGACTATCCACAGTGGACTATCCAAAGTAAAAAAAAAGTTGTTTCTGTTGGAAATATTAAATTATACTTTGTATTTATGCAGTATTTTGTTTGAAAACTTTATAGTTATGAGAGAATTTAAGAGAGAATATTCTAAAAGTTTTAGTTCTCTAAAGGTTTCTCCTAGCTACCCACCTTGGTCACTTTTCCTGTGCAGTAACCCAACCTAAACCGGGGAGAAGTAAAAAGACTAGTTCCTGATTTTGTGGTGGAGCCTAAAGAAGTCAGGGAGGAGTGGCATGGGAAACACAGAGTTTCCAGCCTCTGTGAGACTAATAAGACACTGAGGTCTGCTTCCCTTTTGGCCTGTGATGAGTGAGCAGCGCACGTCTCCAATTTCTAGCTGAAAATGCAAGGGACATGTGGAATCTAATGTGGAAGTACTGCATTTCAGTGCGGACCATAAGGTAGGATTCTGTTTCTGCCTCTGACATGTATAACCAATCACTTGATTGAAAGTTGTCTGATGTGTCCATCTAGTAAAGTTACTTCTCTGTATAATGACATATACTATGTACAATGTAGCTGTGACCAGTGTTCAGCAGGAACAAGTTACAGACTCTTTAAGTGCTGCTTTTGGGTGGGTGCAGATTTTGGCAGCAGAAGTTTAGCAGACTGTGATACAATCTTAAAGGACACAACAAATAATGAAGATGATTATCTCAAATGGCATCTGACTGACTACATGTGTGTACTGTCAGTGAGTGGCCAGTGGTAGAGAACATCAATAAAAGGCTCAATATTTAGTTGCTCTATATTTAGTTGGTCTATATTCAAGCTTTTAGGGTACACCAGCTAAAGGCTACACACTACAAGTCACTGGAGGCTTAGTAGACCTATGTATCCTTGTCCATGTTATGCTGGACTTCCACTTCCTCATGTGTAAAACTAAGATCTGCCTGGTGAGATTAGCATACACATCGCTAAAGCTACAGAAACTACTTTACAATTTACGCCAGCATTATGCAAATAAATATAAGGTACAGTGACACACACATATAACTGAAGTGTTATGCTAAGGTTTTTAATCTTTTTTGCTTTTTTGTTTTGTTTTTCATTAAATTTGATGATTTTTAACTTTTAACCTCTATAGAAAATTGGGAAATCAGAATCATAACTAACTTTGAGGTGCAGGGCAGTTGCAAAATCGTACAAAAATAAATACAGTGGGCATGAGAAAAAAAATCACATGAAACGCTTAAAACACGCACAATTCCCTAATGAATACAATCATTTACTCAGTATATCTTTTAAACTCATTAAAGTTTTTATTTGTTCAGCCGAATAATGAACATTGTAATAAAGAAGTTTTTAACTCTATTGGTTCTGCATTTAGCGGTTCTGTAGCGCCTACCAGAAGGAAGCAGCTCAAACTTAGAAAACAAGATGTGAGATGTATCATTAATGATTCTATAGGCCAGACGTTACAGAGCTAAATGAACTGTAAAGAAGGAATATCACGTGTGCCTATGACCTTCATAGCTGTTTTCACCAATACCACTGTTGTATGTTGGAAGGATCTGAAAAAAAGGTTTAAGTAAAAGCATCTGGACTTAGTTTTCAAGGTGAAGATGTTTTGTCTCTAATTCCAAGAGACTTTATCAATTCAGACATGTTGCAAGGGTCTGTAAACATGATTACATTTTGTTGAACAATGAAATGTTTGCTCTTTCCAAAAGACTGTATTTGCTGGGTAGTAGTGGAACCATTTTGATGTCATGCATTTTGACACTTTCTGTGCATTGTTGTTTGTGTTTCAAAGCCAGTAGTAAAGATGTTGATGTGACAAATTTCCTGAGGAATTAGATCTTGTGAGAGGTAATTTCCCCTGGTTGACTGGAGTTACATTATCTGGTGCACTGATGCCAATATGTGCTTAAGATAAAGCTTTGGCCAGTTGTGTACTTTTAAATGACAATACACTGTGACCTAAATCAACAAGAGCTCTTACAGACAAACGCATTTCTGCCTATTGCTTTAAAAAAAATCCATACTATTACAATGATTTTGAATTGCACATATTATTCATATAGCACAACTTAGTATTCCACGAATTGCAGAGGAATCAGGCTTGGGTCCTGCATTGGCCACGTTAAAGCATTAATGGCTCCACACAGTGATTTTAATATAGCAAGGCTAACATTAGTGGCTATTGTGGCTGGAGCCTTAGTCAGCAGCAGCCAATCAGCATTCAGAACTTCTCTGCTCTGTAATTCTAGTCTCCACAGGTCGCCCACTGCTCAATGTTCAGGCTCTAATACTGAAAGGCAATGCAATTTTATTTATATAGCACAATTCATACACTAGGTCTTTCAAAGTGCTTTGCAGAAATAAAAGACAAGTTAAAGTACACAGACAAGATTTAGAATAAGAAACATAAGTAAAATACAGAATTTAAAAAATTAAAGCCGTAGAGCAGATAAAAACACTAGGTGGAGCTAAGGAGGAAGGTTTTTAACCTCCCCTTGAACATGGTTAAAGCTGAGGCTTGTTTGACTTCATCTGGTAAATTGTTCCAGATTTTTGCTGCATGAAACTTAAACGCTACTTTACCATGTTTAGTTCTAACTCTGGGCACAAGTCGACAGGAAGTATGGGCTTTATATTTTGCCAGTAGAATCTACACTAGAAAATACATCCACTACTGGATAAGTTGTATTTGAATACAAAGTGCTCAAACTGAATCTGAAATGCTAAAGTTGAATGAATGCTTTTTAAAAACTGAAATTAAAGAGCGTAATCTGAAACCAAATGCATTGGTTTGTAAATGAATTGCAGTAAATTGAAAATGAATTTATATTTTGAAATTGAATTCATTTGCTTTGGAACTGCTTTTTCCAAGTTGAAAAATAATTTCTAGCATTAAACACAGGCGAGACCGGGGTTGATAGGAGCTCAGTGCGTAGCAAAATGGGCACTTGTCCCAGGAGACGAGAGGAGCAGTGGAGGCTGTTTAGATCATGGTGACACCGCATGGTGACATGATATGTGGTTTATTATGACAAAAAGGTCCTGGAACAGCAGTGGCCCCTTAGTGTCCTAATCGCTGATAGCTGCATTGATGCTAGTCAAGGCTTATGGAGCTGGTCTTGGAGGGGGTTGGGCAGGGTTTGACGGGTGGATAGGTTGGGAAAAGTTCTGCTCGTGGGTGGCTGTGGGGGTGATGTTTGTAGGTGAGACTAATTAAACAAAGTGGATGATAGTACCTGTGACCTGGCCAAATTAGGTGTAAGGGGTACCATTTTAATTCCAGATTTCCCCAAAATTGACATTGTATCATTCAAGTTCAAGTCTACACTCTTACCACATGGTTTGATTGAGACTGTCTCAAGTCCTCTTTCAGATTCCAAAGAAAAAATCTGATTTCCTGTAGATATTTCCAACAATTTTGGGAGAAAGAATTGGTATTTGTTGTTTTTATTCCAGCCTTGTTGAAATATAGATAAAAAGACTCCAGTTGCTCAGCAGGTCCAATATGTTGCTTAAAAGTGAAAGTAAAAAAAACATAAAAATCCAGTAAAAGAAAGTAAAAAATAATGATAAAAGTTAATCATAAAATCATTGGCTAAAGGTGAAAATAACTCAAAAGCAAAAAAGCGCCTGCACTCTTCAGGACCTTCAGCCCACCCTCTCTTTTCTGTTTGGATGGCAATTTGAACCCCGTCCGGGCAGTGTCATGTGTATTGTCTGATATTTCCATCTTTGCTGATTTGTCATGAACGCTACTTGTTTTTTCCTCTTGGTCTGGCCTGCTTTTTGTCTGTGCTACTATAAATGACTCAGTGGCACATGGACACGGGGCATTAGGCTCAAGTCAAATGTAGGGTATTTTTAACCAGTCAACACTATTGTTGGCACAGAAAATTGTCTACAAATTTAATATGTGATATGCAATCAGTGTCATGTGTTCACCGGGGTGCCTGTAAGTCTCACCCTCTTGCCTATTGGGTCAGAGACCAGAATTAAAATGAATGGAAACTTTAATATGTGATGGGAGCTGAAACTTTCCCATACACCAGTTGACATGAGCAGGTACACACAGTTTGTAAAATGGCCAGACCAGTCTCTGAGGTTCTAATTTGAAGCCAAAGGTACATCAGAAATTTAGCATTTTCCAGACTGGATTACACTTTACACAAGAAATGTTGACATTTTATTTAGTTTTCTGGAAGCATGCCGAAAATGAATGAGTAACAGATAAAGCAAAAAAAGTTGATGAATAAATGTGATTTCAGAAAAAAAATATTAACTAAGTGTGGTATGTAACATATTGTTATATTGTTAAATGTATATAGCCATAACATCTAAAGTTAATCCTTAACATTACATCTCTCTAAGAACTCTTTAGCATGTAAAGGCACCGGGGGTGGATGAGATACGCCCTGAGTACCTCAAGTCTCTGGATGTTGTGGGGCTGTCATGGTTGACACGCCTCTGCAACATCGCGTGGCGGTTGGTGACAGTACCTCTGGACTGGCAAACCGGGATGATGTCCCTCTTTTTAAGAAGGGGGACCGGAGGGTGTGTTCCAACTACAGAGGGATCACACTCCTCAGCCTCCCGGGATGTCTATGTCAGGGTACTGGAGAGGAGAATGCGGCCGATAGTTGAACATCAGATTCAGGAGGAACAATGCGGTTTTCATCCCGGTCGTGGAACACTGGACCAGCTCTATACCCTCTCCAGGGTGCTGGATGGTTTATGGGAGTTTGCATAACCAGTCCACATGTGTTTTGTGGATCTGGAGAAGGCATTCGACTGTGTCCCTCGTGGTGCCCTGTGGGGGTGCTCTGGGAGTATGGGGTCCGGGGCCCTTTGCTAAGGGCTGTCCAGTCCCTGTACGACCGGAGCAGGAGCTTGGTTTGCATTGCCGACAGTAAGTCAGACCTGTTCCCAGTGCATGTTGGACTCCGGCAGGGCTGCCCTTTGTCACCGGTCCTGTTCATTATCTTTATGGACAGGATTTCTAGGCGCAGCCAGGGGCCGGAGGGAGTCTGGTTTGGGGACCACAGGATCTTGTCTCTGCTTTTTGCAGATGATGTTGTCCTGTTCCATCAAGCCAGGACCTTCAATGTGCACTGGGACGGTTTGCAGCCGAGTGTGAAGCGGCTGGGATGAGGAGCAGCACCTCCAAGTCTAAGACCATGGTTCTCAGTCGGAAAAGGTTGGCTCGTCCCCTCCAGGTTGGTGGAGAGATTCTGCCTCAAGTATAGGAGTTCAAGTATCTTGGGGTCTTGTGACGAGTGAGGGAAGGAGGGAGTGTGAGATTGACAGACGGATCGGTGCAGCTTCTGCAGTGATGCGGTCGATGTACCGGTCTGTCGTGGTGAAGAAGGAGTTAAGCTGAAAGGCAAAGCTCTCGATTTACAGGTCTATCTATATTCCTACTCTCACCTATGGTCATGAGCTTTGGGTCATGACCGAAAGAACGAGATCCCGGATACAAGTGGCCGAAATGAGCTTTCTACGCAGGGTGGCGGGGCGCTCACTTAGAGATAAGTTGAGGAGCTCGGTCACTCAGGAGGAGCTCAAAGTAGAGCCGCTGCTCCTCCACATCGAGAGGAGCCAGCTGAGGTGGCTCGGGCATCTGTTTCGGATGCCTCCTTGGACGCCTCCCTAGGGAGGTGTTTCGGGCATGTCCCACCGGGAGGAGACCTCGGGGAAGACCTAGGACACGCTGGAGGGACTATGTCTCTCGGCTGGCCTGGTAACCGTTTATGAGGTTTGTGCTCTCATTGTACTGTTTTTATAAGAGATCATTTCTTAAGCAATCGGTATCCCCCCGAAAGAGCTGGAGGAAGTGTCTGGGGAGCGGGAAGTCTAGGCGTCTTTGCTTAGACTGCTGACCCCGCGACCCGGCTCCGGATAAGCAGTAGAAGATGGATGGATGGATGGATGGTTGTAATGAAATTGTAGACCCAGGCTCAGTGAGGACTGGTGTGTCTGAAATGTTGTCTTGTCAAAGGCTGGTGATCTCAGAGCCTTTAAGCAGCAGTGTAACAGTAGAGCCCAAGTTACCTGATCCGGCCGTGGCAGCAGCTCACCAAAAGAACACGGCTATTATTTATTTAAGTCCAGGCTCAGTGTGGAGAGGTATTGGAGGTACGTGTCAGTTTCCTTGTGCTCTGGCCTGAGCTTTTGTCTGTTGTAGGAGTTCAGTGTCTGGAAAACGTTGGACCACTGTTTCAAGACTTCATCAGTTTCTGGCACTGGAGAAAGGACTCAGCAGTTCAGAGCCATCACTGGTTTGGAAGGAAGACAAGAGGATCTTTGCAATGATAGCTGGATGTTTTGTGATGTCGTTTCTTTCATTAAGGTTGGCCATCACTGGTGAAAGGGCTGACTGTTGGAGGCTCTTTTAAAAAAAAAAAAAACTGAGTGACCCAGTGTTGGAATCCTGGTAAGTGCTTGTCTAATTTTCTATTGTCACAAAATTGTGCTTAACCTTGTCCATTTCTTTTACTTTATAAAAAGAATGTTGGAAATGGAAACTGACATTTTTCAGTCTGGAATATAAAGTACCACCAGAACTTGGCATTGTGCAATTGAAAGACACAGTAGAATTCAATTGCAGCCAAGTTAAATAGACATGTTTATAGCCTGCTATTAAAACTCAGGTAGTAAACATTACATTTACAGATTGGTCACAGATCTCAGGAAGTAAGGCAGCCAGTCGTTTGAATGTTGTTTACTCTTTGCAGAGTTGTGGGCTTTATTTTTCCACACATCACTTTGGCCTTTTGCAGAAAGATGAGTGTGTAACACTAGTGTTAGGGCACTGCTGATGTTTGGTAAGGCCCACACAGACTGATGATGTAGAAGTGAGGTCATGTGAGAGGTGCATGCTCTCCTGCATGTTAAATGGATCTTTCAGAATTAGGTCTATGGCATTCCTTTGTAATTTCACAGCATCTCTTCTGAGAAGAGGAATGCTTTCATCCTCATTAGACCTGTCACATCTGGAGCTGTTGTGTCAAGCGTAATGCATCTTTGACTGTGTCTATGCAGTGTCGGACATCGGGCATTCCAACCCTATCTCCCAAACGTAGAGTGAAATATGAAAGTTATCAAGGAGCCGTGTCAAGAGAGAGGTAAACTCCCCACTTTCTTGTACTATTCAAACAGGAGCTTATTCTGGTAAATGCATTCGGACTTTTACCAAAACCTACACAAAACTACAAAAATCCATGGTTCAAGTGTACATGTTTTTTTTGCCCTTTGTATCTCTGTGAGAAAATAAGACCTTAAAAGCAATCTGGACTTTATTATCAAGTACTTGTGATTGTGAATGGGGTCTCAAGTTAGGAACGCTCCCATTGGAGCACTACACCACTTGTTAACAATGAAACAATAGCAACCAAAAATACAATAAAAATGGCTAAAGTTCAATATTTTTGTTGACATTAGGTGTTGATTAAACATTATCTGTCAGACTTTATATTTTATTATTAATAAATCAATGCCTATGGGCCACTACAATTAGCCCTTGTGCAAACTGTATAGTGCACAGAATAAATTTTTTAATGCATTTATTGTTGTTTTGTACCTTTTGAACGTCTAACTGCTTACCCATATTTGTCCTATTTGATGCTTAAGTTGACATTTTGACATGTTTATGCATAATCAAGTTACGCTCACTATGATCTGTTGTGAATTAAATACATTACAATGGAATTAGAGTCCACTATGTGTCTCATATGGAGAAATCTAATTTTCCTTTGACTGTTTACAGTTTTTTTATGTGACTAGATGGAACTGTAATGGAGTGAAATAGCTGTAATGATGAATAAATGTCATGGTAATAACTCTACGGCACTGGCACCCGCGTAGTCTTTACATCAATGTCAGCTTGTATAATTGGCCAGCTTCTACACCAGCAGTGACCCAGGGTTCGGTCAATAATGGCCGTTGGACTGCGGTGGGAGTGGACAGGGACATCATGGGGCCACCACCTGGGCTCCACTGTATGGTTAATGCATTTGAAGAGCTCATCCAATATTAATGTTCTCAATGTGGGGCCATGCTGACCTGAGCTGCCACCAGTCCTGGAGGGGGGTTCCACTGGTCAGGACAAGTCACTCTGAAACAAACTAATGCAGACATGGCAAACTAAGGCAGACATTTACAATTTTTATTTAACTAATAACGGTTGCCGCTAGAATTTCATGTGGTTTGTGAGAAACATCAACAACCAAAGAAAGTGCTTGTTGACTTTTGTGGCCTCGCTACAAATCCCTGTCTATTTCTAAAAAGGGACAAACATTATATAAAGCTTTATTTCACTAATTGGTTTCATGTCTATTCATCTGCATCAGAAGCAGTTCGTTCTGTATTTTTATTGGCCCCTGAAAACCAAATCAAATCAAAACCAGTACAACTAAACCAAATTATTTGTATAGAATACCTAAAATCATTCACTCTCCATCTACTCCATTGGACCGTATTCTTCCTGACCTCCGTCCTATAAGGCAGCACAAGTCTATTATTTTCTCCTCAGGAAACCTCCCGCCTCCTCTTTGTAAATTGAACCAGGTTTGCAAAGGTACTCTCACAGCTGGAGGACTTTGTGTGCATAACAAAGCACCCCACGTGAAGTCAAGTGCAGCGTGTTTGAGGCAGTTATCGAAGCGTGCAGCGCTGCCAGATGTCTGTTAATATGGAAGCCCTCAAAACATTACTGTCCCAAAAACTAGGCAAGTGAAGTGGAAGGTGTAAAGAAACAAAATGGGATTTTCTCATTTTGTTTTTACCTTTGTACTTTGCCAAAACTTTGGAAAATATTGGAGCTACTCCTGTTTTATGGAAAACATGTTATCTCAGCTTTTAGCTTTCTTATAAACCAGACCAATGTTTTTGAGTGAAAGCAAGCCAAAAACATTGGTCTGATTATAAGAAAACTAAAAGTCAACTTTTGTGGAAGACAACAGGAACATTTTTGGATGAACATTTTATCTAAATTAGGTTGTCAAGGATAAGATTTTGTTTTCATAATTAAGGAAATTTCATCTTAAGTGCCACTCATAAAGGCATTTAGGAATCATGCACAAGTTAAAACCAATTATAAAGTTATGATGCTGTGCATCATTATGAACATTAGAAATATAATTTTGCTTATGAGCTGTTTTATTAATCTGGCTTTGCTCAAGTCTTACATCCATATATGGGCACAGATTGGGACATTTCCTATGTTACCGGCTTGTTAAAGATGACTTCTGTGTTTTCTGAATCTGTACAAATGCTTGGCAAATCCCACAATTATTTTTAATAATCTAAGAATAGTTTTGCTAAATGAACCATATAAATATATATATTATGCTTGTTTTAGAAACCATATATTTGAATTTGAACAATGGGTCATTCCAAGATTACAGTGACTTTGAGTAGAATAATATTGTGTAAGCCATAAAATTACAATAGTGGCAGCACAGTCTTATGATACGAAGACCACACCATCAGACCAACACAATGTCACAACGAAAGAGGTGATGGAAAGCTATGTCTGCACAGCTTCCTTTGCTACAGGCTTTATTAGAATGTCTTTGTTGTAGCAAGACAACTATTCCCTGAACAGCCACAAACACCACAGTGAATTGTAATTCAGAGTTCTGTGATGGGCCGGGATGATACCTTTGAAAAAAACTGGTTGCGCAGACTACTACTTTCTGTAGTCTTACACTTAAAAAGTCAAGAATATGTTATCCTTTTATACTATTGTTTCTCAAAGCCACAAAAACACATTTCTCCAAAGCATCGACTTAGAAATTTGAATTCACAATTCACTGTGGCATTTCCAGTTCCTCAAAGAAAAATAACCTATTTACACCAACGACAAGACATTCTAACAGATCTTGTGACAAAGGTTGTTTTCTATTTGGGCTCTATTCAATTCAGAAACTTCAGAAAAAAAAGGTTGGTGGAAAAGAGGTTTGCTCTTTCGTATTTTACATCATAGTAATTATAATAACTGAAGTAATTGTTCCTGGAAGCCTACCTCTGCTTCTCAGCCTTGCTTTCTGGGAAAACAGCCAATGGCCTGAATATGTAGCAGTGAGATTTGTAATTTGTTTATGCTTCAGGTTTTTATTAGAGATATGAAAACATGTGCTGAGGGTTTTCTGTTGACGACAACTGATAAAAATGAATAGAATGAATGAACCAAAACTGTGCCAAAAACATAGTTGCTGGGAAGTTTGTGTTGCATTGGTTTGTTTTTTATAATAGTCTCTTGCCTCACATTTAAAAATTATTTTTCATGTTGTCTTTAACATCTTTTTTTAATTTGTAATATTCTTGTTTAATTAATTATCATAGTTTTATCATTTATGTTAATGGTGTCTCTCAGAAGTGAGGTGATAAGCTAAAACACAATTATTTTCTATATAAAAATTTGAGAACTGTTTTTCAGTCCAACCTTAGCTTGTCTTATAAAAACACATTTACTTTATTTGTGTTTGGGGCAAATATGGGAGGAGCTTTATGGGGCGTGTCTTTTAAACACTATTGGCTGAAATCCAATAACCTGCCATTCTTTAAAAGCTCTTTATGTAAATAAGCCCCTTGCAGCTCCATAAAGGTATTGACAGTATTGAGCCCGTGAAAGTGTGAGTGTCCTCAGCTGTGAGAAGGTCTATTATGAGCAGTGTTATGGGACGGGACTGACCGGGGGCAGCTGCTGGACCACTGCTAATGACTGGGCAGGGCTTGTGCTCAGTTAGTGGTCTCCACACACCAATCTGTCTCCTCCCAGCCGGAATGAAAAGCCTTTTAACATCTGATTAGATTTTAATGTCGCTGTGTGGACGGGGGTGTGGTTTACATGAGAGAGTGCAAAAGCAAGCCAGAATTCTGAGTGTCCCTGAATTTGTATGAAGTGTCCTGTAATGCATGAGTGCATAATTGGGCTGTGAGTAGTCTTTTTGTTGTAGAATAGTACAACGTCATGTCATTTCTCACTCTGCACAAAATTACAGTATTTAAAGCACTACTTTATTTTACCAATTATTACTGTAAAATTAACCTATACATGCATGTCTTTGGGTGGTGGAGGAAGACGTGGAGGACATGCAGACTCCTCAGAGAAAAGACCAGAGTTGGCCAGGAATGCTAAGCACTCTGCCATGTGCAGCCCTAGTGAATGAATGTGAGAGTGAATGGTTGTCTGTCACTGTCTGTCTCTAAATGTTAGCCCTGCAACTAGCTGGTTATTGTCCAGGGTGTACCCCGCCTAAGGCCCAAAGCTGTTGGGATAGGCTCCAGTCACCCGTGACCTCTAACGGGACTAAGCGGTAGAAAATAATTGAATTACAGTAGAATACAGAATAATGTGTTTTGAATCTACACTATGGGTTTGTTTGTCAATGTTTGCAAAAAAGTAACCGTTTATGAGGTTTGTGCTCTCATTGTACTGTTTTTATAAGAGATCATTTCTTAAGCAATTTTTTATGTATGTGTATTGCTTTTTAAAACAGTGGAAAAAAAGCGTCTAGTGGTGTGAGGGGTTGAAGATATGGCCAGACACTGCTGAGACAGACAGAGAAGAATGAACTAGGCCAGGGGAGGATTGTATACAATAATTATTTATTCTTGACTGCAAAGAGACCAGTTATTACACTGTTTGTACACAGAACAAACTTACTCTGGATTGATGGAATCTAAAAAACATGCAGCCAATCAAAAAGGCAAAGCATTACATAAAGCCCATCCCATTTCAGTGAAACACTTCTGATTGTTTGGTTGTTGAGTTCAGTGGAAGTCAAGTTCAGTAGAAGAAAGATTACAGCCACACTTCCTTAACTAAGTGAATGGGTCTGTTTGGCCAGGCTTGTAAAAGAGCAGCAGGCGTTTCCTACATTTTACGGACTCACTTTTTCTTGTCGGTAGGGCTTGAAAATGAACACAGTTCGCTCTAGGCTGAGACTTTCTTCTTCTTTGAATTTAAATGGTAGCCAATGATACTGAATTTACTGAATTGAGTTTTTAGTTTTTTTTCCACTGGCAACAAATCAGAGAAGACATCCTTAATGCAACCCAGCAAGACGTTATCAAGTAAATATTTTCTATATAAATGTTATTGCAGTGTGCCCTATAAAAGAAAAGACTCTGTATAAATAAGACATGTTATGGACCAAATGTGCTGCAACAAATATGATGGAATCTCTGTAAAAGCGGGCGTGTTTTTAAATCATGAAATGGGTCATTCCTTGGATGCGCCTGATTCTCGTCTCTCTTCAAAGACAAGTTAGATGACAATCACTGCGCTGATAAAGATGACACCTAGAGGCCTTTAAGAAATTTATGGCAGGTTATCTTCCAGAAAATTACAATAGACACTCGGGACATAGCTTCGATGGCTGTCAGTGCCATTTTCCACCACTCACCCTGATGACTTCTACTTATTTCAAATGACTCCACCACTTTCCCCTTCTCATCTACCCCGAAAACAATCGCTCAATGTGCCGCTAACAGTCACATTGTGTTTGGCCTTTTTGGTAGCAGCTTTCAAGCCAGCCCTGTTATCAAGTCTCGAGCTCTTGTTCTGTGGCTGTGAGTTCTCTTTGAAGTGTCAGAGAGATTCTCAGGCTTTTTCAGATATGTCTACACTTTGCACATTCTCAGCCTCCAAGTTTTTAGTGAGCAAACATCCAAGGCGTGTTTCTGAGCAGCTTTTAGGTTTTGTGAAATGGTCAGATACTTTTCTATGTGTGGCTTTTGTTACAGGACTTGTCAAAACATAATCTTGCATGGTTAATGTGAAGTAAGCAAAATGTAGTTTAGAATGTTATCTAGCTGTAGAATGAGTAAAAGGTCATCAAATACTACTGAGACTGGTGATGCTTTGATACTAAGACACATTTAAACTTGGAACTCATAGAAAAGATCCAGCTTTTGTTATTTTATTCAGCCTACCCCAAATTTGAGCAACCAATATTTGCATTATACTTATTTTTGTCGAGAAAGCTTAATCTGAAACAAAATAGCAAATAAAATCTGCAACTGCCTTTTTTAACTTTCTTCCAAAAGTCTGGAACAGTGGTATGACGGTACATTTTCCACTAGCTTTTGGACTTTAGGTCAGTCTATGTTTCTATTCATTATTTATTAATTTTGTCTGGCAGGATTGTAAGTCCTGAAGCCTGAATAGTAGTGTCAGAAGATGTTTGCATCTTGCCCAGCTTTGAGCTAGCCTGGCCAACTGCGACTAACTGTTTTCCTATTCTATACTAAAGAAGTTAGTGTGGTACCCTGTTGATGAGATTTGATTTCAAGGGCGGGATTACAAAAGGGAATTTTAACCAATCAGAGAAACGCCGGACGTGAGGTGAAACCACACAGCCATTTGTCAACAAGGAAGTCACGTTAACATGGCATGGGTTTTTGTACTTTGCTGGTTATTCAAAACCGAGATGAGAGCAGAACTAATCGGCCTCTCGGTAGCAGTGTCTGCCATGTTGAATGTTTTGCACTAGCCGCGCAAGCCGAGTTACTTGTGTATGATGTAGCCAGCAAACCAAACCCC
Organism: Neodontobutis hainanensis; assembly: GCA_024349245.1. NCBI lineage: Eukaryota > Metazoa > Chordata > Actinopteri > Gobiiformes > Odontobutidae > Neodontobutis > Neodontobutis hainanensis. Next base: position 15,941,716 of record JALDNG010000005.1, read on the forward strand.
TGCTGCAGACAAACGGCTTGTGATTGGTCTGCCCACAAAACCGCGAAGGAACGAACGAGACCTTTTACTCACTGGTTCCTTGCACCGAAACCAGCAGAGTGCACCAAAACAACACAAGTCGAAGGTGGCCGTTGCTCAGAGCCAGACAGACAAATTTTTCAACAAAGTTCATTCTAACATGCCACTAGGGCAATTATTGGTTGGTTTTTATGTCTCTATGACTCTATGAAGTCAGATAAAGCTGCTAGGTTTCTTCTGCTCCACCACCACGCCTTGTGAATTGGGCATAAACTTGACTTATAGTGATGTAGGCTATAAAGGTTAACACTGATGTTCTTTGTCAAGTCCATGGCAATTGGGTTCGCTTTGACCATCATAAAAGAAGATAGTAGTGATTAAATGTTTCTATTGCCTTTTTTGTATTGCATTTATTTTACTGTTTACTCTTAAATAAAAGAGAATTGTTTTCCCTACACCAATAGCTTTCACTGTGTGGCCTCTAAGTAAGAGTAGGAAGTCCTGTGGGGAGAGTCTCTGCATCCTGACAGCAGGATGGGCCTCTGTGGGCTGGGCGGTAAACACTCATTAAATCCAGCTCTGCCTGTGCACACAAACACGCTCCGTCTGCTGCTGCAGTAAGTCAGGAGCCGGTCTAACAGCCAGCACACTCATCAGAGCTTGGTGACACCCCCACAACAGCCAGCACTGGGCCTCGGTGTGCAGCTGGCACCACAAGAGCTTCACACCTCCTGGAGCGCTGTGATGGGGATGAGCCGCTGTTAGAAACACATATGACACAGCATATGCTGGTATTTGCAGCAAAAGCCGACACACAGTAAAGGCAATAGCTTCCCTGCAAACACTTTCAGGCCCACATCACAGTCTCAAAGTCTGTGGGGACATAGACGCTAGAAGAATAGAACTTGCTGAATTTGATGATGAGAAGCTTTTGCAAAAATGTGGGTTAGCTCCATTAGGCTATCAATCAAACTGGAAAGTACAGTGTGATAAAAAGTGTATTGTCATAATTGCTCTCGTTTAACTGTATTTACTTAAGATCCATTTGTAGAGGTATAAGGGTATCTGTGTAAGGGTTAACGCCACAGTTGTTGGAATGTATTGCATTTTAATGGAATGTATGTGAAAGCTGGCTGGAACAGACAATAAGAAACATATGTGTTTGGCCTGTACCTGTTGGGTAGGACAAGAGATGAGTTGGAAATAAAAAGAAATGGATGTAAACAGGGAGCAGCAAATAATCTTTGGATTCTCTTTGTGTCATGCTGTCATTTTTACATATGTTGCTGTTTAATTCAAACAGGGATGCTTCTGTAGTCCTACCTTGCCAAATTCCCAAAAATACATTATAGCATGAGACCAAAAAATTTAAAATTAGTTTCTTATTCACTTACATTCAAAATGGTTAAGAACCTATGGGGGTTCCCATTTGCTCCCTATTTCTTACTTTTCCCCCAAATATAGTAATCACAAACAGTTTTCTCCATGTGGCTGACAATTCCTCACTCCATTATTCCTCCACTGTCAAATCAAGTCTAAGTGAAACGTATTTGGGAGCCTAAAATGCCTTTGCTTTCATTCAATTAGTCTTATTTGATGAGACGCTTTTCCCATTCCCCGTCTCCTCCAGCTGTGACAGGCGGCTGAAGGCCTTCTCTCTGTGGCGTCAAGGCCGGTGACGTGTCAGAAGCAGTGCCAACACGGCGGTTATAAGGCAGGGGGCTGGGGGCTGCTCTAATGAGCTCCCCTGAGTGTGAGCAGACTGATGGAGATGGTCCCTCCTCCTCCTCACTCAGCCAGACCTGGCCTAATTGGTGGATCAAGAAAGAAAGACTTAAGAATTGTACCGGACATTGCTTGGGTCAAATGAGAAAGAGTGAAAAGACATCTATTTAAGACTGTCCTTCACAGTTTTTATTAAGTAGGACAAGCCTGGGGAAAGACGGCATTGGATAATCCTAACCTTAACTCTTGCATTAGGTTTGGAAACCCTTAAGTCTGTATTAAAAGTCTAGAATTTTCTCTCTTTTCTTGTTCATTATTATATTGCTGTCTCTGATAGTCTGTCCTCTGCCACTCAGCTCAATTCAAGTCTGGAATGATGGCCCCCTCTAGTGGCTCCTGCAAACACAGCTGGGTAAATCAGAATTTAGACAGGCTTCCATTCTCTTTAGGAGGCACATATTAGTTGTGTTCTTTTGCAAAACTTAAATATAGCCCTTAAATATAGTTTTGAAGATTTTGTCTTTCTTCTCTGCACTTAAACCAGCTGACATGTATCTGCACATACATGGTTTGTAGGAAGAAGGCAAGCTGATGGTAAGACACTGTTAGAGTATGTTGTTACCATTTAAAACAAAATGCAGTCATCGGTTACAGTTTCTCTCTACTTCCCTTTGGACCAACATCTGGAAGATCTGGACGTACAGTCTTTCTCAGCTCACTGCACTCCCATTTCTCTAAACTGGGATTGACATAGCTACTTGTAACATATTTTCTTCAATTTGTGATGTGGTTGAATCAGGCTTGACCCAAGGGTGCATTTACATACTGGAATAGTACATTGACTAATGAAGTAGTATCTTTCCTCAGCTTTTGTTTGTGAACGTGAGATCCCTAATGCTGCTGATCCCTGCGCTGTCACAGGCTGTCCTGCTTTCAGAGGCTTATAGAGATCCTCATTAGCATCGTTACATGATGACGTGGCTCTAGTTATTGTTGTCTATTCTTGTCTAGTACTGCACCTTCCCTTTCACTGTTCACGCCTCTCTCTGAGCTGGACATGGGGATTAGGGGAAGCCAGATGCTGTGCTGTAATGGACGAGATGAGAAAACCATCAGAGAATGTTTTTAAAATGTAGTTACAGAGCTATCATGTAAAAATGACTGCGATCGCTCACTCTTTGAGTCACACAGACAGCTGGCAAAATGCTGTTGTAGCACGTAGATGTTTAAATACAGCTTACAGTCAGTCTTGCTTTTGTCATTTTGCATGTCCTCCATTCAGTTACTTTATTTTGAGCTCTTGCTACTGTACATCTTCGCAAATTGTCTTTACTCTTGTTATAATCAGAGTGTAACAACAGTATACGTACAGGAAGAACAGTCTGAATACACCATTTGTGACAATGACTGACAATGTCTGTGTTTTTCACAACTGAAGTTACTGTGACATAATATTTTATTTTTTGTGTCAACAGAATTTTAAGAACAAGCTGCAGTAACATCAGCCAGACAAACCAAATAAATGAAATTAGATACAGTCTGAGGAGGATTTAAATTCTGGTCTGAGTGTGCCCAGTGAAGAGCCTTGGTAGTTTTGTGCATGGCCTTGTTGTTATAGAGAGTATGATATATGATATGATATGTTCTATGCCATTTGTTTCGAAACAGTATATCATCCAGTCAGAGAAACACATTGCTAGTATAAATTCTGAGCTAGAGATGGCTGGTATGCCTTAATGAAAATGGTTTCAAAGAACTCCAGTCCCACCTTGAGTTATTTTTGTGCTTGTTGTAAATACCCCACCTTTTAAGCCTTAACACTGATACAAAAGGCTTCTAGGATGGATATTTTTGTTGTGGCTAGCGCTTAACCCCAGCCATACTTTTACAGCCAGTGCTGAACTTGAGTTTAACAGGGACGCCACCTGTCAGGAGCAGCCCTGAGAGGGAAATCCCATTATCAGTAATCCTATAGGCTGATGCTAAGAGCCCATCCACGAGCCACTCGCTCTGTTTGTTCTTGCTGGCACGGCACACTTCACACCAGTTGCTGTGGCAACAGGCCTGAGTGCCAGGGCAACAAGGGGTTACGACCCCTGGCAAACTTCCTCCAGGTGGATATAGATGCAAGTTATTAATGCCGCTACATGGCAGGAACAGCGCACAGTAAGTTTTTTGCTTTTCCTCATAATTTATGGGTTTTTGTTTAGGTTCCTTGCATTGTTGGAAATATGGGACATGTGGGTCTTTGTTTATTTGGGAAGTTTAACAATAGGTGAGATGACAACATGGTAATCTACAGCGTAGAAACAATACGGTTGATGTAGTGAGTGATTTCTTTCTGCTATGTTAGAATATACTAGAACCAAAGCTATACTGGAGGATTTGGTGATATTTGAACATGTAATATTCAGTCTATATTCAAAATGAAACGGCAATATTCAGCAACAGCAGTGTTTCCCAGAGGCACTAATTTTGCTGCATTGGTATGGCACTGGCTGCTTCAAAACCAATACATCTCTAGGTTGCTGGGGCCTATACAAGAAATAGAAAGTTACTATTGCAATTGCATTTATATCAACTTCTTTGATAGTTAATTGAAATGCAACAGATTTGCATTGTCTTTTATGGAAACAGCTAACCTTTGTGAGTCCTTTGACATTACTGTTAATTCTTAACCACAGCTACATAAGAGCATTCTGTTCTGATGAACTCTTTTGTTTTCAGTTGGAATGTTGACGCTTCTAGTCCCCACTGTTAATTGGCCTTTAAGAGAAATAATGAGTAGGGTTTAACATAATGTGCATGTAATGGACACAGTAATGGACATTAAGTGGCACTACACTGCAAACTCTATTTACATCGTACATGTATCTCAAGATATGTGAAAGGGTCTGTCAGTCCGGTGTAATACGTGTGCTTATGAGATGTTAGCATGCCCATTCCCCTCAGAGGTACATGGTGGATTATATGGTGGACTAGCTGAACGGTTTATCCTATTTTCCATGTCAGCAAACCATCAAATGACCTTGAGGCTATTGTGAAAGTTACATATAGACCTATGTGGATTTAATACGTGCAATAAATTTCATGTGTGTGGTTTTTGTGCTGCTTGTATATTGTTCCTAACTTTTTTGACTGGATTTTTCAAAGAGTTTGGACACCCAAGTTGTTCAGAGCATGCGATAACATTTTACAGTCCAATCAAAACTGGTCAGCTCTTGTGATTCTGTTCCACCTGGCGTTAGCAAAAGTCCACATATAAAGTGTACTGTGTCTTTCTGGATCATGTGTTTTTAACAACGGCTGAAAAATACACTATTAGCTGCACCATGACTGTTGTAGGTTTGTGCAGTTAATGGGGTTTTATAATGTGTCTCCGGGGAGTTGTCATTAGACCTAGATCTTGTGATAGTGCTCATCTGTGCTTTTTGTGGAGAGTTTCTCATAGGTGCACAAACCAAAGAAAGTTTATTTTTGTGTTATGAATGCCTATTGAGCAGATAAACTTATTTTCCAACCATTTGAATGTTTGAGTACAATATGAAAATAGGCATGTAACAATACAACATTCAACATTTTTTGAAAGTTGTAGGTGCCCTAAGAGTCCTATCAATGTCCTTGTGTAACAAACTGTAATGACATGTTACTACACAGTACAAACATAATGGACCTATGTGTACTTACATATATATATACTTAATGAGGTAGATACAATATATCAAGTGTTATAAAAAGAAAAAAAAGCAATACCCCAAAGACCGTGGTCCTAAATAGAGTTCTAATAATGCATACATATATATGTCTCTCCTATTAATGTTTTATGAATTTCTACCATACTTGTTAGTAACTAGCAATGGCTAACTGTGCAATTTCTTGAACTCTACATTTTTTTCCACTTTTTGGTGTTTAAGTGATTTCCCATTGTATTATTGCACTCCTTTTACAGGGTCATATACCTTTTTATAGCAAGGATATATAAATGACTATAAAGGTAACTATAAGGGTTCAGATATTTAGCTGGAGTATGACTATTTGTCTACCGTAAGGCTAAAACTCGCTTGGCAAAATTGTTCCAAGTACAAAGACTGTAGAAGGCTTAAAGAGCCCCTTCCTGTGGCATTTGTCTTGTTTGATGCCGGTACAGACCTTGACCTTGCAGCAGCCCCCAGAGGAGCGACTGCTGAAATCCACAGGGAGGGGAGGAGGTGGTGTAGGGGGCGGGACAGGACAAGGAGTTAAAGGGGGGAGGGGCTAGGACAGTTGCAGACAGGAGAGAGTGCCTCAGACGGATGGACGGAGGCCCGAGCTGTGTCTGTATGGAGCAGGAGGAGCGTGATTGAAGATGCTGTCCACACTGTCCACTCTGGTATCCACTGTTATGTCCTTGCTCACCATCTGTCACCACACTCCGGTAGGATATGTACCACTATGTTGTGACGTTTGATGTGTTTACAGCATGTATGTGTTGGCTGAATGCTGCAGCTGTACCGGCATGTACTCCCTCCTCTCTATCCGCGCACTCTGATGTCATGACAGCTGATGTTTGTGTCCGTAGCCCACTCCCGCTGAAAGGACGTTTAGTTCAAGTGGTCAGACAGAGACTGTTGTTGTTGTTGTGCGTCCGTCCTGTCCCTCGTCACCCCACTCCCTCCCTTATCCCAGGCCGGCTGTTGTTTGGCTGCGTCCTGTTTCTCTCTGAGCGCTCTGAGATGAATCGCTCTGAGATGAATCTCTATTGATTGTTTAAACAGAGCAGGAATAGTTGATGACATCAGGCTGTTGTGTGCTGACCTCGACAACATCACAAAGTGGACTGCGCACATTATTGCCAGAGAGAAGGAGACACACACTCAGCATTGTTCATATTTCAATACACTTCAAGTACAGTTCTTTTGCCATATGTCTGTATTATTCATTATACACCATGATTGTATTATTAGGTCTGGGATATGATACACTTCTATCTTCTAACATATTTATACCAGGGTCTTACTGCTTACTTTTGTTTACTACTATTGCATGGTCACAAATGCTTACTGGTACAGCTGCATGGTATGTCAACCAAAATACTAAGATATGATTTAGTTCAGTCAAAGAAAGAGTGCCAGATAGAAACAAAGATGTAAAATGTTACGTGTGATCACTGAAGACAAAAAAAAAAGACTGAACCACTTTTATGTAACATAGCAACACTATTGTTCAAGTTTATATCCCAAGTGATTTGGGTACACACTGGACAGTTGCCACTTATTCGCAAGGCTAACACTTGGAGACACACAGTTTGAGACACCCATTCACACTCTTATTTATTCACTACGGGCAATTAAATTCAACTGTCCAGACACACATGCTTTCTTTTCGACAAACGCTCTGACAGTCAGACACCAAAGTCAGACACTGGCATGTTGGGGTTCATTGTCTTGCCAAAGGACACACTTACAGTGCATCCAGAAAGTATTCACAGCAATTCACTTTATTCCACATTTTGTTATGTTACAGCTTTATTCCAAAATAAATTAAATTCATTATTTGCCTCAAAATTCTACAAACAATACCCCATAATGACAACGTGAGAGAAGGTTGTTTGAAATCTTTGCAAAAAAAAAAAAAAAAACTGCAGTATGTGCATTATACGTAGATTCACTTTAATGTCTTTGGACAGCAATTGAACCCACAACCTTTTTGCTGTTGGCCAGGAGTGCTACTATACAGTGCATTGCTCTATCACTAATAATATGTATATTTTTTACTATGCACAATGTGTTACTAGACAGAAGTGAAGTACCATGTTAAATTTTGTGGTGTTTCATGATGTATCATGATGGCAGACAAGATTTGGTTTAATATTTTTAAGAGAACAAGTTAGCATTTTGGCATGCAAAGTGTAAATGCCTGGCAGGTGGAAAGTTCTCAAAGTATTGTGTTGCCCTAATGTCATGCATTTATAATTAAATGCAAGAATACCTCATGCCTAATGGGTTTTCCTAAAAGCACTTTTTAATTCATCAGTAATGAGTATAGGGCAAAGGATTATGTCGGACTGGTGTGATCTTGGTGCACAGAATTCTATCTCTGAGGCCAGATCTGTTTTTCGGTTCCTGGTTGTATCCTCGGGGGCCGGATTTTCAGGTTGGGTAGATTATGCTGCATTAAGCTGCTTGGTATCAGATAATTCTACAATGATGAAATCCTCTGTGGTTATGAATTATAATGGGCTGTTGTTTTCAGGATGCTGTGTGGTGTTTTGAATGAATCTGCAGCGTGACGGCGAATCACAGCTGCGAGATTTGTTTACACGTCTGACTTCCCCTGCCTGCTTTGATTTTACAACTTCATGAGCAAAACAGAACGAATGATGCAAATAGTGTTGGAGGATGAGACACTGGTATTGGTGCCTTCCAGCTGGCAGAGCTTCCCGCACCAGAGTAGAGCCTCACATGCAGCATTTAGCCTGGTTTAATGCAAAATACATCAGCATGTGTTTAATAAGTCATGGCTCATCACAGGGGTTTTCTGAGAGGGAGCAGGGCAGGCAAAGAGCCAGAGAGCTAGGATGGGATTTTGACGAGTCATCTTTAGACCTATTCAGACCCAGTAATAACACGGGTGACTGGTTCTCCAGTGGTCAGCTTTAGAGGGATATAATACATTTTTTGATGTAGCTAGATGATCTGTTACTTATGTTAGATTGCAGTCAGTGCGACAGCAGCTTGGAGATAAGGACGTAAGCATCATCGGGAGGGATATTACAGTATATTGCAGGCAAACAGGCATTATTTTGGAAGGTTGTTGTGTTCCGTGAGGAGGCCCCAGGGAAGACCTTGGACAAACTGGAAGGATTATGTCTCTCATCTGGCCTGGGAGTGCCTCGGTATCTTCTGGAAGAGCTGGAGGAAGTGTCTGGGGAGGGGGAAGTCTGGGCGTCTCTGCTTACACTGTTGCCCCAGCAACCCGGCTCCGGATAAGAAAAAGCAAATGGATGGATGAATGGGCGGTTGCTGGAAATTTATGGAAACTGCATGTTATTCATTAAGAATAGCTTTCAGCGCTGTCATTGCATTCTGATCACCAGAGCACTTTTGAAGCAATACTTACAATCAGATTTCTGTGGGGTTCTTAGTAGGTGAACCCATGATTATGACTCACATCATCTATAATGCTATTGCAAGAGACCCTAGAGTTAAAAGGATCAGTGATACTAAACTCAATACAGAGATAGACTAACCATTTGACTTGAATTGTTTCTAATAGTCATATCTGCTAAATTGGGAGGCAGTAAGAATGTTCAAGAGTTCATAGGTTTTGTGAGTATGAATAGGAAAGTCTTGTCTGTAAGATCTTTTATACCTGCAGACACTGCATCGTAGGAACAGCATGGAATCTCAGTAACTAGAGCACCCCCAGTGTCAGCTCATTTTCCCAATATCATAAGACTAAAACTCATATAAAACTTATATAGCCAAAAAAAGCATGTGTGTAAGCATGTTGACTTTTGGCACATCCACTCATGTATCCATTCACCTTTTCGTCTTCTTCTGAGTATCTGGTCAAATATTCTTTACGTGGCCAAAAGGATCATTACAGTGTCATTGCATTGTTATGTCTTGGTTGGACGTTATCACATGAGGTTATAGTCAAGACTGCATGCACAAAGGCTGTTGTACGAGTACTAAATAAATTAACAAATGGGGAAGACCCGAATCTCCTTAGCATTTACGCCAGTGAAGAACCATCTTTTCAAAACAGTGGTGATGTTGGATTCTCAATGTGCCGTTCTGTAAAACATTTTCGGGCACAAATGGGTGATGTAAAAATATGCTTCCTCACAAAATGTCAAATATATCCATTAGAGTACTTAAAAAAATAAAATCTGCCATTACTATAATCTGTCTTAACTACATTGTCTGCTTACAAAGTTTGATAAAGTAATGTTATTGTGTCCTAATGGGGTACTAAGACTTAGACTTGGCATTGTAACATTGTTGTGAGCATGTGGGTCCTAGGTTCTAGACCCAATCCTGTTGGACATGTTCAGTGTGTTCTGGAGCCAGATTATCGTCTGTTTATGCCTGCCCAGCGCCAGCCACTGGCTGTGTGGGATTGGTGTCAAGAGGTTGCCAAGCGGCCTGGGAACATGTGGCAGGGAAAAGCTGCAGGGGATTATTCTGCTGCCACGCACTCTGTCTTCTCAGATTATTGCCGCAATTACTATCAGCGGGCAGAGCAGGCCTTGTGGAGATATGAGATGGTCCACATTTACCACCACGGGGTGTCATATTGGTTTAGAGTTCGAACAAGGCAAGTTTAGTACTAGGGAAGTTAAGCGAGGAAAATGCAAGTAAAGCTTTTGTGTGTTGTTGCCGTGATCTAGATCCTGATTGTTCATGAACACAAGGCTGAAAAATGTGCAAATATTCTTTTTGTGGTGTAGACCAAGTTTGAAACTGCAGAATAGAATGAATAGATCTTCCAAAAGGCAACAATATGGAAAATACAAAACAAACATCTGTACATATAAAGAGTGTGGTGGTTTGGTATATCATAAAATACACTTAAGGCATCATTGCAGTTCATTATGCAGACCACAATTCTTCTTAATGGCTAATATATTGGCTGCACTGATTGATGAAATAGACATAAAACTAAATATTCAAGCCTATTGTAGGAAATTTATACAAGCAAGCTAATTACCCTTTGGTCTTTGGTCCTTCCTTAATTTGCGTTTAAAGCTGGATTCACACCAAAAGTGTGGTGGCTGCGAAACTATGATTTTTCCCATAATAAAGTGATAATAAAAATAATAATAAAGCAACTGGCTGTCATTTATTTCCAATGCATTATTTGAAGCAGCACAGCTTTATATAAAAAACAAATCAAAAAAAGCACTGAGGCAACATCCACAACATAACATAACAAATTAGGATTTAATAGTCTTTCAAATGCCTTGATAATACCTGAAACTCTTTGGTCAACTCTTTTGGTAGTTTGGCCAAAAGTTTTCAGCACATTACACAACAGACCATTTAAACATTGCCTTGCCGTGCCTATGTGTTTGTCAGTTCATCAGCTGAATGGTGCTTTCATAGCAGACATACTTTTCCTCACGTCTTGCCAAGGAAAACGGAGAGTCGAGTTTGAATCCAACACTTTGCTTCCAGGGAAAATTTCTCTTCCCACATGGAATCTGGTGTGACGCTCTTAAAGGTTTTATCTACCTTAGATGCAAGTGCAAAAGTAAGATGTTAAAAGTTAGTCCATTCTGAAATCATCATGCCTTTGAAGCATCTTTTTCCCCACACAGCTAATCTTCACCTGAAAACAGTTGGAGCTTCTGCTGTGAGAATTACAGTGTTTCCATTTGCGGTTGTGCTTTTGAAGTGCACTGGCCCAAGGTGACTGAGGTCTGGCTGTTGTCTTTTCCATGTGTTCCCACTGAAAGAAACTTTTCAAACCACACCAGATGTTAGAAAAAAACTAAAGACAGTATTTAGCCCTTATTGGACATTGTAGCCTAAATGTGGTGCACTGCAACTGAACATGTATAAAATATTAAATAAACATTGTCAAAAAGAGAATGTCTTTCTTAGATTTCATTCCTGACAAGTATGTAAAATGTAAAAAAAAACTTATATTATAAATAGACAGAAATACCTCATAAAGTGGTTATAAATGTATTTATATGGATTCAATATGGACACGGCCAGACCATTTTACTAAAACTAACTGAAAATTACTGTTATATCACATTGCAGTAATTGCTGTAAAATGTATTGATCCAGCTGGTTTATGCATCAAAACATACAGTGAAAAAAACACTGGTTGGATTATCAACAATATATCATAATAAAACCTTTACAGTTTCTAATTGCTGTGCTGTAAAAACAAAACAAAAAAACGGCAACCAATTACAATGAAATTTATGATTGCAATATGTGTGTACTCTATTTTTTATATTAATAGTCAAGCAATTTTGGCACATTCACCACATTTATCTCCTCAGAACTGTTGTATACAGCCCATCTGTTAAAACAATGACACCACCCTGTTTGACAAATGGCTGCAGTAATGGCCTTCAAAAAATTGTTGTATTGAATGCCTGCAAAAGAAGCACAGAACTCTTTCTTTCTGTTTGCTCTGATATAATACACTGTCTTCACTTTCCCTTCTTTAAAAACAATTACCAAACCTTCCTCCTTCATGACCTCTTTGGGAAATGTTCCAAACGTATTTCACTGGAATGGAAAGTTACTGAGATTTTACTGTTCCTTTGATGCATAAATGAGAGCAATCCTTTCTGCCCCATGACAAATGTCAAATCAAAGTTCCATTTTGGTTCAGCAAATCTCACAGTTGTGGTGGATGCATGAAACATGTCACCTCTAATGTGTACATACCAACATAGTGGTATTCTCCATTAGAATTGACAGAGATTGACTTTGCATTACTTTATACATACCTCTACTGTATAAGACTCATACTGAACATGTGCTGTCATAATTATTTGAAAAAACAAGATTTCAGCACCTTGTAAAAAAAATGTCACTTCTCTTGCCCTTTTCAGTAAGCTGATTCACACTTATCCTCCTGGAAATTGTTTTCATAGGTTCTGATATGACTGGGCATGTTGGAACACCTCCCCTCACATTTGTGGTGTCCGGGCAGCCATTTCAAAAAACGCAAATACAAGTCATTGTGTTTACTCTAGAATATGAAGTTAAGGAAGGAATAAGGAAGTTCAGTGTGGCTTTAAGGATGTAAGGCACAGAGTAAGCATTTTAGTGACTTGCACTTGGCTCGGTGTTAAAACAGCTAATGGAATTCTCTAATGGTACTATAATACTCTGTTCTTGAACCTTTACAAGATTTACAAAATGTATGCATCAGAAGACTTGTTTTTTCTGTCTTGGCATATCTTTTCCCGTCTCTTAAAGTTTATATCCCATTGTTTGTACCGGCCTGCTGTAAGCAGGTAGCGTTATGTTAGTATGCATAAGCTCCACTTGTTTGTGACGTTCATGCAGACTAATATTGACAGCATTACCAGATGGGACTCGCAATTAGCCTCTTTACCTATGCTCCACAGACCTACCAGACAGAATTTATGTGGAAAGATATTCAAAATGCTAATATGCTATTTAGCAGCAATGGTTAGACCTTTCTGAACAGAATAAAAAAAAAATAGTGCATAAGCAGAAATCTGTGCGACATAAACGCTGCAGATTGGTTTTAACCAGGTTTAACAGATTGTGCAATTATGGAAATGTCATAAGATAATGAAAGTATGATTTTATTTTGTCACGTAAAGAGAGGGATTTTAGTTTCTCTTTCTTTTCTTGAGCACAAAAGTGGGTCTGGTCAAGTTCAGAAAGCAATTACATAAGCATTCATACAAACAGCATGGTAGGATTTTTTTTTGTCTTAAATTAATTTATGTTTTCCTTAAGCTTAAGTTTGGTGTCTGGATGCAAAAATACAATTGCAAAGTCACATGAAAAAGTTGTTAGAATTTATTTTTGCATATATAATTGTGAACTAAGAAGAAAAATATAAATTACATAATAAAGCAAAACACTCATTGCCAAACATTGTCCATATCCACTACAAAGGACACTGAAGTTATTTTCAGATAAATAAGCTTTGGTTTAAAAATTAAATATTGTAATGGAGGAAGTTTAGTATTTTGTTTAAGCAGCCATTTTGAATTCACAGGAAATTTAATTTGTGAATGCTCCATCCTCAAAAACAGCAACTAGAAGTAATGCACTCAAATCTGTTTCTTCCATTCGGTTTTTGGAACCTGTACATGTCTTATTTCCCAAGACAGACAAATGCAAAGTTATTTTGATATTTTGAAGTCTCTTGGAATAAGAGACTAAACGTCTTCACCTTAATAACCAAGTCCAGATGCCTTTGTTTTAACCTTTTCTTCAAGATGACCTGCATAACTGAGAACCTTCACAGACATAGTTTGACTGATGTTGAATATAGTAGACCATTTTGTTCAAATATATCCTAAAACATTTCACACATTGCCCCTTAAAGTTACAATGGGACTGAACAGAGTGACAGAGAATAAAAGAAATGTTCTTTTTTAAAGTACAGTACTTTAGAAAATTCAGCTTACAGTCCATGTATGTATTTTTAGTTAATGCTTGTCATTGGCCTTTGAGTTATATTTGTCCTCTGAAATATTGTACTGTGTGTCTCTTTGAAGTCCACTCTGGGTGTGGACAAGTATCATGTGTGGCACTTTCAGACAAGCTGCTGCGTGCTTTTATGTGTAATGGTAAATACGACTGACATATAGACTATCTGTGGCTTCACATGAATGACAACATTCAGGGGAAAAAAACATAGTGTGTAGTTTAAATAAGCTGCCGGCCAAAAATAATCCCCAATCAGGCGGGCTAATCAAGTGTGACACACGAGGCAGCCACTCCCTTTCCCCTTTTCCTCTGACTGACAAGAACACATAGCTCTCTCCTTGGCAGAAGTGAGCGTCCTGCAATGAGAAAGCCAGCCCTTATTCCGTATGCCAACACACGTCAACACACCCACCGGCAGTGCAGGCAGACAGAGGTGCTCCACTCTACGGATCTGGCAGGAGAAAGCTATCCGGGGTGGTGCATGCAAGGGCAAACCAAAAGTAGAGTCAGTATAAGAGAAAAGAAAAGACTGCTTTAGTGTTAGAACCTGTTGAGAAGACTTTGATGGGTGGTAGCTAATGTCTGTTCCATACTTTACCCAAGCTTTTTGAAGGTAGGTCTGTTTTTTTATACTGAACCATTGTAAAGAGCTTTGAGTCCCTTGAAAAAAGTGTTATATAAATCCAATTGATTATTATTATTATATATTATATAGTTTAAATTCATAATTGGACTCACGTTAAATGGTTATGTTAAACATTTGGACAAATCTTGATCTCGATAGATTTACAAAGTGCAATGAATTATGATTTTGCTTTGTCAAATAAGGCCTTTTGTGTTACACCGGTGAGGACCAAATGCTAAAGATGTATGATGGAATTAAACAAGCAAGCAGTGTGAGAACGTGGAGCGGTGACTCAGTTAAGCAAGCTCGTAGTGTGGCGTGTATTAATAATTGTTAACCTGGCTCACCAGATGGTCTATTACACAATACGATCTGGGAGGGCTTCCACAAAAATTGTTTGCAAAGAGATGGTACTTTAGATCAACACCTGGTCAGTAATTAAATGTCAGTGACCAAATTTAAGGAAGAAATTTAATCAAAACTTTGCCATATTTTTTACATAAAACGGTCACTTCATCATCAAACCTGAAACACGGGCATAGCTGCAAGGGTTGCCTCACCATTGGTTCAAATTGGCATTGTGCTTGACTGGAGCAGTACAAGATGTATTCTCCTGTGTTTGAGATCTCGTGAGACTCCAGCCGATGCTGGAACTGTGGCTTTATTGTGGTAACATAGTGCTTTTGGGTAAAAGGGCAATTTTATGATGTTGCACATAAAATATAGCCGTTCATGGCAAAACAGACAAAGATAATGACCCTGCATATTGACTTTTAGTTTAAACATTATAAATCTTTATCTTTACAATAGATTAAAAAAATACAAACATATGTATGGAATAGGTAGGCTTGTCTTCCATGAAAATAGTACTTGGCCTACTCTTGCATATTTTGACCATTGTAGCATTTGAATAAGGTTTGTTAAGAGTATTGTCTTATTGTCTATTTGTTACTTTGGCTGGCACCTGCTTTAGCAATAGGTCGAACAATCTTCTTGTAGCCGGCCATGTCAGGTTCAGGTTAAAACCAGTCACTACACTTGGGAAACACGTGTGGCTTGCAATAGATTGTAAGAAAATGCAGTGGGTTGAAGGCATAACCACTTACCTAGGTTGACATTTCATTTGCTTTGTTATCCTAACTTTTCTCTCAAGACATTTTGGGCTGCTCCAGTCAGGGCTAACCCAGATGGGTCTCAGATGGGCTATATCCTTCAAAATAGACACCTGACTGGCTTTAGTTTCTGTGCCTCACGCCTCACAGCAGATGACGTACTGCCTCTCCATGCCTAACCCTCTTTTTGGATAAAACGCCTTTGAACGCAGCAGGGCAGCAGACTGCCCTTTCTCAGACTACACCACTTTAGTTCTCTCAAGAGCAGACAGCTGAGGGTGCTGCCTATCAGTCAGTGTGGAGGCAGTAATGGGCATTCTGTGACTATCAACGTCTGACCGAGAGAGGGTGTCCAGTGGAGACATGGCTCACTATAGCCTTTGTGCAGGAGGTACCATCTTAAATTTAATTTAATGTGATCTCTTACGGGATCCACTTCTGACCAACACTTCTGTGTGTGACATAAGTTGGAACATTTATTCAACCTTTATCTAGATGACACTGGTTCATTTTCTTTTTTGGAGATGGCAAAAGAGGTGGTAACTAAGCCACACTGTAAAAACAATTCTATCAAATTTAAAGTAAAAAAACTATCAGCTTTAGGTGCTGTTTTTTCATTGTATGGATAAGTGGCTAAGTGATAAATACTGAAACAAATGCTATTTACAAAAACATCAAACTCCAAAAAAACTGTCTTTTCTTCCTTTTCAAATGAACCTCTCTTTGGGCATATTAGTACATGTCACTGCCATCCTTGAGTAGATGCTGTATCTTTCCCTCATTTATGGCATTAACAAAGCACAGATTTGATCTGTAATGATAATTAAATCAATGTGTAGTTTGTCATAATTAAGGTGACATTGATCCAGAATGGATTCCTGCAGTGAAGACTGTAGCTTGTAATAATTCATAGATTCTAGTATAGTTGTAGTGTATGTGCATTTTTAAATGTATTTATATGGATGTTGAGGCTGTCATCTTTCATTTACCTGGTCTTCTCATCTGTGGAAGATTTGGTGCAATGAAATCTCAGAAAAGCCCACACCTGACAGATTGGCATTGTGACAGTAAATGTTGACAAGAAACGAGTGAGACTGACATAGTGAATGGGAAATATTGAGGGCATGAGTGGAACTGTAACGACTGCAAGTATTGAGTTTGAAATGTGTCAACTTGAGAATTTCTTATGTTTGTTGCTAGATTATTTGTTACTGCAGTAAAATGTGGATGTTTGCATCCACCAATGTTGAAATGAGCTGAACTGAAAACTAACCATGTCAGAATAGGTTGGTACAGTGATAGTTACAGAGAATGACATTCAGACCTGAGCTGTGACGGCATGTGCATTTCCGTAAATCAACTCTATCTTAGTCACTGCCTCATTATCAGAAGAGGGCATCACTTTCTTATTGTGAATCATCAGAGGAGATGTGCTTTAGACCTGAACAACAACAAACACAGCTCACGACATAAAAATTTAGCTCCGGCAACAGTTCATTATTGTTACAGTAGGATGCACAATAGTACAAGGAAAGATTAACTGAGCACGGCTCACATTTTAGTATTCAGTGTACACAGTACTTTTTAATCATAGATTAACAAATATCAAAATACTGTATGTGTCTAAAGTCAAAATACCACAACAAACTGACACTAAATCAAGACCAGCGCATACTTAAAAAAATACTTTGAGTTTTAGTTTCTTTTTTTTTTATAAAATCCACAACATGTCCTATTTCTTTTAATTACTTGTGAAAATACACAGTATGTTTTCCGTTCTAACGCCACAACAGTGGACAAATACATCCGTCATTTATTACTGTATTTTTTTACTTACATTACGCGTCAGGATAAACGGGTTGATTTAAGATTGAGCGCTTCCAGCAATCAAAATGATGTGGCCTATCTAAAGCTTCTCAAAAGTAATTTTCTGCAGCAACTCTTGTGTGAGCAGATTCAGTCTTACCCTGGTTAGATTTCCTTAAGATTATCGGAACAAAAACGTAACTGTAGAGGGGCAGGTTGATGGAACAGATGCAATCACAGCAACTCGACAAAACGTGAGTGCTGTACGGAGCTGGAGAGTCACAGACTAAGGTTAACCTGATCATATGAAGTCAGTGCCAAAAAGTTAGTTGCTCAAAAAATGTTAATGCCGGTGCAACTACACTGCTGCTGCATCACAAAAACATTAAAGAGGAGGCCACTCTGTCGGCCATGATAATCTTATTATAATCTTGTGGTATGCATAGTGTGGTTGTTTTGATTGTATTGTCTGTGCATGTTACAAAATATTAAACTTCTATAGTGCTTTATAGAGTAAAACAATGGGCAGATCTTATCGTGTGGTCTGCAGCTGTACATTACTTAAATTCTTCAACAATATTAGAGGGACTCCTACAGTAAAATGTTTCCTTTTCGTTTCACTTTTTGAGACCATCATTTTTAGCTGGTTCCATGTCGTTTGTGAGTACATTGTGTAACATTAGCAATGCCCGTCATGACTAAGAAAAGTCGGGCATGTTTGTTTTGTGTTAGTGCTGTCGTAGCCCGGAGCTTAGAGGCAGCTCAGGAATGGGAGGCAGGAAGAGTTACTGTAGGGGGATTAGAGATAAGCTGAATAACTGCACCGTGGTCAGAGGAGCAAGAGCAGCGCCCTGTGACAGCACTCAGCACAACCAGTGCAATATGGTCCTCAACAAAATGTCAACTGAGTGCCCAGCGCTTTAGTACTACTTTTGTTTTGTGCTTCATAGATAAATACATTAGAAAAGCCCATATTTAGTTAAAATAAGGTATTTTTCCCACCACAATTTCCCAGATGATTATTTATTTAGTGAACCTAATAAATGGTTAGGTACAGTTTGTTTTGGGGACGCAGTATAATGTTCTGTTCTGGAGAAAACATGTTGTAGTCATTGCTGCTGATGAGCGTGCTGTAATGGAAAACATTTATCACCACAGTAAATACTTTGTTAAACAGCTGCCCATTTGTGGTTCATAATTGCAGCAATGTAGAATTAGGTCAGCGTGTCTGTAATTGATTAAAAGCATGTATTGTTTATATGTTTAGTAAGTAAGTATTTGTGGTGTGTTCATACTGTAGAAAACTGGAGTGTGTGGTGTGTATTCTCAACTGGTGGGTCAGGAGCCAAAAGTGGGTGAGATGATTGGCTATAAGCTATATTTTGGTTCTTTTATTATGATTACATACAGTTTACTTGTGCTCTTGTAATGGCAATTCGTTGAATGGTCACTAAATTGTGAAGTCTAAACGTGTAATATGCAACATACAATATCAAAACAGGTTTAGATTTCATTAAGGCTACTAGGAAACAAGTTTATAAGTTTGATAAAAAATTTGGTTGTGACTAAATGATTGAGGGAAAGCTTGGGTTTAGAGGTGAGACCCTTTGAAAACCACTGTGTGAGAAGGTTGTATATAAGAAGCCTCTCTTTCAAAGTTCAAAGTTCAAAGTTTTCTTTATTGTCCCTCTTGGGGAAATTAATTTTGCAGCATCATGCTCCTTAAAAAACATACAACATAGAATTACACTTCAACAACTCAAGAGCAGGATCAACAATGGAAATCACTAAAAACCAAGATAAAAATGTGCAAAATGGAATTAAAACATGAATAAAAACATTGTGCAAACAAGCAATTATTGTTGTGCAAAATGATTATAAAGTGCTAGGTGCCATTTAAGTGCCTCACAGCTGTCGGTAAAAACGACATGTTTAATCTTTTAGTCCTACAGCCCAGAGCTCTGTAGCGCCGGCCGGAGGGCAGCAGCTCAAACTCCCCTCTGAGGGGATGGTCTTGGGACTGCGCTATAGCACCAGCCTTCCTCTGCACCTGTCGGCTGTAAATGTCCTTCAGCTGAGCCTGACTTTATTTGATCTTATTCACTTCTCCTGGGTTAGTTTATAGACAACAAAAGAATGTCCCTGCAGAGCACCATAGCTGTTCACATGCTCAAAAGAGGAGCGTGAGCTGTGGAATTTAAACCTGCACTTACACCACCAGCGGCTTTCAAAAAGGCCTACAAATAGGCCTAAGATGACGATTAAGGACGTGACAGCATGTTTTAAATCTTATCACTATTTCATATTCCATATATTGTCATGAGAAAACAGTCTCCATTATAAAACTTGGTTATGAACCTTTTTGTTGTAATGTTGTTTTCCCGCTCCAGATGGAAGCATGTGGGGAGGTGGACGCGTAGACCCATTTGTCTCCAGCTAAAGTCTGGTCAATTTATTTAGCAGGCAGAGCAGAAAATACAGCCTGTCAATGACTGTCTATTTTTATCCCCGCCGCTGAATGAGAAGCGCTCTCATGCAATCTGTCAAATTTGTCACTGTGATAGGAGAGGCACACTGTCACCTCCAATCTGGATGGAGTGGTCGACGTCACAGCAGGATGTGTAAGAGGAGAGTGTGTCATTACCATAATACTAGCCTGAGAAGCTTGAAAAGTAATCGCTATGTTGGCTTAAGTGAATCATACACTATTCTAACCAACCCAATTGTAAAAACACTAAAATTCGATCTTCACCAATGCAATGTTGTCTGTGGCAGCTTCTTGCACTAACATTGAATGCCCGGGTGAACTTTTAGCAGAATAATACAAGTATAATATAACTCTGTCAGCAGATTGCACATGCAGAAAGATAAGCTGACATTTAAACACTTATGAAGATGTTGTTTAATTATCACTTTTCATTACTAATAAGTGACCTGCTATACATTTTCAGCATTATATTTACTTTAGCACTACAAGAAATACATATGGCAACCATACATACATTTCATAGTATTTTAGTACAAACTTTGAAACTAACATTGTTTTTTGGCTTTTATGAGTATATATTCTTACAGGATTTTACTATATATTACAGAGGTTTTTACAGTGTAAGTCTTGTCGATTTTGTTCATATAAAAGATCTAGGCCCTGTTTGCAGCTGGGGAAAAGCTGATGGAGGCATTAATACAAGGTCGACACTTCCTGCTGGTTCCGCTCTGGTGTCTAGACGGAGTGAGACAGCTGCTCTGTAACACGAGCCTTAGTAAAGAGCTGCCCGCCGTTGAGTTGTGTCCCTGCAAAGTCACTCGCCGAGCACTCTGGTGGAATTATTCTGCTACTCAAGACGGCCCAGCTGTTGGATCAATGCCTTTGTGACTTTTTGTGTCTGATGTGGAGGTCACAGACAGAAGGGACTATCTTTAGTAACAGGCCGTATGCCGATGAGCGTCGATGATTTATTTATGACTCGAAAGCGTAAAATTTAATGAGTTTTGATTGGTTGGCTCTTTATCTCTCATGGATCCTCTGAGGCCATATTGACAGGTAAACATGGCATCCATTTTGGATTCTCATTAAGGACAGACCACAGTCTGCTTTCAGGTGCGTCTAATGCAGTTGTTATTCTGTGTGCTCATCCGACGTTGTGTGACTAAACATAGTAACTGAATTATAAAAGCTACTCTATCAACAAATGGGCATTCCACGACAGCCATTAGAATCTTTTCACACTTTTAAGTATTTTAATATATTTGAAGCATGCTGATGCTTAGACAATATACTTGAACAAGGTTAGATTCAAAGAGCTAACCAGACATTTAACTCTTTTGGGACTTAGAAACAGTAATAGAGTGTTTTTGATTTGGTACCAAGGTGTCTGCAGCAGATCCTATGACGATGCATCAGACGACCCACAACAACCCAAAATCAAAAACACAAACATAATGAGCCGCAGCACAACAAAATGTGTCCTCAAAAGAGGTGGCAGAAGTAATGGGTTCCGAGTATTGTCACTGTATCCTATCACCAACCAATTTTTTTATATAATGAGCCTTTGTCTTTTGCTAACCCATCTTTTTGTTTACTTAAAGTAAAGTCTGGCATTTAATTCTGCCAATAATTTGAACAATAAAACACCAGCATTAACCAAGAAGAAAATTGGTGGCCACTGTTTTAAGTTCTAGAAGTTGTATAGTGGGAACCCATGTACTCTATTTGACTTGTTTGCCTGTACTGGTTTACTTTCCGCACATCTACACATCATCTAATTCTGAGATTATAAACCCATAATACAACATTTTCTTTGTTTTTAATGCACTTGTCAGCCATTTAAGGTGGCCCTGAGGCCATCAGCATATTAGTTTTTGTCCACCGGAAAAAATAAAGCAGAGGGAGATGTCTAAGAAAAAGAAACCCACCCATTTAAAATTAACTTTAATTTTAAAAGCCTTCAGCTTATGTGGCTAATGCTAAGGAAGTGACATCAACGCAGTGACATACTTCTGCTTACTTTTTTTTTTTTAAACCTTCTGCTCTTATTATTTCTAGTGGACAAAAATATTTTTGATGATGCACCTCGGGACCACCGTAGCCATTAGTAGCTATAGAGTATTTTAAGAAAACTCCCAAACTTCCTATTTCTGAGAATAAAATCTGTGAACAGAATTTTTGGTGAAAAAGAACAGCTAAATGTGCTTTATTTGAGTCGTGCTAAAATGTATGGGTCTTACTGCTGAGCATGACTTACACCACCTGCATTTAAACCAAAATATATTGTTATCAACATTTCTGGGTGGCATTGTAAAAAAAATTTTGAACTAGTTACATATATACAAAAAGCTCTGAAGAGCAACTTTTCTTCAGACTATTGTAGTATATATAAAAATGTTAAAAAAAAGTAAAACCTTCAGCCTTTAATGACAGTAACAACAGTGCTTTTTGTCTTTGCTGCAATTAAAGTTTTGGCTTTAAACATGTTTGATATTATGAAAACATCAGGGCTTGTGGTGACCTCACATCAACACAGGACGCTCTATGCTTTCAGTATTAATGTTTGATGGGATGGGCTTGTAACAATACACCAGAATAGTGTGCTTTAGATGATATATACTCATTTGTCCTCCTACAGTTGATCGTATAACTCCCTCTGTAATTAGCACTTATGAAACTCAAATCCTCACTAAATCTTTATGGAGCACTTTACACAAACCTTCTCCAGATGGGAGGCATTTTTCAGATTTTTTTTAAAGCAAGGTAATGGCCCATAAGAGCAACACTGTCCCTGCTCTGTCCTTCATTTAATATACTGTAATAAGGGCTGATACTTCACAGTCATTAGCAGGATTCTTCTTGTCCTCGGAGAAGTTTTATCGCTGTGAAAGTTTATGTTGTCGATAGGTTAGATATCATCTTGGTCTGATGTTTGTTTGGTGATGTCATAGAGCAGGAATTTGTCCATATCGGATTGAGGGAGTCAGTCTAAACATCAGCAGGGTGGAGGTCTGAGTCAGCCTGCTTATTAACTTGATCTTATTTGTTTTTAGAAGAAAACTGAAGGCCATTTGAAGCAGCTGTGGGGAGAACTGTTTTGTCTGAGTGTAGAATAAGCCCATGTTTGAGACTTTATATAGTCATGTTGATTTGAAAGTTACCATGTCTATAAAAAAGGTAGAGACTGGGAAGTGGGCCCAAAGCTAGTTGTTGCACCCTAACCCAGTTATTGATGTCACAGAGTTAAGTCTCAGTTGATCAGTGAGCTAAGTTTATATTCTCTTAAATGGAGCAGTTTAACCTGATATTTTTGTCATAACCAAAAATAAACTTTTCACATGGCCTGTGGCTACACTAAAGACATGAACAAGCTTCAGGGGTTTGTAAAAGAGAAATGAAGATCATTTGAACTTTATGCAGGGTTGCATTGTTTCATTTAGGCCCTTTGACTTTTTTTTATAAATATCTTGATCACAGAAGAAAAGGTAGAAGTAAAAGCATCTGGCATCAGTTTTCAAGGTGAAGACGTTTCGTCTCTATTCCAAGAGACTTTATCAATTCTGAGATCAACTGGTAAGAGAGCTGAGATTTATCTCTAGAAGGAGGAGTTTCCCCTGAAACCAAACCTGATGGAACCAGGCTGTTCTGGTCTCATAGTCGTTAGCTATGAAAGGACAGTGTGACTCCTGATGTGAGAGTCGTTAAAGACTCAGGTGAGTCGTTGGTGTCAATGTTCCATTCAGGTGTCATTCTAGAGTGAAACTGTTTTGATTTAGGTTTCAGAACACTGTTGTAAATACTAGGTGACACGAATCTGAGGCCACCTTAAAATAGGGCTTTTCTATTTTAACAATATTGGCTTTCTTTACACTTCTCTCCAACCATCTGGCATCTCAGGCCAAAATTCGGACTGCCATCCTTAAAGGATCTTCTACAAACATTCCAGTCCACTTTAAGCTTGGGAACACTCCTACAGACAAGATCTCCTCGCACAAACAGAGTAATGTGCTTTATGCTGTTCAGTGAAGAGGGCAGTGACAGTTATGTTGGCGAAACAATAATCTTACTTTTCTGTAGTGCAAATGTAGTAAAATTGGTGTATTTGTATCTTGGGCCAGTCTGTTATTCCAGCTCCTCCTGTGGACAGTTGTGTTGACATACAGCTCACATTACTTTGTTCATCCAGTCTTGGCCCATAGATATAAATGTATCCTAGACTTCCCCTTCATCCTTCCTGATTCTCTTGCTATTAATAACCCTCTCCACCACACCTACCACTCACTTTCCGGCCCGTCCTCTTTGAAACAGACAGTTCTCCTTCATGACCCAGTTCCCTCTGAGGAATTCCCCACCTCTTCCTGAGCTTCCAAAACCCCTCCTTGGAATGATAGCGCGGGAACGGCGTCCTGGGGCAGAGCAGTTAGATTTGCTCTGAAAAGACAGTAAGATTTGGCTGAAGGATGGAGTAAGAGGTGGTTTGGTGGTCTGGTTGTCTGGTGGGACCATGTGGTGTCTGCAGTGCACCTCGGATAGATCGCAGTCCCTACTGGAGCTGGAAACAAGCTGGTAAGCAAAAGGAGGGTGTATTTTAAAACATGTGCTTATTGGTTCTGGATGTATCATGACATGGTGAGCACTTGACTAATGGTCAGTGGTGCACTCTGGATTTCAGCCAGACTTTGCTCAGACTGACTGAGAAAGCTTTTTTAATGGCTGTCTGTGATTTGTGGATGATTTTACTTAATGCAGAGGATGTTGAAGCATTGAAGTGATAAAATTCATTCAGTGCTTTGTAAAATATATAGACGGATACATTTCTTTGGGAGTGTGAGAAGTTTATCCACACTATACTGTTTTACACTTTTTGTTATGTGTGAATTAAATCATTTTCACTTTACCTTCTGTGACTTCTGTGACATCACCCACATCATGGCTTTTTAACAGCTTGATTAACTTTCCAAATGATTTTGTCATTTGGAATCTCATAAAGTACTCTTTATACTACCTTTGTACATGGTTACATCAGATAAACGTGCCTTATTCCCTTCTGTGTAAATGGGACACTCGTAGACAAAGTGTTTGTCGGACATATTACCCCACATATGCAGAACTATAGAGAGGAAGCCCTTACATCACCTCTTGGAGCCAACGTGCCACCAACTTCCCCTACAAATACATGATTAAAATTGTATCAGTCAGCTATTTATGCAGTGTTATGGGCCGGCGCAGTGCTCGGTGAATAGATGGCTGTAATCAAAGTGAAGAGGGATGTAGAGGTGATTACTTTTTATGTGGCTGTACATAAACTTGCTGAGAGCATAGTTGTACTTTGAGAATCACATTTATCCCATTTGTTCAAGAGTTGTTTTTAAAAAGTGCAAGGGAAATGTGAGAGCTGTAAAAGAGCACAATGGTGGTTTTGTAGACCAGTAAATATGATACAAGTACAAATAAAAAAAATAGGGCAAAGAAAGGCCACGTGGACATGTCTAGATTCTAGCCTTGAATTGTCTTATATTTTTCATTTTTGTGCTTGTGAACCTATTTGTACTGTGTTAAAGTCCGGGATTGCTTTTGTGCTTGTGTCTTGTCGAGTAACTCGAATGCAACACAAGCAGCTGTGAGACCCAGCTATGCCTGCAGTGCTGTTATGTTTTGAGATCCAAAACCTGGGGGGGTATCTAGTCCTGCTTCAAGATATTTTTCAGACGTGCCAAGCCTCTTCTCCTGCTAAACAAATAGATTTTTGCAATTAGCCATAGTCTGTGTTGGAAATGGATAGAGCAGATGCAGAAAGGCTGTGGCAATGAAAGAGGGCACATTTCCTCTAATGAGATGTTATCCCATGACAGAAGACCCCCAGCTTCCCCACCAAGGCCGGGCTCAATGTCAACAAGTCCTCCAGAATAAACAGCCAAACCGCAGAATCATCCAAATGAAGCCTTATCTTATTCACCAAGGACAACATTCTTCTTTGTCATTGGCTTTGTAAAATGCATGCAAATCACCTTCATAAAAATGTTCTGTGCAGTACAAATAGACTTGGTTTATAATCAAAAAAGAAAGTTATTGATTTTAAAATTCAGTAGGTGATTTTATTGGCTCCATAATTTTCCGTGGCTCCTATTGATAACCGTTTAAGTTTTCATCTTAAGTTGTATATACATAAAGTTGTATTAAGTGAATAAAAAGTCCAGAACTTGTTGTTATTGAAGTGTCCATATTTTTTCTGTGTCAAAGTCAAAACCATAGTCAGTAGAATAATTGTGGGCCGTGGATTAGTTGCTGGGGTGAAAGTGAGGGTCGGCTTTATATAGTTCCATGGCTCCCATTCACACCTAATTAAATTATAATCATAGGCTGTATATAAAGGCATCCATGTTGTTTCTGTGACAATGTCAAAAGCATACATGGTAAAAGATTTGTGAAACATACTTGCTGATGTGAAAGTGAGAGTTGGTTCCACAAAGTTTTATGGCTCCAGTTGGCACCCACTGGTGTTTATTTTTATAGGCTGTGATTGAAGTTGGATGAGATGTTGCTTTGTGTTGCTAGAAAACCATGAAGCCAAAAAATGACCATGTAGCTTTAAAACCATAAACGTTTAATCACAATCAGTCAGGCTTTGGATTGTTGTGATTAAAGTTTTTATTATATTTTATATGAAAACAAGGTAAAGGCTGTTTGATTGGACGAGATGTATCATTTATTTTGTCATATAATACACTTCACTGTGCTTGTATGCTACATATTTTCTGACAGTATTGTGGCAGCAATGATTTATTACCTCTTCTTTCAGCTGCATTTACTTCTGTAAACTCCAGTGACAGGAGACCTTTCCTTGTGCAGCTTTTACTCCGGCCTTTATTATCCCTGGCACATTCTCCCACAGACATTGTACCATTTGACAAGGTTATGGTGTGATAAATGTCTCCAGATTCAAGTTCTTGCTCGATACACTTCATTCATTCGCTTTTCCCAAACAAAATAAAACAATATTGATCATATTTTGTGATTGGGTCCTGAATTCAAATGAGATGTATGAAGTTCAGTAGATCCACGTGCCGTCTGTGTCTATGTACTGTCATTTCAGTCTAGTATCAGCTCATATTTGGTCAAAGTAAACTTTTAAATTTATGTAAATGACAATGCTAAGCAGCCACCACACACATCACGCACTGTGCGTAGGGCACCAAGTGTGATTGAATGACACAATTTTTTGCAGCTGTAACTGTTGCACATATAAATGTAATAAAAATAAATACGATTTTAAACTTTAGTTTTTAATAGTGTTCAGTTTAAACATTTAGGTGCGTCAAATTACGTCATAGTGGTTAAAAGTAAATAAAACTGTAACCTTCAATGAGAAAAAAAACGATGGTCAACCACACATAAGGTACGTTGCTAAACAGTGCTAACAATAAAGTTAATACGGCTAACACTTAAATCTGATTCTTTTTCCACAGTGTTGACTAAACTATTGGGATATTATTTCTTACACCTGTCTTTGCCAGATCTACCCGTGATCCACTCCCTTGTCTCCCATCGATTTGTTTACAGTACAGTGCGACACTTAGACCTTTAAAAAATTACCCCATTATTTATTTTGTAATGAATGACATGACATCAAATCAGAGGACTGGGGCCATCACAGAAATTCTGCTTGGGGCACCCAGATGGCTAGCAGCGGCCCTGATGCTAAGAGAAAAGAAGATATTATTTTGGATTAGCATGCTATGTTCAGATTACTCTGTTGCTGTGATGTTATTGTCCTGGCTTTAGCGGTGATTTAATTTGTATTTATTATCAGTAATACCATTCACAAATGGTTATAAGACATGTGACTTGATGTAATGGTAGCAAATAACATGTCAGTTGTTGCTATTTGTGTTTATATTCATGTTTAAGAAATCATCGTTTTTGGTCAAGTGTTTCCATTAAATGAACTATTAAATAGATAAGTAGTTGTATTAACTATATTGTTTTTCAAGATAATTTGTGAATCTAAACTGAATGTTGACGGCAACCTTTGGCTCATTTTAAAATTGTAGTATGCATATAAATTAGGTTAATCTGGGTGCATTTGCTGTGTTTTCTTATAAATAACTTTTGGAGCATTACATCAAAGTCTCTTCAGTGTATCTATAACGTGTTTGGTAATTTCTATCAATCAATAAATGCTTCTAAAGTAATGATGCCTTTTATATATTCGTATCAGATCCATTCAGTACAACAAAAGGAGTGTTTTTGAAGCTAAAGAAAAGGCTTGTTCCTTGACACACTCTCGAGTCAGTCAGTTTGCTGTCTTTTTCCAGTAAATTGGCTTTGGTTACTAAAGCGAGTATTATTGAGCTGTCTCCGGGTTGAGCGCACACTGCACTTTAGTCCTCTCTGATAATGACAGAGGCGCAGAGGAGGTGGACACATCTTTGGCTCTCATTTAGCTGCACACGTTTATCCAGTCTTTAGCTGTTCAGGTGTTAACCTCTGCGAGGAGACATGTTTCGTATGGATCCTGAGATCTAAGCTTGCAACTTTCAGAGTAATCCTGGTGTGCTGTTTTGTTTTGGTTAAACTAAATCTAGTGTATAAATACTTTGTCTAATAATGCTGTACATATTACATTCTTTCCAGTTCTGTCAAATAAGCATGTAAATGTCAATCAGAAAAGTCCTGTCAATAACTTTTTTTGATGATATCACAATATTTAGGTCAACATATTTTTTACAATTTGAAGCAGAAGGAGAAATGTAAAGTCTCCGTCTGTAATAAATATACTAGCTTCACACATGCTGAAATATGGAAATATGTGTTGCCATTGAATCATTTAATTTTAGGTACAAGACAAAGCAAGGACTCAGAATACATATCAGGAGCTTGTATAGATTATATATAGAATATGTGCCTCATTTAGTTTAGTTTTTTCTGTTTGTGGTGCTTCTTTGATATTTCCTCATAGTCATATATTTCCGTGTGACACACACACAGCGCTGCAGGCTTACATGCTGAAAAACACTACACGCTGAAGTTGACATGCACTCCAGGCCAACAGCTCTGACTGCTGCTATAAATTCCCTCCCTTATATTTATACCCAGCCAGTAGTATCAAAGTTCACGTTCTCATTTGTCACATGGCTCTTGCTGAGCTGTCCAGGAAACAACCGTGTGCCTCAGGAAGGTGACTCAGCATTATCCTGCTCTCTGTGCTGTGTTGCAGTGTGGAAGCTGATGCTCCAGGCAGCGAGGTGGGCGCCTCTGTGGATACCAGTGGTGGCTACACCTGTGTCCCAGTGACACACAGCGGGGGGCTCGGTCCGGACCACTTTGACAGTCAGATCTACGGCCACATTCTGCTTCCGGGTCACCAACGGCCCCGTCGGCCCAAACTCCAGCACTCTCAGTCCATTCTCCGAAAGCAAGCTGAGGAGGAGGCCATCAAACGCTCCCGCTCCCTGTCAGAGAGTTATGAGCTCTCATCAGACCTCCAGGACAAGCAGGTGAGGCAGCAAACACTACAAGCATATATATGTGCAGCACGCCTATGGTCCAATGAATTAGGACCGTCTTTAAATGTGTATAATGACAAAAGTTGATTTAGGAAAATCTTTACTGAAAATAACGTTATGCCATTATCCTTGTGAAAAAAAATATGATGATTTTATATTATCAGTTCTTCTTACTTCTTTGCATTTAATTCTAATACACAACATTTATGCCTAATTTTATTACTTTTGAACAAAAAACAATAAATGTCTTGGGCAGTATCAAATCTCTGTTTTCAAAGCATAATCAATTGCACAGATTTAGATGAGCTTATTTGACAATGAATTTCCCCACAGGGATAATGAAGGGATAAAACATTTTCTAATAAAAGTCATGGGTCCATAATGTCCAGTTTATGAAAATAGAAATTACTTGACTGCACTTTATTCTCTCCCATTGGCTTACTTAACCTTTTGAGAGCTAAATATCTTTTTATATTTAGATTCTATATTGGCACTCCTTAAAAGTAAAATTTAGCTTGTGCTTATTTGTTAGACGTGTATGGATAGTGCATGAAAAACAGAGTAGCAGCTGCATGCCTATTTATATCCAATGTGCAAATAAACACTTCCTTTTCAAAAGCCATTACATTTATCAACACCAGATGCCCTTAGTACAAACAACCCATTACACTGCAGAACTCTGATTACGTTTCCCTTTGGTAGTTCTTGTGTCTTGTGGTACAATGTGTGTTAGCTCTGTAATAAACATCTTGCTTTCTGCTGAAATAAAAGGTACACAGCGCAAAAGGAATATATTAACCAAAGACGCATTATGTGAAAAATAGAAGCACATGGCTAATTTGCATATTCAAACATAAACATAGCATATTAAACACAATATATTCATGTCTTATTCCTAGTATCATTGTGTGCAAGCATCAATTTCTCTAAAGAGCTGACCCTTTTGGAGTGTAAAAATGTCTCAGTAAAAAGGCAATATAAAAGGGCTTATAATAATAGGACCCACTATAACCATAAGCTCAAAGGTGTCAGTGTGAGAAGTTAGTGTACTGGCACATAGCTTTCTTTAGAGCTCCACAGTTGAGTTGTTGAGGCTGCTGTCAGGATGCTGCCCCTTACAGCAGCGAAAAGCAGGTCATATAACAGCAGTGGAGTGTAGCCCAATGGTGGGTTCAGCTATGAGCGCACGGCCCTCTCGTTAGGCAGTGGAGGTGGTTGCCTGTCCAAGTGAGACTCACTGTCATGGTTCACGTTGGAGTGCATTGGGCTGCTCAGCTCTCACATGGCCCAGGGACACATGATTAGTATCATTCTATGCCAGGACTGCAAACTAGAGGTGGGAAAGTGGGTCACGGAGCAAAGTGCACTGGGCTGAGAGAAGGAGAAAAAGTTATCCAACCCTGGCCATCACTCCAATAATGCTATACAGTTTTTTTTTTTTTTTTTTTATATAATATGGTGTAGAATTATCCAACTGTCCTCGACTAAATCATCAGCAATGGCTCAAATTGTGTGGAAACGTGCTGTCTTGTCAAAAAAGGTGTACTCCCTAGTCACACTAATATTTTATTGAATTACTTTTTACAGTAAAGTCAATTTAATAAGCACTTTATTACTTTATAAGTACCTTAAGTGTTACATTGTTGACTTTTCAATTGGTAGCCTAATGTGCCATCCAGAAATAACATTTACCA
Organism: Neodontobutis hainanensis; assembly: GCA_024349245.1. Taxonomy (NCBI): domain Eukaryota; kingdom Metazoa; phylum Chordata; class Actinopteri; order Gobiiformes; family Odontobutidae; genus Neodontobutis; species Neodontobutis hainanensis. Next base: position 15,972,839 of record JALDNG010000005.1, read on the forward strand.
CATTCTACTTTCACTATTCTCTACCAAATATAAGTCACTTTAAAAACTTTGCGACTTCTGCTTTCATTTAGTTGACTTTACCCATTGTTTAATTCCACAAACATTTACATTTTGGATTTAGTAAAGCCCCAAAGATTATATCTGTGGAGAGATTTTTGACTCAATCTTTTGCTCTTTCTCTGCAGGTGGAGATGCTAGAGCGCAAATATGGTGGGCGTTTCATAACCCGGCATGCAGCTCGCACCATCCAGACTGCCTTCCGCCAATACCAGATGAACAAAAACTTTGAGCGCCTCAGGAGTTCTATGTCTGAAAACCGTATGTCCAGAAGAATCGTCTTATCCAATATGAGAATGCAGTTTTCCTTTGAAGGACCTGAAAAAGTCCACAGCTCATATTTCGAAGGAAAGCAGGTGTCGCTAACCGACGATGGTACTAAGATTGGTCAACTGATGCAATCAGAGCACGCAGGGGACATGGGCGTTCAAGCCAAAACTCCCACCGGACAGAGTGATTTTACAGACGCTATAACAGAACTTGAAGATGCTTTCTCAAGACAGGTTAAATCTTTGGCAGAGTCCATAGATGATGCGTTGAACTGCCGCAGTCTACACGGGGATGACAGCCAGCCAGAGTCCAGCAGAGAGCACCAGGAGATGGACAGAAAGGTTGTCTGCCAGGTCAAACCACCTAAAAGCACCTCTGAACACAGAAAACTAGATGAGATGACGGCGTCTTACAGTGACGTGACACTATACATTGACGAGGATGAGTTGTCGCCTCCTTTGCCGCTGTCTCAATCCGTGGACCGGCCTTCGAGCACAGAGTCCCATCTACACCAGCGGTCCCTCACCTCTTCACAAGACTACTGGTCTCAGGCTCACAAAGATGAGAAAGGGGACACGGACACCAGCTGCCGTAGCACACCATCTTTGGAGTGCCAAGAGCAGCGTTTGAGAGTGGACCACTTACCTTTGCTGACCATCGAGCCACCTAGCGACAGTTCGGTAGAGCTCAGCGACCGCTCAGACCGGAGTTCGTTGAAGAGACAGAACACCTACGAACGCAGTTTAGGTAACCAACAGAGCAGCCCAAAAAACATCAGCCACGGTCTTCCTCCAAGAGGTCCTTCTAGAGAAGACCGTCCGAGGCAACTGGAACCACACCTGGCCATCAACGGGACAGCGAACCGGCAGAGCAAATCCGAGTCGGATTTCTCAGACGGAGACAACGATAGTATTAACAGCACGTCCAACTCCAATGACACCATCAACTGCAGCTCTGAGTCCTCATCCAGGGACAGTCTCAGAGAGCAGACCCTTAGCAAGCAGACGTACCACAAGGAGACACGCAACAGCTGGGACTCACCTGCCTTCAGCAACGACATAATTCGTAAGAGGCACTACCGCATCGGCCTCAACCTTTTCAACAAGTATGTACACTGTCAACATACAGTATAAAGCTAGTAGAGATTTTTTTACATATGATTAAAATGCCTGAACTAGTAACTGGTTTATCTTGGGCTTTACAGAATTTTGGACCAATCTAGTGAAAACATTTACAAATTACATAACATAGTGTTATGTTGGTTATGCAGTGTTTGTCTGTGGTGACTGATTGTTTTGTCTGTTGTGCTTCTGTTGTATTTATTGTGTATTACTTTTGTAGTTTGTGTGCTATTACTTTGTAATGTTTTGTAAGTAAACTTTTTTATTCCTTATGTTTTAACCTGACTTTTAACATCTGTCATGGGACTACAGATGAAAAATAGCCTGTTGGCTATCTATTTACAGTTTTCTTTCTGTCTATCAATATGCACTGTCCCTGAAACAAATAAATAAATAAATAAATAAATAAATAAATAAATAAATAAATAAAATAAACATCTGGAAATTGACTAATTGTCTAAATTGTTAGCACCAGATGGCAGTATAGTGTACAAGCATTCATTCCCAACCAGCTGTATAGCAGAACTCTAAATTACTATTTAGATTTCCAATATCTGTCATGGGACACCAACTGGAGGACATTCTAATAGTAAATGTGACAAAGTCAATCATTTAGGTTAAATTGACTAATATACAGTATGTCATGATTTTGTTACTTACTTTTTAAGGAACAAACATGGCTCTATTTAGTTTTTTATTGTGATTTAAAAGGCTGGCAGAGATCTGATCTGACAATATGTCTGTTCTAAAGCACATTAATGTATTTGGCATACATTCAAGATGTTTATCTCCAAGCATTACAATAATATTTTAGGCTATTTTATAAACAACACATGTGGATAATAATTTATTATAATGTTTTTTATAATGATTTTGTGTTCTGCTTGTAAATGAGTCTGTGGCCTGTTCTGCCCCACTTCATGCAGAGCTGTATTTTATCTAAACCTCTGTTTCAATTTAATCAGAGATGATTGTAGATTTTATTCCTTTCAGAACTGGCCATCAATAATCTTTTAATCATTTGTGATCAACACCAGAACTAGCCCCAGACCTCTTTTTAGACCACATCTCGTGCCTCTCTTTCCTCGTGCCTCTGCTTTCCTAAATCCTGAGCATGATTTGACACACATTTGGCCTGGGGCACTAGTGCAGCCGGATAATCACAGATTTGGATTGTGTCTCTAAATCTCTGTAACCCCCTCCCTTGTCCCTCCAGGAAACCTGAAAAGGGCATCCAGTATCTGATAGAGAGGAACTTTGTGCCAGACACACCGGTGGGTGTGGCCCACTTCCTGCTCCAGAGGAAAGGCTTGAGTCGGCAGATGATCGGAGAGTTTCTGGGCAACAGACAAAAACAGTTTAACCGGGACGTCTTGGAGTAAGTTGAAAGCACAAAAACTCACTTTTAGCAAAACCTGGTGTTAAATTTTGAGCTGTCACTGTCACACAGAGTCACTAAAAAATAGGCAACGGAGTTACTAGATGTCTTAGGCAGGGAAATATTTTCACAATCAATAAAGGACCCACAGAAATTGATCAGTCTAACTGTACTGATTGTCCAATCTCTGGCTATGTGTATTGCAGTTTTCCAGTCAAGGAAAAGTAAAATTGTAGAAAATTTAATTTGATCATGCCACCCCAAAATTTAATATTGCGCTTATACTGATTTCTAAAATACTATGAGTAGAAGTCACAAGAATCATGCAAATTAGTTAACCATTGACATGTAAAGAACACTGATTACATGACGTAGATATTTTGTAACTTGAAATCTGAGGACATCTGTTGTTCTGCAAACCCAGATGAGCTCACATGTAACTTAATATTATGAATGTTTTGCACAAAAGCCTCATTCATCTACAGATTTGAATTATAAAATCTATATAGATTGTTTTTAATCAGTAAAAAAGTTATTAAAGTACATAAGCTAGAAGAGAAACCCATGATTGACTTGCCATCTCATCCCCTAAAAGTGAGTTGCATTTTATACACAGTCTTAGTTATGGAGTAAATATAAAACAGCTTATAATAAACAGAACAGAAAAGATGCAGTGCTTAGAGAAACACTTTGAATGAATTCATATTAAGTTTATTCAAAGAAGGCGAAGTCTTGTTTTTACCAGTTGTGATTCAGGAAGTGATTCAAAGTTTAATTTCTGCTTTTGGACCAGTCTGAAGTGCTCTTGAAGCCTGCTGCCGGTCCATTCAGAGCCTTTCGGAATGAAAGGCAGGATAAGAACACAAAAGGTCTATCAGCGTCAGTCTGATGGGCAAATCTAAACAGTTCCTGAAGAAAACATTTATAAATTTAACACGTTTAATTTACCAAGGGAGACACTCTTTAGCATTTAAAAGTAATCTTCGTAAACAGACGCCAAAAACAACTCTCACAATCAGAATATGCAAGGTTTCTAAACCTCTGCTATATACAGCACATTCATGATGCTTGCCAGTTGCACATTTAATGAGGAAAAAACACTTCAAAAGTTCATGAATTAAACTATACTGCCATGTATCTCCCAGCTGTGTGGTGGATGAAATGGACTTCTCTGTGATGGAACTGGACGAGGCTCTTAGGAAGTTTCAGGCTCACATACGAGTCCAGGGCGAAGCTCAGAAGGTGGAGCGGCTTATAGAGGCCTTCAGGTAAGACAAAATACACACATAAAAATTGCATAACTGTACGTTTTGCCAGACCATCAAGTGGCCTGATCCACATTTATTGAGGCAGTGAATTTGGGTGAGGTGATAGAGCAATGCAATATATATGGGTGCTATATAAAACAACCTGGACCATAAACTCTTTTAGATACAGTATGACTCAACATGTTTACATATAACTCAGCATTTTTTTCCCCCAATTCATTTTAAATTTTAATTATACAATTATAATTATAAGCATTATTATTATTATTATTATTATTATTACAATAATAAATAAAGGTAAGTCCCATAAAAATTAAAAATAAACTTTTTGTATAATTTATGCTTTTGTAAGCATAGCATCTTTAAATGTATATTATGGAATAATAAAATAATCAATATGTAATCTACCCTTAGTGCATCATGAGCTCTATGAGCATTTGCGCAGATAACACAAATAGCACTATCCTCTAAAACAGAGGTGACACTTTAAACAGAAGCTATTTAAGGCTGAAGATTTAGTTGGACATGGACTGAAAATACAGAGAAAGTGTTCTAATAATACAGCCACATAAAACCCTGAGGCTGGTCTCAGTAGAAAAGGTGCTCTAATGTCTGTGAGAATGTGCTTCCATCAGCATTGAGCAAGGACGTTTCAGCCTCAGTAAACACAGCAGAGACCATTCCATTGGCCACATGATCATCTGCCAGTTTGCTGTCCTGTGCTCAAAGCGTGGATTCTTGATGAAGACTCAGAGCTGATGACGGCTGCGGCACTATTAATGGCCCTCACTCATACTAGCTTAGTGTGGTTTTGACTTAAGTCTATGAAACATTACTCAACTGGATACCATAAACATATAATGGAAAACATAAAATCCATACAAACATTAGTGACAGTCAATAAATTTATTTGTGATGTGTTCTTTAGCTTTAGTTTTTGTTGGTCAACTCTAGTGTATCATATTAGAGATTTTAATTTGTCTAAGCTAGGACTGTTTTCATACTACAACTGCTCCGTGGCATCTGTTCTCTTGTATCATGCTTGTGAGGCTTGTTAGTCTACTCTGGTGTCAGTCATAACTTCTTTTTAGGTCAGCCGCTGCTACCATGTATTGATGTTGTTGGGGAACACCAGAGTAATGGGAGGAAACCCAACCAATCAAACAGAGAACATGCACTCCACACAGAAAGGCCCAGTCTAACCCTGGACCTTCTTGCTGTAACGCAACAGGGCTAACCACTGTGCCACTGTGTCGCATCCATGCAATATGACATGGTTGAACAAAATCTGTCAAAAATACTTTTGCAAAAGTGTATTCTGGACCCAAAGTATTACTATTTGCCTTTGTCTGTCTTGGAAAAACAGGCAAGTAAATTTACATAGAACCTTTTGTTCTATTTTGTTAACTTCCTGCTCCCACAAATGCCTAGAGCGGACAACCTGAACACTACTGAAGGAGAAGCACACTCAGGCTCCTTTTTGAGCACACATTCACGCATGAAAGTCAAGAGCATTTTGTAATTTATTTTCAACGCTAGTTTTTTAATTGTTTTCCTTTTGGAAAACTATTAAACCACCAACCTTCCAGTTATAGGGTGACTGCTCTAACACTGAGCCACTGAAATATACTCAATTATCCCCAAGGGGAAATTTGTCCTGAGCCACTTCAGAACAACGTATATGGACAACAAACATCATTACATACTACATGTATTTACACAAACAAGCATGCATGCATACAAATGCATGTAAAAATCAGTCTACCATACTATCATAAAGCTATTTTGACTTTTTGTTTGGGTCCACAGCCAGCGCTACTGCATCTGCAACCCCGGAGTGGTCCGACAGTTCCGGAACCCCGACACCATTTTCATCCTGGCCTTTGCCATCATCCTTCTCAACACTGACATGTACAGCCCCAATGTCAAGCCCGAGAGGAAGATGAAGCTGGAGGATTTTGTCAAGAACCTTCGAGGTAGAGTTTACCATATTAAGTCCCGACCAGTATCCTCCTGAGTAAAACAGTACATCCTTGGGGTGATAAATATTCATCTCCAATTGAGTTTTATACATGCTTTTTGCTTTGATTAATGGCCGTGTCGATACACTATTTTAGGAAGTCATGGTCAAAGAAGCTCAGTACCAAAAGCCAAGTACTTTTTAGTTGCTCTTTGCAGATTTTGAGGGTATTAGCAGAGGCTTTGGTTAACTCATTTCTCTGCCTATTTGAGCGTAATTAAAGTATAGTATTAGGCAGGAGATGGAGCAATACAGTTATAGAGTTTTCTAAAGGACATTGAAGCATTTCATATGCCAAACTTTTAGGTGCGTTTGCATTTCTCAAAGGGGTTATAAAAGGATCTATAATAAGAGTACTGTACTGTACCACTTTGGGCGCCCCTCTGTTAGGACCAAGATGGTGGAATAGTAAGTAAGATGGTGATAAATGCTGCAGCCTGTTGATCAGACAACACATAATCTTCACTGTGAGGAAACATGAAATTTGGTCATGTTCTTGTGATAAATAATCATAGGACTGCTACTTGTATGGTGCTAGTATGATGTTTTTCTTTTTTGACCAGATCCAAGACCAGAACAACTGACAAAGGAGTTGGCCTGCAGCATAGTAGGATGATTAGAATGCCAGGTCCAGCTCCAGTCTGACTAAGCAGTACATGTGCAACACTTGTTTGACTAAGAAACCATAATATCTTGTTGTGCTAGATACATACTTAAACATAAAAGTCTTGTTTTGAGACTAAAGCAAGAATACAGATTTATGTAGTGTTATGTAGTCTAGAAGCTGATGCCTGAAACTAAATAGTGCAAATAAGGGTTTAGTTTGTTGTTGTTGTGGTGCAGCAAGGTTTCAAGGTGACAGAACCAAATGACACAGATTAAACTGCCCTCAAAGCAACTGGACAGGCTTACAACCAAGTCCCAATGTCAAACAGAAAGTGTCCAGGCAGAAAGCATCTCCATGTTAAGGATACGAGAGAATCTCTGCCAAAATAAATGGGTGTGATTGGACAGTTCATTAGTATGAAGGTGTACAACTTCATATGCAACATAACTTATTTCATCATACCAGAAGCCAAAATGACACAGTCTTCTCTCTCTTTGCATAATGTATTTCCCTGTTGTGTTACTGTTCTCTCAAATGCTCCAGACCAGATGCTCCAGACTGCTCAAATATGTGCTTTTACACAGATCTGTGTACCTGCTGATGTTCAATTAATCAATGCCTGGGGATTAGCAGCTCCTGGATAATACATACCTTCTCAAATTGTATTGAAGCATCATTGCTTTTGCCCACACGTTCAACTTTAAAGAGAATGAAACAACTTTTTACGTTACTGTAGGTGCATTAAAAGTTCATAACCTTTTTTTGCACTGACAGGAGTGGATGACGGAGAGGACATCCCCAGAGAAATGCTGGTTGGGATATACGAACGCATCCGGAAACGTGAACTCAAGACCAACGAGGACCATGTGTCCCAGGTTCAGAAAGTGGAAAAACTTATTGTTGGGAAAAAGCCGGTACGTTTAAATGTGCCCTTAGGCTTCTTCAGTCACAGACAGCTTTTATATTTTAATGTACTCAGGAACATATCTCCCTGGGCAAATACACACTAACTCCAGCCTTTAACAAAGTAAATGAATAAAAGAGCAGTTTGTACCCAAACAGTGGCTGCTAACTATGACACATCAGTTTTTATGGGTTTTTGTCTGGTCATTTTCAAAATGTTACAGAATGTTGAATGCTATGTAACTTATGAGCAGTATTTGCAATTAAAACTGGTTATGCTAGTTAGCAATAGATTTAGCATTATTGAGCTCAATTATTTAAATTTGACATTTTGGCCTTTTATTACCATATATCTTATAAATAGATCTAATAAAAATAGCTACCAAATGATCAAAGAATCATTCAATAGCACATAAAGTCTGAATCAATTTATTTAAACGTCCATCATGATTTTTTCAGTTTTGTACCTTATCTTTTGAATCTTATGAATTGCTTCTTCATTTTTGTAATTCTCTCTTTCAGATTGGGTCTTTACACCATGGCCTTGGTTGTGTAAGTATGCTTTCATTCACATATACAAGTAAAACTGTACTACCTTACTCTGGCCCTAAACCTGGTGTTGGTGTAAGGTGGTACATGATGAATTGTATTTTTGTAGACTGTGGGAACTGCAAAGTATGACTGCTGCAGAGTGGCATTGTAAATTATCTGGTTAACCACACAGAGTAACTTGTTTTTCATTGTAGGATAGTCTTGACATTCTTATATCTTGCCTTAACTAAAAAAAAAAGGAATGGGTCACAAGGCTGAGCGAGACAAGATATTGGCAGCAGACAGAAAGGAGCATAAAATAGGGTCACAAAAATCTTTTTAAAACAAGGTCTTTACATAAAGACAAGGTCTTTACATAATACGGAAAGGGCAATAAACAACACAAAAAGTGGCATTGATATTTTGTCCTTGTACCATTATGTGCACACCAAACTGATTATTATAATAAAAGATTGGATTCATATAGCAATTTCAAGGCCCACAAAGTGCTTTACAGAGTCCATTATTTATTCACTCCACATTCACAAACTGGTGGTGGAGAATTGGCAGCCATTTTGCACCTACCTCCAACCTCTTTTACACATTTATACACCAGAGCTGGGCATGCGAGGTGGGTTAAGTGTCTTTCCCAAGGACACAATGACATTATGAATTGGAGAGAGAATCTAACCACCAAACTTGCGGTAATAGGACAACCGCTCTGCCACTGAGCCACTGCGCCCCATAGCATAGTAGTAGCAGCAGTAGTATTAGTAGTATATAGTAGTATAGTATATAGTAGTATAGTACATCATGACACTGGCCAATGTCCCCTCTGTTACTACCTGCTTCTTTCTTTTCATTTTAGATAAAGGAACAACTTTAAAGCCCAAAATGGGAATAAAAATAATAAGAATATACTTTGTTATAAAAGATGCTAATGTGATCCATATTCCTTTGAACTGGTTGCCATTTTCAGACAGCGAGCCACTGCTAACTGGGTCCAGTCCTCCTCGTTGTCATTAGTGATATTTGTGCACTCAGTGGTGGATTATAGACTATTATTTTGTGTGTTGCAGGTACTTTCCTGCCCCATCGGAGATTGGTGTGCTACTGCAGACTCTTTGAAGTTCCTGATCCTAACAAACCGCAGAAACTAGGCCTGCATCAGAGAGAGATCTTCCTCTTTAATGATCTGCTCGTGGTATGGATGATATCATTCTTCTACATTAAGCATCAGTTGCTTGTGACTAAAATGAGTCTAAAGTGCTTTTCTGTTCTCTACTTTGTTCAAAGGTCACTAAAATCTTTCAGAAGAAGAAAAACTCTGTGACGTACAGCTTTCGGCAGTCGTTTTCGCTTTATGGCATGCAAGTGCTGCTCTTTGAAAATCAGTGTAAGTCCCATGCCATTTCCTCAAAGTAGCTTGGGATTGAATTTTTTATGTGAAAAATGATAAAAGAGAACTGAAGAATCTTTCTTTCTATATCACAGAAGGCACTACAGATAAAAAGTGGTAGACATTATCATTCTCTCTTGGTTTGACCTTCTCATCATACGCACATGTATGTGTAATCCAGCAAAATAGAACAAATTGAGAGTCCTTTACTGGGTCAAATGTGATTAAGACTATTGTAAGACTACTTAAAAAATATTTTTTGGCACAAAACAATATTTAAATAATTTCTGTTCACTTTAATGTTTTACAAATGACCAAGGACCATATTGTTATGGCACGTATGGCAACTATTTAAGGCAGCATTATTTTCAACTTAAATGTGTCTTCAGGGTTTTCTCAAAAGTCCTAGTTTTTGTGTTTCTAAAGCCCCCACAGTGGTATAGAGGCTACAAAAATACAACGTAAGTATAATGATATCATGTTTTGTTTTGTCAGTTCATTTCTGACAAATTATAAAATTACAGAAAATAATTGTTCTTTTACTAGTGAACTTAATCTCTACACTACATTTTCACAGATACCATGATTAATGTCTGCAAGAATTGCCATATATTTTGTGTAGTATCATGTGATTTCCACCCCTATCGTTGAGTAGTCTACATTTTACTGCCTCACTTTCACATTTATATTTAATTGACCAGAATGCTAGTATAACAAGCATATAAAAATTGCATTCGTTCATATCCAAGTGAACCACACTAACAAAGCAGGCACACCAGAGTTCTCACCACCTTAATTCTCAATGTGCACATGTTGAACACCAATTATAACTATTGTAGATTATCCAAATGGAGTCCGTCTGACATCAGCCATTCCTGGAGCTGACATCAAGGTCCTTATTAACTTCAACGCACCCAACCCTCAGGACCGCAAAAAGTTCACGGATGACCTGCGGGAGTCCATTGCAGAAGTCCAAGAGATGGAGAAGTACCGGATAGAATGTAAGCATTTTGTATTTTTGTAAAAGTAAGTAAAACAAACTGACTGGTGTAAGTCATTGTCATCAATCTTCTTCTTAGCTGAACTGGAAAAACAGAAAGGTGTGGTGAGGCCCAGCATGTCCCAGTGTTCGAGTTTGAAAAAAGAAACAGGAAATGGCAACCTCAGTCGAGCCAGCTTGGATGACAGCTACGCCATCGGCGAAGGTCTAAAGAGGAGCGCACTGAGTAGTTCTCTGCGGGACCTTTCCGATGCAGGTAAACCCATGGAGTGGTGGTCTTGTGCATTTGCTTGTAGAGTGTATCCCTAGCTGGCATGGAACTTTGCATTTTCAAGCCTTATTCCATTTTCAGGCCAGGTTTTTTCTACAATAGTTCAAGCGGATGAGTATAACCCAGAGCTGTGGATCTGCTGACGCACAAAATAGTGATGGTTGTGCTTTGTAATAGGACCAGGGGTAATTTACTACAGGCTATCACTAATAATCCTTCATCACTGGCTGTGGGAGGAAGCAGCTCTAATATAGGTCACTGCGATCAATTTGAGTGACTTAATGTTAAGAGGAATTAATGGTGTGCAGCTGATTTAGGCAGAGCTATCCTCTCTGCAGAGAGGGTCCGTATAAAATCACAAAGTGACATAGGTTCACGCTAACGCAAGGATCATTTAACCATTCATCATGTAGGGAATATGGAATCAATGAGTCAGCTTTTACTTGATCAATCCATTCACATCCTTAGACATAATATTCCAATGCTCGGTGTCTATTGTTATATTACTGAAGCTAATGGTGCCCTACTGTTAACTCACAGATTTTATGTTTTGGATCAGACCCAAGTTCATTAAGGTCTAGTGATTATAATGTTTTGGGTTTATTGAGACAACTTCTGTATACCCTGTTGTCCTTTGACATAATCAGGTGTTGTCTAATCATAACTATAAAGACCATTTAATATTGTCAAAATGCGATTTCACAAAATATGATTTACCACACACACCATCAAATATGCATGTACATTCCAAACTCTGTGCATTAATATAGGGTGCTGTAGGGCACCTTCCAATGTCTGTAGAGCACTAGTAACCTAATGTCAGTATACTGTATTAGATTGGGAATACAAATGGGTTTAAGAAAAAACATTTAAACAACATAGCCAAACAAGAACCATGTATATAGATGAAAAATGGTTTCTTGCCAGTGCTGCTTTAAGCTGCTGAGTAGACACCTAAATATCTCCCAACTCGAGCCTTGCTATACACCAGTTCTTTTAGTTCGCCACCCTACCCCCCCCCCCCATAGAGGTACATGTAATATTTACACCTCCTCATGTTCAACGGGGTATCTAATGTCTCATGTTACATGTTCCGGGCAGGCAAGCGTGGGAGACGCAGCAGTGCAGGATCACTAGACAGCAATATGGAAGTAAGTGGTAATCGTCCAATACCGAGGTGACCTCTAAACTTAGCATGCACGCTTCTGTTTTGTGTCACCATGCATGCACGGAAAAATATTTTCTGTAGTTTCCCCAACACAGCATGCCCTGACTAATAGCAGTGTATACTATTTAGCCCCTTTTACACAGTACCCCCACCCATCCCCACCCCCACTTTTGCACTTAAGTTTGGATGGACCATTATACAGAGACCTGATGATCTGGCATGCACTAGGCACTGGTCACTCGATTTGTTGAGTACACTTGCCCTTTTCTGTCAAAATCATTATTGTGCAATTGGGACATTACACATATATATTTGTGTAAAATGGGCTTCTTAGTCACACATTTGTGGAGTGGGATAGTTGCCATTTCTTTTAAGTTTGTTTTTTTGGTTTCTTTTGCATGAAAACAGTTTAGCAAGTAATTGTTTTACTTAGCCTGTACAAATACTTTGTGTTTGTCTACTTTTAGTACTAGCCTCTTAGCAAAATATGGAAGTAATGTATAAAGACAGATTGTTTTTATGTTATTTTGTAGAAGTAGTGGGTGCTAGTGGTATTAGATAGGAGTGTGTCTTTCTACAACAACACTTTCAAAAAAAGGCAAAAATAATCTATTCATTATCTTAAAAACTAAAATGCAACATTTATTTTACATATCAGCTTCTTCAAGTTAAACAGTTGTATACCAAAGTATATTTACAATGCTGTTGAAATTATCTCTGATACGTTTGGTCAGCAGAGAGAGGGAACGCTGAGATTCTGAAGCCGTTTGCTGCTTTTGACCGTTCAGAAGCTGTGTAATTATACAATAGAGAGAACCAAAAAATTAAATGGAGCTGCTTTTCCTTAAAGCAATATATATTGGATGTGAAATCAGCTCTATTTAATTATCCCGATCCTGACTGTTGGAACAATTGGCCAGATGGAGAATTTTAAAATTATAACCAATCTTAAAACAAACATGGATGGTTTTTACTAGTACTCCCAGTTGAGATTTAACTCAAACTAAATCCCGCAGACCATCTTTGTCCTGTTGTACACCAACATACACATAGATACTGTACGTTCACCTTATACAATAGAAATAGGTTATCCAAGAATAAGAATTTGTCAACAACAAAATTTTGACAAAAAATTTCAGTAGAACCATATTATTCCAAGTGTACCAAGGAGCTACAGACATGAGTTATTTTTTTCAGAGTTAATCCAAAGTTATAAGTTCTGCCCTATTAGACTGGTCACAAACTTGAGCTGCACAGTGCACAGACTGGAGTGCACTGTTAGCCTGCTGTGCTCTGACTGTTTTCTCTCCTGCAGGGGTCCATCATTAGCAGTCCTCACATGCGGAGAAGGCCTCCCTCCAGCCGCGACTGCCCGTCCCGTCACAGTGGCCAGTCCTTGACCAACTCCTCGTCTCTGCTGGGATCTCTGTTCGGAACCAGGCGTGTGAAGTCTCCTAGCCCTACGCCCCAGGGCCCACACCCCACCCTCATCTCACACACACCACACCCTACCAACCTCCACCACTCAGCCCGGGCAGACGCAGACACGCAGGGCCCCGTGCACCCACATCACGCCCAGTTCTGCCATGTGACGCAGAACCCCCCGCCTTACCACCATCACCACCACTTCCACCCGCCGGCACACCTGCAGCACCCGCCGCACCCACCGCACCAGTTCCACCCATCACACCCCCACCCACAGCACGGCCATGGTGGGCACCCAGCACACTCCCATCATCACGGCCCGCCCTCAGGGTCCTCGCAGGCCCCTAGCAGCACTAAGCCCAAGCACAGCGGCATCAGCACAGTGGTGTGAAGCCTTCCACAGTAAAGAGGAGTGCAATGAGTTAGCAGTGGATAGTTTGAAGGATCCACAAAGCAGGCACAAATGACTTAGCGTGCATCTAAACTAAAGGGTATGCATCTACACTGACTGGTGCCAATCCAAGTACCCAAGCTAGAAATAATTCTAAATGACTTTTCTTTTTTTTTAGCCATTCAGCCAAGAGTGAAAAACTTGAATTAAGGGTGCAGTGCAAAGTTTGGTCCCACTAGCGTCTATTTAAAGACAGAAACAAACTGTATGTCAGTATTTTATAACACTCTTTTTACTTTTCTGGTAGTCCATAGTTTAATGATCTATTTGACAAACACTTTACAAAACGATATTGGTATGGTTCATATGGTTCATATGGTATGGTTAAAATTTTAATACCCTCAACAACAAAGCAATTTAATGTGGACATTATGCAATTATCAAGTATTCTCAGAGCTTCCAAAGTACCACTCTTGATTCATCCACTCCTTTTTACTGTCATTGTAAAAGGCACACAGGACAAACAGGACACCTTCTGACTGAACTGTGATTGGACGGTTGCACTGTGCGTTGCTGGTGAGATCCAGTGCCTCCCACAGTATTTTAGTTACCCTATTAACGGGGGAATTATTTTTTCCTAGTTGCTCCTTTAAATTCATTTCAGGTTCTAAGTTACGTCTGGCAGCTTCAATAGCAACAGACATATAGCATGCACAAGACCACAACTACTGTTCCTCCTCAGTATGTTCAAGGAATAAGAGAAAATATATAACTTACAAGTATTTAACACATGTGATTAGTAAATTTAACTTTTGTAATTTTATCTATTCAGGGGAAGGTTTTAATGATAAACCAGAAAGACAAACATAACATGATAGATGCATGATAGATGTATTTTAAGATGGACAATGTCATGCCACCTCTTGGGAAAGTGAAGCCAAATTGTCAGTGCTGTGGAAGTTACAATTTTGTCACCCAGTTTTATGTTAGCAAACTATACACAAACCAATTTTTTAACATAGCAAAAATTTGGGAAACATTTTGTGACTTCTCTCAGAAACATATTCGTTTTTATAAATCCATTAAATATTACTAGCACAGCAAATATGTCTATAGACATAGAAAGAATGTAAGAACAACCAATGTATGAAATTGTTGTTGGATTTGAAAAAAAAAAAATCAATATAATATATAATAAGTTCAATATAATTTTACGTTACACTTTGCTATTTATATTTTACAAATGTAACAAAATTAATTGTAACCCCAAAATCATTCCTAAATTAAGAAAAATAATAAAAATTACAAGGTAGCCCTGACATTTATATGGCTTGTATTGGATGAGCTCTTTTTCTTGACCTTTCTAATAATACATTCACAAGGACGTGTATGCCATTTAAAATATATGCCATTTACTAGCTATACTGAAGCCAGCCACTAGGGGGAGTATGTCCAATTTGACTTTACTATGTAGTAATGGCACTGTCCAACTTTATATACAGTCTATGGTATGAGAAACAACCTTAGCTGTAGCTGTATACGTATTTAATGTAGCTGTAGCTCACAGTGCACTGTGATATCTCTGTTAGCAGTGATAAATGTGCCAATTATTCAAGCATTTACTGATTTAGTCACACAAAATTGCTTTAATGTATACTGTGCATAGAATTTTGTAAACTAATATCAACTGTTATTATTATGATTATAATATTATTACTGAAGAGAAATGGCATCAATCAAAATGGCATCAATCAAAATGGCGGTATTTTACTCACATACTGTATGTGACATAGTTTCCCTGTCAGTTGAAGACTAAGAGTTATTAGTGGAATGCTACTGCAAATGGTTGCCTTTGTTACAAGTTATAATGTTACCTATGTGCTGTTGTGGTAAAGGAAAGGAAACCACAACAAGCTAAAAATGGATTCCTCTGAATGTCGCCCTTTAGAACTGGCTGCTCGTCCGCCATTATTTTATTTTTGGAAGTATTTTTACAACAAACAATTTACAAGAAGACTGTAGAAGCAAAACTTGGAATAGCGCTTTAAGCCTAGTTCAAAAAAGGATGAGAAATGGATCTAGTGTCACTATTGTCCCATGTCTGTCTGGACTGGAAACTCTCAGCTGGCTGAGTGTGGACGAGGTTACACTATGCGTCTCATAAGCAGCAAGGACTGTTTTTACTCTGAGGGACAGTTCAGAAATCAATAATTATCAATGTGTGACGGTGATTGCAACTCACGCTGTGCTCATCACAAATGGCAGTTTTATATCAATTTTGACATATTACGGGATGGCTGCTGTGTGTGCGGTGGAGACGGGGGCTGGCGCACTGGAGAGGGGCGAAGTGATAGACACAGCAATTGTTTGATTTAGCTGATATCCACAGCAGAGTTTAGTTACATCTGCTCAAAGACTACAAGATGGAGTTGTTTTGTATGTGCAATATGTATGTTTTATTTTGTCCAAGAGAATTTGCAATATGATTGGTGTCACACTTTCATTTGTTCAGTAAGTTTTTTCTGAAGTTTTTTTTCTCCATTGTTCCTTGCATTTCAGTGTGTCCACATGGACTTATTTGGACAGATTTGACTTTTTAACTACACGTCAAAGACTGCATGTATTCTAAGGCTACTATTTAATTATGAAATATTGTCATACTGAAAATCAGTGTTACAACTGTTAACAGTGAATGATAGCATAGCTTTGGTATATGAAAATTATACTGACTGAAGCCCACTGTGTATTTGGGCTAGACAATACCTACATCAAATTATTAGCGCTGTGCTTCTACTTGGTACCAACACCATTGTTTTTTTATATTTTTTCCCTGCTTTTTGGTGTCAATCTTGGTAATGTTCAAGTATTTTGGGTCAAATTTGTTGCTACAGACATATTGCTAATAGACCCTCTATTATTAAATTAAAAAACTGTTTGAGGGATGCAAAATGGTATTGTGGGGTACAAACTGCTTTGAAGCTACATTTGTAGCCTGTATGCTAACTTACCTCAAACATTTTTATTGTTATCTGTGTAATAAAACAAAATGAGCTATAAAGAGTAGCATAACATAACCCTTAACAAAAACTATTGAAAACATTCCCCCAAAATAAGAAATATCAAAAAGCTAGCAAGTGCATGGAAGGGCTGATGCTAACGTTAAGCCGGGAAGAAGCGTAGCTGCTATCCTCTGTGCCATACGGCTAGCATTGTTCAAACTTTGTATTCTCAAGTTTTGTTACAAGAATTACTGACACCAAAGTAGTCTTACTGGCAATTCAAGAAGAGAACGCATATGGTTAAGGGAAAAAATGGGCATTTTCCCACCATTTCCTTAAGGGTTATTGTCAGTGCAGAGGAAAACAAATCCCATGCTATCTCTAATATTCTGTTTGTAATACCTGCAATGTAATATCAAAAACATTAGGCTAAAAAATTGTGCAGTACCATGCATTGGCAAAGCGTTATTTACTGTATTTTTTTTTTTTTACAACAGGAATAGTATCATAGTAACATATGACAAAAAGCAATTTGGAAATATGAAAAAAAAATTATAATGAACAAAAAGTTATGTGAAGTGAAGCTATCTATTCTATCTCTACAGTGTAATATTCTCACTTTATTACTATTTACAATACTATGTTGTTGTAAGTAATATCAAGGGAGATGTCAAAGTTTTACTTTTTGCTAAGTTTCCCTTGATCTAAATACTGTTACTGTTAATAATAAGCCATTTACTCAATACAGTTTGGGTTGGCTGAAGAAAAAAAAACAAGAGAAATCAAAGAGGAAGCCACATAATTCAGTAACACTATGTAAATGTTAAAAAAAAAAGGTTTTTTTAAGTAATTTTGTGGAGTGGAGATGACATTAAACTCCCCAGAACACAAAGAACTCGAAAGGTCTGCTTGGATTTGTTGGGTCATTATTTATTTGGCATTTTGTAACCACAGTAAAGATTTGAAAACACTGATTGAGACTGTTGCAACCTCAACTTTTGCACGTTTGTGTTGTTTGGATCCAATGCTTGTAACATTACACTAACAAACCAAACTAATATATATTTTATTTTGGATCTGACTAAAATAAGTAAACAATAATCATTCAGATATTACAACTGACAAAAGTACCAACTCTGTGAACAATCCAAACTATAACCCAATTGGAATTATTGTAACGTAGTCAACAACATGCCATTTCCTAGCCACGATTCTACCATCCAGTTTATCCAGTGGTCCCAGACTCCATGTGAGGTGCTTTGTTGCATGCCATTGATGCCTACTGTATTTTCTTGTGTTTGTTTTTTTAATTACTCTACCAATCAGCAGGCTTGCCTATAGTCCCATTCAGCAAAGCTTGTTTACAGTTAGATAACTCCTGGCTTGCTAGTTCATTTTTATGTTTCATTTAAAAAGCTATGCCATTCTTCAGCATGCATTTCACCTCCATTGTACAGTATGCAAACAGTGTAAATAGTAATCAATGTGGGAAAATGTAAGGGGCTTTTAAATGTATGGGTGGAATGAATATATGTAAATAGTATGTAAATTATTATAATTATTACTACTCAGTGTGTGGAGTTACATTGAAGGTGCGTTCCTGCTCCCCTCTGATATTTTACATAATCACTGCTTTTCTCAGCCTCCAAATTATCATAGGATTTAACTGTAACAATTCCGACACACCCATAGGCACAGGCAGAGTCAAAGGGGAGGGACGAGTGCAGTTATTTTATTATGCATTCTGTTTCTAATGTAGACAAAATCCTATTGATGTAAAACTAGTACTGTGACAATGTTGAAAACGCAAAATAAAATGATATACTGTTAAACCTGGGCTGCATCTGACTATTCCTAATGACCTCAAATCATTCAATTCAATACTTTACTGCCTGAGTTGTTAGGGATTTGTTTGATGTGGACCGTGCAATCACAAAAATACACTAACCCCATTACCCCAGCAATAAATAAAACCAATCAATTGACCCATTAAGATGGTAAGACCTATACACAAGTTAAATTAAGTACCAGATAGGTACCATCCACAATAAAACAATATGTAAAGAAATTAAACAAATTATCTGCTGTTTGCTTTTAGTAATGTTCCTGGTGATTCCAGAAAGCTACAGAGGAAAAGACATAAAGGCTGTGAGTGAGATGGTAAGGAACTGGCAGAGCTAAGTGGCATCAAGTGATCTAGCTAAAATAACTAACATGGCTAATACATTACAGTTATGTTGTGAGGTAGATCAGGCCCCTCTCATTAACATTTGGTAACACCTGAGTAAGTTGAACAAGTTGGCAACTTATCAGGAATACAGCAAGGGTAGTGTCCAGCTGTTGAGACCATGTCCCTGTTTGGATGATGTTGATGTTGAAATTTTGAATTTACTTTATTTAAATGTATCACTATCTGTGAAAATATAAAGTATGTCCCTATTTAATGGGGACTGTACCGAGTAACGTCTCTGTTCACAGAACGTTTGCATAGGCAATATACAGTAAAAGACAATCAAAAAGCAACAATAAATATATGCCTATAAAAGTAAAGTAGTGGCCATAGTATTTTCACTGAACCAGACATACAGTGTTTTGTTTTATTACTATATGTAATAATAATCATCCCTGTTGGTCATTTTTGTTAAAAATAATAATTACACCAATGTAAGTCGACTGCGTGACTGCTTTCTTTAAGGTAAATCCACTCATTATTACACTGAACAACCAGAAACATGAAATGCAATCAGAAATGTCATGACATTTTTTTGTATGTGGTCTGCACTGTCATGCCATACAATTGCACAAACAACTGTACTAATAGGCCTTACCTCAACCAATCCCATCCTGCCTTATGAAGGAATGGAAGTCAATCACCCCCAAGCACTCCCCAAGTGTGTATCCATTAATGCCCTACCCAAAAGCTACTTTAGAAAACCCCCAAATCATTATTTTCCCCTCCTAACTTACTTTTATTTAACTATGAAGCCATGCTTTAGGCCTGTGGTTGTTTTCCGAGATAATGAAGGGCAAAGCAGCAGTGCGTGCATTCCTAATTCAGCCCTGTTGTGCAGTAAAAGTGCTTGGCTGGCTGCCCGACTGTAGCAGGTGGTCTGACTGACAGTTCCTCTGGCCCTTGAGCCGGGAGCTAAAAATAGATGACAGCTTTAGGGAGGGGTAGGGGAGGTCACATCCTCAGCCAGACGTCATCAAGGGCTGGAGGAGCTCAACAACATAAGATAATATCCTGTTCTCTGTTTGCAAAAGCTAAAATACACAAAAAAAAATCTAGTCTTTATTTTAGCCAATATTTACATTTAATTTAATAGATGTTATTTGAATGTCATAAATGTTAGTAACCAAACCTAACTTATTTCTGACTAAACTAATTTATCAATGCTTTTGCTGATGTAATTCCTCATACACATTTTAGATACTTATAGAAAATGTTTGCATAGCACCACCTAGTGATTGAATCTTAAAACTGCTCTTTTAATGTGATGAGTTTGTATGCTGTAGGGAATATTAAAACTGTTCACTGAGGGGTCTGTAGTTAATGGATTTTTGTTGATAATATTTACGACTCTGGTTTATCTGATAGAAGTAGTGCGTGCAAAAGCCCTTAGCAACTCTCAAAAGCGGACAGATAAACACAGAATGTAAAGAGTCTATTTTTTAAGTGGTGCCCTTAAAATATGTTGTTGGTACATGATATAACGTGTAATAATTCCGATTAATGTATTATATCTATAGGTTATTAGCCTAATTTAAGACACCAAACAATCGCTTTAAGACGTTCTTCAGAATGGAAAACTACTCTTTCCGGGGATCATTGAACTAGCCTTCCTCTTACGTGATCCCCGCGCGACACAAATAGGTGAAAGGTGGACAGTCTGCGGTGTACAGTCTCTTAACAAGTAACGAGTAACAATGAATGTGAACAGAATTATACTTTTATCTAAGCCTGTTCAGAGAGTTGGTAAGACTCTTCTAGTGAGACATGGCGGGAAAGAAGTGGCGCGGCTTCAACAACAGCGGAGGTCTTTCAAAACCCATTCAAGAAACCTCGCCTACGCCAAGGACCTGTTTCTGGGACAGGTGAACAAGGTAAGACTTGAGAGAATTTAGTGAAAACCACGCTTTAATCCAGAAAAGTGTCCGCCAATGAAGTTGGACGTTAAATAAAGTAGCACACAGAGGGCAAAAAGGGGTCATATTCAGGATTGTGAAACAACTCTTCAAGATATTATTGTGACCAACACCTCTGTGTTTCAACAACACTTGAATGTAACGGTGACACTAACAACTGACCTGAGCCTTTAACAACTTTCGCATCAGGAGTCACACTGCCCTTTGATAGCTAATGACTATGAAACCAGAACAACCTTAGATGTAAGCTCAGCTCTCTTACCAGTTGATCTCAGAATTGATAAAGTCTCTTGGAATTAGAGACGAAATGTCTTCACCCTGAAAACTGAGTTCAGATGCTTTTACTTCAACATTTCTTAACAATTTCACAGTTTACTGTATCTTTATTGTGGTAAACTAATGTAAGTAACAATTGTCATGTGAACCTTGTTTTGCTGTGCCACAGACTGAAGTGTTCCCTTATCCAGAAATTTCAAATGAAGAAGTTGAAGAGGTTAATCAGCTGGTTGCGCCTGTGGAGAAATTCTTCAGTGAAGAGGGTGAGTGGGATTTCAAATGTTACTTTTTTAGATTAATAAAAGTTGATTTTCCAAACAATCCTACATAGGGATTAATTTCTTATGGTTAAATTTACAAACAACCAAACAACTTTTTTACCTTTTATAACAGTTGACTCAGCCAGGATTGACCGAGAAGCCAAAATCCCTACAGAGACGTTAAATGGACTGAAAGAGCTGGGGCTGTTTGGGATGCAGATTCCAGAGGAGTATGGTATGAGCTTTTGTTTTTATCTCGAGGTAATTAGAATAATTATTAGTTAAAAATACTTTTTTTTTTTTTTTTTTTTTTTCTTAGGTGGTCTCGGACTGTCAAACACAATTTACGCTCGCCTGGCTGAGATCACAGCTCTAGACGGTTCCATAGCTGTAACACTGGCTGCACATCAAGCCATTGGTCTCAAGGTAAAATCAATAGTGTCTTTAAGATTTACATTTAGTAATTTAGCAGACGCTTTTATCCAAAGCAACTTACAAATGAGGAAAACAATGGAAGCAATTGTAACAACACAAGGTAACAAAATGCATAAGTGCACAAAAAACTAGTCTGTTAGAACACAGCACAGCATACAAATCTAATAATAGAAAGTATTCTTAGCTGGAATCTGGGCTCTGGCAGGAACATAGGTCTGTATTAGTGAGTGAAGATACGAGGGTGCGGAACCATTAGTGGTCTTGAAGGCCAAGACCATAGCTTTGAACTTGATGCGAGCGTCAACCGGGAGCCAGTGTAACCTAATGAATAGAGGAGTTACGGTTCATTAAAGACCACTCTTGCCGCTGCATTCTTGTTCATCTGGAGATGTTTGATTGTGCAGGCAGGGAGTCCAGCCAGTTGCACATTAGAATCATCCAGTTTGGACAAGACAAGAGCCTGGACTAAGATGTGTGTAGACTGCTCTGATAGGAAAGGTCTAATTTTCCTAATGTTGGAGGATTAATCTACAGGACCAGATAGTGCTGGTGACATAACTTGTGAAATTTAGCTGATCATCAATTACCACCTACAGATTTTTGAATCACAAGCAGTTCTGTTTTTGCAAGGTTCAGCTGCAGGTGATGGTCCTTCATCCAAATGCATAGACCGTTGGATTCTCAGGTTGAAGTGGAGTTGAGTGTCATCCGCATAGCAGTGAAAAGCCATGCTTAAGAATGATAGAGCCTAGGGATGGCATGTATATGGAAAAGAGTAGCGGTCCAAGCACTGAGCCCTGAGGCACCCCATATGAACTCGGACACCTTGTTTCTCCAGGATAGTCTGAATGACCTATCTGAGAGGTAAGACTTGAACCATTGAAACACCATTGCAGAGACACCCATCGCACTGAGAAAAGACAAAAGGATGTGATGATTAAAAGTGTCAAAGGCAGCAGACAGATCCAGTAAGATGAGTACAGATGACGTGGATGTTGCTATCGCCAGTCTTATGGCTTCAATGACAGTTTCGGTGGAATGCCCTCTCTTGAACCCAGACTGGTTCTGGTCCAGGAGGTTGTTCCGTGTGAGAAAGGAGGAGAGCTGGTTAAACACAACTCGCTCCAGAGCATTGGCAATGAAGGGAAGGCAGAAAACTGGTCTGTAGTGTTAGTTTTTTCTGTAGTTAAGAGTGGGTTTCTTCAGTAGCAGTGTGATGCGGGCCTCTTTAAAAGCTTATGTAATTAAAATGGATTTTGATTGGCTACTTCTCGGAGTTTTAATCCTTGATCACCACTGTTTTCATGTTTGTTTTCAGGGTATTCTGATTGCAGGAAACGAAGAACAGAAGCAGAAGTATTTGCCTAGACTGGCCTCTGGAGAACATATAGCAGCCTTCTGTCTGACTGAGCCGGGAAGGTAAAAGCTCACTGGCCTGTTTATATTACCAAGGTTTAATTAAAGGCACTGTATGCAACATTTTGTAAATAAATCTGGTCACATGGTCCATTCTTTCTTTTAGTGCTCTGGAATGTCACATTTAAATTTATTCAAGTTTGGGGGCTTTTTAATAAACTTTAGTCACTTCCATATTGTTTTACTATACGAGTTTGTATTTCCATTTCTTTAGTGAGCTGGGATAGGCTGAGAGCTTCACATGCCGTGTTAATCATAGTTTTCCATAAAAATCACGCATATTATGTCTTTAATTTAAGCTTAGATTAGTACTATCAGGAGATTCCTCGACATGTTTGAAGCAGTTTTCCTTATTTAAGCCAGTACTGTACAGTGCAGCCATTCGTACACAATTGAGGTGTATTCATTTTTTATTTCCTCTTTTAACAAGCATCGTTAATGAAGTAAATGATGCTTATTAAGTAAATGTCAAATGTTTATAAACATTTGACATTTACTTTGGGACTGTTGAAACTGGATTTTGGGACGATACTGAGACGGTGATGAAAATAGTTAGTCTGGAGCCCTGATTTGTGAAATAATAAAAGGGCACTTGTTCGCTTCTAATTTGCCTCAACATTTCATAAAAAAAATTGTGACAAAATCGGATCGTTAGATCAGAATCGTCAATTGAATCGTGAGTGGAGTCAGTCATTATTGATTGAGACCCAGTGTTTTTATTTATGGGTTCTAAACTTTACAGTGGAAGTGATGCAGCCTCCATTCAGACACGAGCCACTCTGTCAGAAGACGGTAAACACTACCTCATCAATGGTACAAAGGTGAGTTCTGCACCATCACTAATGTTCATACTGTTTATGGTTTTCTATGAACTGTTGTGTTACCGTCTCATCAGATCTGGATTTCTAACGGAGGGATGGCAGACATTATGACAGTGTTTGCAAGGACGGAGGTGGTTGAAGATGGAGTCAAGAAGGATAAGATAACCGCTTTTATTGTGGAGAGGGCCTTTGGGGGCATCACCAGCGGGAAGCCTGAGGACAAACTGGGAATCCGCGGCTCCAACAGTAAGGCCCCCAATTTTGTTTTTATTCTTTGTGCACTACACATTCACATTTACTCTATTGGCGAATTCTGCATTTTATTTTTTATTTTTTTATATTATAGCCTGTGAAGTGGCCTTTGATAATGTGCCAGTGCCAGTGGAAAATGTCATTGGAGAAGTAGGAAGTGGCTTCAAGGTAAAGATGGTTTTCTTGTGCAGTATTGTTTTGTTTGCTTTAAGCTAATGCTTTTTTGTTTTTGTAGGTTGCAATGAATATCCTGAATTCTGGAAGGTTCAGTATGGGCAGTTCATCAGCCGGAATGATCAAGAAACTCATAGGTAAAACTACGCACTAATAATAGCACTGTTTGGATTTGTTGCAATGACAACGACAGGGCCATGTTCTATAGGCACCTGGACATTTTATTGAAGCAGGAAAAGTCTCACTCACCTGTTGTTTGACAGGTTGGCTCTAATTATGATCTTTAGAGTTGGAAAGTCAGTTACAACTTGATTTTGGAGCTTGGCAATAACTAACTAATTTTTTTTTTTTTTTTTTTTTTTTTTTTTTTTTTTTTTATAGGTCAGTGTTTTAACATTTATTTTTTGCCGTCACAAAATGACCTTTTAAACAAAAATGGCAATTCAGAAGTAATTCTATTTTGCTAAAACTATTGCCCTTTATTTGTTAAATGTCAACACAAAATATTAGCACAGCAGAAGCACTAGTAGCATGTACCTTATTTATACTTTTATATTGAAAATAATGCAGTTTAGATGACATTTAGGTTTAGTGCTGGAACTGTAGCCACATCTAGCTGCACACTCGTGGGACCCTTTTGTCACAAATTTATGGTAATCTGGCCCCAACTGCACAGACAGGGTTTAGTGTAATATTCACACCACTTAAGGATCTGTAAAATCTAAGCACATAGCCAATTTCCATAACATTACAGTTTGTGGTTTATCATCCATAAGCTACCCTTTTTGTTTTTGTTATCATTTCCTATTACTTCACAGAACCATCTTATAAAAAAGGTGAAATGACTGCCTTTTAAAATTAGAAATCTTATCTGCATTTTTTTTTAACTGATCCAAGACCTAGAAGAAGCATCTACACAGTGGGCAGTGTGCCAACCTGTTTTCTTCAAAATCTATGCTGACATAAAATGCTGACTACCTTATTTGTGTCTTGTGTAGAACTGACGTCAGAGTATGCCGCCTCAAGGAAGCAATTCAACAAGAGTCTGAGTGAATTTGGGATGATCCAGGTACAGATTTCTTTTCCAATGACAAGACATCCACTGGTTGATTGAGCTTAGAACTTTAAAGCCTTTTTGTGTTGTTGCAGGAGAAGTTTGCTCTGATGGCGATGAATGCCTTCGTGATGGAGAGCATGGCGTACCTCACGGCCGGCATGATGGACAGACCGGGCCTTCCAGACTGTTCTGTGGAGGCCGCCATTGTAAAGGTTAGAGCTGTTCATAAATTATTTTGAAGTGTAATTTTGTAGTGGCATGTATTTTTGTATAGATCTTCAGTTCAGAAGGAGGCTGGATTTGCGTCAGTGAAGCGCTGCAGGTCCTCGGCGGACTGGGTTACACCAAGAACTACCCCTTTGAGCGCTACGTCAGGGACTGCCGCATTCTGCCCATCTTTGAGGTACTCTCATAAAATAAGATATAAGCAGGATTCTGAGGTGTTATGGCAAAAATACAGCAAAACTATTGAATGTCACTGGCGTAGACCAGTCAAACCATCTTATGTCCACCAGAGGGCACTTCGTGAAGGTTTGCGTAAGTGCAGTGAGGTAAAGGGATACTTCCTGTCTGAATAAATTGACTGAACAGACCTTCAGCTGAGCTTATATAGAGTTTCTGTTGTTACATAACCTAATCATCTGTTGTCAGGGGACCAATGAGATCCTGAGGATGTACATCTCTCTCACTGGAATGCAGTACGCTGGAAAAATTCTGACAGGAAAGATCAAGTAAGGGAATAAAATGCTTTTTTTTTTTTTATGTAGTTGGTCACAGGCTCCAAGAATAAACATTTTTTATTTTTTTTTTCCTAAATTATACTTTTAAGGATTTTAAGTGCAAAATGTTTTCTCTTTAATTAATCACTTTTTAAATTCATTTGTTATTTATTTTTTTTCAGAGAGCTGAAAAAGGGAAATATAGGCTTGGTGTTTGGAATGGCAGGACAGAAACTGCGGACCGCTCTCGGTGCTTCAGTGGACCTCGGCCTGACGGGTAAAGATGGTGCGGTGCATCCCAGTTTAGCAGTAAGTTGACGCAAACATCACTAGCTTTATAGTAATGGTGGGCAGATTTCAAATGCACATTCACAATAAAATTTCTTTAACCATGTAGACAGCATATGATCAAATAAGGCATCTAAAATAGTGGATATAACATTCTGTACATTTTTTTTTTCACAAATTAATTTCATTTTTGGAAGATTATTAGGTGTTGCAAAATAACCTAATGTTAAATTAAAATACAAATTACAAATAATTATTTTATTTATTTATTAATTTTTTTACATTTGGCAACAGTATAGCACAATATTACACAGCTGTAAAACATGGCCCAAAATGCAGTCCTTCAAATATATGTAGGCACAATATTTAGATTTTATAGTTATATACTGTGTGAAAATCAAATCCAGGTTTTCTTGGCTTTTAAACAAACTATAGTCCCAGTTTAGTCATCTTCTGTTAACTGTGATTGGGTACAATACACGTAAACAAATGAGTAAAATGGGGAAATGTAGATGACCAGAAGTTTTGTATTGTTTCACGGGGCCATAGATGTGGAATAAAAGACATTTCCATTTTGTTACAATAATTTAGATTTTCATAAAAATCCTTCATATTATACTGTGTAGGATAATAGATTAGATTACCAGGCTTTATCTATAAAGGATGTTTTAACTTTTGTATCTTGTTACAGGAGAGCGCAAAGAGGTTTGAGCAGAATGTTGCTCTTTTTGGGTCGACTGTGGAGAGCCTGCTGTACAGATATGGCAAGGTAAACTTTTACATTTATGGCCTGGGAAAGCAGCTTGGGGACTTTTCCTGCTCCAGTGTTTCCATTTCCTTTGAACAGAACTCCCGACAGTATCAAATAGCTGAATGTTAATTTTTATAACGTAAAGATCAGTTCACATATTCCAATCAGCTTTTCCGAGCTCGTGTGCATGTGTTGGACAGCTGCTGCCCCAACGTCTCCTCTTATTCCCTCTCCGAGTGACTGTACTTTTGGAATCACAACACTTTCTGAAGAAACTGTAAACCTTTTGGAAAGGGGTCAGCGTCCCAAACTTCCTGTATGATCTAACTCAAAACTTGAAGTGTCCTCGGAGAGTTTTTATACAGTGCGGACTGCAGCTGCACACGCCTCGGCTTAAACTGCTCAAGTCAGAGTAAATACCTTAAGTCTAACGGTTATTAATTACTTGACATTAGTTTAGACCTAGATTGTGTTCTCACCAGCCTTAAAAAGTTTCTTAAAACAGATTTGTCAGTGTGAACAAGGCAAGTCATATAATTTCAGCTTGGAAAAAATGTCTAGGGAGTGGGAGATCTGGGCATCTTTGCTTAAACTGCTGCCCAGACCCTGACCTGGGAAAGCGGAAGTGGATGGATGGATAATTTCAACTTTTTCAAATCCGATTTAGGCATTAGACGTGCACTGGCTGCGCTCTGTTGTTTTAAAAGCCAAATGCAGGGGATGGTCCATGTTGTTCATTACAGCATTCATCCTGTTGTGGCAAAGAGTTCTGCTGATAATGTCACAGTAAATATCTGGTACAGTTCTTGGGTCAATATAAACTGTAACCACAACAACACGTGAGAGCAATCTTGGGATTTAGAGAGGTCTCAGTCCCACTGCCAGCAGCTCCATATTCTGGCAACAGATCTTACATGCTTCCATGGTTTTTATTGTGCATATGCCACACTTTGAATCTTGGTGTGTATTCTTATGAACAAAAACTAACTTCATAAATGTCTCATTAGTTTAATTCTATTTTACAGCAAAGACTAGAGACTATTAGACCTGTGAAAACTTGGTTAAAAGTTAGCAAAGTGGCTCAATTCTAAGAATGTCCTTTCAGTTGTGCTGTTAAGAAGCCCAACTCTGAGCAGGAAATTGTTTCTGTATTTCTGTGTTGAACGGGTTTAAGAATAAAATGGTAGCCCTGGGTTAAAAAGCTTTTGCTAATACTTCCAATGTATTAAGAGCAGATGTATAGGAAAAAATATATCATCAGCTAAATTATCTTTCAAGAGAACAATTGCAACATACCTGCAGATGTGAGAATATGTACAGTCTGTCATATTAATCATTTATAACTGCTACACACATTGTTGTAGTAGTAGTATATTTGATTATTTTTTAAGGCAAAGTAGCAGACTATTTAATCCCTGAAGGCTCTAAATAAGTGGAATCTGTGTGTGTTGGAAGACGATAGTGGACGAACAGCTCATCCTGAAGAGAGTAGCAGACGTGCTGATCAACCTGTACGCCATGACCGCCGTCCTGTCCAGAACCAGCCGCTCCATCAGCATCGGCCTGCGCAACCATGACCACGAGGTACTCATTGAAAGAACATCATGCAATTCCCACTTACAGGTTCACACCATACTTTGATCCTTCTAAACAAGGAGACAGCCTATTCTCCGTTTTGATTGCCTAAAAGAAGCTGTGAAAACAAAAATGCATTCTATTACAAACACAATATTAATTTACTGTAAAAACAGTTTGAATATACAGCTATAAAATCCAAATATTATCAAAAGTAAATATAAATACTAGTGCAGTCAAACAGTCAGTGATGTGCATGTTGTTATATGTACAACATGTCCTTGTTTTAGGAAATATTGCCCAATTAACTCTCTTATTTTCTTTATAAATCAGTCTAGCCGGCAGGATTTAGCATCACTGAGTCAGAATTGGCTGTTGTTCACCCTCAGTCTGTAATCAATACAACAATACAACCCTGTGGGACTTCACAGAATGTATGCAAATGTTTAGTCTCTAAATACACAGTCAGAGCTTCCATCACTTGCTGATTGAGCTTGCTTATCCAAACCAGCAGCTCACATATTAATTAAAATCAATAGTTTTATGTGGCCTAATAAAAAGCACATTGCTGCTGGTAGCAATTAGAGCAGCAACATGTTATTTTATGATGGTGTTTGTGCAAAAGTTATAGGCTTTGGCTCATTATCGGCATGCTATTTACAGTAGCAGCTTAGATCAGATACTTTAATTTTCCAACATGAATTGCGCTAGTAAGAGCTTATTTATTACTACTGATGAGCGTTTTTTTTTTTTTTTAAGTTGTGGGAAGAGGATGGTTTAATATAGCACCCATTTTGCTATTTTAGATCACCCAGATTTTCCCCAATATAGTCAGCCTTTTCTCTCATTGACTCTCAACGGTGATATACTGTAGATCAAATATAGCATATAGCAAATAATGGGCGTTTCTTCTTCAGCTCATTTTTCAGATGCCGTCCTATGCCATTTACATGGCATTTTGTGCTTCACTAGTTGTAACGGTTTGAAAAGGTGGGGTAGAATATTGCCCTTGTTTTGAGACAAGAATAACTTTATATAGATTTAAGCATCCAACATCAGATACTCATTTTTAATTGTTCTTCATTTAATTGTTTTCTTTTCAATGTCAGACCCTTACAATCAGTCATTAATTGACTTGTGATAATCTATTATTATCCCTCTGTTAAAAGCCAAGATGAATCTATGCAGCTCACTATAGCAACATGTAAACACAGACAACTCCAGGAGTGCTCTGTGAATATATTTTCCTTCTATACACAAAAATATTTTCTTGTATTTTTGAGGATTGTTAAACAATACCATTTTTTTTTTATTTAGTTTTATTTTTTGGGCACATCTTTTAACTTGCCTAGAAATCTTGAAACCTATTTTAACCTAATTTTAATATTAAATGCATTTTTATTTTTTGTTTTCCTATTGATTTCCACGGATAAATCCAGGATACTATCACAAGCTCTTCTTAGAATGAGGTTTTACCATTGATTACAGCATGTAGAGGAGTCCATGTTGTTTAATATAGCATCCATCCTGTGCTAAACAGCTGTACCAAGCGCTTTTTAAGAAATGTTATAAAAGTCAATGTGGTCAATAATAATAACATAGTTTTACATTAGAGTTACTAAAAACTATGAAAACATAACCATACATAGTGACCACGCAGAACACATTTTTGGAGGTAGACTGGGACAAGATTCCACCCAAATATAAACCAGGGAGAAAAAAAATGTTGCAATGACATTTTATATATCAAAAGGCAAACAAGTGCCATATGGCAGAGTGTAAACAGTACAGTGTTTGTGGCCCGGTTCTGTTTATGATTAGAACCATGATGCAGGGCAAAGCTAATTTACAACAGGGAGACATAAAAGAAGGCGGCATGTGACTTCAGGCATTAATGTCAGCAAATATAAATAACACACTTTGTACAGTATCAAGTCAGACATTTTTACAAGGAATGCTCTGGTCTCTTAAATGGAATAAAAAGATAATGTCAAATAAAGTTCTGGATTATTTGAAAAGCAATCTCGACTTCAAAAGACAAAGAACAAATGGATCCGTTTGTTTGTTTGACTGTTCCCTTTGTATCAACAACACCTGCATCAAATTTTGCATTCTTCCTCCTCAGTTGTGGTTTACAGTTGTATTCGGGCCTCTAAAATTGTCTTTTATTTTTTATTTTTTTTTAGGTCCTGCTTGCAAACACGTTCTGCACCGAAGCTCACTTTAAGAACAATTACTTGATGACCCAGTTGCAAAAGCGTAAGTACAACATGAAATGGTAATTGAGAACAGGTTTTCCGTACAAAAAGAGTTGCGTGTGTTGCAGGATTCCCAACCACAGACCAACACTCTTACCCCACCATGGTAGATTTCTCACACTGTGCAAGTTTTCGTAATTGCTGTAATGTAATCAGAGTTGGCCACTGACGTGATGCAGGCATGTGATTGTGCTTAAATAAAAGCGGCTTGTCCCTTTTTTGTTACAGACTCTCCGGAGAACAACGACGCTAACATCAAGAAGATCGCCAAGCAGGTTTTAGACAACAGGGCTTACATCTGTTCTCATCCTCTGGAAAGAACATTCTGACCTCCCTACCTGTCACAAGACCACGTAGGACTCTGATTGGACAATATAGCACAGTGCTAATGATTGCACTCTTGTACTAATTCTAACCATTGACAGTAAAAAGGAGTGAAACGGTAGGTACAGATATAACATAACAAATATTTATTTTTCAAATAGTTTTACAAAAGAATCTTTGCAATAATGGCTGCTTCTAGTGACCCACAACATTTTGAAGTTTTAAGCATCAAAACTCTAGGATTACAGGGGGACTTTTAAGCCCCTAATATCTCCTGAAACCATCAAGGAGAGGCAAAAAAAATTGTATTTAAATCCCATGTATTATAGTAACAAGCTCTACTCCACACAACTTTAAAAAAAAAAAAAAGACAAAACCTCACTGGTAACAGTCTTTATTTACTCCTTACTGAGATTTTACCAGCATTTTCAGCTTATTAAATTATAGTCAAATGATTATTATAGAGAAATGTATTTGAAAATTTAATGTGTTTAACTTAAGCTGAATTAAACCAATCTAATGTCAAATGTTTTCTCTAAAGTGCTCCTTATCTTTTGAGACAGTAAAACATTGCAACAACTCACTTGATACAGCTTTAATTCTATTACATTTGCTCACGTAAATGCAGTTAATACTCTTTCTGACTACATTACTCCAGTTTCTTCCTCGCAGATGTGATTGTAATGAAAAGCAAAAACGTCCTTCTCCTCGTTTGTCAGAGGCGGAGCCGGTCGCTTGTACACAAATGAAGCCTTCCTGTTGAATCTCCTGTAATAACACTTTGTTAGAGTATAAATATTGTATATCAAATCTAATTCTGTTGTATACTATCATAACTATCTTGTTTGTTTTGAATAAAAGTCTGGACTTGCATGTAATGGTACTTGTGGAACTCAGAGCTGTGTCTGGGGATGGCGTTGTTTCTGCTGTTCAGACTACAGTCCTTACAGGGCCCCGGGGCCAGAGCATGGCTCCTCTGAACATCTGTGGCATATCTAGAGTTTCTGATCACAGACAGATGAGGCACTGGCTGCAACATTGAAAATAACAGAATAGAATATGTCAATAGAAAGTGTGTTGTCTGACTTAATGAAGAAATACAAGACCCTGGGCTCACTTCCACTTGTCACACAGCATTTATTGACACTGAAATGACAATAAATTGGTGATTTATTGTGCAGCCCTACTAAAAAGAAAATCTCTTTGGTGCTTAAAGAGTTCCTACAACAGACAACTTCTGCTCTAATTTTGTGGAAAACACTTAAGCCAGACTATTACTATTAAATCTAAACCAAAAATACTGTACCTTCAGCAGCATGCCAGGTTTCCTCAGAGAGTACTTTTTGGGCTTATCTTTGAGCAAGCCCTGAAATGTGTCTGTTCCTGACATGTGGCACTTAAACTCAGAGACTGGGCCAGTGCTGCTGACTCCAGAAAGCCGTTTTTTAATCCAGCGACTGTCTTGAGCACTGGCTGCCACCGTCTGCTCCTGCAGAGAGTCTTCTGGAGATAACAAGCACACAGTTTATAGATACAAATAGTCTGAACAGGTAAATAAATACATGTTCTGCTATCAGTGAGGTTGATGAATGAACTGAACTGAATGTGTACAGGTTGTGTGTGTGGATACAGCTGGAGCTTCAATCTAAATATATCAATAATACCCTCCAAATGCTAAAAATGACCATTGACAGTTAAAGTAAAATATCTACACTAGGAAACACTGGGAGGACTACTCTATGTAACCGCTATTAATAAATGAAGGTCTCATTTTAATCTCATTTTTATTGGATTAGTTATAATCTAAAACTGGATATGGCACCAGTTTAACTAGTGCCCACTGACAATATTGCAGTGAAACACATGTGATCATTTTTTATTTTCACCCTAGACTCTACCCTTATTGATGTCATCATCCACATCATCTTGTCTTTTTTTACCAGCTCCTCTATCAATTACTCCACTTCCACTATTAACCAGTACAACGCCATCAATTGCTCGTCCTCCTTTGTCCACATCTCCATCTGTATTAGTTTGGAGACTCTGGCTGAAGTAGTGGCACAATGACATACAACAAGCCGCATGTTATACTGAACAACATGGACAAACCCCTGCATTGGGATTTTGAACAACAGAAAGAAGATCAGTGGATGTCTAAAAACAGAGGCCAGCCAACACATGGACCAATTACATTTAGACTTTTTATATATAAATATGTATATATATATTTTTATATGAAAAAAGTATTTACTTTTTAAAGGAAAAAAAAGGACAAAGTAAACTGTTTTGTAGTTGCTAGCACAAAGGGTAAATGCAAATGCTCCTGTTAACCAGATGAATTAAACAGCTCCTTTTTAAAAACAGAAAAATAATATTACGTACAAATACTAGAGTAATATCTGATTTTTAAGGAACTGACAATATGCTGGCTATGCTAATATACTACATTCCCCCTTTAAATGTATTTTTGAGCAGGAATTGAACCGCCAAACTTACAGTTATAGGACGACCGCTTAAAATCTATGTAAATCACTACCGGTAAAGGGACATAATTTTGCCTGCAACATGAGGGGACGCCTTTTGTCCTAACTTGTGCTTCTTGTTTCATATTGCATCCAAAGACCCGAATTGTTGTGTCAGCTCTTGTACTCCATAACCACTTAACCTTGTGGCTGTATAACACTGCTTTTACAGACACACTGTCATCCCTTTTGAAATCTTATACAGAATGGGTGACTATAAAGAAACTAGCTCTCTTTGATTTTTAGGGACTGACACCGCGCTTTGACATTTACAGTCTATGTGTAGAAGTCTCCTGAAGTGACATCTGGTCAGTAAAACAAAATGGAGCTTTATGTGAAAGGTGAAGGAGCAGTACTATAGTGCGGCCTAACAGAGTTCATACCGGTCAAGTAGATGCTTGGTGGAGGTGTGCTAAGGAAAGGAGCAGCTTTACAGTAGAGGTTGAAGTCCTGAGAGCGCTGGCTCCAGGCCCATGGGTCCCGGGCAAGAGGGGGCTTTAAGATGTTGGTGTGTAGGATGTTCTCTCTCCATGGCTAGAAGCAGGACAGCAATAACAGAAACATTAAATTTGCATTAAGCAAGATATAAAACTTTTTGTTGTGTGACGCTATAAACTATAGATAGTAATATATTTATGTATTTTTGGTCTAAAGTTGCATGTGATTTATCCACAACATGAGTGACAGCATTTTACTTCTAGTTACTAAATCTTGTGATTAAAAAAATGTTATTGACTATTTGAGTATGTTAGTGTAAACATAGAAGAAAATTTTGTTTTTTATTGTGTTGTATGTTATGTTATTCTCTGCTTTGTGAAAGGAAAGAAGTTCCCTGAGATATGTAGTAAATGCAAGTATGAATTTCAGACTTCTACACTGAATCTAATCCAGATGAATCAATCCAAACACTTGTTCAGATGCAAAGAAGGGATTACTTTTGTAGTCAGTTGTATGGCTGTTTAGTTAATTTTTATATTCTAAAAACTCTATGTAAATATATATGGTATGACCATATCCAGATAGATACCTTTACAACCAGCCAGAAGTTTGTTTAACCAAGCTAAAGAGCATTAAATTGTTAAAACAAAACTGTGAGGAAAATAATAATTAACATAGAAAAAAATAACACAATGACATAGGTTTAATAGTTATATATTATATATATATATATTATTATTATATATTTAATAGGTAAGCTGATACTTACTTTCCTCAACTCTTCCACTCGAGCCTGATCTGGGGTTTTGGGATGTATTTTTGACCTGCTTAAACCTGAACTCCAAGTCCTAAGTTGTGTAGCAGATCTGTAGCCACGTTTAACAGGCATGTCTTCTGCCTCTAAGACTGGAACCTGGGTAAAAAATGTATCACACATATTTCAGGTAACTGTTTATGTTATTTATATAAAAACCTCTACAAGCCAACTTTTGCTTTAGCAAAACATCACCTTTCCTTGAGCTGCCACTAACAACTCAGCCTGGTCTGTAGTGCTGTCTTTATTCCTGGTAATGGCTGTGTATGTCCCTGGTTCTACAGTAGCACTGTGGTATTCCTGACTGAAGGTGAACCTCCGGCCTGGCATCTGAGAAAATTAGAAATAGTAAATTTGATATGTACTTTTTGCATTAAACTTGCATTCTACTTGTGAGTTTCCAAAGATGAATCATGCTAGATAGATATGAGTGAAAATAAACCCTGACTGACCGTAGCCATCTCTCTCTGAAGCCACTCCTTGGTGAGTTCACTTGAGTTAAAAGTCTGGATGCTGTAGTTGTGTACTTGCCTGTCTGCAGCTGTTTTTAACCTTAGCACAGTAACCACTGGCTTCTGCAGACGCTTGCTGTCCCCATGCACCTTCCTTATATTCTCCTGCAGAGACAGAAACACGGTGTAAGTGCTCTATGTAATTACACTGTTACCACAGTACATTCTCACATACCTGAATGAAGTCCTTAGGCTTTCTGAATGTTAAATACTGGTCGCTTAAGTTACTGTCGATATATTCTCTGGTGTTAGTTGTGTCAATTATTGAATGACTTTTGACAAGGACAGGAGGCTGCTCTTTTGGGCAGGTGTCTACCAGACTTTCCTTCCACTGCTCTGTAGATGTTTTATATTGTCTGCTCAGGCTGAGAAACATGTCCACTGATGGGAAGAGATTATACTGCACTGCGTCTTTGAGGGACCTCACTTGGCATAGCTGTTTTAGCCTGGGAATAATTATATAATAATACAATTATTTTAGCTAGTGGTATTTTCTTATTGACATTTTCAAAGCTTTTAGAGATGAGCAATAATAAGGTAAGATATTAAGACTTTTTTAAGCAAACATCAAAAGTACCTTAATAAAGCCTGGAAACACTCCTGGGGGACGGTGCCTTGAACATAGAGCAGTGGCTCACTCATGATGGCCTCCAGTGGCTTGGGAAGGACAACAGGTCTGAGGCCCAGATCTAATGTGTCATAGATGCGTTTGAAGAAGGCCAGGCTCGAATTGTAGAGGACTATCACCTGCTCCTCCTTACTCCCACTTAGCCTGAAAGCCATCACACAAACAGAAAAGACTCAATGGAATCTAAACACTCCTCAGAGGAGCAGCTGTAAAGCGTTAGGGCCGAGATAGCGCTCATGCTCTTACTTCATCGGAACAGCCTCCCAGAGTCTCCTCACTGCTTTGTGTTTGAGGCCTTCAGCTACCATGATTTGTGTCTTCTTATCTAGTACGTGGAATCCTGTAACAAAATCCAGATCTTGGCTCGAACTGTGTTTAAAATGGGTTGTGTAATTCGATAGAGCTTTTTCTGTGTTTTCCAGCACGTGTGAGCCAAAGTCAAAAGCTTCTGCATTGCTCTTTAGGATCTCAAACTTCAGCTTGTCCATCACAGCAATGTTATCACAATCAAATATGTAGACAATGCGTCCAAATGGAGCCTCAAAAAAGCCTAATTCACTTCCAATATTGCTAAAGTTAAGTGGGTATGCTAGCTTAATCTCTACTCTGAGTTGTGAATTGGCATCAAAATAATGTCCTTGTGGAATTGCTTGGTTTATAGCCATGCCCAACAGTGGAGGAGAACAGTTTTTGATTTGCAAGCGCACTTTAAAATGTGTCGTCCCAAGTAGCAGCTCAGATAGGTTAAGGCTTGCAACTCCGTGATAATTGAAAACGTATGTCTTCCGCTTCAGAGATGCATCTTTCAGAATGCCATCGTCAAAACCGCTGCCAAACCTCGTTGGAGTTTTTTTATCTGACTTCCTGTCCCGGTCGTGGATCTCTATCTTCATTGGTGGTCCTGACAGGAACTCGTGAAGGTCTCGGATGTTCAACAAGCCAGTGAGGATGACGTTCACGTCTCTGAAGTGGATTTTGGCATTGTGCTTTTCGTAGTTTGTCACATGTGTTTTGAGATTGTGGAACTTGTATTGGCAATACACAGGCATGCATTTCTCCTGAGGGAAAAGGTGATGTTGTTATATAATAATGCACAACTTTAAGTGACCAAAGTATCTAATTATATACCTCTAAGACATGAAATGGAACTGGGGAGGAAGGCATTGAAGTTGCTGACAGAATAGTGATGGCCAATGGGTTGAGTTCAGCGTTTAGTTGGTCTGATAATAAAGGGCTGTCCAGAGAGATGTGGATCATAGACTCAGTTACACCGCAGGAACAGACCGCGGTCAAGTTTGTCAAAGACAGTTCACCTGGTGGACAAAACAAGAGGTAATTGGTCAGGTTAGATTATTATTGCATTACTTCATAAATTCATAAATTCTAAATATTAATGCTGAATCAGTTTTCAAAATGTTAGCTCACTTTCCCAATAGACTGGAAATGCACTGTATATCAACCTTATATATACTATATTGTATCACATCAATATATTTTGAATTTTAGATAAAATAAGGGTTTAAACCAGGAAATTCAACATAAAAAATAATTGGTCTTCATTATGGTGGATTGCATTCATTTGCTGCCTCCCCTACACCTCAGATCATTGGGGATTTCAGGTTTCTTGCTGGTTCTTTGTAAAACCGTGCTGCAAATTCTACTACTGTATTTCTCTTGATGCAGTCTTAGTAGGTTCTCACACACAGGAAGAGAAATTAACAAAAACAATCCCGACACCCCTTTTACTGTTCCTGAAAAGGACCCAGACTTAAAAAAAAGTTAAGTTAAGTTAAGTTTTATTGAAAAAAGGTTACAAGATAAGCTAATTTCATCAGGATACTCATATTGGCAACATTTCAAATAATATCTAATAAGAAAGTGAAATCGCTCACCTGCCAAAAAACAAATTGGGCTGAATTCAACTGATGCCATACCAACTTCAGCAGTCTGATTAAATGCCATTGCCGAGTCTGTTTCTAAAAGTAGATTAAAGTTCTTGTCTTGAAAAAGTAGTTTGAACATATCATAATTTATTTAATAAAGTAACACACACATTTTTGGCATTCAACAATAATGTACCTCCCATGTCCAGCTTCGGAGTGGAGTAATATGGTGATCTTTGGGAAAATTTCTTCCCACACTGTGTTCTTATTTTGTTGACCATGGTTTTCACACCACCTAGTATAAATCAAATTAATTTTACATCAATGAAAGATTATTGTGTACATATTATGAATACAGTTAACTCACCGGGCATTTCTGAGACATCAGACAGAGTCAGCCTCAGTACTTTCTGCCTCTCACTGAACAGCTTGTCTTTATCGTTCCATATGTAGACTGTGATCTTATGGGACAGCAGACTGATAGCCAAATCCCTGTTGACTTTGACGTTAAAACTCTGGAACCAACCGACCCATGTTTGACCTGCTTCACTCCAGGTTTTCAGAATCTGTCTCAAAAACGGTATACAAAAAAAAAAAAATCACCACTAATTTGTTTTCTGCTCTTAATAATCTATTTTTTTATCTTTTTATTTTTAATGTAATGTATTTTTACATATTTTGTTCTACTCTACCCAATAATAATAAAAAAAAATTATACTACTTGTATACTACTTTCTTTTCATAATTACTGTAACCTAATACCATATGCCACCGCTTTGTTGTAGTTCTTTGAAGATGTTAATAAATTTTTTATTAGGTAGAATCAGGATTGGGGTCATGTTTACCTCAGACTCAGACTCATCCTCTTTGTATAGCTTTGCCACTGGCCCAAATAACACTAGGTCCACTTTGACTGCCTCTGTGTCACCTGGCAACAGCTTGTACTCAATGTGGTAGCAACCCTGGTCCGCGTTGGTTTTAGACAAGACAGTTTTCTTTCCCTTTTCAAGGACTTTGCAGATTTCTTCTTCATCTAAATGGCGGAGAGAATTTTCGGAATAAGATTAAAAAGAAAAGTACTGTATAAATACATTACCCAGAATGATGAGAGGACCTTGTGGGAAAGCAAGAGCAATGTATACGGTCCATGTGACGTTATAAGAGCAGTCATCATCAAGGTGGTCCATATTTTCAGGAGAACCTCTTTCAGAAATGTCTCCGGACAGATCAGTCTGAGTGGGGGGGGGGCAAAATCTCAGACTTCACAAGTGTACTTCTCATTTCTGAAAAATCTAATCAAGACATTACTCTAGGTAGATATAAAACCTTATTTAGCATAATAGAATGTAAAATGTATAAATGAATACTCCAAAACAAGTAATTATGGAAAAACAAAACTGAAAGAAAGCTTGTTGCCCTCGGGTGAACAAAAAAATCTGAATTATTAAACTTTGCAAAAAGAAGGTAATGTGAAATTAGCATATTGTTAGCTACTGCATTAAAAATTAATAAGCAAATTAATTGACTTTGATCTTCCATAGACTGATACTGATTGTACAGTAAATGGCAGTCAGGAAGAAGTTCTTGTGTCATTCCATCCATTCTGGCTGCGTTCTGTGTTTCAAAAGCCCAATCATGGGGATGGTCCATGTGGTTCAGTATAGTTGTGTGTCCATTGCTCAGCTACTCAGCCAGGGTCTCCAAACTAATACCTATATTTATTATTGTCTGCTCCTCTGATGGTCACTGAATTATGGCTATTTTGTGCCTAAAAGTCCATAAAACCATAGTTGCTACACTTTTTTCTGTATAGTTTAACTAGCCTGATTATTACTGGCACAGTGGCTCAGTGGTAGAGCAGTCGTCCTATAACCAGAAGATTTGGCGGTTCAATACTGTTTATACTGTTGTTATGTCCTTAGGCAAGACACTTAACCCACCTTGCCTCTTTAGCACTGGTGTATGAATGTGTGTGAGTTTGGTGGTGGTTGGAGACGGATGTGAGCCTTGTTTGTTTGGCAGCCCCCCTCTTTGTCTGCCCTAGGAGTGAATGTGTGTGTGAGTGAATGGAAGCATGATGTAAAGTGCTTTGTGTGCCCAAGAACGGTGCTAAAAATGTGCTATATAAATGCATGGCATTTACCATTAAAGGAGAACAGAAGTGTTAGAGGTAGCTAGGACTATATTTTGTGTTTAATCAGTAACATGGCACAGAATACATTTCCTGGTAACCTGTTCCCATTCACCCAATCAAAAGTAAGCACTTGGGGGCTCTCAGTCCTTGTATGAGGCAGATCAATGACATACTGCTTTCTATTACTGCAGTAAAATCTGCTCACTGCACAATTTACCCAAATGATAAGTCATTAAACCTACTTCTCTTTTAATAACGTAATATTGTTGTTTTTACCCACCTCAGAAATTGTAGCTAGGTCTGGAGCTGAGAAGAATCAAGCCCTCCTCAGATTTATACCCAGTTGTCCTCTAGTTAAGTCTGTTAAAGTTGCTTTGTCACTTTTACAATATTCCTTTACTTCACACTTGCACACTCGTCCAGTTAAACAAAGTCACAGAAAACTTCAGTGCAACGCGTCGCCGTGGCAACCAGCGGAGTGACGGGCGGAAGTAAGGTGTGCATTTACCAGAAATGCTTTTCTGGGCATAGAGTTCACACCATGAACGTATTATGCCAACTAGGTTCCCGCTGTTTTTTTTTTACTTGTCAGCTCCTTGTCATGGTCATAGACCAACAAGGCACTACTTTCAGGTCTAGTGCTTTCAGGTCTCGCTCTAATAAAGAATATCTGATGTCGCTTACCGTTCACCAACTTACCGCACTTAGGCTAGCTAGTTGCCTAGCTAAATAGAGTGAAGGCTACCGTTTTAATTAAAACCCAGATGCTAT
Organism: Neodontobutis hainanensis; assembly: GCA_024349245.1. Classification (NCBI taxonomy): domain Eukaryota; kingdom Metazoa; phylum Chordata; class Actinopteri; order Gobiiformes; family Odontobutidae; genus Neodontobutis; species Neodontobutis hainanensis. Next base: position 16,014,101 of record JALDNG010000005.1, read on the forward strand.
GGTAGTTATAAGGAAGAATTAGATGAACTGAAATGGAAATCAGTAATTGTCGAAGTTATATGTTGATTTTTACGAGTCAACATTGTATTTGTTATAGGCTTACATAAAAAAACTAAAAGACAGCGCGGTCGTTTTGAACATTATGCCACGGGGAATGTATTAAAATAGCAAACAGCCTGGGATAGAAGAAGAAAAAAGAAAAGAAAAAGTTGGTTTGCTGTTCTGAGGCTTTGTAATATTGAGGCAAACCTTTTCTAAAAGCCCAAAAGTAGCCGATTTTTTGTTTTTTGTAATACGTTTTTTAAATAGTTTTTGCGCTTGGCGATATTTGGTGCTCTGCTGAGTGTTTAAGTTTCCCGTCACGAGCAAACTAAAAACATGCTATAGCAAGAGGGAGCTATAGCTTTTCGAGTAAAAGAGAGCTCTAGTGTGTAGTGTGCAGCCCGCTCGCCTCTTGGGTATATGCCATTGATATATGCACAAGGTCGAAGTCGAATGCATGGCAGACGTTTACACACCTGGTAGTAGTTATAGGCTACTCTAGAGCTCGTTATAACCGCCTCTGTGGATGTTGCAGTGCTGGTTTGGGACCCCCGTTTCTTTTGGGGGCAGTGCTAAATTCAAATGTTCTGTGGAACACACGCCTCGTTTGAGCTCCAGCAGCCTGTCCCATTGGCGGACTTATCCACACTACAGGAGCATGCGGACTGTGCAGACGGGACAGGAGAGGGGAACTGAGCCGTGATGGTTTGAGGAGTGAATATGATGATGCTCGTCAGATATGATGGATATAACGGACTGCATTGACCCGTACAGCCGCCCAGCTCGCAGGACACAATGGATAGTAAGCACTTTGGCGTACCACTACGGACTGGACCGGGGAGTGGAGAACGAGATCATTGTTTTGGCCACGGGACTGGACCAGTACCTGCAGGAGATTTTCCACCACATGGACTACCAAGGAGGAGGAAAAATCTCAATTGATGACTTTAACATCCTGTGTGACATTCTTGGGTTGAACAAAGACTCGGACGATTCGGAATTGGTAGGAGTTTTGGACAGTTTGCCCAGCGAGCTCACCTTCAGACACTTCCACGCCAAACTTTGCGGTTACTTCAGCACCAAAGCGGGCTGTCAATATGAGAACGGCCGGCTGTTGGTGGGCAAGGACAGCGAGCACATTGAGACTCAGATCCGCCTTAGAAGCCCACTGAAGCGCAGAGAGAAGCTGCTGTCCGTGGGATCAAGCGCGTCTGACTCCACGGAGCGCCACGCCTCCGGCTGCAGACTGGGTTCATGCACCCGGGAGTGCTACGAGGAGATAGTGGCCCTGGAGGAGGCCGAGGACCGCATCACCAAGCTGGAAGATGAGAACGCCAGTTTGAGGGAACTCATAGAAGACATGAGAGCCGCGCTGCAGAGCAGTGACGCCCGCTGCCTGGCTCTGCAGGTCAGTGCCACGGTGACGAGACCATTAGTGTAAAATAGACGAGTAGACAAGTGTGACTTGTTTTTAAATGACATATAGCCTATCCTGTAAGACAGGTGCATAATTAACTGGCACTGCAGTCAGTAAATGTATGGTCCTATCCTCCAAAGTCAGTCAAACAGTGTCAAAATTAGATTATTTTAAATTCCAAAGGACGTTCTCATGACTTTGACATAAACATGCTTTTTTGGCACTGTAGTAGTAACCTAATATTAACATGCCATTTAAAGTTGCAAGATTTAATCTGAAAACCTTTTCTTTTCAACAGTTAATCTGCAAACTGCCACACTAATAATAATATAATATCTTAATTTCTTCATTAACACAAGCTATACAGAATAGACTTTGGCCAGAACAATATTTGAACATGAATTGTTCTTTTCAGTGTGGCCTGACTACACTCTGGTGCCATTTGTTTCCACTTCCATAGTTCTTTTGAGCCTGTAGTAGAAGTGACTGCTCTGCTTTTACAGCATGTTGCAGTACTTTGGGCAACTAATGTAATTCCAGTTTATTCTCAAATATAACCTCCAAGCTTTTTTTTAATGCAAAAAATGTAAATTAACTCTTGTTTCACAGAGCTGGTTTTAAGATGCAATGATTATATTAATGTAGACAAGTCCAGATTGTAGCATGTAACACACATTTCTTGGGTTTCTTGTTTTCAGGTGGGGTTATGGAAAAGTCACTCCAGCCATAAGCTGGATGAAGGCTGCTTTGTTGCCCAACAAAAACAAGCTCTGCAAAAAAGTCTCACAAATGGCAACTTGAAGACCAGCGCCTACAGCAGCCTGGTGAGCCTCCAGAGTATTGTGCATGAGCTGGAGGCGCTGCGCAGCTCCAGAGAGCAGCAAGTAGAGGAGGCTCGGCTGTGCTCCCAGAGGCTGGAGCGGGAGCTGTGGAGCTGCAGGGAGACGGCAGCTGCTCTGGAAGACTGTAACCGGGCACTGAAGAGGGAGCAGGCGGCCATGAGAAGGAAGGTGGAGGAGGCCCGACAGGCACTAATCAGTGGCCTCAGTAAGGTCAAAGAACTGGAGTCTAAAGCCAGGCACGTGCCAGCGCTGCAGAGGCACATTGTCCAGCTGGAGGCTGAGCTGCTGTACTACAGGTAAACACAAGCACCTCTGCATCAAAAATTATTTGTAATTAGCAGCAAATCTCATATCATTATTGCAACATTTCAAATACTATTACGTTTTGCTTGGTTTTCTATAATTGTGCAAACCTGTATTATCATTTTTATCAGCACCCTGAATATAAATTTACAATAAAGTTATAACAAGTCCTTGATATGATGAATTTTAACCAAGTTTGGAATGTGTCACATGGAATACCAGAACAAAACAGTGCTACCAGTTCTATTTAGCCCATCCACATACCTGTCAAAAGCTTGTGCAAAACAAGTCCCTTAAGAAAGAGCCAAGTGCTTGTTTTGGCAGGTCATTGAATAAGGGAGTTTTTTTGTGGCTAGTAGAACACACCATAATGAAATATCCAAGCTCCTTAAATCAAATGTTTACTCCTGGCATTTTGAAGGCTCTTTAATGTGGTTTGCTATTCCAGTTGTCAGCCTTGTTGTGTTGAAGTTTATTTACCAGACAGACATCGTGTGTGGCAAGTTGGCCTGCTACTGTTTGGGAACCACAAATTTTGGTGGAAGTAAGCGTGTAAGTACAAAGCTGAGGGTTTTTAAAGTTTATCTCTGTGTCTGTTGTCTTTGCTTTAAACATATAATCAGTGTCTGCAGCTCTGGCTTTCTTCAAATGTCTCTAAACGCTTGTAACAGCTTCATAATGCTGTTATTATGGATTGCTTAACCAGAACTCCACCATATGATTACATGCTTTGCCGCTACCTGCCTTAAGATTAACAGCCACTATGCTCGCCTCTTAACCCAAAACTCTGCTAGTCTGTGCAGACTGGATTCCACAATCTTTTTGGTAGCCCCCATAGACGCCCCAGCGGCGAATAATTCACCTCCACAAAAGAAGTGACTGGTCTAGGAGAGCTCCATTGACTAAGAAGCTCAACAGACTGGCTGCTCCCATCAATCCCACTGCTTTCAGTCTACCCAAATGACAATGGCACATAGGAACCCCCATCCTATAGATCTTAGCAACCATGAATAGACACACAAAATGCCTCTGTGCCTGCCTGCTTGAGTCTTTTTGTGGTGCTGTGTTGAAACCCTAGTATTCTAGTATGCAAGTATGTTATGTTCTAAGGTAGGGCTGCACAATATATTGCAAATGTATTATTGTTGTAATATGAACAATTGCGATTTCCATTTTGCAAAGAACTGATTGTATCGCAATAACGTTATGGCATTCCTTGTAAAATACATTTGACATTTATGTCAAAAGAAATGCGCAATCACAGCTTCAAATTGCACTGTGGCTTGACTAAGTAAAAAGTAGTAGAAGAATTTGACCAGTGCAAGTGGAAATTATTATTGCAACATTTAACATAGTTTTTTCCCGAATATTTTAAGTTTTTTTCCAAATATTTTTATAAATTTTTTTATTTGTAGTATAAAAATATACATTAACAATTTACCCCAGAATGGGGATCAAAACAGCGTCAAAATGGTGTATTCACACACACACACATACACATACACACCCATTCACACAGGTTAAACAACCCAATAAAATGTAATGGCCATAATGATAAATGGAAGAAATGAGAAAAGGAAGAAGATATTGGATACATTAAAAAATATAAATTCCAGATGCTATAATATTAATATAGGGCTCCCAGAGATGCATAAAGTCTTTTCGCTTTCCTTTGACAATATAACGTTAGTTTTTCCAGTCTGATACATTCCCGAAAGTTCCCTTTTCTACTGTTGTATAGATGGACTGTCCATACTCTTCCAGTTGCTCTCCTTGTGTGTAACATGCCAAAATCCAACAGTTTTTTGTAAGAAAACTTCTGGTTATATTCCCAGCACACAAAGTTTGGTACAAAGCAGGAGCTTAAAACACTTCTGACAAACATTTGATGACATCATTTCAGGATTTCTTTATCTTTGGACATTACCATAGGCAGTGAATAAGTGTTCCTTTGTCATTGTGGCATTTAGTGCATGTGTCCGAAATATTATTTGAGGCTGTCTGCCATGGGGAAGACTGACAGAGACCTGGTAGCCGTTTAGCGACCACCACCAAACATTCTCACACATTCATACACAAGTGTCACAACTGGAACACCATTGGAGGCAAGGGGGGTTAAGTGTGAACAGTGGACAGACAGTATTAATAAGAGGGAGCGGCATTCAAAACACCCACCCTTCCGGTTATAGGACTCTACCACTGAGACACTGCGCCCCGAATTTTAGGCATAATTCTGTGTGCCAACATCAGATAATAGTATGTTGAAGAATGTATATTAAACACAATTTGAGGTCTTCTTTTGTAATTTTTGTGGTTGACAGCGGTTGCTTAAATTATTGGCAAATATTCCAACAGCAGTTTATTTAGGCGGGACATTCGTAAAAATTAGATCAAGGATGGGAGATTTTATTGGCTGTTTAAGATTTGGCTGTGTTGGATTACTGATTAGCTGTGTGAGATTAAGAGAATCACAAATGACTTTAAAATGATTAGAAACAGACGTCAGCCAATCCAGATTAAAATCCCTGACAAGGAGAATCTTATTGAAGTTTAACATTGCTAGCTGTTCAGTAAATAAGGACAGAGCATCATTAGTGTAACAGCCTAAAACTGTGATAGAATGGCCCTCCTAAAGTTCTAGTTTCAAAGCAAGAAATTCAAACTTTTTCTAATAAACAATGATAACAGAACAGTTACAAAAAAATCTGTTCCTTACATAAAGAGCGACACCACCACCATTTTTAGGGGCAGTCACAGCAAAAAACATTGTAACCTCGGATAGCAATGTTATTATCAGTGATTAATTTTGTCATTCATGTTTCAGTCAAAACAAGAATATCGGTGTTCAATCTGTCCGCCCAGATTTTTACCAAATCTAATTTAGGGAGAAGACTTCTAACATTAAGATGAGCAATTCCAAGGCCAACACCTAGATTTAAAATCATCAAACATAAAGGTTCTGGACCAGGGTTGGATTCAACTTTCCCTGACAGTAAAAGCAGCAGTAAAATAACACAATTTTTCTTTACTGATTTGTGTGCCGGCATGAGATTGATTTTCTTGTGCCTCGTCCAGCTGGAGGACTGACTGTAAAAATACAGTAACCAGTTGTATGGTTCATACAAGACACAAGAGTGCACAGTTCAAATATTTTACGGTAAAACGGTAAAAAAAAACAGTTTGCAGGACTCCTATTAAAACTCAACGCATATTTGACTTTCATCTCACATGGACAAAGTCCAATTAATTGAATGTATTGTACACATCAAATTATTTAAATGTGAAGAGAGTTCTCAAACCTTTTTATATCAAACATGTTGTTGGAATGTATTTTCAATATGTTATTTAATTTTATTTGATCTTTTAATATGTATTATCTTGTAACAGTTTGTAATCATGTAAACTGTGAACTTATTTTCTAATGGACCCCAGGAAGATTAGCTTCTGTAGGGCACAGCTAATGCGGATCCAAATAAATAAATAAACAAACAAACAAACTAACATGGCATGCAAAAACATCTTTATTAAAAAGGTAGATGTTTTGGTTTTAAACACATAATGTTGTCTTGATTGAAGTGATTGAAGTGATTGAAGAGCAGAAGCAAACAAACTCTCTACAGTCCTGCATGCCATCTTGACTGCTTTGAACAAGGGACATGGGTCGCCTAAGTGTGACACAAGGCAACACACCAGCAGCAGTCGAATGTGATTGGTCAGTACAAAACATATCTGTGGAACTGACTTGTTTACGGAGCTTTGCCAGATTGAGTTCCTATAAAGAGAATATACAGCGAGTTCACATCAGGCTGTTCCAGGCTAGGCCAACCTAATGCATTTGATCAAATTTCTTCACAACAGAAACCTGAAACACTGCTGCTTTAGGAGATCTGTGTGTTGTGGACAGCAAAGCAATACTGTGTTTTTAGGCCTCCAAAACCAACCCTTGCGCCGCTTCTTCTTGTTCTTCTTAGCAGCTTTCTCCGATTTATGACCATCACCATCCTTTAAGGTGTTGTTTTGGGGCTCGGCTATTACCGTCTTTGGTAAATCCTCTTGATTTTCACTGTTGCCAGTTTGAGGCGTGGCAGGTTTTACAGATGTGGGCAATGTTTTCTGTTGAGACTGCAGTTCTTCCACCTGTCTCGTCGTTTCTTCTCTTGCACCTTTTTCATTGAGCATCTTTTCATTGGTTTTAAAGGTCTCCTCCTTTTTTAAACCAGTCTTGCTCTTTTTTAATCCACTCGCCTAGTTGTTGCTCTGCTGTATCTAACTTCTAGCCTGGTTCTACCAGACTCTCGTACATTTCATTTGTACAGAGAGTCTGGCCTCGCTCCATTGACAAGCGTTTACTTCCTTGTATGCGGGAACTCTGTTGAAGTTTAAAACTATTGGATCTGCCCAGAGTCACTCAGGATCTGCCATAGCCAATCGACGTATGTCATTCGCCGAAACCGACCGGAAACAACAAGTCACTCCCTCTGTTCGCTGATTGGTCCTACAAAAAATTGATTTCTGGAAACCTAAGAATATACAGCGATCCCAGACTAAGTACTAAAGCGAAATGAAATTGAGCGGAAGTACGTAGGAGGGCGGAGCCAGGCTATCTAACTTCTGCTTCTCCAGGTGTTTTCTCGCGCAACACATTCCTTATGTTTTTTTTTCCATAGAAAATATAATTTCTTCCAACTCTTGAAATACCTTGGTTGATTGCTCCTCGTTTTTTTTTTTTTCTCTTTGCTGGAGTTCCTCTATTAACTCTCTCAACTGGAGCTCCCTCTCCAGCCATTCTATTTTTTTAACCTGCAGCTCTTGCACCTGTCTCGTCTTGTCTTCTAATGCCCACTTCAGTTGGGATCTTTGAAAATCCCCTTCATGTTTCTCCTCCATAAGTACCAAATTCTTTACCTTCATTTCTTTATGTTCCTGGCATATAGTCATTTCTTTGGTTATATAGGCATCCTCCTTTTTGAACCAATCTTGTTCTTTTTGACTCCACGTTCTTCGTCATGCTCTCAGTTGGGCGTTTTCTTCCTGCAAACCTTTGAATTGTTCCATAGTGACCTGGGTCACCTCCTGTGGTCTGTTTGGGTTTGAACCTCGATGGTACAAGGTTTAACAGATGGTTCTTTGACTCTTTTACTGGAGAGCTTCTTTCTTCCTAAAGACCAGGCCTTTTTTTGCAGCCACTGGCTTTTCTTGTGCTGCCAGTGCATCTTTCCATTATTATATTTGGACTACATAGTCTACATACATTAACATACCTTCTGTAGGGTTGTCCAATTTGTTCTCCATCTGAGACCATATCCTTTCTTGAGCTTGGTAATTACGTTCTGCCTTAAGTTACTTAACTTCAGCCTTTGCCCATTGAAACAGTGTGTGCTGTACAGCACTTTTGGTGTTTAAACACTCCTCTTCCCGAAGCCATTGGCACGCTGTCTTCTGCCAAGACTTCTCATTTTTATTTTACTCAGCTTAAGACTTAGAGCCCAAAATTCAGAGTAACAAAAAAAAAACACAACAGGTTTATTTGTCCATTTCTCATTCTGATTGTGACAGAAGCAGAGCAATAATTAGCTCACTACTCCATCTAGTGGTACATAGTGACCCCTTTCTTGATGCATGTTACTGGGGAACATGATTTTTTAAGACTTAGTAATATTACAAAATACAACTTATATTTTTCTTTAACTGTCTGTTGTTTTGGTGGGTGTAGCTACATTACATTTTGAGTTGCAGTGATGGATTAACACATCAGAATCAGAAAAGGTTATGTGTTATAATGGCTATAATAAAATCAGCTATACATTAGGATACTTAACACCTCAAACAAGACTCTGCATGTAGTTCGATAATTTCCCACATAAAAAGTGATGACAGTGATTGATGACAAAGCATCTTTAATGACTTACATTATTGACCACTTTGCACTTTACTGCGAACATGTCATTTTAAAAATTCAGATGAAGCGGTGTTTTGTCTTTCTCGAAACAGCCCTCCCTCCTCCCCTTTTGTTTTCCATCCACATTCCCAGCAGATGTATGAAATCTAAGATGAGTGGGTGTAGTTGCATAACATGTCTGTGATTTCTTTGGACTGTATGAGAGAAAGAAGGGAGCGGCACAGATGTGTGAGGACTTCATCGTAAAACTCGAACAGTGGAAGTGTAACTTTTACTTGTGTGTACCAAAGGTCAGGTATTTTAAATCAGACCACAGAGCCCAATGTGTCTGAGGGGTTCAACAATGAGGGACAGGAAGGAACAAAAAGAGATGAGGGGGAGGAAGGTCTACCATCTGGAGGAAGGAGCAAACTCTTGACTGTTTGTTAATAAATAGAGGGCATGTTTTGCATTGTACAAAAGACAGGGATGTGTTTATTAGCTTGCATTCTCATAATTTAAAAAATAAATGCATATGTCTTCACTTTATGTAGGCATTTCAGTTTTCTTATCCTAAGTTCATCTCATAATCAGTGTTTGCTTGTAAAGTATTACTTAAAACCAGAGATTGTAAATTAACATGGATGTTGTGTGCATAATGCTCCCCCATTCACTGATATAGGCCTTACAACAGGGCAATAAAATGGCGATTACATCTGGGCTTTTCTGTAGTAAAACAATAATTTAATAAGTTAGCATAAACAAATGTATTAATCAAAAATTACCCCCCAGAGATTTACTAAAAACATGGCTCTAGAGACCAGAGCGTCTTTTGCTGTAAAGTTGCCATTGGATTTCATCTTATATTTCCGGGTTTGGAACCTGCCCTCTGGTGGACAGAGGTATATTGCTGTATGGTAGCGCCCTTACTCGAGGCCCTTTTAAGGGGTTCCATGAGTGGAACATTAGCATTTGTGGTTAGCAATGTTAGCCACACCTTATTTACATTTACATTTAGTCATTTAGCAGACGCTTTTATCCAAAGCGACTTACAGGTGAGGAAAACAATGGAAGCAATTTTAACAACACAAGGTAACAAAAAAGCGTAGGTGCACAAAAAACTAGTCAGTTAAAACCTAGCACAGTATACAAAGCTAAGGATTAGAAAGTTTTTTTATTTTTTATTTTTAAGAAAAGGAATCGATAGAAAGGAAGTAGAATTCAGTGTTTGTCAGTCAGGTGTTGACGGAAAAGATGTGTTTTCAGGTGTTTCTTAAAGATGGCTACAGAATCTGCTGATCTTGTAGCAGCAGGTAGATCATTCCACCAATTTAGAACAGATCCAGAGAAAGTTTGTGAGAGTGATTTTTTCCTTTTTGGGATGGTACCACCAGACGTTCATTTGCAGAGCGCAGGGATCTGGTAGGAACATAGGTCTGTATCGGTGAGTGAAGATATGAGGGTGGTGGTCTTGTAGGCCAAGAGCATAGTTTTGAACTTGATGCGGGCATCAAACGGGAGTCAATGTAACCTAGTGAAGAGAGGATTTACATGCTCTCTCTTCAGTTCATTAAAGACCACTCTTGCCGCTGCATTCTGGATTGGCTGCAGAAGTTTGGTTGTGCAGGCAGCCAGTCCAGCCAGAAGAGAATTGCAATAATCCAGTTTGGACAGGACAAGAGCCTGAACTAGGATTTGCGTAGAATGTTCTGATAGGAAAGGTCTAATTTTCCTAATGTTGTAGAGAATGAATCTACAGGACCTGGTGGTGCTGGCAACCACCTTATACAGCAGACATCACACCTCACCAAAATGAGGTACTTTTACTGTGTACATATAATGATGTACAGTATAGCAGGCCCGTCTTTGCCTCCAGTCCATTGCATCAGCTGTAAACACTCTAAAACCACAGGTTAGCCATGATTGCGACATTTTCTGTTGCAACACAACTCATTTGTCCCATCAAGAAAGAGACTTACCTTTCTCTGGATCACTGCCATTATGTCATTCTTATCCTCTGTAGAAACATTAGCAAGACTAACATCTCATCCCAGGTGACCATAGTTAGCCATTGGTCTAGACCGGTGTCTGTTTATTTTTAAATGTGGTTGTAAACAGAGGCAAAAAGCTCAAAATTTATCTCAGTCTCAGTTTTGGACATAGAAGACTAAATTCAGAGTGACCTTAAAGAACACAATTTCATTTATCCATTTCTTATAGAACTTGTATCTAATCACTTCAAACAAGTGCTCGCATCCTCCCATATTTTTTTCATTTGTGTGACATTCGACTTGTACTGTTTTTAGATTATTTTTAGAATTGTTGGGATCTGTACATATCTTGATCTTGACTTGATCTCACTTCTTAAAAGTCATGTTTTTGTTTCTGGCTTCACTCATCATGACCTGGACCTGGTCTCAGTTAGTGTGGTCTTGACTACAAAACTAATATGCCCTCACTTTTGGTTGTAGCAGTCTGCTCTTGTGTCTGTCTTGCCCCTGGCACTGTGCAGCCGGCCTCAGGGTGGACATAATCTGGCAGCCTTTTCATGCTCGCTGCATGTTGCCTGAGAGTAAAGAGGATAGGAGGGTCAGCAGCACCATTTATCTACCTGCCACATTGTGTGGAGCAGGTGCTGCGGGGCATTTCTTCTATAAAAATCAAGTGAAAGGGAATCTTGAGGGATGTGTAGGCTGTGGTGGTCTGCTCTAGCCTTCTGCCAAGTGAGCTGCTTTCTACACTGAGCTGCTGCCCCCTCTCTGGTTGCAAGCTACAGTGTGCTGACATAAGCAGAAACATGTTGCACACTAAGTATTAAAAAATGCCACCCACCCTCATCAGACCTTACTGCCTGTGGAGTTCCCTTTACTTTTAACACTCAAGTTTACACAGGCCAAAGACGATTTTGGTTGGTAATTTGTTTGCCTAATACTAGCTGAGATTTATGACAACAGTAATAAGGCTATGAAAATTAAAAGAAACAATGACAAAACGGTGAGAAGGTGGCACCAACACTTGTGTGTCTAGCAGAATAAAAATGCAAATTAAGGAGGCAAGATGTGTTTTTGGACTGGAACTGGACAGTCTAGAGTCTGTGGCAGAGAAGAGGATGGTGGGCAATCCCCACAATTTATTGCAGAAAAAATAGATATGGTGCTAAAAACATTGCTACAATATATTGCATTTTCTGTAACACCTTCTTTTTATTGTTCAGTGTGGCATAAGTTAACAAACTAATTTGCTTCTATTGCTGTTTTTAGGAGGCACAAAGGGTGTCAAATAAGCATACCGTACCATGCCAATTTCGGCACCATTGGGCAAAAAACCCAATTGAAAGGAAAAACGGTAAACTGAAAACATTATTTCAAACAAAGCTTGTTTTGTTCTTGTGATAAACTGTAGGGTAAGAAGATAGAACACCAGGGGCCAGGTCTACCAGGTAGCAATATTTATTCTGCTGGGGGCCAAGTCCAATACATCATTAACAAGCCAGATGCCAATGGTTAACACGTTTTTTGTTCTGCATGTGTTTAATGCAATGTAGATGATAAATACAATGTTCATGACGTGAGAGCCATACAAGACTGACGTTTTAAAACCAGAAACAGCTGTTGCTAATAAATGCTAGGTTTGCCATCAGGAAAAAGTGCATTATTCATGTTTTCTTTTGAAATATGATGTTTATCACAAAACAGGGTGTAATTTACTGTCCACTCAGCTGACTGCAGTATTTAGCTTCATCGTTTCATAAGTTCACTCAGGACCGTTTGGGATCCAAAGCCGAGGCTTCCCCAAAGTGGTGGGGTAGTCGTCTTGGAGACCTTTTGGTAACAGAATGTGCCAGAGCTGCAACGCTCCAGGGCAAAGTAGTCTTTAGTAAATATGAAACGCAAGCTAAAAGTGGGTTTTGTGATGGCACAATGCTTTAGTATATAACCATAACATCAGCATAGGCGTTATGGTTCTTGCTCATGCCAAATAAATTACAGCTCTGCATTTATTTTCTACACTGCATTAAACATGAGTAGAGCATGTGAGGTGATAATGTGACCCCGAAAATCAAGAAAAGAAGTGTAATTCTTTAGATTTGTCTGTTTTTGCAATTAGGAAAGCTGTTGGCAGTTTGAATGAATGTGTGTGCAAATGATTGCCAGCCTTATGTCCAAGTCCTAGCCGTGTAATTAACTGTGATTGTTCAGGATGTACCCCGACTCCAGCCCAAAGCAGCTAGACTCCACCTAAAAAGGATACTACTAGTATACAGCTATACCTCCAGGCTTGCTTCTTTCATTTACTTGTTACATGCCTCAGACATTGCCACACAATAACCACGTCTGAAGCTGTTCTGCTATCCCCCAAGCCCCTCATGTGACCCGGGAGCTCTTGATTAATAACCGCAGCTATATAAACATGACCCATGACCTCTTGTCACGCTGCAGGGTACAGATAGTTTGCAGTTTGCTCCAAAGTTCAAGCTCAGGTTTATTGGGCGCCCTCACTTTTTACCCTCAGCAAAAAAAGACAGAGCGTTGGTGAGGGATGACACCTGAGGAAAGAGGAAACTGCTCTTCGGGGAGTTCGGAAAAGGGGTGTCGATGAAAGGTTGACTTCAGCGCCGCTCATAATAAACAGAGAAGAGAAGGCGGGCCCTAACAACAAGCAGCTGGACTACCTCCCACAGCCTGCAGCAAAAGACTTTCACTAATAGGACGCATTTATAGGATCCTGTTCATGAGAAAAGTCCTGAGAGAGCACATGCAGGCCTTTCAAATAGGCTACACTCCTGTGCATGCATTTAGTATCTAAAGTATGAGGCTTGGAAATGGGGTGAAATATACTGTTGGCAATGTTGATAGTGGTATGCAGAGTTTCTAATATTTAGAAAGGTTTTAATACCATGAGTACAGGTACTTACAATTAAAACAGAATATAGAAATGAGTGCTCAAGTATGAATAATATGTAGATACAGTATGTAGATACAGTATGTATAAATTTATGTTATTCTCTCAGTGAGGTTGTGAGGTCTGACTATTCTTAATGACAAGTTTGGTCAGGACTGATGTCTGTCTAATGAAAGACTGGTGGAGCTTTGTGTATGTCTGCTGAGAGCCACACACTGACCACTTTCAAGCAGTCTGACTTATAGGCGTTTCCGCCACATAATGTTTACAAATCTTAGAGGTGTGTGTGTATGTGTGTGCGTGCGTGCGTGCGTGCGCGAGTCCGTGTGCAAGTGCTTGTGAGTGCGCACGCGCGTAAAGTCACCGTTTAAAACCTAGAGCAGCTGATAAATTGAAACAAAAATCAAAAGCATCCTCTGTGAAGTTGGATAGTAATAGCCGTCTGTTTTTCTTATCCAGGGTATGTTCTGGGGTTTTTAGATTAATTGAATTTTACCTGAATAATTATAATATGTCTATGGTGCTGTGAGTGTACTTTCTGTACACAGATATTTTGTAAGCTGTGGTCTGTTGCCTTTTTTACAGAATTTTCAAACGGTAGAATTTTTTGGCTAGAAAACAAATGAAATGCAACATCAGTATGCTTAACATAAGAGTTGAAGAGGAGTCTTCTGTATCCATCTTAGTTGGTTTATCAGCCTCAGTGTTCAATCTGCTCTAAGGATTTATAATCAAAAAAGTAGATCAACAAAATAAGGCTGATGTCAATCTCACTTGACTTACGTACATTTCCTTCCTGTTGTTTATTCCCAGATGTACGAGCAACTATTCAAGTGGATTCATATGAACGTAAATAAACAAGATGTAAAAAAAATGTATGTTGGTGTAAATAAGGATAATTTTAAACAAAATGTGACTCGCTTCTATTTTGTCAATGACTTTTGTAAACAAATGTTAAAATGTATTTCAGGTGCATCATTTAGCAATTTAGCAGTTAATCACTACGTTGACATCACATTTATACGTCTCTACAATGCTACCGTATTGAGTGGAAACAGTGTGCGATCTCCATTCAACCACTGTGAATTAAAATACAATTAGTCACACCAGAGCGTATGTTTGAAAACTCACTGCACTGCTTCATTCCTGACTCGGAGCGTCACCACCACGGTAACCAGCCACCGCGTTGTGTGTGTTCGCCACAGTGCAGCAGTTCTCCAGCACAGCCCCTCTTTCTCAAACATGGCTCTGCTCTTTGATGGGTTTTCTCAAATCATGCTGCAATTATTGACTTTCTGTGAAGTCTATGTTCTTCTTTAGTTTTGGACAAAGAAAGACAAAGCTGAACAAAGCATAATAATGTCTTAGACCGTGGTTCGTCTCGTGCCAACAGGATACAAGCATGAGTGAGCTGGGAGTTGGGTTTTTTCTTATTATTTTTTTTTTCTTTTTTTTTACGTTGCCTTTTTTGAAATTTTCTTTTCTTCAAGACGTCATCTGGAAACACTTATTCTGTGATTTATGAAGGCCTCTATCGGATTTCCCCCAACACTGAGAGCCGACAGCAAACTTAGAAAAATCAGCAATAGCCAGAGAATTATTCTCAAACTGCACTGTGGACTTTTTAGACAAAATATTCAAGGGACTTTCTTTTGGATGGTGAACATTTTATCTTCAGTATGTGATAGTCAGCACACTCCCAGTTTGGAGAAGCAGACTGGAGCAACAACACAGAAACTAAACCATGTACTTCTTAACATCAATTAAATACCCCTTTGTGAGACACCATAGTATTGCAAAGTACATACTGCAAATAAAAGCTGGAAACGACGCGGTAGAGCCTAACTATTCAAATCCTGTTGAGGCTAACACTAGCAAACTGCAAATAAATGCACAACACACATATCCAAGATGCATTTTCAATGCTGTTTCAAAGTATAAGAAGGGGTAATTATTTATAAAAAATCCAAATCAGTGCTCCGGTGTGGTGTATCATAGAATGGCTTTACCATCCAAAGCCTGTTGTGAACTTGTGACCTCCAGCAAACTGTCAATAAAAGCAGAAAACATTTCCTATATTTTGTGTTGTGTTATTAGTCATTCAATCTATCAGATCTATCTTGTATAACTTTTTTAAATAATGAAAATTTTAAGTTAAGCACCTAGATATGCAAGAACCCTATAGGAAATGCCTTTTCTTTTATTTATTTTTTTCATCACCCTCTAAAGCAGGGGTGGGCAATTATTTTTTCCCAAGGGCCACATTAGAAAATGGGACTTTTGTGGAGGGCCGGCCAACACGATGAACTCACCTATGCTCAATAAAAACACATTTATTTTCTGCACTTTTCTGGACCGAGATGTCTGGTGTTCTTCCAGGGATCTGCTGTATTCACTCTTCCAGTTTGGGGGTCACTGCCCCGAGTGCTTCGATGATCACGGGCACCACTGTCGCCTTCACCTTTAAATCCTCTTCTCTAAGCTCTTGGTATTTCTCTAGTTTCTCATGTTCCTTT